>OZ010789.1:321602460-323041960 GCA_963932465.1 Maratus speciosus
CACAATAAATCTAATGCACAAGCTAGGCATTTTTTACATTTCTTATTAACTCTACAGCGATCCTCATCATCTTTAATGAGTTCTTCTGAATCGCTCGTTTTTTTGCTGTAAGCGGCGTAGAGCTCGCTACGTCGAGATTGTTGCTGCAATATGCCGAGCTTCTTCCAGCAAGTTCATTTAAAAATTTAACCTGACTGAAGCAGCGAGGATCGAACCACGCAATGTCTTTCATGGGCAAGTCATTTCCAGAAAATCGTGTATTCAACTGCTGAATAGCTGTGTATAAAATGACTTTATAAACGTTTCCCTTAAATAAGGCTGATGGGGATCCGATAATACTTCTTGCCTCATCGTGAGAATATTCACCACATCGACGTTTCGCTATATATTCTTTTTTTCGGTAGGAAACTCTCAATTTCAATGGTTTACTCCTTTTCTATTAGTTGTTTCCGAAGATGTTCCGCAAATTCAGAAGTATTTTTCATAGCCATATCAAAATTATGTCGTTTTTGTAAGACACTGGATTTCAGGGTGAGTTAAGTATCCCAGGCCGCTTATTTATGCAGATACTTCGATGTCGGCATAGATATATTGAATAGGTCGCTTAAAATGGTTGCTATTAATGTATGCTGAAGCTTGCATTAATTATCAATCGGTGATCTTGCCGAAAAAGATACATGTGACGGAAAATCGTCCATTTCAGTGATACCTTGTAGACACTCAAGCAATATTAAAAATTTATATTGATCTTTAAAAGATTTCGAAGACTCACCAAACATGCTATTAAGTGCTCGATCCTTAATCCACCACTCAGTAGCGCTTACTTTTTGTAATCGCGAAAAAGTTTATTTCCACATACAGGCCCTTATTCAGTGAAGTCCATGCTTTCATACGCTCATATCACTCTGAGCTCAACATGGTTGTAGCTTACATTAAGACCAAGAAGTCCGTTGTCAATTTGCAACATTCTGTTGCATCTGCCAGGAACAAATTATGCACATGTGCATATCAATGAACATGCTGTATATTTGGATTGTCTTTTTCAGTTGTGCCTGCAGACCTTTATATCTCCCACTCATATTTGCTGCACCATAAAAAAAAGTCCCAACTATTCGTGATGAAGGGAGTTTAAACTTTAAGTTCTTCTTTTACTTGGAGATAGAAGGCTTTCCCTGTTGTTTTGGGGTCATCAACCAATTTTAAAAACTAACCTTCACTTTACCACGCTGCTCATAACGAACACAAAGAGCCAACTGCTCCATTACCGATATATTTTTTGTGAAATTTGCTTCCATACTGAATGGACCTGACTGTCTTGCATCATCGGCAATGTTTATTTGGATCTGAGTGGAGAGATAAGCACTTAACTGATTTATAAATTACTTGGACAGGAATGTGATCAACGAAGCTCTTGCATACCGTTTGGGATTTCCATTTTGTTCTTCTTTCAGATCTATTCTAGCCTTCATCATACTTTCTAAAGATCCTCTTTCTTGACTTTATCTCCATAGCCTGTGTTACATAACCGAGCAAAATTTTATTATATTTACATAACAGCTTTACCAATTGTAGAAAATTGCCGTGTTTAACGTCTCTATTATTCAAGTCTGCCGTTGCCTCCTCTCGTTTTTCTCTTTAAGTTAATCCGTGCCTCCCGAGATCCTTGATCTGTAGATTATTCCTAGATAGGTAAGCTAATCCTTGCCTATCTTTTGTTACTACGCAAGTGTCCACAAGTAGACTGATCCCACCGAACAACTTCCCAACCTTCACTGACCGTATGCCCTTTTTACTTTATCCCCTATCTCACGGATTCTATACAAAATGAATAATTTGCACAGATCTGGCAAAAATTGCTGATGGGAGAGGGAAGGTACTTACACCCGATCAAAAAAAAAAAAAAGGGGGGGGGGTGCTTCACAGAAAAAAAGGAAAAGAAAAATTAAGTTTCATAATTTGTTGTTTTGTTTTATTAAAAAGAAAATTTTTTTGGTCCACTACAACCGTTTGGCCCACCCTGCTACCAAGAAAAATTAAATTTCATATATTTTTAGGGTTTTTTTTAGTTTTATTGAAAAGAAAAAAACTTAAAAAAATGTATGTTTTTTTCTTTTTTGGGCCGCTACACCCGTTTGGCCCACCTCGCTACCAAGAAAAATTGAGTTTCATAATTATTTTTTTTTTAGTTTTATTGAAAAGAAAGAAAAGTAAAAAAATGTATTTCTTTGGCCCACTACACCCGTTTGGCCCACTCCGCGATCGCGGGGTAGCGGGGTGGGCCAGTCCGCCCCTGTTCGTGTCTAATTAAAGGTGGACCAGGAAGACCAATAGATGTTTTCCGAGGAAGTTTTTGACCACGCCTTTGAGAATACGCTCATCCTCGTGCCGTAGATGTAGAAAGCTGGGAAATATTTTTGGAAATATCATCATCGGAATAACATTCATAAATAACTTTGCTTTCTGCTGACTGTAATTTCGATGATAATAAAATATCAGCATGCGCATTTTTTCCTGGATTTTTTATAAAATCCTTCTATGGTAATCTTATTTCTGCATTCTTGAGAACTTTTCACTGAAACACTATTTCGAGAAATTGTCTCAATTTCATTTTCAGTGGAACTGCTGCTTTCCGTGTCTTCTTTTGGAGGAATATATTCTTTATCTCCATCTAAACTGCTATCATCACTGAACCAATATCATCTCAATTCCCCAATCACTTCGTGAGTGAGACCACGTTTACGAGTCATCTTTTCTATTCTTTGTCACTTCAGTAACTAACAATATGTTTTCATTCTATTGGTCACGTGGGTAGATCTTCAGACGCGCCACTTAGTCGAGTCCAACTGCCGATGAAACCCATTTTACGAAGGGGGGGGGGGGGGGGACGTAAACAGAATGTAAATGGGGAACATAAAATCGAACTACTGGGAAGCTATTTACAAGGTCATTTCGAGGATGAAGCAGAAGGCAGCAGTGAATTTGAGAAGAATGAACAGTGAATGTTACAAGCAGTGAATGTGAGAAGAGGGGGATGTTATGGAGAGCCAATCTAGCCCTTCCCGTCATTCTAGGTATATTTTTTGAAATCGTTGATTCTATTGAAGTTGGAAAGAATTAATTTCGGATATAGCGACAGTAAGCCAAATAAATAAAAGTCATGAAATATCGAAATATATAGTTCATTAATATAGAAAATACAAAGTCGCAAACAGCGATAGGGACCAGATTGGTCCCTTCCGTCATTCTAGTGTTAAACTTAAAAAGTAAATGTCGCCACTTAATTATCTTAAATGGGGTTATTTTAAAATATAATTATAAGCCTTAACAGACACCATTTTTCCTCTACGCTGACTGGATTATAATATTTAAACTGTATTTTGCGCATGCTTTATGACGAGAAACGTTTTTAAAATCCCACCGAAACATACAAATGTCAAGATAGAAATTTGAACCATACCATAAACGTATATACCGTCTTACCATAATAATTACCTAACTATTAGCCTCAAAAACTTTAGCGTGATGTCGTGTTTTAAAAAATATGGTAATATCGCTAATACGACCTTTAGCGAGTTTTTGTATCCAGGTCGAGCGAAGCTGTGGGGTTAGCGCGCAATACTAAATGGCCAAAACCTGCATTATAGCTCCTTTCCATTCAGTGGAATGCATAGCTCAAAGATGGTAGCGCAGTAATTTGGGTGATGTTTTTAATAGAAATTGTACAGATCGATCAATTTAAATAATAATAAGTGTATTTTAGGAAATATTTCCTGGTAAAAACTTAAAGTAAGGGTGCGAAAAAGTGAAAAATTCAATATGTCCGTCTCAGCCAATGCAAGAGCCGCAGAAAATATAGAAAACACATATCGTTGGAATGAGGAGTTTATGGGTATAGGAGTTACAGGTACTCCAATGCCTGGTGTCGAGCGAGCGAGACTGTTTCGGCAGTATCACAAAACTGACGCGACGCCCTCGTTGAAGAACGGAGCGAGCACTCTACCGCTTGCTGTACCGGAACAGATGGACATAGCGAGTGAGGATAACCCTAATACATATGTCTAAGACGTCTCAAAAGTGATGAGTATCGACATAAGTCGAATCGATGCGATGCAGGAACATTGACCTCCAGCACACGAACACTTCTAAAAGGTTCGGACTCAACTACGTACCTACAGAACCAAGAATATTGGACAATGCTACGATCGATGATTGTTAGATCAACAGACACAACGATATTGATTTATGCCTTTTGACTCTTACGTATCTGATAACAGGCCAATTTTAAACAAAATAGTCGTCAAATACTTGTCGAAATAAATTTTATGCTGTTCAGTATCTGTTTTATGTTAACATACAAATTCAATACGCAGTCAATATCATGTTTTCATTTCAATCAAACACACTAAAAGTGAGTCGCTGTAATAGACGTTTCATATTAAAAGAAAGACCCTGCGCTCCAACACCGCTTCCACCCAATTTTTCACATATAATGGGGTCCAAAATTGTGGAAACCTTTATGAAAAGCGTGTTTTTGAGGTTTGACGGCTCTTAACAACGCAGCCAATCATCATTAGTATTTAGAGAATCAATCCGGTGTCATCCGGTTTTGGAATGAATCAGTCAGGTAAAAGTAGGAAAGAATGATGCTTTTATCTTTTAAACTCTTAAATGCTGATATATATCCGTCACTCCGATTTAGTCCATTCTACCCTATTATGAAATGCTATATTTTTTCAGGATAAAGTAAATTAAAATAAACTTTTTAGTAATTGGCATTTGCAATATTTACTAAAATGTATTTATAACATATTCATAATGAAAATAAATGTAAATTTAATGTAAATGTATACATGACTAAATTTTATTAATATACTGACAGCATATTCATTTGAGGGTTTTTTAGGAAACGGTAAATGGTGTTCAATGCATTAGTGAAATTGCACTTATTTTTATATTTGAAAGTATACAGCCGATTGTGTAAAGTGATAATAATTCATTTGATTTCATTTGGGGATTGTTGCTCTGAGACACTTAACTACGGAGATTATTTCTGAATGATTTTTTTTTTTTTTTTTTTTTTACATAATCTTTTATTGTTATGTATACAACAGATTAAAGGATTCTTGAGATTTAGTATTCTACATATTTCTCAGAATTATGAAGATACTTCAAAATTTCTTATTATTTATTAAGAATTCTGAAGATACTTCAATATCTTCAGAAATCCATGCACAAGTTGGCAATCATTGTTACAGATGATCCATAGGACGGATAGCACAGGACAGAATACAGTAAGGATTACAACAGGAGAAGAGTTCCAAAATCGAGTCGACAGGAATCAAACCTGGATTTACCGTAAAATGATGGTAATAAAAATTTTGTAGATATTTACAAGACATTGTTATTACATCATATGCATACTAATTTAAAAACTAATGTTTTAGTAATGTCAGATAAATATTTCCGATGTAAAGCAAACACATTCAAAATTGAAATAATATAGGACTATAGTGATAGTTTGTTGCTTTAGCGTAACAAGGGGATAAACTCGGGCTCCCTGGTTAGAGAATATAGGTCAAAACCATTAAAAAAAATTGAATACTCTAATAGATTTTTTTTTAGATTTTATATATATTTTTCCCCACTAACAATACCAAAAATCATTTTTGTATGAAAAATAGCATTTGTGCATTCAAATAAAGTTTTAAAATTTATTAAATGGTTTGCTTTCGTATTGATCTCGTGCCGGGAGTTAACCAAAAATTGAATTAGCCAATTAATGAAAAATTCGCCAAAGACATCAACATTAAATTAAAAATGATACAACATATCAATTTCTTGAAATCCTTAACTTCTTCTTATACAATTTACAGGTTTAAAATTTGTAACACAAACCATATTCAAATTACTTAAAGGTGTTTTTTTATTTACAATATGACACATTTAAAGAGCATACCGTACTCTTCATCAGGGTTAAAAACAGGTTAACAGAACATTTCTGTGATATCAAGCTTAATCGATGTCAAACAGCTATTTCTAAACTAAACCATGAGCAAGAAGTTAGGATTGATTTTAAAGAAGCAAAATTAATAAAGAAATTATCAAATTAGCATAAATTAATAATTATGGAATTAATAGAAATTCTACGTAGTGCGAATTGCACTTGTAACGATTCGTTATCCTACATTACTCCGAAAATTTGGTATAGCATGCTTGGAATAACCTGAAAACCTCCCTTCTGTAGAACTTTGGAACAGTCTGACTTATCTACATTACACCTTTTTTATTTTTGAAGTTTTGGATCAGCCCAACTGCATAAAGGGCTCAGCCTCTGACTTATTTAATTTTTTTTTTTTTTTTTTACCCTGATGAAGAGCATGGTATGCTCGAAAGTACTAGGTTTTTAAATGTGTCATACTGTAAATAAAAAAACACCTTTAAGTAATTTGAATATGATTTATGTTACAAATTTTAAACTTGACATCAACATTTATATCATTCTTTTTAATACTGATCAGTGGTTTAAGCTCGTGGTTCGATTGCGTCTTAAATTTCCGTTTTATTTATTGTCTATCTATACTTCCTATTATAAAGAGGAAAAAATTGTTTATTTATAGGAGGTAAGCTCAGGAACTACCGAACTGATTCCAAAAGTAATGGTATCAAAATGATGGTGTTAGTCCAACTTAGAACATAGGCTATATCTTATGTCGGTGTCACTACCCCAAAGGGGGTGCAGGAGCAGAAAACGTTCTAAAAATGCGATTTTTGATTTACCGAAGGGCCTAGAAATATGAAATTTGGAATATTAGTTACTTATAAGATATAAAGGATGTCTAAGAACAGTTCTTAAACAATTCGAAATTTAAAAGGGGTGAAAATGCACAAAAAGCGTTCTAAAAAACGTTCTAAATAGTAGTTTCTACATAATCTCAGGAAATACCAAACCGTTTTAAAAAATATTGGTGTCAAAATGATAGTGACAACGTTTGCTCCAAGATAGGCTATGTTTTATGTCGGTGCCACTAACCCAAAGGGGGTGTAGGAGCAAAAAACGTTCTAAAAATGCGATTTATGTGTTACTGAGGGGCCTAGAAATATGAAATTTGAAGTATCAGCTACTTATTAGATATAAAGGATTTCTAAGAACAGTTCTTAAACAATTCGAAATTTAAAAGGGGTGAAAATGCGCGAAAAGCGTTCTAAAAAACGTTCTAAATGATGATTTCTACACAATCTCAGGAAATACCAAACCGATTAAAAAAATAATGGCGTCAAAATGATGGTGAAAACCCTTGCTCCAACATAGGCTATGTTTTATGTCGGTGCCACTAACCTAAAGGGGGTGCAGGAGAAAAACGTTCTGAATTGCGGTTTTTGCGTGACGGAAGGGCCTTGAATCGTGAAATTTAGAATGGTAGTTAGTTATAAGATATCAATGATATCTAAGGACATTTCCTAAAACAGTCGAAATTTAAAAGGGGGGGGGGTCAAAATGCGCAAAAAGCGTTGTAAAAAACGTTCTAAATTGCAATTTCTAGCAATCTCAGGAAATACTGAACCGATTTCAAATATAATGGTGTAAAAATGATGGGGAGAGATCTTGCTCCAAGATAAGCTATATTTTATATCTATTTCCACTATCCCAGAGGAGATGTAGGAGCAAAATGAGCGAAAAGCGTTCTAAAGACGTTCTAAATGCCGATTTGTCACCAATATCTCAGGAAGAATCAAACTGATTTCAAAAGTAATGGTAAGAAATTGATGCTGACAGCCGCTGCTCTAACATAGACGCTATTTTAAGTCGGTATCACTATCACCTAGACGTTGCAGGAGCAAAAAAGTGTTCCAAATTTCTATTTTTGTGACCGGTAGGGGCTAGCAGCTTAAAATTAGGCAAGGTACATATTTATTACATATAAATGATCTTTAAGAACAGTTTCGAAAAAATTGGAAATTTAAAAGGGGGTGAAAATGCGCAAAAAGCGTTCTAAGAACGTTCTAAATTGCGATTTCTACTCAATCTCAGGAAATTCCAAAGCTATTTCAAAAGTAATGGTTGCAAATCAATGGTGACAGTCCTTGCTATAGCATAGGTTATATTTTATGTTGCTGTCACTACCATCTGAGGGTTGCAAAAGCAAAACATGTTCTAATTTGCGTTTTTTGCATAACTGAAGGGTCTAACACTTTGAAGTATGGCATGGTATTTACTGACAAGATGCAACTGCTTTCTAAGAACTGTCGAAAGAAAATTTCAAATTTAAAAAGATGAAGTGAACGAAAAGCGTTATAAATTACAATTTTTATGTAATCTTATCAAATACCAAACCGATTAAAAAAATAATGATGACAAATTGTTGGTGATAGAACCTGCTCAAACATAAGCTATATTTTATGTCTGTGCCACTATCACCAGAGGGTTGCAGTAGCTAAAAACTTTCTAAATTGCGATTTCTGTGATACTGAAAAGGCTAGAAATTTTAAATATGGCATGGCAGTTACTTATAAAATATAAATGCCCTCGAAGGACTGTCGAAAATAAATTCGAATTAAAAAGGGGTGAAGTGAAGGGGAGGTGCGAAAAGCATTCTAAAAAAGTCCTAAATTACGATTTCTATGCAATTTCAGGGAATATAAACCAAATATAAAAGTAATAGTTGCGAATCAGTGGTAACAGTCTCTGATCCTACACAAGCTATATTTTATGCCGATGATTCTACCACCTGGGGTTCACAGGAACAACAAACGCTCTAAAAAAGGCCTTTAAAAGCTTTCTAAATTACGTTTCTGTGAAATATTAGGAAATAACAAACCAATTTCATAATTAATGTTGGCAAATTAATGGTGACAGTTCCTATTTCAACATAGCCCTTTATGTTGCGGGAGGTGGTAGGACTTGGAATTTGACATGATGGTTAATTTTAAGATGTAAGAAGATGGTTTCTAAAAAATTCAAAACTTCAAATGAATACTGAAATGAGCGTATTAATTGAGCATAAAAGTTTCAAAATATTTTCTAAATTATTATTTATTTAGTTTTATTTCGTTTTATTAATTTAAATCTCATTTCTGCCTTATGCAGTGTAACAATGATGTTTAACCAAACTGTGTTTTAAATAGTAATTTTTTTAATTATTCCTAAAAGTAATAAGTACCTTTTAATAAAATAAAATATTACCTTTTAATAAAATAAAAATTTAGTTAGTACCTTTTAATAAAAATTAGACATATAAATATCACTTGGAATATTTCAAATATTACGCGAGCAAAGCCGCGGGGTTTGCTAGTTTATTATATTATGAATTTATTGATGAAGCTTTAATTTCTTTATGAAATATAAGATGGTTACAAATATTTAAACATTTATGCTAAGTTGAAACGGATTTATTTTTCGTAATCGTCAGCACGCGGTATAGATTTTTTTAAAAACAATTATGCTTATAAATTATTTAAAATCCATAAAAATAAGTAAATTAGGATACAGTTTTCAAACAAATCGCGATAGTTTCACGACAAATTGCATTTGAAAGTTATTTTTCCCCTATTCGACGGTGTAAAAATTTAATATTTGCGATGTTTTGAAGTTAAAAAAATTGCAGTAAAAGTTTAATTTGACCGTCTGATGTTGCGACCGTCAAAATGACGTCAGCGTTGCGTACGGGCACGTTTGTCCCTTATAATATAGATATTAGAAGTGAATCTATAAAAATTCAGAACATTTCTAAAAACTGAACTGCTTATGTATAAGACAATAATTTCGAACTTTGACCTAAATTTATGCATTTGAGGATAAATGATTCTTTTAGAATAAGTTTCTGTCGATTAATATCATCTCGTGCTTTCCAGACATAAGTCTTTGAATGGAAGGCAAATATTGCCAATTGATAAAAGGAATATATCTGGAAAACTGATTGATAAATGCGTCCCCAAACTTAGCAGCCTACTTGGAAAATTATCTGCTATTTTCCAATCAACCTAATATTTTTCAGGCTTATTTGAAAGAACTTGTGTAGCTAGACTAATTTGAAAAAAATATATATATTTCCTAATTAGCCTGATGTTTTTTAGGCTTATTGATATGAGTCCATGCAGTTTTAATTAATTAGAAAATGACCAAAGTTTGTTCAATCAGCCTAGTGATAAATATGTTTATACATAATTTTAGTATAATACATGAAAGCAGGCACTTAAAATGATTATAAACAAGTCGGAAATCGTACGTCAAACGTGGCAAATGAGGTGAGTTCATACTATAACTAGTTTTACAAATCTCCAGATCTTGGTACAATAGCTGTCGCACTCTTACGTAAAAATGCATGAATACAAAATTTATTACGGTTATATCCTCCTGAGACCAGAGTAAAAGAAAATACATTATAAAACATCCATTTTAATGGATGTCAGATTTCAGGAGGATATACATTAAATTCAGTAATACAGAAATAATATTACTCCATTTTAAATATTACGTAATAACCATGGCCAGCTAGAATCATTACGATTGATTCATGGGATATCATTGATTCAATTACGAATGATAGGATTTAATAGAATGAAAAAATCGTTTATTAATATCTTTTAAGTTTTGATTCGATTTTCATAAAATTTGAAATGACTCGACAAAATTCTGCAATGATTCTGCAACGATATTAAATTTGAAACCATTCGGTTGGATAGTTTGTACGCTGTTGCATGCGGACTGACGGACAGACACACAGATGGGCTGACCAGAAAACGACTATAGGATCTGAATGTAATTACAAACGCCCCTAAAATGCATAAGAAAACTGTCTTATTGGAATTTATTTATACTATGACATGGCCTTTATTTATGCCTGGGTCTCTAATATTAGTTAAAACTTTATTTCTATTTTAAGGATATATTTTATGAAAAAATACCGCGTAGATGTACGAATAAAAACCATAGATGAAGATATTTTTCAATATTTTCTCAGCATTACGTAGAAATGATGGATGCTGAATGAAATAAATATACAAATTATATAAGAAATCTGCCTTATTGGCAGATTTGATGTATGTTTCAGTTTTATAATAAGATTAATAGACACTTTAAATTTAATTTACAGGTATATGTTATCCTCACCCTGGTAAAAATGCATAACAAAATCTGTAGATGATATGGATTTTTATTGTTTTCACCGCCTTAAGTAGTGAGCACACATTGCTGCATGGAAAAAATATCTAAAATATGTGTCAGATAACTGAGTTAATACGTACCTGAATATTAATTAAGATTAATAAACATTTTAAGGGTATGTTTTACAACCCCTGTTTCAACAGATTGTTAAAATTTTTTCTGTGAAATTACAGTAAATCTACTGTTAATATATTATCTCAACCCCTTGGGGACGAGCGATCGGCATACGTGCCGCGTAAGGTGCTCAGAATCCGTGATTATTCTCACCAGTAAATTTTTATTATAAATTTTGCTATATTTAATCCGAACATTTTCCCGATTCAATTAGGCAAAAATTTCTGGTTTTAAAAACCGGTGATTTTTGTTTATTTATTTTTAATGATAATATTTTATTTTTTCCAAATTTGTGAATTTTTGAACTGCAAAGAAATAGAATTTTTTTAGTGAATTTAACTGATATACCATTTAATTTTAGAAGATTTATTTCTAACCGGCCTGGGTCCTCTGAGTTAGAGACGAACACCTTACAGACTAAGCTATAGGAGCTGTTACTACTATGCCCTTCTAAGCGGTATGCCCTTATTTTCCCGTTTCCCTAAAACAACTTAAATCCTCCTGAGACCCCGCGTCCATTCTATTGAACATTTTTATTTTTTATGTAAAATACTTAATTTTAGTTGGAACTTGTAAATACTTGCAAATACAATACTTGTAAATACATTATACTAGATATTCTAGTGCTGCTATATGTACGAAAAAAAAATGCAACTAAATATGTATTTTAATCATTTGAAAGTAGCAGGGAACACGAGAAAGACTGTTGAAGGTAAGCAGACAGTTTTAACGCTAATTTTATATATTTAAAAAAAATATTTTGGTGCTACAGACACCTAATTTTAAGTGTTGTATTAATAAAATGGCATTGCAGTTTAAGTAATCTAATGTATATTTTAAAGAATAAACAATTTTTATTTTAATGTTCATTCTATTGGACGCTGGGTCTTCATCAGTTGTTTTTATTTATATTAGACTCTTTTTGTATATTGAAGAGAGGCATTAGTTTTTACTTAAAAATCAACACAGTATTGAAACAAATAATAGATACAAAAATAGATAATATATTTTCTTAAATAAGTTTAAAAAATTTAAATATTATCCTAAAAATGTATAATTTTACTGATAAAATGCTTGTTCTAAATCAGAACATTGTTAGTTTTTTATTTTAGTGAAATATATATATATACAGGGTGCAATATGTTATCTATCGCCGACATTTAATTTCTCAACCGTTGGTCGCAGTCATATAATTCCAATTACAAAAACTTTTTAAATGAGGTAAATATTCATGTTGTGGCATTATTTAAAGTAAAATATCCATTTTATAAAAATTACGAAATCTAACTTTTTATACGGTCCCCCAGTCCCTATAGTTATATTTGGTAAAAGTTTACACATGTCATAACATATATAACACAAAAAGTTTGGCATCTGTACTACAAAAATTGACAGAGTTATTAAATTTGAAAGTTTGAGATTTTTTCGCGTGATTTTGTCTTTCAATAAGGGATCAGTTAAAAGATTAATTAAAGTAATTCGAGATCAAAATCAGGGTGCAATGTCCTTTTTACAGCAAAACCACCTTTAGCCGGTATCGCTAACTTGGGGTATCAACAAAGAAGGTTATTTCATTTAAAATTTTTACCTGACTTTTAGGAGTCGTATACAAATCGAAGAATGAAATATTGAAATTGAACTGAAAAATAAATATCAATTTATTATGATATCAGGAAACGGTCTACTATAAAAAATGAATATGTCAAACGACGGAATCGACTAGCGATACTGCTCAAAGTGTTGTTTAACACTTTTATGGGTCGAACAACCTTCAAACGGCAAAGTAGGTAGAATCGACAACCGGAAAATTAAACATACTCACTAAGTACTAGATAAATGGCAGCGGAATGCAAACGACCAGCCGAGCTATAGCGAGCATGAAAATTGGGATTACACAAATTACAATAGTACCGCAGTGCCACACGTTCGGGATAAAACACGAGCCGTGGACGTGCTAGTCAGCGCTGCGATTGTGATGGCAAGCTACACATGCATGCAATATGCCGAAATGATACTTATTTATGGTGAATGTCAAAGGAATGCCAGAGAGGCTGCGAGTGTATATTCAGAACATTTCCCTAAGGATCTACATCCAACGCATGAAACTATAACTAATACATTGCACCGTATTAGAGAGACAGGCTCTGTTTCACCACGACCCAGAATAAGTAGACGGGCAAGGTGTAATGTTCCAGTGACACCGGAGGAGGTGCTGGGATTCGCCCTTTTAATTCCACAACTGAGCACGGCGGAAATAAGCGAGGCATTTGTTACATGCATTTGATGAGCATCCCTACCATATCCGACATTTGTGCAAGCATTGATGCTGGGTGATCACGCATGACTATTTGACTATTGTAATTTCATGCTCAACACCTTAGAGGAAAATCCGTCATTAACTTTCTGACATTCTGTGTGATAGATTAATCAATGTTTATAGGTGATTATACTGCTGAAATTTCCTAAATTTTACATTAGCTAAATACACTTTTGTATAAAAATATAAAAAATGCTTTAAACACAAATTTATTTAGGTTCAGAGTGATTATTATAATCTGAAGTATAAGTAGGTACCAAAATTTTTATTCTAGTTGCAAAATTTATTTTGCAATCTTGCGCGTAATATGTTATGCCAGTTTTCTGCTCGTCAAATGTCTGACAGTTTGGAGCCCCCTGTAAATGCGAATTCTGCATCTTGAAATTTTTTTAAATACATGAAATGAAAGAACATCCCAATTAAAATTGTGTCTTAAAATCGAATAAATTTTAAAATATTAAATTTTGAAAATACACTTTTTTTTCTTTTTTTCCAATTTTAAGACCTGCGACCCCTTAAAAATATATTTGGTATATTATTCAATAGGACTAGAATAAACTACAATCATGGTAAATGGACAAAGATCCACAATGTTACAATGGCACAGGCATCCATATGCAAAATGAACAAAATAAACAGAAGTAATTAGAAAATTTAAAGCACAGATTTTAAACAATCATTTTTATTCAGCAACTCATTTTCTCTACATATTCCTGAAAAAACATTAAAAATCTGCCTTATATAAAGATTTTATTGATTTCATTGCTTGTACTAAATTGATCCTAGAAATAAAAATAAAACATTAACAAATCTTAAACACTGAATCGAGCAAATCAAATCTGGTAATAAGATAATTTTCTTATACATTTTTATCAACTTTTAAAGATTCTGCTGCTATGTTTTGCACTAAATTATGCATAAGCATCCGCTAACTTGGACTTTTTAGGTGCGTTTGTAATTATATAAATAGGTAACACCTCTAGTCATCGTCTGTTCCGTCCGTCTGTCCGCATATAAAAGCGCAAAAACTACGTAACCGAATGTTTTGAAATTTAATATATACAATCGTTGCAAAATTTTGTCGAGTTATTTCCAATTTTATGAAAATCGAATTAAAATTTAAAATAATATTAATGAAAGTTTTCTTCATTCTATTAAATCCTGTCATACGTAATTTATTCAATGATATTTCATGATAGGTAACGATTCTAGGTTGCCATGGTGATTACATCATATAATCGTAATAAATTTTGCATTCATGCATTTTTTCAAAAGAGTGCAACAGCTATTGTACCAAGATCTGAATATAAAAAAAAAAATCTCTGCCGGCTTGGCCTACAAGCGGAGGTAGATTTCGAAGTTAACTACTAATTTCACAAACAAAAACTAAATCAAGATTAGAGATAAACCCAGTTTAACAATTTTATTTGGCGTTTTTGATGAGTTTTTAATTTCATTTTTCTGTAAGAGCTACTTTTATCAAAATCATGTTAAAGCGGTATTAAAAAATATATTTTTCCACGCCCAACTAGTCAAAATTTTCTAACACATTTTCAGGCTCATTTTTAAAAGTAAAAACATGAAACTTGCGTACGTGATTTTTTGAAGATTTTTTGTTTCTATAAGCGACCTGTCATTTTATTTTTTGTTCAATTAATTGGAACTTGATTTACAAGCAATTATTTTCTCCGTACGACCTTTTTTTTCGTTTCCAGCGCTATTCCTTCGGTAAATTGGATCAAAAGCCCACTTTCACAGCATTTTTTCAAATATATTCTACCTATATAAAAAACAACCAATAAGATACATTATATAGTTTCTGAATAAGAGAACCTGTCAATTGGATGCGTTTGAGATAAAAAATGAATTTGAAAATGCGTCAGAAAATAAGCAGTTTCGATTTGAGTACACTCTTAAGACGATAATTTTTTCGTCTACCCCTATTTTCGTCAACCCCTATTTTTGTTTAACTTGTTTTTGCTATAAGAGTTGGTCCTATCAAAAACTTGTCAATATAAAAGTTGTAGATAGTAATAAAAAGATTTATAATAAGTTTAAGTGAATTTGATATCTTCAGAATTGATGAAGTTGTGAATTTTTTTCTCCCTAAAACCCTATTTCTTTCGGCCTTTGGGCCCATTTTTAATTTTATCAAAAATTTGTGATACATAAATTTTTGGCGCTTTTCTAGATATAATAATAACTTTAAACTGATTTGATATGCAATATAATTAAGAAGTTATGGGTTTTTTCCAATTTTCACAAAACTCCTTCCTAACCCCTTGGTCTGAATTTGACCATTAACGAACTTGACCAAGATTTTCTGCCCTTTGAATTTATGCGTCAGTTTGGAAGAGATTTGCGGAGAATTATGAAAGTTATCGTGTCCATAAAAATATGTCTGTCTATATCCATACATATATATCCATCCATCTATATATCTCTCTCTCTCTATATATATATATTGATAGATAGCTAGATATGTATATATATATATATATATATATATATATATATACACTGCTCAAAACATTTAGGGGAGCACATGGTTTTAACGAAATTACGCAAATATTTACACCGATAACTAACGAAAAATAAAACATCCATAGTTTAAAGTGTTGTAGAAAACAGATAAAGGAAACTCCACAAGTAAATTAAAGTTTATGACGTGAAAAACTGGAAAAAGGTGATAAGTGCAGAAATCGGGATTTTGCAGAAACGTCTGTTTCACTGCCTCAGTTGTAAAGTTCAATTGCTCAGCTTGTGTTTTGAGAAAAGGTGGCTTGAGAATGTCACAACAACATGATTTACCGCAATCCATGGCTTGGCGTGTTATCGGGACAGTTGACTTTGGGGAAAAACAAAGAAGTGTAGTGGACGCTGTTGGAGTCGCAAGAAGTGTCCATGAAAGGATGTGGAATAGATTCCGAGACACATGGAATGGTAGTCATCGACAAGTGCAAGGTCGAAAATATGCTAACACAGAAACTGATGACCGATATGTCCTGTTAACAGCCCGTCGAGACGGAACGAGCAATGCTACTCAGCTGCAAACACAGCTGTTTTTGGCCAAAGGACAAAGGGTGTCCAGCCAAACAGTCCAAAATAGGTTTTATCAGGGTGGTCTCTATGCACGTAAGCCAATGGACTGTATTCCGTTGACCTCAAGCCACTGTGCGGCCCAAAGAAGGTGGGGAACTGAACATAGAGTTTGGACGCAATGTTGTTGGAGTGAAATTCTGTTTACAGACGAGTCCCGATTCAGTCTGGGTGTGACATTTGATGTGTTTTGGCATGGAGAGAATGAGGCACTCAAAATAATCCCACATTCGTTCGTGAAAGATTACATTACAGACGGGGTGGGTTGATGCTCTTGGCTGGAATCAGCATAGGTGGACATACGGGCCTGCATATCATTCGGAAGGGCACTTTGACGGTCCGGAGTAATACAGACGAGATACCGAGACCTCATGTCGTATTTTATGTTGCAGTAATTAGTGATTTTTTTTTTCCATGCATGATAATGCCAGACTTTATACAGTTCGTCTCGTGGAGAATATGCTTGAAGCTAAAACAATACAGCATATGGAATGACCAGCATGCTCTCCTGACCTAAATCCGATCAAGCATGTTTGGAACATACTCAGACAATGCATTGCTGCAAGACCGAGGCCTCCTTTTACTGTCCGGGACTTGGAGATTGCAATTCTTGAGCAGTGGAACAGTATTCCCCAAAGTCTTACCGATAACCTAATCGCATCCACGGAAAACAGGTGTGCAGCTGTTTTAGCTGTGTTCGAGGAGACCACACGCCATATTAAAAATCTTGCATCATTTCTAAACAATACTTTTTTTATGATTTACATGAAACCAAATTGTTGTCCTAAACCATCTTTTCATGTTATTTTCATCTTTTCAAAAAAAAAAAAAAAAAAAAGCTCCCTTACCATTTTTTTGCATCTTTTTTTATGTATTGCGCATTGCTACACGTGTACTATCCATTTTATGCCCATACATTGCTGTTTTGCACTGTTCTTTTCACTTTTTTGCTTGCTCCCCTAATTTTTTTGAGCAGTGTATATATAGATAGACAGATAGATAAAGTTTTGAACTGTGGTTGGTTTTGGGCTCTAGGGGTCATGATCGGCGTAGATCTGCCAAATAGTTTCCAGAAATTCTAACATAGGGGAAAATGTAATAGGTAGTACTTCTTAAGAAATCTACCTAAAACCAGTTATAGTACGAACGCACCTCATTTGTCACGTTTGACGTACTACTTCCGACTTTGGATTGATCAAAGTTGCTTTGGACAAATATTTGGTTATTTTCTAATCAGTATAAAACTGCATTGACTCATTGAATTAGCTTGAAATAAAACAGCTTGATTTGCTAATCATTACCCTTTTTAATTAGCTTAAAGCTACATAGATTCATTGCAACAATCCACAACCTTGTTCATTATTTGGCTAATTGGAGAATAACTGGTCCTTTTCGAACTAGCATAAAGCTTCATAGTCTCTTCTCCATGAATCTGAAAAATATCATTGTGATTGGAAAGTTAGATGATATTCCAAACATTGAGCCGGGTTTCGTAATTAGCATACGGCATATACCGCGTGTCCCCAAAATGATTGATGGATTTTAAAATTCAATAATTTTCAAACGGTGACAGATATTAAATTTTTTTTGTAGGAGTGCTCTGTAAGATATCAGGAGTTTTTATGCTGCGAATCTCAGTTTTAGTTACGAATAGCATCGATAGATGACGCTGCAAGCAATAACAGCTAAATCCAGGTTGGATTTTTCAGCCTCTCTCTTCTTCGAAAAAGGAGATTAAAATGTATTGAATGGATCTCGAAGTATCAAAAATCGGGTCTGGACTGAACACCTATTGCTCTCAGCGACATCTATTGTTTGACATTCGAACTAAAATCAATAATCACAGTAAAAAAACTCTTGACATCATACAAAACCCTCCTGAAATATTTTTTTTTTTTAATATCTGTCGCCGTTTGCAAATTTTTGAATTTTAAAATACATCGGTCATTTTTGGGACACCCGGTATATTCGTATTAAACATGCACATAAATAGCTGAAGAAAATAAGTATAAACAAGTAAATCAACGTTATATGTTTTACAAGAAAGTAAATTTGTTAAGCTTTTAATAACCACCAGGAAGACGATGACGTTGACGCGTACGATTGATTGTACTTGAAAGTGCTAGGTTTTTGACATACAATTGTTGTATTTTATATTGTACGTATTTAATAACGTATTTCAAAACCTTTTAGTAAAATCTTGACGAAATTATTGTTGAATTTGTTTAGTATCAAACTTATCAAATATATAAAAACAATATAGGGGAAGTATAAAGAGTCTGACCGGATAAGCATAGCGAAATGGCCCCCACGGCCGATGTTTGAAATAGCATGTGTGGTAATAAGGCTCACCATGAAAATACAATAAAGAGTGTTTTTAGCCCCCGACCTTGAATTGTCTATGAGATAATCGGGGAAGTAAGCGCCGGCGCTACCATTCTTCAAATACGTTTTTCTCAAAAAGTAAGATAGTTAAAATAATGAAATCAACGCCAATTATTGAAAAATATATTAGTTCGCATTATGTATTTTTTTCACATTTTTACACAACTTTTAACATCGAAAAATAAACAAAAATAAACAAAAATATATTTATTAATGTAGTAATTTTATATCTACACCAATCAAAAAATTACTGAATAATGCTCAAAGCGTACTTTTAAGAAAAAAAAAAATTCGTTAAAATCGAAGATGCGCATTTTTAGTAATAAAAAAATAATACTATCAACTTGCTAAAATATTCGTAACTTTCCCTCTTTGTATTTGCAGTACGCTACTATCAATGTATTGGTCGATTCGTCACATTTCCACTCGGGCAGGATGCGTCAGTGCGCCAAAATAAGAAAATGTTTCCATACATACCATTTTCCTATAGGTTTCTTTCATGTTTGTAAACATTTTTTTTTTTTTTTGCGTATTGTGCATCTTTATCGCGTAATAATATCAAGTTGATGATCTAGTCCATTTTGCAGCTGAAGCTAAATAGGGGCTGTAAATATATAAGGTTATCAACATTTTTGGCGATTTCGGAAACCCTCCCAACCTTCTGATATCCTACGTTATCCTTTCTCGACCCCCCCCTCCCCCCCTCCTTCCAATAATACTGTGGTGAGTGTCTAAAAATTCTTTGTTATTTTTACAATATTTTTTTTTTTCCTTTTTATACGTTTGCAGTGATATACAGATGTGGTTGTACATTTTTTATTCGCATATTTTACTGATTTAAATGAAGAGAAGATGATCATAAAATATCATTGTTATATAAGAAATACCTTTATACCAAATACCATTTTAAAGAAATACATATTATTTAAAAGTTTTTAATTGTACCTCTTTGTTGCATAATGCATTGAACAGAAATATTGTCTTCTTGCACTTCGCATTTGCACGGGACTAAACCGAACTTCTTGTAAACAAAAAAGGTAGACAACATTCTTCCCCATCTTTTACTAACAAAAATAACAAATATCATTTCGAATCTGGTTTCTCTAATAACGAATTATATACGCATATGGCCGGAGAATATTAATGGTGAACGTTGGGTTATTCTATTATTTTAGAATGAAATGTTTTATAATCATTCACTGGTTTTAATAATAACTTTGCAATTTCATAAAATGAAGAAAATAGACTTAAAAAATTAAGATAAGATAGATGTAAAGAAAAAGGATACCAAAAAAATAAATTTTAGTTTGATTAAAAATTATAACGATATCAAATGACAGCCCCCTCCCCCTACAGATATCTTCCGATGTCAAGTGCCAAACCCCCCTCACACACACGCACACTCCCCCTAAAGTGATACGTTATATATGAACACTGTACAGCTCCACAGTATTCTTCAATGTAAAAATCATAATAGGCAAATCTTACCATTTTTTTTGCCAGGTCTTGATATTATTACGCGAGAAGGATGAGCACAACGCCAAAATAACAGAATATTAACAAACACGAAACATATAGGGAAGTGGTATGTATGGAAACATCCTCTTATTTTGGCTCACTGCGCATCCTGCCCGAATGGAAATGTCACAAATCGACCAATATATTGATAGCAATGTATTTCGCAAATACAAACACGGAAAGTTACGAATATTTTAACAAGTTGCTAGTATTATTTTTCTTATAACTGAAAAAGCGCATCTTCGATTTTAACGAAATTTTTTTTAAGTGCATACTTTGAGCATTATTTTGTAATTTTTTGGTTGGTGTAAATAAAAAAAATATCAGATTAATATTTTTTTAAAAATATTTTTGTGTTGTGTTGTTATATGTTTGTTAAAATTTGTGTGAAATAATGTGAAAAGAAATATATAATGTGAACTAATATATTCTTCAATAAGTGACACTGGTTTTATTTTTTTAACTTTTGTACTTTTTGAGAAAAACGTACTTAAAAAATAGTAGCGCCGGTGCATACTTCGCCGAATATCTCAAGTACAGTTGAAGGTCAAGAGCTAAAAACACTCTATATTGCATTCTCATGGTGAACCTTTTTACCACACATGTTATTTCAAACATCGCTCATGGGGGGCCATTTCGCTATGCTTATCCGGCTAGACCCTTTCTTCCCTTAATTTAATACGAGTCGAAACCCGTCGAATTCAACGAATAAAAATGCTTAGAAGAACTGGTTGACTGAATTTATAAAAAAAATAAAAATAATAATTATAATATATTTATATTATATAGGCTAACCTAGCTCTTAAAACAAATATTATTTTTAACTAAAATTTAATTTCAACTTTTCAAATCATTGAAAAATTAAAATTTTTTCTCATACGTAATGAGTAATATGCAATTAAGGTAATGGAATTATGAAGTTAGTATTGAGGCTTTTATCTTTGGTATTGTGTAATGAAAAATCAACGAAAATTGCGTCCCTATGACACAATAAAAATTTTAGTTTTCAACGAAATCTAAAAATAACATATTTTTCATCGTCGTAAAATTTATATGCCCTAGGGGGCTCGGCAACCCCCGTTCAGACGTTTCTAAAAACACGCTAATTTGATCGGCTTTTAAAAGATTTTGAAAGATTGAATTATAATTTAAAAAACAGTGGCGATCTCCCTATAAACGGGTTTCTATTCATTTCTCTTTGATTGGGGAATTTTAAGGAAAAATCAGCTGCTGTTAAAAGATACTATGACTGTTTTCCTGTTTGATTAAATAAAACAAGTTAAACATTTCAAAATAAGCTAATATAAAATGAATTAATTAAACAGAGTCTTTGTCTCCCGGTATTTTTTAACGAAGCGAAAAGAAAGTTCTTTTAAATAAGACATTTTAAGCGGGCTCTCATATCAAGCACACAAGTCGTATGTTTGTTGTTCAATAAATAAATAAATAAATGAAAGACATTTTAAATGTATCGTTTTTAATCTCACGCAATTTTCACCAAACTTTTATTTCTCTTTTTAATATTCACGTGAAAATACTTTTGTTAGAAATGAAATATTATTTGCGCTGTCCCGACAAAAATAGTTGAAAAGTTCATCTCGAAATATCAAATAAATGTCTCGCGCAATTTTTAAATTTAAACTGTTTTGCAATATTATTTTTTATTCATTTTACGTAATAAGTGTAATGTGACATAAATGCGACGTAATTTCTCCTACTTAAGACTTCTAACGCATGTTAATGAATTTAATATTTTACAATATCCTTTCTCTGTTAAAATTCACGTGTAAATATAGCTTTTATGAAGTAATTTTCAATAAGTTCCTGCTTTTTATACGTAATTATTTAATTCTAATTTGAAAGTTTTTTTTGTCTGTTTATAATAGTCACGTGTAAATAAATTTTTTATTTGAAGCAAACATTATTGTTTGCGCTGTTTATACAGTTGGCAACAGGTTAAATTAGTACAATTTTCTAAAATAAGTAAAAAACATCTCTCGAAATGCTGAAAATTTGAAGTTAAAATAGAAATAAAAGCTCAAAAAATGTGTAAAATTTAAATAATAAATGCATTCTGCACACCGGGAAATTATAACGTATAAAACAATCTAAAAATTATTAAATTCCGATGTATAGTTTTTGCTCATATAAAACTTTTTTAATGGAACGACTTTGTCCAACTATAGCATTAAATATCTCTTAAAATAATTCTTCGATTTGAAAACTGTCTGCATCAGCGTATTTATCAAACATTTCTCTATAGTACCGTCGATTTTCATATTTTTGTATGCAATATTTTTCTTAATATTAATGGAGAAAGACCTCCGGTCACAAAAAATTCAAACCGGCGGCGGCGACAGCATAAGTTACTTTTTTTTTTAAATAGAGAGATACTTTTCATATTCATATTCACTATTTAAAAAATATTTATGCGTGCAATAGTTTATTAAAAAATATATTCCCAAACTTGCTGTCACGTTTGCCAGTTACAATTTTGCATGTAAACATTAGCACTCTTTACTTGAGGTACTAATCTGAGTGCCGGCGAAATCGAGAAATTTAAATTTAGACGCTTTTGTAGTAAAATATTTAGTTATATGAAAAGAAATACTGATTTCATTTTTATTATGACATCATTTTAGCTCACTAAAGCCGTCACTGATTAGCGTCTTAATCTCAGTATCAGCTGGAAGAAAAAAATATTAAAATGTAACAGCTTTATGAGTAAAAATGCGTTATTTTAAATTGTGATGTCATTTTCTATTCAATTAATTATTTTTAATCGTAATATGAAAATGGCATACGTGATGATATGGTAATTCCCATTGTTTAGCCTTCTCTCTTCCACAATGGAAGATACCCGATTGCCACCAATGTGAAGAAATTTCATAAAGTACTTTTAATATTAAAATTAAAATATAAAAATGAGATTATAAAAAAAAATAGCTTGTGCTGGCACATCTACAATTAAAGTGCTTTCATTTAAAAAGATAATTGTCAAAATAGGTTCAGTAGAAAGTTCAGGCGAGATGACTAAAAAAATAGCCTCGTCTATTAAATATATATATTGCAAAATAATCAAGATATTCGAATTGCTTCCAAGAAATAAACTGTTTATACAGAAGCCAATAAATTCCATGCGTTATATGTGATTTCCCAATAGTTCTCCCTTTGTTGTTCAATGATTTATTCTAGAAAGCATTTATGAAGTTTTCTTGATTAAAATCATTTCGTGTTTCTGCATTATAAGTCTTCGAAGATACATAGTAAATATTTTCATTTTATTAATTAATGTATTTATTAAATGTAAGCATGTGGGATATGAGGTTTAATATATGTAAAATTAACTATGATTTTTTTAAAAAGTAAACTGTATCGATTTTATTAATTAATATTTATAAAATTTAATAAATGCATTTATAACTTGTGTAAAATGAAATAAATTCCATAATAAAGCTGAAAATTATGAATGAACTAACTTTATTCAGTTACGCATGCGCTAAATTTTTGTTTTATTTATTTTTTCAGTTCAGTTTTATTTTGTTGTGAAATATTATCCGGAAACAAATGCTAAATTACTTACATTTTTTTCAAGTAAAAACGCATTAATCTTTAGAAAACGGATCAATTTATTTGGATAGAAAAATAAAATCATACTTAAAAATGTTTTTTAAAAACTCAGCGAATTGAGATACAATTTTCAAACAAATTGCATCTGAAAGTACATTTTATTTCTATTCGATGGTGTAAAAATTAAAATTAAGCGATTTTTAGGATGTTAATAATTTTGAGATAAAAACAAAATCGATTGTCCTGATGTTGCGATCGTAATAAGGACGTCACCATTACTCAAACCAAGATTGATAAACACTTCATCAAAATCGTTCGAGCCGTTTTCTAGATAAAAATAGATTGAGCCACAGTGATCCAAAAATGACCCACTAATCGAATTTTCTCTAACATGTGACTTATCCGCCCATTGGTCTTTTTGTAATTGAAAACAGTAGATTACAAAATTTAACTAAAATCGTTAAAGCCATTTTTTAGATAAAATTAGCTTGACTCGAAGAGACCCAAAAATGACCCAGTAATCGAAATTTCTAGAACATGTGACCTAGTCCAATAGTTTTCTCGCGCCCAAAATGGTTGGATATAAAATTTAGTCAAAATCGATTGAGCCGTTTTTTAGATATAATTAGCTTGACCCTGACCCATTATGACCCAAAACGATCCACGTATCGAATTTTCTCGAACACATGACTGGACCCAATGATCTTCTCGTGCCCGAAAATGGTAAAATACAAAATTTAGTCAAAATCGTTAGAGCCGTTTCCAAGATAAAATTTACATACACACACACAATTTTTGCTCATATTATAATAT
Source organism: Maratus speciosus (assembly GCA_963932465.1). Taxonomy (NCBI): domain Eukaryota; kingdom Metazoa; phylum Arthropoda; class Arachnida; order Araneae; family Salticidae; genus Maratus; species Maratus speciosus. The sequence goes on from OZ010789.1 coordinate 321,627,438, forward strand.
AAGATTATCAGGGTGGCGAGCAGTCAGGGAAAAGCACAGTCAAAAAAGTGTTAGATACCACTATTTTGTTAAAGAGAAATTCGCCTTCTTTAATTCCTTTATATTTATGATGTAATCATATATTTGGCTAATTTATTAATTTAAATGTATTAAAAGGTAATTAATTCCTCTCTTTTTAATGTTTATTCTTTCAGTCTTTTTATTTTAAGCGAAAACTCTCTTTTGCTTTGTCAAAATTCAATATACTTTACTCTATTTTATCCCAGTTAAAAAGATCATTCTTTCAGGCAGATGTGTTAATTTAACTCATTTTAGAAAATCAATTTGATAGATTTATGGGTTTTGCAATCATAAAAGAAAATTACTTTCTATATTACCTTCAGTTTCACTTATAATGCCTGCGTAACGTACTGCGGTTATCATAACAACAAAAGCAATAAATAAAGTTATTATGACATATCTGCGATGAATTTCAGCTGCTTTAATTTAGGGCTGCCTGTCGCTGCCCAATATGTTGGTTAAAGATGACGGCGCCAATCCTGGTTGACCCTTGGCAGTTTTTGTTTTAAATTTTAGAATGCATTTCTTCGTAACGTAAATTTTAGCTGGCTCACCATGACTCGATTTGGAAAATCTTTATTGGCTTTGTAAGCGTCATTATTCCCCTATTCTTTCATCTGATAGGTTGTAATTAGCAATGCTGGCGAGGGGGGGACCTCATCTTACTCATCAAAATAAAGTCTTTCCATGGAGCCGAACTGTAATTATAGAGTAATTGATTTTCAGCATTCTCTCATTTTGAGGATTGGAGCCTTGCGGTAATTATCGCAAAATGTAAGAATTTACGATTTCACGGCTTGATATAAAAACTTTCCATTTCAAATTGACAATTTACTACACTATAATATTATTCTAAGTATTTTCTAGAAAAAAATACTGGTAGTTTCCACCTTTTTATTGACTGCGATTTTCCCTGACCACTCGCCACCCTGATTATGTTTTACTGAATAAAGATAGTTAAAATTTTGGTAAACAGTATTTATAATAATAATAAACACACATACTACAATATACATTAAAACACACATTCACACATAAATAACGCCTGCATTCAACAGTTAAAGATATATATAAATATTTTACAGACATACTTACAATAAATACAATAAACCCAACTGGAGTGAAAAATTAGCCAGAGCCAGGAATCAAACCCGGGACCACTGCATTCCAGGCAGTCGCTCTAACCACCGAGCTACTCCGGCCGATGCCTGAGTCTGCAATTTCTCACTAATAAACCATGTTGTGGAAGTCACCAGCCATTTACAACAGCCTTGGATGACCGGACAATGATGAATAGATTTTACTATTACATCGATCTACGAAATATAATAATAAACACACACACTACAATATACATTAAAACACACATTCACACATAAATAACGCCTGCATTCAACAGTTAAAGGTATATATAAATATTTTACAGACATACATACAATAAATACAATAAACCCAACTGGAGTGAAAAATTAGCCAGAGCCAGGAATCGAACCCAGTACATTTATATATACCTTTAAGTATTTATAATATTTACTAAAATGTGTTTATATAATAAATAAATGCTAAATTCGACTGCATAATATCATTTTATTTATTCATAGTACATTTATTTAAGAATGCCGTAGCTACCATAAAATAAAGAGTCAGATCTAGGCATTATTGCTGTATTTAATTACGGTTAAACCTCTCTGTGCGACCACCTCCCTGAACGACCATCTACTAATTTTACCTAATACTAATTTTACCTCTATTCAAAGACCACCCCAGTTGAACTCCCTCCATGAGCGATCCATTTATTTGAACAAAATGAAACAAATTCCGTTTTTTCCGGGTCGCTTGAAGAAGGTTTTATTAGAATAATAATTCCGGAAAGCGCATTATTCATTAAACTTCTAAACTAAGTTTAGAATTTTTATTTATTCCAGAATGTTTTAAATGTTTAAACCCCTTTGTGCCTTTTTAGGCAATAAATTTAACTGTGATGACAAATTAAGGATGGCGGTCAATAAACTCCCTTACCCTATTCTGCCAGGACACTGTCAAAGGAATAGATAAATTAATGAAATCGTCATAATTTGTTCCCATCCAAAAAAACAAAAAAAATGCATTTATTTACTGAACTTCGAAAGGACTTGGAAAAAAAAGTTATAGAAGATAAAACAGTAAAATCAAAGCAAACGTCAATGTATTCATTTTTTAAACTCTGCAGTAATTAACTTTTGTTTTGATACTTAAATTTACATATTTTTTCCTAATGGGAAAAATAAATTTTAGTAACATTAATTGTTACCTTTTTTCAACAATTAAAATCTAGATTTAAACATGACCTCCATTAAGAGACCACCTCTCCCAGCGAACAATTTTTATAGGAACGAAACGTGGTTGCTTTAGGGAGGTTTTACTGTACTTGAAAATGTACAGCGTGTAATATGTTATCTATCGCCGACTTTTAATTTCTCAACCGTTAATCGTAGATATATAGTTTCAATTACAAAACCGTTTCAAATAAGGTAAATATTCATGTTGTGGCATTATTTAATGTAAAATATCAATTTTATAAAAAATACGAAATCTAACTTTTTATACCGTCCCCCAGTCCCTATAGTTATATTTAGTAAAAGTTTGCATATATCATAACAGATATAACAGAAAAATTTTGACAGCTGTACTAAACAAATTGACACAGTTATTAAATTTCCAAGTTTAGGCCTTCCTCAACATACAAGAAGCCATAGTGAAAAACCCTACTCTAAAACCCCCCAAATTTGACAAAGAGTTTTTTCTTATCACGGACGGCTCAAAGGTGGCGGTGTCAGGGGTATTAGCACAAGAGGAAAATGGATTTCTAGTACCCAGATGAATTAAAGTAATTCGAGATCAAAATCAGGGTGCAATGTCCTTTTACGGCAAAACCACCTTTAGCCGGTATCGCCAAATCGGAGTATAAAGATAGAGGTTTATTTCATCTAAAAGTTTGAGCTGACTTTTAGGGGTCGCATACAAAGCGAAGAATGAAATATTGAAATTTTTCAGAAAAATAAATATCAATTTATTACAATATCAAAAAACGGTCTACTATAAAAAATGAATACATCAAACTCCGGAATCTACTAGAGATACTGCTCAAAGTGTTCTACATTGGTTTGCAATGCACAATTGAATGTGTGACAGTACTGAGTCTTGGACACATTAGAGCATAGCAGGTGTGTAAACTGTGCGACAATCAAGGATGATGCGCTGCTTCAAATAAATCAGAGAAGTGTTCTGAGTCACATAGATCTATGCCTTGATGTAACCCGAGAGGTAAAAGTACATGGGTGTCAAGTCCGGCGACCGCGGTGGCCACTCTACAGGACCACCATATCCAAGGATCTGTTGACCTAATTCGGTGGCCAGATACGCCTGGACGTTTGATGTTTTGTGTGGAGAGGGCTCCATCATGTTGAAACCACACTCGCACGCATGTCGGAGAGGCAGGTCTTCATACCAGTCACGTTTTATAGCAAATGCAGGTAACGATCCCCCGTTAAGGTAACATCGTAGAAGATGGGTCCAAAAATCTGGGTTCTCCATATACCACACCACACGTGTCCTACTGTGCGGGCGATGTGGAGGTTTTCCAGAGACTAGTAATGCACATTGTGCACGTTCACAATGCCACCCCGTGTAAACATAGAATTATCTGTCCACAAAATGTCACAAAGGAACGACGAATTTTCCTCTAAGGTGTTGAGCATGAAATTACAATAATCAAATTGTTCTGCGTGGTCACCCAGCATCAATGCTTGCACCAGCGTCGGATTGATATGGATGCGCATCATGTGCATGTAACAAATTCCAGACATGCTGATCACATGCCTCGCTTATTTTCGCCGTGCTCAGTTATGGAATTAAAAGGGCGAATGCCAGCACCTTCTCCGGCGTCACTCGAACATTAGACCTTGGAAGTCTACTTGTTCTGGGTTGTGGTGAAGCAGAGCCAGTTTCTCTAAGGTGGTTCAATGCATCAGTTATAGTTTTATGCGTTGGATGTAAATCCTTAGGGAAACGTTCTGAATAAACACTCGCAGCCTCTCTGGCATTCCTTTGACATTCACCATAAATAATATCATTTCGGCATATTGCATGTATGCGTAGCTTGCCATTACGATCTCAACGCTGACTAGCATGTCCACTGCTAGATGGCTTCTGTTTTATCCCGACGTGTGGCGCTGCTGTACTATTGCAATTTGCATAACCCCAATTTTCATGCTCGTTATAGCTCGGCTGGTCGTAAGTTTTCCGCTGCCATTTATCTAGTCCTTAGTGAATATGTTTTATTTTCCGGTTGTCGATTCGATCTACACTGTTAAAACTGGATACTTAAAAATAAGCAAAATGTACTCATTTTTGAGTATGTTCCGATCTTATAATAGCTCTGAGTACTTAACTCTTAAATTTAAAAAACGCATGTACTCATTCTTTTGAGTACATACAGGTACTCGAACATAAGTATGTATATAGAAACAGGCTTACTCATATTTTTGAGTACATATAAGACTCAAACATGAGTATGTATAGAAACACACATACTCATATTTTTGAATAAATATAGTACTCAAACATGAGTATTTGTAAGAGCATAAAGTTTTAGCCCAGTGGTCAAGGGGTTGCACTCACAATTAAATAGGGGGGAAATGGAAATTGTTTTAATCCCTTGAGTTTAGGCCTAGAATGAACATACTAACTTTTCCCCCTCGTACTAGCTGAAAGTTAGAAAGCATGTACATATTTGTAGTCGAAACACACTTTTTAAAAAAAAAATTATCTTAACAATATCTCAAAACAACTAATTCTATCAAAAGCATTGTCAATATAAATGACGTATAGTTTGAAATTCTGATTAAAATGAGTAGCCATATTAATATTTTTGTTGAACATTGAGGTTGGAATTCTATTTCAAAACTTTGCCTTATTCGCTAATCAAGAGCTTGAAGACAGAAGAGACGAACTTATCAATCCGCCCTGCCTCCATTTGTTACATACATGAATTTTTTAAAGTTGTTGAGGCATTCACGATGTTTTTGTAATTATGTTAGAGTTTTATTTTGAGGATTATAATTTAGTAGTTATCGAGAAAGAGGTACATGAATGATAGCTGTTTTACATGTCATTTTGTAACTGACCGCCAACCTTAAAACATTAGTTTTAAAAGAAATAGTTTTTTAAGTAAAGTTTATAATACTTTTTTTCAATATTACGGACGTTTTAAACTTTTTTTAAATTTAGCTTAAGAAGCTTGTATACTAGTTATAAATCATTTTTATTAAAACCATCTTAGTCTTTTTCGTAAAAAATCGAAGTTTAAAATCGTGCTGTTAGTTGATCTTGAATTCCTCTAGCTAAAAGGCTCCTACACACTCATTTGTTCGCTCGTCCCCCCCCACCCCCCGCAATCCTCGGACTTTTTCAACCTCCTTAATTCTAATACATACGCACTGTTATTCACCCGATATACGTCATATTAAGTGCTACACATATTTCAAATACAATATCGGAAATAATATACAATATTTCCCATCATTTTCAAATTATTTTAGAAATATACTAAAAATCATGAAAAAATGCACTTTAAGTTATTAATTTGTTCGTAGCGGCAAAAGCTCACCTAGCTTGAGGGAGAAACTTAGTACATTCATTTCTGACCTATGTCGAAGGGATTAAAACAATTTCCAGCTTTCCCGTAATTAATTCCGAATTCGGCCTTTTTTTCATTCCCTATCACTGCTCTATAACCCGTAATCAAGTGGTTAAATCACAATTCTCAAAATATCCAAAATAGTTACAAAAACTTCAAATAATACCTCTATAAATTAAAAAAATACATTCACATAAAAATTAGAAGCAGGGTAAACTGATAACCTCGACTGTTCTGGTTTCAAGCTCTTGATAGTGATTTAGGCACATCTTTGTTGCAGAATTGTGAAAATTCAACAAAAATATTAAGTGTAGTAGGTACTCAATTTATTCAGAATTTTGAGCTCTATCACATTTATATTAACAGTGTTTTTTGATAGAGTTAGTTTTTTGTTTAAATATTGTTATGGTAATTGATTAAAACGTGTTTTTTTACTATAAATCTGTACATATTTTCTAACGCTCATTTAGTAATGGGGGGAAATCTTAGTAGATTCATTCTAAACCTAAACTAAAGGGATTAAAATAATTTCCAGCTTTCCCCTAAATAATTCCGAATTCGGCCTTCCTTTCCTCCTCTACCACTGGGCTATAAAGAGTTTTAAAGGCTTTAAAATTCAATATACTCTTTAAGTTGGAGGGGGGGGTGGCAAAAGGAAAATGCGAGTTTCGGGTGGGAAGAAAAATCTTGATTGAATATTTATTGTGACAATAAAATGGCACATAGAGCAGTTTTTGTTTCTTATTAAGCAGTTTTAAAGAGTTTTTAAACTTTGAGCTAAACTTTTTTTTCTTTTTGGGGGGGGTGGGGAGGAGGTGGAGAAAAAGGGGAAGCGAAAGTTTGAGAGTAAAATTCAGATGAAATTTTAATGAAATGAATGTGATAGAATGCATTGTTACTGAGTTTTAGGACATATTATTTATTCATTATAAAGTAATCTGTCTAGCGAAAATTTGAGGGTGAAATTCAGATGAAAATTTAATGAAATGAATGTGATAGAATGAAGTGTTAGAGAATTTTAGGACAGATTATTTATTCACTATAAAGTAACAAATAGAGTAAAAAAAATAAGTTTTAAACATTTTAAATTTTGGTATTGTGGAGAAGGAAGCAAAACGGGGAAGTGAAATTTCAGGAAAAGGGGAGGGAAGGTTTTTTTTTTTTTTTTTTTTTTTTTTTTTTTTTTTTTTTTTTAACCAGAAATTAAAAGAAATGCGGAAGAGTTTAAGAACCCCTTTGTTTAAGAAATAATATGGCAATAAAATTAAGCACTTTTAAGGAATTTTTTGCAGATTTTGCATGAAAATAAATAGTACTTTTAAGCACCAAAAATTCCTTTTGAAAACTGTAAGCACTTGAGGACCGTACAAACCCTGGTTTAATGTTGTTGATTTCACCAGAATTTATAAAATTTAAAAGTTATTCAAGAAATGAAACTGTTATACGAAAATAATAATTCAAGAGAAAAATATACTACAAAATACAGACACGTGCAACAGTTTTCTGCGTGAAGAGTCGAATATAATCTTCGGTGTAAATGAGTACTTGTGTACTCAATTTGCCGATGTATTCTTCCGTGCTACGTAATACATTTCTTCAAGATGTACAGACGTGTGAAAATTATTAGAATAATTGTGAAATTTACATTAAAATCTTGTTATATTAAAGAAATAATACATTTAAAAAATATTGATACATTTAATATTTAGTGTGCATCCCCTTGTTTTTTATTAAAGATTCGATACGTCTTTGCATACTTTGTATGAGTTTTTGTCAATTAATTTATATTGGATGTAATTATCCCAAATTTGGATGAGTTTTTCTATCGGAATATTCTTGTTTGTGATGTTGCATTTCTTTAATTTAATTAAAGAAAACACTTCCATGGCCTGGAAACAGTCCAGATATGAACCCCATAGAGAACCTTTGGGCCATTGTAAAGAACAAATTTAAGAAATGCAACATCACAAACAAGACTGGTCTGATAGAAAGACTCATCCAAATTTGGCATCATGACAACGAAATACAAATTTATTGCCAAAATCTCATACAAAGTATGCCAAGACAAGTATGCCATCATTTCTTTAATAAAAAACAAGGGGATGCACAGTAAATGTTAAATGTATCAATATTTTTAAAATATTTCTTTAATATAACAAATTTTTAATGTAAATTTCACAATTATTCTAATAATTTTCACACGTCTGTAGTTCTTAAATATGAAGGGCGTAACTTAAATATGCTTCGCGCTATAACGTTCATTATAGCATACACGTTCACTAAATAAGTTCTATCGATATCTTTAATATGGGAATAGAGTAACAAGAGATTATATTAATATTTATTCATAAGCTTATTTTTCAGTCCGTATTTTCACTTATATTTGAAAACATCATGTTCTCATTTCTGAAGCAATTTTACTTTAAAACTAGTCGGATGTACCAATCCCAAAACTTTCTTCTATCTCATACATGTTAATACTTGCCTAATACTTCGCTATCACACTGCCAAAATTAAATGGCAATCTATGCATCTCATGAGGATTCAAACGATATGAAATTCCGTGCATTAGTTCTTGAGATATGACTATCGCTGAAATCGTCTAAATTCAGCAAAATGCTGCCTAGCAGCGCCACCTATTGGGTGGTTTATACCAAATCCTAATCAGCAACAATTTATGTCAACGTCTGACTGAATCTGAAGTTTGGAGAAAATCCGTACATTAGTTTTTGAGATAGAGCAATAGCGAAAATCGTGAAAATTTCTGCATAGCAGCGCCACCTATTGGGGGATTAACACCAAAACCTAATTAACAACAACTTGTGTTAACATGCAACTAAATCTGAAGTTAGATGAAAATTGGTCCATTAGTTCTATTGATAGAGCTATCGAGGCAATCGTGGAAAAGACAGCAGAGAAGCGCCACCTGTTGTGCGATTTACACCAACACCTAATCAGTAGCAAGTCATATCAAGGACTAACTTAATCTGAAGTTTGATGAAAATCCGTGCGTTAGTTCTTAAGATAGAGCTATTAGGGAAATCGTGTAAATCCTGCAAAATTCATCATAACAGCGCCACCTGTTGGGCGATTTACACCAAAACGTAATCATCATCAATTCATATCAAGGACTAACTAAATCTGAAGTTTGATCAAAATCCGTGAATTAGTTCTTGAGATAGAGCTATTGCGAAAATCGTGAAAAATGCAGCATTGCAGCGCCACCTGTTGAGCGATTTACACCAAAAACTAATCAGCATCAATTTGTATTAGGCACTAACTGAATATCAATTTTTATTAAATTCCGTGCATTAGTTCTTGAGATAGAGCGCCCACAAAATTTGTGTCACATACACACAGACAGACAGACTCACAGAGTCACAGACAGACATTTTGTAAAAACATGTTTTTTGGAATCTCTGACCCCTAAAACGTGTAAATCCGTCGAAAACCGGAATTCGAAAATTTTCATGAATCCAATACTTTCTTCTTGTAAAGATAGAAGAAAGTAAAAAACGAGTACATAGAAGTTCTCATTTTTAAGTAGATTATTTTTAACAGTGTACTTTGACGTTTAATGTTGTTCGATTTATAAAAGTTAGTTCAATTTTTTGGATGAAATAACCCTCTTTGGTGATATCCCGATTTTTCGATACCGATTGTTTTAATACAGATATCAAACTTTTTGTGTTATATCTGTTATGATATGGCCCCACCAGTGGCCGAGAGGTTCTGCTCTCGAAGCTGGTAGACGGGAGGTGCTGGGTTCGAACCCAATCGCGTCCGTCGGCCTAATCGTTCGGAGGTTTCGTGGTTTTCTTCGAACCTTGGATTTCCAAGCGTTAATACGGGTTAGGTTCCCTTAGAAAGACCCCCCACGAATGGAACTCCCCCCTGGGCCTATATCCCTTGTGCAGATAATTGGCCGTCGTAAATACAACCAACCAACCTGTTATGATCTGTGTAAACTTTTACAAAATATAACTATAGGGACTGGGAGACCGTATAAAAAGTTAGATTTCGTAATTTGTATAAAATTGATTTTTTTTTCTTTAAATAATGCCACAACATGAATATTTACCTCATTTGAAACGGTTTTGTAATTCGAACTACATGTCTATGACCAACGGTCAGAGAAAGTAGAGTTGAGAAATTAAAGGTCGGCGATAGATAACATATTGCACCTTGTGTAGTTTATTGTCTTTAGTGGTAATAAAAAAATCGCCATAATTTTGTAAATGCTTAAGGGGTTCCAGAGGTCAAAATTTTATTTTATTTATTTTTAAGCATATTTTAATGACTTTTTCCTGCAACGTATCTTTCTCCGATGATTACATTTCAGGTAAAAGTAAAACTTTGAAGTTTTATTTACAAAAAAATTAAAATTAAAAACTTTAAAGTTATTTAAATTTGGATATAACTCATGAACCACTTGTCCGATGTGATTGCTTTTTAAACTGTTGTGTGCAGAAAATGTTTATTGTTGTTTTTTCTTCGGGATTTATAAAAAAAATACTAAATTATTTACAAAATTTATACTAAATATAAAAGTTAAAAAAAAAAAGATGATTTTTCAGAGCAATTTTTATTTTAAAGTTCATATTTTAAAAATTTTCATATGAAATAAAAATCCTAAAACACAATTTTTTAAAAAACAAAACATAAAAACTCTGTACAAAATTTCATATATATATATCTTGCAAGAAAGTTTAGATATATCATTTTCAATGTGACAAATAATGACAAAATTCATTCAGAGATAAAATGGACTTAAAGTTTTACTTACGCGAAGGGCAGAACTGTTAGTATAACACAAAAAATGTTAATCTATTCATGTAATCATTGTAGAAATACACGGTTTGCTTTATTTACTACATTTAACTTCGTAGTATTTCACTAACAAGAAAAATATAAAATGCATATTTTGAGAATTTTGAACACCGGACATCCTTAAAATAACAGACAAAACTTAAAAATTATCCGCATGATATTGAAAATATATCCAGTATAAATACTAGTGTGTCATCATTGTTAGTTATGTAAAGCTATCAAGGCTAACAAGTACAACACTGCAATAATATTGGGCTAGTACTAACATGCTGCTTTAACTTAATATTTCAAAAGAACCCATAGAGATTCGTAGTGCTTCAACGAAATAGACTGGTTATACGTCAGCCAATAATTTCCATTCTCTAATTACGATTCGTCCTAAATTCCTCGTCTTGCTGATAAATGATTATTTGGGGGAAAACTGTGATGAGTTTCTGTTAATAAAAATCATTTATTGTTTTCAACATATAAGTATTCGTAAGGATAAGATAAATATTTTCATTTTAATAGATATTATATTTACAGGAAGAAATATTTCTTCGTAAAAAGTTGTATTTTAATAATGAAAAAATATCCAATAAACGTCATTTATTTAGAAGACGAAACTATTACATAAGTGAAACATATAAAATCTTAATTAAATGAGTACTTATCATTATAGTATTAATAGTAGAGTGACGCTTATGCTTTGGCAAAACTTCGCTGACTTAGCAGCACATAAACATAATGCACACTTGCCAGATAAAAGAGGTTGAGCCATTATCTATAAACTTTTTTATACATGATCTAAAGTCGTCAAGTGCTGCATGCAATGTTAACCGAAGATTACAAAAAAATATTGACAAATTTCTTCCATGTTAATAGCTATGTTTTTATGTTAAAGTGAATTGAATTTTTGTGAAGTTCGATTATCATCTCTCTTTAGGACCTAAATAAATTACTTCTTGGCAATTTAAAATGCTGCTGCAATGCAATAATATACATTTTGAATGGTGTTGGGTTATTCTTTTTTTTCTAGAAGAATTAGTATATCAGGTGGTGCAATGCTATCCGCTCATACAGGTTAATTGCACCACTTTTAGAAAATATATAAAAAATAAAAATACTATTGTGATGCCTTTCTTACGATAAGTGCTGTCAATAGATTTGATTACATTTTTGATTGACTGTATGTATGACTAGATTTGATAAGCCGAAGATAAATTAAATTAAATTAATTATTATTAAAAAGCCGTAATATTGTACTGTTTTCGAGGAGATCCCACACTTGGCCAGCGCACGGTGGGTGATTTATCGATTCTAGCTGACCAAAATTCGATTTTTAAAAGTTTATCCTAGCGTAATTTATTTTTTGGTTGTTATAGCTCAATAGTTAGTGCGTTGTACCCTGCTATTAGTTTTAATATAAATATAATTGTATCCTCCGTAGACTAGTGCAAAAATTGGTGCTTCTTAGTCGGGAACGAATCAATCAATTTGAGTATAGTCCTTTAGTCTGTTACTTGAAGCGAAATAAGATATACCGCTCGATTATGGAAGCTTCCAAACAAAATATGGACTTTATTTTATCCGATTTATGTGCTTAAAGTTTGCACATATCAGCTGTTATTTCATATTTAATGTCGCAAAAACCTCTGTATTTTTTTTTTACTATTTTTCAGTTTTAATATAGAAAAAGTTATATAATAAAGCACGATTAAGTTCAATTTTTGATATGATTAAATAGTTTAGATTATTACTTTTTCGTTCCAATTTAATTTGTCTGCCCTTAGGTGCCTCCCCAGTTTTTTGAATTGTTTTTAGCTTATTAAGTCTAAATAAAAAATTTTGAAATTTTAGTTCAAGTACCATTTTTTTTTTAAATCAAATACAGTAGGATTTAAGGTAGTCACATAAATAAACTTTTGCACCATTATTCAACATTAACATTTAACGAAAATGTGAATTTGGTTGAAAATGTTTTGTTTATAGAGGAAAATTACAATGAAGACCACATGACGTTTTGCGAGCGAGAAATGTTTAAATTTATGAACAAATTTGGACAAAAGTTGCCAGTTGTATGTAGATATTTCAGGACAAAATGATGTAAAATATTTTACTTAACTGCAAATTTCGAGTGGTTACAAAATTGATCCAGACAAATTCTCCAAATTCAGATTTGATATAATACAAAACATAAGACATTTTCCAATGATATCTTATGATTCATATTCTTTATATAGGGTTTCTCTGTGGAGAGATAAATATAAATATACAACAGAATATACAACACAGCAATTTTCATTAAATATCTGTCGAATGTTTGTCCCGTATCATAAATTTTAGAAAAATAAATTTTAGGATTTGTTATAATAATACAAAAATAGTTTTATCACTTAAGCCTCCATACCGTTAAGAAAGTATCATTAAAATTAGCAAGAAGAAGGTAAAATCGTGCGTCAATCAGATTATGAAACAATTTTCAACGCATTCGGACTACTATAATAAAACTTCATAGCTTAATAACAAGAAAAACGATGTCCAAGAAATAATTTGTGAAACATATAACATGTTTGGAAACACAATTTCACCCGAAGTCGAAAAAATAACTGAAAATTTTGTACATCCCTGTATATGAATTATAGACTTATCATATAATTCACTATATGCTAAAATTTAGAACAGTAAGGGAACGTTTAACTCAGTTGAAAATTTCCCGTCAGCAATTTCCGTTAATAAACGGACATGTACTTCAGATGTTTTTTGCAGCCCTGTATATGATTTACAGAATTTATACACACTAAATAGTATGCAATTTTTAAAATTTTAAAAAGGGTTCCACAACTGAAAACGCACTTCTATCACTGTTCACAGAGAGAGAAATATAACTGATTTATTTTGTGTGCCCCTGTATATGAAAGATGAATGCTATGCACATCATATTCAATAGTAAGCATCTTTTAGAGCACCTCGGCGATATATATCAATTTAAATACTTTTGAAATAATGTAACATGAACAAAATTCACAATAAACAATTTTCCTCCACAGACCGTAATGTAACATAATTCTTTTTAGGGTCCGTGTAAATGATCGATAAATGCTATCCATATCATTCTATAGCAATCATCTTGTACTGCACTTCATACATATGTATATAAATTTTAAAATGTTTGAATTTATGAAACATCATTAAAAACCATCGCAAACGATTTTTTCCCATAGGCCGTAATGCAATGAAATTTTTTTAATGCCCCTGTAACGGAATTATGACTACTACACGCTACATTTTGCAATACCTAACATTCAATAGTGAACATCAATAACATTTTTCAATTTCATAGCGTTGCGACTACATTAACACCGAAAATAATTTTGGTTTGCTAGAATCGCTAAATCGCCAACCGTGCAGCGTCTAGACGCTAAATAAAGTACCATCAGTAAAAATTCAAAGCAAAATAAATGTGAATTTTTATCACCGTCCGCTAGAGATCTGCACGGGCAGGGCTCGGGCCGATTTTCATCCACGGCACTCGGGCCGAGCCGGGCCTCCTCTCCACTCTGTTCGGGCCGGGACATACTTTTTTCGGGAGGCTCGGGCCGGGCCGGGCCGGGCCTCGTTTCATTTCTAATCTTCACGGCCCAAAATTTTCAGTCCTAGCTTTGAGCCAGCCCGATGAAAATCATTGTCTCAGCGTGGCCTGGTCCATTTAAATGTCAGTTAAATTAGGCCTGCCCCAAAAATTTTTGCAAAAAATGCATACATTTTTGAATCGCCATTATTCTACACTTAAACAATAAAATTTATTATTTTTAAAGAATAGTAGATTTCTACGCATATTAAAATATAGTAAAATGTTTGAAAAGGAAACTGCCTAAGACGGAACACTCTTTTAAACTGAAAAACGTGTTGATCCATGCAAAATTAATATACTAATAAGTAAGAAAAGAATATATAATATATTTACACCTGCTAAGAAGGGAACTTGTCTATAACGCATTTTTTTTTTCTTTTCTATGCAATTCCGTCTTAGAAGATTCTACTATATAGCCTTTTTCAGATTTTTAACGCTATTAATGGATTAACAATATTAATGATAACTGAAACATTTACGTACAGGAACTAGAGATTCATTAAAAAAAATAAATATCGCAGCCTGCGGCACTTCTATAAAAAGGAAGATTATAAACATGGAAAAAAAAGTTAAGATAAATATTTTTGGTCAGAACTCCTCGTACGAGACAAATTTTTAATCAATTCGACGTAAAAATCAATGTTTTGTAGAAATTCACTCTGGCCGGGCAGGTCTTGGGCCGAACTTTTAAATTTTTTATCGGTTAGAAATTCACTCCGGCCGGGCCGGGCTTTGGCCGAACTTTTAAATTTTTTATCGGGCCGGACCAATATTATTTTTCTACGGGCTGGGCTGGGCCCGGCCCGAACTTTTAATTTTTGTATCGGGCAGGGGCACGCCGAATTTTTTTCTCTATGAATCGGGCCGGACCCGGGCCTGGAAATGTCGGCCCGTGCAGACCTCTACCGTCCGCGTTCGCCTCCTTAAAATAGATATAACAGACTTTTTCCAGCAGGCTTAGGAAGATTAATGTCTCTATGAAAAGTTATTTTGCAATTCTGCAGGAATGTTGTTCAATAAACTCAGAAAAATGTTGCAAAGTAAGCAAAGCACATATTACGGTACTGTTTTCATATACAGTCGAACCTCGTTATCCCGACACTCTCATGACCAGAAAAAAGTGTCGTTATAAGCGGAGTGTTGTGGTAATCGGAGTTGGAGAAAAGTATGTTTATAAAAGCTGTATTTTTAATTAATTTAAAACAATTTTAAATTCACAACTGTTCTTGCATTTTTTAGCATTATTAAACAAAATAAACACAAAAATAAAATTGAAAAGAATAAAAATCAGATTTTGCTGTAAACAGTTTTAAACACTACGAATAAAGTGCGGAAATGAAACGTTTTACAGTTCGATTGCGCATCTGCGTATGCGCCGCAAGAACAAGTCCAGCGATATTTGCTTTTTTTCTTCTCTCACATTCCCTAAATTAATACGTATTGCACCCTCACTATAAAATTCAGAGGGTGAGTAATAGTGTGTGTGGGTAGGGGAGGCGGTAGAAAACGCACAGGAAGAGGGGGGAAAATCTCTACCGAATTAAATGGGTCATTCATATTGTGTGGGTTTGTTTATTCAGATAAAGGATTGAAATAAAGTTTCTCCTTTATCTCAATGGGTATTTTAGACACTTTTGCGAAAAGTTTTGCTAAGACATTTCTTACCGCTTAATTTCCATGCTTGTAAGATGGATTATGAAAAACGGACAATTGTCGGGATATCCGGAAATGAAAATTATTCAACGACGTAAAATCCGGTGTTTATTTACATTAAAATCATACACATAAAATCGGGACTTCGAAAAAGTGAAGTGAAAAGCGGAGTGACTGGAAAACCTGGTGTCGGGATAACGTGGTCCGACTGTAAATTCATAGAAACTCTTCATTGAACAATATGTAAAAGTACGTAAGTACATTCGTAAAGCATATGTTCGCCACTTCTCACAAACAGCTTTCTTTTTGTGTACAAAATATTTTGTAAACCTAACCATCGAATAAATCCATGAAAAATTTCAAATAAAGATGTAGTTTGTAACGATGCATTTTCATGACATCCATGGAGTTTGGAAGGAACTACTACATAATAGATGAAGGCTTGTTTTTTTAGAAATTTGAATTCCTTTTTCTGTTACCTTATCATGCGTACCAACCTTAAATTACAATGGTCTCTTCTAGACGAATAAGCTCAAAGAGAAATACCAACGCTTAAGAACGACTGAAGAGATGGACTGAAGACGTGTTTGGTTTTTAATGGATTTTTAATGTATCTTAAAAGTATTTTAATTTATTTTAAATAATTTTATATTATATGTATACATCTGTAAGCAGTTTTAGCAGTGCTGTAGTTGGAAAAAAATATTTGTGGGAACTCACCTTTTCATAGACTAGATGTTGATGCAACCGCATTTTTTATAAGCCAAAAGCCAATTTAAAACATTTAGCCAAAAGCCAACTTTTTCAATTAACAGTTATAATTAGCATATTCTAGTTTTTATAGTATTGTATTTGTATATCATTGATGTAAAAGCAATATTTAATGAATCTCATAGTAACATTTTCCATTATGAATCCCAAATAAATTGAAATAACAGAAATTAATCCATATTATTACTTACTGGCACATCTATCCTAGAAGTTTCCAAAAGAACGATGAGAGACGCTTTCTATGCTCTCTGATTTACGACAAGCTGTCTTGTCTACCAATTTTCTTCCTAATCACTACCAAGATTTCACGGTACTTGTTAATTATTCCGTCGACCAATTTCGCCAAATTATATCAATCGCCAAACCACTCGCCACATTATACAAATTGACATAATTTTTATTTTAAATAACAAAAGATCAAATAAATTAGTATAATATTAATAAAAATACAAATAAAACACCGAAATAAAAATAACTTGATGACGTAAACACGTGTTGTCAAGTGAATGTGACATTTACGATCAACCATTATTGGCATTTAATCTTACAATTTGGCGACAGTAATTTGGTCGACGGGATAACTAACAAGTACCAATTTCACATATGGTTCAGGACAAAATTTTTTAAAGGGAGGTTCCACATGACTTATGAATGTAAATAAAACGGATTTTTTTAAAACTAGCATAAATTATTGTTTTGCTTAAAGAAAAAAAATTGTTCTCGTACGCGATATATATTTTTTTTTAAACAGGAATAAACCAAATATTTCTGGGAACGGCGTTTCCACGCATTCCCACCCAACTACAGCACTGAATTATAGTACATTTTATTTGTGCTTTTTATAAGAAAATTGAATTATTTACTCAAACTGAATTTAGCACAAGAATTCCAGCTTTCGTTTATTGACTTAAACGTTATTTTCGATTTTTCTTTCAAAGATTATAAGCCGAGGCGTTCTTCTTATGGTGGAGAAATGTTTCAAGTATTTGTACAAATAATACATGTTTTCAAAACGTCATAAGTATTGGATAAATAGTTAATTTATGTTTTTATATGTTTCTCAGACTATTCTGAAGTAGAAAATACATTTATTCTAACAATAGCAATTTTATCCCCCCTATTTATAGGGATCTTTTAAACGCCGATTGGTTTAAACTGCAATTGGTTAAAATTTATAGTGCACATTGCGTTTTTTTTTGTAACATTTTTATTAGTTTATCACTAAGTTCAATGTAGCTTTTTCTGTTTTTCTTCTGAACTTATGGATTAAGCAGATTTGGATTAATTTTTTCAAGTCAATAAATATTTCTGTGTACAATGCAAAGTCATATTACGCAATGCCAATAAATAATAATAGTTAGAATTTTTTAACTCATCGTCTACTTAAACGAACTATAAACGTAACCTAATTTTGCTTTAATTCATTATGCATTGTTGAAATGTAAAAAAAAAAAAAAAAAAAAAAAAATAGTAATAATAAAAATGATGGCTATCTAAAAGACTACTCTATAATCAGTTAAAATAAACGTCAACAATAGAACTTACTGCTAAATAGGGATTTCACGTGAATTTGTATTTTTTAAATTAATTAAAAATACATTTAAAAAAATTATAAAACCGTAGATTAAACATTCAAATAATGCTATACAACCAAGCTACTCCATAAATTGATACATGAATACAGTTCTTTACTTTAAAACAAGAAATCAATAAAATATTGCAAAACTTCTGAGACATTTGTCAATTCTCTGAAATAGATTTCATTTTTGTGGACAAAACATCCATCATCTTGATTTTTTTCTCGAAATATATATTTTCAGAAAAGAGTTGTTTCAAATGTTCATATAACTTTCGCATTTGCTGGAAAATGTCGTAAGTGTTTCGCAAATATTTCAATTTCGTTTCACTTGTGTCTCAGAATGTGGCATTTTCTACTGTTTCGTGAAAAAAATTTTGACAAAGTAACTTTATTCCCTTAAATTTTTAGGAAATTTTTTATATAACCCAAAAAAAGTTAATTTGCGAATGTGGTAATATTTTTTTTCATACATTAAATTTTATTATTTAGTTTTAATATCTATTAATTTCATGCTCGGTAACTTCAGAAGTCAGCGCGTAGCGTCAGCAGACTACAGATCCAGAGTTCGACTCCCAGCTTCGTCCAAGGTGCACTATCTTCTGGGTCCATAAATTTGTACTAAGCTTTCTAGGGAACTAAACATTAAGGGTACAGCTATGGGTTTATCTCCTGACCATGGAATATCTTTTGATTTGATTTGGGAAGTTGTTTTGAGACATTTAACTACAGAGATTGTTGCTCGAATAATTTTTTTTTTCATAATTGTCTAATGTTATGTATACAATAGATTACACAATTCTTGATACATATTTTTAATTCTACATATATATGGGGCATTCTCACAATCTTTTGACTTTCATGTCCCTGAATAATAATTTTTATTTTAATACAATTTTTTGTGTTTTTTTTATTTCATATACTGGGGAACATCCCATTGCAGGATTGCACAACAATATTAACGAGATAAATAAGTTTTGGACGATGTTGGGGGTCCAAACACCTGGAAAACTCCTATACCGTCCCGTGTCCCTGATGCTGATATTTAAATTTGGAGCTGTCTGGATAAAATTGTTTCAATAAAAATAATTCGATGTAACTTTTTTCTAAAACTGGAACTATTGTTTTATATAAATAGGTAGATAAAAATTAACCTGCACACATTTTTAGGGTTGTTATTATTTTTAAACTCTGTCCCTGGGTTTTAGATTCCTTACCATCCCTCTTCTAAAATTATACAGAAAATCATTTCAGATGCAGCCACAGAATTTTTTTCAAGTTTTTTCTTATGCAGAAGTATGCTAGAGAAATAATGTCTAAAATTCTTTGGCAGGAAATTTACTGTGGAATTTAAATCATAATTTAAATATCAGTTTCAAGCATCGTGGCTTTATTGGTAGTCTCACCGTCCCCAGGGTTTATTCCTGCACTTTTAGAGGTAAATTAAATTTTTTTTCAAATTTAATCCAATGTTAGCAAATGTTTCTAAAAATCAATGAACATATTGGCTATCACTTAGTCTTAACATGATTGTCCTAAAAATAGGTGGTAATTTTCCTTACCGTTCCATCCTTACCGTCCCTTTTTTTATCATTTCGTCCCTTTTTTCCAATACCACCCCCTTTTTCTTACCTTACCGTCCCTTCTTTAACACCCCTTTAAGACAATGTTATACAAAAATTCTGTATTAAATGTACTACATTGTTATTATTTCTTATTTGAATGTCCTGTGGGTACTATGCAAATTCATTATAAGTAAAAATTTAGAAGAAAATAAAAAGTCATTGGGGTAAAATGGTAAGGAAAATTAAACTCGCAAGTTTAACTTAAACCTCAGTTAAATGAAAACTTTTTCGCTGTTGACCATTTTTTCTTTATTTAAAATCATTAAGGCATTAGTCTATCAGATTAAAATATTATTTTAGCAAGTTTAATTTTGTCAGATTTTTTCCCCCAAAAGTCAAAAGATTGTGCCCCATATCTTCTTCAGAAAAACATGCACAAGTTGATAATCCTTGTTACAGATGATCAACAGTACTGATATGACAGGACAGAATGCGCGGAGAAAAGTGAATATTACAACTGGGGAAGTTCCACGGTAGAGTCGACGCGAATCGAACTTGGCATCCTCGTACAATGGCGGTAAGAAAATTATTTTTGTAAATATTCACAATAAATGTAAATATTTATAAACATTGTTATTTCATAGTATTCATACCCAGTATAAAAACATATCCAGTTTCAGAAATGTTACGTATGTATTTCGTATGTAAAGCTAACACATTCAAAATCCAAAAAACATCAGAGTAATTGTTGTTTGTTGTTTTTACATAAAATAAAAAGTCGAAGTATGGAGATTCAGAACATTTAAAAAAAATAAACTGCTTATGTATGAAGCAATAATTTTGAAGCGTTAATTGCAATTTCTACTAAATTCCTGCCTTTCCTTATCAATGATTACTTTGCAAAATCTTTGATAAGTTTCCCTCGATAATCGAGAGAAACTTATCAAAGATGCTATATAGATCCCTGTAATGTATAATAGCTCCCTGTTTTATCAGAAATCATTCATTTATATTTTTTCATAATAGCACGTATTTTAATTACATCTTTTTTCAATTATTATAGGGAAACGGCAACAAAAAGATATAATTATTATTTTCCAACTATTTTTTTTTTCTTTTTTACTTTCTTTAGAAATGGAGGTTGCCAAATATATCATGTCGCGTTTTACTTAAATAAGTATTCAAATGGAATGAATTTTTTTTATTTCCGTGTAAAACTGAAGGCAGTTAACAATAGAGAAAAGGGCAGTCGTTGGTCATTTCGGCTTGATGGAAAAGAAAGCAATGTTGCCAGTGGGATACATTTTTAAATTCAGATATCTTGATTGGCACCACTTTTTTGAAATTGCAAAATTCCCCTAGTTTGTACCTTAATTAATATGTCATTAATTTAGTTGAATTTCACCATTTCAAAAAAGTGGTGCCAGTCAAGAAATCTGATTCTAAAAAAGTAGCCCTCTGACAACGCTGAAGGAAAGACGTGCGAAGATATCTAATAAGATTTCTTATGGAAATTTAGAAAAACAGATTCTGTCAGGTAAGTCATACAAAATCTTGGGAACAAAATCCACAGAATGGGAAGTGTAACTGAGGAAAATCATTCTTAAAGACCAAAGATCGTATTTGCCATAGAGGATACTACAAATCTGAGTCAAGGTATATCTTTTAGGAGGTTGAGTAAAGAGTAAATACTTTTTTGTCTGGTGTTTTTGTAAATTCACAATGCGGCCAAATAAAGATCAAACGCCTAGATAAATAAACAAGTTGGAAATTGCTCGTCAAACGTGGCAAATGAGGTGCGTTCGTACTATAACTAGTTTTATAAATTTTTTTGCACCCCATACTGTACTGAATGGATATATTTTTTAACTTCATAAGTGCATAGTCTGTAACATCATTAAAATGCATTTGCAATATTTTTTTCCCATTCCCCGTAACGTAACGGAAAACTTTTGACTGTCCCTGTAATTAAACTATACATCCAATTTTCAGAAAATTTGAAATGGCTCGACAAAATTTTGCAACAATTATATATTTAAAATTTCAGACCATTCGGAAGGCTGTAACATCATTAAAATTCACTTGCAATAATTTTTTCCCACTGGCCGTAATGTAACGGTAAACTTTTGACTGTCCCTGTAATTAAACAATGCATCCGATTTTCATAAAATTTCAAATAGCTCGACAAAGTTTTGCAACAATTATATATTTTAAATTTCAGATCATTCGGAAGGCTGTAACATCATTAAAATGCACTTGCAATATTTTTTTCTCATTGGCCGTAATGTAACGGAAAATTTTTGACTGTCCCTGTAATTAAACTATACATCTGATTTTCATAAAATTTCAAATGGCTCGACAAAATTTTACAAAAATTATACATTTAAAATTTCAGACCATTTGGAAGGCTGTAACATTATTAAAATGCACTTGCAATAATTTTTCCCATTGGCCGTAATTTAAAGAAAAACGTTTGACTGTCCCTGTAATTAAACTATACATCCGATTTTCATAAAATTTGAAATGACTCGACAAAATTTTGCAACAATCGTATATTTAAAATTTCAGACCATTCGGTTGGGCTGTTTTTGCTCTGTTATATGCGGACAGACAGACGGACAGACGGACGGACTGAACGACGACTATAGGTGCTACGTATTTATATAATTACGAACGCATCTAAAAAGCGAATAATTGCAGGAACAGAAGAGATCACGCAAGCTATATTGAAGAATGCTTTCTGGTCCATGAAAGACAGGGGTAATCTGTGCATAGACTTATGGCCACCACGTTGAAATATATTTATTTTTATTCTTATTCAAGAGTGAAATCTCAATGTAACGTTCATGTTACAAATAAAATATTTGCACTTAAAAATCTCAAGCGGTGTTGTAATGACCCTGTATGAAAAATCTGAAACTAAAATATAAATGAAAAACAAGTCAAAGAAACGTATAAGAAAATAGAAATAACTCCTTAAAAGAAGAAAAATAAATAAACTTCCCACCAATAGAAAACACGGTTCGTCCGGATGTACAATTATCTGATACTTCAATGTTCCCCGAAAAGTAATTTTGTTACTGAAGATGGAATAGAAAAGTCTGTTTCATCAATGGTGGAATAATAACCAATCACGGAACAAAATCACGAAAATATAAAAACTTAAAATATACTGATAAAAACACACTGACAATAACACAAAAGACAATAAAAAAAGGTTTCGACTGGCTGCTCTACCGGAACAAAAATTAATATGAAATGCAAAAAATGATTTAAAAAAAGCCAAATGAACCAATCTGCAGACCCCACCGTAAAGTATTCCCAAAATAACCGAACATCTGTAAATGTAAAAGGATATACTTAATTAGTAACAAGAAACATAACTAAATATACTCACATGAAAATAAAGTACATACATATTAAAAAGCAGAAAATCCAACGTTTAAAATGCACAAATAATATATGAAAAAACATTTTAAACGTTGGATTTTCTGCTTTTTAATATTGTTGCACAAAGGCTTTATTTGCTATTTTTATAAAGTACATACAATCAGAATATACATACGAAACTACTTTTTCCACACCCACGAAGTAAAACGTCGCCAGATCCGCTAAAGGCGGGGACCAAAGGAACGTAAAATTGAAATTTACTAGTCTAGTGCTGATAGTCACCAACTACCCCCACCTACAAAACCTCGGTCAAACGCTCATATAAAATTCCCGATTAATCTGATGGACCGATCGCGTCCGAAATCTAATCAGATTAATGATCAATACCATTTTAGTGATCAACCCAGGTCTGATAGGTTGAGGTAAATGGTGAATACGAGTGTTAGAGAAATCCATTATTTTCCCAGATTCGTATGTATATATGTGCGTGTGTGTGAGAGAGTGTAATGACCGTGTCCCGCTCTACTGCTCGCATGCCATTATGCAACTATTTCAATGGACACTAAAAGAATCTGCTAAACTCTTGTCGAACGATGGTTCTATCTAAACTTGATAGTGAGGTTGGATTTGAAGATATAATCGCTATGGAATTAGTAGATCTTATGAGCAATTCCGATATAAAGAGCGCTCATGTTTCGTGTAGATGTACGATTAAAATGAATTGTTTTATGAAAAAAAAATATGCAGGCAAAATCCATGAAATTTGGCCATTAGAAGAGTAATCAGCGAATATCGGTACATCATTCTTTATCTATCGGAAGTCCGGTTTTCCTTTAGATTAAAGTCCCTTCTGTACTCATATTTATTATTGAAAAAAATTGATATAAAAAAAACAGATGAATATCATCATCAACTGTAAAAACAAACACCAGCAAGCTTCTAAAATTACAGCAATAAAAGATTGTACGATACTCTGATGTGGCGCAGTTTCCGATGCAGTGAGAAGCATAAAAAATATAACTAGTCGTACGTGTTTAAGAAAAGTATTGCAAGTCAGTTACAGATTTTGTATTTCTCGAATTTACTTTAAAAAAATCCCTGCCTGCCCGCCCTACAGGCGGAGGTAGATTTCGAAGTTAAGTATACTAATTTCACAAACAAAAACCAAATCAGGATTAGAGATAAACCCACTTTAACAATTTTATCTGGCCGCTTTTGACGAGTTTTTATTTCATTTTTATATAATAACTGATTTTATCAGAAGCATGTTAGGGCGGTATTAAAAAAATACTTTTCCATGCTCAACAACTCGAAATTTTCTAGCATAACTCCAGATTCATTTTTAATAGGAAAAACATGAAACTTGTTGACGTGATTTTTGAAGAGATTTATAAGCGACCTGTGTTTTTAATTTTCGTTCAATTAATTAAAACTTGACATATAAACAATTATTTTCACAGTAAGACAATATTTTTTGTTTCTAACACAATCGCTTCGGGAAATTCCGTTCAACATGCCCACTTTGACATCATTTTTTGAAATATATTCTGCCTCTGTCAAAAAATCGATCATTACGGTACATTATATAGTTTCTGAATAAGCGAATCTACCAATTGGATGCGTTTGAGAGCAAAAATGAATTTAAAAATGAGTCAGAAAATAAGCAGTTTGGATTTGAATACTCCCTTAATACGATGATTTTTCCAACACAATCCGCTTCGGGAAATTCGGTTCAAAAAGCCCACTTTGCCAGCATGTTTTAAAATATATTCTGCCTCTATCAAAAAATTGACCATTACGGTACATTATATAGTTTCTGAGCAAGAAAATATACCAATTGGAAGCCTTTGAGAGTAAAAATGAATTGTAAAATGAGTCAGAAAATAAGCAGTTTGGATTTGAATACACCCTTACTAAGATGATTTTTTTCTTCAGCCGCTATGTATTTTTAATTTGTTTTTGCTGTAAGAATTGGTCCTATCCAAAACTTGTCTATGTAGATGTTGTAGACAATATTAACAAAATATATGATAAATTCATGGGGATTTTATATCTTTTGAATTGACGGAGTTATGGATTTTTTTCTTCTTCAAACGCCCTTTTTGTTTTCGTTTTTAATTTTTTTTCTTTTGCGGTACGAATTGGTCCTATCAAAAACTTGTGAATATAAAAGATCTAGATAATGTTCATGGAGATTCATGATAAAATTAATTGGATTTGATATCTTGAGAATTGACGAAGTTATGAATTTTTTCCCCAAAAAACCCTATTTTTGCGACCCTTGAGCCCATTTTTAACTTTATGAAAAATCTGTGATACATAAATTTTTGACCCTATTTTTAGAAGTAATAAAAACTTTAAACTGATTCGATACGTACAAAAATTAAGAAGTTATGGGGGGTTTTCGATTTTCACAAAACCCCTCCCTATTTCCATCCCATTGGTCCGATTTTGCCCATTAACGAACTTGACCGAGATTTTATGCCCTTTGATTTTATGTATCAGTTTGGAAGAGATTGGTGCAGAATTGTGGAAGTTATCGTGTCCAGAAGAAAGTGATCTATATAGATAGATACATACATAGATAGATAGATAGATAGATAGATAAAGTTTTTTACTGGGAGTGGTTTTGGGCTCTAAGGGTCATGATCGGTGTAGATCTGCAAAAATTTTTCAGAAATTCCAACATAGGAACGACGCCAATAGGTAGTATTTCATACGAAATCTACCTAAAAAGGGATTCCGTGTCAGGATTATAGGATTTTCATACGCAAATGCTTTTTTTGCAAATTAGACTTTTCGTAAGTCTTTTCTAAGTTACGTTCCAAAGTCTAATCTATTATATATATAAAATCCAAACGGAAATTTCGTTCCGAACGCCGAGATTTCGAGTTCTACGACATGGATTTTTACGGAACTTATACCGTTAGATAGGTATCGTTCCAGGGAAGGTTTTAAGCTATAACACATCATTCTACCTAGATTAGTTATAGAATTATTACGGAAAATTCTATTATTTTGGACTTTGTTACTTCATAATTCCTTAAATATCTGGGCTCCTATTGGTCGTAGAGCTTAGATCTCGCGCCAAAAGTAGCTCCGAAGCACCCAAGCAAACTTTTCCACGCGATTATTTTGCCGTCTTCCGATTTCCTCTAACTCTATTAGGGGACCGCGTAGAGCCCCTTTAAAATATTTTTCTTAGTAATTTCAGCAATTGTCTTAAATTATTGGTTAAGACCGCCACCCTCCCGATTCATGTATCTACGGAAAGGTTGCATGAAGGAGTTTCGTTCAGATACGCTTTCGTTAAGAATAGAGTGCGCTCCCTGGTGGTGGAATGTGGAACTAACATAACGCGATATTGTTAAAATTAGGAAGTGTAACAATGCGATCTGTTTTAAACTTTGAGATAGTTCATAACACATAATCTATTATCTATTCTATTATATATATATATAATCTATTATCTATTCTATTATCTATTATATATATAAAGTCCAAACGGAAATTTCGTTCCGAACGCCTAGATTTCGAGATCTACTGCATGGATTTTTACGAAATCTATACCGTTAGATAGGTATTGTTTCAGGGAAGGTTTTAAGTTATAACACATCATTCTACCTAGAATAGTTATAGAATTATGATGGAAAGTTGTGTTATTTTGGGCGAAAGGGTTAATGTTATTTTATTGGCGATAAATTTCGTTGATATGGTATTCGTATTGAAATGGCTGTACATATCGGAAGAAAACTTTTATTAATTTTGTTTAAAAGAAAAAAAAAAGAGAAAAGAAAAATAGTTTTGACGAGTGGCAATATTATAAAACGACAATATCGAATTTAAAAATGAAAGGTAATGTTTTAATGCTTAAAAATTTATTCAATATGAAAGATTGCAGTTTTAAACTATATCTGGCAATTTATCGCTTGCGTCAGGTTAAAAAAAATGCATCAGCAAATCTGATAAGATAATATCTGAGTGACAATTTTGTTTTTGATTTAGATTTTTTTTTTATAATTTACTTTTTATTTTATTTAACTCATCCATCATGTGACTTTCAGAAGAAACTAGCAGATGTAATTATAAAAATGACGGTACTTGTGAGTTTCATATTGTCTGTTTATTTACGATTTCATTTTATCGCCAAACAATTTAATTTTAAGCCAAAAATGCACAAGCGTGGCTTCGGTTTGAGCGCATTTTCAATATTGGTTATTTTTCAAGTAGACGACTGCATTTTTTGAAAAATCTAATTCTACTTATATATATATATATATGTGTGTGTGTGTAATTCAAATGGAAATTTCATTCCGGCTGCTTAGAACTTGGGTTTTGCTGAACTTACACTGTTAGATAGGTAATTTTTCGGGGAAGGTTTTAGTGCGTAACACGTCGTTCTACGTTGCTTGGAATCGCATTATGGTTTAAAGTTCTTTTATGAGATGAACCTGATAATGAAAAATTAGCCTTTATAAAAGATTCTGCCGAATGTGTTTCGATGGAACTTGGACTGTAATTAGATAATTTTCAAGGAAAGATTTCAGTATAAACCCTGTCCTTCTACGTTGCTTAGCCATACAGTTTTGGGGAAAATTCTGTAATCTGGTGAACTCAATTATCACAATTTAGCCTTTAAAAAAAGTTATAATAAACGGTTTTTGATTGAATTTGCATTGTTAGTTTGGCAATTTTTCAGAGATAGTTTTAGTATATAATGTATTGTTCGACACTGTTTAGTCATAGTGCAAGGGGGTAAATTCTGTAATTTTCAAATTTTTCCTTTGCGAAGTGGAAGAAATGGGTTTGGAGAGAAAAGGAAAGTTTTAATGCATATTTTCTGTTCAATAATTATAGAATTTATTTACTATAAAGAAGACACTTATCTCTTTTTATATAAAAACAGAAGTAAATTGTATATAAATAACAAAAATACTAATATTCATAAATAAAAGGTTTATATATAGGAATACATATTTTAAAAAGCATAAAAGTTCATTTTATTTGTTTTCACAGCTGTTCATATCATTTGGTCACAAATCTCACTTTCTGAAGCCCGAATTGCCCCAAGCTTTATAACATCTAACAATACCCATTGATCTAAAATCAGGAAAATTGGAAAGTAGATGTAGTTTTTAAAGTATGCCTTAATTAAGGAGATAAATTACGTAATCGAGTCCAGAGACAATTGGCATATTAGGTACAGATAAGTTACATAATTGAGCCTACAGACAAATGGCGTATGTTACCGGGCGTGGTTCGACGCACAATTAACTTAGGAAAAGGTTAAAATTGATTCTGTGTTTTTAAAGTGAACCAATTCTGTAACCGAATTTACAGAGAATTGGCGAAATTTGAGAAATAGTTTTTTGGAGACATTTTGCTACATTTACGATATACCAACACCATACCAAAATGTATTCTATTGCGCCATTTATTTCAATCCTAAACGTGCAAACATATTTTGGTACTTTTCCAGTATAGGGTTCTTGGCGAAATAGAGAAAATAGCATTGGCGGGGAAGGAAATTTGGCAACATATTTTCTGTCAACCAATTCGCTGTTTCATTTCATATACACAAGCATTTTTTTCTATGTTTGTATAATTTATTTAACATAAAGATGCTATTTATCTAATTTTATATAGAAACAGCAGTAATTTGGGTACTACTTAGTTATCCTGTTGAACAATTTCGCTCAATTATATAAATCGCCAAATTATACAAATTGACATAATTTTTATTTTAAATAACGAAAGAACAAATAAATTAGTATAAAATTAATAAAAATACAACTGTAACGTCGAAATAAAAATCACTTGATGTCGTAAATACGTGTAACTTGCTTAAAGTCAAGTGTATGTGACATTTATGATCAACCATTATTGGCATTTAATCTTATAGTTTGGCGATAGATTTTTGATCGACGGGATAACTAAGTAGTAGTACCGTAATTTGTATGTAAAAAACATTAATAATATACACATATAAACAAACAAAAATTTCATCAAGTTGGTTTTCTTAACTGTTTATATCAATTAGCAATAAATCTCTCTTTCTGATGTCCGAATTGCGCCAAGCTATTTAAAAAAACGCCAAGGCGCCTATAGTGGAAAAGTACCAAATTTAATTGCAAACTGTGCCAAACATTATGGCTTGCTATTTATTGAATGCGAATTTCTTTTGGCTTTAATCATTATTCAATCGTAACACTGCAAAAAAATTTAATTAACTGTTTTTTTAAATTAAAAGTATTTTTTATTATTAAATAAAATTAAGTTATAACTTCATTTTTCACTGATTAAAAAGCGAAACGTTTACTGCAGTGCTAAGAGACACTTAGAATTTCATGTGCGTAGTTTAAATGGCGATTTTGAAAAAAAAATATTTTATAATATCGGAACCCACACCAAATATGCTCATTTTACCGAGAATATTTTGGCTCAAAATGAAATACAATTGTTGCAGACATAATTGTAAATCTCAATACTCGACGACTGAAAAGTCTTTAAAATTATTCAGCAGGGACAACGATGAATAACTTACAGTTTCATAAATTTTAAGATTCAATATTCTTATCGATCTATTTACTTCTGCTTCTACTATATATACGAAAGTAAAATGCAAATGGGAAATTCGTCCCGGCTGCATATAACTTGAGCTCACCTGACTTGATTTTGAGGAGAATCGAAATGATAGTTATATACTTTTTCAGGGAAGACTTTGGCATATAACATATCCTTGTACGTTGCTTATACATATAATTATGTTTAAAAGTTAGATAATCATACGAACCCGATTATGAAAGATTAGTCTTTTTAAAAGATTCAGCAGAATGGATTTCGATTGAATTTGCACTGTTAGTTAGATAATGTTTCAGGCAGGGTTTTAGTATATACTATACCCTTCTGCATTTCTTAACAGTAGAGATGTGGTGGAAAGTCCTATAATCAGTTGAACCAGATTATGAAAGTTTAGCATTTTTGAAAAGTTCTACAGAACGGATTTTGATAGGAATTCCATTGTTAGTTCCATACCTATTCAGATATGGTTTTAGTATTTTGCATATTGTGCTACGTTGCTTAGTCATAAAATAAAGGCAGAAAGTTCCATAATCATGTGAAACCGATTATGAAAGATTAGACTTTTCAAAAAGTTCTAAATGGCGGATATTGATAATACTTGCTTTGTTGATTAGACAATGTTTGGGAGGTTTTAGTTTATTGCGTATCATTCTACTTTCCTTAGTTATAGAATTATGGGGAGAAAGTTCTATAAACAGATGGATCCCAATATGAAAGATCAGCCTTTAAAAAAAGTTTTACTGGATGGATTTTGTCAGTTTGTTTGTTTGCTGTATTAGTTAAATAATTTTTCAGGTTTTGTTTTATTACATTGCATATTGTAATATCATTCTTTACCAAATCCTACTGTGATTGATCAATTAAAAGGGTTGAGATCTTAATAGCGGAAAATTTGTCTGCACATTTAGTTTGATTCAAGATTCGTTTGGATAAACAGACCAGCGTAGCGGGCATAGCCTGCTAGTTTTAAATGAAATAAAAACAAGCTAACACCAGCAAGCTTCTAAAATTACAGCAACAAGAGATTGTACGATACTATAATGTAGCGTAGTTTCTGATGCAGTGAGAAGCATAAAAAATATGCGAGTCGTACGTGTTTAAGAAAAGTATTGCAAGTCAGTTACTGATTTTGTATTTCTCCCATTTACTTTTAAAAAAGGGATTCCGCTTCAGGATTATTGGATTTCCATACGCAAATGCTTTTTTCGCAAATTAGACTTTTCGTAAGATATTTCTAAGTTTTGTTCCAAAGTCCAGTTTTAAATGAAATTTAAAGCTAGATATGATGTAGAATCATATATTTAAAATTTAAAATATTCAAAATCATGTTTGTTCCTAAATTAGAATCCGTTAATTTATTTCTGTTCTCATAAATCTTAAAATCTATTCATTTACTGCCTAATATAACTTTATTAGCTCATCTAAAAAGCTCTCTTTCACAATAATATTATATCCTGTCAAAAATAAATCTTTTTTTTTAGCTAAATTAATTTCGTTTCTGGGCACTGTATTTCGTTAATATTCGAATACGTTTATATATAAATTAAACAGCTGTCGCTAGATAATCGAAATAATAACAAATAAATAAATTACCGAAGGATTTATTGCTTATTTCATACAATCATTAAGAAACATTTTTCAACCGTTATCTATTGCCAGATTCACGTCATTAGATTTGAATTTTATATGTTAGAACACTAACGGATTTTTAAGTTAACGGTTGGACAGAAGCATGTATTCCGTAGACTTGGCTGCTGACTCTCAAACGCTAAGGATGTAAGAATTTTGTGTGAGCGTTAGGAGGATCACCTACCCTTTTCTATGGCTAACATAATAAACTTATTGTTCCTGGAAAGACTTTGCGCTTATCTTGTGTCAAATTCAACATTTCGGGACGAGAGCTTTTGGGTTCTGCAAAGGACGCAATGCAATATTACTGAATCCGGCCTTGTACCATCTTTCCTGATCTCTATAACATTTTACGAAGTAAAGAAACAAATTTTCCTTCTACAAATCTTCTTGACACTAGATTTTTCCATTATTCTGACTGATATCTTGATCTATCCTATTAATAAAACGTCACCCTAATAGGTGATGATCACGCAATATATACAATTAAAAATTCTCAATAAAGGCAGATAAAGGAAAGCCACAAAAATGGGTCAAGGTGCCAGTTTTTGCTAAAATAGTAAATCAGATCAGGTAAAAACCACTCCACTAGAGCACGTATACCATACAAAAAATGCTTAATTATAATTTCAGTTTGGACAGGAAAATTCAAAGTCGAGAGAGCTAGTGAAGAACACCTCCAAGATAAATTATCGAATGCAGCTTTAAAACCCAAGGGAATGAAAGGCGTATAGTTCTGGTTTGTTCATTTCAAAGTTGGAAAAGCTTTTAAGAGAACTGTTTCAGTATTTTTTTTGTTCTGTAAAATTACGATTATAGCCTTATAAACTTTTATTTTTAATAATGTAATTAATGTTTCTACTTAAAATTTTTTCATAACTTTTACCAATTATGGGAAGAAGATTAATAGGTCAGTATGAGGTATGTGGATCACCAAATTTGCCTTATTTTCGAAAGTAAACGAGCACACCCTCTTTTGTCGTCAGGGAAATAATTTAAAGAAAATGCTCTATCGTACATTGAAAAAAAAAACAGATTGGGATTTCAAATAAATAATGCCTTTATAATATTATGATTTGCAACATAATAAAACTTTACAGGGGTTGAAATAGTATAAAGTCATTAGAATGCATCTCACTTTATTTAAAAGCGATATGGGAAAACAATTCTTGATGTCGAGCAAAAAATCAATAGACAAAGTTCAATATTCCTCACTTCTCAGAAACAACTCTCCTTTTCGTTTACAAAACATCCATCATTTTCACTTTTCCAATCGAAATATGTCTCCTGAAAGAAGATTTCTTTCAAACGTTTACAAGGATTACACAGTTTTGACAAACGTCGTAAGCATATTGAATTTATATTTGAATTCCATTCTGACATGTTTTTGTTTATATAAGTCATAAAGTCATAAGTATACTGAACGTATTTGGATCACGTTTTGACTTTTCTTCGATTTCTCTAGGGAAATTTAATTTGACATAATAATTTTAACCCTACATGGTTTTAGATGCTTTTTTTTTTATCGATTATTATAATGGTAATTAGTATTTTATGCTTTATGTCTATTTCTCATGTAATACATTCACACTTGGCTTTCGAACAGTTGCTCTTATTTTTAATTTAATTTATTTTATTTAAATGACTTTTTTTCTTAAGGTTTCATTTAAATTTTATTATGACACAAAAATGGCATAGGGTAGGGGAGTATACAGTGAGACATGGTACACAGTGAGACAGCAGCCACTCTGACATATAGTTGTAACTTTTTCTTCAAGCTGGCACACACACATAACGACTTCATCTTATGGAACACGTGGATGTACTTTCGGCACTTCAGTTACTCGTCCGACAAAATAGTAAATAGTTCCTTATTTTAAAGTGGTTAAAGTTACATAAACGTCTATTTTAGAGTTCCTTGGATATGACATATATTTACTTAATCAAACCCAGCTATATCTAATAATAGGTTATTTCGGCAAAATGACATAAACTTTTTAAAGCAATGAAATTGATGTAACAGATGTGACATCCATTTTGTTACAACGTAACGAAAGTACACAGTGAGACGTGTCTTATTGTGTACCTACTGGAAATCTGCACGGGCCAAAATTTCCAGGTCCGGGACCAGCCCGACTCATAGAGAAAAAATTTCGGCCCGACCCGGTCAGAGAAAAAAATATTAACCCTGTAGAAAAGCTAAGAGTTCGGCCCGAGCTCTGCCCGTAGAAAAAAATTATTGGCCTGGTAGAAAAGTTAAAAGTTCAGCCCGAGCTCGGCCCAGCCCGGAAAAAAGTTAAAATCTTGGCCCAGCCCAAGTGAATTGCCACTAAACATTGATTTTTACGTCGATTTGGTTAAAAATTTGACTCTTACGAATAGTTCTGCCCAAAAGTATTTATCTTATTTTTTTTTCATGTTTTTAAACTTCATTTTTATGTAAGTGACGCAGGCTGCGATATTTATTTTTTGAATGAATCGGTATTTCTTCTATGTAAATGTTTCACTTATTATTAATACTGTTAATCCATATTCCATGCATCGGATCGTTAAAAATCTGAAAAATGCTATACAGTAAAATCTTCTAAGACTCAATTACATAGAAAAATAAAAAAGCGTTACAGACAAGTTCTCTTCTTAGCAAATGTAAATGTATTATATATTCTTTTCTTACGTATTAGTATATTAATTTTGCATGGAACAAAACGTTTTTCAGTTTAAAATAGTATTCCGTATTAGGCAAGTTTCTTTTCACAAGTTTTACTATATTTTAATTATCGAAGAAATTAACTTTTCTTTAAAAAAATAAATGTTTATTTGTAGAATAATGGCGATTCAAAAATGTATGAATATTTTTCAAAAATCTTTGGGCCAGGCTTAATTTTACTGACCTTTGAACGAACAGGTCACGCCGAGACAATGATTTTCATACGGGCTGGCTCAAAACTAGGACTGAAAATTTTGGGCCGTGAAGACTAGAAAAGAAACCAGCCTCGGTTCTATACAGAAGAAAAAGTTAGGCCCGGCCCGGCCCGTAAATAGCAGTCACTAGGCCCGGCCCGAGTGCCGCAAATGAAAATAGGCCCGAGCCCAGCCCGCGGGCCAGGCCGGGCTCGGGCCTCGGGCCGGCCCATGCAGATCTCTAGTATCTACTATGTAGTTCTGATGTTAAAAAAGTTTTTTTATTAATAAAAGAATGTTTTTTTTTTATCTCTCTCTTTCTCCCTGTGTGTGTGGGCGTGAGAAGGCTAGGGAAATCTACTAAAAGTAAGAGGCTGAAAATTTGCATGAAGGTAGCACAAGGTCTGCCATTGTCCACCCGAGGCTAATATTTTTAATATTTTGAAAATCTAGAAATATGAATTAGAAATCATAAACTGCAGAAAATTATTGATAGAGTGTAAAAATGTAAGATTTATGAAGATATATACATTGTCTCACTGTGTTCTACTTGTGTTACACCGTGAGATAGTTTTCGATACTATGTTATGCTGCTTCCGTGCTTTTATAAATAACTTTTTTAAAACCATTTATACATTAATGTAAAGCGCTTTGTGTAGCTTAAAGATGAGTAGTAGGAAAAGGAGAGTACGGGGACAGGAGGGGGGACGGAGGGACCGTCCCTCCTCTGGTCCCACCTCCCATCCCCCCTCCGGTCCCACACCGCCTGCGACACCACCTCTGGTCCCCCCTCCGCCACCGCCCTTGCGGGAAAAAATAAATTTCTGCTATAACACGAAGGGTTCACGACCCTCTATTCAAATATCACCTCTCAACACAGACAATACCTCTCTTTAACAGACATTACCTTCCCAAAACGGACATTCTCTTTCTAAAACGGACATCCCCTCTCTAAACGACCATTTTTAGAGCTATATAAATCAATGTTTTTCGAAATTATTTTTAAAAATGATCTTAAACGGCGAAGTGATCAGTGCTTTATGAATTTTGAACAATCTTTACGTTAATGAGTGTTATTAATTAAGGAAAACAATGAAAAATATAAATTTTTAATGAAAAAAGATAATTTTTTTAAAGTACAATATCAGAATATACTCTTAAATGGGGAAAGTTAAACATATATCTTAATTTTGGATGATTAATATCTTAATGAGCATTATTAATTAAGCAAAATAACAAAAATATCAATTTTTAATGGAAAAAAGAAGATTTCTTAGGATTTTTTCTACTATAAGATCAGAATATCAACTTTAAAGATAAAAGTGATTCATATATATTTGATTTTGGACAACCTTTACCTTAATGAGTATTATTGATTAGGCAAAACAATGGAAAATATCAATTTTTAAGGGAAAAAGCTAATTTCTGTAGATTTTTCTCAACTACAAGATTGGAATATCAACTTAAATGAGGAAAGTTAAACATACATTTGAATTTTTAATGAACAACACCTTAATGAGTATTATTAATTAAAACAATGGAAAATAATAGTTTTATGGAAAAAGAACCGATTTCTTAGATTTTTTTCAACTATAAGGCGATGATTAAATTTTTATTTGAATTTCGAATTATCAACACCTTAATGAGTATTATTAATTACGCAAAATAACAAAAAATATAAATTTTAATGGGAAAAGCAGATTTTTTTAAAAAAAATTTCAACCATAGAATATCATCTTAAAAGGGAAATTTAAACATACTTTTCAGTTTTTGAACAATCATCACCTTAATTAATTTTGATAATTGAGCAAATAACAAAGGATAATATCGAATTTTTAAAGAAAAAGATGAATTTTATTAACTTTTATACTAGTTTGAGATTTTAACATACTTTTAAACACTAGTTATGTAAGACCTTAGAGATAACCTTAGAGAACTACATCCCAAGATATATATTATTTAAACAAAATAAATTCATTTTTAGTTTAATCAATAACCGGAAATTTCACATTAAAAAAAATATTTTCATGATTGTACATATAAAAATAAGAGTTTACTAACTAATTTCCTTAATATTTTTATCAGATTCAACAGAATTTTTTTCGATAGGGCTAGTGCAAGATAATAAGTCCAGTTCCCATTCACTGCACGTCAACTCTCGCTTTCTGCAAATTTGAGGGGGATCACAAACATTCTCTGACGCCGTATTCGAACCAGTTTTAGTTCGTGTTTTCTGCACCTGCAAAACTACAAAAGGTATATCAGAAAATGTTTTCATTCAAGAAAAATATCAACTTAAAGAGGAAATATACGAGTATTTCAACTTAAAAGGGAAATTTAAACATTTATTTTAGCTTTTTAACAACCATTACCTTAATGAATTTTAATAATTGAACAAATAACAAAGAAAAATATTAATTTTTAATTAAAAAAAAAACACAAATTTAAACGACCTTGATTAACTTTCATACCAGTTGAAAACTGGAAATGAATAAAATTGTTTTACGGGATCATTTGATCATTGATACACTCGAGATTTTGAACATATATCCAAATTTTGAATGAACAACACTTTAATGACTATCAATAATTAAGCAAAACAATGGAAAATATCAATTTTTAAGGAAAAAGATCAGAATATCAACTTAAAAGAGGAAAGATACGAGGATTTCAATTTAAAAGGGAAATTTAAACATTTATTGTAGTTTTTGAACAACGATTACCTTCTACATTCATGTTAGAAGAATCACTGATAGCAAATATTTCTTTACATACAGTGTTTATGCCTTCCAAATTTTAATTCTGGGATATTGTAGTAAATCTTATGCAATTAGGTTTGGTACATAGTCTAAATCTCTTCCTTGATTGTTAAATTCTCCAAACGTCTGGTTATATTTTGAATATCTTCACAAAGTTTACATACAACTGGTGATACACTATATGATGTAGTAGGTATTTCAGATTCATGTTTTCTTGAAAACGGTTTTTGACAATCATCGCAAGTATAGGTTTTTTCATCTGTATG
The DNA here is from genome assembly GCA_963932465.1 of Maratus speciosus. Classification (NCBI taxonomy): domain Eukaryota; kingdom Metazoa; phylum Arthropoda; class Arachnida; order Araneae; family Salticidae; genus Maratus; species Maratus speciosus. Next base: position 321,664,710 of record OZ010789.1, read on the forward strand.
GATCTGTATATGTTCTTTTAAATTCCATTTACTTAAAAATTGTTTGTAGCAAATAGAACATATCTGTAAGAGGAATAAATGTAAACAATTAGAATTTTCTTCATCGATATAGATAAAAAATACTTATTAAAGTATAAACAATAAAATATTTGATATTAAATTTGCTCTAATTACGTTTCATATATGAATTATAGTATTTCATATATAAGTACTCACATATTTATTATTCTTTAACTCTACATGTGCTAAGGGTGAATCATTCAGATCATTCATTTCTGATAAAGAGGATTGCTGCTGTTTTTATTCATCTTGTTGCAACATATGTACAATAAAAGAAATATATTTATATACTTAGGAAAGGTTTAATGTATAAATAATCATTTATTTATTGTATATTTTTATTATTATATATTGCAATGATATACTAAAACGTACTTTATTCACTAACAAAGAAATCGATTCCCCACTTGAATTAAAATCTGGAAATTTATCAGAGTTGTGCACCTAAAGTTACCTTTTCCCTCAAGTCTAACAGTTGAAATGAGAAATGCTGCGCTGCTTTTCGAAAATTTATATTATTCTCAAACGTTTTGATCACGTGACAACTCACGCATACGTACAGATCAGTAGTATAATAAATGTTATCACGAAATTCTGTTATAGCAAACCATAGATTATTATATTCTGAGAAGAGATAGTGGTAAAGACATTTAAGGTAGGAGTTAAACTTGCAATTTTTAGGAGCTTTTTTTTAAATTAAATTTTTCAATAATTTGTATTTATTTTATTTTTATTTTTTTACTTTTGTAAATTTTATTTTGATAATTTACGTATTTTTCATTCATCAGTTGAAGTTTTACTTGTAATAGATGGAATTTTATGCAATAGTTAATTATTTTAATTGATTATTAGTATTTTCCTTCTGTGATACTTTTCGTGTATGAGGTTATTTAATATATATGTTACATTCCAGCAACATTGGATTGGCTTTATCGTTGAAAATGCCGTACTAGCTGTCACAATAGTAGCTGTGGATAACATGCAGCGATAATGGCGTAAAAGAAGTGGTCAGAACAGATAATTCGAATCTGTTATCTTAGTAGAACCAATTGCTGAAATGCAGTTGTCGAGTGAAAACAATGGAATGCATCGTTCCGTGAAGTTTCCCCAGAAGAAATTGAAACAACTCATAATATCAGCTAAGCACTTTATTAGAATATCTTGCAAAAAGTGCAGTTTCCACCAAGATAATTAGCCATCGCTCCGTAGTAGTAATTAGGTTTAAACTAAGTTCCAGATAATCGAATAACAGGACAGTGACCAGGGGATGGATGAAAACTGGAAATACGACTCAAATCTGCTGAAACACAGTGAGTATCAACTTTTTGTTCCTTCAATGTATGGATAACAAATATGACGTAGGTCGCGCTCTCAATCAATGAATAATTAAGAATGTCACGTGATATAAAGAGTGCGAACAGAGCTAGCGGATGAATTTGGAGGAAAAAAGGATAACATCAGAAATGCGCGGCAAAGTAAAAATGGAAGCTAAAAGAATATTCTCGAAAGAAAAAAAGCGCGGGAATGGAACATTTAATTTAAGAATACTAAAAGCGTAATATTAAAGCGATTAAGACAAGTGAGACATTAAATTAAAGGGAATTTAAGAGAGTTAACGATAGAGATTATTTAATAATAAAAATTTAGTGAATATAAAGTAGTAATTTAGAATAAGATAAGGAATCCGCGGAATTAGATCTAATAATGTAACATACATATATATATATTACATTTTCTTTACTCATTCATATGGTAGTAATATTTCTGAGGAATACATGTCTAATAATTATTAGAAAAGTGAGAAGTATAAATCGTTCTGTGATGTTGATAAGCGTTGTAGTATAAAATCATATAGTTTGGTTTTGAAATAGGATATTTCAAATATGAAATGTTAAAATTAAAGATTGCATTCATGTATGCTTTGTAAAATTATAACTGTAAACGTAGTATTAATATTTTAAGCAACTTGATGGATGAAAATTCAGAAATCTTCGATGTGTAAGATGAAACATATGATAATTTGATTAATAATATGGATAGAATAACTCTGACTAGTCGTGTATACTATGTATCATTAAACTATAAAGACAGTATTTATATTTTACACAACTTGATGGATGATAATTCGGAAATCTCCGAAATGCAATGTGAAACATAAGACAAATTGATTAATAATATGAGTAGAATAACCTAGACTACTCCGAATTTCAATGAATCATAAAGTATAGAATTTGATTAAATGATGTTTTGTGTATAAAAATTAAGTTCGAATGTGATAAAATTATGGAAATTGGTATGTAAACTCTTATTTTTATATGTACAATAACGAAAATATTTTTTTTAATGTGAAATTTCCAGTTATTGATAAGATTAACTTTTTTTTTGTTTGTTTAATTATGAATATTTCTTGAGGTGTATGTCATCAAAGTGTAAAAATCTTACAAATTCGATGAAAAATTTGTTAAAATTATGTAATGTTAAAATATATAGGAGCAAGAATCGAGTTTGATGTAGAAAATATTGCTGTAAAGGTTAATTCGTTGTTGAATTTCAAGAAATTCTGTGAAAACAGGGTTATATCAATAAGGAGTTGATGTAATTTCAGTTACAGTCCTTGGAAAATTAATTCAAAAGTAGTTATCTGCTATTTTTTAAAAGGTAATAGTGAAAAGATGTAAGTAATATTTGCTCTTATGTGTGAAAATTTCAAATAGTTTGGTTTGAAATATAGACTATTTGAAATATGAAATGTTTGACAATTAAAGTTTGTATTCACGTTATACCCTGTATCATTAAAAAACTGTAAAGATAGTATTCATATTTGAAACAACTTGATGTGTAATTGTTCTGTGATTTAATAATTTTCTGATAATGGAAAAAACAGTTGTTAAAATTATGTAATGGTAAAATATATAGGAGCAAGAATCGTGTTTGATGTAGATAACTATTGCAATAATTCAGAAATCTTCGATGTCCTTGTAGCGCAATTGGATAGCGCATATGGCTGGTAACTATGGGGTTGGGGGTTCGAATCCGTCCAAGGGTGATTTTTTTTTTTTTCTTAGTGAGTTTGGAGGTTTCAAGAATTCATTTATTTTTCATTTGGAGGGACAGTTACGCACTAAGCAATTATTTAATAACTTTTTTGTTTATGTTTAAGTTTTAATGTGCTGCCAATTCGTCTCGTTTCACCCAAAGCTATAAAATTATAAGAGGTGCTCTTGTTTTTCAACTCATAGGATTGGTTTAAAAAGTAAAAAATCGCTAAATTTCGTTAAATCTGAAAGTACTGGATTTGATTAAATAATACTTTGTGTATAAAAATTAAGCTTGAATGTAGAAAAATTTAGTTAAATGTAATAAAGATAAGGATATTAGTTTGTAAACTTGTATTTTTATGCGCATTCATGAAAATATTTGTTAAAAGTGAAATTTTCAGTTATTGATTAGATTAAAATTAATTTATTTTGTTTAGTAATGAGTATTTCTTGAAGTGTGTCTCGTTGAAAGGTAAAAATTCTACATAGCTAGCATCTAAAAGGATGATAAAATCTCAAACTAGTGTAAAAGTTAACCAAATTCGTTTAAATTTGTCTTTTTTCATTAAAAATATAATATTTCCCTTTGTTATTTGTTCAATTATTAAAATTCATTCAGGTAATGGTTGTTAAAAAGCTAAAATAAATGTTTAAATTTCCCTTTTAAGTTGAAATACTCGTATCTTTCCCCTTTAAGTTGATATTTTTCTTGAATGGAAACATTTCTGACATACCTTTTGTAGTTTTGCAGGTGCAGAAAACACGAACTAAAACTGGTTCGAATACGGCGTCAGAGAATGTTTGTGATACCCCTCAAATTTGGAGAAAGCGAGGGTTGACGTGCAGTGAATGGGAGCTGGACGTATTATCTTACACTAGCCCTATCGAAAAAATTCTGTTGAATCTCATAAAAAAATTAAGGAAATTAGTTTGTAAACTCTTATTTTTATATGTACAATCATGAAAATATTTTTTTTAATGTGAAATTTCCAGTTATTGATTAAACTAAATATGAATTTATTTTGTTTAAATAATATATATCTTGGGATGTAGTTCTCTAAGGTTATCTCTAAGGTCTTACATAACTAGTGTTTAAAAGTATGTTAAAATCTCAAACTAGTATAAAAGTTAATAAAATTCATCTTTTTCTTTAAAAATTCGATATTATCCTTTGTTATTTGCTCAATTATCAAAATTGATTAAGGTGATGATTGTTCAAAAACTGAAAAGTATGTTTAAATTTACCTTTTAAGATGATATTCTATGATTGAAAAAAAAATTTAAAAAATCTGCTTTTCCCATTAAAATTTATATTTTTTGTTATTTTGCGCAATTAATAATACTCATTAAGGTGTTGATAATTCGAAATTCAAATAAAAATTTAATCATCGCCTTATAGTTTAAAAAAAATCTAAGAAATCGGTTCTTTTTCCATAAAACTATTATTTTCCATTGTTTTGTTTAATTAATAATACTCATTAAGGTGTTGTTCATTAAAAATTCAAATGTATGTTTATCTTTCCTCATTTAAGTTGATATTCCAATCTTGTAGTTGAGAAAAATAAACAGAAATTAGCTTTTTCCCTTAAAAATTGATATTTTCCATTGTTTTGCCTAATCAATAATACTCATTAAGGTAAAAGTTGTCCATAATAAAATATATATTATTCACTTTTATCTTTAAAGTTGATATTCTGATCTTATAGTAGAAAAAATCCTAAGAAATCTTCTTTTTAACATTAAAAATTGATATTTTTGATATTTTGCTTAATTAATAATGCTCATTAAGATATCAATCATCCAAAATTAAAATATATGTTTAACTTTCCCCATTTAAGAGTATATTCTAATATTGTACTTGAAAAAAATTCAGCTTTTTTCATTAAAATTTGATATTTTTCATTGTTTTGCTTAATTAATAACACTCATTAAGGTAAAGATTGTTCAAAATTCATAAAGCACTGATCACTTCGCCGTTTAAGATCACTTTAAAAAATAATTTCGAAAAACATTGATTTCTATAGCTCTAAAAATGGCCGTTTAGAGAGGGGTGTCCGTTTTAGAGATGGAATGTCCGTTTTGGGAAGGTAATGTCTGTTAAAGAGAGGTATTGTCTGTGTTGAGAGGTGATATTTGAATAGAGGGTCGTGAACCCTTCGTGCTATAGCAGAAATTTATTTTTTCCCGCTAGGGGGCGGTGGCGGAGGGTGTGCAGGACCGGAGAAGGGACGGTCCCACCGTCCCCCCTCCTGTCCCCGTACTCTCCTTTTCCTACTGCTAAGATGTACCAAAAAATTTTTCAAATTTTGCCGCAATTTTTTAAGTAATAATAATTTTCGTCTCACTGTGTACTACCTTCCCATATACGAGGGTTACTCTGAAATTATTGAGATACGCGCAGGCGAGAATTTACAAAATAAAAATAACGGTTTAATTTTAAAATACAAAGTATTTTAACACAGCAGACGATTTTTTACTGACTTACTTCAACTTGTTTAGCGTACAATAAATTTTAAACAGAAGAGAAAAGGGAGTTGACGCGAGATCATTTTCGCGCTATGATTTTCTACGATTTTAAAGCAGGATTATAACAAGAAGAATGCGTTCAACGGTTGAAATTAGCATTTGGTGATGAATCTCCAGCTCGTGCTACTGTATTCAGACGGTTTAAAGAATTTAGCAGAGGTCATAATTTTCTTCAGGATGAAGAACACACAGGAATCCGCCGTCGGCAGTAATCCCGGATAATGTGTCTGTCATACGAAAAATGTTAATGGACGATAATCGCTGTACCTATCAAATGATACAGAAGGAACTTAACATTGGATCCGCAGCCATACACAAAATTATTCATGAAGAATTGCATATGAAAAAAGTAGTTTGCCGTTGGGTTCCCCATAATCTAACTGAGCACCATAAAGAGGATCGTGTCAGAATCAGTAAAGAAACTCTTAAATTGCTAAATGATGGTGACCACCGCATCATTTCTAAATTTGTAACGGGTGATGAAACGTACATACCGTTTTTTGACGTTCCAACCCGTCAAGAAAGCAAAGTATGGGGCTTTGAAGATGATCACATGCCGACAATGGTGAAAAGACAACGCGCACTGAAAAATGTGATGTATGCCGTTTTCTTCAGAAGTACGGGATTGGTCAAAGCCATCAAGTTGGATGGACAGAAGACAGTAACATATATATCTTGTATACCACTAAATGTCTTCCAGAAATTCTACAAAAAGTGAATGTTAAGGGACTAATGCTTCACCATGACAATGGATCTTCACATACAGCCGGATTAACAGTTGAGTTTCTTAAACAAAAACGAATTAAAGTGTTAGAACATCCGCTGTATTCACCTGATCTAGCTATGTGTAACTTTTGATTATTCTTTAATCTAAAAAAGAACTTACGTGGACGTCGTTTTCATTCACAAGAAGAGATTGATTTGGCTATAAATGAATTTTTTTCATATATTCCAAGAAATGAATGGCTTGAGGCATTTAATCTGTGGAAAATTCGTCTACAAAAGTGCATTGATTCTGGAGAAGACTACTTTGAACACACCTAAAATTTTGTAAGTATAACTTTAAAAAACCTAGTTGTATCTCAAAAATTTCAGAGTGACCCTCGTATGTCATTCTCCTTCTTTTCTTTTGTAAAAATAAAACAATTTTCAGGCAAGTGGGATGTGATCTTTGTACAAACAGTACTGTTTTACGTATCAAAATAGTCATTATCTCGCGTATTTGAAATTTTCCTTGACAATAATTCATTAAACATCTTTGTAAGATCTACTATAGTCCTTATGAAATGAATAGCCATAAGAAATTAAATAGTAATTGATTTACATTTAATTTTTTTTTTTTTTTGAATGGTCGTCCAATCACACATAATGTGTATTTCCATGTGCACTAAACAAAATTCAAATTATCATTTAACTTTCACGAAGGTAATCGAATGAATTTTATCTCATAACTTACATATTTCATTTATACTGATAAAATACAAATAACTCACCGTTTACAAGTTTTTATTTAAGGGTGTTCTCAAATCCAAAAGGGCAACTTTCTGACATAAGTTTTTATTTGTTTTTGTTCAAAAATGCATGAAACTAGCTGGTGTTGTTGTTCAGAAACTATGTAGTTGAGCTGTTTTTTTTTTCTTTTTTTTTTTTTTTCAAACGCAGTAGATCTTTCAGAAAATAATATCAAAGTGGGCGTTTTGAACCCAGTTTCCGCACGAAGGAAGAAAGAGACTCAAGAGCGAGCAAAAAACGTGTTTGTCACGTGATCAAAATTGCTTATAACTCAATAGGTAATGGATGGATCAAAAAATGGAAAAAACAGTTCCATTCGAAATCGCTTCCATGGCCAGGATTTCCAATTTTATACCTTTCCGTTCAAAAATGAATTTGTAAATGTGTGAAAACGTTTTGCGCTTGTTGAGCAGAGGAGTTAAGAATAGCCTTAACTTGCCTTGTGAGTCCGTTCAGATCAACTCTTGTAATCCAATTTCAACACCTTTCCTGCACTACGATTGACCTACATTTTGGTAGTGTGCCGTATGACGAATGACAATACAATATTCTGCAAAAAAATAAATAAATAAAAATAAAAGTAAAAATAAATAAATAAATAAATAAAATTTCCCTTTGCCTCCCACAAACGGGGAAAACATTTGTCCAGTAAGGGTATACGTAAATGTCACCACACGTATGTGATCACGTAAATGTATTTGATTGCTTCAAAATAAGCTAATGCTCTTCAACAGAATCGTTGCATAGTTGGTAAATGTCTCATCTTTCGGTTCCAGTCAGGGTGTGAATGGATGTGGGTTCGTTCCTCAAGAGGACGCTGATATATATATGTATTTTGGTAGGTAAATTTAACCCTTCACTGCACGATTTTTTCTATTTGTATGCAAAAAATTATTTGAATTCTATATATCGTTCTAATAATGGAAAAAATAGTAAAAAAAAAAATAATTTCAAATTTTCAACTAAAATTTTATATTTTATGGCGTGTACCCTATGTACACAATTAGGGTTTTAAAATATTGTAATGCTATATTTTACAGCTAAATGAGCTTAAATTAATTAATTTTATCTGCTTAACACTCTGCAACTTTGTTTATATTAATATTTTTAAGTATTCAGTAAAAATAATGAAAGTAAATTTTACCTTTACAGCTTGATCGAAGGGTTTTTTTTTTGTTTCCGAAGAACAAATTCTAATTTTTTGTCAAATGCAGCCATCTGACATGGACAAAATAAGTGTTATTCCATTCTTTGGACTGTGCTTAATCAGGGATAGAGATCATATTGGCCAAATTCATGGCACATAATAAGAGTTACAGTGTTTTTAGGTATGTGCGAGATGTGGCACGTCGTGCAGTGAAGGGTTAAAATTGTGTATCCAAGTTACTTTATTAAAAAACAAACTAATAAAAAAATACCCGCAATTTAATTTATATCTTTTCAAAAAGATTTTTTTCAATCAACTGTACTTCAACATTTTTACTTTTTAGTGCATTATCATAAATGCTTGACTTTAAATACTTTTTTTTCTTTTTACTTATAGTTTATTAAGCATTATTTTCACATGCAGGAATAAAGGGAAAAAATTTAGGATACAGTTAGAAATTCATAGTATGTTGTATAAAGGGCTGAATCATTCGTCACCTCATCCCACGTAGCTTTCATTTTTGTGGGCAAAACATCCATCATTTTTAGTTTTTATCGCAAAGTGTATGTTTTTTTGCGTAGAGTTGTTTCAAATATTGATACGAGTTAGACATATTTTTCGAGATAGAAAAGCTAAAAAACATTATAACTTCATTACAAATATTTGAATTCTCCCCTGGCACGTGTCATGAAAGGCTCGAAGAAAGTATCATTATTTTTGATATATGTTTTCTTATTTCCCCGAAAAAAAAGAGACTTCAGGGGAACAGAGATGTTTAAGGTAACGAAAATTGACAGAAGTTTGAATCGTGTATTAGAAAACCTGTTATTGATCTACACTGTCAGAAAAAAATCCTCTTTATATTATAAATTATTCGTCATTTTTAAACAAATAATTTGCGCACTCCTAGAAAACATGCTTTTTTCGATAATTCTTCCCGAAAGTCTGAAAAAGAGGGGGAAATTCCGTTTATTCCTTGCACGCATGCGTATTGGCTTTATTAATAATAAAACCCGAATTCATTTTAAAAACAAAACAGCAGAAATTCTATAAATTAAGATATTTAATTTAACTAAGAATATAAAAGAAACCAACAACAAAGAAAAGAAACGTTTTCCAATTTAAAAACAAATAACAATTAATTTTCTCACTCATTTAAAAGTATTCACAATTTTTTTTTAAGTTATAAAAAAGATATTCGCATTTAAAATATATTTTAAATGAACACATTTAACCTTTAACTGATGTCACAGAAATTGTCACATAACTAGTGTGAAGCGGTCTGTGATACCGCTCCATCGAAATGTGAAAATAAGCCGCTATTAACTTATAGGATGATGTTTTTGTACTAAATTTTTTGTACAGGAGTGTTATAATTAAAATTCACCTATTCAAAAGTTTCCGGTGTGATGTCATGACTACCAAGGATGGCACCAGAAATTGGATATTAAAAGTTTATTAAACACAAAATTCTATTTACAAGTATTTACACTGGCCTAAAAATATATACACCTTGAGTACCATTTATAAATAACAATACTCCACCAAAACTACCTATATCACTCCTCAAAACCAAACCAATATTTTCTCGGATGCCTTCCCGCATCCTACACATACGACGAACACCAACACAACTGCCGATCTCCCCTCTTCACTTCGATTCACTTACTGTTGGGAGACGGTCTCTTCACTTCGCTTTACGTTAGAGTATGAAAAAGAAGGTTGGCTGCATGACACGGTGTTTGTACTAAAGTTTCAAACGAAACAAAATTTCAGTAGTGTTTGTAGATAGACTAAAATTTGCAAGTTAAACAAGGAAAATTGAAAAAAGCACCGGTCTGTGAGACCGGTAACATCAGTTAAAGGTTAAAATAGATATTTGAATTAAAATATTAAACGGGAAAAATAGTTTTTACTCAAAATAATAATAATAATAATTCTCGTATAAAAATGTACTAGTCATATTTTATATTTAGCCATTTATATAAAAATATGTATAGTTCATATTTTTATCCTATTTTAATACTAAAGTATTAAAACCCCATCCACAATCACATTAAAAACGAAATCTTCCCGAAATTAACTTCAAAGTTCAGAGCTTTTCAAAGAAATTAATCAAGCCATACCCATCTGAAGCAAACATATTTTCTTCAAAGAGTTTCACTGCTGTACACTGTGTTTAGAAGACTAGTCTCGTAACACTAACACGCTGGTTCGAACCTAAATTCAGCAACTTTTATTTATCCCAGTTTTGTTTAATTGACGTATTTTTTACCGCCTGTAAGGGAGAAAACAAGTTGGAAATTGCTCGTCAAACGTGGCAAATGAGGTGCGCTCGTACTATAACTAGTTTTATAATTATTTTTTGAACCCCATATTGTACTGAATGTATATTTGTTTGCACTTCATAAGTGCATAGTCTGTAACATCATTAAAATGCACTTGCAATAATTTTTACCCATTCCCCGTAATGTAACGGAAAACTTTTGACTGTCCCTGTCATTAAACTACACATCCGATTTTCATAAAATTTTAAATTGCTCGCTAAAATATTGCAGCAATTATATATTTAAAATTTCAGACCATTCGGAAGTCTGTAACATCATTAAAATACATTTGCAATAATTTTTTCCATTGGTCGTAATGTAAAGAAAAACTTTTGACTGTCCCTGTCATTAAACTACACATCCGATTTTCATAAAATTTTAAATTGCTCGATAAAATATTGCAGCAATTATATATTTAAAATTTCAGACCATTCGGAAGTCTGTAATATCATTAAAATACTTTTGCAATAATTTTTTCCATTGGTCGTAATGTAAAGAAAAACTTTTGACTGTCCCTGTAATTAAACTACACATCCGATTTTCATAAAATTTTAAATGGCTCGATAAAATATTGCATTAATTATATATTTAAAATTTCAGACCATTCGGAAGTCTGTAACATCATTAAAATACATTTGCAATAATTTTTTCCATTGGTCGTAATGTAAAGAAAAACTTTTGACTGTCCCTGTAATTAAACTATACATCCGATTTTCATAAAATTTGAAATGGCTCGACAAAATTTTGCAACAATCATATATTTAAAATTTCAGCCCATTCGGTTGGGTAGTTTTTGCTCTGTTACATGCGGACGGACGGACAGACGGACAGACGGACAGACGGACTGAACGACGACTATAGGTGCTACGTATTTATATAATTACGAAATAGTTGAGAAAAATAAACAGAAATTAGCTTTTTCCCTTAAAAATTGATATTTTCCATTGTTTTGCCTAATCAATAATACTCATTAAGGTAAAAGTTGTCCATAATAAAATATATATTATTCACTTTTATCTTTAAAGTTGATATTCTGATCTTATAGTAGAAAAAATCCTAAGAAATCTTCTTTTTAACATTAAAAATTGATATTTTTGATATTTTGCTTAATTAATAATGCTCATTAAGATATCAATCATCCAAAATTAAAATATATGTTTAACTTTCCCCATTTAAGAGTATATTCTAATATTGTACTTGAAAAAAATTCAGCTTTTTTCATTAAAATTTGATATTTTTCATTGTTTTGCTTAATTAATAACACTCATTAAGGTAAAGATTGTTCAAAATTCATAAAGCACTGATCACTTCGCCGTTTAAGATCACTTTAAAAAATAATTTCGAAAAACATTGATTTCTATAGCTCTAAAAATGGCCGTTTAGAGAGGGGTGTCCGTTTTAGAGATGGAATGTCCGTTTTGGGAAGGTAATGTCTGTTAAAGAGAGGTATTGTCTGTGTTGAGAGGTGATATTTGAATAGAGGGTCGTGAACCCTTCGTGCTATAGCAGAAATTTATTTTTTCCCGCTAGGGGGCGGTGGCGGAGGGTGTGCAGGACCGGAGAAGGGACGGTCCCACCGTCCCCCCTCCTGTCCCCGTACTCTCCTTTTCCTACTGCTAAGATGTACCAAAAAATTTTTCAAATTTTGCCGCAATTTTTTAAGTAATAATAATTTTTGTCTCACTGTGTACTACCTTCCCATATACGAGGGTTACTCTGAAATTATTGAGATACGCGCAGGCGAGAATTTACAAAATAAAAATAACGGTTTAATTTTAAAATACAAAGTATTTTAACACAGCAGACGATTTTTTACTGACTTACTTCAACTTGTTTAGCGTACAATAAATTTTAAACAGAAGAGAAAAGGGAGTTGACGCGAGATCATTTTCGCGCTATGATTTTCTACGATTTTAAAGCAGGATTATAACAAGAAGAATGCGTTCAACGGTTGAAATTAGCATTTGGTGATGAATCTCCAGCTCGTGCTACTGTATTCAGACGGTATAAAGAATTTAGCAGAGGTCACAATTTTCTTCAGGATGAAGAACACACAGGAATCCGCCGTCGGCAGTAATCCCGGATAATGTGTCTGTCATACGAAAAATGTTAATGGACGATAATCGCTGTACCTATCAAATGATACAGAAGGAACTTAACATTGGATCCGCAGCCATACACAAAATTATTCATGAAGAATTGCATATGAAAAAAGTAGTTTGCCGTTGGGTTCCCCATAATCTAACTGAGCACCATAAAGAGGATCGTGTCAGAATCAGTAAAGAAACTCTTAAATTGCTAAATGATGGTGACCACCGCATCATTTCTAAATTTGTAACGGGTGATGAAACGTACATACCGTTTTTTGACGTTCCAACCCGTCAAGAAAGCAAAGTATGGGGCTTTGAAGATGATCACATGCCGACAATGGTGAAAAGGCAACGCGCACTGAAAAATGTGATGTATGCCGTTTTCTTCAGAAGTACGGGATTGGTCAAAGCCATCAAGTTGGATGGACAGAAGACAGTAACATATATATCTTGTATACCACTAAATGTCTTCCAGAAATTCTACAAAAAGTGAATGTTAAGGGACTAATGCTTCACCATGACAATGGATCTTCACATACAGCCGGATTAACAGTTGAGTTTCTTAAACAAAAACGAATTAAAGTGTTAGAACATCCGCTGTATTCACCTGATCTAGCTATGTGTAACTTTTGATTATTCTTTAATCTAAAAAAGAACTTACGTGGACGTCGTTTTCATTCACAAGAAGAGATTGATTTGGCTATAAATGAATTTTTTTCATATATTCCAAGAAATGAATGGCTTGAGGCATTTAATCTGTGGAAAATTCGTCTACAAAAGTGCATTGATTCTGGAGAAGACTACTTTGAACACACCTAAAATTTTGTAAGTATAACTTTAAAAAACCTAGTTGTATCTCAAAAATTTCAGAGTGACCCTCGTATGTCATTCTCCTTCTTTTCTTTTGTAAAAATAAAACAATTTTCAGGCAAGTGGGATGTGATCTTTGTACAAACAGTACTGTTTTACGTATCAAAATAGTCATTATCTCGCGTATTTGAAATTTTCCTTGACAATAATTCATTAAACATCTTTGTAAGATCTACTATAGTCCTTATGAAATGAATAGCCATAAGAAATTAAATAGTAATTGATTTACATTTAATTTTTTTTTTTTTTTGAATGGTCGTCCAATCACACATAATGTGTATTTCCATGTGCACTAAACAAAATTCAAATTATCATTTAACTTTCACGAAGGTAATCGAATGAATTTTATCTCATAACTTACATATTTCATTTATACTGATAAAATACAAATAACTCACCGTTTACAAGTTTTTATTTAAGGGTGTTCTCAAATCCAAAAGGGCAACTTTCTGACATAAGTTTTTATTTGTTTTTGTTCAAAAATGCATGAAACTAGCTGGTGTTGTTGTTCAGAAACTATGTAGTTGAGCTGTTTTTTTTTTCTTTTTTTTTTTTTTTCAAACGCAGTAGATCTTTCAGAAAATAATATCAAAGTGGGCGTTTTGAACCCAGTTTCCGCACGAAGGAAGAAAGAGACTCAAGAGCGAGCAAAAAACGTGTTTGTCACGTGATCAAAATTGCTTATAACTCAATAGGTAATGGATGGATCAAAAAATGGAAAAAACAGTTCCATTCGAAATCGCTTCCATGGCCAGGATTTCCAATTTTATACCTTTCCGTTCAAAAATGAATTTGTAAATGTGTGAAAACGTTTTGCGCTTGTTGAGCAGAGGAGTTAAGAATAGCCTTAACTTGCCTTGTGAGTCCGTTCAGATCAACTCTTGTAATCCAATTTCAACACCTTTCCTGCACTACGATTGACCTACATTTTGGTAGTGTGCCGTATGACGAATGACAATACAATATTCTGCAAAAAAATAAATAAATAAAAATAAAAGTAAAAATAAATAAATAAATAAATAAAATTTCCCTTTGCCTCCCACAAACGGGGAAAACATTTGTCCAGTAAAGGTATACGTAAATGTCACCACACGTATGTGATCACGTAAATGTATTTGATTGCTTCAAAATAAGCTAATGCTCTTCAACAGAATCGTTGCATAGTTGGTAAATGTCTCATCTTTCGGTTCCAGTCAGGGTGTGAATGGATGTGGGTTCGTTCCTCAAGAGGACGCTGATATATATATGTATTTTGGTAGGTAAATTTAACCCTTCACTGCACGATTTTTTCTATTTGTATGCAAAAAATTATTTGAATTCTATATATCGTTCTAATAATGGAAAAAATAGTAAAAAAAAAAATAATTTCAAATTTTCAACTAAAATTTTATATTTTATGGCGTGTACCCTATGTACACAATTAGGGTTTTAAAATATTGTAATGCTATATTTTACAGCTAAATGAGCTTAAATTAATTAATTTTATCTGCTTAACACTCTGCAACTTTGTTTATATTAATATTTTTAAGTATTCAGTAAAAATAATGAAAGTAAATTTTACCTTTACAGCTTGATCGAAGGGTTTTTTTTTTTTGTTTCCGAAGAACAAATTCTAATTTTTTGTCAAATGCAGCCATCTGACATGGACAAAATAAGTGTTATTCCATTCTTTGGACTGTGCTTAATCAGGGATAGAGATCATATTGGCCAAATTCATGGCACATAATAAGAGTTACAGTGTTTTTAGGTATGTGCGAGATGTGGCACGTCGTGCAGTGAAGGGTTAAAATTGTGTATCCAAGTTACTTTATTAAAAAACAAACTAATAAAAAAATACCCGCAATTTAATTTATATCTTTTCAAAAAGATTTTTTTCAATCAACTGTACTTCAACATTTTTACTTTTTAGTGCATTATAATAAATGCTTGACTTTAAATACTTTTTTTTCTTTTTACTTATAGTTTATTAAGCATTATTTTCACATGCAGGAATAAAGGGAAAAAATTTAGGATACAGTTAGAAATTCATAGTATGTTATATAAAGGGCTGAATCATTCGTCACCTCATCCCACGTAGCTTTCATTTTTGTGGGCAAAACATCCATCATTTTTAGTTTTTATCGCAAAGTGTATGTTTTTTTGCGTAGAGTTGTTTCAAATATTGATACGAGTTAGACATATTTTTCGAGATAGAAAAGCTAAAAAACATTATAACTTCATTACAAATATTTGAATTCTCCCCTGGCACGTGTCATGAAAGGCTCGAAGAAAGTATCATTATTTTTGATATATGTTTTCTTATTTCCCCGAAAAAAAAAGAGACTTCAGGGGAACAGAGATGTTTAAGGTAACGAAAATTGACAGAAGTTTGAATCGTGTATTAGAAAACCTGTTATTGATCTACACTGTCAGAAAAAAATCCTCTTTATATTATAAATTATTCGTCATTTTTAAACAAATAATTTGCGCACTCCTAGAAAACATGCTTTTTTCGATAATTCTTCCCGAAAGTCTGAAAAAGAGGGGGAAATTCCGTTTATTCCTTGCACGCATGCGTATTGGCTTTATTAATAATAAAACCCGAATTCATTTTAAAAACAAAACAGCAGAAATTCTATAAATTAAGATATTTAATTTAACTAAGAATATAAAAGAAACCAACAACAAAGAAAAGAAACGTTTTCCAATTTAAAAACAAATAACAATTAATTTTCTCACTCATTTAAAAGTATTCACAATTTTTTTTAAGTTATAAAAAAGATATTCGCATTTAAAATATATTTTAAATGAACACATTTAACCTTTAACTGATGTCACAGAAATTATCACATAACTAGTGTGAAGCGGTCTGTGATACCGCTCCATCGAAATGTGAAAATAAGCCGCTATTAACTTATAGGATGATGTTTTTGTACTAAATTTTTCGTACAGGAGTGTTATAATTAAAATTCACCTATTCAAAAGTTTCCGGTGTGATGTCATGACTACCAAGGATGGCACCAGAAATTGGATATTAAAAGTTTATTAAACACAAAATTCTATTTACAAGTATTTACACTGGCCTAAAAATATATACACCTTGACTACCATTTATAAATAACAATACTCCACCAAAACTACCTATATCACTCCTCAAAACCAAACCAATATTTTCTCGGATGCCTTCCCGCATCCTACACATACGACGAACACCAACACAACTGCCGATCTCCCCTCTTCACTTCGATTCACTTACTGTTGGGAGACGGTCTCTTCACTTCGCTTTACGTTAGAGTATAAAAAAGAAGGTTGGCTGCATGACACGGTGTTTGTACTAAAGTTTCAAACGAAACAAAATTTCAGTAGTGTTTGTAGATAGACTAAAATTTGCAAGTTAAACAAGGAAAATTGAAAAAAGCACCGGTCTGTGAGACCGGTAACATCAGTTAAAGGTTAAAATAGATATTTGAATTAAAATATTAAACGGGAAAAATAGTTTTTACTCAAAATAATAATAATAATAATTCTCGTATAAAAATGTACTAGTCATATTTTATATTTAGCCATTTATATAAAAATATGTATAGTTCATATTTTTATCCTATTTTAATACTAAAGTATTAAAACCCCATCCACAATCACATTAAAAACGAAATCTTCCCGAAATTAACTTCAAAGTTCAGAGCTTTTCAAAGAAATTAATCAAGCCATACCCATCTGAAGCAAACATATTTTCTTCAAAGAGTTTCACTGCTGTACACTGTGTTTAGAAGACTAGTCTCGTAACACTAACACGCTGGTTCGAACCTAAATTCAGCAACTTTTATTTATCCCAGTTTTGTTTAATTGACGTATTTTTTACCGCCTGTAAGGGAGAAAACAAGTTGGAAATTGCTCGTCAAACGTGGCAAATGAGGTGCGCTCGTACTATAACTAGTTTTATAATTATTTTTTGAACCCCATATTGTACTGAATGTATATTTGTTTGCACTTCATAAGTGCATAGTTCTGTAACATCATTAAAATGCACTTGCAATAATTTTTACCCATTCCCCGTAATGTAACGGAACACTTTTGACTGTCCCTGTAATTAAACTACACATCCGATTTTCATAAAATTTTAAATTGCTCGCTAAAATATTGCAGCAATTATATATTTAAAATTTCAGACCATTCGGAAGTCTGTAACATCATTAAAATACATTTGCAATAATTTTTTCCATTGGTCGTAATGTAAAGAAAAACTTTTGACTGTCCCTGTAATTAAACTATACATCCGATTTTCATAAAATTTGAAATGGCTCGACAAAAGTTTGCAACAATCATATATTTAAAATTTCAGCCCATTCGGTTGGGTAGTTTTTGCTCTGTTACATGCGGACGGACGGACAGACGGACAGACGGACTGAACGACGACTATAGGTGCTACGTATTTATATAATTACGAACGCACCTAAAAATGGAAGTATATTCGTCTATTATCGGAAAAATACTGGTAACACTGCTGGAAGGAAAATTTCCGTGAATTGAAGAAAAGTATTGTGAGAGTGTGTCTGAACTTTGTCTTTGACAGTTGTGCTTTCGGCACATGGTGGAACGGGGTAAGAGAACATGTATTTCACAGACCACCATTTTTATGATTCTTATTTATTTATTAGCCCCCGATATACTATTTCTTTAGTCCCACAATTAAAATGTCCTCTCCAAAAAATAACGTTCCGTTGTATAAGGCAACCATAAAACAAAGCAGATGTATCATTGTATACTCTACTGCAATTTTCAAAACTAACATGCATCTCACATTTTTAATTTTTATACCGTCGTATTGGGGGGGGGGGTACTTTTAAATGCTGTTTGTTTGAAAACTACATCTCAATTTATGTTTGAGATATTAATTTTTTTTTGTAGTGTATTAATTTTTTTTTTGTTTAATGTTGGCTATTCAAGTACTGTTCGTTTTCTAAAGCCGCGCCTAGCACTCTGGGACGATTCTACTTTCCAAAGGAATGTTTCGCTGAGATGGACATTTTCCGAAGTTCTCGTCTGCGTTGTCACTAAGATTAGCGATTACTTGTTTGTTATTTTTTACTTCCGATCAAAGTTTAAAATTGTATTAATATTTCGTTTTAAATCAAATTAAAACTTCTATATTCAGTGTTAAAAAGGCTAGTTCGAGTAGAAATAAATCTTTCAGGAGTAGTAGTAAGAAAATTATATATAATGTCATTCCATTTTGTTATCAAGAAGCAGAAAAAGGAGAATTAATTGTTCCGACAGCTCATTCTACAAAACGAGCCAGTCAAATTGCCGGGGTTTCTAGTAGTACTACAGTAGAGACTCGATTTTCCGAGTTAATATGAACCAAGCTCACCTCGGATAAACAAAAAACTCGGAGAAACCGGATTTACACAAATTGTCAATGACTAAAGAAATGAAATATAAATTTTCACTTAATTCATTCAATTTTATGGTACTAGTAACATTTCTTTGATGTACATTTTCTTTACTTTTAAGGAAAACGTGGAATGAAATTGTTTATTTGAAAAGCGCTAACATTTCTAAGATTTTTTTCTTATCACTAAAACTTGCCAGTAAATGCTGGCTAATTCAATCGCCGAAATTTAACAATTGTCAACGATTAAATATAGAAAATTTTTGAATTAAATTTTAGAGCTAACAAAACTGTACAAATTGGCAGCTATGTGATTCTATTAGTGATATGAAAATTGCAGGTGTAGCCGCTTCTTTTTACTCAAAGTATTAAATAGTTTTTTTCAATCGAACTTATACCTTTGGAATGGATCATTTTTATCTGATGGACTAATGACTTCCATTATTATGAAACAATCATTATAAGTGAAGTGTTAGGTGAAGATGAAAGAGCAGTCGTAAAAAGTTAGAACTCTGATTTTCTGGGGGAAAAAATGGCCATAATTAAAAAAAAAAAATGGCCATTTTCCCCCATTCTGACCAGAAAATCAGAGTTCTAACTTTTTGAAAAAAAATGGCCATAATTTTCTTTTTGAAAAAAAAAAAAATTATGGCCATTTTTTTTCCCATTCTGACCAGAAAATCAGAGTTCTAACTTTTTACAGCTGCTCTTTTATCTTCACCTAACACTTCATTTATAATGACTGTTTCATAATAATGGAAGGCATCATTCCATCAGAAGAAAGTAACTCGGTTAAAGTGGAAACTCGGTTAAGCGAGACTCGGATAATCGGGACTCTACATTATTAAAAAGGTTCGCCGAGAATTTCAGCAGATGAGGAGGATAACATTTAAAGATATATTGTAACAAGTAAGCTTTTTTAATATAATTTAGAAAATTATAATAATAAATTTTTTTTTCGCGAAAAGCAAAAATGTTGTATAACTTTTGAAAGCTTTTAAGCGTTTTCGTTTTTTATAAATATTAACTACATAAACGTTTTTACATAAATCGATATTAATCATTTTGATAAAATCAAACCAGACCTGACGCATGCGCAATAGCGCGGAAGGTTTTGCTATCCGAAAACAAACAGTACTCCATTTCTGTAGAAAGTAAAGGACAAATAGTAGTTTGAAAATAGTAATTATATCTTTTTGTTGCCATTTTCCCTTAACAACTGCAAAAGTGTACTTAAAATATGTGCTATTTTGAAAAAATATGAATGAACGATTTCTGATAAAACATGGAGCTATTATACACTATATTTAATTTTAAGTATCTGTATTAATATTATAAACAAATGAAGTCATATGAATCATTAGATAGCGGATTTTTTTTTGTCGAGTTTCTTGAATGACGGCATCTATTTTTTGGATTTGTGTATTATTTAGCGATAGTGACGTCATAGGCATACTTTACTGTAGATGTTGTTTGAGACTGGATCGTAAATGAGGAAGTCTTCCTCCGGATGCGAATGACGTCATTTTACATAAAATAAAAGCGTGTTTTTAAGTGTTAAAACTGAAATATGTTTTGTACTATCTGTATTTATATACATATATACAGGGTAAGTCAAAATGTATATAGCGATTACAAACGGCTATAACTATTTAATGGAAAATAATTTATCGATAAGATTAACACAGAATGTAGACGGAACTTCAAAATATTGTATACATGCGTCGTAGATGTTCTTCGCGACTTCCCTTGGTCACACGAACAACATCATAGGGGGTAGTCCATTTCCCGCCATACATTCTGAAGCATTTGTTCACTCACCGACGCAAGCGCATTACAAATGTGTACTTTGAGTTCTTCAATTGTTTTGAATATGGGAGGCACCCTGTCTTTGACATAACACCACAGAAAAAAAAATCGGCCATTTTTACCGTCATAATTGACCATTTTTACTAATAAGACGGCCACAATGAACAGGTTTCTTGTCGTTGCAAAGTTTCAAATTGCGCATGCGTAGGCTTCCGATTCACTGCATTTGCCTTACGTAAAGAAATTTTGCAGTTCCGTCTACATTCTGTGTTAATCTTATTGATAAATTCTTTTCCATTAAATAGTTATAGCCGTTTGTAATCGCTATATTCGTTTTGACTTACCGGTATATATATATATATATATATATTTTTTTATTTTTTTTTTCATCGGGGCTACACTAAATTCTGAAAAAGCAGAATTCCATTTTTCTAGTTTTTATTATTTTTTGGCCTTTTGATTGAAAGAGTATAATCAACATTAACAAATTCTTTTGAAATAAAATCAGTCATATGAAACTACAGCGCATTTCTACTAAAACGTGGCACGTCAGCGTGAATAATCTTCATTACAGTTAACAGTTAGCCAGTTAATGGGAAAATAAAAATCAAGCTACCTATGTAGAGAATTTTTGAATTTAATTTGTTACCCACTTTTTTTGCTTTTCCCAGCTAGACATAATATTAAAAAATATATATATCATAATATCTAGATAATATTCTGTACATATGTACTATATATAAACTTAAAAGAATTGAAATGGATTTTTTTTTAATTTGCATATTTCTTTATAAAGTAGTACTGGCTTATAAAATTCTCAATTTTCAAGTATTCACAGGAGACGTAAAAATAATTAACTTTTAATTAAAACTAGAGACAGAAATATAATTTCAATGTCAATTTTATAAAATTAATTAAGGTAATGTGAAACTGCCGCTTTAACTTTCTTTTTTTTTTTCAATTTAAAGTCGAGTTTTTTTCTAGATATCAATTACTCTCGAGAACACTTTATTTTTACTCCCTTTTGTTTAAGTTAACTTGGATTTTGAATGAAAATATGAAATTTTGTAATGGGTTTTTCCTTCACTTCTATATATATTAAATTTATAAGAAAAAATATGTACACAGGAGTGTTTCTGCTGAAAATACAACATTTTAATACATTCAGATCTTCATTAGAAATTAATAAATTAAATTTCCGGGATTTTTCCATCAGCTGGGCCCAGATGATAAATCGCCACATATACAATTGTATACGAGTTACAACAACCAAAATACGCTTGCCAAAATAAACCAACTGGCTGTGAAACTGGGATAATGAAATATTTTAAACACACACAAAAAAGTGTGTAATAAATAAAAAACATATTGCATTTTATTTATAATACACATTTTTTAATTAATTTTAATTTTCTTTGTATTTTAAATTATGCCCCATTTCATTCTTAAAAATATATTAAAACTGTGAAATCCTCTCCCATGAAAGGGTTAAAAAATAGGCAACATATGATGAGTCAATTTATTATGACGTTTATGTACACAATATTCATTATACTCAATATACATTATATTCATTATTATAAAATCCTCCTGAGACCTGGCATCCATTTAAATGGATGTTTTGCTTTCTAATTCTATTGCGTTAAATTTCATTGTAGCAATCTAAAACCAGTTGGTTTTGGTAATGTAAGAATCAAAAATCTACATTCAGCTTTTGAATTTTGGCATCGGTAACTACATTGTTTACAAAATGGCGTAATAAATGAGTCAAGTTGGAATTCTACGTTCTGCTGGTAATTTTTGTTTTCATGTTATTTTAATTTGTTTAAACTATTTTTATTTTGCAATTTTAAATCAGATGTTAATACTTGCCTTATGTTCTTTATAATAAATTCTATTCTTTCCCATACTTCTCGCATTTTTTTAATTACTTTAATGCGAGTTATGGTCTGAACATCCATTTAGATGGATGTGCTATAAAACAAAATTAAAAAATCGAAATTTATTAATTTCTTTAAAAACGTCATTTTTGATGCCTATTTGTTGAAAAAAAAACTCATATTTAAAAAAAAAAACTATGCATTACATTTTGCTTGGGTCTCAGGAGGATATTATTGCTCTTTGCGTGTATGTATAATATATACAGTTATTATTTTTTTTTTAATCAATCTACTTTATCGCGAAATAGACGCAAAAAAGCCAATCAATTGAAAGTTGTGTCTTTTTTTAATGTATGTTGAAAAAATAAGCTTAGGAAGCAATCTTGAAACTGAAATTGTATCATACTTTGAATTTTTTCATAATTTATAGATCATGAAATCAATATTCTAAAATATATATTACAACCGATAAAAAATTTAACAAGAATGGATTTCCAGAATATGCGAAACAGAAATTTCATTTTATTTCGTCTAGTAGTTTTTGAGGTAGGTTTAAAAAATTATCCGCATCGCAGATTGTTTTACAACAAAATAAATTGAAATTAACATTGGGAGTTTCAAACTTTACATCTGCAGAATTCCTAAACTTCGTCACTGAATTATCTTCCGTTTGGTATACCAAAGTACAATTCCCGAAAAATATAAATACGATGTTAAATTTAGATATTCGTACTGAAAATTTCAAAGTTTGGTACAATTTCAGTATGCAGTCGCCCGCAACCCCAACTTAAGATTATTTTTTGAGCATGCATATCTACCCTATATATATAAAATCCTAATGAAACGAATTTATGAAACGGAAGTATGAATCGACTGATTAAACAACTGATTATGTTTTACAGCGATTTCTCCTAAAATATGGAATACTTTACGATGAAATTAACACCAAAAATTAATATTGATCCTCAGATTTCAAAACTGGTATTAGAATTTTTAAATTCGAATTAGTTTTCGAAATATTAATTTTTTTTCTAATTTTATATGCATTTTTCTAATGATGGCAATTCAAATTTTAATCATAACAGATATTTTTTTTTCGCATTTCAAAAAAGGTTATAATTTTAAACTAATTTGGCGACCAAGTTTGGCCTCCCTTAAATCTACGCTAGGAACAATGTTTTTTCTTTATTTGGTTATCATTTTATTTAATACAAAATTTTCATTAAGAAAAAAAAAAACATTTTAAATTAATGGCTTACACTTCTTTCTTTTTTTAAACGAAACGAAAAGAAAAATATTAGGCTCAGATGTCATATACGCGCCGGCGTACCTAATTGGCGCCACAATGGCGTTATTTTGCCTGACATGGTAACCCGGCTGTTGTTGCTTATTCATCAATAAATGTTTATTTACATTTATTTTCTTTTTATTTAAGAAAAAAAAGTTATAAATTGCTTTGTTCTATAGTTATTAATTATTTTTTATTGTTATTTCATTTTTAAAATAATAGAAAAATATTTAAAAAATACATATATAACTGGTATTCGAAAACGAGGTTTTCGCCAAATTGTCGTAATAAAAATCACCCCAAACCCGGTGCTTATATGACATCTGTGTTAAATATTAAGCAACAAATCATAACATTTAATTTCAAATTCAAAGCAAATGACCAATGTCGCCAAATTATATAAATCGCCAAACCAGTCGCCAAATTATACAAGTTGACGTAATTTTTTTTAAATAACGAAAAAACAAATAAATTAGTATAAAAATTCAAATACAAATAAAACGTCGAAATAAAAATCACTTGATGGCGTATACACGTGTAACTTCCTTACAGTCAAGTGAATGTTACATTTTCGATCAACCATTATTATCGTTTAATCTTATTGTCTGGCGATTTATTTTTGGTCAATGGGATAACCAAGTAGTACCACTTTAATTTACCACTCAAAAAATAAAAAAAAAATGATAACTTACGAGTTAAAAAAAAGGTACTTTTCCGTTTACGGACACCATTGTCGCCAAGCGTAATAGTTGGCGCAAAATGAAAATCATGTGAATTGAAACATTTGAAAAATAAAAGAAAAAACACTGTCGATAGAAAGTGAGTCTTTTAAAAAATATAACATTTTGAAACTACAGACTTTTATGAACTATTTTACTAAATCACAAAAATATACTTAAAATAAATGAACAAATAACTGTTATACAATAAAGTATAGCAAATAATAGCAAATCACAATGTTTTGCATGTTTTACTATAAAAATCCTTTTCGCGATCAGGGTTAAAATAATTGGCGCATTAGCATACATTTTGGTATGGTGTCTGTATAACGGAAAAATACCAAAAAAAAAAAAAGCTATTGGCGAGATTTGAGCCCGGCTAACATAAAAGTTCTTTGCGATCATGGCAACTTTTATGTAGTTTTTTACGAAAAAATAACTTTGATTCTTCAATCAAAATGGAAACCTTTCTTATGAAAAGCGAAGGAACTGTTGGTGATAGTCGCATGACTTAGGCTATTATAATAGAGATTGTTTTCAATTCTGAAAACAGTGCAAAGAATAATATTTCTAACGATTACAAATTTACTTACGCATGCCTATTAAAAAAGAAAAAAAAAACTTTAAAATTACTATTAAATGAGTGCGTGTTAAAAGGAGGAAAATATTGAAAATTATGTCTAGAAAATTGTATTTACACATGAATATTAAAATAGAAAGGAAACTGTAAAATAATAAATGCATTAATATGCATTTAACCCTTTCAGGGGCAAGATACTTCTATTCGTAAAATGTTGAAATCAGTGAATGGCACCGGAATTTACAAACAAATTTCGAAATACGAAAATGCTTTTGTTCACTTACTTAATAAAAGGAAGTTTTTCATTCCAATATTCTGGTGCCAATTTGGTATTTAAGAATTAAAATTAAGTGGTCCAAAAATGAACTACCGCCCTTGAAGGGGTTAAAGCAGTAAATTGTAGTTATTGCAGTAAATTGTATTAGGTCAATCGTTTTATAACGCTGTTAAAAAGTACCGGTCGGCAAAGACTCTGTTTACTTAATTTTATTTTAGCTTCTTTTCAAATGTTTAACTGATCTTCTTTAATCAAACACGAAAACAACCATTGAATGTCTTAACAGCAACTGATTTGGCCTTAAATTTTCGCAATCAAAGGGAATTGAATGGAAACCCGTTTACTGGGAAATTGCTATAGGTTTTTTCATTTTAATTCAATCTTTTCTAATCTTTTAAAAACCGATCAAATTAGCGTGATTTTAGATTCTGGGGTGTCTGAACGGGGGTTGGCGAGCGTAGCTTGCAGGGGGCAGAGCCCCCTAGTAAGGTATAAAAATGTAATAAGTGCAATATTTCGAAAATCAATCGGAGGAGTATTTCGTTAATGTAATATCCTACCTCATTTTGAAACACTTATGAAATTTAAAGGGCTTACTTATCTCCAATGGATAAAACAATGAAGTGCGTTTCAAACATTTTGTGTCACTCTGAATCTCAGGTGAGGCCCAAATATTGTTTTTCTAATTGACTTTATGTAATTAATTACAAAAGTTCTACAAAAGCTACTTTCGAATTAGCTGCTACGATTCAATTTCATTATAAACTTATTATACTTAATTTATCTAATTTATTTTCAAAACAATAATTAAAAGTATATTGATATTTCAATGATTTCTATATTTATTAATCATTTTTTAATGTTACACTCTAAAACGTTATAATGTGAAGAATCACCGTGTTTTAGTCTGACATAATATTGAATGAACTGGAAAATTTAATTCTGGAACAATTACTTTGGGTAAATAAGAATGTATTCGTTAAAAACACACAAACTTTGCTTAGTGGTACACATAAACAAAAGTTTTAAGGTGAACTTGTACAATTAAAATTAATGTAAAAACATTAAATCTACGTTTCGAGCTCCTTCTGCAGTCGTCTTCAGGATAAAATATGATGGTGAAAAGACTAAAAGTGCAGAGATGAATGCTGTGAGAGACAAAGGAAGCCTTCATCTCTGGACTTTTAGTCATTTCACCATCAAATTTTTTGTCTCTCGCACAGGAAGCCTTCATCTATGGACTTTTATTCGTTTCACCATCATATTTTATTCTGAGGACGACTCCAAAGCAGCTCGATATGTAGATTTTATGTTTTTACATTAATTTTAATAGTACAAGTTCATATTAAAGCTTTTGTTTTTGTGTAAAACCAAGCAAATTTGCATGTTTTTAACGAATACATTCTTATTTATTATATTTTATGGCGCAATTGTCCAGCATGTTTTAATTTATTTTGGGTTTCACAGACCCACTACGAGTTACATTTTGACCATTCACTCGTCAGTTATATAATTTTATGATAATGCAATATGAAAAAGGGGTAATGAAAAATTAAAAAAATATTTAGATATTTCAAAAAGCATAAAAAAATGGTATGGGTTTAATAGACACACTTCAAGCAATAAGAGCGACAGGTCCAGAATTAAAAACGTAATTTAATCTATAAAAAAGAGTAATTATTAAAATGATTCATACTACATTAATAATGTTATTTTCTTTTCAACAGAAATATTAAAACTGGACGTATAATGATTTCTTTGAAAATTCTCCTCCACATCATTAAAAACGTGTATTTTGAAATGAAAATTCTACAAATTCAACAAATTTGCTAGTTTAAGTAGTTGTATAAATATACTTTTAATGGAGTGGTCTTTCATTTATATTAAACCAAGAACAGATTGACAAACTTTTCATAACGAACGTTTTTACTTTCTTCTATCTTCAATAAAAGAAAATATTGTAATCAAAACTTTGTTCACGTCTGGTTTTCAACGAATTTATACGTTTTGGGGGTCAGAGATCCCCAAAATCATGTTTATACAAAATGTCTGTCTGTCCGTGTGTCCCCATTGTAAAATCGAAAAATGTATGAAGTTATGCATAGAACTGAACCAAATATTTTGAGTATGCTTTTGACTATGGCAAGCTCCCTGAATTTGAAAAAATTCTGCCGGAAGGGGGCACTGTAATAGCGATTTTGTGCCTTTTCATTATTGTATCATCTAAAAGTGTATAAAGTTATGCATAGAATTGAACCAAATTTTTTTGTATGTTTTTGACAATGGCCAGTATGTCCTTCTTCAATTTGGAAATCTTCCGACCGAAGGTGGTGTTGTAATTGCTATGTCTGTGTCATTTTCATTATTTTACCACCGAAAAGTTTATGAATTTATGCATATAATTGAACCAAATTATTTGTGTATGTTTTGGTTATGGCAAGTAGTTCCTCCCTGATTTTGAAAAACATCGGCCAGAAATGGACGCTGTAATAGCGATTTTTGTGCCATTTTCATTATTGTACCATGGAAAAGTGTATAAAGTTATGCATAGAATTGATCAAAATTTTTTGTGTATGTTTTGGCTATGGCCAGCAGGTCCTCCTTAAATTTGGAAATGTTCCACTGGAAAAGGTCGCTGTGATAGCGATTCTTGTATAATTTTCTTGATTTTTCGTAGTTCTATTGTCCATCGAAGGCTCGTACTGCAATGGGAACTCGAGCCCTGCTAAACCGGCTATTCATGAAAAGCTGATGTACAACAGAATAACGAAAAACTATTAATTTTGATTAATGGACGGAAGCAGAAATGTAAGATGAAAATCAAAATTGGTATAGTATTGAGCCAATAATATTTAAATATTAACATCTGTAACTACTTTTTCAAATATTAAAAGATGTATGAGATAGAAGAATGTCTTTGGATTGGCACATCCAACCAGTTTACTTTAGTAAATATAAAAGAGTGCATACTCATGTACAGAAGAGCCAAAACATGACCACTTCATTCTTGGAAGGTTTTGATGTAAAAACGTTACAAACATGCAGCGATATTTTTCTGCCGTTCTTGACTATCACGTGATCAAGATAGGTTGGTTTCCACCAACTGTTGAACTACCATTAATCATGCTAGCCTAAAATGCAGCCTAGACTGGCGGAGTACCGTGTCCTGTGTCATTCGTCGGCTGTGATAAAATATTTATGACGACCGTTGAAGGTATAATACTGTTGCAACGGCAATGCGACTATTAATTTGCCTTCTTTTGCTGTCGTCAAAGATAAACTTGGCATTTAATGAGTTAAAAAAAAGCAGATCATAGTGGCTTCACATCTTGAAAATCCAAGTTAAAAAAAGGACTAAGCTGCTTAGCTGGTCGTGTACTGCAGTAGTTGGTATATAAAGCAAGTAAAAACCAGAAGTGAGCAACAAGGAGTTGTTCACCCACAATTCATCAAAGTCAACACTACAGGATGCTACATTTGTAAAAAGTAATTACAGCCATTTAATTGCTCAATTGGCTGCACAATTTAATAAAGATCAGAGGAGAAAGGTTTTGGGGCATATAGTTTTAAGTCTGCAATACCGTCGCCCGACCAAGTTTCATTACTGAGTGCACGTCATCGTCGTTTATGCTTACAGTGGGCAAGTGAACATCGTCATTTGACTAATACGACGGGTATTCTAGTTTTATCCTACTATACGATGGTGTTAAAAATATGTAATTTTTTTAGCTCGTCAAAGCAAGATTGGGAAATGGACGCTTAAGTTCCATCTTTAAAATACATTATTCTACAAAAATTCCAACATTTTCACTCATATCTTACAACTCGGATAAAACAAACCATACTAATATAAAAAACAGAACATTAAGAACCGCATAAGCTCTTGTCTGAGTCTTTAACTACTTCACCGGTAGCTAGTATAAGGAAACAGTCCTTTTACCACTGATTTATCTCGGGGGAAAAATTGAAGTGGTTATACTTGCAAAAAAGTAATTAGAAATAGCATTAATTATAAACAGAATTAAATGTGTTAAAGTGAATTAAAAAACAGCCTCTATATTCGTAGGCAACAGTTTACCAATTGCCATCAAGTAATTTCTAAGTATTTTCCCTGTATATAAATATATTTTTTTAAATCTTATCAAAATCTGATCAAGTCGTACTAGGTAGTTTGCAATTATCTCAATAAAAAATTTTATTGATTAAAATATAGAAAATATTTACATTTTCTCTGTTATGTACTTTCATTTATGTTTTAAAATGTAATTTTGTTTTATTAAATCGAGGTCTAAAAATATGGATATAGTATATTTAAATGTCCAACGTTCTTTACAGAAATTACTATCATGCTGCATAGTACTACACTGTTGAAACTTTGCAGCAAACTGCTCAGTCATTCCATCGTTTTTAAAGAAAACGGTTACCTAACCGTAATTTAACGCTATCCTTATACCATATCATTACCCATATTATGGTCAGAATAGAGTTAAATTATGATTATGTAACCGTTTTGTAAAAAAACAAACGAAAATAAAAAACAGTCAAATGACTGGACAGTTTGTTGCAAAATTTCAACGGTGTATATCATAGTTTTTTCCTTCAATTTTTATCTTCAGCTTTAGTATCTAGAAATGTTTTCTTATGTGTAAGTTTATGGAATTGTCTGAATAAAAATGGATATAACAATTTCTAATGTATTTTACAAGTATATATCATATCCATTATGTGAGACTTACAAGTCATGCATTCACATATTATGGAAAATTCAAAAATAAAAATAATTTGGAAATACATATTAGTTTTTATATTTCCGAATATTACATCATTTTATTATTCAATAGGTAAATATAGTTTTAATGTAACACCAGTTTCATTAAAGCTTTAAATTTTAAAAACAGCATGCGAGACAGTAAAATTTTCTTATAAAATTAATCAAACTATTCTTTTAGTTAATTTATGTTGTTGGATAAAACCTTTAACTAGCTTTTATTTAAAATTTTATCTAATCATAAAAACAAGATTTTGTATGATAATTTATAAAAGTTAGCTTATATAATATTCGAGCTTTTTTTATAACTAATAACACTAAGTGAAATAAAATTAATTTAGATATGTTTTCCAATGTTATTAGAAACATGTATAAAGTTTAAAGAATTTAAGACAATCGACTTTAAAAGCAGTTTAACTTAACCGAAGCGTAAATGAAGCTCAACGAAAATCGAATATTTTGAAAATTTGTTTTCTGAAATTTTTCATGATTGAGGAATTAATTCCTTTTAAGGAATGTTTTCTATAAGAAATACTTTTATAACCAGTGAAGAATAAATTTATTCATAAGGATACTATTTTTTTTTCAAAATGCTTAACAAATAATAGTTTCCTTAGAAACACTAGTCGGATGTGCCAATCCCAAAATTTTCTTCTATCTCATGCATGTTAATGCTTCAAAATTCGCTGTCACAGTACCAAAATTAAATCGAATATTTTGAAAATTTGCTTTCTGATATTTTACATGGTTGAGGAATTAGCAAATTCCTTTTAAGGTATATTTTCTATAAGAAATACATTTATAACGAGTGAAGCATAAATTCATTCATAAGGACACTATTTTATTTTTCAAAATGCTTAACAAATAATAGTTTCCTTAGAAGGACTAGTCGGATGTGCCAATCTCAAAACTCTCTTCTATCTCGAACATGTTAATACTAATTCAAAATTCGTTTTCATAGTGCAAAAAATAAAAGAAGATCTATGCCCGTCATGAGGATTCTAAAGTTAAGAAATTCCATGCATTAGTTCTTGAGATAAGACTGTAGCTAAAATCCCATAAATTCTGAAAAATGCAACTTATCAACGTCACCTGTTGGGTGATTTATACCAAAACCTAATCAACAACAACTTATGTCAACGTCTAAATGAAGCTGAAGTTTGATAAAAAAAAATCGTGCATTAGTTTTGGAGATACTGCTAATGCGGCAATTGTGAAAATTCTGCATAGCAGTGCCACTGTGGACAGTTTGCACCAGAAACTAATCAACACCAATTTATATCAGGGAATAACTGAATCTGAAGTTTGATGAAAATTTGAGCATTAGTTCTTGAGGAAGAGCTGTTGCAGAAAACGGGAAAAATGCAGCATAGCAGTGCAACCTGTCGGGTGATTTACACCATAAATTAATTAGTACCAAATTACACCAAGGTATAACTGAATCTGAAGCTTGATGTAAAGCTGTGCATTAGTTCTTGAGATATAGCTATTGAGGAAATCATGAATAATGCAGTATAGCAGCGCATCTTTTCAGCGATTTACACCGACAACCAATTAGCTCCAATTTATATGAAGATCTAACGTAATCGAAAGTTGTATTATATTTGGTGCATTAGTTCTTGAGCTAGAGCGCCTGCAAAATTATTGCTAAATACAGACCTACTCACAGACGGACAAATCGAGTTCAGAACAATCTAAAACATATAAATCCGTCGAAATCTGGAAGTCGAATTTTTTCACGAATCCAATATTTACAAGACAATATAATTTCCAATACTTCCAATATTATAAGACAGAACAAAGTAAAAATAATAAGGACCTTTTTTCAGCTACGTATTGAAGCTAACGTAATGATTTTAAGATGATTTACTTGGCAATCAATATGTCACGAAAAGATTTAAAGAAACATACGTTATAAATGTAAAAATTGTCAGTTTCACGAAAAACAAAAAATATAAATTGACTTTTAATATGTTACATACATAGTGTATATTTGAAAATTAAAATATTTTGTAGACGCTAATTTCCGTTTTATTTAAACTTTTCACTATCTTATTCTTAATCCGTGCTATACAATTTAGAAAGCGAAAGTTAATGAAACAATTTTAATCTTTTGATCCTCTTATATTCGATTACACTTTAAAAGCATTATATTCTTAAATACGACATTTCGAGCACACGCTTTGTTTGTTTTGATAGAAAAAAGATTTAATGTAAGTAAATAGAACGTACTTAAAAAAATCACAAGTTAACTGCAGACTGTTCAGCAAATAACAACCCCCTCCCACTCCCAGCACTCCAAGCACCCTTCCTAAAAGCACACTCCTTAATGCTACAATTTACTTTTTAAATGTAAATTCTAGAATATAATTCAATAAATAAACGAATGTAGTTAAGCAGTTTTAAAATACAAAGAATAAGAAAATATACATAGAGGTAAAATTTTATATCAAACAATTAAAATAATAAATAATGCAAAATGATTTTAAAATCTGAATTTTTTCTATTTTTGTTGCATATGCCCATTTAACATCACGAAAGAGCTGGATAAACAGTTGATAAAGCACCAGTGCTTTATTACCTACGAGGTGGATCCCTTCGAATTTTGACGAAAGAAAATGTTTAAGAAGGAATTCTTTCATCGGTTTATAACAAACCTACGAAATAAGTTTCAATAAAAAATGCATCTTATATTGGTTATATTGGTCTCAAACAAATATTTTAACTGTATTTAACTGCAGACTGTTCAGCAAATAACAACCCCCTCCCACTCCCAGCACCCCAAGCACCCTTCCTAAAAGCACACTCCTTAATGCTACAATTTACTTTTAAAATGTAAATTCTAGGATATAATTCAATAAATAAACGAATGTAGTTAAGCAGTTTTAAAATACAAAGAATAAGAAAATATAGATAGAGGTAAAATTTTACATAAAAAAATTAAAATAATAAATAATGCAAAATGATTTTAAAATCTGAATTTTTTCTATTTTTGTTGCGCATGCCCATTTAACATCACGAAAGAGCTGGATAAAGAGTTGATAAAGCACCAGTGCTTTATTACCTACGAGGTGGATCGCGTCGAATTTTGACGAAAGAAAATGTTTAAGAAGGAATTCTTTCATCGGTTTATAATAAACCTACAAAATCAGTTTCAATAAAAAATGCATCTTATATTGGTTATATTGGTCTCAAACAAATATCTCAACTGTATTTAACTGCAGACTGTTCAGCAAATAACAACCCCCTCCCACTCCCAGCACCCCAAGCACCCTTCCTAAAAGCACACTCCTTAATGCTACAATTTACTTTTAAAATGTAAATTCTAGGATATAATTCAATAAATAAACGAATGTAGTTAAGCAGTTTTAAAATACAAAGAGTAAGAAAATATACATAGAGGTAAAATTTTATATCAAAAAATTAAAATAATAAATAATGCAAAATTATTTTAAAATCTGAATTTTTTCTATTTCTGTTGCGCATGCCCATTTAACATCACGAAAGAGCTGGATAAAGAGTTGATAAAGCACCAGTGCTTTATTACCTACGAGGTGGATCCCGTCGAATTTTGATGAAAGAAAATGTTTAAGAAGGAATTCTTTCATCGGTTTATAATAAACCTACAAAATCAGTTTCACTAAAAAATGCATCTTATATTGGTTATATTGGTCTCAAACAAATATTTAAACCTAAAGTTAACAAAATAATATTGCTATAAAGCTTGTCCAAATTATTAAAGTAAAACTTTAAACGTATATGTAATTAGTAAAATATTATAAAGATCAGTTATTATCAAGTTATCAGTGGAGGGTCTTATACTGCTATTCCGGAATGAAAAACAGCAAAATTTATTCCACTTTGACACGATCATACAATTTTTCCCCCGTGAAATCTAAACCCAACATCATTTTCACCACCTCAAAATTTACATACGCCCCTCTCATATCCGTATTCACCATTTTTTTAAATGGTATTTTAATTCGATAATTTTAAAATCATTTTAACTCAAAATTTGAAGTCACGATTATCAGCAACATCTGTGCTTGTGAACAATCGCACTCTTAACTTCAGATTCTAATATACGAGCCGGAGGATAAAAAATTATTAGTAAAATTTGTTCAGTAGAAAGCTCAGGCCAGATGACTAAAAAACAGCATTGTGTTTTAAATATAAAGATTTTTAACAATATAACGGGATTTACAATTCTTTTGCTTTTTCATTTCTTTCGAAATTTTGTTTTTTTTTCACTAATAATTGTTTTCGTAACAAAGCAATCAATTATTTCTGCTTGTTTCTCCTATAATTTCTCTCCGTTATTTTTTTCTGTCACGTCCTATATATTTTCTTTTCATTGGATTAAGAAGTCATATTTACAATTCGGGTTACCTGAAAATTATGAAACATTAAATTAAGCAAATTATGTTATTTTGATCAAATTAAAGTAGAATGTCTTAAAGAATATCAATAAAGTTTTATTAGTCCTCATTTTGGACAAAAACTTGGGGAACCTGATATTATTTTTAATTGATATTACCTCAAATTATTGCTTTCTTTCTTTGCTTGTCTAACTCTTCATCCAATCGAGAATCATCAAGATCTGTAATATAAATCGCCGTTTTTTGGACAAAGACTTGAGATTTGGGCATGAACACTGTATTTCACTGCAAAATATCAAATATCAAGTGTCTATGCCCTACCATATCACAAAAATTGCATTTTAGAACTTTTTTTGCTCCTGCACCCACATGGATGTAGTCGCACCGTCATAAAATATAGCCCATTCGAACAGGAACTATTACCATCAACTTGCCACCATTACATTTGAAATAGGTTCTGTAGTTCCAGAGATTATCCCTACACTGTAAAAAAAGATGTAATTCTACAGATGTAAAGTTAAATAAATCTGTATAGGATAGGGGAGTGCACAGTGAGACATGGTACACAGTGAGATAGCAGTCATTTTGACATATAGTTATAACTTTTTCTCCTAGCTGGAACAGCCACATAACGACCTCATCTTATGCAACACGTGGATGTAGTTTCGGCACCTCGGTTACTCGTCCAACAAAATAGTAAGCAATTATTTATTTTACAGGGGTTAAAGTTACATAAACGTCCATTTTAGACTTTATTTATTTCATTATGGCATATATTTACTTAACCAAACCTACCCAACAAACACCTGACTTCGGGCCGCATGGCGTATTAGTTGCGGCCAGGGTGAGTTAAGGCCATTTGTAGCCAAACAATACTGTGCTCTAAGTGACGCGCCGCTAATTACGGCAGCTATCACCAAACAGATTAGGGATTGGAAGCGAGAAAACAGTTGCGTTTATTTTACCGGTCAATCATTGAGGGCAATTTCCGGCAAGCATTTAATGTATCCTCATCGTTTAGATAGTAGAGGGCTAATATTACCTAACCGACATATTTATTTAAAGAGAGGAAATGTATTTTTTCTTAATTTCTTTTAAATTAATCTTAATTACTTTAAATGTGGGTTTTAGTAAAAATATTAATACGTTATGAGATTTATATTTAAAGCAGCAAAATAGATTAGATATTTTTATTTAGTTTTAACATATTTTTACAAAATATAAAGTAATATTTCCAAATTAACCTTCGATATCTTTGCATGGATATTTATTTATGGTCATACTAAAAACAATGAATGTAAAACAAAATAATATAAGATTTGAAGTTGTGAATTCAGTGTAAAGGTAAAAAAAAAGATAAAATTCCTTGCCTCTATTAAATTCCTAATGATTTATGCATATTTATTTGCTTTATTATCCTTATTTCACTTATAAAAGTTATAGTTAAAGCCATATGTATTTTTTCATATGCATAAAAATAGTTAATTCAATGCCAGTTACATGAAAACTAATGTTAAGAAAAACGGAAGAATTACAGAACAAATTTAGATTTAAAAAAATAACAATAAATAAATAAAATGTCAGTTACAAGTGCTATTTGTTTAATAATAATAATAATAAATAAATAAATAAGTTTGACTGTACATTTTTGAGAGAACGAAACACATATGTATATATGTATATATGAAGTACAAAGAAAGTCGCAAGCCAATGTTAAACCTATGGGTAGAGTTGAATTCAGCACGCTTTTCACCGGGAGGGATTTCTGAGGCTCTAGGGGGGGGGGGGATTGTTCATATTGATCATTAAAAACACGAAATCTCAAATCTTCCGGGGGAGGACATCTCATTGCTCCGGGGGAATATCCCCCCCCCCCCCCCATCGCCACCCTCTGAATTCAACACTGCCTATGATAGCGTTCTTTTCAAATTTGTAAAAATGAAAATAACTTTATAAAACAAAAATTCTGCAACCAAAGTCAGAAAAGTAAACACTAACCCGGTTAGAATTTAATCTCAGCTATTCAAAAATATATGATTTAAGAAATAAGTGAATTTTATTTGTCATACTTTTAAGGACTTCTCATAAAAATATCGTCTATCCCTTCCCCCCAAAACAAATACCGCTTTCGTATCGCTAAGGCGGTAAAGCAAGGTCAAGGAGAATCTTTCCTAGAATTACTCTCCACCCCACCCAGCTTTGGATTTTTTTTGCAGCGTCATTCGTGCTATTTGTGTACGGTGATAACAACTACAACCGGTCACTCATTTCATTTCAATATATAGCATTGCATTGTATGTTTGCGTCCGTATTGATTCGGTAAGTCTTTAAGTTATGTTTATTCATTGCAAATTTATTAATCGCAGAATCTATTTTTGCATCAGTTGATTTCATTATTATTGTTTGATACTTATATTTTAGTTTTTATGAATACGCAAGAATTTTTTGCTCATACATTTTGTATCTTTCGGTTAAATTACATTAAATAGTTTATTTTATTTTATAGTCTTTATGAATGCACAAAAATTTTATAAACATACATTTTGTAATCTTCGATAAAGTAGTGTAAAATTCCTATCAATAGTTATTTTTCTTTATTTAATTTTATTAATTTTTAAGCGATTGCCTAAATAACTTTTAAACGTTATAATTATCGGTATTACATTCTTTAAAATAGTTTGTATTAATGCAAATATAAAAATGTGACTAAAAAGAAAGGTGTTTTATTTTCTTCTACCAGGAGAAAATATTTAAGAATTTAATCTCGAGAAAATTTGATTAACTAAAATTTTAATGAAATTTAGAAAAATCAAGATTAATTTAGTATATTTTTAAATCAGTATTAAACTATTATTTACATTTCTAATAAGTATACATAATTTTCAAGGATTTTGAAAAAGTTGATAATATATTTTTTCTAATGTTTGGCTATTAAACTGCAAGAGAAATATCTAAATATTATCTCATAAAAGCAAAATTTAAAAATGTATGAGGAATATTACACTGTCATTCGTTTACTACATAAAGATTTAAACTTTTTTTTATATAATATTTGAATGAAAAATGATTAGAAATGATGCAAAAATTTAGATTATAATGATTTAATAAAACTTTGATGAATAAGCATAATCTAATAGATTTACCAACTAACCAGTGTAAAATATAGTAAAAATCTAAGTAAAAAGAATATCACAAACATGCCACATTTTAGTATAAAATATATTACAAACTACACTGTAAAACAAAATTTGTAAAGTTACTAAAATTTTTCTAGGAAACTGGGATTCCAGGAACTTTTTATGTAACGGCAACAAGAAAAATTCCTGTAACAGATGCTGTTACAGAAATTTTTGCTGTTGCCGTTACATAAATAGTTCCTGGAATCCCAGTTTCCGAGAAATATGTTAGTAACTTCACAGATTTTTTTTTTACAGTGTATGTTAAAATAAGGTATATTATTTAAGCATAAATTCGAAATTTATTCTTTAAAATAAAATACTTTTAAAAAGGTTAATTGAATGATAAAATGTTTTGGCAGGTTAAAAAAAATCTTATAATTGTTTAGATATACTTATCAAGAAAATCAAGGTAATTTAACTTGAACTGTTTCAAAAATGTTCAAAATACAATATTTGATAATGAATTAATTGATTAGTTATTTCTTCATTTATATACTTTATAAATTTTTATGAAATGCAACAATTTAAATATGCATTGCATATAAATTTTGTAAATATGTAAGTGAATAAATAAACAAATAAATGAATGCATTATGTGAAGTGTTGTGTTTTGGAATTTTTTTTGAAAAAGTTCAAAGTGAAAGAATTTGATTTTCTTGAAAAGCGTACCTAAATAATTATAAGATTTTTTTAATCCTGCAAATATATTTTATCATTTAATTAGCCTGCTAAAAAGGTATTTTCTTTTATAGGATAAATTTTGATTTATACCTAAACAATCATTATGGCACAACCGTGGCTAGTGATTACATTTTAAATAAGCATAATAGGCTTTTTTTGTGGGCAGGTTCGGGCTAAATTTAATTTATTACAACCACAAATGGTAGGACAAAGGCTAGCTTCTGGTTAGCTTTTATTTTTAATGGCCATTAAAATAATAATTGTGGGCAGTTTAAGGCTATCCAACACTTTTACTGAAAAGTTAGTGGCACGATTGTGGGCAACTTCTTGTACTTACGGCCAATTTTCTTGCGGCCTTATTGTGTCCAGAGTGACACTTTTTTTACTGAGCCGTAACTTTCATTGATAACGGGCCTCCATCGAACACTTTTGGCCAAGGCTAACGAACCCATCAGTGGCCCGAAAGTTCTGTGTTTCTTGGGTAACTATATCTAATGGTAGACTATGTCGACAAAACGACACAAGCATTCAAAGCTATGAATCAGATGATGAAATAGATATGGTATCCATTTTGTTACAACGTAACGAAAGTACACAAAGAGACATACACTTGTGGGTCTTATTGTGTAC
Organism: Maratus speciosus; assembly: GCA_963932465.1. Classification (NCBI taxonomy): domain Eukaryota; kingdom Metazoa; phylum Arthropoda; class Arachnida; order Araneae; family Salticidae; genus Maratus; species Maratus speciosus. The sequence goes on from OZ010789.1 coordinate 321,703,841, forward strand.
CTACTATGTAGTTCTGATGTTAAAAGAGTTATTTATTAATAAAAGAATGTTTTTTCTCTCTCTCTCTTTCTCTCTGTGTGTGTGGGTGTGAGATGGCTAGGGAAATCTACTAAACGTAAGAGGCTGAAAGTTTGCATGAAGGTAGCCCAATGTCTGCCATTGTCCAACCGAGGCTCATATTTAAAAAAAAAATTAATCTAGAAATATTAATTAGAAGTCATAAACTGCAGAAAATTATTGATAGAGTATAAAAATGTATGATTTAAGAAAATATATACATTGTCTCACTGTGTACCACAAGTGGTACACAGTGAGACAATTTTCGATACTCCTTTATGCTGCTTCTGTGCTTTTATAAATAACTTTTTTAAAACCATTTATACATTAATGTGTAGCGTATTTGTGTAGCTTAAATTTGTAGCAAAGAATTTTTCAAAAGAATAAAAATCGTTGCCATTTGTTAAGCAATAATTATTTTCGTCTCACTGTGTACTACGGCACACTGCACTCCCCTACTTACTAAAATTTTATCTGTGCACTGTACAAAAAAATATCTAAATCTACAAAACTAGTTTTTGTAAAGCTACAGATTTCAGTAGCTTTGCAAAAGAATCTACTAAAATTGCAGTAATTTTACTAAAAGTTTATCTCTAACCTGGGTTGCAGTTACATAAAAAGTTCTGGGCATCCCAGTTTCCTAAACGATTCTTAGTAACCTTACAGATTTTTTTATTCACACCGCAATAGCATATCTGTCACATGAATTTTTGTTGTTACCGTTACTAAAATATTCTAAGCATCCCAGTTTCCTAGGAACTTCCTAGTAACTTTACAGATTATTTTTTTACAGTGCACAAGCAAACGTTACTTCTGTATAATATAAGTATAGATGAGCTAAAGTGCTACCAATATCACACAAGTGACACGTCGTCGTTCATTTTCCAGTTAATAGCTCGTTGCAAAGTTTTCCAGTGATGAATTGATTTTGAAAATATTACATTTAAATTCCATAGGAATGCTAAGAATATTAGGTATCATTTAGACATTTTATGATACCACCTTCAAGCCTTAAAAATATTACTGTTTTTGAAAAAAAAAAAAAAAAAAACAGCTCTGAAAGTACCTCTACATATTAAATGTTACCTTCTTACATAGAAGTTGTCTTTATTTTCTTTCTTATGTTTCTACCACAAACAATTTAATTGAAATCATTTCAGAGATGGATTTTGAAAGATTTTCTGCTCATTTTTTTTTCTTTTAATGGTTGATATTTTTAAAAATATGTTTTACAATATTTGCGCACTAGAAATAATATTTTATACCCGATATCATGGTTTTAACACAAGTAAAATAGATTGTGAATTGATTTCTGTAAGTCTTTGCTATTAATGTTGGTATATACAGGGTGTCCCAAAAAGGAGTACCTATTTTTAAAAATGAATAAGAAACAAACGAATAGAGTTATGAAAAAAAATTCTTGCATGAAACGGATGTGTGAAGTCTGGCATTTTGTTTAGAGCACTTTATTATGTTAGTTCAAATTCTTACCGACAGATGGCGCTACAGCACATTTTGGTGACTATATGAACAAACGGAGCATGTGTGAAGACCAGACAGAAGTAGACGTGGTCAGTGAAAGTTCAGTAGTAACCATTTCAAGCGAAACAGTAGTTCTCGTTGCGTAAATTCTTTAAAATGGTGTATTCGTAGGAAGAGAGAATTTTCATTGTTTTAGAATATCACCGATTGGGTGAAAATAAACAACAAGGAGCTTCCAGAAAAGACTTAATGTAAAGAAAGATCAGCAACCAAAGGCAATAAAGATTGTCATTTAACAAGAAAATATTGTCATTTAATTTACAACTATTGCTGATGAATACAGCAGCCGCAGTGCCATCTGTCGGTAAGAATTTGAACTAACACAATAAAGTACTCTAAACAAAATTCCAGACTTCACACATCCGTTTCCTGCAAGAATTTTATTAATAACTCTATTCGTTTGTTTCTTATTAAGTTTTAAAAATATGTACTCCTTTTTGGGACACCCTGTATGTGTGTGTGTGTATGTGTGATATCCCTTCTGCTTGACGGAGTAGAGAGGGGCGCTAAGTGTCAAAAAGGGAGTAAAATTCAGGGAATCCGCAATTTCATGTTTCGTAAAGGTCATTTGGCAATTAATGGATATATGTTAATTAGAAACTCATAAAAAATCCAAATAAAAAAAGCGCTTCTCACGCAAAACCGCACAAGATGCTCACTTCTGGTTTCGCTTTCCCAGACTGCTTCCGTTCGAAAAGCCAGACAAAGGAATTTTTTTATTTTCTACAATCATCGAATGTCAAGAAAACTGTTAGAGGTATCGATTCGAAATTCGCCACACATACACAGAAAAATTTTCTGATTCAGATAATCCAATTTTTTCGAAAATCGCCACTAATTTTTCTTCATTTTTGAAAAAAAAAACTGACCCAAACTATGCAAAATTGAGCCAGACCAGCATCTGTGCATTATTTTTTGAGGTAGAACTATTACGGAAATCGTAAAAAAATCTATATAGCAGCGCCACCTGTTGGTCGATTTACTCCAAAAACTAATCAGGACCAATTTATATCAGGTACGAACTGAATCTGAAGTCTAATAAAAATTCAGTCCTTGAGATATAGTTATTTCGGAAATCGTGATAAATGCAGCCTAGCAGCGAGCCCTATTGGGCAATTTACACTAAAAACTAAACAGCACTAATTTATATCAGGGACTAACATGAATCTGAAATTTGATGAAAATCCGTGCATTAGTTCTTGAGAAATAGATGTTTCGGAAATCGTGAAAATTGCAGCATAGCAGCGCCATCTGCTGAGTGATTTACACCAAAAAGTAAACAGCACAAGGTTATATCAGGGACTAACTGAATCTAAAGTTCTGTTAAATTCTGTTCATTAGTTCTCCAGATAGAGCTTTTGCGATAATCATGAATAATGTCGCATAGCAGCGCCGCCTGTTGGGATATTTACAACAAAAAGTAATCAGCAACAAATTATATCAAGTACAAACGTAATGTGAAGTTTTGTAGAAATCCGTGCTTTAGTTCTTGAGATATAGCTATTTCAAAATCGTGAAAAATGCAGTATAGCAGCGCCACCTGTTGGGCGATTTACACCAAAAAAGTAATCAGCGCCAGTATATATCAGGGTCTAACTGAATCTAAAGTTTTGTAAAATTCCGTTCGTTAGTTCTTGAGATATAGCTATTGCGATAAGCATGAATAGTGCCGCATGAATAGCAGCGCCACCTGTTGGAAGATTTACATTGAAGAGTAATCCGCACGAAATTATATCAGGGACTAACTGAATCTAACGTTTTGTTAAATTCCGTTCACCAGTTCTTGAGATAGAGCGCCCATAAAATTTGTGTCACACACACAGAGACAGACAGATTCACAGACAAACATTTTGTAAAAAACATCTTTTACAGGTTCTCTGAGCTCTAAAACATGTAAATCCGTCGAAAACCGGAATTCTAAAATTTTCATGAATCCAATACTTTCTTCTTGTAAAGATAGAAGAGAGTAAAAATATCTTATCAACTGCATCGAATTTCGGGTTGGAGACGAGGGACGCTGGAAAGTATTAAAACCGTTATTATTAAAGATAACTTATTGAAGTTTTTAGAGTGAATATATACATGTAAGAACAAGTAGAAAATGTTCTACATTGGTGAATATATATTTTATAGTTGTTTCGGGGAGCGGGGCGCAAGAAATTAATTATTATCAATGGTAACTGCTTAAAGTTTTTCAAGTGAATATATTTATCTAAGAACGAGTCGAAAAATATTTTCCATGAGTGAATCATATTCTACAAACGTAGAGTATACAAATACAGACTTCAGTTACCACCATTTTCGAACAGTAACGTCGCATTCTTTTCTCGGGTTCTATTTGAACGGGAAAAGTTCAACTTGAGTTCTGGAGGTTCGTTTGAAAAGAAGTTTATTTAGAACAAAATGCGCCACTGGCGATGGAAGTTGGAGCATGCGCAGCACACATGCTATGCAGAGCTCGTTTGGAGAGAGGTTTGTCTGGAGCAGATTGCGCACCCTGACGGTGAAAGGTTTCAATTAAAAGATTTTCCATGACGTGCAGAGCATGCCTGCTATACGGTGCCGTGTGCAGCTGGGATCCGTGTCGGTGGTTCGTTCAGAGAAAGGTTTGGCGTTGAAGGTTGAACTAATATACGCAGCCGTATGCAGAGGGGACCCGAAACAGAGGCTCGTTTGGAAAGATATTTTGTAAGATTCAAAGCCCTGGATGTAATTAGGAGCCAGCTAGTATTTAGATAAGTTAAGGAAAATATGTTAAAATGGATTTTACATAAAACGAAATAAAGCTTTAAACGACAACAATTCATGATCCAGCGTAGATAATATATCATAGTATAACACACAATGGAACCAAAGAAACGAAAACCTGTCTAAAAAGGATTTTTCCCCCTTGCAATTTTTTTCTGATTTACTTTATACAGTATGTAACATTAAATTTGTTGATATGTTCTAATATTTATATTTGTATTAAATTCTAGCAAAACCTTTTAAAACAGGTCAAATTCTGAGGGAAAATTATGAAAGAAAATATCACTTTTTCCGTTATCTCAAGATAAATATCTAATAGTATAACAAATTATAATATTGCTTCATAATCACGCTATTTCCACTTAAATAACAATAAATCACGGAATATAAAGCAATTAATTTGAAAAGCATGCTTCTGTGGAATCCGTGAAAATTGAAACAACATTAATGTACTTTCGGAAGCAATTAATTAGCTACAACATTTTACCAGATAGCGCTGATACCACGAAATATTTAATTAATTCTGGAGTTTGAAATTCTTAAATATCAGTAAACTCTGTTGTGCGCTTTTTAATTTCTCTTTGCTACACTTTATTAGCCGATGATTTTTAATTTAATTTTGCGAAAGAAAGTTCGTTTTAGCTTAGCGAGAAGCTAAACAATTCATAATTAAAAAAATTCTATTTAAAGATCATAGAAAGCAGAACACAAGAATAAAAGAATTCCAACAATTGTTTTTATCAATGTTATACAAAATTACATAATAACAAAATATTTCCTATAATCAAAAATATAAAAATTCTAATTTTATACAAACTTTCATATTTAAAGACAAAAACCATGTTAAAGAAGCATAAAATTAAAATTAGTTTTAATTACACACTTTTATAGGCAATCAGTGTTTAACTCGAAAATCATTCCTAATTTCATAACTGAAATTCACGTAATTCTAAAAATTATTGGTTCAGGAAGATGTCTCCCGTCTGCCGCCAATCCGTGCTCTAACTCACATAAAATACACTCAGAGTCCCGTATAATTAATATATGTTATTGAAAATTATTATGGAAGGTTCACAATCGAAAATGCAGTCTGCAGCATTTATGGTTTATTTGCAGGGACACTCTAAAGAATCCCATTATATTATGGTCGATGGAGAAAAATCATTAGAGGCGCATTTTAATGTTGGTACACTATTTCAAACATAATGAAATTGGTGTGCATTTATGAAGTGCACTAAAACGTGCAAACATACTTTTTGCAGAATATGATACACAAATCGTTTGTCATTCATTCATTCATTCAAATCAAAAGGTTTCGGTTACATAATGATATACGCGGAAAAATGTTTTTACAGCGTTTTTAAATAACTTAACACTATTTCAAATATAGTGAAATTTATATACATTATTAAGGTCAGTATAAGATGATTGCTATATAATATGACGTCGATAATAGTTATTTTTAACTTTACAGAAACACACAAAAGATTTCTTTTACAATACACTCTATGAGTGATAAACGCTGGAGGTGCATTTTCTGACGTGATAAGCTATTTTATATTTTAACTAGATTTTTGCATACTACGTTGCGTGTATAAATTCTATCGATTGTATACGGGCCTATAAAAAAATTTCTTAAGCTTTATTGTGTATGAGCGTGAATTACTTAAAGGTGATTTTAAATTCAGTTAAGCAATTTCCAGCTGACTTATATAGATATGAGATATTTTTGTAGAATATAAATATATTAATATACTAGGGTATGCAAAAAACCGGATGCATTGCAATGTATGGATGGCAATTTCAGCTGTATTCTACGTTTTTCACCCCATAATTAAAGTTTCATTGAATATGAGGAGTGTATAAAAACCTGTATGCGTATATAATATACAGGGTTGTACAAATTATTCGATTGCATTTCCCTCTATTTGTGGAAATTGCTTAAAATGAAGTTTATGCTATGCTGCATACGTTTTAGAAATAGGCTGCATTTTAGCACACGATGTGGTGTACATAAATATCTAAGGATCACATAAAGAGATGCATAAAAGAAATCGCGTGCCTTTCCGGCAGTAAACGGTAATTGCTAAAATCTGATGGCACCATTTTAAATACTGATGTTCCTTTACAGTACCCTAGAGGCGTAGGAAAGTTTTCTATAAAGTATGCTTGACTCATGTTTTTTTTTTTTTCTTTTTTGTTCTTTATAATATTACATACGGATGGAAAGGTGTGAATTATATTTGTTGGAGGTAAAATATGCTATATTTAAGAAAAGAAGCCGCAGGTGAAGATTACTATGTATACACGTATTTTTAATGTGGTTATTTATAGAATAAATTACTAAAAGTATTTACAAGTTAACAGAAATTCAATTTAACTAGGAATGTTGAAAGAAGACGTATTAAAGAAATAAAAATTTCTTTGAGAAAAATTAAAATTAGAAAAGTATGAGTTTTCAAGGAGTACTTTTTTTTGTTTTCAAAAGAGCAAAAATATTAAAAAACAAAGCATCGTGAAAGAAGTTGATAAAAATACTTACAAAGTTATGGAAATTCCTTTAAAACACAAACGTCGACTAAAAACTGTTATATGGTGAAATAAAATGAAGACGTGGGATTCAAAACTTGCCTTACCGAAGAAAAATAAAATAGTCTTTCCTCTATTCATCTATTCCGTTAATAAATCTGCACCGAACTAAATACTACAATCTACAGCAAAATTAGTTTTGTCGTGCATTTGTGGCATTGTAATTTTTTTTTTTTTTTTTTTTTTTTTTTTTTTTTTACTTTCAAAACTCGGCTTATATACCAGATATTTGGGAACAAAACTTTGTCTATAAATATTTTCTGTCCTGGATTAGGCAAGTTTTGAAACTCACGTCTTCAAATACAAAACGCTTTGAAAAAAATAAGAAAAAATACCTTTAAGAAAAAAAAATATTTTTTAACCATTTGGAAAAATGGTTATTGTCCTCCTCAGGGTAGGAATTCAAAAGCATATCTGAAGTTTTTTATTGGTTTAATCATCATTGGTTTAATATTCGTTTTCTGATTGGTCTATACAGTAATCTGTATTTCCCTTTACTTTCAACAGAGATGGACAACAGGGTCTGACAACAGGCTTTTCCATCGTCAGGGTGAAAAATCAACGAAAATTGCGCCCCTATGACACAATAAAAATTTTAGTTTTCAACGAAATCTAAAAATAACATATTTTTCATCGTCGTAAAATTTATATGCATATTTTCATATTCATATTCACTATTTAAAAAATATTTATGCGTGCAATAGTTTATTAATAAATATATTCCCAAACTTGCTGCCACGTTTGGCAGTTACAATTTTGCATGTAAACATTAGCACTCTTTACTGGAGGTTCTAATCTGAGTGCCGGCGAAATCAAGAAATTTACACTTAGTAAATTCGTAGTAAAATATTTAGTTTTATGAAAAGAAATAAATACTCATTTCATTTTTACTATGACATCACTTTTACTCACTAAAGCCGTCACTGATTAGCGTCTCAATCTCAGTATCAGCTGGATGAAAAAAAATATTGAAATGTAACAGCTTTATAAGTAAAAATGCGTTATTTTAAATCGTAATGTCATTTTCTATTCAATTTTTTTTATTATTATTAACCATTTGAAAAAATGGTTATTGTCCTCGTCAGGGTAGGGAATCAAAAGCATATCTGAAGGTTTTTATTGGTTTAATCATGACTTTATTCGTTTTCTGATTGGTCTATACAGTAATCTGTATTTCCCTTTACTTTCAACAGATATAGACAACAGGGTGTTGCCACTATGACAAAAAGTAATAAAAACTACAAACAAAATTAATAACTCAGACACAAATTTAGATACAGCTTTCAAACAAATTGCATTTAAAAGTACATTTTTTTCTCTACACGACGGTGTAAAAAGTGATATTGTGGGATGTTTAGAAGTTTAAGAAATAAATTTCATTTAAAATTGGCCGTCAGATTTCTTGGAAATATGACGATGGAAAAGCCTTTTCCCGAACAGCCACTGAAATGCTTGGATAATACGTAAGTTCCATGTGGATAATACGTAGTAGTCGCATGCGATTTCTGTTGCTTGCAATTTTTACGTGTAATAACACTATTAATGTTTAATTCATGGCGTACGTAATGTATGATCAACTCCGTGCGATTTTTTATGTCTTAAATTTTAGTCTTCGAAAAAATCATTTTTCAAATGGTCGTTGTAATTTGTTAAATTGCATTATTTATTTATTTATTTGAAATGGTATTGATTACACAAAATAAAATTTCCAGCTGTTAAAATTGAGTGAAGAAAGATTTTAGAATATATCCTGACCATTTTTCTCTTTAATTAAGAGAGTATAGTTTATGTCTGGAGGAAACGCATGTTATAAATTATATTTTGAATAAATTTTTCTCATGAAAAATGCTTTTTATCTCTTGTAAAAACTTTTATATTTGTATCTCAGGTAACAGAAAAGAAATATCCAAATTATTCTCAATTTTAAAATTTTTGTTCATCCCCTTCCCCGAATTAAAAAATAAATAAATAAACAAGGTTATGTAAAATTACTGTAAGTATTTACACTTTACTTTTTGATTTCATTATTCATTTCTAAGTGTCAAAAACAGTTTTTTCTATTTTTCCATTAAAAAAACAATAAATATACAATACTAATAAGTAAACTCATATATTTTATGCATATAAATTTGAGTATATTTTCTATGAAGATAATATTATAGAATTATTTTATAACTGAAGTTTATTTAGAACATGTTAATAATGTGCTATGTTTAAATTTTAATTAATATATATTAAATTTTCAACAACTTTTGTCATAAAAAGCATACTGTGGGAATATTTTTTTGTGAGAAAAAAAAAATGTATTCACATCTCTGAAAAAAAATCTTTTACACAGAAAAAGAAAAATAACTTATTAAACTTTGAGGTACAGAAAGTATGGCAAAGTTATGTAGTAAAAAATATTTCAGCTGAAGAGTTAATTAAAACAGGAAGCGAGAATTCAAATGTTTGCAGTGCACTTTTCACTTACGTAAAAATTTCTCAAGAAAACGCGTAGTATAGATAAATATTTTGAAACGTTTCTCTTGTAAAAGGTATAAGGTACTCTAGGAAAAGTGTTTTTCATGTTTTCATCAGAGAAAACAACAAGAACAACAACAACAAAAAAAGAGAACAGGAGAATCGAAATATGTGTTCACAGGTTATTTTAATTCCATCGACATATTATCATACAGTGAAGAAAAACTTTTTCGACAATATTCTACCTGAAAGTAACATTTCACCAACATTTATAATTTATGTATTAAGTTTGAATATAATTTTTCAATAAAGTTGCATTAAAAAATTTTTGGAATTTTTTACTTTGTACTTTAAAAGGAGGAAAAAAAAAAAGAAAAAAAAGAAAAAAGAAAAGAAAAGAAAGAAAGAAAAGGAAAGAAATCTAACCATTTGCTGGTTTAGCTGAGTTTTCCGTACATTTCGGATGTTCCAGGGAAAATATGCAGAATTTTAATTGATACAAATTCTCTCAAGAAAAATATATTGCAGAATTATTTCATTTTATGAGAAAAAAAGGCCGTAGGATGTTTTTTTTTTTTGTGTGTGTGTGTGTGTGTGTGGGGGGGGGGTTATTGTTCTATACACCCACTTATTTTTCTAGTTTCATTGATTTAATGTCATACTATCAAAATTTTTATTTTTTTAATTATTTTTTGACTATCTTTGTGGTAACCGGATAAGCTACATCTGCGTTTCATAAGCTTTTTCGATTTCTTTAGGAAAATAGAATTCCAGCATTATTGTATATTTAGAAAAAAATGATAACATTAATGTTATTAAACACTACATTTAAAAGAAATCGTATTTACAATGTAGGTTAAATAGAAATTGGATATATTAAAAAAAAAGGGTTGAGAGTAAAATTAACATTGCAATATAATTTAGAAATCTTTAATCATTCTGACATATTAATGCAAAATATACAATTTGTAATAAACCTACAAGAAGAAGAAAAAAAAACAGAATTTTAGTTTATTAAAATGGTGAAAATTAACAATTTTAGCTTTTGATAATTGATTCTTTTGTATTCTGTACCGCTGAATCCAAATTGACCTTCATTTTTTACTATCATATAACGATTTTTTGCAAATCGTAAATTTTAAAGTTAAAAGAAGAAAAAATAGCGAAAATTTGATAATGTCATTGTCGTGTTTTTGACTTTTGACAATTGATTTTTATGTATTCTTTACCGCTGACTTCGTAAATAACCTTCATTTTTGACCATTACGTCAGGATAGTTTTCAAATTGTAAATTTCAAAGTTAAAAAAATCAAAGTTAAAATTGAACCTCCTCCCTCACCTCAACGGACCCCTCAGCTATAAGAACCCCAGTATAAGCCAAAAAATTGAATAAATTATTAAATTAAATTAAATTAAATTAAATTAAAAAAGTTTTACAACTGTTTTATAATATAAGATTTTCGTTATATTTTAACTTTCACATTTACGATTTGCAAAAAAATTCTAACGTGATGGGTAAAAATAAAGGTAATTTTCAGATTCAGTGCTAAAAAGTGCATAAAAATGAATTGTCAAAAGTTGAAAAATACAGTCATTTCCTCTATTTTATAGTATTCGATTTTTGTTATTTTTTAAATTTGAGAGTTTGCGATTTGCGAAAAATTCTGACATGATGGTTAAAAATTGAGTTAATTTTCGCGTTCAGTGCTAAAAAATACATAAAAATAAAAAAACCAACCATTGCAATCTTGTGTTATCTAATCTAAAACTTTTTCTTAAACATCTAGGCGGTAATCTATCCGAAATGTTTTGTATTATCCAGTAAAATAAGTACAAATGGAAACCACCGAAAATCATAATATTAGATTGTATTCGGATTTACGTCAGTATATAAAATTTAATCTAGACCGGATATTTGAAAGTGAGTTAAAATTTGACTACAAATTTTGAACTGGCAAAACATACATACGATCCTTGAAGTTAAATAAAAACTTATAAAAATAACAAATGAAATAAGTTGGAACTGGTGTAAATCAATAAGTATAAAAAGAACTTCTTAAAACACCATCAAAAACTTTTAAATGCGCTAGGCCTTTCGAAAGATCTGAGTCTTTCTTCGTTAGGCGCAAAGAAGACGTACTTCTACTATGAAAACAGCAAGACTGAAATGAGAGATAAGGGAAGGGGAAACAAGCTGAAGAAACAGCCAATAGGAAATTACAAATCAACAGCCAATAGGAAAGCAGAAGATAACAGCCAATCACAGAAGAGTATAATAAAAACAGACGAACACAGGGTAAGAGGGGTAAAAAAGAAGCAAGTTGAGGAAAAAAAGAAAAAAAAACGCATGAAAATAAAATTAAAAATCAATTATCATAAAGGGAAAACACACACACATATTAAAATATGTGAACACATGATTTAAAAAAATGAATAAAATATAAAACAGACTAATGTTAATTAATACAAAAAAATATATATATATATGGTAGTGCTGAAAAGGTTTTCCAAGCTGCAGAGAGCATTGTGGAATCAGATTTATCATTAAAAATAACTTCACTATTAAGATAAATAGCGAAATTTTCAAGAAAGGCCAATTCAGAGATACTATTGGCATTAAAGATAATTTTAGCATTTTGAAAATTTAAACTATGGCCAGAATCCCAAGAGTACTTGGCAATAGAAGATTTAGAAATTTCTTGATTAATAACATAACGTGAGTCTTTTAAACGGATTTCAAGATTCCTTTTAGTTTGACCAATATAAGATAAATCACAGCCGTTAGAAGGAACATGAATTAATTCCCCATTTACGAAGAACAGGAACAGGAGATTTAGTGGAAATTTGAATTTATTGACAGGTTTAAAGATAACGATAAAATTGAAACGTCGTAAAACGTTAGCTAATTTGATACATAAAGGAGGATAAAAGGGGAGGAAAACCAAATTATCAGGTTTGCTTTTGACAGATTTGGAAAGAGTAGAATTATTAGACGGTCTATTGAATTTCTTCACAGATTTATTGATAACAGAAGGATTGAAACCTCTTTGGACAGCAGCAGTTTTTAAGTAATTAAGTTCATCCTTAAGGGATGCAGAGTCGCAACAAATTTTGAGAGCACGATTTACATATGTGTAAAAAACACCGATTTTTTGGTTGACAGGATGATTTGAGAGAGCATGAGGTGGGTTAGAGACAGAAAAAGATTTTCTATTAACACAAGTTTTGAAAGCAGAATCACACTTAGTAACTAAAACATCAAAGAAAGGAAATTTATTACAATTTTCGAACTCAAAAGTAAACGGAATATGTGGGTCGATAGAATTGGCAGTTTAAAGTATCGTAGAAGTATCAAAAAGATTATCAACTAAAGCAAAAGTATCGTCAACATAACGCATCCAATATTTAAAGTTAACCAGATTTAATAATTTATCCTCAAAATAATGCATATAAATATTACAAAGAATTGGAGATAAGGGATTACCCATACTTAAGCCATCTGATTGTTTGAAAAATTTATTATAAAATTCAAAATTAGTTTAGTGATGCAAATTTTAGTTAAATTAACAAAATCTTGGATTTCAATATGAAGAGAAATGAAATTCACGTAATCTTTTTTCCAAACAAGAAAGAGCACATTCAATCGGGACATTAGTAAATAAAGATTTGATATCAAGAGAAAGCATGGAACAATTGGATGGGTTAATATTTTTCAATTTACTAACAAAATGATAAGAAATTTTTATCGAATGAGAATTAGAATGCATAAAGGAGAAAAAGTAGAAGTTAAAAATTTGGCAAGAGGATAGGTGACAGTACCAATATTAGAGACAAAAGTCTTAAGGGAACATTGTATTTATGAACTTTAGGCAAAGCATAAAAACGAGCACAAAAGGCTGAAGAAGGAATAACACCATGTTTAGTGTTGTCATTTAAAACAACAGAATTCTTAACAGCTTTTTTGAGAGTGGAAAGATGCGATTTAGTAGGACCTTTTTTAACTTCAACATAAGGACATTCAGATAAGAGAGCATAAACTTTATCAGAATAATCTTTTTTATCCATAAGAACAAATTGACCACCTTTATCAGCCTTTTTGATAACAGAAGGATTGAAACCTCTTTTTTGAAACTTAATTACTTAAAACCTGTTGCTGACAAAAGAGGTTTCAATCCTTCTGTTATCAATAATGCTGTGAAGAAATTCGATAGACCGTCTAATAATTTTACTCTTTCCAAATCTATCAAAAGCAAACCTGATAATTTGGTTGTCCTACCCTTTTATCCTCCTTTATGTTTCAAATTAGCTAAAGTTTTACGACGTTTCAATTTTAACGTTATCTTTAAACCTGTCAATAAATTCAAATTCCCCTCCACCAAATCTCCTGTTCCTTATCTTCGTAAATGGCGAATTTATATATGTTCCTTGTAAGGGCTGTGATTTATCTTGTATTGGTCAAACTAAAAGGAATCTTGAAATCCATTTAAAAGAACACTCTCGTTATGTTATTAATCAAGAAATTTCTAAATCTTCTCTTGCCAAGTACTCTTGGGATTCTGGCCATAGTTTTAATTTTCAAAATGCTAAAATTATCTTTAATTCCAATAATATCTCTGAATTGGACTTTCTTGAAAATTTAGCTATTTACCTTAATCGTGAAGTTATTGTTAATGGTAACTCTGATTCCACAATGCTCTCTGCAGCTTGGAAAAACCTTTTCAGTACTACCATATAATATTTTTGTATTAATTAACATTAGTCTGTTTTTATATTTTATTCATTTTTTCTTTTATTTCATGTGTTAACATATTTTAATATGTATGTGTCTTTTCCCTTTCTGACAATTTATTTTTAATTTTATTTTCATGCGTTTTTTTTTCTTTTTTTCCAACTTGCTTCTTTTCCCCCTTCTACCGTATGTTCTTCTGTTTTGATTATATTCTTCTGTGGTTGGCTGTTGTCTTCTGCTTTCCTATTGGCTGTTGATTTTTAATTTTCTATTGGCTGTTTCTTCAGCTTGTTTCCCCTTCCCTTATCTCTCATTTGAGTCTTGCTGCTGCTTTCATAGTAGAAGTACGTCTTCTTTGCGCCTGACGAAGAAAGACTTAGATCTTTCGAAAGGCCTAGCGCATTTAAAAGTTTTTGAAGAAGTTCTTTTTATACTTATTGATTCACACCAGTTCCAACTTATTTGATTTAATTGTGCTTCTTCTGGCATTTCAACTATTTTTGTGTTTAATCAACCCCCTCCTTTTTTGCACTTTTTTGTCTTCATTTTACCTTGAATGCCTTCTTTATTTATCTTATTGATTAATTTATTTGCTTATTTATATTTATGTCTTATTTATAGTTTAGTATTGTATATTTCTATTTTGTTTATTCTTTACTTATCTTTATGATTAATTTATTTGCTTATTTATTTAATGTCCTAATGTCCTATATATAATTCAGTATTCTATATTTGTCTTAGTTTATTTTTGTGTTGTTATTATGTTTACTGCTCAATTTAACAGATTTACTAAACTCAGACGTAAGCGTGTGAAATTTCTTAATCACTTAAATTTTCTTCAAAATTGGAAGAAAAATAATGTTATTCCAAAATTTATCCAACTTAAGTGTTCTGTTAGTAGTTCTGTCAGAATTTCAAAAGCTATGGTCCGTCACATTTTATTATTTTAAGAGCTTGTATTCAAGATGTTCGGCATACTCTCTTCAAATTCATTTGTTCCTTAGTAAAAATCTCGACCATTACTGTGATTTTGAAAATAACGGTTGGCCTTCTCTGCTTACTTTCAAAGCTGGTCATCAAAATAAGCTTGATAAAAAGTTTTCTTCATAGTGCAATGGGCAAACAAATCTCAAGTTTCAAATAAGTTTCCATCAAATGAGGATTGCATTGTTAATCTCTCCTCTCATATCTTAACTCCAGAGAAAAACAGCATTTTAGATCTTGGTTTAAATTTTTCTCAGTCTTGCAAACCTTCTCTTCCCAAATTCATTGATTCTATTGAGTCTTCCTTTAAACATAGTAAAGTTACTGCTTTTCAAAAAGAAACTCTTCGTCATATTCATGTTGATACTAGTTCTTCTAATAATTAAAAATATAAACCTAATCTTTCACGCTATCAACATATTGCTCTGAATGAGCTTAAGTCCAATGATAATCTTATTATTACTAAAGCTGATAAAGGTGGTCAAATTGTTCTTATGGATTAAAAAGATTATTCTGATAAAGTTTATGCTCTCTTATCTGAAGGTCCTTATGTTAAAGTTAAAAAAGATCCTACTAATTCGCATCTTTCCACTCTCAAAAAAGCTGTTAAGAGAATTCTGTTGTTTTAAATGACAACACTAAACATGGCGTTTTTCCTTCTTCAGCCATTTGTGCTCTTTTTTATGCTTTGCCTAAAGTTCACAAAAACAATGTCCCCTTAAGACCTATTGTCTCTAATATTGGTACTGTCACCTATCCTCTTGCCAAATTTTTAACTTCCATTTTTTCTCCTTTATGCATTTCTAATTCTCATACGATAAAAAATTCTTATGATTTTGTTAGTAAACTAAAAAATATTAACCCATCCAATTGTCCCATGCTTTCTCTTGATGCCAAATCTTTATTTACTAATGTCCCGATTGAAGGTGCTCTTTCTTGCTTGGACAAAAGATTACGTGAATTTCATTTCTCTGATGTTGAAATCCAAGATTTTGTTAATTTAACTAAAATTTGCATCACTCAAACTAATTTTGAATTTGAGAATAAATTTTTCAAACAATCAGATGGCTTAAGTATGGGTAATCCCTTATCTCCACTTCTTTGTGATATTTATATGCATTATTTTGAGGAGAAATTATTAAATCTGGTTAACTTTAAATGTTGGATGCGTTATGTTGACGATACTTTTGTTTTAGTTGATAATCCTTTTGATACTTCTACCATCCTTTAAACTGTCAATTCTATCGACCCACATATTCACTTTACTTTTGAGTTAGAAAATTGTAATAAACTTCCTTTCCTTGATGTTTTAGTTACTAAATGTGATTCTTCTTTCAAAACTTGTGTTTATAGAAAACCTTTTTCTGTTTCTAACCCACCTCATGCTCTCTCAAATCATCCTGTCAACCAAAAAATCGGTGTTTTTTACACATATGTAAATCGTGCTCTCAAAATTTGTTCCGACTCTGCATCCCTTAAGGATGAACTTAATTACTTAAAAACTTTTGCTGTCAAAAGAGGTTTCAATCATTCTGTTATGAATAATGCTGTGAAGAAATTCAATAGACCGTGTAATAATTCTACTCTTTCCAAATCTGTCAAAAACAAACCTGATAATTTGGTTGTATACCCCTTTTATCCTGCTTTATGTTTCTAATTAGCTAAAGTTTTACGACGTTTCAATTTTATCGTTATCTTTAAACCTGTCAATAAATTCAAATTTCCCTCCACTAAATCTCCTGTTCCTTATCTTCATAAATGGGGAATTTATAATGTTCCTTGTAACGGCTGTGATTTATCTTATATTGTTCAAACTAAAAGGAATCTTGAAATCCGTTTAAAAGAACACTCTCGTTATGTTATTAATCAAGAAATTTCTAAATCTTCTATTGCCAAGCACTCTTGGGAGTCTGGCCATAGTTTTGTTTTTCAAAATGCTAAAATTATTTTTAATACCAATAGTATCTCTGAATTGGGCTTTCTTGAAAATTTAGCTATTTATCTTAATCGTGAAATTATTGTTAATGATAAATCTTATTCCACAATGCTCTCTGCAGCTTGGAAAACCTTTTCAGTACTACCATATATTTTTTTTTGTATTAATTAACATTAGTCTGTTTTATATTTTATTCATTTTTTATATCATGTGTTCACATATTTTAATATGTGTGTGTGTTTTCCCTTTATGATAATTTATTTTTAATTTTATTTTCATGCGCTTTTTTTTTCTTTTTTTCCCCAACTTGCTTCTTTTTTACCCCTGTTACCCTGTGTTCTTCTGTTTTGATTATACTCTTCTGTGATTTGCTGTTGTCTTCTGCTTGCCTATTGGCTTTTGATTTCTAATTTCCTATTGGCTGTTTCTTCAGCTTATTCCCCTTCCCTTATCTCTCATTTCAGTCTTGATGCATCTTTCATAGTAGAAGTACGTCTTCTTTGAGCCTGACGAAGAAAGACTCGGATCTTTAGAAAGGCCCAGCGCATTTTAAAGTTTTTGAAGGCGTTTTAAGAAGATCTTTTTATACTTAAAAATAACATAATTTTTGTTAAAAGAAATCATGAAAAGAAACAGTCTCAAATCCTTACAATATAAAACATATGTTAAAATACAATTATTTTAGCCAATCTGAAACTTAATAAAAGTTAACTCAATTGTAATGCTTGTACGATTTTTTTTCAAAGCGCAGATACACATGAAATAAGTTCTTCGAATACTTTAAGCACTTGGTGTAGGACCCCTCAAAGTATGGCGGAACTCAGCTGTGTTCATATGCAGAACAGTGGTATAAGTCATGCATTTTAAGTTTCATAACTCGGTCAATTTAATTTTATATGAACGGGACTTTTTTTGTCTTAATTCTCAGCGCAAAAGGAAAAATTTACTAAATATAACTTATAGGATCGGTAGACCGTATAAAAACTGAAATTTCGTAATTTTTTAAGAATTGTTTTTACTGGTTCAAATCGATTTTAAAATATTTCTTTATAGTCCAGGCAATAGGTAATTTTACCTAGCAAAATTAATGGTAGTACTGGAAATCGGCTTTCTAGATGTTTTTTGGGTCACTGAATCCGAATTTGTAACTTCCCACCAAAATTTCCCCCGGCAACCTCCCCAAATTTTGGTAAAAAGGCCCCCAAAAAGGTTTTTATTAAAAAATAACATTTTTTATTGTTTTAGAGAAAAAGTATCTAGAAATTCAGAAAGTAGACAAAATTTCCAACAAATTAGATGTATGACATTATGACTTAGGATGAAGGAGAAGGGGATCTGCCTCGGAACATGCGCGCGGTGCTGCGTAAACTAAGTTGCACAATTCCACTTAACCACTCACACGTTTACATTCGCCCTTCCATCTCCCCTCCGAACTTTCTCTATAAGGTTTACTTTAAGATTTTTGGGTCGCTGAATCCGAATTTTTAACTTTCCCCAAAAAATTTCCCCCCCGAATCCGCCTCCAAATAGTTGTTTTTAACTTAAATTTCTTATTGTTTTAGGAGAAAAGCATTACGAAATTCAGAAACTAGACAAAATTTGCAATAAATAGGATATATGACATTATGGATTAGGATGAACGGGGAGGGTGATTGCTGTCTCTAAACATGCACTGCGGCGCTCGTGCACTAAATTATGAACTCCAGGCAATAGGGGATTTTATCTGGCAAAATTAATACTAGTTCTGGATTTCGACTCACTTTATGTTTTTTGGGTCGCTGAATCCTAATTTGTAACTTCCCGCCAAAATTTCACCCGGCAACCCCCCAAAAAATTGATTTTTTGAAAAAATTTGGTTTTTGAGAAAAGCGTGCAGGGAATGTTCCGAGGCTGCCCCCTCTCTCCCCGTTTATCCTACGTCATAATGTCATGTATCCTATTTGTTGCAAATTTTGCTAGTTTCTGAATTTCGTAATGCTTTTCCCCTAAAACAATAAGAAATTTAAGTTAAAAACAACTATTTGGGGGGGGGGAATTTTGGGGGTAAGTTAAAAATTCGGATTCAGCAACCCAAAAAACTTAAAGTAAACCTTATAGAGAAAGTTCGGAGGGAAGATGGGAGGGCTAATGTAAACGTATGAGTGGTTAAGTGGAATTGCGCAACTTAGTCCACGCAGCACTGCGGCGCATGTTCCGAGGCAGATCCCCCTTCCCCTTCCTCCCAAGTCATAATGACATATATCTTATTTGTTGGAAATTTTGTCTACTTTCTGAATTTCTAGATACTTTTTCTCTAAAACAATAAAAAAATTTAATTTTTTAATAAAAACCTTTTTGGGGGGCTTTTTACCAAAATTTTAGGGGGGTTGCCGGCGGAAATTTTGGTGGGAAGTTACAAATTCGGATTCAGCGACCCAAAAAACATCTAGAAAGCCGATATCCAGTACTACCATTAATT
This sequence comes from Maratus speciosus, assembly GCA_963932465.1. Classification (NCBI taxonomy): domain Eukaryota; kingdom Metazoa; phylum Arthropoda; class Arachnida; order Araneae; family Salticidae; genus Maratus; species Maratus speciosus. The sequence goes on from OZ010789.1 coordinate 321,723,347, forward strand.
TTGCTAGGTAGAGTCCCTTTACTGTCTCTATTGCCTGGACTATTAGCTTATTTAAATTTTTTTTTTTTGTATTTGGAACTATATGTCTATGACTAATGGTTTAGGAATTAGCCGTTGGACACCGTTGAGAGTGAACACTCTGTATAACAGAATTTAAACTTCATCAACAAATAAATAAATAATATAAAATTAAATAAAATTAAATAAAACATACATGAAATTGAACAAGTTAAACTTTTCAACGCCAAATATTTAAAAGAATATACTTTCAAATATAATTTGTTTGAAAATTGTGTCTCAGTTTACTAAATGTTTGGTATTTTTTAAATCATTTTAAGACGGGAATTATTTTTAAATCTATCTCTATCGCGTGCAGTCCGAATACGAAAGTTTAATCGGTTTGCACTTAAAGCTATATAAATGTTTCAGGATTTGTTTTTGGCTAATATGCCAGAATGAAAGCAAAGTTTCATATATGAATAAAAATAGTAATATAAATAAAGCAAAAATTTCTCAGACATATACTGTAAACAAGTGGGTAAGTGTGATCACAGATCGCACAGAGGGTTTCGTTTAATATTCCTTTTAAAACACTTTATTGTTTTGCGAAATCTGTTAGTTCTACATTTCGCAACCAGGGGGCGCACTCTATTCTAAACAAGCCTCTATCCGAACGAAACTCCGTTTTACAAACTATCCGTAGATATATTAGCCGAGGGATCGGACACATAGCACCCGAGATAAGTGTGCGCCCCCTGGCGAAAAAAATTGGAACTAAAATATGTACGGCTATGTTGCATAATATGAAAGAGTTTACATTATGTTATATTTAGAGATTATATTTAGCGGTTATATTAAGAGTTTATATTATGTTAAAGGAGATAGTTAATCCTTTAACCACACATGACCCTACGACTGTCTTGGAAAAGCGCAAAATTGTAATGCTGTTTTCTCTGCATTTTGTTTTAAATGCTAAAAAAAAATTATTCTTTGAACATTTTATAAAAAAACTTAATAACGAATATGAATGTAATCCTTGGAAGTATTAATCATTGTTCAATGTATTAAAAATACATTAAATCAATAGAATTATATCATTATAAATATTGCTTGTACTGCAGTGAAACCTGGAGCTTGGTGAACATATTAACGCGGGCTTGTCAGTGAGGGGGTTAAAGGAGTGTCGGCAAAAGTTAGAAAAGTGCACCTTGGGAGAAAAGCGTGGAGGTTAGAAAAATTGCAAAAAATACAGAAGTTAGATCCCGGGGAGGTAAATAATGTAAGATTTTTTCAAAATTTTATTATATGTCTTTTGATGTTAGGTGTTAAGCTATAAGCATCCAAAATTTCAAATCTTTAAATTAATTAAGGTCTCAGATAAAAAAAAAAAAAAAAAAAAAAAAAAAAAAAAAAAAAAACTTAAAATACACAAGTTAGAGCCGAGAGGGGGTAAATATAAGACTTTTTCAAAATTTTATGATTTGTCGTTTAATGTGAGGTTTTCAGCTATAAGAATCCAAAATTTCAAGTCTTCAACTTAATTACGGGCTTAGTAAGAAAGGAAAAGCTTAAAATACACAAGTTAGAGCCCAGAGGTGGTAAATATAAGATTTTTTCAAAATTTTATGATTTGTCGTTTGATGTGAGGTGTTCAGCTATAAGAATCCAAAATCCAAGTCTCCATCGTATATAGTTTCTGAGAACGGGCTCTGTGACAGACGGACAGAGGAGTGAAATGAATAGGGTTTCGTCGGATGAACGTAACCCTAAAAAACGGAGATTCTAATGGCAATCGAGATACCAGTACTGTTTCCGTATTTTAACGGAAAATTTCCCCCATAAATTACAGAAAATTTTCAGTTTTTCTGGAATTTATGTGGGGGGGGGGGGGGGCTCCGTTAAAATACGCAAATAGTACTGGCGCCTCGATTGCCAGTAGAATCTCCGTTTTTTAGTCCGGTTTTTTTACAGTGTATAATCGAACTATGTGCGTTAATCGCAGCAATTATCATAATAAAAAAGGCAGTATTAAGTAGAGACATTTTTGGCAATTTATTTAGCTATTAAATCCTGACATACGGCTAATAAGAAGAGAGTGATTTTAATAAATTTCTCAAATCTATCTTAATACATTATTGATATATTTGAGGCACGCACCACAATATTTTCAACACGGTATGAAGTGACAAAACACACGAATTTAAATAAGCTGAGATTGTCTAAAATCGATTTATCACAATTGAATTACAGTCGAACCTATATTTAACGAAGTCGCTAAATCCCGGAAAAAAGTTCGTTATATGGAAAATTCGTTAAATAGAGATTCACCTTTTAAAATACTTTAAACTACATAAAACATATTTTAAATTCATAAACACTATATATTTTTACTAAAAGTAATTAATCACATTTTTTTAATAAATTATATCGATTTGTTTTATTTATTTTACCCACCAATATCCATCATCAATTCTTTTTTTCTATGTGTTTAAATCTTTGAAATTTGCAAGAAAAACAAAACATTGTCCGGGAATACACTGTATTTTCTATTTAAAGTAAATAGTTTTACATTAAAATTAGCGAATTTTAATGACCTTATCGTATTTATTATTAGTATAACAAATAATTTTAACCATACATTAACATATGCGTCCTTAAATTTAGTTTCTGAAAAACTTTGTTAATTTTGTCTGAGTTTTCTCTTTTAAAAAGTGCTTTCTCTGATAATACGTCTCGCATCTTTGCAAGGCACCAAAAACCCCTTCATGCGCTTTTTCTTCTAACTATACTCCGCGTCGGATTGTTTCAAATGATTTTAGCATTTCATCATACGAAGTTTTGTTAATTCCTGCATCATGATCAATTCTATCATCATCATATTCATCTTCATCGCAATTCATTGCTGTATTGTTTTTATTTTTCACACTGTCAAAAAATCCAATTCGGATAGTGTTACTGAGGTCTCAATTTCAGAATTAAGTGAAATACAATCATCAATCATGGTTAATTTCTTCTTTTTTTCTCATTTGTATCGACATTTTTTTACGTTACTCTAAGGGATTGTCGTCTTCGTCCTCCGTACTTAACGAATTCTCACTGCTGACAAAGAAGGTGCCTGGTAAAACCAGTTCAAGGACATTGAACTTCATAAAATATGTTAAAGAAAGAATAAGTTTGAAATGTCCAAAAATATTTTGAGAAATGGGGAGAAAAAAAAATAGATCACAAGAAAAAGTTCGTTAAATAGAGATTGCACTTCGCTATTTGGAGGTTATTTTCCGAAGAAATTCGCAAAATGTTCTTGATTCGAAGGAAAAGTTCGCAAAATAGAGAAATTCGCAAAATAGAGGTTCGTTAAATAGAGGTCCGACTGTACTTTAATTGTAGCTAATTGAATTCCAAACTAGTTCTATATGGGTTAAAAAATTTATCAAACTAAGAAACGATTTGGAAACTGTTGGAAAGTAAAAGACATTATAAGTAAAAGTTTTCGATAGTAAAATGATACTAACGTGGAATTTAGTTCCAGTGCTATTAACCCCTTGGGGACGAGCGTCACGTATACGTGCTGCATAAGGTGCTCAGAATCCTTAGTTATTCCCAACAGTTAATTTTTAGTGTAAATTTTGCCATATTTAATCAAGGCATTTTTCCGATTCAATACGGCAAAAAAATTTTGTTTTGAAAAACCGGTGATAAAAGATTAAAAGTACCGTAAAAGACTGTTGTCGCGAAGTGGTTAACAAAAGTCCACCTTGTATAAGAAATATATTCCTGCGAGTCATTATTTTTGCAAGTACAAATATAAAAAGTTGAAATAGAAACCACTTCTCAAATGACTCCACTTCAACTTGCATTTTATAAAAAGTAACTAAGTATGAACCTGAAATTGATTATTATTTATCCAAGATGACACAACAGAAATCATATTCAATAGAATTTTTTTATTACTTTCTAATGTATATATTTGGTACTATAATCAACACAGTTTAATATCTACTTATATGTTACACATATTTATTAAACACCAATAAAAAAATTTCAAGTAACGATTCATTATCGTTTTATCCCTCAAAAATTTTCTTGGCAAATCATGTTTCCTTAAAATATATTTTTGAGAACATTTGGCGCGTAGATGTAATAATCTGATGGTATTGAGCTCACAGGATATTCACACTAATTATATAATGTACTTTTATTTATATCTATTATTCATAAATAGAACTTACACTTTTAGAGCAAAACGGTAAATAATTAGGGAAGCGCATTATCAGAATAAACCGGCATGTCAATTTTGAAGCAATTCGGATAATTCTGCATGAAAAACCAATTTATCTAAATTAAGGGAGGGAGGATTATCCCCCGTTTACCCCTTTATACTTAAACAATGAACCTCCAAATGCAATCGAGGAAGCACCTTATCAGAATAAACCAGTATACCAAATTTGAAGCAAATCGGATAATTCTGCATGGAAAACCCATTTAGCTAAATTAAGGGGGCGGTGATTAGACCGTCGCTCCCCCCTTTATACTTAACCAATGAACCTCCAAAACTAATCAGGGAAGCGCCTTATATGAATGAACCCAGAAAAAAATGTGAAGGAAATCGGATATTTCTATGAAGAGTTATCGCGTTACGTACATGCATACATACATACGTACATACAGAACCTGCGGGAACATTAGCTCTCAGGTTTTGATAGCCTGTGAGGAAAAAAGGTTCTCCATCCCTGCTCTAGTGTCTATAAATAAGCTATTAATTTGACATTTAATAGAGTCGATAAAACTTCAAAATTTATAATAAAAAGTAATTTTGGTTCAAGAATGTTACAAAAAAAAAAAGGACCAATTCAAACATTTGCACAGCAATGTTAAAATTATTCCTAAGGAAAGCATACAATAAAGCTTGAATCGAATTTTGGTCACAAAAAAATAAACGATTGTGAAGTTTATTTTTCTCTAAAAATAATGTTTTCTTTTCTTTTTTTTTTTTTCTCAGAGAAAAAAAAATCTTTCAGATCAAAAGAGAAGATTATATAGAAGAATTGTAGTAAGAGTTCCTACTTTTAATTCCATCGATTTGCTGTCATACAGTAAATAATCACTTTTTAGATATTCATATATGCGAGAATAACACGGAAATATCGAAGAAAATATTTATAATAATCCTTAAAACTTGGCTTATTGTGATGATGATTTTTCTCTAAAAATGATATTTTCTGCTCTTATTTTTTCCTCAGAGAACAGAACGGAAAAAAAATTCTTTCTAAACAAAAAAGAAGTTTATATAGAAGAATTGTAGTTTGAATTCGTACTTTTAATTCCATCGATTTGCTGTCATACAGTAAATAATCACTAAATAATCACTTTTTCATGTATAGGTGAGAATAACACGGAAATATCGAGGAAATTATTTATAACAATCCTTAAAACTAGGCTTATTATGATGATTAATTTTCTCTAAAAATGATATTTTCTGTTTTTTTTTTTTTTTTTTTTTTTTTTATTCCTCAGAGAAGAGAAGAAAAAAAAATTCTAAACAAAAAGGAAGTTTATATAGAAGAATTAAAGTTTGAGTTCGCACTTTTAATTCCATCGATTTGCCGTTATACAGTAAATAATTACTTTTTAGGTATTTATTTATGTAAGACTAACACATAAATATCGATAAAAATATTTATAATAATCCGTAAAACTTGGATTAATGTGATGATTATTATTTTCTTCTATCTTCAATAGAAGAAAGTATTGTAATCGAAATTTTTTTCGACTTCCGGTTTTCGACGGATTTACATGTTTTAGGGGTCAGAAATCCCACAAAACAGGTTTATACAAAATGACTGTAAGCCCGTGTGTCCCGAAGACTTCTGTGGTGTGTCCGTGTGTCGCCATTGTATCATGGAAAAGTGTATAAAGTTATGCAAAGAATTAAACCATTTTTTTGCGTATGTTTTTGGCTATGGCAAGCAGATCCTTTTTCAGTATGGAAAGATTCTGTCGAAAGCGGGCGCTGTAATAATGTTTTTTGTGCGATTTTCTTTATGGTACCATCGAAAAGTGTATGAAGTAATGCATAGAATTTAACCAAATTTTTTGTGTAAGTTTCTGGATGTTACCAGCAGATCCTCCTTCAATATGGAAATATTCCGTCGGAAGAGGGCGCTGTAATAGTGACGTCTGTGCCATTTTCATTATTGTACCATCGAAGAGTGTACGAAGTCACGCATAGAATTGAACCAAATTCTTTGAGTACAATTTTGTGTATAGCAAGCAGGTCCTCTTTCAATATGGAAATATTCTGCCAGAAGGGGGCTCTGCACTAGCTATGTCTGTACCATTTTCCTTATTGTACCATCGAAGAGAGCATGAAGTTATGCATAAAATTGAACAAATTTTTTTGAGTAATATTTTGTCTATAGCAAGCAGGTCTTACTTCAATATGGAAATATTCTGCCGGAAGGGGACACTGTGATTGCGATTTTTGTGCCATTTTCATTATTGTGCCATCGAAAAGTATAGAAAGTTATGTATAGGATTGAACCAATTTTTTGTGTATATCTTTGGCTATGTCCAATAGGTTCTTCTTGTATTCAAAAATATTCCACTGAAAAGGGGCTCCGTGATAGCGATATTTCTATAATTTTCTCGATTTTTCGTAGTTCTATTGTCCATCGGCGGCTCGTGCAGCGACAGGAACACGTGTTCTGATAAAAAAGCTATTCGCTAACAGCTGATGTATAACAGAACAACGAAAAACTATTGATTTTAATCAATCGAAATTGGCGTATTATTGAACTAACAATATGGAAGTATTAACATTTGTAACTACTTTTTGAAATATTAAGATGTATGAGATAGAAGAAAGTTTTGGGTTTGGCACATCCAACTAGTTCGTCTCTCTGAAAACAGAAAAATAATAATTCTTTTTGAACAAAAAGGAAGTTTATATAGAGGAATTTTAGTTTGAGTTCGTACTTTTAATTCCATCGATTTACTGTCATACAGTAAATAATCACTTTTTAGGTATTTATTTATGTAAGAGTAACAAGGAAATATCAATAAAAATATTTGTAATAATCCATAAAATTTGACGGACACAAGTTTTGTTAAAGTTATCGCTATTAAGTTTACAATATAAATTAATGTTCTAAAAATGTTTATTTGAAATAGGTACGCAATTTAAGTCTGTACAGCATTGTTTTAGCTTATTAAAAAAGTCTTGCAATTGTTATAAAAATTATTAGTTTATGGTGATAAACATCAATGCCATTCAATATTGTTTCTTGCGTTATTTATACAGCTAAGAAAATTCCATTTACCTTATTCTCACTGTTGTCCAATTATCAATTATCTTCAGTGAATTCATCGTTTATTTATATGTGCACGAATATCCTTTATGGACGTAAATGCTTCTCTTGGGACATATTATGGAATGCTCTTAATTAAATTATGATCCTCACAATGAAATGGAGACCCATCTATAGTGATAAATACATATAATATGAGTTAATTTTGCATATGTGTATTAATTTAAAGTCTTAATTTAAACTTGTTAAGTTTAAAAGTTATCTAGTTAGATTAAAATACCATATCTATCGAATCATATACAGTAGCTCCATTACAGAAGACATTTTACCTCTACACTAAGTTTTTTTATAAAACAGATTTAAAATATAACTAGATAGTGCCCGTCAAGATTTGACGGTAAATAACCTGAATGTTTGATTAGAAAAATTCTTGAATTTTTAATGAGTTGCTTTTAAATTAATCATTGAATGACGAATTTCTATATTGCATAAGTGATAACCATTTCTTTAAGGCGATAGAGGGTGCTGTCTGTCTAACCTATTCAATGAAGTGAAAGAATTTTAAGTTTATATTTTACAACAATTATGCTTACTTTTTTTCATAAATTTTCCTAAAAATACCGAGTGGAGAATTTATTTTTGATTACTACGGCCTATTTTTTTTTCTTTTTTGAAAAAATAACAATATTTATTTTCATTTATTTATTTACTTTTTAAAACTACACGACCATTAAAAGCTGCCATGAATTTTATTTTTATCTGTCTCATTCTCTAAAAACCTAAATTTGAAACTTGTTGCAGCTAACGATTTATAATATATATTTTTTATTACTTGAATTTTATTTTGCATTTTTATACATTTTTTAAATATTAAACCTGAATATCAGGGTAATTTCTTTTATAGTTCTTCTACTAATATTTTCCTTTCTTTCCGTTTTATTTTTTACGCAAATGAATGACAAACATACACATATATATTCTTGATAATGGTCAGAAAGTATAACGAAAATTGCAGATCTGCTCAATTTATTTAATTGATAATTACATGCAAAATATTTTAGCTTAAATATTTTGAATATAAAATCATTATTTTTAACACTTTCCAACAAATTTGAAAAGTGTTTATGCATTCGGCTTGTCTGTCCGTCTGTACGCGCTCTAACTCCCGTAAATATACTCGGATCGTTCTAAAATTTTTGGATGTTAGTGACCTCTACCATAGCACGAATCCTACTTCAAATGAAGCATGTTGCATGTTTAGTTCATTTACAGGGACAGTCAAAAGTTTTTCGTTACATTACGGCCTATGGGAAAAAATCGTTTAAAATGATTTTTGATGATGTTACATGCTTTCAAACATAATAAAATTTATATGCATTTAACAAGTGCACTAAAATATGAATTCCGTAGAATATGCGGTGCAAAGAAATATTATTCATTTACAGGGCCACACAAAAGAAATCCGTTACATAATTATATACGGGTGGGGTGAATTTTTCCGGCGTATTTTAATAATGTTAAATTATTTCATGTTTAATGAAATTGATATACGTCACTGAGGTTTACTATAACTTATTTCATGTATAATACGAAGTACATAGCATTTACAGGGACGCACGAAAGATTTCAGATACTATATTGTATCCGAAGTACTGTACGGTAGCAATGATTGCTGGAAATGCATTTTTAGCTATGTTATGAGCTTTTATGTTTCACTATATTTATGCATTATATATAGTGTGTATAAATGCTGTAATTCATATACAGGGCTACACAAAATACTTCATAATGGTTACTAAGTATGATTGTAAATTGCTTAAAGGTGGTTTTTAAATGGGTCATGCATTTTTACGCTGAACTGCATTTTGTTTACAAATAAATGTTTGTAGAACATAGATAAAATTATATACGGAGTCACGCAAAGAATTGGATACATGGCCGTCTATAAATGATAATTTCTGGAAATGTGATTCCAGTAGTTTTAAGAGTGTTTTACTTTGAATTAAACTTTAGCTAAATAGTAGCGTGTTATAAAGGTACTAGGTTAACTACAGGGTTGTACAAAAGTATATAAGTATGTTTCCATCTATTAGTATAAATTTCTGAAAGAGAAATGTCAACCTGTTACTCGTTTTCTTGCTAAACTAAATTTCCCCATTATATAGCATATATATCAACCTACAGATCAAATACAGAGCTGTTCAAAAGAATTGGAATACATATTTGCTATGGATGGTAACTGCTAAAATCAATTTTTCAAATGTTTTATGCGTTTTCTAAAATGTTTACTTAGTTCTCTTATATACCTTATTTCCCTAAATAACGAAGTTTTGTTAAAGCATTCAAGAAATGTTGGAAAGTGCTTCATAATCTATGCTTAACGCATGTTTTTTTCTTACTTGTTTCGAAATAATATTCAGTGTTAAATTTTATTTAATTACAAAGCATTCAATTAATAATAATAATAAAATAAATATATAACTTCTCTTCCTAATAAAATATGTCACTATTGAAATGAATTAGAGACAAAAAATATTACAAATTTTGCCAAATTTGGGCTCGAACCTGCGTCTTTTACAAAAATTCAGAGCTTTAAATTGCTGCTTTAACCGACTACGCTAGCGATAATTCGTTTTCATTCCTTCTAAATTGAAGAGGTTCGAAAAACGATTGACACATACACAATTGTCTCGAATTTTGAGTTCTGATCTTACGAAATAGTTTTGCGTTTTAATATTTATGATAGCTTATTTTTTCAAATAAGCAGCTGTAATTTAACATGCTAATTTCCCTACCATCGTGTGTAACTATTGGCAATTCATTGGAAGGTTCACCAGACATAACTCTTAGCACCAAAACAGTGTGTTTTTTCTTCTGTATCTAATATGAGGAAAACAATTTGAAACCCCCGAAATAAACTGTAACTAGACCTTAATATCGACACAGTTTTTGAATTGTTAATAATGCTGAAAGAGCCAAATAATATTAACATTGTGAAAGAAAGAAAAGCTTGTTTACAGTAATATCGAATAGCAGACGAAGACGACCTTAAAAGCAGACGAACTTAAAACAATTTCTACCTTTGATGTGATAGTTCAACTGAGCGAGCATTTTTGCGCATGTGCAGCGCGTCACTCTAAATTCAGACCTATATACTGCGCATGCGCAATTGTAGAATTTCAATTTAAAATTACGGCTAATTAATAAAACACTTGAATTTGTTGTTCATCTAAGAAAAGTTGATTTCTTAAAAAGTGCTACATTTTTTGTATAAATATTTTTAATGAGAGTGTAAATATTCTCTCTTGACTATTTACTTACATTTTGAATTTTTGTTATGGAAAATTCTCAGATGAGTAATTTATTGAAGAATTGATAATAAAAAAAAATGAAATGTAGTTCATAGACTGTGACTTGAAATAGAATTGTGATTTAAAGGTACTACTTTAAATTATTGCTATTTTCTTTTTCTTTAAAAATAGAAAGGTTTTATTACTAATGTTGTATTATACTGAATGATGCAAAATCATTATTAATATGATTGTCAACTTATATCATATAATATTATTTGTTTATGTGTACATTATTACAACTCTTTTTCCCCCATGCTTTTAAAATACACTGATCTTACTTTACAGTGTTGTATGTGCTTTTTCACATATTAGTGAATGAACTTTTAGCATTTTTTTTGAAAGACTTTGTGTACCTTTTGTCAGAAGAATGTAACCGATTATTATTTTTATTTTGTTTCTCATTATTTGAAGTTATATGCATATTGTTTATGTATATAGTTTAGAAAATATTGGCTCAATGTCAAAATTATTAAATTTCTCCATCTTACCAATATTTTCTTTTGGGGAGGCCGGAGTATGTTGTGGTTACTTAGAACCACTGCCATATATTTATTTAATTTCATTTAGAAAATATTTTTATTAATCTTGTATTCATTTAATTTTAATATTCGCATTCCAAAATTATTTTAATTCCCTTTTTTTTCAACTTTCCCCTGTAAGTTTTTCTTTCTGGCATAGCATTTCATTCATTTTAAAATCATAAACGTCGTTTTGAAAGCTGTACTTCCGGTAAAAGAATTATCTGGAAAGTTCCATATCTTTCTATTTGTGAAGTCATATCCTTTTGAAGCTCCACCCCTTAGCCAATAATATTTCAATCAGTTTAATTCGCAATTTCAAAATTTGTAACTCTTTACTACTGTTTGGCATCTTATCTCAGTGAAATCTATCAAATTTCCTTTTTTAAAGCAGTTTTTTATATTCTTTAGCATTGCATTTTATGCCAATGCAGGGCGCCTGTATGTTCGTTCCGCCAAAGTTGGCGTGTTTCAAGGATTATAGCAAACCCCTTTACTCCTCTTCTTGGAGAGCTCGTGCGCATTCAGTGCAGTTGAGTTGGGATTCTAATGCAGAATGGCTGCCTTTTGCCGTTCTGCGAAGAAATTATATCCGCGCCTGCATGAGTGTTCTGTAACGAACGCAGAAAATGGGTGGATGCCTCTTCCCCTTCTACAAAAAATAATAAACGGATTTCGTATCTACAGCAAGAAATATTAAAAGTGCAAGAATATTCCGGCTGCATAGTTTCGTCTTTTTTTTTGTGGCGAGATTTTTGATCAGTTACTTCTGATTCTTCTGTAAAATGTGACGGCATTATTATTTTTTTTTATTCAAGTGTTGCTTTTATTTCGAGTCGTAGAATTATGATGCTATAAAAATCATCTAAATGCCTGTGCCTCCACACTCCCCAAGGGATTTTTTTTTTATTTTCTTTAGTAACAACGTAGAATGAACGTAGATTGTATGTGTCTATCATAAAAAAAAGTACATCTAAAAGAATAAGAGGTGTACTTTACGATAGTGCGCTATGTTCTGCAAGAAAAAATTGCTTCATAAATAAAAATTTTTCAAGGAAGATTTCTCATCTATTTATTTCCTTTCTGAAAATGTCTCCATCAGTTTCTGTTCTTTCAGGTGAATGCAGGTAATGCTTTTGCCTTTTATTTATTTTTTTTTTGTTCCCAATTTCCAAATGTATGATAAGTAAATTCAGATTTTTTTTAATTAATGACTGTTATGTCAAAGTGGTCTTTTGTGGCCGCAACAAAAATGTTATAACACTATACGATCGATACCAAAAAAATGATTTGGAATTTCAATATCCAACATAACTTTACAATATTATTCTATCACCTCCTATCTTCCAAACACAACAACAATTTACTTTTGAAATTTAAACTCAACAACGTCTATCATTTCTGGATGTCCTGGTAATTCGTAATGGTTGTGAGTTTTTGACGACAGTTTACCGAAAGCCTTTTGCTGTAAGTTTACACCCTCATTATAAGTCCAGTCATCCCCCGCATTAAAAACTTGCAGCCTTCAATACTCTTATTTTCCGTGCACGTAAAATTTGTTCAAATTCGGATTTATTTAATAATGAATTAACTATATAAAAGCAGTTGCCATCGATCGTGGATTTAGTTTGAATGCCATTAACCATATTTTATCTAAACCTCAGATAATCACCGATCCTGTTCCAGCAAATAAAGAATTTTAAAATGTTATTGTCTTACCTTATTTTCCTAAAACCAGTACAAAAATTTCCCGTATTCTCAATAGGATTAGTTTTAAAGTTGTTTTCTCTCCAAACAATAAAATTTCTTTTTCAAATCTTAAAGATTCTATTGACTACCATATTACCTGGGGCATTTACAGAATTTTTTGTGAGGGTGTCTTCTCTTACATTGGGCAGACGAAGCGTGCACTTAGAATTAGGCTGAAAGAACACCAGAATTACGTTAGAAAGCAGGAATTCGAGAAATCTACAATAGCGAAACATTGTTGAAATTCCAACCACCAGTTTAATTATCCAGAAGCTAAATTTATTCAAAAATGTAACTCAGTTTTTGATCTAGACTTTTACGAAGCTCACTATTTTCATAAACATACTTCCTCCTTGGTAAATGATATGATCAGCACCCCTTTTCTTTCACCAGTGTGGAGGGATCCTGCGCAGTGACTCTTTTTCAGTTAGTTCTGGTCAATTACGTCATTTCTTTAGGATATATAAACTCTTGTTTCCGACATTTCAATCAGTTAATAAGATAGTACTCGGAACTATAACTGAGGTGTTCTTCGAACCCATTTTAATTTTTTTTTTCTCACTGAGGAAGGGGATCCAGAAATCCTCGAAACGATCGTATGAAATTTTTTTGTCGTTCTGTACGTTATTTGTGCGTAAAAATCGTTGTTTAAGATTTTAACTTTTTATTATTCTTAAGAACTCGAGGAATGAATCAATCTGCTAAATTTAATTCACCAGATTTTTTCGGCAACTACAAAAAGCAATTAAATGAGAAAAGAACTTAGTTACTGAACGCAGACCATTTTATAAGCCAATTAGTGAACTATTTTTACTTCCGTCTTCTAATGACTGAGATTGCACCACTAATATATAACTCACTGTAACATCTGAACACTTAAGATTTATCAGACTCTTTTTTAATGATTTGTTTGTTCTTTCAGCGGCTCGCTGTTTAACTCCGTATATGTATTTCACATCTTAATCATACAGTCTCTCTGTTGACACATAGTTTATTCGAACTCCAAATGTCTAAATTATATAATATCTCAAGTGCAGAAACGAGTTGTTCTTCTTTTTATTGTGAAAACATATATTAATAGATTTTATCTTTACAGCTCCTACACTTACTACAACTACACGTTTAAGGTGTTATTTTCACACAATAGTGCTAATAAATAAAAATCATATCTAAGCACTAAATACAAGTCTAAAGTGAAATTATGTAATAAGAAGATCCCTGGGCGCGCCGTTGAAGTAGTTTTACGAGCCATTACGAAGCTGAAGAATAAAGGTAGGCGATTTTCCTTTTACTTATCTATGTATTAAAAATTGAGCATCAAAACATAGCCATATGGAGACTTGCTTTTCTATTTTGTTTAAACATAACAGAGCGCGATCTCGTTACCGATAATGTAGTGTTTTCGGCTTGACAGGCCACTTAAAACTCCAACATAATCAGCCATTCTTGCAATATTAAAAAACTCGAGAACTAACTAATCAATTTTAAGTAACCTGATGGAGTTCAAAGGTAGAATTGAGATTTACTAATGATAATAATTACATTTTCAGCTTATGACTTATGCATTTTAATTAAAAATATGGATTAATAAATATAAGGATCTAATATTCTATAATTCGTTCAAAGAAAACACTTGCATCATTCATAAGAAAGAAATAATCTTAGAATGCCATTATATGTTTGCCTCACATAAAAGAAACCTGATTACAACAATGCATTTAGTTTGCGCCAAACCACGCTGTATAAATTATACTATATATAATACAGTAGGATTTACCGATTACACCTGAATTATCCGAAGTAATTGGGACCGACCATCTTTCGAAAAATCGAAATTTTCGGATAATCGAGAATGCTTCAATTTTAAGATTAAGGAAAAATATGTGCGTATTTCTTATTATGGTAACAAGTGCTTAATAAAAATAAATCAATAGCAAAATAGAAACAAGGATACACAATACCTGAATTTTAATTTTTAAATTAAGTACCTTTTACATATTTCACAAGCGTTTGAAATAAAGTTTTGTTTGTTGAAGTTTCGATTGTCTTAGATTTACAGCTCTATCACGAAGCTTTTTTAATACTATTGGTTCACCAGTATCACAGTTATTCTGCTACTTTCTGCATAAAACTTATTCATTTTTGCAGCATCTCTCTTCATAACACTAACCGCTGCAATACCAATGCCGTATTCTTGAACTTATTTTATCATACTCTCATGTGATTCTACACGATTTACGATTTGAATTTTTTCTTCTATACTTAAAGTAATGCGTTTTTTTTTTCTTTTTTCGAACACATGACAAAAATGAAAATTTTTACTCTTGTAAAAATCTCGTACGGGAGCTCAAGTTAAATTCAAAGAAATTCTAAGAAAGGGGATCTAAAATATTTATCTGTACTCGTGGTTCGGAAAGGACCACTTACGATAAAAAAACGCATTAAAAATGGACTTTGGTTAACCGAGAGTTTCGGATAAAACAGGTTCTACTGTATATGTTGAGTTTTGGTAATTTCGGTGGTAGCTAGATCTCGGTAATTTTGGAGGAATTTTCTTCAAACAGGATATTTATTTTGACATTCGTACATCAAGATGCCGATTAGATGCTTTTGCATGTAAACCAACAAGTGACACTGCTATGCTGCGTTTGAAAAAAAGAAACAAGTAAGAAAAATCATGCGTTAAGCATAGATTATGAAACACTTTCCAACATTTCCTGAATGCTTTATCAAAACTTCGTTATTTAGGGAAATAAGGTATATAACAGAACTAAGTAACCATTTTAAAAAACGCATAAAACATTTGAAAAACTGATTTCAGCAGTTACCATCCATAGCAAATATGTATTCAAATTCTTTTGAACAGCTCTGTATTTGATCTATAGGTTGATATACATGCTATATAATGGGGAAATTTAGTTTAGCAAGAAAACGAATAACAGGTTGAAATTTCTCTTTCAGCAGTTTATACTAATAGATGGAAACATACTTGTATACTTTTGTACAACCCTGTAGTTAACCTAGTACCTTTTTACACGCCACGATTTAGCTAAAGTTTAATTCAAAGTAAAACACTCTTAAAACAACTGGAATCACATTTTCAGAAATTATCATTTATAGACAGACGGCCATGTATTCAATTCTTTGCGTGACCCTGTATATAATTTTATCTATGTTATACAAACATTTCTTAGTAAACAAAATGCAGTTCAACGTAAAAATGCATAACTCATTTAAAAACCACCTTTAAGCAATTTACAATCATACCCAGTAACTATTACGAATTCTTTTGGGTAGCCCTGTATATGAATTACAGCATTTATACACACCGTATACAATGCATAAATATAGTGAAACATAAAAGCGCATACCATAATTAAAAATGCATTTCCAGCAATCATCGCTACCGTACAGTACTTCGGATATAATATAATATCTGAAATCTTTTGTGTGTCCCTGTAAATGCTATGCACTGCGTATTACACATGAAATAAGTTAAAGTAAACCTCAGCGACGTATATCAATTTCATTATAAATGAAATAATTTAACATAATTAAAATACGCGAGAAAAAATTCCCTCCACCCGTATATCATTATGTAACGCAATTCTTTGTGTGGCCCTGTAAATGAATAATATTTATTCTTTGCCCCGCATATTTTACGGAGTACATATTTTAATGCACTTGATAAATGCATATCAATTTTATTATGTTTGAAAGCATGTAACATCATTAAGAATCATTTTAAACGATTTTTCCCATAGGTCGTAATGTAACGGAAAACTTTTGACTGCCCCTGTAAATGAACTAAACATGCTACAAACTTCAATTGCAATAAGTTTTCGTGCTATGGTAGAGTTCACTAACATCCAAAAATTTCAGAACGATCCGAGAATATTTACGGGAGTTAGAGCGCTTACAGACGGACAGACGGACAGTTAAACCGAATGCATAAACACTTTTCAACTTTGTTGGAAAGTGTTAAAAACGATGTCTGTGGTAGCTAGATCTTGGTAATTTTGGAAGAAATTTCATCAAGTGGGATATTCATTTTGACATTGGTACATCAAGATGCCGATTAGATGTTTTTGCATATAAACCATATTATACCATTATCACCAAGCTGTATCTTGAATCTGGAATGTGATAGTATTTCCTCTAACGTTGTTTTTAAAACCTCTAATTGGGGACAGCATCTGTCATGCTTTAACAAGCGTTCCTCCAAGAGCTTCTAGATATCGACATAGAATGCTACTAATTAGGTTTACGTGTATATTGTACAACAGGCGGCACTTCTCTATTGTGTATTTCATGATTATCGTGATTGTTTCATATCGATATTTATGGAATGAAATTTCACCAGTATAATACGTTAAACATTTTTAAAGTATTATAGTCATTCAATTTTAGCTCTTTTCACTCAACAGTGGGTACATATTTGCTATTTTTTTGGGATGAACGTTATAGTTGTATCTCAGTTTGTATGAGATAGAAATGTACCAAATTTTTCATTTGAAGTTTTATCAACAATATGTATATTGGGCCAATTTTTCATTGGAATGCCCAACAGGGAACGTTATTAAGCTGTATTTTGTTTATTTACTGATCACCCAAAATCCGAGTTTAAGTCGAAGAAATGCATTATACTTCTTATACTTGTTGATGTGTAACAGCCATATTTAAATCAACATATTAGAACGATACAGAATAATTTTTTTTTTTTATTGCCGCAGCATACTAGTATGTTTATGAAAAAAAGAATGATGACGAACACTTGCACTTTGCATTTATGAAGTAAATCAAGATGCATAGTTTTTACCATATATTGCATTAGCTAATACACATATATTAGTGAATATCATGAAATGTGAGATTTTGAAAACAAATTTTTTTTGAAAATTTAAATCGTTTCAAAGTTTCTGATTCTTTTAAAAATGTATTTTGAGCAGCTGAATAAAGGAATTTGCACGTAAAATAATTAAAGTTTGAAGAGTTTAAGTTCATTTTTATGTAATTATAATTATATGTCATTTTCTCGCCATATGTATGCTAAGATAATGACCGCCAGGATAATGACAATTTCATTCTAAAACATTTTTCACATTCTTGTTTTTTTTTTTTTTTAGATCTAACATTTTAATTTCATTTAAATGAACATGTTTCCTCTATAGTACCTGAAATTCAGTGTAATGTTCAGTTTTATTTGTAAATTATTGAAGCCAAGAAAATGAAATAATAAAAGTCTACTCAATTTTTACATGGCCTTTAAACACATTATTTTCAAAGAAATAACTAAAAGATCGTGCTGGTAGCAATGGTTTTACTAGTTGACTACTTGAACTATGTCAAGAACAAGAAGAATTACTCTGCAGTGCCATCTTTATACCTCATAAAAAAGTAAAATGAGCAGGCCAGGAAAATGACATTCATTTTCAGTGACAATCATATTTAACTTATGGAAAATTATTTCTAAAATTCCGAACTTGTTACCTTCCTTATATATGTGTTACATAATGTATAACTAATAAATAGAAATTAAAAAAACTAGAAAAACATATTTGTACAGCATAGCAGAAAGCCTTTTTACTCTGCACACATCACAGTGTGACATACCAGGAAAATACAATCTGAAATTTTAAGTCTTTTAATTGCTTTATTTTTGTGTTATTATAAATATAATATCTCTTGAAAATATTTCTAAGAATATATTTTTATTAGAATGTAAAAAAGAAAATTGCATTATCTAACATTTAATAGACATTTTATTGTGCGGACTGCAATTTTCGTATTTTGTGATATTGTCCCATATTTATTTACTTTATTTCCCATTTTATACGTTTAGATATGTCGTACAAATGAACAGAAAAGCTTATGGAAATAAATCCCATATGATGAGCAACATTTTATAACCTCTTTAAAATGAAGTTATTGAACTTAAATTATTTCACAGAAAATTACTTCCTGTAATATGACATAATTACGCAGTCTGAAACTTGTGAAGTCACGATATTGATTACATTCTGGAAACACTATACCGACTGAAAATAAGTGTCATTCATCAAAGTCAAATTAATTTAATAATACGCCGTGAAGTTTTCGAAATTTTTATTCAGTTATATAGAGGTAAGAAACACATTATTAAATAAACAATTATGAAATAAATTAAGAAATGCAATATTTTTAATGTACTTTACTTCAGCTAACACAGACTTACATAGTTTATATTCACTATAATGAACTTCTTTCAAGTTTATATATGTCATACATATGAATAAATAAATCTTTTCTGAAGAACAGCATCTTATTAAGGCTTTATAATGAAGTAAATGATCTTAAAATTACTAAGTATCTAACCGAGCTTTTTCGGAAGATAAAATATAGATGAAAACCATTTTTTATTTGAAAACTCTAATAGATTTTTAACATTTAAATACATTTTTTTTTTTTAGATTGCCCACTAACAACGAAAAAAGTTTTTTTTTAATAAAAAATATAAAATATGCATTCAAATAAAGTTTTATAATTCACTGTTAAACAAATGCCAGAAGTTAATGACCTAAGAAATACAAAAATTTTCGCTACTTGCAGCAGATTTTTGAATCTGATAATACCAGTGCTTTAAGCGTGTACTTCGATTACATATCTGTTAAATTTATGTTTTATTTCACTTATTTTACTTATTTTGGTATTGATTGATGGCGACTTAATTTTGTTATTAAATATTAGTCGGGAAAAATGCTCAACTATTCATATTTCCTTTAGTAGAAACGGGTAAATCATCGGTAATCGGGTTGCACGCAATAGAGGAAGATTTTTTAAAAAGCATGCTTGAATTTGTTTTTCAAAAACCATAAAAATTAGGTAAATTGTGGTAGAGTTTTCAAAAAACTTGCATTTGAAAGAACATATTTTGTCCTATTTGAAAATGGTAAAACTGAAATTGTGCGATGCTTCGAAGTTAAAAAAAAATTAAAGTAAACGCTAAATTTATTGATCTAGTGTTACCATCGTTAGTACAATGCCAGCGTTACACACGAGCATATTTCTGCTTTAAAATAAATATTGAGGATTACTATGACTCGTTCGGTATTGAAACTGAAAGTGTGCGGCACACTCTAAAATTGGGACGAGTAAAAAATTTACTCTTTGAAAGAGTGACAGGCATTTTCAATCTTTTTTGAGTGAATTTTATAAAAATACTCTCGTTAAAAGGTGGCATTTTCCACTCCCTAGAAAGGAATGAAATATTTCACTCCTTTGTCAAGAGTGAAATATGTCTCTCCGTTGTCGAGAGTGAAATATCCCACTCCGCTGATGAGAGCAAAAGACTGGCATATACACTTTTAAAAATTTCCCATCAACTTTGAACCAATATGTATCGAGTAAAATAATAAAAAGCACCAAAATATGTCACTTCTTAATTTTCAGAAACTACATTTCATAATGTAATCTTGGAAATTACGCTCATTAGCTACTAAAACGCACTTCTTTTCAAGAGTGAACAGTAACTCCTTCTTAGAGTGACTATTCACTCCTGCTTAGAGTGAGGAGTGAGTGTCGCAGTATTG
The DNA here is from genome assembly GCA_963932465.1 of Maratus speciosus. Classification (NCBI taxonomy): domain Eukaryota; kingdom Metazoa; phylum Arthropoda; class Arachnida; order Araneae; family Salticidae; genus Maratus; species Maratus speciosus. Next base: position 321,743,842 of record OZ010789.1, read on the forward strand.
GTATTATCCATCAGCCAATCAGAACAGCGTGTACAACGCTTTTTTACGATAAGAGAAAGACGTCCGCCATTTTAGGATTGAAATACACGGATAATATTAAAGTGATTATTTTTGGAACGTAAAGGTAAGTCTTATTTAAGTGTAATCTTTTATTCCTGTTGTTTTGTATATTTTGATAATGAGTTAAATAGTTTTATGTTATATAGAAATAGACTGATCTGGCATTGTTTTCAGAAGGGATATTTTCCTATTCGATATTGTGATGTAAAATATCTTAATCTGCCGTAGCTCAAAGAAGAAGAAAAAAAAAGCTGATGCAGAGACTCTTTTATGCTTATATTCATAGTAAAATCTAAACATTAATTTGCAATTACTTGAGATTGAAAATGTGTTTAGACAGTGATTTGAATTTTGTTCGGTTCCTTACTTTTTTCTGATTACTTACACTTACAGTATTTATCGTCATTATTATTTAGGAGTTAAATATGACACTACGAAACGGTTCCAGATTAGAAATTAACATTAAACTGGGAAAATGTCTTTTTACATATTACAGTAGTGAAACTTTTGAAAGATTCTTGTTATTACTAATAAAATTTTAAATTATTATTTAAAATCATAAATCTTCATACCAATGTTTTCAGCTTTAACATTGGCCAAATTTATAAAATAATAGGAATTCCTTATAACATATGGAAAGATTTTTGAGAACTTGTTAAATTTAATAATGCATTTAATTCATCTATTGTAGTTTGTTGTTTAATACAATTATAAAATACTAATTATTATTTTTAGTGTTTTTCAAATTGCTATATTTATTTTTTTAAATTTTATTTAAGTATTTTTTTGCTGTTTGTGATTTTAATCACGCATTTAATTATAGACATTCTTAATCAGTTATTAAATTTCCTTCTATTGTAAATGCATTTTCGACGTTTTTGATACACGTAATTATTGGCACTAAAAAATAACACATGATATTTAAGCATAAAGGGCGGGTCACTCATCTTCGAAATTCTCCTACGTAATGTTCAGTCTTTGGACTTTTGATGCATTCGTATATTTAAAATATTTTCTCGGGAAAATCAAATTTTTAACATCTTATTTCTGTATACTCTTCCTGAAGGATGTCTCTTTTTTTCCTTAATTTTCAAAATATTTTTATAATCTATGCTGAATTTAATATTTTATGTGTTAAAAGCGGGCGAACTGTGAGCAAGATTTTAACACTTTCTATAAAATTAAGTCTATACATTAGAAATATTTTGAGAACTAAGAAAACAAAAGGAGACATCTTTTTGGAAGCGTACACAAAAAATAGAAGTTAAAAATATTAATTTCCTGAGGATATATTTAAAATATAAGAATACATCCAATGCCTATAGACTTTACATTAGTGAGGGAAAATCGGAAAGTGAGAGAAGAACCCTCTTAAAATAGACTGCTTTTTATGCCTTATGTTTATAGATAAAACTACGTTAGTATATTATTTTAAAAGTTCATAATATGACTTATATAATATAAGATTGAATATATCTTAAAGAGATAAATAACTACTTTTTGCATTAATTTTTTTTTCAAACAATAAGAACAGTACACATGTAGTTATTTCTTTTCTTTGTATATTTCCTTCTTTTTACTATTTCCCAGATCAGTCTTTTCCTATGAAACGTACCGAATCTATTTAGCTCATATTCGCAAGTTACACTATATACGGGAATAAAAAATTTAAATAAATATGACTTATCATGTCTTTCTATAAATAAGAGTTGTATTAATATCCGTTTTTCAGCACTAGAGGAAGAAAATTCAAAATCAGAATTAAGTTAAGGAATAGGTTTAAAAGAAAAATATATACATATTCTAGAGAATACTTACACGTTCTTAATATTTAGATGAATATTAGAACGCATTAAAAAAAGATGTCAGTTGATAATCATTGTTTTTTAAGTGGAAAAAAAAATATTTTAGAAGAATAGGACTCCCAAAATAGCGATACTTTGCTAAAAAGTACGGTATAAAGATATGATTTTATATATAAAACAAAACTTTATTTTAAAATTGGGCAATTTAAAATTATCATATATTTATAGGGCATGCAATGAAAGCAAATACAAGGGATAAGATTGTAATAAAATATTTTAGTTTTTTTCTCTCAATAATCTAATTTATTTTACATGTAACTTTAAGTGAGCTTTTCCTTAAAAGTTCAATTAATGTTACAAAACTATGAATTCAATAAATATTGTCAATAAAGTATTTTATTCCAATCTTTACCACGCTTGTATTTATTTTCATTGCATGCTCTAAAAGATGTGATTCTTTTAAAATGCCCATTAAACAGCATAAAAAAAGAATTCACTGCATAAAAATTGAACACTCACGCCTATGAAAGAGTCACTATTCACTCCGACCAGGAGTGAAAAAACGCACTCCTTTAGCAAGAGTGAGTAGTCACTCCTCCGAAAGAGTGATTATTCACCCCTGTTTAGAGTGACTATTCACTTCCCAGGAGCAGGTATTCACTCTTTCAGAGAGTTAAAAAATCCACTTTTGCTCAGAGTGAACAGTCACTTTAAGAGGTTGGGCATATCTTGACTCTGCGATAAAGTGAAGCTTCACTCCGGAGGAGTGAAGATTCACTCCTTTTTATTTAGAGTGCATTTATAGTTAATTTACAGGGACACTTAAATTAATACTATGACATTATGGTTTAGGGACAAAAATCGTTTGCGGTACTATAATAATACTATAATAATATTACGCTATTTCAAATATATTGAAATTGTTACACATTACTGAGGTACGCTACAAGATGCTTACTATAGAGAAAAGTCATAGCATTCATATTTTATTTAAAGATACACATAAAATAATTCGGTTACAATACAGTATATCTATAATAATTGCTGGAAACGCGTTTTCAGTTGTGGTACACGAATTTAACCCTTAAATGCATAATGATGCATATCTATATCACTTTTTATTTAATTCTTACCAACCAGTATATTCATATAGAAATATTAATCCTGTAAAAATTGCAAAAATACAAACTTAACCCTTAAATGCCGGGTGTTGTTTTTCGGTAACATACCCAATTTAGGCTTCTAAAATATTATTAGAATAACATTAAAGCTATAATGCCTAATGTTGCCAATAAAATACATTCTGAAAATATTATTAAATTGATTTTCAACATGTAGATGGCAACACTTGTGCTCTTTAAGAATAAAGATAGATTTATTTTTTCAATTGTGGCTACTTGTTCTTTTTGTTTTGTTTGGAAGCTTGCGAAATATTGTTTTGCAGTGAGCAGGTAAAATTTATTTCTCATTATAATTCCTAAAATTCTTGTGTGTTTAATATTATAGAATTTTATCAAGGAAAATTATTTTTTCAATGAAAGACGACTACTGTCGATTAGTAACAAAGTGTTTTTATCCGTAAACCATACTTGAAACAAAATATGATTTTTTAAAGTATTTTTTCCATGATTTATTTAAAAAATGAAAGCCGAAAAACATTATTACAATGAATTTTGAAAAGTCAGGCATTTAAGTGATAAAAAACTACCTTAAAATTTCTGGTGTCTAATCTGTAACATAAGAGAAAAAACATAATTCATGCATTTAAGGGTTAAGTTTTACAAAATAAAAAATTCATACGTATTAAAATATTTACTAATTTGCAATATTTTAATTTTTACTTGTACTTCACATGTGCAACATAAGAATAGTTTGACGTATCATACGAAAATGTATCTCTGATTTTTTTCATTATTTTTCCTGTGTTATAAACCTTTCAGAGAATCATGTATATAATTTTTTCGAAACAAAATAAAAAATCATGCATTTAAGGGTTAAATTTAAGTGATTTTTTGCATATCACTTGTCTATAAATCCTTTCGATTATATGCATTGCTCTGCAAAGAAACTCGTGTGTATTTCTTTTTATTGACGGGAATTGATGAAGGAAGATTTTCAACTGTGCTATGCGTTTCCTAACTGAAGTAAATTTTATCATATTATGCGGTATCTATAAGAATCTATCGATCATATATAGCGTTATACAAAAGAATTAGAATATATTTTCGACTATTGATGGTAACTGGAGACAATGGGTTTCAAATGTGATATGCGTTTCCCATACCGTTTACTTAGACCCACGGTCGGCAACTGGCGGACCGTGGTCCACATCCGGATACCAGAAGGTCGAAGACTGAACCGCTGAAAAAGATATTGCAAATGAAGAATTTATTCATTTTCCAACAATTCTGGAATACAAAAAAGAAGTATTCCGAAATACACACGACAGTGTTCCCAAGTTTTATTTCAGATCTTGTAAAGGAATTTGAAACAAGATTCCAGGACTCTGCAGAGACAGTTAAGTTGTCTAAATTCTTTAAATCGCCTTATGCAGCTGCTTCATCTGCAGAATGAACTCACGTGGCTGCGAAGTTGTTCAGTCTTGAAAAACCTTTACTTTAAATGGAGATGTTTAACTTGCAAGAAGATATTTCCTTTCAAATGTATAAAACTGCATGAATGAAACTCCCCTGAATAATTTTGGGGTAGCCATGTCTCAGAAAAGTATAATTGCAAAAAACTAGCTATTAACTTGGCTACTATATTTGGTTCCACGTATGTATGTGAAAGAACTTTCTCCAAAATGAATTTTTTGAAGAACAAATATCGTTCGAGATTAACGGACGTTCACTTTGACGACACTCTTCGCATTAACTGTTCACCACTAGCTCAAGACCCTAAGTGTAATTTTTTGCATTAATATTTCAACGAATACCTGCCTTTTCTATTTTATTATATGTACGTAAACATTTTCAGATCGTATACCTGTGTATGTAGTTATTTTTGAGAAAGAATACCTGACGTTTCTATTTTATACTATATGTATGTATATGTAAAAATAACAATTTAAAAATAATAAGTAATTATAATTATTATGTAGGGTTTTTTTCAGGACCTCGATAAAAATTTTCAAAAGCATTCGGACCCCACTTAAAATTACTTGCCGACCCTTGTCTTAGACTGTCAGCACCTGGTATCGAACTTATATTCTAAAGCTAATGTTGGGTTTCCGGAAAGGCCATACTAATCCCTGATTACTTAGACGTCATATTTCACCTCTTTAAACTATGGAATTTTTTGCAATATTCTGAATGTATTGGAAAATCTTTCCTAAATTATGTTTAACGCATGATTTTCCATTCTTCATTGAAATAATGTTGTTTGAAAAAGAAAAAAAAAATAATTGGCGATTTTTTCTAGAAAGATCGTATAAAAATTATAAAGTGTATCTGTTTAAAAATTAACAGAAAGTTATTTGAATAACATAATCATATTTCCAAAATTATTTTGAACAATATTACAATTTATATTGCCGTACTCCATCAGGAAAAAAAATCATAGCGCATTTAAACCTCTTCTCGACATCCTTATGTGGGAATGCTATTAGGTAAATTGCAAAACTTTATAAAATGATACGATTCTGTGTGGGGACTTTGAGAGCCTTAATTATTACAGTATAAACTTTATGAATAAAATGTTAAGCCCATTTATGATATAGTACACCATTATTTAACTAATGCTTTTAATCATATCTTAGTTGGAAAATGCTCCGTAATGCTCCGTGACGTCGTTCAGGAAAGAGTGAGTATGATTAACTAAGGAAATTACATCTCAATTGCATTGTAACTATAAAGCGCATGATCATTTATATTTATAACGTTAATGAAATTTCATACACAGAAATTCTCGAACTGATTACTGTATTTATTTTCTTTACAGTGGAAATGCTCTCCAATAGCACAATCAATCACAATAGCACAATCAAACATGTCACAGTGATATGACATATGGTTGCAAATTTCAAAGTCAAGATAATGCCAATGTGAGACTTAAGAAGTTAGTCACATAGTGATTCTCAAATAACCATTGATTACTTATCCCCAATTAAGGTGTTCATGTGATTCTCCATGAAGAAAAAAAGGTCATGGTAGCTTGACATTGAAGTTATAAATGACGATCTCTTTAATGACAGAAGGACGTAGGGTTGTTTGTAAAGCACTAGATAGTATTTTGTCATATTGTATGAGAGGAATGCCTTCAGGGAGGGCTTTTGAAGGGAAAGCGATCCGAATTAACGTTTTGGTATACGAAAAAAAAACCTAAAACCTTGCACACTCACTCCGCCAAGATAGCACTGTTTTCGAACCTTCGAACATCAGCACCAACTCCTAATATTGTTCCTGGCATGTTAATTACGGGGTTGAATCGATTCATCAGATTGAGAGACAGTTTTTGACTAATTAATTAAGATTCATTTTGAAATGTTGTGACGGTGACATTTGTGACCCTTTATAACGTCAGTATAATCTCAGAATGATAAATTGTGCTAATATAATATCCCCAATGTAAAGCCAATACGTTCATTATTGGTCCATTGTTAAGTTACTGCTTCGAAATAAATGTAAAGATTTAAAAAAGAAATTCATTTGCTTTCAGATTCTATTTGTATCTCATTTTTCACCAGTGAATGATCTATCAAAATATAGCAAGAAAAACTCCAAAGAAATAATTATTCGAATTTGTCAGAAGAAAAAGAAACTTTACGGGAAAAAAAAAGTGTAAAAAGCATTTGGAATGTGTCCAAAATTTGAGTAGAATTCCACTATCGTTGTTTATCGGGATTTGTCAATTTGAGAATATGAAATGAAAAATAAAAATATAATACTGTGAAATTTGGGAAATGTGTCATTTTTATACTAAGAAATATTTTTCTTATCAACAGATTTTAAGGTTGAACGTTTTGGATGTATTTTTTTACTGTGCTCGAGTTACAAATATTTTCGAAGTTTTAAAAACAAAATAATTCTTATAGATTTTGTTTTCTTGTAATCTATTAGACTTTCGTTAATAATATTTACTGATATCGGAAAAGAGAGTTTAATTTTATATTAATAAACATAAATTATTTAAATTGTTCTTTATCGGTTGAACTAAAAATAATTTAGATTTTAACTGCAAAATGTAGCAGGGGAAACATTTATTAAGAGTAAAATAAAATCTACTTTGAGGTTTTGCTTCATATTTTAATGCAGCGACATTTACTTATTATACACTAATTGGTGTTTTTCAGTGATAGTGGTGTGGTGTTAAGCAGTAACAAATCATTATCCTCAGTGTAGCTAACTTAGCTCCTTTTATAGTTAAATCTGGCCGATTTGTGTCTCATTTAGCTATGACATAGCCTATTTTAATATGGCGTTTTTTAGCACATTTCCAATACAGTACTAGAAAACGGGCTTAAAAAAGGCTATAAAGAGTTAAAAAGAGCTAAATTAGGCCTCTTTTAGCTCTTTTTTTTTGAGGCATTTTAAACGCTTTTCGTCCATGATAACAACCAGTTCGTAACATTTATCGTCATCTTCATTCATTCTAAATACCATTGATGGCAATATCACTCATTTTCACACGCGTCAGAAGATGATATATTAAAATTCCTGGCGTGCTCCTATGTAAAACTATACACGATACGGTAACTAGTTTAAAAAAAAAAGTGCTATGTACCTTAATAACATATATAAGTTTATGGACGATTGGACAATATTTACGAATGTTAAAGCATACAAAGCAAAACAAAAGATAAACGAATAGTGAAAAAGACAAACGTACCATTTTTGGTACTAAACGTAATTTATACGAGACCACAGCCAAAATAAACTCTTCCTAAAAAAATATAGAAATTGAAGCATTCGTTCAAACTTTATGCGTGGACATTAAGTCTGGATTATTTATCAACATATATCGGTCAAAAATTGATATTTTTTAAATATCACAATAACAATATCGAAACTCTGAATCTGTTGATATATCCCAATAAAAAAAATAATTTTTTGCACTCACCGCGATTGCCAGCTCGTGCCCCGAACAACAGCGCCGAATATCCCACCCCAATGTCGGCAGTCTCCTGCATCATCCAAAGCAGAAAATCTAGCTTCCCTGATTGTCTCTTTTCCTGCTGATATCTCCAATTTAGGAATATCCCAATCTACTGCAATATATTCCCTTGCTGCAAACCTCAAATTCGACTGTCCGTTATAGATGAATGCTGAATAACACTTGTCGATCTTAGTTGCCCCGCTGCTGCCATTGGTCCATACATATTGCGATAACTCCAGACAGTGATATATCATGGCTAATCACACGAGCTTTAATATGTTCTGGTTATTGCTTTATTATTGATATGACGATCTAGTTCCATGTATAGAGCGTGTTTTTTTCCAAAAACAAAAAATCCTAATGAATTCTCAAATGATTCCTAATGAAATCTTCTAATGAATTTATATCTGCGCTTAAAATAAGTGTCCGATATAAGGCAGATTTGATTTTTTTTCGGTCATAAAAATGGTACTTTAAATACATTGAAATATTTTAAGATGAATTTCAATGGATTATCGAATATAACGTATTCTTTATTCCAGTGGATTTTATTATGAAATCAAATTTCTGTACGGAGAAATGGAGTTTTTCAGCGTACAAGAATCTTTTTTTTTTCTGTAACAGATACATAAAAAATTTAAACAATGTTAGATAATAATTAATTGAAATAATTGAAGGAAAAAATTAAGTTAAAAGATTGCCGTGATAGAATTTTGTAGTAAATCGCAAGCTTCCCAAAATATGGAATATTTTTTAAATTCCTTAAATCCATATTTTTAGTCACACAGGTGGTCAGCCAGGTCGGGAGGCCTACTGTAAGGCTTATACTCAACAAGCCCCACTAATTTTAGCCATACAAGGCAGTCATTTGCTAAAATAAAAACAAGAAAAATAAAGTTCATTGATAATGTTAAATTTTTCAGGATAGGGTCATTTGTTTATGCCAACCCTAAACGAAGGTCATATGCCAAGGGGACCGAGATGCACACTTGGCTCTCTCCGTGCTCAAACCATATACAGAATGAATTAAATCTGATTCAGTCCTGTCAAACTCAATTTCAAACAAATAATAAAAAAGTTTGATATTTTTAACCTGCAATTTAAATTCTATGAAAATAGTATCTTATACATTTTTAAGTATCCAATTTTTAATTTAATTTTATTAAATGAGATTTTTAAAAATCATACATTTAATCATATCGCAGAAAATAAAATTATGAGGAAAATGAAACTTAAACAAAGTTAAATATAATAAAACTAGAAAACCCTGCGGCTTTACTCGTGTAATATTTGAAATATGCCAAGTGATATTTATATGTGTAATTTTTATTAAAATAGTTTATAGTTTTAGGAATAATTCTAAAATTACTAATTAAAGCACAGTTTGACTAAACTTCATTATTACACTGCATTAGGCAGAAATCAGACCTAAATTAATAAAAAGAAATAAAACTAAATAAATGATAATTCAGAAAATATATTGAAACTTTTATGCTCAATTAATACGCACATTTCAGTATTCATTTGAAGTTTTGATTTTTTTAGAATCCATCTTCTTACATCTTAAAATTAACCATCATGTCAAATTCCAAGTCCTAGCACTTCTCTTAACATAAAAGGCTATGTTGAAATAGGAACTGTCACCATTAATGTGCCAACATTAATTTTTAAATCGGTTTGTTATTTCCTAATATTCCACAGAAACGTAATTTAGAAAGCTTTTAAAGGCCTTTTTTAGAACGTTTGTTGTTCCTGTGAACCCCAGATGGTAGAATCATCGGCATAAAATATAGCCTGTGTGGGATCAGAGACAGTTACAATTGATTTGCAACTAATACTTTTATAATCGATTTATATTCACTAAAATTGCATTGAAATCGTAATTTAGGACTTTTTTAGAACGCTTTTCGCTCCTTCCCTTCGCTTCATCCCTTTTTAATTCTAATTTATTTTTTACAGTCCTTCGAGGGTATTTATAGTTTATAAGTAACTACCATGCCATTTTTAAAGTTTCTAGCCTCTTCAGCATCACATAAATCGCAATTTAGAAAGTTTTTGGCTCCTGCAACCCTCTGGCGGTAGTAGCACAGACATAAAATATAGCTTATGTTTGAGCAGGTCCTATCACCAACAATTTGTCATCATTATTTTTTAAATCGGTTTGATAAGATTGCATAAAAATTGTAATTTAAAACGTTTTTAGAACTTTTTTCGCTCACTTCATCCTTTTAAATTTGGAATTTTCTTTCGACTGTTCTCATAAAACAATTGCATCTTGTAAGTAAATACCCTGCCATATTTCAAAATGTTAGACCCCTCAATTGTGAAAAAACGCAAATTAGAACATGTTTTGCTCTTGCAACCGACCAGATGGTAGTGACAGCAACATAAAACATAGCCTATGTTGGAGCAGGGACTGTCACCATCAATTTGCAACCATTACATTTAAAATAGGTTTGATATTTCCTGAGATTGAGTAAAAATCGCAATTTAGAATGTTTTTAGAACGCTTTTCTCACATTTTTACCGGTTTTAAATTTCCATTTTTTTTCGAAATTGTTCTTAAAGATCAATTATATCTAATAAATATGTACCTTGCCTAATTTAAAGTTGCTAGCCCCTACCGATCACAAAAATCGAAATTTAGAATGTTTTTTGCTCCTGCAACCCCCAGGTGATAGTGACACCGACATGAAATAGCGTGTATGTTAGAGCAGAGGCTGTCAGCATCAATTTCCGACCATTACTTTTGAAATCAGTTTGATTCTTCCTGAGATTGCTCACAAATCGGCATTTAGAACGTTTTTAGAACGCTTTTCGCGCATTTTTATCCCTTTTAAATTTCAAATTTTTAAAGAAATCTTCTTAGAGACCATTTATATCTAATAAATATACACCATGCAAAATTTCATGAATCTAGGTCCTTCCATAATTCAAAAATCGCATTTTTAGAACGTTTTTTGCTCCTGCCTCTGCTCTGGGGTAGTAGAAACAGACATAAAATATAGCCTATTTTGGATCAAGAGCTGTCCCCATCATTTTTACACCATTATATTTGAAAACGGTTCAGTACTTCCTAAAATTGCAAAGAAATCGCAATTTAGAAAGTTTTTTACCATGCTTTACGCGCATTTTCACCCCTTTTAAATTCCGATTTTTTTAGGAAATGTCGTTAGAGATCATTGACATCTTACAAGTAACAACCATTCCAAATTTCATGATTCTAGGTCCTTTAGTAACGCAAAAATCGCGTTTTTAGAACGTTTTTTGCTCCTGCACCCCCTTTTGGATAGTGGCACCTACATATAATATAGCCTAACTTATAGCAAGTGTTGTCACCATCATTTTGACACAATTATTTTTTTAATCGGTTTGGTATTTCCTGAGATTGTTTAGAAACCACCATTTAGAACGTTTTTTAGAATGCTTTTTGTGCATTTTCACTCCTTTTAAATTTCGATATTTTTAAGAACTGTTCTTAGAAATCCTTTATATCTAATAAGTAATTAATATTACAAATATTATGATTCTAGGCCCTTCAGTAACGCAAAAATCGCATTTTTAGAACGTTTTGTGCTCCTGGAACCCCTTTGGGGTTGTGGCACCGACATAAAATATAGCCTATCTTGGAGCAAGGGTTGTCACCATCATTTTTACATCATTATTTTTTAAATCGGTTTGGTATTTTCTGAGATTGCGTATAAACCACCATTTAGAACGTTTTTAGAACGCTTTTCGCGCATTTTCACCCATTTTAAATTTCGAATTGTTTAAGAACTGTTCTTAGAAATCCTTTATATCAAATAAATAACTAATATTTCAAATTTTATATTGCTAGGCCCTTCAGTAACGCAAAAATCGCATTTTTAGACCGCTTTTTGCTCTTGCACCTCCGTTTGGAGTACTGGCACCGACATAAAATATAGCCTATGTTCTAAGTTGGACTAACACCATTATTTTGATACCATTACTTTTGAAATCGGTTCGGTAGCTCCAGAGTTTACCTCTAACAAACAAACAATTTTTACTTCTTTATAATATTAGTATAGATAAAGAGTGTAGGTAAAATAGTATTTTTAAAGAAAAGCTATTGGTATAGTAATGGAATAAAAGTAAATAGTTATTGGAATATTTGTTCATTTTTTCTATATTTTGTTTAAAAAAAAATAAAAAGTAGAAATTATGTTGTATGCGGAAATGGATACAAAAGCTTTGATTTATTACTTTATACTCTCTTTTGTGTTTAAAGTTTTGCTACTGTATCATTTGTTGTTCGAAAATAGCAAATGTCCCTTCTCTTCCCCGCTTTCAATTGATTTTGATATGTCAGAAATATCAATATTAACTTGTTAATTTATTGTGATATTATATTTCTGATATCCTCCGGACCTAGTAGATATACATTAAATAAATATATATCTATATACAAACGAACTGTATAGCGTCCTCTGTTTTAAGTCTTTAAAAAAATGATTTTTATTTTTCTGTATTAGTTAACACTATAGATGAAAAAACTTGAAAATTTATAATTCTTGAAATACTCGCGAGAATGCCCTTTATGCCAGCTTAAATTGTAAACAAATGTAAGCGCACTGAATAGATTATGCCATCCCTTTACAGCTAAATTTATCAGTCAAAATAGTGCCATTCCCATACAATGAATCGACGATCATCCTGAGAGACACTTTGTGACTAACAATTTAATTAAAACATTGACAGCATTGTGATTGTGGCATTTGTGGACCTATGTAACGATATTCTGACTTAACGTCAATAGATTGCGATATTTGTATATTTCCTTTGTAAAGTAAATATCATACTGACACTATTTTAGTTTGCTGCTCCAGAATAAACGGACAAATTTTAACTATAAGTTCTTTTGCTTTCAAAATCCATTTCTATCTCATTTTTCATCAGCGCTGTTTCTGACAAAATGTAGCTAAAGAAAAACAAAGAAATAATCATTCGAATTTTTTAGAGCAAAATATCACGAAAAAAAATTTGAGAATTATTTGGAATCCTTTCAAACCTTCAGTAAAACATCCCACTCTGGAAACTGTTTCAAATTTGTCTCATCGAGAATGAATTTGAAGAATTAAAATGTAATATTCTAACGTTTGAGAAGCGTGTTATTTTGACAACAAGATTTATTTGCCATATCAATAAATTTTAACTTTAAATTGAAGATTTTTCTTCAGTCTGTTCGACTAGAAAAAAAAATTTTAAACTTTAAAAGTAAATTATTCCTCATAGATTTCATCTTCTCTAGCTATTTTTTAGGCTTTTATTAACACTTTCTAGGCCGTCGGCATTTTTACTATTTTTGAACGTGTCGAGAGCAAATCCAGTAATTGAGTGTGCGAACCAATTTAATAACCCAATTCTGAATCACTGCTAGACAAATGATAACTAGTTTTCATTTGACAGATGACCCTATCCTCTGAGCAATTACCATCTACATACGATTGATTCCGATCACTACATGAATAATCTGATAGCATTTCAGCAATGTTGCCAAATCTGGGGAATTTTTTATTCATAAATTATGGATTCTCACCAGAAAGTTTGAATAGATAACTTTAAAGGACTTTGACGGGTTTATACGAGGGGCTCACTACCATAGTAGACGAAGTCCATTTTGAAAAAAAAAATGAGATAGCCCATTTAAAAGGTGCATAAAATCTGTTTTATCCACTCCCACAATAAACCATGTCTGTAAACAGATGACATATATGGGTGACTATCACAAAATGTGATATTTTGGAAACAAGATTTTTTGAAAATTTAAATCATTTCAAAGCTCCTGATTCTTTGAAAAATGCTAGTTGAGCAGCCGAATAAAGGAATTTACACGTAAAATTGTTAAAGTTTGAAAAGTTTAAGTTCTTTTTTATGTAATTATAATTATGTGTCATTTTCTTGCAATATGTATGCCTGGATAATGACAATTTCATCCTAAAACATATTTTACATTCTTGTTTTTCTTCTTTTTTTTAGATCAAACATTTTAATTTCATGTAAAGGAACATGTTTCGTCTATATAGTACCTGAAATTCAGTATAATGTTCAGTTTTATTTGTAAATTATTGAAGCCAGGAAAATGGCATAATAAAAGTCTACATTTTTAAATGACCTTTAAACACATTATTTTTTAAGAAATATCTAAAAGATCGTGCTAGTAGCAATGATTTTACTAGTTCTAACTTGAACTATGCCAAGAACTAGAAAAATATATATGTGTAGTACAGCAGAAAGCCTTTTATTTTGCACACGTCACAGTATGACATGTCAGGAAAATGACAATCTGAAAGTTTAAGTCTTTCAGTGACTGCATTTTTGTGTTATTATGAATATAATATGTCTTGAAAATACTTCTAAGAATATTTTTTATTAGAATAAAAAAAATGCATTATCTAACATTTAATAGACATTTTATTGTGCGGACTTTAATTTTCGTATTTTGTGATACTGTTCCAAATGAGAAAGCACGTGAAAACAGACTTGGTATATTATGGGAGTGGATAAAACAGATTTTATGCACCCTCTAAATCGACTATCTCATTTTTTTTAAATGCACTTGATCTACTATGATTGTGAGCCCAGATAATGATTGGCAATCCGAGAAAACTATTACTTAAAATTTTCTGGTGAAACTCTGACTGATAATCATACAACTGAGATTATAGACAAACAACTTCAACGTTTGTTAAATTCAGGACAGTGATCACGGTCTTATGCCTGCAAAGTATTTAGCTGATATTAAATACAATCAGCCCCGCTTAATCGGGTAACGGATAAACAAATACCCCGCTTATAGAAATAAAATCTTCTAGAATCAAAATTTTTCCCATAAAGGCAATGTTAAAATTCCCCACTTATTCGAATAATTTCCCCGGATAATGCAATGGTGTGACAAATATTTTTCCTAGAAAAGGTCTTTCGTTCGAAAATTTCAAACCACCGAAACACAAGTTTCTCTGAGGAAAGGGAATGAAGTCCAGTTACGCGCGTCACGTCAAATTCGAACAACTTTAACCAGGGTCGCCATAGCAACAGACGTCTCCAATGAAAGGGGTGTTGACGGTGGAGGAAACAAAAAGACTATGCTGTATGATGACGGTAAGAAAAACGGATTGGTCACGTGATGTTGTAGAATATTCGAAGTTAATTGCAGTTCGGTTTTCACTTTATTTATTCAGTTCGTTTTAAGGTTCTGAAGTAGAAAAATATGAATGCGAAAAGAAAAGATTTAAGTTTGTGCGACAAATTGAAGGTTTTGGATGCCATAAAGCACAGAAAAACACAAACTGAAATCGCTAAAGAGTTTGAAATTTCTCAATCTCAAGTCTCGACCATTAAGAAAAATGCTGATAAAATTGAAGAAGAATGGAGAAACAATGGAAACCTACACCGAAAACGGAAAACAAAATCTAATGACGATCTCGACAATGCTGCGTTGGAACGGTTTCATTCAAAACAAAGCAAAGGAGCTTTAATAAACGGGGCAATGATTATGCAAAGGGCCGAAGAAATTGCGAAAGATTCTATTAATGAGAATTTTTCGGCATCTAAAGGATGGTTATATAGATTCCAGCAAAGACACAATTTAACTCTTAAGAAACTACATGGAGAATCGGGTTCTGTAAACGATGCAATATGTGATGAATGGATTGAAGGAACTTTACATCAAATTCTTGCTGAGTACAAACCATGCGATATTTTTAATTGTGACGAAACAAGTCTACTTTATAGAGCTATGCCAAAAGGAACAATTGCCAAAAAAACCGAAAAATTACACGCATTTAAAATAAGTAAAGATCGCGTAACTGTGTTACTCTGTGTAAATCAAACGGGAGAAGAAAAGCTTCAACCTCTTCTCATTGGCAAAAGCAAACAGCCTAGATGTCTAAAAAATGTAAAAAATTATCCTGTTGCATATGATTATTCACAGAATGGTTGGATGACAAAATATATTTTTGCAAGTTGGCTGACAAAATTAGACCTAAACATGAAAAAGCAAAATAGAAAAATTGTCCTGTTTATGGATAATGTTGGAAGTCACAAAACAGAGAACTCAATTCGACTGAATAATGTCAGATTAGAATTTTTGCCTCCAAATACGACGGCCAAAATACAACCTCTTGATCAAGGAATCGTAAGATCGTTTAAGGCGTTATATAGACGGGAGATTATAAATGAACTTCACCATATTTTGGACTTAGAAACAGAGAACTGTAATGAAACATTTTCCAGTCTTTCAAAAAAAAATTAATCTTTTGGCTGCCATGCATTCCTGCAACAAAGCTTGGAATAATGTTCCTGTTAGTGTAATTATAAACAGTTTTAAAAAAGCGAAATTTTTAAAGCCCAATTCTGATAAAGATGATTGTTGGGACACAGAAACTGAAATTTGTGATCTTCAAGAATTTCAAGAAGAGCTCGACAAACTCCAAATTACACAAGAATAACTTTTGAAATTTATAGAATTTTAGAAAAATGAGGTTACAGAAACTGAGGAGGCGTCAGAATCATTTGCC
Organism: Maratus speciosus; assembly: GCA_963932465.1. Classification (NCBI taxonomy): domain Eukaryota; kingdom Metazoa; phylum Arthropoda; class Arachnida; order Araneae; family Salticidae; genus Maratus; species Maratus speciosus. The sequence goes on from OZ010789.1 coordinate 321,760,337, forward strand.
TGCATAGAAGAAGATGAAAATAATGAAGTTGTAATAGATCCTCCCCCATCCTTGAGTGAAGTACAGAAATCATTATCAATTATACGAAGACATTTTGAAGCTCCAGGTGGAGATAATAAAATATTATATGGTTTGGAAAAAGAACTGCAGAAATTTGCGCAAAAAACATTAAATAAACAATCAACTGTATTGGATTTTTTCAAAAAATTATAATGAGGTAAGCCGTAAAACCAGAATATTTCATCATGTAATTTAAATGAATGTGTATTATAAGAATTTTTATTTCATTTTGTAGTTCTCTTTCTTTTTAACCCGGGAGAACTCGCTAGTGAGAATGCCCAATTGCTTTTCTTTTACTTTACATTCATATAATAACTTTTTTTGGTTGGCTTAGCACTTTTATTCCCAAAATAAGTAAAATAATTGAAAAACATTTTGAAATTTTAATTAAAATGAAAAATAATTTAAATTAAAGTCTTAAAAAAGTACGACTGTGAGAGAAAATCTCATGCAGCGAGTTCTCCCGGGTTAAAGAAAGTAACTTTTTTACAATTAAAATAATTGTTTTTTTTTTAAGTGCTGTAGATTATTAGTAGATTTTAAGATATTATTAACGATGTGGTAAGGTAGAATAAATTTCCTCACTTAATCGAATATCACCGCTTAATCGAATAATATATGTTGGAACCACACGTATTCGTTTAAGCGGGGCCGACTGTAAGTGTATTTCTTTTTTGAACATAAATTATTCAAATTGTTCTGTAGTGATTGAAGAATAAACTTTTTGATTTAAACTGTACAATATGATATGAAACGGAGTACGTTTAAGAAAAAAAGACTCAGAGAATTGATTCTTACCTTTATTGAATTGAACCTCTTCGAATGTCAGCTGGCGTATTTTACCGAGAGTGGTTTGGTGCAACAGAGAGTCTTGTTGCACCCATTTATTGATATACACATTCACTTTAACCCCTTGAAGGGCGGTGGTTAATGTCTCGAACACTCAATTTTAATGCTTAAATGTCGTATTAACGCAATAATTTTGGAATGAAACTTTTTTTTTCTAAATTAAATACGAGAATAAATGCTTTCGCTTATTATCGAATAATGTTTCGACCACTTAAATTAAATCCCTAAATGTCCCATTGACACCAGAATTTTGGAATGAATTTTTTTTTATTAAATACGCGAAAAAGACCTTTTGATTATTATCAAATAAACGTGTTTGTAAATACTGGTATCATTCGAATATTTCAGCATTTTAAGAATATAACTGCTTTGTTCCTTGAAAGGTATCCCGTCGTTGCCAAATCACTCATTTGACAAACATATTAGATGATCATATATGAAATTTTTTAACATGTCACTGTAAAACCTATATATGACACAACTTTTTTATAAACAAAAAATAACATACCCATTGCCTTAACAACATATTTAAATTTTGCGAAGATTGGCTAACTGTAAGAAAATTGCAAATTATATAGTAAAAAAAAAAAAAAAAAAAAAGACACAAAAACGGACCAAGCAGAGAGGCTGATATATTTTATAATCGGTCCACCGCCGAAATTAATGCTATCTTACAAAAGAAAAGTGAAATCGGAACATCAGTAAAAAAAAAATGTACGTAACCAGACATTTAAAAAAATAAACAATGTGTGTCACTTTCTTTGTTGGAAGTCAATTAAAAGGATACATATTGCCTTGGAATTATAAGTTTTTAAGAACTTTTAATCACCCTTTTCAAAAACATAAGATGAAAGATGCATTTCTACATAGCCTTAATTGTAATTTGAAATAATTTGAAATTCAATAATTCTCGAAATATACGATACTATGCATTTTATGTTACTTTAAATTGTCGACAAAATTAATTATACTTAGTAGATGATATCATCTCTTTTTATCAAAATTTTGTTTGCAAGAATATTGTCACTCTAAAACAACGAAATGGCGAGATTTTTGAAAAACATTTTGTGATCAATTAATTAGATTACACTTTTATAGCATTCTGACTGTCATATTTGTAACACCCCGTAGTGTCAGTGTGAATTCCCATCTATAAACTTATGTGGTATTCGAATGTTTCCATTGTAAAGCTAATAAGTGATTGTCACAATTTTAATTTACTGCTTGCAACTAAATGCAAATATATTTAATACAAATTAATTTGCTTTCAAATTTCATTCTATATCATTTTTCACAAGCACTTGTTCTGTCAAAGTGTAGGAAGAGAAAATTCAACGAAATAATTATTCAAAGTTCTCAGATAAGAAAGTAATTATGAAAAAAAAATGTACTTTTGAAAGCTTTGGAATCGCTCCAAAAATTTTGTAATACTTCCCATCATTTTTTTCGGATTTGTCACTTTAAGAATAAAAAAGGACAAACAAAAATAAAGGAATATGAAGTTTGGTAAGTGTGTCATGATCATACTAAGATTTATTTTTCTTGCCAACATATTTTTAGCATAGAAATAGATAGTGATTTTTATAGTCAAGTAGGCTCAAAACAATCTTCAAAGTTTCAAAAGGTTATTATTTTTTTAAGATGCTTTTGCCATTTTTTAGACTTTGACTAATAGCATTTAGTTGACATCGGAGGAGAGTTTATTTTTACATTTGTGAACATGAATTATTCAAATTGCTATGAGTTTGTTGAACAATAATCTTCGTGCAAAGTGATAGGATGAAAAAGATATATGTTGAATATTAGGTTTCACTCAAGGTGGGAGATTTTTACAGCGATAGCAAATCACTTTGACAAAACAGATTAAATAAAATATTAAATGAATCGAGTAAAAAAAAAATATTTTTTGTAAATTTTAGAATTTTTTTGGTTTTTTTTTCTAAAACATTATGTTTATATTTTAGGTTAATTAGCATGCAGTTTGTAGATTATAGTGAGACATATAGAGGGCTGACACCCATTTCCTACAATCCTACACCCATTTTACAATACAATCAAAATTAAAACCATCTGACAGTCTTGCAAAATGCCAAAACAAGTGTGGGGGTATGCTTCTCAGGATCGAAACATTTATTTAAACAAAAAAAAAAAAAAAAGAAAAAAAAGAAAAAAGAAAGAAAAAAAAAGTTTAAAAATTGCTCATAGATGGCACTTTACCTTCAAAGCTGAGAAAAAAGCTTACGATAAGAGCAGTCACAGACAATTTATTTTGTGCAATCTCATGCAGTAGTTCGACGTGTGCACTCCTAGTAGCTTGAATCACATCCAGACAGCACCCAATTTCATTCTATATGTTGAAATATAGTAGTATTGCATAGTCATCCAAAAAACGAACACCCCATATATTTATATCGCCAAAATGTCACAGAGAAAATGAAAATGACCATTCGAGATGGTATATCGATCTCGGATTATATCTCTATTTACTGTGCAAAAAATAATGATTTGTAACTGTTTATTTTGATTTTTTAATGTGTTTTCAAACTTAAAGGTATAGCGCCACTTGTGGTAAATTTTTAGAATTATTATTATTTTTTTAATATTTAAAAAATTCTATTCAATCATCAGGCGCATTTCCTCCGAAACCGCACTATTGTAAGTAGTTTACTTTATTTTTTGTTGAATTTAAAAATGTATGAATGTTTTTTTTCCCCCTGTATAACACACATTTCACAATCTCTCTCATTTTTTTCCAAAATTCAATTTAGTAAAATGATTTAACTAAATGTCATTTTATAATTATCCACATTTGTAACGCATTTAAAATTCTAACAATCTAAATAGTCAATATTCAAAATGAATTACAAAATGTGAATCATCAAAATATGAAATACATTAAATTTTCATATGGCAGAATTTATGAGAGCAGAGTACCAAAGGATTTTTCTATATTAGAATTTTTCAGATTAAAATTCGCCTTTTTTCCCTAAATTTAATTCATTAAAAATGATTTTCTATGCAATATATAGACTATTACCCCTTTTAAAAATATCTATTAAATAATGCGCATGAAATATGTATAGAAAACATACCTTTTAACTTCTCCTACTCAGATACATAATTCTTTTTATTTTTTCTCCGCGTGCTTAAACCATTTGTGCCTCAGTTTTTATTTTCTCAAATTTGTTGATAAATTCACTTTAAAATGTTGCAAAATGAACTGGGAAAATACTAAAAAAAATTACGCTAGAATTTTTTGTATTTATTTGATAAAATGTAAACGTAGTAAATATGGGAATATGCATAATATTTGCAAGAATATAGTATACATAATATTTGTAATAATGTAGTATGCATAATTATATGTTTTGTCTATATTTATATAAAATAAACTTTTAAATTATATATTACATACTATAATTTGTATTGTTATGAATTATTAAAAAAAAATTAGCTATTTCTTTACAGAGACTAATAACATTATAAGTATTAATAATAATAAACTAAGAACAAATGTATTTGAGACTTAAACATTTTTTGTTTCATAATCATCTTGAGAAGGACTTTATATAAATAACTGCTCCCTAAATGGCTAATAAAAATATGTACCCATTCGTGCCTAGCGCCCTATATTTTCCACAATACGAAAATGCATAAAAATAGGCTTGAACACATAATTTCACAATTTAAAAAAATATGTATTTCAAAGAAGTCTAAAAGCTACAATTATAACTTATTTATTCGTATAATTCGTAGAAAAAACAAAAATAAACATTTTACATTTCGCCATCTTGGAAATGAAAAATCTATAAACTCCGAAAAAGCCTTCATTTTAGGCAAATAAATATTCATCTTATGCTGCCATCTTTAGGTAAAGGATAAAGACATTTATAGATAATTATTTCATACAATTTTCATGTTATCAAGAAGAAAAAAATTACAAATTTATTCACATTCGAAGAGTCGCAAAAATAGAACCCTAGGTATAAATGGGTTAACATATATATAAAGTTTACCAAACATAAAGTTTACCAAAAAGCATTTTTGAGGAATGGAGGCACTATATTTTAAAAGAATTTCAAGGATTTACCAAAAAGATTTTGAGGGTGTCTCGGGAGAATCTTACAAAGATTTGATTAAATCAGTAAAAAATCTACAGGATGATTTTATCATTACGTATGTGGATAAAGCTAACACCAACTATGCTATAATATGTAAAAAATTATACGGAGATATTCTAAGGGAAACCTACAATAATGAGGGAAATTATCAACTACTAAAAACTACTAAACAAGTTATTGTAAACAGAGTGAAGGCGTTTTATAAAAAAATAAAATCAAAGCAAAATAGTGTGGAATTTCCTTATCTTGTAACGATTCCAAAATTCCATAAAAACCCAATTACTTTTAGAACTGTAACTTGTGGGTTTGGTTCTTACCTGGAATGTGTAAATAAAAAATTGCTGAATATATTACAAAAGATTTTCGATCAGGTTATAAATGAATATTCTTCGATAGTAATAAAAAATAGCTATGAACTTATAAAAAGTTTAAAAAAGCTGAAAAAAATTACAGGATTATATACATACGATTTCGAGGATTTGTATAATAGCATAAATTTAGATGATTTGAAGTACAGAGTTATGGATTTTTTCAAGAAATCTAAAGAGAAAGATATCAGTATTGAAATATTCACCGATTTATTTCAATTTGTTGTTTACGAAAATTATCTGTATGAAGGGAAACAAATATATAAACAAGTGAGAGGTATTCCAATGGGGGGGGGGGGGGAGTTGTAGCTCCATCCTTGCAGATATTTATCTGTTTACATATGAAGCCGGTTTATTGTTGGAAAAAGACTTAAAGATATACAGATATATAGATGATGTTTTGGTGGTTGAGCTGAATAACAATAAAGAAATTTATCAATTTAAATGTTATCCAGACACTTTGAATTTAAAGAGTGCTTCGGATGATCAGGGCAGTGTCAACTACTTGGACGTTAATTTGGAGATTATAAAAGGAATTTTAGTATATAGTATTTATGATAAAAGAAATTATTTTGATTTTGATACAATAAAAATATTAAACTTTAATAGAAACGTGCATGTTTCAATTTTTAGAAATATATATTTAAATGGTTTAAATCGTATTGCAAATTTGTGTTCAAATGTTGATAAATTGGTTGGTGAAATTTATAACCTTTTCATAAACGCCAGTAAACAAAATTACCCAATACATTTTCTGAATGATTTAACTTTCAATTTTATCAAGAAAAAAAGCTATCGAAATAAAATATTGGAATTGTTCGATGATGGTGATTTATCGATACGTGATTCCTATCGAAAATAGCTTAGCGGTGAGGATATTCACAGACTTCATTTGACAGCTTTCGGGTTAGTTTGTGGTTTTCATTTCTTTCAATTTCTATTTGTTTGGTCTCTGCAAGTGAGGGGGAATGTTGTGCACGTAAAACATGTTTAACCCCGCAGTACAAGTCATAAGCCTTGACCACTTGTCTTCATGTTTAGTTTTTTCTTACTTACTCTTGGTTTTGTTAATTATTGTTTTAGTTACAGTTTGTTAGATGTTTTTTCGTGTAATAAATTATGTGAATTTGGATTTTTCAATATAATAACCTGTGGAAATTGATGGTGAAGCTACGTTTGCACTAGGTTGAAATTACGTGTATATGGAGTGTTATGAGTTGTATGGATTTATGTAATAGTGAACTTAAGGCCGGAAGTCGAGTCGGTTATTACACTGTGTACTGATTATGGACTGAAATGTGGTTAGTTTGTTTATACTGTTACTTGTTGGAGTGGCGAGTGGTTTTTTGGTTCTTATGGTTTTAATGTTTGTTAATTAATTTATTTATTGTGTTAATTATTTAATGTTTGCATGATTTTGGATCTCCCTAATCTTCAGTGATTAATGGCTTTTATATGTCCGATAAGTGCTTGATTTTGTTGGAAATTATGTGGTTATTGAACTTGGAGTAGTAGTTGGCGTACTAGTTTTGATATGGTAATATTTTGAAATTAATAACTTTGTGTACCGTTTGTCTACACAAAACATTTTTTTGAGTTATGAATTGTAAAACTGGTTATGATTACGATACCGGCAAGATATGGGAATTGAAAAATGACCATAGTGCCCGGTCGGCTTCTGATTACATGGTAGGAAGTGGATCGACAAAAAGTTACCATGGTTCGGATAATAAAGTGGATGAACAGATTGGAGAGAGTAGAGATACTTTCAGATATGAGGGGGAGAGCCGGGATCATGTAATTTATGAAAAAATTAAAAAGTTGAATAAAAATTATAAAATGTATGGAAACTACAGTAAAAACAGTAATTTTAATTGTTATAAAAATGTTATGGATTCAACAGTGAGTGGTTGTACTAGATATAAAACTAGATATGTTTACAACAGTAAAATTTCAGATATAAAGGAGAAGGTAGAGAAGACCAGTATGGTAGAGAAGAAATATAAAACTAGATATTTTTACAATAAAAGTATGAGAAATGAGAGGGGGAAAAATTATTTAAAATTTAAGAAATGCAAAGATAAAAGATGTAAAGTCTGCATCCATGCTGAAAAGGATAACTGTAATGCCGTGGATGAAAATTGTGTAAACTTTTGTAAGGTATTTAACTGTGTGTATAGATTAAAATGTAAAATTTGTAACATGTCTTACATAGGACAAACGTCTAGTCCTTTTAATATAAGATTTAACAACCACAAAAAAGATATAAGAAAGATAACGAGTGCGAGGGAAGAACAGGAGATGGAAATAGTACATTTTGCAAAACATGGAATTGATAATATTGAAATATCGATTTTGCATATAGTTGCAAACAAGGCTGAAAGACTAATATGTGAAAGGAATATGATGGCTAAATACGGTACAGTGTACCCTTATGGTTTAAATGTTATGTTTGATCAAATTAATGTTTTGAAGAATTTTAGAAATACAATATTGAAAGAGTCAGTCTATGATAAAATTAATCACGATTTGAGTTGTGAGTGTGAGTTACATAATAAACAGGATGTCAAGGTTAATGATCTAATTTGTAGTAAGGATATTAAAAATGCTATTGTCAATATTAATTCCGGCAATATTGTTAAAACAATAAAATACATAATTTTCAATGTGAAAAAGAAGTTAATTCCCGATTTATTGAGAGAATTATATGAACATAAAGGTAACGGAAATATAGATATAGGGTTTGATCTGTTGAGATTCAGAATAGGTAAGCAGAAACTTAATGGTTACATTGAGTTGAAAAACAACAAAGATAATATAGAGAATAAGATTTATTGTGTATTGGATTACATGGGGCACCATTTTAGGGGTGCTAATTTTAAGGGAATTTTAAATAAATTTAATGAATACCTGCCGGATAAAAACATACATATTGTTAAAGCTTACAAATACGAAAAACCATTAGGCAGAGTTATTTTTAACTACAACAGTTAATCTAGGAATTTACAGAGTTGTATTGAGAACAGCATTTGTCATTGTAATAAAGTTGAATATAATAAATACGTTAATTCAAATTACGGACATATTCTTACCGGGGATCTTACTATAGTGGCAGACACAAATCTCAGAAATTACATGAGATATGGTACAAAATACAGATTGAGGAGAGTTGTGAGTAGAGGGTTAGCTATAAAACGTTTGTCAAATAATATAGATATCTTCATTCAAAAATTAATATATAAATATGGTTTACCAAAAAGCGTTTTTGAGGAATGGAGGCACTATATTTTAAAAGAATTTCAAGGCTTTTACCAAAAAGATTTTGAGGGTGTCTCGGGAGAATCTTACAAAGATTTGATTAAATCAGTAAAAAATCTACAGGATGATTTTATCATTACGTATGTGGATAAAGCTAACACCAACTATTCTATAATATGTAAAAAATTATACGGAGATATTCTAAGGGAAACCTACAATAATGAGGGAAATTATCAACTACTAAAAACTACTAAACAAGTTATTGTAAACAGAGTGAAGGCGTTTTATAAAAAAAAATAAAATCAAAGCAAAATAGTGTGGAATTTCCTTATCTTGTAATGATTCCAAAATTCCATAAAAAACCAATTACTTTTAGAACTGTAACTTGTGGGTTTGGTTCTTACCTGGAATGTGTAAATAAAAAATTGCTGAATATATTACAAAAGATTTTCGATCAGGTTATAAATGAATATTCTTCGATAGTAATAAAAAATAGCTATGAACTTATAAAAAGTTTTAAAAAGCTGAAAAAAATTACAGGATTATATACATACGATTTCGAGGATTTGTATAATAGCATAAATTTAGATGATTTGAAGTACAGAGTTATGGATTTTTTCAAGAAATCTAAAGAGAAAGATATCAGTATTGAAATATTCACCGATTTATTTCAATTTGTTGTTTATGAAAATTATCTGTATGAAGGGAAACAAATATATAAACAAGTGAGAGGTATTCCAATGGGGGGGAGTTGTAGCTCCATCCTTGCAGATATTTATCCGTTTACATATGAAGCCGGTTTATTGTTGGAAAAAGACTTAAAGATATACAGATATATAGATGATGTTTTGGTGGTTGAGCTGAATAACCATAAAGAAATTTATCAATTTAAATGTTATCCAGACACTTTGAATTTAAAGAGTGCTTCGGATGATCAGGGCAGTGTCAACTACTTGGACGTTAATTTGGAGATTATAAAAGGAATTTTAGTATATAGTATTTATGATAAAAGAAATTATTTTGATTTTGATACAATAAAAATATTAAACTTTAATAGTAACGTGCATGTTTCAATTTTTAGAAATATATATTTAAATGGTTTAAATCGTATTGCAAATTTGTGTTCAAATGTTGATAAATTGGTTGGTGAAATTTATAACCTTTACATAAACGCCAGTAAACAAAATTACCCAATACGTTTTCTGAATGATTTAACTTTCAATTTTATCAAGAAAAAAAGCTATCGAAATAAAATATTGGAATTGTTCGATGATGGTGATTTATCGATACGTGATTCCTATCGAAAATAGCTTAGCGGTGAGGATATTCACAGACTTCATTTGACAGCTTTCGGGTTAGTTTGTGGTTTTCATTTCTTTCAATTTCTATTTGTTTGGTCTCGGCAAGTGAGGGGGAATGTTGTGCACGTAAAACATGTTTAACCCCGCAGTACAAGTCATAAGCCTTGACCACTTGTCTTCATGTTTAGTTTTTTCTTACTTACTCTTGGTTTTGTTAATTATTGTTTTAGTTACAGTTTGTTAGATGTTTTTTCGTGTAATAAATTATGTGAATTTGGATTTTTCAATATATATATATATATATATATATATATACTTGTAGAATTGCAAATTGCCAATTTGATCCAAATTGGGTGTGTATGTAGCAGTCGATAAGTTGTACCTACACACAAAATATTATATGCTGACATTCGCTAGGAGGGGAATTTAAACCTCTATTCGCTTCAAAGCAAACAGAATCGAAATCGGATAAAACGGTGCTCATGATGTTTTATGTAATATTTGGATATTTTGTGGGATGCCCAGAAGGAAATGTGTCAAATGTCCCAATAGTTTGTTTTTTGTGAAATAAACTAATATTTATGATATGTCTAGAATGAAATGTGTGAAATGTCATGATAGTATGTTTTTGTGAATTATCTTAATATTTTGTGGTGTGTCCAGAATAAGATGTGCAAAATGTCAGGATAGTTTGTTTTTGTGAAATATCTTGATATTTTGTGAGATGTCCAGACAGAAATGTGTGAAATGACATGATAGTTTGTTTTTGTGAAACACTTTGATGTTTTGCGTGATGTTTTGTTTGAAATGTGTGAAATGACATGATAGTTTGCGAAATAAGAAGGTACAATTATGGCGACTGTTGAGATTAAGCATTGTAATTAAAGCTGAACTAATATTCTTGATAGAAGCAAAATGGTAATGAACAATAGGAACAAAGACTGAATGTTTAGAATTGAATTATTCCTTCAATATATGTAAATATGTATAGATGTAGAGTAGCAATGCAAAATATTATCAGTTTTTAAAGTTATTAAGGATCACTCCATTCGTTGATATCACTTGGAAAGACTCCTCCAACACTTTTATCAAGAAAATTACTTTTGTTTTAAGTGAATAATTGAAATCGTTGGTCACCATAATTGTAAATTCTTATTTTGAAAAATAAAGTGCTACTTCAGACATTCCAAAAAATATCATGGTAGTTCACAACATTATCATGATCTCCGTTTTAACTCAATTCGAATTTTGAGTCCGTTTAGGCGCTTTCTGTGGTATAGACCCATTTCGGGTGAAGTCAGAAGCTAATATTTTAGTGTTTAGGTAAAACTCATTGACTTCTACTTATAATATAACGAATTTTATGCGAATATGTGATTAGCATTTCGAGAGTGTTCTTCTCAGTGGAAAACATAACCAATCAAATACTGTAATTGATACAGATAAATGAAGGATTTAATGCATTTACGTATCTGCCAGATAGATGGGAAAAATAAATTGGGAAGAATAATCATATAAAAAGAATTATCAGGGCGTCGCCTTAAAGAGGGTTTACTGTATTTTTCTGAATATGCAAAACTCTAATGGATTTACAATCTAAAATTTCTACTCTAAATTTTTTTCTAAATATATCATCAAAAGAAGAAATCAATTATTTTATTCGTGCAAGTATTCATAATTCAAATACTGTGTTAGTTTTTTTTTTTTTTTTTTTTTTTTTTTTTTTTTTTTGAGAGAATAATAAAGGAGAATCACACCTTCCAATCAATTATACAATATAATAAAAAAATATATTAACTACACTTCTTTTTATAAATGGGACATGTATTTCACTTTAATTTTTTCTACATGTCATCCATATGCTTCATTTATTACTTAGAGAATATTTACCTAATGTAGTAAAACCTTTAAATATTTATTATTCTCAACAGTTCAGCTTATAAAAAATTCACTTTTTCTTTTAATATTTTTTATATCAAAGCAAGAAACAGAACTCATTAAAAAATGGAAAAGAGAGGTTTGGCGACATTCTATACTTCTATCTGTCTCGCAATCCCTGTTTTTTAAACAAGTAATGAATAAAAGAGTAATTAATTACTCTCTTTTTTTTAAATTGGACTTGTATTTAAGTACTTTCTTTTTTTTCGTCATTAATTAACCTTTTATCTTTCTTGTTATTACTGTATGTTACGGATGTTTAATTTATGCCTTATAAATTTAACGAATGACATATTTAAATGCACGTTACCTCCGATTATTCTGCTCATGAAAATTTATTTTTTTTTCTGTCTTACATTAGTAAGAAAAAGATCCGAAAGCAAATATTGCATATTTTTTTAAAGCGGTGTCCTTAAATAACGGCGAATGGAAAAATAAGAGTAAATCAAATCTGCTTTGTGTTATTAGATTGTTAAAAATTAAAATATATAAATAGGGGAAGGTGAGGCAAAATCGGGTACCATAAATGTTTATTGTTCTCAAACGCAATCAAGTGGAAAAACAAACTCTGAACACCGTTTTCAATATTAAATCAATTTTTGACTATTTTTAAATATACTCTTTTTGATAAAAAATGTAATTGATTATATAAAAATATATCTTTTTTCAGACATATGGAAAAATCCGGTTTTACCCCATTGGTTGGATAAAATCTGGTATCCATTTCAAACTCCTGGAGAACTCATTTTCTTCAAAAAAATTCTTGTTTACTATAGTAAAAACATACAATTTTGTTATATTTAACAAAACGAAACTACACATGCGTTCTTCCATGTGTCAAAAATAAATCTGTAGCAAATTATCTACACTGGTGAAAACAATTAAAGGGACAAACGGTTTAAAAAACAAAAAACAAAACAAAGTAAGTTATCGCTATACGCAAATAAGGTATCAGATGATAGTTAAGCTCGTCGCGACACACCTGCCACGCAGGGGTATGAGTGGTCATAAGGCAGTGGCTTTGTGATCGCGTTTGCGCAGAGGTGCTTCATTTGACCGCTGAAGCTTGTAGAGGAAGGACGATTTGAAGCATCGTAGCATAACCCAGTCCTTGTTTTTTAAATTTCTTTGTTTACCCATCGTTAGCGTGACTAGTCGACATCGTCTAGATGATGCCACAAGATGGCAGACTGTTGGAAGACTCGAGGCCGGCCAATCACAGGCTACCTGATGTAAGGACCTCGGTGTTCCGTGAAATGTGGTGTTCTACACTGTGGAAACAGTTCACAGAGATCGAAACAGTGATCCCCCGACCTGGAAAAGGCCTAAAAAGGGCAACAACGCCGGTTGAAGACTTTTAACCAAATTTGAGACTTTTAACAAAAAGGAATAGGTCCGCGACAGCGACACAACTTTCTCGTCAGCTGTATTATGCTACAGGAACATCCATTTCACGGAAAACAGCCGCCTAGAGACTTAATGCAGGTGGCCTGTATGCCAGGTGCCCTGTAGTCTGCATCCCTTTGACTGTGAACCGCAAAAAGTCCCGTCTAGCAGGGTGCCGAGAACACCTGTCATGGACAGATGATAGTTTGGGGCAGGTTCTGTACAGTAATGAGTCGCGATTCAGTCTTGACAGCGACTCGAGACGTATTCTCATCCGGGAGAACCCGACAGTCGATATCGGCCCTGTAACATTGCCGAAAATGAGCACTATGCTGGAGGTGGTCTGATGGTCTGGCAAGCATCAAGACAGACGGGAGTACCGACAATAATGTGTTTGATAGAGGTACTCTGACAGGTCAGCGGTACAGGGACGAGACCCTTGCATCCTCTTTGAGACTTTTCCACGGAGCATATGGACCAAATTTCGTCTTTATGGACGATAACGCCCGTCCACATAGGGATCAGTTGGTGGACGAATACCTCGAATCGTAGGATGTTCAAAGAATGGAGTGGCCTGCGATGTCCCCTGACCTTAATCCCATCGAATACATATGGGACGCCCTTGGACGATCAATTGCAGTTCGAAGACCAGCTCCAACGACCATCGATGAGCTCAAGGGTGCCTTGGTGCAAGAGTGGGTACAGTTGCAACAGAGATTGATAAGGACCCTGGTAAGCAGTATGAAACGCCGATGCGATAGTTGGGAAGTTGTTATAGACGATTATACACTCTATTAGACATGTTTTTCTCTGACTGACAGGGTGTCGGTCAGCTTCTGTGCTGGACACGTGACCATTTACCTTATTTAGGGTGCAGGTTGTGCCCAGTTTTGTTTTCCCGTACATTGGTCTTATATCGAATGATATTTTGGCCAAGTTTTATTTTATTTGCTTTGTTAGTTTTTTCTTAATTGCTAAATAACCATTTGTCCCTTTAATTGTTTTCACCAGTGTACATTGTATATGCCTACTTATTTTTAGCTGGAAGTCTTAGAGATATTTTAACTGCAAAAATCATAAAAAATACTATCACATTCTTCTTGATATTACATGCTTCGCGTGCCCATCCGTGGCATTTCAAACATTGTGTCCAGCTTTCTTTGGATTTAGAATTAGTGTAAAGTTCATTGCAGAACATTCAGGTTTTATTATCTTCTTCATCTTCTTAGAATGCCTAATCAACCTTTTTTGGTTTCTTTTCCTGTTGATTCTTAATTTCTTTTTCTTTTTAAGAATGTTCCTTTTTAGGTGCGTTCGTAATTATGCAAATAAGTAGCACCTATAGTCGTCGTTCAGTCCATCTGCCTGTCTGTCCGTCTGCATATAACAGCGCAAAACTACCCTACCGAATGTTTGAAATTTAAAATATATAATTTTTGCATAATTGTGTGGAGTCATTTCAAATTTTATAAAAATCGGATGTATAGTTTAATTACAGGAACATTCAAATTTTTCCTTGACATTACGGCCCATGAGAAAAAATTATTTCAAGTGCATTAATGATGTTACAGCTTTTCGAACAGAATGAAATTAATATGCATTTATAAAGTGCACTAAAATATACATTCAGTAGACTATGCAGTGCAAAAAATATTTATAAAACTAGTTATAGTACTAACTTACCTCACTTGCCACGTTTGACGTGCAATTTCCAACTTGTTCGTTTTGCAGGCTCTTTGGCATCTTTCTCCTTCATTTCTGCTCCCAGCTCTAATTTATAGGGCGAAGTAGTTAAAATAACAGTTTACTCTTCTTTTGCCAGTTCTTTTCTCAATCTTAAAACCTTTTTGGAGAGGGGGTAATGACATTTTACAGGGTGGCTACTAAATACTGTTACAAATATTCAATCATTTTATTTACAAATATAAATATGAAATGATAAATACACTAATATGGTGAACATCAGAGATGAAAATTTACCGGGAAATAATTTTACTCGAATCGACCGCCGTCTTTATTGATTACCAAAGATAATCTCTTATGCCATTGTATGACAGCGGCACTTTTCATTTTAAAAGGTAATCGTTCCCATTCACGCAATATGGAGACTTCGAGAGAGTCCGAACTTGTGCATTGTTTGCTATTTACTTTGGCCTCTAAAATCTCCCAGACGCAATAATCTAAAGGATTTAGATCCGGTAAAGAAGGTAGCCAATCTTCTTGCATGATAAAATTCGGGCAATTGACATGGAGCCAAGCCTGTGTTTATTTAGCTCGGTGCGAAGGAGTAAAATCTTGTTGAAATATCCAAATATTTTTTCGATACAACCTGCCAACATGTGGCAATAAATAATTAGCCAATATGTCCTGTTTGTAATATTCCGCATTGATTTTTATCCCTTTATGGATGAATTTCATAGGCAATTTTTCATTGTTTGACACTACAGCCCAAACCATAACAGAATTCTTGTTTTTAAAGCTATTAACAGTTCGAAGGGTTCCAGGTATATTCTCGAAGGTTGCTGAAAACACTACATCATTTTTAGTATTATAGCACTGTTCAGTGCAAAATAGCTTCTCATCAGAAAATATGGTTCTGTCAACACTTTTCCTACCATGCCGCGTCAGCAATTTCTTGCATCATAGTAATCTTTTTACTCTTTGTGCATCGATAAATTGAACTTTTCTTTTGGGATAAGGGCGAATACCAAGGTCTTCATTTACAATAACTGTCATAGTTTTGCGACTCACGTTCTCTTCTGCAACCATTTTATTTGCAGAACGTTGTGGATTTCGTCGTATCTTTTCACGAATTCTTTCGATGCGCTCTTTTGTGCGAATTGAGCGTGGACTGGTAGACTAGGTCAATCTTTACATCTATTAGTATCCAATAAACGATTTATATTTCTATACATAAATGTTCTTTTAAAACGAAGGCATTTTAGTTGCTTAAAAATTTTACCTACGGAAAATCCGCGATCGAAGAGCTGTTTAGTCATCATTCTTTTGTCTTCCTTCTTTCAAATAATTTTAAATATTTGCTTTATACAAAAATCATCTGCACTAATAGAAAATTGACAAACGCTGAAATACAGAAATGAATTCTTTTACTTAACGATTCAAATTAATTCTTATTTTTTGGAGTGTAACAGTATTTAGTAGCCACCCTGTAATTGGAATTGCGGAAATGCACATTGCTGGCTACACAATATGAGATCTCAATGGAAGAGGCTGGATGTTGTTAACTGCTGGAGGTGTGATGTCGACACTTTTAGATGTGGAAGGATGAGCTTCCTTTTCGTGTGATGTTTCAGAAATATTTATTGCTGCAGCTATGCCAACATTTGGCTGCGTAGACTTAGGTATGTTATCACTGTCTTTAGAGGGTTTTTCTCATTTCCGAAAGAGCAAATAGAAAGTCAGGAAAAACATCGTTGTTGTAAGGTAAAATCCCTGTTTTCTCAAACCATCTAATTGGAGTGTTTGCAAGTACTGCTCTAAAAAATACAGCTTTGAATAATTTTCCAATTTAGTAAATGGTTACAGATCGCCCAGGATTGCAAGTAACCACTTCCTCACCTCTTGTTTGTAGTATAAGTTTAGAGGTGGCATGAATGGCACATCAAAGGATTAACAGTACTTAACATCCTTAAATTGTTATTTAAAACTCCATGGTAAAGTATTAACTAGCCTAAAAATAATTCCATGAGTGTAGGACAATACCGGTTTTGACCCACTCTTAAGTTCCCGGTTTTACCCCAACGTGACACAGATTTTTAAACATGGCGTCATTACTCTCAGTCCTATAATAAAAGAAAAGTAAAACTGTTAAAATTCTAGCAGGAAAGCACAGAATTAAGTATAGTACATACCAATATTTAATATGCTGTCAAATAATTAATATATGCATAAAACCTAGAAACAAACAAAACAATTTTTAAGATTAATTCAAACGCAATCCTTCACAGAAAAAAATAACCACACACAGTAGCGTTTCGTTCAGCTACAAATGCTGTAATGACTCTAGACAAGCAATTCCTGGTCTTCGCCGAAAGATAAGAATTCAAATCAAGGAGAAATCTGCGCTACCCGGCAATTATATATATATATATATATATAGGGGAGACTAGGGACGGTTGACCATACAGGAGGCTTGACCTACCCATCAATTTTCATATTTAAAAGGATTTCAGAGTTTTATCAATAGGTGTCAACCAAAACTACTGGGATACTCAAACATCAGTCTTCGTTTCATAGAAATAATCGAAATAGGTGTGGACAAAATCAATGGAGAGGTGTTTTCAACCTAAAAGTTGCGTTTTTTAGAAATATTTTGTAAGCTTTTTTCAGATAAATTATATCATATAAATTTAAGTAAATAGGTTTATAGTAATGAAGAAATATCGAGCTTTCATTCCAGGCATAAAGATTGTACAGTAAGTTAGGCTTAACATAACAATGTGCTCTTCTTTAGAAAAGGCGTATGTAGGGACGCTTGACTCAGTCAATGTGAGGGAGGGTTGACCAGATGCTCAAGGCTCCATTAATTGAGTGGTTTTCGTAATATTTTTATTATGGACCGTGCATAATGAAAAGTTAATGGTTATATATATAAAATAATGTAAATTTATTTGGTGAAGCTACAGTAAAATGGTGTCATGGAAAGGAAAATGTTTAAAACTGACTAAAGATAGATGCGAAAAAATGCTAGAAAATGGGAAGGTTTATAGTAACTATTTTCCTTTTAAATATTACTTACAATAGGTAAATAGAAACAGTGGGAAAGACTAGAACGGACGAAAGCAGCAGTCTTAACCCTTTCAGTGGCAGTGGTATGCCTATAAAACCACTTAATTTTAATTTCGAAATGTCACAATGGCACTAGAATTTTGCTAAAATCTTTTCCATTTAATATGTATGTAAAATAAAAACTTTTTCTTATTTCCAAATAAATTTGTTCATAAATTCCGATGTTAGGCATTTATTTCAACATTTTAATACTGAAATTATTAGCCCTTTAAAGGTTTAAATCCTGTTAATGATAAGTGCTGGACAGATAATTACACCTGTTTATTTTCTATTTAATTTACATCCAAAATTATTAATTGGTCCAAATCATCCAAGCAACCTCATAGTAAATTGGTATATAATTTTATATACCTTAGACAAATTCAAATAACATAAGTGATCGTAATTACGTAATTCTAGTAGAAGAGCAACGCGAATATTAAATAAAATTAAATTATAATCCGCGTCAAAATGTAATTATTAAATTTAAATAATTACGAATAAAATTAAGAGTTTGCGTTGTGAATTATTTAGACGAACTCTTCCACTTATGAATTAAACTAAAATTTAAGCTGTAAAAATAAATTGACACACTTTAAACATTATCAATTAAATAATTACAGAAACTTTTAAAAACTTGATTAAATATTTTATTTACATTGAACACAACTATATACAGAAATACATAATATTAATTCAAAAAACAGAAAGCAACACTTTTGTTTGCTTCTCATTATTTTATGTATATTTAATCTTTTTTTAAAAAAAAGACAATATTTTCATTTACTCTTATTATTATTTATTTTTCTTTTTGCTAAAAGAATAATTCTCTTTCATTTTTAAATTACCTTAATTATATTTAATTATTGGTTTTGTTGGATCTCAGATTGCTCTCTACCATAAAATAACAGAAAAGGATATTTATAATTTCTCATATGATTTTAAGTGGTAAAAGAAAAAGTTTAAGGTAGTACCTCAGTTCATATACGGGATGGTGGCCTTTATTCATCAAATTCAGAGTTGTCGTGTTGCTAAGGATCATATCCATATGTCATCAGGAATTCGCTTCTTATCAGAGCGGCGATATCGGGATGGCAGGATGCATAGCTACGGACCTCCGTAGAACAGTCCACTTTATTTTAACATCAGGAAGACATCCTCAATTAGGCTTGCTTAGGCTCACTCCGATATGTCCATCTCGCCTGGGCATTACTAGGGCTTTCTGGATTCATTGCACGGGCTTTCAGAATTCATTCCACGGGCTTTCAGGAGAGCTCCTGCGTCCTCGACATCTTTTTTCAGACTCTCTTTTTCAAACCTTTTCTTCTGGCACACCCACTCTTGCAGTGGGTGGAACTATTTGTCTAGTCCACTCTTATTGGATGTGAGAAGATTTTGCATTATCCTTCGATAGGCCTATTAGCTAACAGTCTGCAAATGGCCCCTTACATAGACTTTAATATTATTATATGCCTTAAAGTTTGGGTGGTCTGAAAAGCCATAAATTTTTCCCAACACTTTTATTAAGGCCATAAATTTATTCCAACATTTTTATTATTTTACGATTTCTAATTATACACCACTTTCCACTGGCCTGTCATAAAACGACACCATGGCGTCTGGCTATTGTTGTTATCTGAGATCCGAACTCTATTCAACATTATACATTCATTTTACAATACAACAATTTTTTAAAAATATATATTTAATATTTAAAATCAACTTAATAATATTTTGTATGAACTTACACTCCTATTTTACTTAAATATATAAACATTATAATTTTACACTCATAATTATATTTTATAAAAAAATATTTATACAAACAGAAATAACAAATTACGCAATTTTACTTTGATTTAACCAACATGGTGCGGGAACATATCATTGTTATATGTTGCCCAGCATTATATGTTGCCCAGCAATAAGTTAAGTACTCATGCGGCTGCAAAAGGGCAGACAAAGCAATTCGTAAGCATTAATGATAATGAGCGTGAATTCCTTAAAGGTGTTTTTTAATTTGAGTTATGAATTTTCAATCGCAACTACATTTAGTATACTAAGAGATGTTTGTAGATAAATAAAATCATACACAGAGTTAGGCAAAAAATTGTATAAATGGCCGCCTATGGATAGTAATTTCTGGAAGTGTGATTTCAGTAGTTTTAAGAATGTTTTTAACTGAATTAAAAATCAGCTTAACATATGGCGCGTATAAAAATCTACAGATAATATACAGGGCTGTACAAAATAATTCAACTGCGTTTTTTATGTGTAGAAAATGCTAAAGACGAATTTTCAATTGCGTCATGCGTTTTCAAACTAAACTAAATTTTCGCATACTAAGCAGAATATATACAAATCTATAGACCATATGCAGAGCTACACAAAGGAATTGGGATACCTTTTTGGCTATTGTTGAAATCTGTTTTCATATGTCTTATGCGTTTTCTAAAATGTTTACTTACGTATTTTCTTTATTTTATTAAATGAAGAAGTTTCGTTAAAGTATTCTGGAAGTATTAGAAAGTGTTTCATAATCTACGTTTTACACATGATTTACCTTTCTTGTTAAATTTTTAACGGTTTTCGTTTCGTTTCAATTTACCATGGAAGCCGTTTTCGAAACTTTCTTCCCTTTTCTTTCTTATTTATCCTAGTAGGCCATTATTTCCTTATATTTATGAATATAGTGTATTTATTTCACTTTTTAAGTGTTATAAGAAACATCTCGAGAAATATCTCCTGAAAAGACATTAAAAATAAGAAAGAATTAAAACTATTAGGAAACTTCGATATGGCGCAAAATTCTTAGCAGGTGTTCCCGAAGATGCGTTTCAAGTACGAAAATGTAAACAATTTTATAAGGAAAATCGATTTTTCAAGATGATGCTTTACGTCAAAGTACGGATTACTTTAATCTTTTGCTGTAAGCTCTGATTTTTTTTTTTTTTTTTAAGATAACCTTCCTTATTAATTTAAGTTTGGAAAAGCTAACTGAGTATAGGTAAAACAAATATTACCCTTTTTCTGAAATACCTTATAAGAATTACAATTCATACCGAATTGTTTTAATAGCTTTAAACTATGTACGCTCATTAGCATCTAGTGTGTATTTTAAATGTTAGCTTGAACGTAAAATATATATATATATATATATTCAATTTACATGGAAGTCGTTTTCGAAAATTTCTTTCCGTTCTTTGTCAATATTCTTAGTAGAAAAATATGACCTTATACTTACAAATATACATAACACTGTTTATCGTTTAATTGTGATATATAAAAAATCTCGAAAATCACTTGAAAATCCATAAGAAAAACAGAAAGCAAAGGATAAAGCTATTAAAACAATTGACTATTGCTTGGAGTTCTTAGAAGGTGTTCCCAAAGATTTGTTTCAAGTACAAAAATGAAAATAATTTTATAAACAAATTCCTTTATTCAAGTGCTTCAAGCCAAATTACGGATATTCTTAAATCTGATTGTGTAAACTTTGAAAAATTAAATTTTGAGAGACAAGTTTCCTTTTCCATTTAATGAAGAAACTAAATCAGTAAAAGTAAAAAATAAAATAAAATAACAAATATTATAACTTCTCTATGTGCACCTTCTAAGAATTTCAAGCCATATCGAATTGATTTATTTGCTTTGCTTCTCTTTTTGGTGGATTTCCAGGAGTTATTTGAGATTTTTTGAGAGCAATTAAAAATTGAAATAGATTTCTATATATTTGTAAGTATAAAGTGATAATGATCTACTAGGATAATTGGTAAATGAAAGAAAATAAATTTTATTCAGTTTACTTTGAATTCGTTTTCATTTTTTTCCTTTCCTTTTTCAATTATAGTAACCTTAATTACCTTATACATACGAATATATGTGAAACTGTTTTAATTTTTAACTGTAATAAAGATAGTCTTTGATAGCTCCTGAAAATACATCAAAAAGAGGAACGATTAAAGCTATTAAAACAATTCGATATGAATTGTAATTCGTAGAAGGTGTTCACGAAGATGTGTTTCAAAAAGAACAATGCAACCACACTATAAAGAAAACCACTGTAGATTTGCCAACAGTTTGTGCTGTTATTTTTACGCAACTACTGTTATTTTTCATGTTTATATAGTCAAGAAATGAAAGACAGCTACAGAACATTCGACTGTGATCGAGTTTGAGTGCAAGATGAACAGTACTTCGTGCTGCAAAAATGTCGTTTTTTTTTTTTTTTTTTTTTTTTTTTTTTTTTACAATGCAATAATTATTTTTTTTTTCAAGATTATGCTCCAAGGCAAATTACGAATTACTTTAAACCTCATGCAGTGTACTTTGGAAAAAAATTTCGAAAGATAAGCTTCCTTTTCCGTTTAATTAAGAAGTTAAATCAGTATAGGTAAAAAAAATATATATATCCTTTTAAAACATAACATGTAAAGCAGAGTATGCGTGATGAGTAAGTTTTCTACTTAGAAAAGACAATTACTAATTGAGTTTCCATCAAATGAAATTTTTATGATTTGAGTTATTTTGGAGGAACCATGAGTTTCGTTAGATACAAGTGTATTGACTGAATTGAATTCATTTTATAGAAATCCTCTTTCGAGAATTTCTTATTAGAATATAACAAATAATGGAAATTATTTTTAAAGCACTCTGTCTTTTTAGCAAGAGTACCTATTTGGCGGTACTTTTGGCGACACTCCACATCTGTGTCTATTACCCATCGGCAGCGATGGTGGTGTTTGGACTGAAGTGAATTTTCCCGCATTCCTTACAAAGATCCCGCTCACATCTGTTATGGAATTCTGGATCCTAAGAGAAGCGCGGGAGCATTTCTCGATGTCATGGTAACGGGATGTAGGATTCTGTGAAGAGGATGAATGAATGATATGATCGTAGTGTTTTAACTTATGGGGGAATGAGTGGCCGTTGAAGGGTTCCGGAGAGAATTGGATAGTATCATTTCTGACAGTTTTTGTTGTTCATTAATATATGACGACGTCATAAAAACTGGAATTTATTTCAATCAGAAAGAATAAAATCGAATAGATGAAGAGTGAAAGAAAATACTTTTGATTATTAGTGAATGGAAATTGGTAACCAGTAACTTTCAAACAAAGTACATTTTTTTTCTATCAAACTTTTCATCTAAAATTGAGACTCATAAAAGTGGAAATTATTTGAAAAGAAAAAAAAATTCTATAAAGTGAGAAATAAAAAGCAATTGTTTATTTATGACTGGATGTTATCGAATAGTAAGTTCTATGCTAAGTACATTCCTATTTTTCTGTATTTTATTTCCCACCTGTGAAATCATAAAAATAAGAATCGTCTTTTACATATATAAATAAAGTAGAATATATTTGATAAATTGTGACAGAAACACGATTAAAAATAACAGAAGATTGACTTTGGAATGGATATTTTTAGTGAGCAATGTGTTCCAAATGAAATGTATTTCTCAATTTTAATCACAATAACTTAAGCAATGCATATGATACAAAAGGTCAGTTTATTTTGAATGATAATATAAATCACAAAGTTGAACGACTTAATTAGAATTTAGCTTTTCCCCTAAAAGTTGTTGTATTATAAAAATTGAAGTAATTTATAGAACAGAAGTATGATAATGAATTGAGATTAAAGTTTAAAATTCATCTTTGGATTAATCTATGAAAAGTTTATGAAACAGTGAAAGATTATCAGAAAATAGAATTATTTCTTCTGTTTCATGTACTTATAGATCAAACTATACCTATAATAAAGCGTATTAATTAACAACTAGGTTTTTAATTAAAATAAATATTTGAAAAAAAATTAAAAAAGAAATCACAAAAGGCGGATAAATATTGTTCTTTATGATTAAATTTTGTTGCTATACATACTTTTTCTAAATACGAAAAAAAAAACAAGCAGAAATGCAACTGTAAATAGAAACTTCTGGCCATATTTTGGTTAAGTTAATAGTTATATTGAATAAATATTCAGAAAAATGAAGTAATTATTAATCTATTTAAATTTTTTGTACATGTTACAGTTAAATTATTTTAACAGTAAAATAAAGTTTATAGCTTTTTAAAAGAAAAATACTTTATGTCGACAGTTTAGCTGGCATTTCTTACAAAAAAAATTTAAAAAATTAAATATACAGTAATATATTTATGTACAATGTGGATAAAATTTTTCGTCTGTCATATTCAACGATAATTTAAAAATAATATATATATATATATATATATACAATTATTTGTGCTCAATTACGTTTGTATGATAAATATATAGTTCTGTGGTTTAATAATCATAAAAACGATTTTTTAAATGTCAAAAATGTTTTTATGTTTTTCTCAATGTTTTCATAAAAAAAAATCATAAATAAATATGCATATCTTTACTTTTGAAAAGGTAAATTTTAAATGTTTATACTAGAATTTAAAAAAAATTATCCCTTTTTAAAAGATATAAATAGAAATATATCATTTCATAAAAATATATTACTCATTTTGTTAAATTTGAAAAGCATTTATACTATGATAGTAAAAAAGTAATTTTATGTAGAAAAATTAGTATTATATTTAAATAAAGATGATCATGAATAGCTATAGTGTGCAAAATATTTTAATTAAAAAAAGCTGTATAAGTCTTTTCTCTTCCACACGCTACTTAAAAATATGAACCATTTTACAAAAATCAATTAAAACTAATACAAATTCTATTATAAAGCACAGTGTTGAATAAAAAAATAATAAGGGGAATAAAAGTCATTTTCTTTGACAAAAACGAAAAAAAAAAATTGTTCTTTGAAGTGAAACTCTTTCGCTAATTTCTTTAACTAAATACATAGATAACTTAAATATTTGCAGTCCTTTTCTTATTTAAATTTCTTTATAGAAAGCGTGTACTATTCATTAAACTTTGGAAAAACTTTTCTCGTCAAAAATATATTCAAAGAGTCTTTTACTTTAACATAAAAATGTGTTTTATCTAATAAAAAAAGTAAATATTGGATATTTACTATATTAAAATGAAAGTCATGTAAGGAAGCTGAAGTATGTCCTTTATCTATCAATATTTTGACTTATTGTTACACTAAAAAGACTTGCTTTTCTTATATATATGTACCTATACGTATATTTGTCGCAAAATAATGCTTGTGCAATATTGAGGTATAAAAGTTTCAATAACTAAGTTTTGAATACATCAGACTTTAGAGTGATATTGTATTTGAAAAAAGTTAACTTGCAGTATTTTCTAAAGGTCTGACTAAGTACATGTTGACAACATCACTTTTCAGATGATGCATTTGTAACTATTTTTTAAACTTAAACTTTAATTACAACAGTAAAAATAAATTCTATGATATATTATATAGTTACATGTTAACGTTTGTAATTTAGATTTATTTTGTAACTTCGAATATTTAAAATACATTTAAAGTGCTAAACTAAAGTTTTAATGATTTAAAATGCTTTTTAGAAATATATAAATGGAAGTACAAAAAATAGCTATGAAAAAATAATTATCATATCCTGAAGGATTACTGTTTAAATTTTCCAAAATCGTATTAAATAGAATAAAGTTAAAAAGAAAGAATTATAACTCTGAAGTAAAAATTTGAAATTAGCATATTGAATAGATATTGCTAAAATTAATAAAAGTGAGAAAAAGTTATAGTAGTGACGTATGTGAAAAATCTTCAAATTGCTTACAACTATTTTTTAAGCTAAGTAAATGTATTTTTATGAGAAGAAATGATGCCCACTCTATTCCCTTGATGAAAAACTGAAATGAATCATTTTGAATAGATGAACCTTACAACAGACAATTGATACACAACTTTAAATAAAACAATGAATAGTTCAAACTGGAGTAATATTACGGAAGAATATATAGATATCGAAAGCTTTCTAGCAGCTGTCTTGGGACCTAAACAGCTCTCCTTGAATTGGCTTTTACCTCTGACGTCCGTGTACACTGTTATTTTCTTGACCGGCCTTGTGGGAAATGCTTGCACGTGTATAGTGATTGCCAGAAACCCTTACATGCAAACAGCCACAAACTGCTATTTGTTTAATCTCGCCGTGGCGGATATGTTGACTCTAGTATGTGGTAAGTAATGTTACTTATTATTATTATTACTTGAATTCGTTGTGTTTTGTTTATTATTTGATCGATTGATAGCATCGTGTCCAAAATATGTCTATTGTTCTAAGTGATGTGAAATGAGTCGACTGTGATGTCTACATGTCTTTTGTGGACATATTCTCAATAGCCAGTCAGTCAATGTGACGTCACTGTAACGTCACAAACGCCACAGTCAAAATAACGACCAAAATGTGATTTCATTCATTTCACCTTCGAGTGAACGTCGTTCGATTACTAAACTGTAAAACAGCCATAGCCAATATTTTAGTCATATGCAAATTATCACATATAGAATCATATCGATGTCACAATGATTTGCATTCGAATAATCTTCAACGTCACGGGCCAAGTATGATAACGATCACAGTTTCAATTTGGTCACAGTGCATTAATATTTTGTAGGCTGTACAATAATGGCAATCACAAAAGACTCTAAAGTATGAAACATTTATAGAGATATTATTTACCGGCGCTTTTGGTGGTTTCTCAAATTTAAAACACCCAATGTACTGATTCCATGTGACATCCCTAATGTTATGTCACGAAGAAACAGTCACAGTGACTTTACATTGCAGTCAATTTTTATTCTCTGTTTAGCTAATTAATCACAACATCTTACATCATGACAGTGACATTTTCAACGATTGTGGCGTCACAGTAATTTCTCATAGACTGATTATACTGATGTGGGAAGGGGGCATCAGACTTTTAATATCACTAACTTCTATAGACTTATTAATAGTTTTGATTGACAATTTAAACACTACAATAAGCTCTAACAAAGATGGCCTCCATAAGCGCACTTTCAAAAAAAATTATAGAACATTCTTGTCATGAGGATATATATATATAAATTTCATGGGCAACACTGATATAGAGTCTATAAACAAATAATGAAAATTTCGTTTTCTTTTTGGTAATTTCTCCAATTTCCCATTGGTTAGCACACAATGAAATTAAAAAATATACAATTTCATGATAAATACTCTTTAAAAAAAGTTTTCTACACTGTAAAAAAAATCTATAAAGTTATTAAAGTTCTTGTAGGGCAACAACAAAAATTCATGTAACAGACACACTTTTGCTCCGAAAATCAAAAAATCTGTAAGGTTACTAAGAATTTTTTAGGAAACTGGGATGCCTAGAACATTTCATATAACTGCAATCAGGGTTACAGATGAAATTTTAATAATTTTACTGTAATTTTAGCAGATTCATTTGTAAAGTTACAGATTTCTGTAGCTTTACAAAAATTAGTTTTTTAGATTTGCAGCTTTTTTTGTACAGTTACAGATGAAAGTTTAGTATGCGTGTAACTTTACGTCTGTAGAACTACAGATTCTTTTTTATTCTTTTTTACAGTGTACTATTCATACTGCAATAGTTTAAGTAAGTTTAAATTAAACAATTACAATTTTATAACTACAGCTCTATCATATGCATGTATATGTATATGTATATATAATGAAATTTAAAGACCGCATTATACGGTTTGAATAAAATTTAAATTGATTAAATTTTTTTCAAACTCAAAAGTACAGTTCGAATCTTAGCATTTTCAATTCGAATTCGATATTGTTATTGTCGGAGACAAAAGAAAACTGTATTATTGCCAAACAAGCAACAAATTATACAATATCAAAATGCATAACTATAGCGGTCTTAATCAGATAGTTACTTTTAAAACTTACTTAAATATACTCATGTATATGCATATATAATGAAATTTAAAGACCATATTATACTGTTTAGAATAAAATTTAAATTGGTTAAATTTTTCTTAGACTCAAAAGTACAGTCCAAATCTTAGCATTTTCAATTCGAATTCGATATTTAGTGTCGGAGACAAAAGAAAACTGTATTATTGCCAAAGAAGCAACAAATTATACAATATCAAAATGCATAACGATAGCGGTCTTAATCAGATAGTTACTTTAAAACTTACTTAAATATACTCATGTATATGCATATATAATGAAATTTAAAGACCGTATTATACGGTTTAGAATAAAATTTAAATTGATTAAAATTTTCTCAAACTCAAAAGTACAGTCCAAATCTTAGCATTTCCAATTCAAATTCGATATTGTTAGTGTCGGAGAAAAAAGAAAACTGTATTATTGCCAAAGAAGCAACAAGTTATACAATATCAAAATGCATAAAGATAGCGATCTTAATCAGATAGTTACTTTTAAAACTTACTTAAATATACTTAAAACTTATCTAGCTGGCGAAATCGTGGAAAATAAAATAACTGCAGCAACAAGAAACTTATATATATTTAATCTTATAGAATTAATAATAAACTATCGATTAAGTTTAAATTCATAAAGGACTGCGCGTTTAAACACTCATTTTACAAATGCATTAAAATCGTTTGCATTTGGCAAGGAAAAAGTGTATCTCGACAAATAGCGTCTATTTGCGCCCAGACCTTCCCTGCAAGAAGGATAGAAACGAATTATAGACCGGGGGCCGGCAGCACAGACAACCACCTCGTCGAGTTGGAGGCTGAAATTAAAGAATTAGCTAAAACTCGATTCCCATATTAAAATGCAATCGGTCTGCCAAGTCATATCTTGGTGGAAAACACCTAAAAACCCGATTTTAGCGGTCGACTCATAGGCTTACCATTGCATTTTACTGCACTCAAAGGTATGAAGACATGGCGGACCGAGAGCAAAAAAACGCAATGGTAAACCTGCGAGTGAACCGGTAAAATCGGGTTTTTAGGTGTTTTCCACCAAGATATGACTTGGCAGACCGATTGAGTTTAAATATGGGAACGAGTTTTAGCTAGTTCTGGAATTTCAGCCTCCAACTCGATGAGGTGGTTGTCTCATGCTTCGTACGCCTTCTTGAATTTTGCAGACCAGAAAATTATTCGGCACCAGTATTATCTTATAGAATATCTCTTCTTAAAAGAAGGCGAAATTTTTAACTTATAAATTATTATAAAAAATTTTAAAAAATACTTTAAAAAACTTACAAAAAATCAAAAAAATTTTAGAAAATACAAAAATATATCTTGTTGTTGTAATGCTATACTTAAACTTTCTTTTTAGTCTCTTCCTTCCTTTTTTATTAGTTTTATATGAGCTCTTTTCCCATCTATTCCCCAGGCAGATTTTTTACTTTTATGCCCTCACAGATACCAGATATGAATTTTGCTTAACCATTTAACCTGCACAATCATATGTGACGGGGATGTGGGGCAAGTGGCCCCGGGCTCCTCGACCAAATCGTCTAGAACCATTTACGGTTAACCTAGATTTCTTTTCTATAAAAAGATACTGGTAGTTTTCCTGGAGAAATAACGGTGTACGAACCATGTGTTTGTGCTGCCGGCTCACGGTCTATTAGGAAGGTCTAATATTATAATTGGATTTAACTTTTAAATAGAATTTTCAATAAATGTATATTTCCGTGAACAGTAGTTAGTTTTCTTAATGTGTTAGTTTATCTTCTTCGTAAAAAAATAATATGGTAAAGTAGTCTAAAGAGGTAACTGCTTCTTAATACATTTGAGTCTCTTAAGGGGACGGCGGACGTAAATTTTTTTTTTCATCTTAGATGTTTAAAATTTTGTGGAAATATACATTTCACATAAGTATATAGACTACCTTAAAAGAAATTTCCAATCTTATTATAATTTTAAGATTAAAAAAAAAAATTCAAATTTTAAAGCGAAATTTTGAAATGCTCCATGCGTCATAATTTTTAAAACATTTCCTTGATTTGATATTTTAATCACTTAAAACTCTATTACAAACAAATCTGTTCATCGATTTTTTAATCCCTTGAATACTTAAATTTTTAGAGATTTTTTTCTGAATTCGATATCGATTTTCATCAAAATTTAGCCTTTTAATAAGCTAAAAATAAAATTTAATTATCTTAATGAAGACAAATTTTAAAATTAATGGACAGTTTTTGTTTTTAAGTAATATCAGGATTCGTCCTTATTAATTTCATGAATTTTGATAAAATATTATGACGCATGGAGCATTTTAAAAATATAAAACCGTTGAAAAATCAGTTTTCAGAAAAATAGATTTAAAGTATATTAAAGGGTCGAAAAATTATTTGTGTACAAAATTCGAAGGCTTGTATCTTTGTGAAAAATAATCACATCTGCATGCAGTTTTTTGCATATAGCTCAGAATAAACTAGAGAGTAATATTATCCACAAAAATAATTTTCAATTTTTGGTTCGATTTTCGCTCGGATAAGGGTAAAGATAAAGGTTCACGGTCCCCTTAACACAGCAAATAGTTTTGAGAGAATCAATTGTTGTTTTCCTTCATGCTAAAATAGTGTACTCTAACACTGAAAAATATTTGTCCAAGAAATAATATAAGAAAATGGTTATGCATGAAATATTTTAAAACTTTTCATGGCAGTTTCATAGTTGCCAACATCCCGATTTTTTTAATACCAATACTTTTATCCAGAAATACTTGTTTTATGCAATCGCACATTTTATGCAGTTACATAAAGCGAACATTTTTGTAAGATTTTACTGGTAGGGTAACTCCGGGAGAGTCGCCGCATGCGG
Source organism: Maratus speciosus (assembly GCA_963932465.1). NCBI lineage: Eukaryota > Metazoa > Arthropoda > Arachnida > Araneae > Salticidae > Maratus > Maratus speciosus. The sequence continues at coordinate 321,791,106 of OZ010789.1, forward strand.
GATAGAGGCCGCACCCCTTGTATTTCTTGTAATTATTGATAGATGGTCGTCAAACGCACAGTATAGGTGCGCAATGAGATTATTTTAACCAATGTACAGCGTGAATCCCATTTCAATTCTTACTTGTAGAAGTACAATCCTTATTTTAACGTAAGTGCATCATTTCACTGTCCAAACTTTTAAACACGTTATCTTTAAATACTTTTCATACACTAATTATTAAATGCATGCATGATTTCGAAGTCAAAACTAAATATAGCGTTTGTATAGAGTACTGTGTGTATGGTTGCGCTATTCCCCTTAGCGATGGCAGGTAACTGTGATGGCCGACGTCTGTACCATGCAAAATGGGACACATGCCGCACTGCAATACTGGGATATATGCCGCAGTTTCTTTTGTACGGGATGATTAAGTGTTATTAACTTTTCTTTTTCTTTTTGCACAGACTAACCATGTTAGGCATGTTATCAAGTTTACTAAAACCAAAGGACAAAAGGGGAAAAATAAAATGTAAGAAGAGCAAGAAAGATGCAAGTCAAGATGATAATAATGAAAAATTGGATTACGCGTAACGCAGACGTTCTTTGAAAGACATGTTTAGAAAACTACTCCAAAAGAGAGGAAGTGTAATTGGCTTCGTTGCATCATGTGTCAAATGTAGTTACATAAAGACTGTACTTTTATCGACACTTTTTCTGTAGATTGTAGTCGAAAAAAGAGGTATCTTAACCCCTTGAGGGACAAGCAAAAATGTCACCGGAATAATCGAAAAATTTATTTTAAATAAGGAAACGCAATTTTTCAACGATTTTCCTCCAAAGTTAAAATATAAAATTTAATTAAAATTTTCAGGTGAGAATCTTGTTGAAATTAGGTGGGATATATTTTTTCCTATCGCCCCTAATGGGGTTAACCCATTCGGCACCATAGGTGCATATAAGCGCCTTCATAAAGAGTATACAAAATTTGTTTCTAGCACCAGTAAAAAAGGAAAGTAATATTTGTTTTCTTTAATTAGAGCATTTTCATGATTATTTAAGTTAAGGTAACTTCTTTTTAAAAAAAATGGTGCCAACCGAATAAAATTTGTGTAAAAGCCACCAGTCCCGAAAGGGTTAACAAATAAATTATGTAATCATAATTTTACTTTTTTTTCTTTTCTCTCTCTAACACATTGATGTTACGCTGTTGCTGAAATAACAATTAAAATTTAATGTGAAAAAATAAATCGATAATTTTAATAATGAAAGTAGGCAAACAATTATTAATTTGAATTTACTAGTACGTTTCATTGTACTCATTTAGTTTCATTTTATAATTTCATCTTTAATTATAGTCCAGATATGAATATTTTTTTTAATATTTTTATTTATAATTTCATTCTGTTCCCCTTACAAGCGCGGCATAACTACCGCACAAGTGCGGCGTCTTAGCCTGAATGTACGGGTGACGCGCCGCAGTGGAAAACCATGTTTTAGAAAAAAATAGTTAAAAAATATTAATTATTTGTTTTCAATTTTTTTTGTCTCAGTACACGCGTTGTACATTTAACATTAAATAGCACAGCATGATTTTTTTAAATGTAAATTTAAAAAAAAAAAATGTGCGGCATAAATCCCGGAATTACCCTATTCCAAAAATTGGAAGGTTGGCAACTATGCGAGTTTAAAATTTTGTTGCTAAGAAGGAAAATTATGAATGTCATTCTAAATCAACAAATATTAATTTTTAACGTCAGAATGCACTATATTGTGGATACTTTTGTAAAACTCTCACTTATCTAGCACAATTCTTCATAAAAATTGACTTGCACCAAGGTTGTAGTCTATTTCTCAGACTTACCTTTTGCAATAGATTTGTCGATGTTTTGTAGATTAAAGTCTAGAAGATATGCATGTATTATTCTTAAATTTTCGCATTTCTCAACACTGTCTGAAAACGTTCTAATATTCTGAACAAAACATTTTATCATTAAAACTCTTAATAGTGTTGATTTAGAATCGCACACGGAGTTTTTACAGAAAGTGTAAAATTTGAAAAATGGAAAGGAATATCTAAGATAAGGCAAAGTAAAGGAATAAAAGAAATTCAAATAATAAAAGAATTTTTTCAGAATATTGCTTTGACAAAATGAGTCTATAAGACTTGAGAGCTATTTCACAACACAGTACTATTATATTAGATTATTTTTTAACACAAATACCTGAACCAAAATTGGTAAATAAATCATGACAGTTATAAATTTCCAAGTGGGTGAAAAAAGCCCTGGCCAGGATTCGAACCAGGGATATCTTGGCTGAAACAGCCAATGCTCTACCGAATACCCCATCCCAGGCGAATCTGGAGCACTAATTCAACCAAATAACATATAACGATCACTGCATCTGGTCTGACATCTGAAACAGCTCAACCGAATAAATTGAAGGATATTTTTGGAACTGTGGAAAACGTTGCATGCGTAATTATATGATATTAACTTTTAACACAGTTATTCAATTGGTAAATAAATCATAACAGTTATAAACTTCCAAGTGAGTGAAAAAAGTCCGGGACTTGATTCGAACGAAAAATATATTGGCTCCTGCCGCCAATGCTCTACCGACTGAGCCATTCCAGACGAATCTGGAGGACTAATTCACCCAAATAACATATAACGATCACTGCATCTGGTCTGACATCTGAAACAGCTCAACCGAATAAATTGAAGGATATTTTTGGAACTGTAGTAAACGTTGCATGCGTAATTATATTAGATGAATTTCTAACACAGTTATTCAATTGGTAAATAAATTATAACAGTTATAAACCTCCAAGTGGGCGAAAAAAGTCCGGGACTGGATTCGAACCAAGGATATTTTGGCTCAAGACGCCAATGCTCTACCGACTGAGCCATCCCGGACGAATCTGGAGAACTAATTCACCCAACTAACATATAACGATCGTAGCAACTTGTTTGATATCTCAATCAGCTCAACAGAATAAATCGAAAGTTATTTTTGGAACTGCAGTAAACACTGCATGCGTAATTATATTAGGTTAATTTTTAACACAATTATTCAATTGGTAAATAAATCATAACAGTTATAACCTTCCAAGTGGGTGAAAAACATATGGACCAGGATTCGAACCAGGGATATCTTGACTGAAACAGCCAATGCTCTAAATATTGAGACATACCGGACGAATCTGGAGGACTAATTCCCCCAACTAACCTATAAAGATCACAGCATCTGGTCTGACATCTGAATCAGCTCAACAGAATAAATCGAAGATTATTTTTGGAGCTGCAGTAAACGTTGCATGCATAGTTATATTAGATTAATTTTTAACACAATTATTCAATTGGTAAATAAATGAAAACAGTTATAAATTTCCAAGTGGGTGAAAAAAGTTCGGTCCAGGGTTTGAACCAGGTATATCTTGGCTGCAGCCGCAAATGCTCTACCAACTGAGCTATCTTGGACGAATATGCACTGTAAAAAAAAATCCATGGACTTTCCGTTTTGGAAAAGGCAACTAGTTGCCTTTTCTGAAACGAATAGATTCTTTTGAGAATGAAAAGTTTTAATTTATAACAAGATTAGTTTCGCATGTGCAATGAAAGTAATCTTTTTGGTAATGAAAGATGTCACTTTCATTGCAGATGTGAAACTAATCGTGTTGTAAATTAAAACTTCTCATTCTCAGAAGGAATCTATTCCGTTTCGGAAAAGGTAACTAGTTGCCTTTTCCAAAACGGAAAGTCCATGGATTTTTTTTACAGTGTGGTTAGTTGGGCGAATAGTCATCCAGATTCGCCCGGGATGGATCAGTTGGTAAAGCATTGGCGGTTTCAGCCAAGATATCTCTGGTTCGAATCCTGGAACGGACTTTTTTCACCCACTTGGAAATTTATAACTGTTACAGGACTATTAGTTTACTGATACATTTAAAGTTCTATGGCTATCACATAATTAATATTAACTTATTAATGAACAAATCTTAAATATGAATTAAAATAATATTTTTGCCCCTTCTAACATCAGTGTTTAGTGGTTTTCCGAGGCAGCCAATTTCCACACAACACTAAGCTCACGCCATATTGTTTACTTTGCCTGAAGCCAAAACATATCATACGATATCCGTGGGGTATGGAGATATTTGCTGCATAATAGATGAAAGCTCGTTTTGTTCAAAATTTGAATAACTTTATCTGGCATCTCATCTGATGTACGACCTTTTAATTACAATGTTTTCTTCTCAACATTTCTCGAACAAGCGCAAAGAAAGTAATAACAACATTTAAATCCTAGTGATGACGGCCTTGCAAGGGTTGAAAACGTTCTAGGGTTTTCTGATGTATTTTAAGATATTATTAATTTGTATTTTAAATATCTTTATATTATATTTATGCACTTGAAAGTAATTTTTGTACAATTATTTGTTATTTTATATGTATTTAATAAAATACACTTTGAACCAGAAAGTTTATTTGATAAGCTTTTCTTGTGTCTATGGGGTATCTCTTAAATTTTATTTATTTCGTAAAATTTGTACTTCAAAACATGTTTATAGGACATGGTTCATACTTAATTCTGTAATATACTCAGCAATTTTTCAGTGAATTCATTTCAAAATCGAAGAAGGGGCTTAATTATTAAGTACATTAATTTTAGTTATTAGATTTTTGCTGCCAAAATATAAAAGATTTGACTAAATTTGTGTATAAAATACCATTTTAATTATCTTGAAATTATCAGTTAATTTTACTTGCAGAAAGGCACTTAGGTACCTCAAACTTTCAATGTCAGCTTAAAGTGTAAATAATGTAAGGCGCAATCTTTGATTTTTTATCGTAAAACAATGTAAAATTTAGCAAATGGATTAAAACTTATATAGGTTCGAAAATGAATATTTCTTTAAAATAAAGTTCAAAGAAAACAACTGCGAGATTATAAAGTATTAAAATTATTTAATGCAATTCTTCCAGAAAACTGTCGTTATGATTTTATTTAGAAAACATTTAAAGATTAATTAAAATTTAATATACATTTTCTTTGTGTGTGTGTGAGTATGTCTGTGTATATTATAAAAATATAAAACAGTTTTATAAAGCCCAAATAAAAGAAATAAACTTCAATAAACGTCAAAAAGGTTTTAATGTGGTCGTTGAAGAAAAGCTTATGCGGTTACAGTCAATATTGAATTTCGTCATATCCGAAAATCTTTAGTAATCTTAAATTCCTTCCCTGACTATCAGGCGAAAAGAAAATAAATGACAAAACTGAAATATATAAGTGTCTTCAATTTTTCAGGTAAGTTTTCGGAAAATTCTCTTTCAGAATTTTATTCTCGAAGTAATAACTATAAATTTAGTTTTTCGTTGACACAACCACAAAAATTTCACTGATTTTCTTCAAAAATACTTTATACGTACTACATCAGTATTCGAATAAACTATTTCTAAATCAGTGGAATGCTTTTTAGGGTTCCGCATTTAAAAAGTAAAAATGGAACTATTAAAAGATCACTCTGTGTCTGTCTGTCCATCTGTCACAGCCATTTTACACGTAAACTATGGAACGCAGAAAGTTCAGAGTTGCTAAAATATTAAAAGCTAAAATATAAAATACCCACATATTTATAGATTATTAGCCATTCACAAATATATTTATGAAAAATGCAGAGGTGAGGGAGGGGCTAATTAAGTTATACTTGAAAAAGAAACATCTTTTCTTTGCACATTACAAAGAAACATCTTTTTCTTTGTAGGGTATCGTGTGGAAGTTTTCGTAACACCGAATTCAAAAATACATTTCTTTTAAATTTAGGTATTATATTATCAGAGATATCGTCTAAAATGTAATGCAAAAATATGTCCCCAACGCCCCTCTATTTCTGAATTACTGAAACTAAAATTAACAAAAAAATTATGGATAGTAGAAGTTAATTTAAACCTTGCAGGAAATCTATAGAGATTACACTAGGTTACATAGTTTTTGAGAAAATTCGCATTTTTTCGTTGCACAGAAATTCTGATTTGGGAACGTTCAGCAAAGCAGTTGGGGAGTGGTGAGGTACCTATTGTTGCAGATGTAGAAAAGGATCATTGATAATTATTTTCAAAAACATTTGTCAATAATTAACCGAGATATTAACGTATAGAGACACGACGGGTCGGACATACATAAATACACGGGCAACTTACTCCATGCGTCATCCGCTTTTACAGCCTACACTGAAAAAAAAAAATGGGTACTCAAAATTGAGTAAAAAGTACTCAATTTTAAATACGTGACATACTCAAAATAGCTCCGATCCAAATGTACTCAAAATTGAGTAACGCATGTACTCATTTTTTAGGTGCGTTCGTAATTATATAAATACGTAGCACCTATAGTCGTCGTTCAGTCCGTCCGTCCGTCTGTCTGTCCGTCCGCATATAACAGAGAAAAAACTACCCAACCGAATGGTCTGAAAATTTAAATATATGATTGTTGCAAAATTTTGTCGAGCCATTTCAAATTTTATGATAATCGGATGTATAGTTTAATTACAGGGACATCCAAAAGTCTTTCTTTACATTACGGCCAATGGGGAAAAATTATTGCAAGTGCATTTTAATGATGTTACAGTATTCCAAATGGTCTGAAATTTTAAATATATAATTGTTGCATAATTTTGTCCAGCCATTTCAGTTTTTATGAAAATTGGATGTATAGTTTAAGTACAGGGACAGTCAAAAGTTTTCCGTTACATTACGGGCAATCGGAAAATAATTACTGCAAGTGCATTTTAATGATGTTACAGGCTATGCACTTATGAATTGCAAAACAATATGGGGTGCAAAAAAATATTTATAAAACTAGTTATAGTACGAACGCACCTCATTTGCCACGTTTGACGAGAAATTTCCTACTTGTTATCCTATGGTTTGTTCAAATATGAATCGTTATGTACTGCCCCCTTTAACCTGCAAATTAAAGTAAAAATGTACTCACATTTATTTTCCGTTCTAAATTATTAACAAGAAACTTTTAATTGATTACTTATTAAGAAAAATAGCAAAATTATTAGCAAGAAAACCTAAATCGAATATTTTTATAACAAGAGCTTTATTTGTAACCACTTTTAAATTATTTTAAAATACTGTACATAATTTAATATTTGAATCATCATGAACATCTTTTATGCCATCATAAATGAAATAAATCTTTACAGGGTACAACATTATCGTTTCGTTTGAGTTGGATAACATGTGACGCTTCAAAATTGAGAAAACATAGGTTCATTTTTGATCCAAACATACTCAATTCGATATGAGTACATCGATTTACTCATTTTTGAGTACTTCATTTTTTTCAGTGTAGGTAACAACTTTTAATTATATATTTGTGTAATTCAGCGCAGTAAGAAAGCTATAAACGTCAAACTGTTAAAAACAGACTAATTTAATTAGAATAAATCCCATAATTACCACGGGATTCGAGACTAGTTTGCATTGAGTGGCTCTCTCAATACGCCACTCGTGTCTTTAAAGGTTAATTGGGAGATTCTCAAAAGGTGGGATCGTTAAACGTTAACTATATGTAATTTTTTTAATTTTCAAATTTAAGGCCATTTTTTTAAATTTTGTCTATAAATATAATATATGAATATTTTTAATAGTATGTCTACAAAATTATACACAAACATTAAAAGACAGCAACTATTCTAGAAAATTAATTATTAAAGCATGTAATTAGCAGTTGTGCACGTTACAAATTTTGGACATTTTTTTCGCACGTACGTTACAGATTTTGGGCGTTGATCTTAATATTTAAAAAATTCTTAAGACTAAGAATGTAGTAAATGTGTCTGTATACATATATATATATATATGTATAATTAACTTTTTGTTATCCAGTAATAATAAGAATAAAATCAAATGCTTTGTTACGTACGTTACTTTTAGACATAACAAAATACAGAAAAATTCTTTATAGAAAAGTCCTTCTATCTTCAAAAAAGCAATAAATCAGCCTGCCATCTCTTAACGAAATTATCAAAAAATCATCCGTTTCCTTTTTGCATTCGTTGTTTACCATTAGAACCACCTGGAAAAAAGTTAAAACTCTTTTTCTTGGTGGTACATTGGAGCAGTTAACGTTATGAATATCCGGAATTGGTCTCTTTAGCAAATAATAATAAAATTTTAAGATATTTCTACAAAGCTTTTACAATAAATTATGTCATTTTTTGTCTCTGAATAGAATTAAAAACTCAACGTAAAAAAAAAAAATAAAGTCAATGATAATTAAAGTTATGTTTGAAAGGCTTAAAGTTATGACTTGTGTCCAGTGCCCACCTTTTGAGAATCGCCCAATTAAAAACCTATCTGGAAAAACGCGGCACGGACCAAGGCGGCTTTGTAATTTTGTGACCTCCTTTCGAAGCACGCTTAGCACAATGCCAAGTTTAACTTTGAACAAGAGTTTTGTTTTAGGTAGACTGTAAAAAGAAAAAAAAAATATTACTACGCTGAATTTGGGCCTATGAAATGCCAAAAGAAGTTTAAATATGCATTACTTTTATTATCAGCAACCAATTAATTTCATCATATACAGAGTAGGATAAGATTGAAAAAAGAGTTATACAGAATAGCAATATTTTTACTATTAGGCTTCATATTTCTTTGAACTTTCATGGTATATTCATTTGTACTTTTCAAGTATATACAGATATATACTTAACACAACGCTGTATAATTTTTTAGAAAGCCTTATTCTTTTAGCAACGATTTTTTTGTAATAATATAGTTACTAATTAATATATTTATTGTACGGATCCCTCTGTGCACGAGTAATACTTCCACTTGAACGCTTATTTATTACTTTCTTCTATCTTAACAAGAAGAAAGTATTGGATTCGTGAAAATTTTCGACTTTCGGTTTTCGACGGATTTATACGTTTTAGGGGTCAGAGATTCCGAAAAACATGTTTTTACAAAATGTCTGTCTGTGAGTCTGTGCATCTGTGAGTCTGACTGTCTGTCTGTATGTGACACAAATTTTATGGGCGCTCTATCCAAGAACTAATGCATGGAATTTAATAAAAATTTATATTCAGTTAGTCCCTGATATAAATTAGTGCTGATTAGTTTTTGGTGTAAATCGCTCACCAGGTGGCGCTGCTATGCAGCCTTATTCACGATTTCAGCAATAGCTCAATCTCCAGAACTAATGCACGGATTTTCATCAAACTTCAGATTCGGTTAGTCCTTGACGTGATTTGAAGTTTTATACATTTTGGTGTAAATCTCTCAACATGTGGCGCTGCTATACTGCATTTTTTACGATTTCCGCAATAGCTCTATCTCAACAACTAATGCTTGGATTTTCATCAAATTTCAGATTCAAGTATACTTTGATATGAATTAGTGCTGTTTGTGTTTTGGTGCAAATCGCTCAACAGGTGGCGCTGCTATGCAGCATTTTTCAGAATTTCCACCATAGCTCTATCTCAATAACTAATGCATGAATTTTCCTCAAACTTCAGATTCAGGTATACCTTGACATGAATTGATGTTTTATAGATTTTGGTGTAAATAGCTCAACAGGTGGCGCTGCTATGCTGCATTTTTTTGCAATTTCCGCAATAGTTCTATCTCAAGAACTAATGCTTGGATTTTCAACAAACTTTAGATTCAGGTAGGACCTTGATATGAATTAGTGCTGCTTATGCTTTGGAGCAAATCGCTCAACAGGTGGCGCTGCTATGCTAAATTTTTCTGTATTTCCGCTATAGTTCTATCTCTAGCCTCCTGAGACCCCGCGTCCATGCTATTGGACATTTTTATTTTTTATGTAAAATACTTAATTTCAGTTGGAACTTGTAAATACTTGCTGTCCATTATACTATACAGTCTGGTGCTGCTATCTGTATGCCGAAATAATAAAACAATTGCAACTAAATATGTATTTTATTCATTTGAAAGTGGCAGGCAACAAGAGAAAGACTGGTTGAAGGTAAGCAGATAGTTTTAACGCTAATTTTTTATATTTATTAAAAGTATTTTGATATTAATGCTACATACATCTAATGTTAAGTGTTGTATGGTTAAAATAACATTGTAGTTAAAATAATCTAATGTATATTTTTGAGATTAAACAACTTTTTTTTAATGTCCATTCTATTGGACGTTGGGTCTTCATCAGTTGTTTTTATTCATATTAGACTCTTTTCGTATACTGAAGAGATACATTAGTTTTTACTTAAAAATCAACACAGTATTGAAACAAATAATAGATACCGAAGTAGAAAATATATATTCTTAAATAAATAAAAAAATATTTAAATATTATCCTAAAAATGTATAATTTTACTGATAAAATGCTTGTTCTAAATCAGTACATTGTTAAATTTTGGATTCCAATGAAATATATATATATATATAATTTCTTCTTGGCATTTACTTGCCAATTGTGATAGCTGTGCCACTATTTATTATCATTATTCTAAAAAACAAATTACTGGTGTGGAGAAGAGTTAAAAACAAACAAAATGTTATTAATTTTTTATTATTATTACTAAATTGATCAACACGTTTCTTAGTTAAAATACACTTTTTCTATTTAATGATGCAAAAATTGAATTTATGTGATATTTGAAAGTGACGTATAAACGATAAAAACACACTTCTGATGTCAGCAAAATTTGTAGTGAAAGAAATAGGAACTTGACGCTAAAAATCTGGTTTTTGAAGCCTATGTAGCAATTTCATCTTACTTGATAAGTTTAAAATAAAATAAGTAAGCATGTAAAATAAGTAAGCTTGAAATGCAACTTGTATTTGTATATTCTTTTAACTACAAAAAAAAAATGCAAGCTTTTTATATTATTTAACTGTTTGTAAGTCGATTATAATTAAATTAGTTAATTTAATGGAATTTAAACAGAAATAAAAATTTAAAGAAAATATAACTGAAGATAATAATTTAAGAGTATATGTAAACTGCATTTTATTTCTTTTTAATTGCCTTTGGCATCCAAATGTCAATTGTGATAACCGTGCCACTAACTTTTTAATTTTTTTTTAGAAAAAACTTTTATTGATACGATATTTTTTAATTCCTTTTTAAAAAACTATTTAAAAAGTCACTAAATTGATTTATACTTTTCAAATAAATTTCATCCAAAAATACTTTTTCTCTTTTATAATGAAAAAATTAAAATTGTGCAATATTTACAGGTGATGTATGAACGATAAAAGCACATTTATAATGAAAGAAAATATAACTGAAGATAATAATTTAAGACTATAAATAAATTGCGTTTTATTTCTTTTTAATTCCTTTTTGACATTCAAATGTCAATTGTGATAACCATGCCACTAACTATTTATAATTTTATTTAGAAAAAAACTTTTATTGATGTGATAGATTTTTTTTTTGTTCCTTTTAAAAAAACTAAAAAATCACTAAATTGATTTATACTTTTCAAATAATTTTCATCAAAAAGTACTTTTTTTCTCTTTGATAATGAAAAAACTATAATTGTGCAATATTTAAAGGTGATGTATGAACGATAAAAACACATTTATAATGAAAGAAAATTTTGCAATTAAGATTTTTTCATTCAGAATCATATAATTCAATAATATGGTTTTTATAGGACTAAGACCCAATGTCCATTATATTGGACACGCCAAAACTCTATATATTTTTTAGTTTTAAAAATAGATGAATATATATAAAGTTATTCAAATGAAAATCAAATTTCAAAGTAATTGCTTAAAAGGCGCAAAGGCCAACATAGTGAAAAAGATTCCAAGCCGGGACTCGAACCCGGGCCATCAGTATAGCGCACTGACGTTCTACCGACTAAACCACTTGGAACTGATGGCCCGGGTTCGAGTCCCAGCTTGGAATCTTTTTCACTATGTTGGCCTTTGCGCCTTTTAAGCAATTACTTTGAAATTTGATTTTCATTTGAAATATTGTATCCAAGGCGAATGTTACCCTCTGGAATAATTTCCATGTATTAATATATATAAAGTTTTCTGGCCCCATAAAGAGCCTTAATCCTAAAAAGGGTAAAATTTGAACGAAAAATGCGGGCTTGGGTCTCAAGAGGATAGAACTAATGCATGAATTTTCATCAAACTTCAAATTCAGATATAATTTGATATGAATTGATGCTAAATTGATGTAACTATTTGTACTATTTAAATGATTTAATTAACGTGATTTATATAGAAGAAAGTTTTGTGATGGCCACAACATACTAGTTTTATAATATTATCGTGTATGAAATAGTAAATAATTAATATGAAAACTTATCTCTTCATCACCAAATGTTTTATGAATGAAGACTTAATTATTTAGTTTTCCTACTTAGGATTATAATATAGTGCAGTATGAAAATAACACGTTGATTTACTGTGAAACTATTGATATCTAAAAAAATCAAAATACGAAATGTAACGTTCAAATAATAGATTGTGAGGCCGAAGCATAATTCTATCGAGGTTTGAGGGAATATTTCGTCGTTTATGAGATTGTAGCTAGGGTTTTACTGCTTTAGTATAAATATAGGATAAAAAATATGATCTATAAATATTTTTAAGTAGATTGTTAGATGTAAAATATGGATATTTTATTTCGACTCGGTTAGATTTTTTAACCATTTGGAAAAATGGTTATTGTTCGCGTCAGGATGGGAAATCAAAAGCCTATCTGAAGGTTTTCATTGGTTTAATCTGCAATTTATTCTTTTTCTGATTGGTCTATACAGTAATCTGTATTTCCCTTTAATTTCAACAACGATGGATACTTTCTGTGGCCACTATGACAAAAAAGTAATAAAAGCTACAAAAAAATTAATAATTCAGAAATAAATTGAGATACAGATTTCAAACAAATTGCATTTAAAAGCACATTTTTTCTCTCTATCCGACGGTGTAAAAAGTAATATTGTCGGATGTTTAGAAGTTTAAGAATAAAATTTCATTTAAAATTGGCCGTCAGATTTCTTTGAAATCTGACGAAATCGGGAAATGGCTTCGAAATCGGATGACGAAATCGGGAAATGGATGGAAAAGCCTTTTCCCGAACAGCCAATGAAATGCTTGGTTATTTACGTAAGTTTCAGGTGGATAATACTTAAGTTTCATGAAATCGGGTCATCACTGGTGAAATCATGACGGGTCGCAGGCGATATTTTTGGCTTGCAATTTTTACATGTAATAACTCTATTAATGTTTAATTCATGGCGTACCTAATGTATGATCAACTCTGTGCGATTTTTTATGTCTTAAATTTTAGTCTTAAAAAAAATCGTTGTAATTTGATAAATTGCTTTTTTTCTTTTTCTTTTTCTTTTTTCTTTTTTTTTTTTTTTTTTGAGTTTAGGATGGTGGATAAAATCGCCTTTTTTCCATTTAATATTTTACTTACTATGTATATCTATTTTAAATGTGTTCAGTTAGAAAATATTATATTGATATATTCAAATGAATAAATAACAATCTTTATATATAACTGACTCTGAAGCGAAGCATAATTTTATCGAAGTTTGGAGGAATATTTCATGGTTAATGACATTGTGGATGGGGCTTTAATACTTTAGTATTAATATAGGATAAAAAATATGATCTATAAATATTTTTAAGTAGATTGTTAGATGTAAAGTATGCATATTATATTTTTATTCGATAAGAATTCATTTTTTATTCGGTGTGGAGGTGGATTAAAATCGACATTTTTCCCATTTAATATTTTAATTGTGTTCAATTTAGAATATGTTTTAAATGCGAATATTTTTTATAGCTTTAAAAAATAAATTGCGAGTACTTTTAAAAAAATGAAAAAATCAATTGTGATTTATTTTTAAATTCGAAAACGTTTCTTTCTTTCTTTTTTTTTTCTTCTTAAATTAAATTATAGAACTTTTGGTTTTTCTTTTAAAAATTGAGTTCTGATTTTACTGTTTACCAATACCAATTTGTGAAGAAAGGCAATGAATGGAATTTCGCCCTCTTTTTAAGACTTTCGGGTAGAATACAAGGATAAAACATTTGTTTTAGAAGTACGGGGAGACTACTTGTTAAAAAATGCGGAATTATTTAGCGTATATAAAAGATTTTTACTGACAGTGTAGACAATGATGATATTTTGGCGTGGATTTCGAATCGTAAGGATAAAAAAAAAAGAGAAGGAGAGAGAGAGAAAGATAGAAAAAGAAAGAAAGAGACCGAATTCATCTCTAGTGCTCGATAAAATTTCTGAAACAGCGGAAATCTGGTAGAAAGGTGAATTCGGGAATCGCACTTATGTTTAAATAAACTACTGCTAATTATTAATACGTACACTGAAGAAAATGAAGAACTCAAAAATGAGTAAATCAATGTACTCATAACGAATTTTGTATGTTTGGATAAAAAATGAACCCATCCTTTCTTAATTTTGATCCATCACATGTTATCAATCCCTAACAAAACGATAACTGTATACCCTATAAAGGTTTATTTCATTTGCTATCTTGCTAATAAATTTGCTATTTTTTTAAAAATAAATAATCAATTAAACATTTTTTCAATAAAAAAGTTAAAATTTCAGTGCAAAATTCACCTTGATTAATAATAAACATACATAACATACAAATAAATGTAAATATATTGCTTAAAGGTGCGTCAAATTTGATAAAATCCTTTAAAAACACATTAAACTCATTAAAAAAAAAAAGTTTTCAACCGACACTTACTCGGCCTGCCTTCATCAGACTGGCTTTCAGACTGATGAAGGTAGGCCGAGTAAGTGTCGGTTGAAAACTTTTTTTTAGTTTTTTTTTTTAATGACTTTAATGTGTTTTTAAAGGATTTTATCAAATTTAACGCACCTTTAAGCCATATATTTACATTTATTTGTATCTTATGTATGTTTATTAAACATTTTTTGTTAATAATTGTGAACGGGAAATACATGTCAGTACATTTTTACTATAATTTGTAGGTTCAGGGAGCAGTACATAACGATTCATATTAGAACACAACCATGAAATCAAAAATGAGTGCACGTGTTTTTCAATTTTGAGTACATTTGGATCGGAGATATTTTGAATATGTGACGAATTTAAAATTGAGTACTTTTTGTTAAATTTAATTCCCCAGATGGTTTTCGGCCTCTACTAAAGGAAATTAAATAAGAAAAGAAAACTTAGTTACTGAAACCAGAACACTTTAACAAGCCAATTTATGAATTATTTTACTTCCTTGTTCTAATGACTGAGATTGCACCACTATTATGTAACTCACAGGAACATCTGAACACTTTGACTTTTGCCAAACATCTTTAATAAATTATATATATTTTCCCACACTGCGTATGTGTTTCTAGCAACTTATGTATTCCTCACTTTTAATAATGTAGCCTCTCTCTTAACACGGAGTGTCTTGTACTCCAATAATATGTTTAATTATAAGTATTTAAACTTAAATTTGGATCATTCTTTATCATCAAAACACAACACTAATCCAAGTTATATTGCTGCTTCCCATGGATATATTTAAGTTCTCAAAAGTTTGTTAACAGATAAATAATGCTTCACAAAAAATAAAATATTTTGTTCAAGAAGCACTTGGCTAATCCTCGCCTCGCCACGCCGATGATATTATACGAGACATTGCGATATTGATGAATTCAAGGTAAGCGACTTTACTTATTTCCATTATAAAAAGCAGCATAGCCACACGAAGATTTATTTTTCTATTAGTTTAAATGTGAGATAGCGAACACCTACCTGCCACCGAGAATGGAGTGTTTTTTGGCTTAACACGCCGCTTAAATCTCCAACAGAATAGATTAATGAGACCGATGTAGTGCTCATGTTTAGTGAAAAGTAAGAAAATTTTTATATAGTGGCTTAGATTATAAATTTTAAAAGTATTCATTCGCTGGATTAAAAAAAAGAGATGCTGCATTGGATAATAAAAAATTAATGTTATTGTGCCAGAAATTAAAAAGGTGAATGAAAAAGAAACATTGAATATTTATGAAATGAACTTTAAAATAATTAGTGAATGAATAATTTGTTGGTTGTGAATAAAAAAAGGAAACCGAACATTTTACAGTAAATAAATAAAAAAAAGGAAATAGGTTCGTCGCATATACAAATAAAAGTAAACACGGCAGGGATAAAAGAAACCCAAATAGTCGAAAAATTAAATTCGACAAACTATTCAAATTATGAAGTTTCGCGCAGAAATGATTTTGATGAAAGAAGAATTATTTGATACAGTATCTCAAAATCCCCCAGATCCGATTACTACGTACTGGACGAAGAGGGAACGTAAAGCAGATGCAATTATCAACTTGAGTATCGAAGACTCCCAAATCGTGCATGATAAGCACTCAAACACTGCCAGAAAAACCAGGCAAGCTTTAAAAACAATCCATGAAAGGGCCAATCTCTCAAGCAAGTTATATTTGCTGAGAAAGTTATACGGAGCAAAACTCCCAGAAAACGAGAATCTACTAAAACATATCACAAATATTTTAGAACTCGTTGATAAACTTCCAGCTATAGGGGCACCATTAACGACTCACACATTTCAGCTCTGTCACTTTGTTCATTGCCACCTAGCTACAATACTTTGATTATAGCCCTCGACGCCCGTCCAGAATATGAACTTAATTCAGAGTTTATTAAAGGAAAACTCACCGATGAATATTCAAGACGTTTCGAAAACACAGATCAGAGCGAGAATTCCGCAAAAGCGTTTAAAACGCACAAAAAGACTCCGAATGAACACTACAATAAAAGGACAAACAATGCATGTACTGTAAATTAAAATAATCATACATATAGGGAGTGCTGATATCTTAAGAACAGAAACACATACTCGCCGTCACAAAAACAACAGCCGCACAAACTCAAGTATTACATATCATCATTATGTTATGAAGACGCAAACTACTATAGAGAAAACAATAACCGTGAAACAGATCAAATTCGGATAAATAAAACACAGGACAATTCAGGAAAAGGCAGCGACGCAGCTTTTCTAGTCTAGAAACCAGGACAACATACCGGGATAAGCGACTCAGGTTCATCCTCACACATTCTAAACAGCAAAGATGCATTCACTAAGTTTGACGACACTGAAAAAACGACAGTCATCATTGCCAATGGCAAAAAGCTGAATTCACACGGAACAGGTGAAACGACATTTAAAACAAAAACATCCGATGGATGGGTAAACACAATTAAAAGAGGTATTATACGTACCAGAATTAGAATCGAACCTCATATCGATAAGCAAAGCAACACAGAATTGCTATAAATTGATTTTCGATAATGAAAAATACACGTTATCCCGAAACGGGAATATTTATCTTGAAGTAAGAATGAAAAATAATTTATATCAAGTCGAATTATATGAAAGCTCTGAAACTAATAAAGTAAACATTACATATCATTGTAAAAATAAAAATTGGATAGAAGTTTGGCACAGACGCCTTGGCCATCGTAACTATAATGCAATAAATGAACTGATAAATAAAAACTTAGCAGAAGATATAAAAATAAATAACTGTAATCATAATGCATTGTGTGAAATATGTATCCAAACTAAAATTAGTGATGCACTATATCCGAAATCAACAAACAGACCCAAAACAGGCAAAGTGCTTGATCTGATACGCACGAACGTGTGCACATCTATCGGTACACCCACTATTGGCGGAAAAACAATGTTCGTCATTTTTATAGACTATTCAAGGTTCACAGAAATTTACTTGCTTTCGCATAAAAATGAAGTTCACGATAAGTTAAAAGATTATGTAGCCATGGTGAAAATCCAATTCGGCATATTCCCTAAAGCTAATAGATCCGATAATGGAGGAGAATATTTGGGTAAACAAATGGAAGAATACCTAAGGGCAAGAGGTATCCAGTATCTGTTTACGGTACCATTTTTGTCCGAGCCAAAACGGCATAGCTGAAAGAAAGAATAGCTCATTATTATATATGACCAGAAGTCTACTCTCCGAAGCAGATTTAGCTCAAAAATTTTCGAGAGAAGCCATAAATACTGCCAATCACCTGTAGAATAGGCTACCATCCAAAATAACAAACAAAACACCGTTCAAAATCTGGTTCAACTGAAAACCTACCTTGCCCTACCTGCGAAAATTCGGCTGTAAAGCTTATACATATATACAGAAACACCACTGAAACAAATTAGATGATAGAGCGCAGGAAGGAATACTTGTGGGGTATGACAACAAATCAAAGGGTTATCGTATAATCACAAAAGAAAACAAAATAATAATAGCGAGAACAGTTAAATTTATAGAAAATAGTGTAAACAACTTAAAAGAAAGCAAAGAGATAGAAAACTCAAAGAACTACATTCAAACAGAATTAAGTAACTCGGATGAAGAACCAACCGCGACTAAACAACCCAACGTAGAACCGAGAAGATATCTGAGATCAAATAGAGGAGTACCACCCGACAGATACGTCTGTCACGTAAAAACAAATAACACATTCGAACCAACCGACTTCAGTGACATAACATACATAAACAACCCAGTAGAAAAAGAAAATTGGCTCAAAGCCGCTCAACAAGAAATCAACTCATTAAATAAAAATAAAACCAAATAAGAAAATTATTGGTTGCAAGTGGATTTTTAAGAGAAAGTTAGATAATTTAGAAAATGTACAAAAATACAAGATCCGCTTAGTAGCGAAAGGATACAATCAGAAGTACGACGAAGATTATGATGAAACCTTCGCACCCCTGGTTTTGCATGCAACAATCCGCACATTTTTAGCCTCAGCGGCATATAAAAATCTTACCGTTCATCACATCGACATTGATATGCTTTTCTTCACGGCGAAATAGAAAAAGAAATGTTCATGAAACAACCAGAGGGTTTTACCGAAAAAAATAAATTGTGAAAACAAAGAGAATAAACTGAATAAAATTACATAAGGCTTAAAGCAGGCAGCTAGAACATAGCACAAAAAGATCGCAGAATCATTGATAAACATGAATTTTGTGCAAAGCACTGCTGACTCATATTTGTTTACTAGAAAGAAAAGGAAAATGTCACATATCATCATCTACGTTGACGATATTTTAATCGCGAGTAAAAGTGAAATAATTAAAGATGTAATAAAACAATTGCAAAATGAGTACGCAGTAAAAGGCTTAGGCGAAATAAGTCAGTACCTAAGAACCAACATAATCAAAATCAATGATGGTTACAAATTAAACCAAAAGTCAAAATTAGAAGATTTGGTTAGAATGTTAAATTTAACAGACGCAAATCTATTGGTACACCGATGGAAGTATGTTTCTATAAATTAGAAGGTAGCGACAATGTACTTTCGAACAATACAAAGTTTAGGCAAGCGATTGGTTCGCTCTTGTATATCGCCACAGTCACTCGACCCGAAAGTATGGCACTAGTAAATATACTTAGTAGGAGAAGTGCAACACCACGCGAAAAGGACTGGAAAGCTGCAAAAAGAATTATTATTTATCTCGACTGCATAAAAATCCTATGCCTAACGATAAGTAAAAATAAACCACCAACACTTATCGCATATGCCGATGCTGACAGGGCTGGGGAAGTATAAATAGAAAATCAACCACCGGCAATATTTTTTTTATGGGTTATAATCCCATTCAATGGACTACAAAATTACAGTCAAGTATTGCATATTCTTTCGCTGAAGCGGTATATGTTTCTGCAGCAACCGCAGGACAAGAAATTTTATGGATATTAAAACTGCTAGAAGGTCTTAACTTGCATCAAATAAAACCTATTTTACTTACCATGACAACTAAAGCAGTACAAAGATGATAGAAAACGAAAAATTTTCAAAGCGGTTAAAATATATCGACATCCGTTTTCACGCCATAAGGCAATTAAAGGAAGATAAAATTATCGAATTAAAATAGTATCCCACGCAATGCATGATTGCTCACAGCTTGACAAAGGCCACACCCAAACCTCAACTTCTGTGTGATGTTAAGACTATGAAATTGTTACCTTATCCATCTGAGGAGATTAAGGAGGGGGTGTTAAATTTAATTCCCCAGATTGTTTTCGGCAACTACTAAAAGCAATTAAATAAGAAAAGAAAACTTAGTTACTGAACGCAGAACACTTTAAACAAGCCAATTTATGAACTATTTTACTTCTTTGTTCTAATGACTGAGATTGCACCACTAATATGTAACTCACAGAAACATCTGAACACTTTGACTTTTGCCAGACATCTTTAAATGATTATCTATTTTTTCCAAGCTATGTGTGTTTCCAGCAGCTTATGTATTCCTCACTTTTAATCATGTAGCCTCTCTCTTAATACGGAGTTTCTTGTGCTCCAATAATATGTTTAATTATAAGTATTTAAACTTAAATTTGAATCTTTCTTTATCGTCAAAACACAACACTAATCCAAATCATATTACAGCTTCCCATGGATACATTTAAGTTGTCAAAAGTTTCTCAACAGATAAATAATGCTTCACAAAAAATAAAATAGTTTTCTTCAAGAAGCACTTGGATAATCCCTCGCCTCTCCACACCGGTGATGTTATACGAGTCATCGCGATATTCATGAATTCAAGGTAAGCGAGTTTACTTATTTCCATTATAAAAAGCAGCATAGCCACAAGGAGATTTATTTTTCTATTAGTTTAAATGTAAGATAGCGAACTCCTGTTATCGAGAATGGAGTGTTTTTTGGAATAATACGCCGCTTAAAACTCCAATAATTTTTACTCAGTTTTGAGAATCCATTTTTTTCAGTGTAAATTCAAATTTTAACCAATATTAACAATTTTTTAGAAACAGTGGTGAGGATAAGTTCAATTAACTAATAGGCAGTGGTGGTTTTGAAGGTGAGATGAAAAGCTTTTAGCCAGACTTACCATATTCTACCCCAATATTGGGGATTATTAATTGAAAAAATATATATAGGAGCCTTATACATACTTTTTATTGAGTCACATTTTTAAAACAGTCTAGAGGTCTTCAAAAATGCATTATACTAAATATATATATAGATACATATATATGCATGTATACCTGAACTTTTTACACAAATTTTAATTATTCGCATGGTTTGCCAAGCTGCATAGAATGAACAAGAGGTGGTAATGGTAAATACCAATATTTGAACCTTTTGAGGAGTCTGTATGAGGACTGTATAAGATGACCCAAATCCTTGAACTTGCACAGTCGTAGAGAAAAAGGTAAATAGACCCTACTAACTGTGCAACTAATTACAATAGACGAAAGTTACTGTTACCAAAGGATTGGAAATAAAATCAACTTTTAAATGCTGTATAAAAAATTTGCTTAGGAGGCCGTCTACAAAACAAAAACTGACCAAACTTATTTTTTCAATGGCAACACCTAACTTTGACAATATATTTTAAATCTTCGGTTCAAACTATGTCTACAAATGAAATTTCAAGTCTTTTGGATGATACGATTTTTAATTATAAACATTCAAAATTTAGAGCTTTTAATGTTAATTTAAATTTTATATTTTTATTAATATCTCCTGAAATTATAATAATAATGTGATAATTTTTTTGTGTGATTATAACACTGAAAAACCCAAACATAAATACATTGTATTTGTAATTTTAAAAATTTTATAATAAGAATTATGAAAGTAATATCAGTTGCATCCAACAAACTTTTTGATAAATTTATATTTATTATATCCTCCTTTATGAGACTTTTCAATTTTCAATTTTTCTTTCAAATAGTTTTTGAATTATGATGGTTTAATTCTGTAGTGCGCAGAAAATCATAATTTGTTTTACTAACTTTATTGAAAAATTTGAGCTGGAAATAGGCGAAACATATTACGTGAGTGAAATGGTCATATTGGCAAGAAATAATACAATAATAGAAGTGACATAGTCATTCTGTAGCATTTCAGAAATCGAGTACTGAACTTCAATTTGGATACAGCCCATTAACTATGATCATTTAAAAATAATTAATTTCTCAGCAACTAATGCAACGAATTTCATAAAAATTTGTTTTTTATTCTAATTGAAGTGCGTAGAATTTATTTATGGTGTCAAACTTCGGTATTTCTATTGAAGAAATCGAAGTTTGGGTTCGTTTAGATATTTAGATAACTCCCTAAACATATTTTATATTCACCATTTAAAAAATCGCTTTATTTCCAGTCGTTTGATAACAGTAACTTTCTTCTACGATAATTTGTTGCAGAGTTAGTGTGTGTGGGGAGGGGGAAGGAGTGGGTGTTTACCTTTTTTCCACGAATGTACATTAATATTTTATATGAAATTTCGTGTCTTATTTAATTACTATATTTCAGTGATTAAATTAGATAAAAATTAAAGTTGATAAATAGTCATGCGCCCAAAGTTTAAATGGAGCGTACTTGATGATCGTCGCGAAGGGGTTAAATTGTTAACAGGCAGAAAAACAGAAAAACTGATAAAATTGCAGTCAAGTACAGAAAATTTCAAGCAAGTGCTAGAACAAAATATAAATAGTTTTATTGACTCTTTAAGTCTTTATCACGTTACCAAAGCTTATAATTAAGGATAAACCGAAACAGGTTTTAAGACCGAAACTGAAACCGAAACCGAATTTCGGTAATTTTCCTATTTTCGGCCGAAAATGAAAACGAAAACGAAAATGTCCAAAATAGTTTTGTATTTTTTTTTTAAGTAATTAATATATACAGAAATGTACTGACTTGGAAAAGAAAAAGTAAACACCCTTTACTGACTCTGCAAAAAATTAACGTAGAAGAAAATTACTGGTACCAGACGATTGGTGGTAAAGTTTACTTTTAAATGATGTATATAAAATTTGCTTAGGGGGGGGGGGGCATCTACATATTAAAACGAACCATAACTTTGTTTTTCTCAATAGCAGTACACAATTCTGACAGCATAAATGAACTCTACACCCTTCAATTAGCCTAAAAACAAATTTTTATGCAATTCGTACGACAAGTTTCCGAGAAATTAATTATTTTAAAACGAGCGTTTTTTATGGGCTGTATCCAAGTTGAAGTTTGGTACTCGATTGTTGATCGAGAGAGCTCCCTTCTTGATCAAGGAATCTTAAGTCACACTGAAGCAGTCATTGAAGACTGCTAGATTACAGAATAACATAAGGAATTTCGAAATATCTAGTCACTTCTATCATAGACGGCCCCTTAAACAACAATCATTTTGGCATTTTTTAAGCATAATTCGAAAACTACTTGGAAGAAAAATGTGAAATTTTGGATTTCTATAAAGCAAGACTTAATAAATCTAAATTCATCAAAAAAAATGTAGGTTGCAATTCATAAATCTTTCGAATATTAATTTCGTAATTCATAATTAATATCATAAAATTATAAAAATTGCAAATTCAACGTATTTATGTTTGGGTATTTTAGTATTATTGCTACACAAAAAATTAGCACATTAGGAGTATAATTTCAAGAGATATTAATAAAAATATGAAAATGTAATTTAACATTAGAAGCACTAAAATTTGAATGTTTATCATTCAAAAGACTTGAAATTTGGTGTCTAGGCATAGTTTGAACCGAAGATTTGAAGTATCTTGCTAAAATTGTGTATCACCATTGAAAAAAATGTTCATTTTTTGTTCGTTTTAATATGTAGATGCCCCCTAAGCAAATTTTATATACAGCATTTAAAAGTTGACATTATTTAAAATCGCTCGGTACCAGTAACTTTCTTCTACGATAATTTGTTGAGGAGTTAGTAGGGGGTATTTACTTTTTTTCCCCAGGAGTGTATGTAATTATTAACACGTTAAGCGCCACGTCCGTCACCGGTGACTGACACTGAACTTTCCTTTTAAAACGCGTCATTCACCGATCACTGCCATCTAAAATATGATATAAAACTAAAAATATATAAATTGTTTTACGTAACTACTGACCATTTATTTAAAATTGACTTACTTTTTATCTATTAGAGGATTATACTTTCTTAAAAATTACTTAAAACAATTCAAACTTTTCAGCGCTTCAGTGTCAGTCACCGCGGCGCTCAACGTGTTAATTAATTATACGTGTGGTCCAAATTGTCTGTTTGTTCATCTGACCAAAACTTTTATCTTCATATAAAATACAATATAATTTATTCATCAACGAGGCAAAATGTTTTTCTAATTATACGAATTTCATCTAATTAAAAAATGTTTTCTTCTACTTATAACATTAAATAGCATGAGTGTAACATAAAGACACGATGTTGACGGTTTCCTTTTAAACATAACATTTATAAATGCGTCAAGTATTATATGAAAGTAAGTCTATGGTTTAATTAATACACTATAAATGATAGCAATGCATCGATCCGACGCACATTTATTACTATAAATATTGATTAAAATATTTGCGTGGGCTTGCTTACTTTTAAACTTTAGAAAGATTATTTCTCTAAAATAGTACTTGTCTCCATAATTACGACCATTTATATTATGTGTCAACTTATGTGTGTAGGCGTGACTGGGAAATATGCTAAAGCAAATATGAAAACATATTTGTAATCTATTTTATTATATATTTTCATCTAAGTAATGGGAATTTTAAATTAATACTGCAGGAAATTAACGGCAAAAGATAAACAGATTGTTAACCATTTGTATCACCGCGTTGCATATCTGCTACATACCCAAAAGTAAATGCTACTTATGCAGTGGGATTTGAAAGACAATTTTAGTTATTGCTGCTATCTTCCAGCACATGAGTTGATATAAACTGTTCATAGAATTAAGCTAAATATTTCTATAAAAAGAGATAAAATATTTTTATTTAGATTGATGAACGTTTCATCGCATAAACGGCGACATTTTCAAAATCATTCATGATAGAAATATTTCCATAAAATTTAAAAACAATAACTTGGTAAACAATGTCAAGAGACATCATGCATAATAAAAATCAGTGCAAACATAAAATAAAATAAAAATTAAATTGGATATTTGTGAGCGTGGATAAATTTTTACTATTGTTACTAAAATTGCATAGCATCTCTTTCCAAATTTTAGGTAATTCAATGGACACTGAATCATTGCAAATATTCCCGTTGCATAAAATTATCTCTATTGATTCCCGGATAATGGATGGTAAATTAAATCTTGATGGATAATTATTATTTACCATTCATTATAGTGTCTGTATTGATTCCCGGATAATGGATGGTAAATAAAATCTTGATGGATAATTATCATTTACCATCCATTATCCGGGAATCAATAGAGATATTTTTACTCAACGAAAATTTTTTCAATGATGCAGTGTCCCTTGATTTAGCTCAAATTTGGAAAGAGATCCTATGCAATTTTAGTAACAATTGTAAAAATTAATCCACGCTCAAAAATATCCAATTTAATTTTATTTTATGTTTGCACTGATTTTCATTATGCAGGATGTCTGGTGACATTGTTTACCAAGATATTGTTTTTAAATTTTGTGAAAGTATTTCTATCATGAATGATTTTGCAAATGTCGGCGTTTGTGCGTTGAAACGTTCGTCAATCTTAATAAAGATATTTTATCACCTTTTTAGCATTATTTAGCTTAATCTGTTTATAAGTGATTATTATACATGGTGTTCATAGAATTTTCAACAGACGGGGATACGGTGTTAATTTTTCGTGCCAAAGTTGTGTTTATTATTTGATTAATTTTGCATCGTTATAGCTAAAATGAATTTCGTAAATTTTATCAAATTAAAAAGGATGGAGACATCGAAAAATACATTTTAAAATGGTAAATTCACACGTTTTAGAAGTTTGTATTAGAAATTTAAAAATATTTATGTGAATAATGTAATTTTTTGTTTATTGCAAATATAAGAAATGTACCTTATAGTTCATAATTTTTAATTTTTATATTATAATTTTAATGAAATTAGTGATTGATTTTATAATTAATGAATTAGTTTATAATAAAAAAATAAAATGTACAAACATTGGCAAAAACACACAAAAAAATACGTGATTTCTTCAACGTTTTTATTTATTTATTTTTTTTCATTATATTGTAAAATGCACTCTTAATTTAACACATTGAAGGGCGGTGGGATATATTATATCCCACCGTTATAATATATAATATATAATTATATAATTATACGATATACTATGTAATTATAATATATAATATATCCCATATTACGGGATATATTATATCCCACTAAATTTCAATTCCGAAACATCACAATGGCACCAAAATTTTGCTTTTATAACTATACGTGAAGAAAATCTTTTAGTTATTTTCAAATAAATTTGTTTTTAAATATCGGTGTGATTCAATGATTTCAACATTTTATTAACATAAGTTCTTCGCCACTGAAAGGGTTAATTAAGTACACTGAACTGAGGATACAAAAAATAATGGAGTGATTTGACAAATATTTGTAGTAGTTTTAGTGTTTTAAACACAGTAATGCATCACAAACAGCAAGTTTTAAAATTCTTTAAATTTTTTAAAGAAAATTTAAATTTTTAATTTTTATCCTCAAATTGATTTTTTTTTGTTGTCAAAATCAGTTTTTCTAAGTATTACCTATATTAATCTGTGCATATTATAAGTAAATGTACATTAGTAAAAAAAATTCTTCAAAGGGTATCGAGTCCCTTTAAAATGATACATCCTAACATCCGAGTAAATATTTTTCAAATCGATGCTGTTGTGTTACGAAGGATTAGAGTCTTTTTTAACATTTAATATTTTCCTTAATAAAATTAAAATGTAAATAAGCCGGTCGTGAATAGAAAACCAAAAGTAAACAAAAGAAACCTGTGTTTGCTTGCAATATAATTAAAATATGTGTAGGCGGAATATAACATACTGCCTCTTTCACGTTTTATTTTCTTTTTGGTATTTTTCTTTTGGTTTACGTTATAAAAAGTTCAATAATTTGGAATGGAAATTAATTCCGCGTTTTTTTTAAGCTTTTAACTGCAATGTTTTATAGTTATTCAATAAATTGATGGTTTTTTTAGCCCCCGGAACGGTATGCTATTTCTTTCTCCCAGCTTATTTTCTCTCCAAAAAATAACGTTACCTTACAGACGCTAGGAATAAATAAAGCAGATCTATTATTGTACAATTAAATGCTCTATAGCAATTTTTTTAATTTCTAAGCATCGCACATTTTCAATGTTTATACCGTCGTATTGGGAAAAAAAAAGTTTTTTTAAATGCAATTTGTTTGAAAACTGCATCTCCATTTATTTTTGAAATATTAATTTTTTTGTAGTTGATAGCACCATTTGTTTAATTTTGGCAACTGAAGTACTCCATTTATATAGAAAGTAAAGGGAAAATAGTTGAAAAATAGCAATTATCTCTTTTTGTTGCCATTTTCTCATAACAACCGAAAGAAAATGTAATTAAAATACGTGCTATTTTGAAAAAAATATAAACGAATAATTTCTACAAATAATAAAACAAGAAGCTATTATAAACTATATTTAATTTTAAATATCTGTAGACCCTTTCAGTGTGACGTCAGTCATGACGTTTTGGTTGGAAACTGACTCCAAACAAACGGTTGCGATGCGTCATTTTTTTTAAAATGTAAATCGTGGAATATGTTACAAGTACATATCAAGTATTAAAACACTGAGATGTGAGATATAGATATAAGATATAGCTCCAACACGAAAACAAAATAGAAAAAATACAACATAGCAACCGTTTGTTTGGAGTCAGTTTGCAACGAAAACGTCATGACTGACGTCACGACTGAAATCGTCTATATTAATGTTACAAACAAATGAATGCCTATGAATAATTAGATAGCCGTTTTTTTTTTTGTCCAGTTTCTTTCATGACGGCATCTTTTTGCTGCATTTGTGTATTATTTTGAGATAGTGACATCCTATGCATGCTTTACTATAGATGTTTAAGAGTGGATCGTAAATGTCGAATTCTTAAGCGGATGCGAATGACGTCATTTTACATAAAATAAAAGTTTGTGCTTTAAGTCTTAAAATTGAAATATGTTTTGTACTATTTATATATACATATTTTTTTTTCATCGGGAGCGACACTAAATTCTGAAAAAGCAGAATTCCTGTTTTCTAGTTTTATTATTTCTTTTGCTTTACTGTATAAGTTTTAGAAATTTTAACAAAATTAGTAAAAGTGTGTAATTCAATAAAAATTAGCAAAAATTCAAACACTTTAACCATTGAATAACGAGTTTTAGTGACATAAATTATAATTTGTGAAACAATATTTTTTTATTATATACTATGTATGTTGTATAGTTTTAATGAATAAGATAGAAAAAAAGTCGTTGTTTACAGATCATTTACAAAAAATTATATAAAAGTTGTCATTAGACATATTATCTTGTAATATATGTATGATACAATGTCTAGTAATACGTCTGTGAAATCTTGATCAGCGATAATTAGACCATTGAATTCTGACTTCGTTGTCAGTGACCTATGATATTGGGTTGACTTCTGTTTAAGGCTCCTGTCCCTGCCGGCAAAGGCACTTACGAGCTAATGCTAATCCTATGGGGAGGGATTTTTCTAATATCTCGTTTGCATTTTGACATTTTTAAATAGTTTTTTTTGCGTTGGATAGCCGAGGTCCGTCTCTACATCGTACCATTTTTACTTTTTCGATTTTGGTCGCAGATATTTTTTATAAAGTTACTTTCACTTTCAAAACCGGTTCTGAAAATGAGAGTAACTTTATAAAAGATATATGCGACCAAAATCGAAAAAGTAAAAAATGTGCGATGTAGAGACGAACCTCGGCTATCGAATGAAAAAAAAATTAAAAGTATTGAAATGCAAACGAGATATTAGATAAATCCCTCCCCATAGGACTAGCATTAGCTCGTGAGTGTCTTCGCCGTGCAGGGACAGGAGCCTTAAAGACGAAATTGGAGTAATTTAGTTTATGACGTCATTTCTTTGAATTACAAAGGAGCACTATGAAGTTTCAGATTTATTGCTAGTGCAATTACAAAGCATGCTTTGTTTCCGGTAGTGTACCATCAATGTTTGTAGTAATTCTCCGATTTCAGCTAACATTGTAGCTTTGACGTGTTCTAAATTAGTTTTAATAAATTTAAGCTTCTTTAACACATTTTAATTTATTGTTATTTCTAGTTTAAAAGACACGTGCTAGAATAGTTTGAGTGTATGTTGGCGTTGGGAACTGTTTCATCTCGTGTATTGAACTGCGATGATAAGAAATATTAATTTTAACCGTCCAACGCCCATAAAAAACTTACAAATTTATTCTGAAAAATTTGTTTCTTTTAGAGTCCCGTACTTAAAAAGTGAAAATGCTACCATTATAAGATCACTCCTGTGTCTGTCTGCCAGTCTGTCACAGTCATTTTACAAGTAAACTATGGAACATGAAAAGTTTAAATTGGCTTAAGTAAAAAAGGTTATTCACCCACATATTTATAGATTATTAACCATTCACAAGTATATTTAAGACAAATGTGATAGGGGCTAATTAAGTTACTTGAAAAAAAAGTTCTTTGTATATCGTGTGAAAGCTTTCATAATGCCGAATTCAAAAATACATTTCTTTTATATTTTAGGTATTATATTTTCAGAGATATCGTAGAAAATGCAATGAAAAAATATGCACGCCCCAGGAAAAAAAAATTGGGTAGTAGAAGTTAATTTAATCCTTGTAGAAAAACTATAACGATTACCCTAAGTCACATTGTTTTTGAGAAAAATCTCGTTTTTCCGTTACACACAAATTTCAAATTGCGGGCGTTCAGCAAAGGAGTTGAGGAGCGCTAAAGGTACCTATTGTCGCAGAAGTATAAAAGTATTGTTAATAATGATTCTCCGAAAAAATTGTCGGTAATTACCCGAGATATTAACCCTTAAAGATATGGATGGTTTGGACATACTTAAAAACACAGGAGGCATAACTCTTATACGCCATCGGCTTTTAAAGCCTAGATAACAACTTTCAATGATATAGTTGTGTAATGCACCGCGTTACTAATTAATATACTTATTGTACGGAACCCTTTGTGTACGAGTAATACTTGCAGTTGACAGGTTAATTTAACTGTGAAACTTCTGTATAGCAATGTCTAATTATCTCGCTGTAAAAGGATTATTTATAATTTGCTTTTACACAAAATACAAAATTTTCCCAATATATCAATAAATACAATGGACAGATAAAAAAAAAAAAAAAAAAAAAAAAAAAAAAAAAAAAAAACGTACTGTTTTAAAATTTCTAACAAGATTTTTTTTTCTAATGTGTGTGTAAAACGATTTATTACGATTTGATAGAGAATTTCTTTAAAGCATAACAATAGCTAAAATAATTACAAAGCTAATATACAGTAGCGCTCAAAAGTATTTTGACAACCATATATTCGCTCTTATTTTATTTAATATAAAAATGTAAAAGAAAATATATTCCCTATAATTGAGAACACTATGACTGTACTTATTCAAATGTATCAAGTTTCAACTTGTTTGTTTACATTCGGCGCCACCGAAGAAATATGACTCCTCCTTAGGTCAAAAGTATTTTGACAATTAGTTTGCATTTAATTGTTGAAGGTGTCAGTGGCGCTATAGCTTCGATTAGTGTTTATATTGACTTATTGTGATTATTTTTAAATGCCGAAATGTAAAAAATATTGACGTGATTCTAGAAAAGCCGCTGTAAATGCACTTAAGAAAGGTAGACTGCAAACAGAATTAGCTCGTTCTTTTGCCGTGTCTTGGCAACTTGTTATTACATGGAATAAAGTTTTTAATAAACAGAAATACATCGAAAATACTCGAAGTGGCCATCCGAAAAAAACGACTTGCAATGTTGACTGTATTATAAAAATGTTATCGACAAGTGGTTGTCGTAAGTCCGCTGTAATAATAAAAAACGAATTAAAAGAAAATTACGGCATAGACATACACGTTTCATCAGTCAAACGACGCCTAAACCTCTATGGTTTACATAGCAGAAGACCAGCAAAAACACGTTTGTTATCTACTAAGAATAGGAAGGCTAGAGTTGCATTTGTAAAACACATAACTCTTTCAGGGGCAAAGCAATTCCATTGCTAAAGTGTTGAAATTAATGATTGACACCAGAATTTTGGTTAAAAAAAATTCGGTTTATTATGTGTGTGAAATATAGCTTTTTCTTATTTACAAATAAATTTGTTTTTAAATTCCGGTGTCAATCATTAATTTCAACACTTTAGCAATGGAATTGCTTTGCCCCTGAAAGGGTATGCCGTTTTATAAATGCAACTCTAACCTTCCTATTCTTATTAATTAACAAACGTGTTTTTGCTGGTCTTCTGCCATGTAAACCATAGAGGTTTAGGCGTCGTTTGACTGATGAAACGTGTATGTCTATGCCGTAATTTTCTTTCAATTCATTTTTTTTATTATTACAGCGGACTTACGACAATCACTTGTAGATATCATTTTTATAATACAGTCAACATTGCAAGTTGTCTTTTTGGTATGGCCACTTTGAGGCTTATTTTCGATGTATTTCCGTTTATTAAAAACTTTATTCCCTGTAATAACAAGTTGCCGAGACACCTTAAAAGAACGAGCTAATTCTGTTTGCAGTCTACCTTTCTTAAGTGCATTTACAGCAGCTTCTCTAGAATCACGTCAAATTTTTTTACATTTCGGCATTTAAAAATAATCACAATAAGTCAACATAAACACTAATGGAAGCTATAGCGCCACTGACACCTTCAACAATTAAATGCAAACTAATTGTCAAAATACTTTTGAGCTAAGGAGGAGTCATATTTCTTCGGTGGCGCCGAATGTAAACAAAAAAGTTGAAACTTGATCCATTTAAATAACTGCAGTTATAGTGTTCTAAATTATAGGGAATATATTTTCTTTTAGATTTTTATATTAAATAAAATAAGAGAGAATATAAGGTGGTCAAAATACTTTTGAGCGCTACTGTATTAAGCGAGTATCTTGACGGCCTGAGTGGAGCAAGATCGCCTGATCAGAGATCCAGCTTAGACTTATTTACTCTCCAATGACGGGTCTCTCCGACACGCAGGGGCTCGCAGGCAGAAATCTAACCCAACCAGACGGAGAAGGCACCTATCTTTTACAAAACATTAAAAAAAACTTATTCAAGATAAAATTAATTTACAAACTGTGGCTGAAGCCAGGCTGCCAAAAGTCCGACAAGGGGCAGCATAATCAGTAGTTCTGGAAAGTTACAAACAATTTTAGGGTCCAAACTAAAAAAATCTTAGAATTATATTCTGAGTTCAACGTTAGCAAGTTAAATTCAGTTGCTTACAATTAATATTATCTGTGTCAAAAGAATTTACAATTTCAGCGCAAGAACAATTTGCCAGTAGATTAATTAACAATAGATTGATATTTCAATTTAGCTATAAGTATTTTTGAATGTCAAAAGATTTAATCTACACAATAATTCAATATTTGGTTTCAATCTGTACAAATTTTAGACACAATTTTTGAATACCAGTAAATAGACCCTATTCGCTATAAATTTAGAAGAGAAATATTAACCGTTTAATGCATCGGAATCTTATGCTAAGTTGTATAGAAAATAACCCCCAGCAAATTGTGGAGATCTTATTTTTACTCCTGTATCATATATAAATCTTATAGGAATATTATTAATGCTTGGAAAATATCTATATAGATAACAGTTTAACTTTATCCGTGTTTTAGAAATTACTCTATAAGTTTCTGCTTTTGGATTTGACCATAACCGGTCATGACTTTTGTTCATGATATAGACATGAACGAAAGTGTGTTTCTTATTTCCAATTTCCGATAAGGTGTCTAAAATTTAAATTATCACAAACAATAATTACCCTTAACAAAAAAAATTTTAGTATATGATAATGTTATATCAGGAACGTTTTCTTAAGCGTCTCAGGACTCTTAAAGCTTCAAAAGTTTCGATTTTTTTTTTTTTTTTTTTTTTTTTTTATGTGTTAAATCCCTATCAATTCTGAACATTTTGATATAATTATTTTCTTGAAATTCCCTTTGGAACCCTTTGGAATTATGAATTTTGAAATTATAGCTGCTCAATAGCTGAAGCGGCGTTTCCGAAAATTTGAAGTCATTTTTCTCAAAATGACGTTTTTGGGCGTAGTGAGCAGGATATCTCAAAACTGTTCAGGAATTTTTCAATATATATGTTTCATGTTAGTTTGTATAAACTGATAATAAAATTTCCTTTTTATTGTTTAAAAGACTATTTTTTTAGCTGTTATAGTGTTGAAATTTTCAAAATTTTTGTATTAGCTAAATCCAACTTTGTATTAAAAATATAAAAATGTTGTTAATACAAATTTGTTTAGATTCAGATTTATTATTACAATCTAAAATATAATTAAGCACCAAAATTTTCATTCTAGTGTCAAAATGTATTTTGTAATCCTGCGCATAAGCTGTTATACCAATATTCTGCTTAACAAATGGCTGCCAGTTTAAAGGCCCCTATAAATATTAATTCTACATCTTCTAATTTTTTACATATGTGAAATGGAAGAACATATTCATATCTTTCATTCCTTTAAAATTGTGTATTAAAATCATGTAAATTTTATGTTATTTTATGGTAAAAATGGTCCTTTAGTTCTAATTTTTAGAGTCTTGAGATCAAAATAAATGTAATGTTTTCAAAATACAGCAGTATTTCTACTTAATACTTCATTTTAATTCTATTTTAAGTACAAAGTAGTTTTTTATACATTTAAAAATAATTCATACAATATATTGTCAATAATATGTCAATATATTGTTAAGACACCGATATAGTTAAAATTATTTTTGAACATTTATTCTTCTTTTAAAATCTATTAAATCATTTGTTAGTCTCCATTCATGCCAGCAACAAAGATTTATTTCACTATACGTGCTTAATTCTGATTGACCTTTTCAGATTATTGACATGTGTTTACTCGTCTTTTACAGCAAACCAGTGTACATATGCTTTTTTAAACAACAAACTGCAATGTGTATAACAATGTATTCAATTTAGATTCAATTTAGATTTTAAATGTAAAATGAAATTGTTTATTAGATATTCTCCTTTTCTAGTTATAGATTTTAATTAAAAGAATAATAAACTATTATTACTATTTCTTAGGTTATAATTTACTGAGCTGCAAATTTAGAAGAAAAATAAGATTTGTTTTTTAGCTGAGCTTGCATATCTGGTAAAAAGTTCAATGAAAATTAAGGATAGACCGAAACCGAATTTCGGCGATCTTCCTGTTTTTGGCCGAAAACGAAAATGAAAAATTTTCAAAAAATTTTAAGTAAATAATACATACATAAATATACATAATTATTAATTGATTATACGTGTAATTATACGTGTGGTCCAAGTCGACT
Organism: Maratus speciosus; assembly: GCA_963932465.1. Taxonomy (NCBI): domain Eukaryota; kingdom Metazoa; phylum Arthropoda; class Arachnida; order Araneae; family Salticidae; genus Maratus; species Maratus speciosus. Next base: position 321,825,507 of record OZ010789.1, read on the forward strand.
CTCTGTGCCTCTCACAAAAACTTTTCATTTTCACATAAAATAAAATATAATTAATTCATCAACAGCACAAAATGATTTTCTTTATACGAATTTCATCTCATTAAAAAATGTTTTAGGTTGTACATACCTCAGTTTAGCTTCGATAAAGATTTTTGTAAATCATCTCTTTTACTACACTTTTCCGTTCAAAACACTTCTGCGGTTTCAAATTACAATTTTTCTATTAGTGTTAAGTCTACAGATTTTAATGAGTGCGTGGAAAGCATCTTCAAAGTTTAGTCATATAGACATTGCTTGATTTTTAATTTGCACTCACGTCTTGAGCCAATCATGACCGATAATTATAAACAATGATGGCCATATCAATTAATAAAGAGTGTCTCATTTGAGCCGACACAGCTCAAATAAATGAGAAATGTTGAAAATTTTTGAAGCAAGAAATAATGCAGATAGTTTCGGTCCGGTCTAATTTTTGGCAGCATTTCCGCCGTTAAGAAATTTTCGGCGAAACTCAGATTTTGGGCCGAAAACGAAACCGAATTTTCGGTTGATCTCTAAAGAAAATTATTTTTGCAACTTTAATATCCGATCCGAAAGATATAAGGGAAACTGGGGATTAAAGTGACAAGAGATGAAAAAGGATACTCAAAATTTCAGGGAGAAAATAAAATGTACAAAGTTTCAACTGTGGCTCAATTGATGGCGATACTTGTTCTGGCTTAATAATCCTTATAACTAACTTAAGCAATTGTAGCGTTGTAGGTGATGGAAGCAAAACCTGTTTTTGATATAAAAAAGTAAATTTTGATGTTATTGATGTTTTGATGTTGTTGATGTTTTGATGTTGTGCTTAGCATTATGAGATTTATGTTATTTAGCACTATAAATTATGCACTTTACGGGAATGTCAGTATATTTTGTTAGCTAAAATACTGTCATGCACGAATGCATTTTTAATTTCCCTAGGTGGGTATGGGGTTGAAAGGGACAGTAACTAAGGGGTTGAAAGGGACGGACCCCTCAAGTTGACCCTCATGATATCCCTATCAAGCTTCAAGCTTCCTTTAATGAAGCTAAAAAAAAGAGTTAGCTTCATCTTTGCTCCAAGCATCTAATATGAACTATGGTTTGACAATTGTGTATATGAATATTCAATTTCTTTGAACTCTCCAAATATAACCCTATCTTGGCAAACAAACAAGCAAGCTGAAATTGACAGGTTCCAAGATTTTATGCAACGAAATTCATTACTTTTTCTTAAGAAATCTATAGCCATTAGTTTAATAAGAAGTACGAGTTTCAACAAAGCTAACGCTGATATTTAAAAAAAAACCTTCAGTCAGTTATGGATCGCTATAAATTTACACAGAATATGATATATAACTGTGATGAAACAAGTTTAATTGCAGAGCACAAGCCACTTAATATAGTAATAAAACGCAGTGAAAAACAATTTTCTCGCGCAACATCAGCTGAACGTGGTAAACTTGTCACCTTTTGTGTTTGTCAGATAACTCTGTTCAGCAGTATTCGTTTCAAAGGAAGAATTTCAAGTAGTTCATGCTCGGAGGTGCCCTATTCCAAAGGTTTGGACTTTCTCATCAAAGTTGGTGAATGACCGCAGAATTTTTTTAAAGCAATTGTGCATTAGCTAAATGTTCTAGTTGTTCGAAAACTGATCCAGCGCTTCTCTTAATTGATAATTATGAAAGCAATATAAATATTAAGACAATGAAATTTGCGAAAGGTAATGGAATAATTATGGTGATATTCCTGACGCACTGTAGCCACAAACTCTAGAAAAGCACTCGTAATGAATTCAAGGTACATTTTTTCAGAAAAAACAAAAACAAAATAAAACCACTTTTTATTTACTGATACCATTGACATGAATGACGTGAATATTAATGATATTGTGATGAAGTTACCTAAACCCGTAACTGGAGATGAGACAAATAGAGCTAAATCTTTCTTAAACTTTTTGACTGATTTAACGTTGTTTTATGTCAAGTAGACCTAAACATGTTATTTTTCTTGTTTTATTTGTTATTGTTTGTATTATTTTTATTTGTGTATTATTATATATTATTTTTGACACTATCTTTTATTTTCACTTTTATTAAACGTTCATAAAAATGTTTTATTTATGTGTGTCCCTTTCATCCCCTACAATGGAGTTAAAAGAAACATTTCTCCCAATTTATAAAAATGCGTATATATTTTAAATTACTGTAATTGAAGATAAGAGGTTTTACTAGTATCAAAGCAAAGGTTTTAGAGAAGAATTAGGCGCAAACTTGAAAGCGATATCTTTTAATGTCATTATTTTATAAACTTATAAAGACAAAATCCCCCATCTCCCTAATAACAGAGTTTTTTCGTCATAGGAGTAACGGAATCAGAATCAGAATCAGATCAAGTCGAGTGGCCAACTTATAAAATTTATTGCTTGTAGATAAGGTTTTATCTGTTCGATGCTATTTAAAAAAAAAACAACAATTTGTAAATTTGTAAAGATAAAAACATAAATAATATATATAAATATATACGAGTATATATATATATATATATATATATATATATATATATATATATATATATACATATAAGCCAGATGACATTGTCCGCAATAATTCAATAACAATAATAATTATGAAGGTTAAATAAGTGACATGTTTATCAGATAGTTTATAGTTTTTTATAATGTATTTTTTTTAAATAGTACATATTTCTTTCATTTTGCTGTCTGAAACTGTAAGTATGCTCAAATTGAACATGTAAAACTGTATCAAAGATCTATTAATTTTAATTTTTCATTCTATTTAGCTATTAAAATGTATAAAGAAAAAAAATAAAATTTAAAAATTTTGAGATTTTATTTTGAGATGTTTTACAGTTTAAGACAGCGCAGTCTCATATATCGAGAGAAATTTGAACTACTATTTTTTTAAATGCAAATTTTGTTAGTTAAATGATAAACATGTAACTTACATTATCTTTATATTTATTATAGTTTTTTTTTATTATAATATTGGAGAGTTCGTTATAAAATATCTTGTATCACGATGCGCGATATTGTTTTAGGTGGAGATACATTAAAAATCCAGTGTAAAGTATGCTCAGGTATCATTGATTTTGAATACAGAAAAATAATTGAATCTGCAAACATTCACGCAGATGTACTGAAAAGTGTTTAGAAGTAATTGCATTACAACTTGAAATTATAAGCAGGAAAGAAAAATCATGCGTCGAACGTAGATTATGAAACATTTTCCAGCACACTCCGAATAGTGTATTCAAGCAAACAATTTGGGTATCCCATAAAACAGTTGAAAATCCAATTTCGTCAACTGCCATGAATAGTCGGAAAAGAATTCCAACTACTTTGTGAACACCTGTACATAATCTATCGATTTTTATATATACTACATATTATGCTACATACACTCTTTTCGACAATTTCCGTCTGAATAGACAGAAATGTACTCATTTTTTTGAACAATCCCGTATATGATCTATATAACTTATGCACAACAAATTATATGCAAAAAAATTGTTAACTTAAAAATCTCATACCACAAGTGAAAACGCACTTCTAGCAATTATCGTTTTTTGACAGTATTGTAACGGATTACTTTTATGTGTCCCTGTAAATGAACAATAAATTCTCTGCTCACCATATTGCACAGTTAGCATTTTGTAATCCCCTCAGTGACGTATATCAAATTAAATATGTTTGAAATAGTGTAACATTATTAAAACAGAGTACGAACGATTTTTTCCCATTGATCATAATGTAACGGAATTCTTTCCATGTTCCTGTAAACAACTATGGTTTCTGCAAACTTCGTTTCCCCTGCCAAGCGTGCAATAGTAGATTTTTAAAACATACACTATTTTCTTAGCATTCCGACCATACTTAAGTAAGTTACAGTTCGGATAGACATAATGGCAGGCAGACGGACAGACAAACCGAATTCATAAAAACTTTTCAATTAAATTCGAAAATGTTAAAAAGACCCTCACACACAGCGAAAATCTTAATAGAATAAAAAAAATTATATAAATTTTACACAAAATTTTATTCTTGCATCAAAATCTGTAGCTTGGTGAACGACATAAGTTGAGCTAAAAAGAATAAAGAGCTTAGCTACTATTTGCACGAGAAAAAATTCAAACAATACGGTAGTGTTCTTTTCTTTTTTGTTTCTTTTTTTATTAACTCATCAACTCCGATTGGCAAGAAAACTTGTCATTTAAGTACAGTACAGCCCCGATTATCCGCGGAATTGGGTGGCAAGGGCACCGCGGATAACAAAAAGACAGAAAATGGGGTGTAAGCTCGAAAAAAAAAAGTTCAACATTAAAACTATGTTTTAGTGTACAAAAAAACATAATAAAATGTTTAAAATACATATGCACAGTACAGCCGAAACCTTTGCTTTACGTCTAAATCACTAAAATAAAGAACTGTAAACAAGAAACAATGTCATACATACTGTACAAAAAGTGTTGAGTTACACCTTAAAAAAAAAAAAAAAAATTCAGTCACTTGTTTTTGCCTCTTGCTTTAGAAACACTTTTTCTATCTCAAAAATTAAGCTATTCTTGATATGCTCCCCTGGAATTTATCATAATATTCTTAGTTAATTGTTAAATATTTTAATAGCTGTGCTTACGTTTAGTTAATAAAATCAAGAAAAGACATCAAGACTTTATACTGATATTTTAAACATGGCAGCCGAATCTAGAAATATTCTTCTATTACTTTCGAATACATCAATTTTTCTGTTTATATTTATTAGTAGAGCTTATTGTATTTTCCTTACTTAAATTTAAAAATTTGGCTTAAATTTAAAAATTTGACTTAAAATTTGGCTTACATAAAAAAAAAAAAAAAAAAAAAAAAAAAAAAAAAAAAAATTCGTTTTGCGGATAAACCGCACCGCGGATAATCGGGTCTCTACTGTATTACGAAATTTTAACTGTGAAAACTAATATTTTAGTAAGGTAATTTTCATAGTACCTTATCTCAAACTTTGAGATATTAAATGAGTTAAAATTACAATTATTGAAAAACTGGTGTCAACTAGTATCAAGGTTTTAAAACAAATGTAAAAGAAATTCGTCGTTAATGGGTTAATATACTTTCAATTTAGTATTAGTAAATACGAAAGTGATATAATTTTGCATCTATTTTACTTTACATCAACATCATTTTTACATCGAGTGTTTCCTTATTATGAAATGTATCAGATTACTTGAAATGTTCAAGACTCCTTTGATTCTGATGACATATTTATACAGTCGCGAGAAAAAATGCACCACTACTAACTCTAAGAAAAGTCACCATATAAAAGTGTGAGGTATCAATCGATTAATAAAAATTATGTAAATGATACTATACTTAAACTTTCCTTAGTGAATTATATGAATTTCATACACAAAATTTTATTCCTGCAGCAAAATTTGTAGCTTGGCGTACGACATATCTAGAGCTAAAAAATAAAGAGCTTAGCTACTACTTGGGCGCGAGAAAAAGTTCAGATAATACGACAGTTTTCTTTTCGTTTTTGTTTCTTTTTTTCTGAATACTAGCCAACCTTGGCGACCAGTTTGGTCTCCCTTAAAATTTATGTTTGGGAAAGCATGCTAAGCATTGTATCATGTTACTTTTATTCATAATTCAATTTATTTGGACTTCCTAAAATATAATTACTATAATCCCTTAAACTAATATTAAATTCTGTTGCATTAAAATATCTCAATTTGTCGATTTTCTGTAAGCAAGAAAGTCTATGAGAATTTGGCGAAATATTAGAGATATCGCCAATTCTGCGTCACTTTTGGCGACTCATTTTGGTCACCAAATTCGGAGATAGATTGCCAAGTTGGTAACAAACTTGGCGGCATTTGGTGGCAGAACAGGGTCCGCGCCTATGGTAACCCCCTTATTGGTATGGTGATGCATTAAATGCTGTTCAATAACCAATGAGATGCGTTTCATTCCGGCTTGCCATTAAACAATTAACAAATAATCATGATTTCTGTGCCATGTACGATAGCGTAATATATATATAGATGCTTTCAGCTTAATATTAGTAAATATGAAAATTATATAATTTTGCATATATTTTACTTTATATTAATATTATTCTAACACTGTGTGTTTCCTTATCATGCAATGTATCAGATTACTTGAAATGTTCAACAATCCTTTGATTCTGATGCATATCGTTCCCCCGCAAGAAAAGTGACACATCTCGCAAAAATTCATTTTGCATTCTATTTCAATAATAGGTCTGTCATAGGTTTGTTTTACTACATTAAAAGTTTCATAAGTGTAGTTGTCTGGAAAATCACTTTATTACGCTATATGTCCATTCGTGACCATAGAAGAGGGGTGGATTGTGTGGGGAAGTAAAATGACTCAACCCTCCAATCATCCTCTACATCTTCATTCTTAAGCGTTTTATGCTTTTATGCATGTTTTTATTGTTGCATGAACAGTTAAGTGCTAGTAATTTAATGTTGCAGTAAAAACATGCAAATCTTCTTTTGCCACTTTTGTTAAATTTACTTTTGTCGAGATGTGTCACTTTTCTTGCGGGTGACCGATATTTACACAGTGACGGGGTAAAATGGAACACTGCTAACTCTGAGAAATGTCACCATATAAAAACATGAGGTTTCAATCGATAAATAAAAACATTAGTAAATCATACTATACTTAAATTTTCCTTAGGGATCGTCGACAGGTACTTTTCGGTTAGCCGGGCGCCAGTGTTATATATACGTATATATGTGTATATAAATGTATGCATATATACATATATATTTACATATATATATGTGTGTATATATGCAATATGTGTATGTGTATATATATGTATATTTACATATATGTATGTTTATAAATATGTATATATAACACTGGCGCCCGGCTACCCGAAAAGTACCCGTCGACATTTAAAAATAGCAGCAAATTAAGGCATCTGCCTACGTTCGTAGCACTTTTTTTTTAATGTACATTATTTACAAACTACGCACATTTTTAGCTCATTTGTAATACAGAATGATGGAAAAACATAAAATCCCAGCAATATCTCCAACACCATAAACAAGATTTTTTTTTTTTTTTTTTTTTTTGCCGTTTTCCCATCAAAATTTCATGCTTACGTCAGACAGCGTACACCCAATTCAACTAAATGTATTTCCTTTTACTTTGTACTAAATACTACTATTACAATTACTTGTGCACTGTACTAGGAGTTGCATACTATATTCAAAATTGACTGAAATGTTTCGAAAAATACATATTTTTTATTAAAAATATGTTTAATGAAGTTTATCGCACATGAAAATAACGGAAAAAAAATATTTTCCAGAAATCGCATTTAAAGATTTCTTTTACATATGTCAGATACATACAAATTAATCTAGAAGTTTCAGTTAAGGTTTATCAGTGCTTTTATGCGAAAAAGTAACAAAATGATCCACAGAAACATTGTTTACATTTCTCCCAGCCTTCCTACGCCCACTTCCAGTATTACTTCCCGTTTATTAAATTTGTCATAACCCCTTTTCTGGTAATCAAAAGAATAAAGTTAAAACAGATTTGGAATTTCAAAAGATTGCTCTTTTAAATTAAAAAAAAATCGAAAATTTATTCTAAAGGGCCATTTTAATGTAGGCAGATACCTTAAAATGTTTAATATTAGAGTCTGATTTTGAGATTATATTGGGATTCTTTGAAACAGTTTACCTTTGGATATCAAACGAGAAATATGGCGATGCTCATATATTGTTAATTTATTTAGATATTAAAATGTTTGTAAAGTTTTAAATTAAATTATTACATACTAAATTATTTTCTAGTTTCTCATTCGCAAAGCTAATCCTTTATTCTAATACTTTAACTGATAACTTTTATCTAAATTTTATCCTCGCTAAAATTTTATTGATAGATACATAATGGAATATGTCTACGTACGTTCTGTGGTTTTTAACAGCTGTATTTTAATCGCACAAAAGTCTTTCATGCCTTGTTCATAGTTCTAACAAAAAGGTACTCCTATCTAATTCTAACGTCTGCTGTTTCCTAACTTAACAGTATAGATATACACCGCGTCCCAAAACTTTAGAGAATCAATGAAATTTGCATGAACATAAAAAGTAATAAGGTACAATTAAAATTCGTGGGATAGGTAATAAATAAAAGCAGTTTTTCTGATATACAGATATAAATTATGATCAAAGGTTTGAAATTATAAAATATACATTAAATTATATAAAAATGTGCTGTCCCAAAAGTATAGACAATTGTAAGTTTTTTTTTGGTTTTACATTTATAAAAGTACTAAAAACTTACTTTTAATATTTAATTGTATTGCCACGACACTTTATAACATCAAATACACGTTGTTACATATAATTAACTAAGCATTGCATTACAGAAGGAGGTATTTCATACCACACTTTGTCAATTGCAGTTTTTAAGTCATTTACACATGTATGTTGCTTTCCATTTTCATATATTTTACGAGATAAGATCCCCCATATGTTCTCCATGGGATTCAAATCTGGACTAAGTGCTGGCCAGTCTAATAGTGTGATATTGTTTTGCCTAAACCATGTTTTCGATGATGTGGAGGTATGGATGGATGCCCCTTCTTGTTGGAAAACACAGTCCGGTCCTGCTAGCAAATCTATAATTGGCAGTAAATTGGTACGTAAAATATCCTGATAATCCTCTGATTTCATTTTTCTGTCCATAAATCCTAGAAATGTTTGGCCGTTGAAAGAAAATCTTCCCAAAGGTCATTATGGATCCTCCACCTTGTTGCCTGCTGAAACAGTTCTTGGGTTCTTTTCTTAGGTCATGCCAGTATAATTTATGACCATCAGGGCCGTCTAAATTCCATTTCTTTTCATCACTGAAGATGACAGAAATCCATTTTTCACTGTATGACATATGCTTTCTCGCCCACTTTAGACGTGCATCTTTATGTCTTTGCTTTGAGCAAGGTTTTGCTTTCATTCTCCGGTAAACAATATTTTTTGAAGCTTTAATTCTTCTGTCTACAGTACTTTTTGAAATTCTGGAATTTGATGCAATTTCACGCACAGATAAATTATCAACTGAAGCCATTTTTAATAACATTCTATCATTACATAACATTGTTTTCTTTGATCTTACGAGTCGCTTTCTTAGTATTCCATGTTCCACTTGAGCTCAAAACTCTATAAATACTGCTCAAGGATCTCTTTATTCTTCTCGATATTTGTACAGGATTTTGTTCTTGCGCTTTTAAATGTAAGATCTTAATAATTTCATCTTTAGAAATTTCTTTAGAACGTGGCATTTTTATCAGAATATGCAGGAAATGTCTTTTCCGAATCACAAACAAAACAATACATTGAACTCATTTGATTCCACACAATTTCAATAAATTATTATGCTAAAAGACAGCAGACGATATTTCAATTAAAGGGAAAAATTATTCTGCATTTATAGAAGCAGACGAAAATAAAAATATTTTATTTTGTGAACAAAAATGTAAAAGAAATCATGTAATGTTGTATTGTGTCTATACTTTTGGGACAGCATATTTTTATGTAATTTAATGTATATTTTATAATTTCCAACCTTTGATCATAATTTATATGTGTATATCAGCAAAACTGCTTTTATTTATTACCTATCTCACGAATTTTAATTGTACCTTATTATTTTTTATGTTAATGCAAATTTCATTGATTCTCTAAACATTTGGGACGCGGTGTACAATAAGAGAATATAAAAATCATGAATTTTGCACTTTCCGAGCAGCATTTACTTATTTATTTAGGTTTACTTTTTCATTTCATCTATTTTATTAATTGCCAAATATGGGAAGCCCTTGGCATGTCTGCCGTTCAAAATTTAAATATTTTCTTCCTAACCGCTGTTTTCTAAATTGATCGCTCTGACTTTGACCACACTTATCTTGGCAGTATAGACGATATGAAAATGTAATTACATCACCTCTGACGCTCCTGTTGAAAGTATCCTAAAATTTGACTGCCTGACGGGGGGGGGGGGGGGGCACTTACGAAATATCCCTGCATACGAAAATAAATTTAATTCCATGAATTACCGTTCGGTTTCTTGTGTCGAATCCAGCATTTCGGGACGAGAACTTTTGGGTTTTGCGAATTATGCTACGCAACTGGACTAAAACCGGCCTTAAACCCTCTTTCCATATCTCTGCAACCATTTCTGATTAAAAACGAACAACAACCAACTAATTCCTTCATGGGAAGTATAGTCAGATTTTATAAGTTTAGACAATTACTTTACGAACTATGCAAGTTAGTGCTTGGAATGACTCGCGTTATATTCATTTCTTATCGTTGCGAAACTGATTGTAATGCGGGTTGTGTTTTAAGCATAATTCAAATATTATTTAGCGGAATGAATTGTAATTTTTTATCCACATATTTGAAGTAAAGTTCGGCACTGGTCGGGTTGTAATCGACCCGAACATTCAAAATTCAATTTGATGTTAATCCGAAACACAAACCAAATCCAACAAATTAAGTTTAATCTACCAACTCTACCCGAAACCTCATCTGAACCAGACAAGAAAAATTTTCATCGACCCGAACCCGAAATGAAAGGAAATTAATTTATGTTTTAATGCGATTATAAAAAGTAATAATGAAGTTATATCTCTAATATACCAATTACATATGCATATTTAGTTTATTGCATGAGAGTAAAAGTGCATATAAGTAATGTGATCATACATTATTATTTCTTTGTGGTAAAAACACTTTTTTATTCTCTCGGCATATGAAAAAAAATCCCTGCCGGCCCGGCCTACAGGCGAAGGTAGATTTCGAAGTCATGTATACTAATTTAACCAACAAAAAATAAATCATGATTAGAGATAAACCCACTTTAACAATTTTATCTGGCCGCTTTTGACGAGTTCTTATTTCGTTTTTATATAAGAACTGGTTTTATCAGAATCATGTTAGGGCTATTAAAAAAAAAAAAAAAAAAAAAAAAAAAAAAACTTTCCCATGCTCAACAACTCGAAATTTTCTTTCCCATTTTCAGATTCATTTTTTATAGAAAAAATATGAAACTTGCTGACGTGATTTTTGAACCGATTTATAAGCGAACTGTGTTTTTATTTTTCGTTCAATTAATTAAAACTTGATTTATTAACAATTATTTTCTCAGTAGGACAATATTTTTCGTTTCTAACACAATCGCTTCGGGAAATTCGGTTCAAAATGCACACTTTGACAGAATTTTTTGAAATATATTCTGCCTCTATCAAAATATCGATCATTATGGTACATTATGTGGTTTCCGAATAAGAGACTGTACCAATTGGATGCGTTTGAGAGCAAAAATGAATTTAAAAGTGAGTCAGAAAACAAGCAGTTTGGATTTGAATACACCGATAATACGATGATTTTTTTCTTCCACAGCTATGTGTTTTTAATTTGTTTTTGCTGTAACAATTGATCCTATCAAAAAATTGTCAATGTAAATGTTGTAGATAATATTATGAAGATATATAATAAATGCATGCGGATTTTATATCTTGTGAGTTGATCAAATTATGAATTTTTTCTTCTTTAACTCCCCCTTTTTGTTTTCGTTTTTAATTTTGTTTTTTTGCGATACGAATTAGTCCTATCAAAAACTTGTCAGTATAAAAGTTGTAGATAATATTAAGAAGATTTATAATAAATTTAATTGGATTTAATATCTTGAGAATTGATGTAGTTATGATTTTTTTCTCCCTAAAACCCTATTTTGTGCCCTTTCAGCCCATTTTTAATTTGATCAAAAATCTGTGATACATAAATTTTTGGCCCAATTTTTAGAAGTAATAAAACCTATAAATTGATTTGATATGTGCAAAAATTAAGAATTTATGGGGTTTTTTAGGTTTTCACCCCCCCCCTATTTCCATCCCCTTGGTCCGATTTTGCCCGTTAACGAACTTGACCGAGATGTTATGTATCAGTTTGGAAGAGATTTGTGCAGAATTGTGGAAGTTATCGTGTTCAGAAGAAAGTGATATATAATATATATATATATATATATACATATATATATATGTACAAGGGACTCTATTTTATACATAGCAGCTTGTATATTCAATGTTTTTGGCATCCATGTTAATTGTGTTGGGGAAACTGTATTATTGTCATTTCATTCATAATCACAATTTTTGATGGTGGTCGGCAATGTTTATTTAATGGTTATATATATACATATACAGTGTGTCCACGTATAACCTTACCGACCATTATTTTCGCAAAAATACGAAATTTAAATTTTTTATACGGTCCCCCGGTCCTATAAGTGATATTTACTAAAAATTTACTGTGACACTATCAAGTAAGACAAAAGAAGTTCCATTCATCTAATATTAAAATGACCGAGTTATGAAACTTTGAAATGCATGACTTAAGCCACTTTTTTGCATATCAAAACAGATGATCTCGACCACTCTTTCAGGGGTCGTGTATAAAGTACTTAAACTTATTTCAAGGTATCTGCGCTTTAAAGGAAATCGTACAAATATTACGATTAACTTTTATTAGATAAGTTTCAGATTAGTTAAAATAATTGTATTTTAACATATGTTTTATTTTGTAAGGATTTGAGGCTATGATTTCTTTAACTACAATTATGTTATTTTTAAAAGGTTTTATTTAACTTGCAATGATCGTCTTTCCAGTTTAAAATTTGTACTTGAACTTTAACTTATTTTCAAATGTCCGATCGAAGTTAATTTTTATATACTGACTTAAATCCGATGACAATGCAATATTATTATGATTTTCGACTCTTACCATCTTATACATACTTATATTAGAGGATAACACAAAAAAAATTCGGGTAGATACCGTCAAGAAGTTTAAGAAAGAGTTTTAGATTAGATAACATAAACCTGCGGTGGTTGTGTTTTTTAATTACATTTTATGTATTTTTTAACGCTGAATCAAAAAATTACCTTCACTTTTAACCATCATGTCAATATTTTTCGCAAATCGTAAATTTCAAGGTAAAAAAATAGCGAAAAATCTGATACTATACAATAGATGTAAGACTTTTTTATTAAGTTTAATTTTATTTAATTCAATAATTTATTAGATTTTTTGGCTTATACTAGGTTTCTTACAGCTAAACAGCTTGGCGTCCGATGAGGTTGGGAGAGGAAGAGGAAACAATTTTAACTTTTAGCTTTTTAACTTTGAAATTTGAAATTTGAGAAAATTCCTGATGTGATGGTTTACAATGAAGGTCATTTTCGGATTCAGTTCTAAAAAATACATAAGAATCAATTTTCAAAAGCTAAAAAACATGCCACAAACCAAAATTTGAAAGACAGTGTAATCAAACAGCATTTTAAAATATGTATCATTTTGTAAAGAATTGAGACTGTTGTTTTTCATCCTTTTATTTAACAAAATATCTGTTATTTTTATCCTCTTATAATGTTCAGTACAAATTGTACATTTTGCAGTAATATTTTCAAGAGTTCAAATTTATATTGCAATGCTAATTTTACTCTCAACCATTTCTATATATCTGACGAAATTATATTTCTACTAAATTTGTGAATGACCCTTAATATGCAGCAAAAAATATACTCCAACTTTAAACAGCTATTACTCGGTCAATTTTGATCGCAGAATATCGGGCCTTTTTTTGCCTTACTTGACAGTGTAACAGGGAAATTTTACTAAATATAACTTATAGGACCGGGGGGACCGAGTAAAAATTTAGATTCTGTAATTCTTCACTAAATTGTTTTTTCGCTTCAAACTTTTTTATCTTAACCATGCATCTAATTTTGACCATTTTTGTAATTGGAAGTATGCATCTAGGACCAACGATTGCGGAAATAAAGGTCGGTCAGGTTGTACGTGGACACACTGTATATATATATATATATATATATATATATATAGAGAGAGAGAGAGAGAGAGAGAGAGAGAGAGATAAAAAAAATTTATTGAGAGTGGTTTTGGGTTCTAGGAGTCATGATCGGTGTTGATCTGCAATTTTTTTTCAGAAATTCCAACATAGGGGAGAATGTAATAGGTAGTATTTCATACAAAATCTACCTAATAGTAGCGACATTTAAATTTTGAGTGACACAAAAGCACATGTATTGTATTTTTGACAGGTTTTGCACGCACACACATGTTACGGTGTATGTAGATCCGGAATTGTACCTGATGCATAGGTAAAAGTGTATAAATATACGTGTTAGGAATTGAAAAAGTGTTCGCTATAGAGGTGTAAGCTGTTAGGAAGTATCTGTTATGGCAATTTTATTGTATATAGATTTTTCCTCTGAAAAACTCTTTTGGGAAATCTTTTGAAAAATCGGGTCAATCCGAACCCGATCTGCAAGAATCAAAATACAATCCAAAACAATAAAAGTCAACCCGATTCACAGCAAAAAATAGAAGTCAACGATACCCGCAACTAAAAAATACAGCGTCAACTCGCCTGAACCCGAACCACGGATCGGGTCGGATTCGGGTAAAAGCGAGTTATTTGACCTTTTGCAGGACTCTAACTTGAAGCTTCTAGAAATAACTTTATTTTACAAATGTGATACTAGCCATACATTTATTAGAAAATGCATCTAAAAAAAGAATACTTTTTTAGTGTTCTGTGCTTAAAATTTAAAAACGGAACCGTTATAAGATTACTCGTGTGTCTGTCTGTTAGTCTGTCACAACGGATTTTCTCGGAAACCATTGAACATGAAAAAATCAAACTTGCCAGAATTATAAAAGCTATTGACCCACATATTTAAGAATTATTAGCCATTTACAAATACTTTCAGGAAATATTTAGGGGGATTGTGACGAGTTTAGGACGTTAATATAGAAGAGTTAGAAATCTTCAAGGACTCGTCTTTGTGTAATATCAGAAACAAGATTTTATTAAATTAAAATCATAAATAAAACAAAAGATCCTATTACCAATTACACAATTATTTTTTAAGGGTCCAGGCTTACGATCACGTAGTTTCAAATAAAAGTTAAGTCCGGTGTCACGCCTCTGAAAGGGTTGTCTGTCCAGGGTTTTTAAGTGGTAGAAATTTATCTTTCAGCACTTCTCTGATATGGTGCTCTGGCTGAAATCCTTGTACGTTGACGGGCTGTCAACTTCATGTTAGTCGCTTGAGAAAAGAATTTCAATACGTCTACTGTATCTTATCTTGTCTAATATAACTTCTTTGGCTTGAGTTCAGGGAGAACTCCGCTTTTCTCCTCCGATCCAGATGAAAGTTACAGCCTCGGAGAGTAAGCTTAGCTAACTTGCTTTCGAACAAACGTTCGCACTCTTGTTTCACTGTGATCTCGATGATCACCGAAGAGAAAGTATCACACTCAAGATCCAAATAAATATATAACAACCTTGTGTTTCATCCTATATCACCTTGACTTGTTTGAAAAGATCAAGGTATTTTTGCTCAGTCATTTGGGACTATAGGATGTGGTCATAAACAAACTTCTCTCTCATTGGACGAGATGGGTTTTCTAGGATGCATGGAGAATAGTTTCATTTTCATCAGCTGATTCAATTTCTTCAACCTTCGGAATAATCATAAGGATGCCGTACCATCCAACTGAAAACTCACATGCAATCATTCATTGTTATGTAACTTTTATGTCAACAAAATTGATTTGTGAAGATAGAGTAGAAAGTTTGCTTCACCGCCGCCGTTGAGAACCAGGACTTAGTCATTTTCTCTCCCAGCTTATACATGGGGATTGCTATATATTGAGTTTCTTAATGAGACACTAATGAATTTCTCACGGGGCTAATTAAGTTACTGGATTAAATAAATATATATATATATGTATATCGTGTGGGGTACCGTTCGAAAGATTTCGTAACAACAAACTTAAAAATATAAAAGTTTTAATTTTAGGTATTATTTTATCAGGGATATAGTCGAAAGTGTGCTGCAACCCCACCCCCCTATTTTCGAATCTACTTAAACTAAAATTATGAAAAAATAGAGCTAATAAGAATTTATTTTAATCTTGCAAAAAAAAACAAAAAAAAAACAAAACAAACAAAAAAAAAAAAAACATGGCAATTATCCTAGGTGAGATACATTTCGAGAAAATTGCATTTACCGTTACACACAAACCTTACTTTGCGGACGCTCAGCGAAGGAGTTGAGGTACCTATCAACGTGAATCATCCAAGGATTATTGATGATGATTTTCAAAAAAACTTGTCGGTAATTAGACGAAATATTAATTAAAAACCTATCTATAAAACAGCAGCATGGACCAAGGTATCATTGGAACTTTGCTACCTCTTTTTGAAGCTCGCTTGACACAATCCTACGGAACCGTTTGTGTGCCATTAAAACTCGTATTTCACAGATTTTTGATGCCCAGATTGTTAAATTAATTTCTGGAAATCTAAATCGTTTTACATCAAGTTTGCATAAGTAATTAGTGTGCATAAGCATATTAAATTTTATTTCTACTTTGTACACATTTACGAAAATCCACACATTATCTTGGTCGAAATTTTAAATAATTGCATTTACTAAAGAGTTTTATGCTTTGATTTCATTTAAATACGTCATGTCTAATCTATTTGTATTTTAAGTGATCAAATTTTTATATTGCATGCTATATTAATATATAGGCACTCATTAATGCTTGCACTTTAGAATTATTGCTCACTGGGAGAAATATTGCTAGCATTATTTAAACACGACAATTTATAATTTATAGATTAATTAGTAGAAAATGTACTCGCAATAAGTCATCTATTCATAATTTGTAAAGCCATAAACTTGTTTGAGTGGTAATTTAATATTTAATGAGTGGATTTGATATATAAACTGTTTATATATGTAATAAAGATATTTGTTCCAGTATTAGAAAATTAATCCTTTAGATTCTGGATAATGATAGCTAAAGACAATTATTCATTGATGTTATAGCATATAGCAATGGAAATTTGGAAGGGGAAAATCAAATACTACAGATGCTAATTAACAGTTCGCTACTTAAAGCTTTTCCGATTAAAATTTTGGAAATTTATGTAGCTTATAGATTAGTCGCTCTGTGGAACGTTTGATTAACATCACAGTTTCTGTAATAAGCTAGCCCTCATCTTTTTTCTGAAACATTATCATATATACTAAATAAATCAAACCTAAAAGTAAACAGTAAACACTTTATACGAATTGAATATTTCCAACTGAGCGAAAAAATGCCCAAGGCGTTACTCGAACACTGATCTTTGGTTTACATTGCCAATGCGTTACCGTCTAAGCTACCTGGGCTGACAACCGGCTAGCATATTTCGCTCAGATAACCTTATTGGTAATGACATCTGGCCTGCCATGTAGATAGCTCAACAGAATTAACCGCAGGCAAAGGAACTCCATATAAACGATGGGTATGTAGATATACTATTATTTTTAACACAATCATACTTATTGGTAACGTTATCATGTGAATTGAATACTTCCAACTGAGCGAAAAAATGTCCAAGGCGTTACTCGAACCCAGAACCTAGGCTTACATTGCCAATGCGCTACCATCTAAGCTACCTGTGCTGACAACCGGCAAGCATAGTTAGCTCAGATAGCCGTATTGGTAATAACATCTGGTCTTCCATATAGATAGCTCATCAGAATAAACCGCAGGCAAATGAACTCCATATAAACGATGGGTACGTAGATATACTATTATTTTTAACACAATTATACTGATTGGTAAAGTTATAATGCGAATTTAATACTTCCAACGGAGCGAAAAAAGGTCAAATCGGGACCCGAACCCAGATCCTTGGCTTACATTGCCAATGCGCTACCGTTTAAGCTACCTGTGCTGACAACCAGCAAGTATAGTTTGCTCAGATAGCCCTATTGGTAATAACATCGGGTCTGCATGCAGACATCTCAACAGAATAAACCGTAGGCAAAGGAACTCCATATAAACGATGGGTACGTAGATATACCATTATTTGTAACTCAATCATACTGATTGGTAAAGTTATCATGCAAATTGAATACTTCCAACTGAGCGAAAAAAATGCCAAGCCGGGACTCAAATCTAGATCCTTGGCTTAAATTGCCACTGCTCTACAGTCTAAGCTACCTGGGCTGACTACCGGCAAGCATATTTCGCTCAGCTAACCTTATTGGTAATAACATCTGGTCTGCCGTATAAACAGCTAGACAGAATAAACCGCAGGCAAAGGAACTCCATATAAATGATGGGTACGTAGCTATACAATTATTGTTTGCACAATCATACTCAGAGGTTAAGTTATCATGCGAATTGAATATTTCCAACTGAGCAAAAGTATGCCCAAGTCGGGAATCGAACTCAGATGCTCTAGCGTTTAAGCTACGTGGGCTGACAACAATATCCAATTCATATTATAGATTACTCCACCAATCAGTATGATTGTGTTAAAAATAATAGAAAACACTTTAATTACAACATTTAATATTAACTCTAAGTAAATAAAATCTTCTAAAACAATGAATTTTTAAAAATTGCTTTTTATTAATCGTGTCCTTATTTCGAACGTCTCTTCTTTGGTTATTATCAAAGAAACATGTAAATGCATATCATATAATATTCATTAAGAGAATATTGTAATTGAAAATATAGTAATTTTAGTGGATATGTGGAATAGTACAATGCAATACATGTAAATAATAAAATAACAGAAAAATAATAATTTTTCATAAAAATATTCTCCACAGAGACAAACAAATCATGTCCGTGAACATACACAGTACAAATTTCTAGCACTTACTAGATCTGGACAGTTGATTTATCTTTCATGATACATTATATATTTCAAATTTTGTACTTTTCAACAGTTTGCAATATAATTTGAAAGCGCTTATAACTTCGGTTTACCTGTCTGATATCAATCCGCCCGCTGTCTTTCTGTGCTCTAACTCTTGTAAATATACTCAGATTAATATGTAAATGACATATGTTATTCCGATGTACTAAAATATGTTTGCTGTGCAAAATGCAGTGTGGAAAGCTTATAGTTCGTTTACACGGATAAATGCATTTAGGATACATGATTTTCAATACCAAACATAATGAACCTGAGAAACATATAGAGTAGGTGGGGGTAAAGATACGCACTTTCCATACATTTTGATTTTTAAATCATACATTGGTCTAAACTTACGTAATGAGAGATTCAAATGTTAGATTAGAACCTTAGGCAAGTGCCACCATCAACCGACATTCTAGCAAATTATAATCCTGTGATAAATTGCTTAAAAAAAAAAAAAAAAAAAAACATTGCTCTGCGATGAACATTCTCAATGATGTGTATCAACTTTGAGAGCATTATCTTTCAATTTTACACACGTAGTGCAATTTAGTGTAAGATCTTCAATATATTGGTCTATTCCTGACCACATACAAAACTACGGGCTAAAGACCTAATTTCCACTATACCAAAATGACCAAAGTGTAGTTCTTTTAATATTTGCTTTCTATGAATTTCTGGGATAACTACTCTACATATTTTTAAAATACAACTATAATGAAGAGTAAATTCTTCTTGTTTACCGCCAAAAAGTAAATTTTTAGGAATTTCAGAACCAGAAATGAGGTGATGAAAAATTTGGCGTAAATGGGGATCAGATTTTGTAGCTAAAGCAACAAATTTAGAAGTTAAAGATAAAATAGAGAGTTGATTATTTTGACAATTATTAATTGAGACACCGAACCTAGTCGAAAAAAATCCTTATATTTTCTCATATTTAATAGAAGAAAACAATATAAAATTTTGCCTGCATGTTTAAATATATTATCCATGACTACTCATATGTATCCAGTTTTATCCATTGGTACTAATAACTCAAAAAGAATAATACTGATGATCGTTGATTAATGAATAACTATTAAATGAATGGGCCATAAATCCTCAACATCGGGGAAAAGTATTGTCCACTTTTAACTCTATCATACAGGGTGTCTACAAATTATTTGGAAATTTTCGTAAGTTAAGATGTTCAGAAATATTAAATGAGTTGAAAGTAAAACTAGTAGTAATATTGCCGAGGTTTATTCATAGATGGTATTAGGTGTCATAACTAACAATATCGCTTAGCGAGCGGTAGTCATTCTTGTTCGGCATTACGCTAATGGATACATACAACGGTGCTGAAAAATCGAAATGCTGTCATAGTTTCATAGTTACATTTGTAGAGTCACGACATACGTTCGATGTGACTTACTTTCGTGGCTCTGGAAATGTAACCATGGAAGCATGGCAGCAGTTCGCTTTTTCAGCGGCGTTGTACGTCTCTATTATCTTAATGCCGAACAGGAATGATTACCGCTCGCTGAGCGATAGGGTCAGTTTATGACACCTAACACCATCTATAAATAAACTTCGGCAATATTATTACTAGTCTGACTTTCAACTAGTTAATTTCATTTACTATTTTGGGAGTTCTTAACTTACGAAATTGCTCAACTAATTTGTAGACACACTGTATTTTAAATATTATAATTCCATTGTCATCCATCATGTATCCTTTATTCACATAAAAACCACAACCGGACATGAATTCTTTAGACACTCTGTGTTTAAGCTAGCATTAGTACGATGTTACATAAAAAAAATCTTAACAAAACTTCCATTTGCTCAAATAAAATAGGAACATATCAGGAAGTTACACACACTTTCGACGCACAAATAAAATATTCTTATTCCAAACTACGTTACAGATATGGTCATGCTTCATTTCAAAAATCAGAGAATCAACCGCGGTTATTTTTGTTCCTACAATTTTTTTGGTTGGGCAAGTTATTTTATCAGAAAGAAGGTCCTTCTTTAACACTTTTTTACCGTTTTGAACAAAGTTGAAAAGTGTTTATAAATTTACTTTGTCTGTCCGCCTGTCCACGCTCTAATTCCCGTAAATAAACTCGGACTTCTATGCAATTGAAATATGTTAATGATGCTGACCATGGCGTGTTCGAATATGAAGTGTCATCAATAATCATCTGTCATCATCATCAATAGTTCATTTACAGAGGCACTCAAAAGAATTTCAGTACTTTATGGTTTATGGGGAAAAATCGTTTGGAGATTATTTTATTGACATTAGGCTATTTCAAATGCATTGAAACTTATATAGATGATGGAATTTCTCTACAAGATGATTAAGATAGAATAGGGCATTCATAGCATTCGTCGTTCATTTACAGGGACACACAAAAGAGATCGGTTACAGTAATGTATTTGAGTAACTACTGCTCGAATTGCGTTTTCAGTTTCGGTATACGCTATTACATTTAACTATTTTTTGTATGTTTCTCGTTGTATGTAAATTCTATACCTCGTATACAGGGCTGCACAAATGAATTCACGTACGGTTCTCCTTATTATCGGAAATTGCTGAAGGGGAATTTTCAACTAAAGTATATATGCATTTCTTAATTGAACTACATTTTTGCATGCATGTAGTTAACAGATACATATCTGTATTTCATATATAGAGCTGCTCAAAAAATTCAAATAGTATTCCGATTGTAGAGGGAAACAGCTGGAATTCAGTTTATTAATGTGTTATGCGTTTCCATATGATTGAATTATACATAATATTTCAACTTATTAGACTGTGAAGGTTTGTTACATTATTATGAATGTGTTGGAAAGTGTTTCATAATCTATGTTTGACACATTATTTTATTCTTTCCTGTTTAATTTATTGAAAAAAAATATTAAAATAATTTATTTTAACAAACTTTTAATACATTTCAATTAAGTTGACATTTTATTTTGAGCTGCTATCTATGGAACATAAATTCTTTTTCGTTCCATTGTTTACTGTGATTGGCTTTAATTTATTACCAAAGAATGGTAAAACATTTAACTGATTTTGCAGTTTCATTATAATGTGGAGATTTTTTTTAATAAAGTGAACAACATTTTGGTGTTCAGTTTAATTTCCACCCTAAATGGGTTCACTATTGAACAAAATTTTTGACAGCGTACCTACGGATATGTAATTATGATATTATATATTTTTTAAATCTCAATCATAAAGTGTTGTTTTGACTTTTGTCTGAAAAAAAATATCATCCAATAAATTATACTTTATAAATATTTTTTTCAATGACTTCATATTTCAATATAATCTTAAGAATTGCGTAACCAGACTATGTTGCTTTCTCTCAATTCAGAAAAAAAATCACCTTAAAACAATACTTTCTACCTACATATTACTACAATCGCGATATATTTTGCGAAATAATGTCCACAGTAAATTCACTAACTCTGGCTATTTTTAGATATAGTCTGTTATTTTTTTTTTTACAAAAGAAATAAATATCTCCCGCAGATATATTTTCCTTCTTTTCCACATTCTAAATCCGTCATCTGTTTCGAAAATTTATGAAGAATATTCATACAGCTTTTCTCCCTAATTATACCAAAGCACGTGATACTAGATGGTGAAAGGAAAATCCAAACTGTTATTCTATATGCATCTTCGTTGATAACAAGATAAAAAAATATATATAAAGACTTTTGATATTAAATATCTCTAAGCAGAAAGTAGATGGAAGAACGTTTTTTGATATGTTATTAAACGTTATAAATATTATATATATATATTTAGTTGTGTAGTATTTGTGTAATTATGTAGTAACGTTTTGTTTTAAATAGTGTACATAGTGAGGGCACAATGTAATGTCCGTTTTATTTTCTACGACTTCAAAGAGTCCAGACCATTTGGAAGAGTTTAACCCGCCCGAACAGCTTAACAGAGTAAATATACAAACACATGGAAAAAAAGCAACATGAGCTAATAAAGTGGTGTTTAGGGCTTTCCAACAGCCAGCAGCGAGAGACGGGGTAAAGGTACATGCATTCGTCCGAGGAATTTTTCCTGCTTTTTTGAAAAGTAATAAATAAGACTCCAGCACGGAGAGAAGTATTATTATAATTAGTAGCATTCGCATCATTCGTTACATTTGATTTTCTAGCGTGGCACATCAGCTTACACTGTTAAAAATTTGTGCTGGCTCATACCAACTTTTGGTGCGGTACTAGCTGCAAACATGGGGAAATCCCGTCCCAATATTTGAAACTCCGGTTGAATGATATCTCTAAATGTTAGATTGAAATTTCATCATTTTAAAGTTGCAGTGACTGCAGCACCAAAAGTTGGTTCAACCCACCACAAAATTTTTAATAGTGAATCTTTTAGCAGATATGAATCCACGAGGACTTAACAACCTTATAAATTCTTGACGAGTGCATATGGGAGAGTTGGTTTTTTGAATTTATAATCTCTTGATGATAATACCAGTGTCATAGTTTGACACAGGTGTCCAAAGTAAGTGCTACTTAAAAGTCATAAAAATGAGAGTCTGTGCAGCAGTAGAGCACTGAGCTCATGATAGCAAGTTAGATGATGTGTCGTAGATGACGGCAATTTTCAAATTAAAGGTATTAAACTGTTAAATTTAATCTTTTTAAATTTTACTTACGAAATTTATGTGTTTATTCATTGTTAAGGAACCTAGGTACCTACGTTCTTGTAATTTTCATAAAACTCTTCGAAGTGTTTTCGAGTAATACCATCATTTTGAGTAATGAGCTCGTTGTAACGATATAAAACTTTTTTTACTGGTTTATAGACCTAGTTAAATAATTTTCTAGTGCCCGAATTAGTATAGGAGCCATGGTTTGTGAAAATCGTTAGAACCATTTTTGATATAAAGCAGCATTCTCAGTGCTGAGTTTTTAACCATTTGGAAAAATGGTTATTGTCCTCTGTCAGGGTAGGAAATCACAAACATATCTGAAGCGTTTTATTGGTTGAATCAGCATTTTATTCGTTTTCTGATTGGTCTATACAGTAATCTGTATTTTCCATTTACTTTTAACAGAGATGGATACTTCTGTTGCCACTATGACAAAATGTAATAAAAACTACAAAAAAAAGAAAACTCGGAAACAAATTGAGATACAGCTTTCATACAAATTGCATTTAAACGTACATTTTTTTCTCTATACGACGATATAAAAAGTAATATTGTGGGATGTTTAGAAGTTTAAGAATGAAATTTCATTTAAAAATTGGTCCAGGAATATTAATGTTTAATCCATGGAGTACGTAATGAATGACCAGCTCCGTAGAAGTTTAAAAATTTACAGTACCGAAAAATGTAATCCACGACGTACGTAATGTATGATCAACTCCGTGCGATTTTTTATGTCTTAAATTTTAGTCCTTGAAAAAATCATTTTCCAAATGGTCGTTGTAATTTGTTAAATTGTATTTTTTTTTTTTTTTTAACCTGTCAAAATGAGATTTGCTGAATTCTCGACCTTGCTCTTTTCTTTTTCTTATTCTCGAATTAGTATAGGAGGCAAGTTTCGTGAACGTCGGATGGGCATTTTTCGACTTATAGCAAGTTGGATTTTCAAAGCTGAGTTTGTTTTAACCTATTGAAACGAACTTTCCTGATTTCGGGACCTACCTAGATCATTTTATCGTGCTCGATTTAGTACATGAGGAAAGTTTAGATAAAATCTTCCGAACCGTTCACGATATCATTCATAATCGGGAAAATCGCTTGCTCGTTTATTATATAAGATTTGGACTTTTATTTCTTTGCATCGTATGTGAAGTATTATAAGGATAGGTACTGTTTGCAGAGTTGTAATACACTTAATTCCTGAAAACTGAAATTTAAAATCTTCATAAGTTAGGGCTTCTACGAAAAATAATTCTCATAAATGTTAAATGTTTACGTTAACTTTGAAACGTTGGCCAAAATTTAGACAGTCAATAGTGCTAGGAAAATATTTTGAGAATTAGACAATATTTTCGGTTGCCGATATTTAGACGAATATATTTTACTTCCAGTGTCAGACTTTCAAGCGTTATAAAGCTAATATTTTCTATCGTGTAGTATTGATTAAAATAGAATAATTAGTCCACACCGACTCACTCATATTTTAAAACACTAGGGGGCTCTGCCCCCTACAAGCTACACTCGTCAACCCCCGCTCGGACACCGCAAACTCTAAAAGACAGCCAATTCGATCCGCTTTAAAAAAATTTCGGAAGAGTGAATTATAATAACAGTGGCGATCTTCCTGCTAACCGATTGTTTTCGTCTTTGATTAAATCAGATCAGTGAAACATGTAAAAATAAGCTAATAAATATAAAATGAATTAAGTAAACACGTTTTTGTCTCTCAGTATTTTTATAAGTTTTTTTTAAATAAGACACTTTAAATGTATCGCTTTAAATCTGACGTAATTTTCACCAAAGTTATCTTTCTCGTTTTAATAATCACGTGAAAATACTTTTGTTGTTAGAAAAGAAATATTATTTGCACTATCTTAGAATTCTCAACAACAGTTTAAAAATATTATCTCAAAATATCTAATAAATGTCTCGCGCAAATATATTTTTAAATTTAAACTGACTGGCAATATTATGAATTGGCAATTTTAAATATGACGTAATTTCCTCCCTGTACACTTTTAACGCATATTAATGGATTTATTATTTTACCATTTTCTTTCTCTTTTAAAATAATACCCTTTTCTAAAAGTTGTAAAATATGCCTCTCGTGATGCTGAAATATTGAATTTAAAATAGAAATAAAACCTCAAAAAATGTGTCAAATAAAAAAAAAAAAATCTAAAAATGATTAAGTTCCAATGTATAATTGTTGTTCCTATAAAACTTTTTTAATGGAACGATTTTGAGCAACTTAATATTAAATATCTCTTAAAATAATTCTTCGATTTGAAAACTGTCTGCATCAGCGTGTTTATCAAACATTTCTTTATAACACCACCGATTTTCATATTTTTGTATGCAATATTTTTCTTTGCAAAAGGGTAAAATTGTAAGGTTCTTTTCTTTGCATTTTGTTTTAAATGCTAAGAAAATATGATTCTTTCAACATTATCAAAAAAACTCAATTTCAAATATGAATGTAATCCTTGAGAGTATTAATCATTCTTCAATGTATTTAAAATTCATTAAATCTATAGAATTATATTATCTTAAATATTGTTTGTATTGTTGTGAAACCTGGAGCTTAGTAAACGGAATATTACGCCCCAAACACTTAGAGGGTTAATATTAACGAAGAAAGACCTCCGATCACAAAAAACTCAAAACCAGCGGCGGCGGTGGCGGTGACAGCGTTAGTTACTTTTTTTTTTTTTTAGAATAGAGAGATATGTGTTTTATAATAATATAGTTTCTGGTAATTTCCTGATTCAACAAGTTTATTCTTTTATTTCGCCAACATCTATTAAAGGCAGTAATTTAAAACTTTAAGAATTAAATCTTTTACAGATTTATATACATACATACATACACTATATTGCCATTAATGACCGGCAATTTTTAATTTTAGACATTTTGTCGAATATTTAGAAATATACTTGACAGATTCTTCTGGAATTTCAGGATTGAAAAGAATAGGTATGACATCATATGTAGCAATGTCGATTTGATAAGGAGGGCAATTAGGGGGCCAACAAAATATCAAAGGAAAAAAATAATACTTGGGATCACCCTGTAAAATAAAATGCACGAAATAATCTATCGCTACCGAATATAAATAAACAGACATTGTGCAATATGTGTATTCTTTTGTGTAAGAATAGCACGTATATTAATAAATATATAGCGATTTATTTAAAAAAAATTAAAAAATTCTTGCATGTTTTTTGCTTATAACATGCAAGGTTTTCAACCAAATTTAACGCCGGCTTCAGAAAAATTGACAAAATACAGTAGAAACAATATAGTGCAATTGGAATATAAATATATTAAATATTTTAGGAAATATGAGCAGTTGTATGAAATAATTTTTATCTGCGCATGCGCGAACAATAATAAAGATAATTTTACATAATTTAATAGACAACTCTATGGAGTAAACTAGGACTTCCCTCAGAGGGATTAGTCTGAGCGGTATTACTGAGAACATAGATTTAATAATAACATGTGGAAGTAAAGAAAATGAGATGTTATCTTTAATTGTCCATATACTGCCAAAAATTGAAATGATGAAAATAAACGAATTGTAGAATTACAAAATCTTATATATAAATTCGTATACACTGTTTAAAAAAATGGGAAATCAAACCATTCAAGACAGCCATGCATGGATTTAAAATTGAAAGTACGCAATATATTAAAAGTAAAATAGAAAATGAAACACTAATTTACTTATATCGGAATTTTAACTGTATAAAATGATGTCAAGAGCATAATCAGAAGCTCCGCACCAATTTGAGTAACTTTAAATGACAAATATATGATGTTTAAAAAGAATGGACTATACTTTATATGGTGTGTGCTCCCCCGGAATAGTTAATATTGTACAATATCTGTTTTCCACGGATGCGATGAGGTTGTCGATAACATTTAAGGAATTCTCTTCTCAAAATCTAATATAGTATCAAAGTACCGAATACATCAAAAGTGGCATGCAATGCTTCGTTCTAGTGTGTTTTAGATATGCTCGATCGGATTTAAATGATGAGTGTATGCTGGCCACTACATACGCTGTATTTTTTTGTTTTCAAACATATTCTGCACAAGTTGAGCTGTATTTAGCATGTATTAAATAAAAGAAATCGGCAATGATTACAACATAAAGTATGACGCAAGAACTGAATATATCGTCTGCATAACTTTTGAGCTGTCAAAGTGTCATTTGAAGTAATTTACAAACCCATACATATTTATTCAGCAAATCATGCAAGCTAACATACGCCAATATGAACCCGATTACAAAATTTCACCAGAATAAGTTAATATATAAAAAATCTACTAATGATAATTGAGAATATGACCTTATGATAAAATGTCTAGAAAAATGAATCGGATAAAAAATTCATATCACTTTTAAAACGGCACTTCCCTCTGTTAGTGGCCTTGGCGAGAGAGAGAAAAGCCTAGAGAAGGAACACTTTAACAAGTACTTTCGGGCAACCTACTCACTGTTTCATACAGGTCATTATTCAATATTTACACAATTTATTTAATGCTAGGTGGGTACCTATCAGTTTTGTTGCATTTAAATCGAATGTTTTGCGGAGGAAATGCAGCATTATGAAATATTTAAAGTTGCTGTACCTAATAATTCCAAATTAATGGTAATTGAGATCGCTTTCCGTTAATTTCATCTTTTTAAATTTTAAATTTTTTAGAAACCATTCATAAAGACAATTGTATATTTTAAAACTAACCCGAAGCAAAATTTCAAGATTTTGGGCTCAGCAGTAACAGAGAAATAGAAAATTTTTGAAAGTTTTTTGTTTCTGCACTGTTTTATATAGCGACATTTTTAGAAATTATTCCATTGCGAGAATTTACGTCATGATAAATACAGCCATGTCAATTTTCATGTTTATATTCCTAACAGTTCCATGTTCTTCGTTACTTAGATCATCTTTAGATCTTTTTCCGCTTTGTTTAGTCTTTCTATTTTTTAGAATTCGTTCTACAACGAGCATTTACATCTTATTAATTACTACAATGCCAAAGCTCTATTTTCTAACCCCAACAGTATCCCAAAAATTTCAGTATTCCAAATAAATCATAGTTTAGAACCTTTCTAGAAATTTTTACGTTTATCGGTCAAATTGAACCTTTTAGAGAGCGTTAATTACGAGTATTTACATCTTAAAAGTAACTACCGCACCATATTTAAAGTTTCTAACCCAATCAATATCGCAGAAATCACGATTTTAGAACTTTTTTGCTCCTGCAGCGATGTAGGTTCTTGCACTGACATAAAATAGTCTTTTTTTCGGAGCAGAGATGGCCACCAACATTTTTTTAAGTTGGCTATGTAGTTTCAGAGATAACACCTCACAAACGTACAAGCATTAATAATATTATATACTTTATAATATTATAACGCTTTATAATATTAGCATTAGATGTACAGATACAAAAGCCATTTATCTGTTACAAACTAAAGTACCGGCGTTGCCCAGGATTTGAAGGATGTTTGTTCTGAAAAATCAATTTCAAAATTTAATATACAACACAAAACAAACATTAAAAAATGCAGTCAAAATGTTGTTGAATGAATCATATGAAAACGCTATATAAAAATGTATAAATGTATATAACAGAACGCAAAAGAATACAGCTATAAATGAACTTATTTCAATTTATAATTGGAGCAATAATGTTAAAATACGCCAATATTTCCCTAATCGGGTTTGTATCATGCTTCAATACTTTTTTCACACTCATATGACGTTATACTATATCCACCATGCCCTTTATATTTCCAATATGACGTAATATTTTCCTCTTTCACGTGGAAACCTTGAAATAGAAAAGTTGTGAAGTTATATTCACTTTCATTTAAATTCGTCAAACCATTTATTTAATTTTCATATTTCACGTGAATATCTTGCAATAGAAAAGTTATGACGTAATATTAACCCCTTTATTTTAATTCGGTAAACTATTTATTTCATTTTCATTTTTCACTTGGAAATCTTGCAGTAGAAAATTAATTGTTGTAGTAATAATTTTATTGTGTTTTTTAATTGTTGGCAACTGCTATAACGAAAAATGTTTAAATTTGATAAGAAATTGCTGTTAAATTGATGGTTTTTTATTAATTAAAAATTAACTATAAGTTATTTCGATTCCGGATTACTTTAGTTGTCTCGGCCATGTTTTAATACACATCTACGTATCTCTTCACAATTTTGGCTTCCAAATTGTGGATTTTTTATAGAATTACAAACAGACAGATAGACAAGTTTTCATTTTTATATATCTCTCTATTCTATAAAAAGTAACTTACGCTGTCACCGCCGCCGCCGGTTTTGAATTTTTTGTGACAGGAGGTCTTTCTTCGTTAATATTAAGAAAACTATTGCATATAAATATATGAAAATTGGTGGTATTATAGCGAAATGTTTGATCAACACACTAATGTATACAGTTTTCAAATCGAAGAATTATTTTAAGAGATATTTAATGCTAAAGTTGGACAAAATCGTTCCATTAAAAAAAAATTATAAGAGCAAAAGCTATACATGGGAATTTAATCATTTTTAGATCATTTTATTCAATAGAAGATCCCGGTCTGCAGATTTCATTAATTTTTTTTTTTAATTTGACTCATTTTTTGAGGTTTTATTTCTATTTTAAATTCAAATATTCAGCATTTTGGCAGATATTTTTTACATATTTTAGAAAATGTTATTAATTTAAACTGTTGCCAACTGTATAAACAGCGCAAACAATAATGCTTGCTTCAAATAAAAAATTATTTACACGTTACTATTATAAACAGAAAAAAACCTTCAAATTAGAATTAAATAATTAGTTATAAAAAGCAGGCACTTATTGGAAATTACGCCATAAAAACTATATTTACATGTGAATTTTAAAAGAGAAAAGATATTGTAAATTAAATTCATTAACATGCGTTAGAAATCTGAAATAGAACAAATTACGTCACATTACACTTAATATGCAAAATGAACAAAAAATTGTATCACAAAACAGTTTAAATTTAAAAATTGAGAGAGACAAAATATTAGAGGTTAAATATTAGATTTTTTCAAAATTTTATTATTTGTCGTTTGATGTGAGGTGTTCAGATATAAGTATGCAAATTTTTATGTTTCCAACATAATTAGGGGCTGAGTTAGAAAAATTGCTTTAAATACACAAGTTAGAGCCCAGAGGGTAAAATATTAGACTTTTTCAAAATTTTATTATTTGCTGTTTGATGTGAGGTGTTCAGCTATAAGTATGCAAATTTTCATGTCTCAACTTAATTAGGGGCTGAGTTAGAAAAAATGCTTAAAATACACAAGTTAGAGCCCAGAGGGTTAAATAATAGACTTTTTCAAAATTTTATTATTTGTCATTTGATGTGAGGTATTCAGCTATAAGTATGCAAAATGTCATGTCTCCAACTTAATTAGGGACTGAGTTAGAAAAATTGCTTAAAATACACAATTTAGAGTCCAGAGGGTTAAATAATAGACTTTTCAAAATTTTATTATTTGTCGTTTGATGTGAGGTGTTCACCTATAAGTATGCAAAATGTCATGTCTCCAACTTAATTAGGGCTGAGTTAGAAAAATTGCTTAAAACACATAAGTTAGAGCCCAGAGGGTTAAATAATAGACTTTTTCAAAATTTTATTATTTGTCGTTTGATGTGAGGTGTTCAGCTATAAGTATGCAAAATGTCATGTCCCCAACAACTTAATTAGGAGCTGAGTTAAAAAAATTGCTTAAAATACAGAAGTTAGAGACTGGAGGGTTAAATATGACTTTTTCAAAATTTTATGATTTATCGTGTTATCGCAAGTGTTCAGCTACAAGTATGCAAACTTTCAAGCCCCCAACTTAGTTAGGGGATGAGTTAGAAAAATTGCTTAAAACACATAAGTTAGAGACTAGAGGGTTAAATATCTGACATTTTTCAAAATTTTATTATTTGTCGTTTGATGTGAGGATTTGAGCTATAAGTATGCGAAATTTCATGTCTCCAACTTAATTAGGGGCTGAGTTAGAAAAATTGTTTAAAATACATAAGTTAGAGCCCAGAGGGTTAAATTTAGACTTTTTAAAAATTTTATTATTTGTCGTTTGTTGTGAGGTGTTCAGCTATAAGTATGCAAAATGTCATGTCTCCAACTTAATTAGGGGCTGAATTAGAAAAATTGCTTAAAATACAGAAGTTAGAGACCGGAGGGTTAAATATGACTTTTTAAAAATTTTATGATTTATCATGTTATCGCAAGTGTTCAGCTATAAGTATGCAAACTTTCATGTCTCCAACTTAATTAGGGGCTGAGTTAGAAAAATTGCTTTAAATACACAAGTTAGAGCCCAAAGGGTTAAATATTAAACCTTTTTCAAAATTTTATTATTTGTCGTTTGATGTGAGATGTTCAGCTATAAGTATGCAAAATTTCATGTCTCCAACTTAATTAAATTAGGGGCTGATTTAGAAAAATTGCTTAAAATACACAAGTTAGAGCCCAGAGGGTTAAATATTAGACTTTTTCAAAATTTTATTATTTGCCGTTTGATGTGTGGTGTTCAGCTATAAGTATGCAAATTTTCAAGTCTCCGACATATATAGTTTGTGAGAACGGGCTCTGTGACAGACGGACAAACAGGCAGACAAAGGAGTGAGACAGGTAGGGTTTCGTTAGATGAACGAAACTCTAAAAACATGCTGCGGATGACTGTAACAACATCCTAAAATTACATTACCATCAGCGATCTACCAATCCCGAATTTAGTGTATATTCGTTTCATATATTCTTATTCTTTTGTGCGACCCTGTAAAATAATTATCAATATTATATACAGTAAAACCTCTGAATAGCGGACACCCCGAGAATGCAGAATTTTTCCTCTATTTAGAGGTGACCGCTACTGAGAGTAAAACATGTACAGTTATTTAAGAGTTGGTAATCGAAAAAATGTCCGCTAAATAGAGGTATCCGCTAATCGGGTGTGTCCGCTATGGGGGTTTTACCAGTAAAACTTCTGAATAGCGAACACCTCGGGAGGGCAGAATTTGTCCTCTATTTGGAGGTGTCCGCTACCGAGAGTAAAAAATGTACAGTTATTTAAGGGTTGGTAATCGAAAAAATGCCTGCTAAATAGAGGTGTCCACTAATCGGGTGTGTCCGTTATGGAGGTTTTACTGCATTATAATATCATCCTTTACAAGAAAATAGCATGCTGTATGATAGACAGACAGACATCCAGAGAAAGATAACCTCCCGGATCAATAAACACTCATGTCTTTTGTTTTAATCATCCACAATTGTATGTCATACAACATGCCAGATTTTATACAACAGTCTAAAAACGGTCACCGTGGTACGGAATACTGTATTATTATTTGTTTGCCCACCAAAACTGGTTGCCACGGGTTGTTGCAAGGTTTGTGATCACGTGGTTGAAACTGATCTATTCAATATTACTGCGTGCGTATTTTTTTTTTATTTGCTCCATGTGTTCAAACCACACTGCAAATTAAAATGTCTGAAATTCAGACACTTAAGTGTCTGAAACGGAGTGTTCAATTTTCAGACATTTTAAAATGTCTGAATTTTTTTAGACACTTTTTGCGTCTGAATTTCAGACACTTCAAACGTCTGAATCGCACCCATTTTTTGTAAGCATCATACGTAGCCATGTTTGACCACGTTGAATCCTGAAAAAATATTTGGCTGTGGTCCTGCCCCCTCCACCCCCATACAGCCTGATTTTCTTCTGTGCTCCTAATTTTGGTATGCAATTTTCGTTAAGATGATAATTTAAATCTTTTACCACATTGTATTTATTATAATCAATATTTTGAACCTCAGGAGTAGAACAAAATTAAAACAAAAAATATTTATTTAAATATTAAGATTTTTTTTATCTTATTTTACTTTGAAAGGTCAAAATATTGATTATAATCAGTACAATTTCGAAACAGATTTAAAATATAAGCTTTACAAATATTGCACATCAAATTTGGTGCCACTAAAATCGTAGGGGGGGGGGGGGGCACTGCCCAGTATGCCCATGCTTTAATCAAGAAGTTCTTTTGAAAAAAATGCAACCCTGCATTATTGTTACCTAAATTGAGATGTCCGGTATTCGGGAGTATCTGTTGTGGATGTTAATAGACATTCCCGAATAGCGGACACCTCTATTTAGCGAATACTTTTTTAATCCGCAAGGCATAGATATTTGTCTATTTTTTTACCTCACAAAAGCAGACATCTTCGATTATCGGGCAAATTCAGCTGCCCCGCAGTGTCTCTATCGGATAAATATATGCATATATATTTTATAATCTTTTCCCACTCTAAAAGTTCAAAATATTTAATATACTCGGCGGTTGAATGTCGAAAAACATTTAAAATATCAGATGTAAGAAAGTTGCAAGTAAATCCCCCCCCCCCCCAAAAAAAAATGAAAATTCATAATTTTAAAATTAGATTTTTTAAAAATTATATTGCCACATAGGCACTTTTACATATGCATCAGATGATAATCACAACAGCTATTTAACTATGAATAAAAAAATAAATATTCTACTTTAATAACATTGAGAAAAAAATTACTTCTGTATTTTGTTAAATATATATTGGGTTTTTAATCTTGTCTTACTATAAAACTTCAAAACTTTAATTATAATCAGTGCAAGATTTAAGATATCAGCTTTACGAAAATTTCAAAGAAATCCCGACCCCCTCCCAGAAAAAAAAAAAAAAAAAAAATTAAAATCCTTATCATCTAAAAATTAGATTAAAAAAAATTTATATTTCCACATGGGCAAGTTTTTATGTAGATCAGAGGGTAATCACAAAGGCTATTCAACTATCAATAAAAATAAATAAATATTCTATATTAATAACACGAAGAAAAAATAACTTATAGTCTCCAAACTTCTTTTGTCTTAAATATATATCTTAACATCTGTCATTTTTGTATTTTTCGTATAAGTTTATGTTTTATCTTCTACATACTTCCTTTTATTTCCTGTTAAAAAAGTTTTTGAATGACTAAATATTTACAATATTAAAAAGTAATTATTATGACAAATTAAATTTTACATTATTCTCATAACCATGTAATTAAAGATTACAATTCTACGATAGAAAATCCTTTTCATTAGATATCTTCGAAGAAAAATAAATTTAAAAGCACGAAAAGAAACAAACGCTTATCAGTAAACGTTAATCTCAAAATGACTCATGGAATGGAAGATCTTTCTAAACGCAGCGAATTCGAAATAAAGAAATGATTTCGTTTTTCCTGACTCATCGCTGTGACGTCTGTTAGCAGGTCAACAGATTTACACGTTAAAATGTTTAATCGCTTATAAATATATGTAAAAAATACTCGAGATATACATTCTTTTTCAATGATACATATATACATTTATAAAAATTGATTTTTATTCTAAAAGCAAAAGTCTATAAATATATTTTTTTTTAATTTCAGTTGAATATTGTTCTGTTAAAAAAAAAAAAAAAAAAAAAAAAAAAAAAAAAAAAAACTCCGAAAATCCCGGGATTTGACAGAAAAAATCCCGGGATTTTCGGGATTAAAAATAGAGCGGAATCCCGGAATCCCAGGATACGGGATTGTAATCCCTATGTAGGAAGTAAGAAAGCATTAGGAAATGTTTCAAAGCTTTTTTTTTTCTTTATATCATTGTGGTCGTTTAGTGATAGATAAGAATTAGAATTGAAACAGATAAGAATTGAAACTAAGAACTCCCATGGAAAACAAGAGAATGCATTTAACTTAAAATGTGATATTATTACTTTAAATTAGGGGAAACATATGAGAATTTAAAATATATAATTTGTAATAAAAATCAACGTCATAAGTTAAAAAATATATACTTCTAGAATTAGCGGGCTTTTTGCAAACAGATTCAAAACTAATACCATTTTATGCAAGATTTTGATCAGTGCTATTTAGAAAATCATAAAAAAAACCACTAAATTTAGTACTAAAAAGAAAGATTGTGACACTTACTTTAATCCTGTTGCAAGAAGTAAGATAAATTCCTCGATTTGAAATTTTAAAAACTATTACAGTGAGGAGCAAAGACTTGCATCTTTTTTGAAGGGAAGACGTTAATACATCCGACTAAGCATACTCAGAGAATGAAATGCTTCATCCTCAAAATATACTCCGCCAGACAAAAGTTCTTTTTTACCAGCTTTTATAATGACGAAGTACAATAACACTAAATCTCGATACAAATTAACACTAAGTACGTTCCACACCACACACACCTTGCCACACACTTTGTAGAGTTCCCGGATGTAATCTTCAAGTGTTGTCTCTATCCCGAATTATATCGACGACAGCTTATAAGAGTCATTGGGTGTCAAGCACGTAAGTCAGATGTATATATTCAATACATAAATAAACTAAGTGAATACGACTTAAAATCACAGAACTTGAAATTTCGCAAAAAAATAAATACGCGTACATAAAACAAACTTTCAGTTACTACAACGTACGTTCCAACGAAAGACATCTAAAACGCATGCGCAACTACAGTGCCCCCTGGTGGATACATTCTCCCTCCCAGTATAGTGAAATTTAATCAATTATGCTTTCTTTATGTCTGATAATTAAAAATATATGATATTTCTTTTCTTATAAATGGCTATAGAATAATTTTACGTTAAGGAAAATGTTACTAAAAATTTTACTTCAGAGAAATCCACCTTCCTTTGAACACTTCGTAGAAGACAATTTTAATTCTTTTCTTCTTTTAATATTGATATATTTCAAATTTATCTCAAAACGGTGTGTGTGGGAGGGGGGGAGGGGAAGAGTCCATTGAGAAAAAAAAAAGTTTTATTTTCAAAAATGTCGTTTGAAACTTATTTTTGAACGATTAATTTTTATATTTATTTTTATGTTTGTATCTTTAAACATTTCTTGCCCGAGGAGTTCTGTCAAAATATTCTTAGTTTGCCTATTTCATGTTTATGTTCTGCATTTTAGAAAAGCGGTTTACGCTGTTGACCCCAGACCCAACTGTTCCAAAATCTTGTCCCTCCCTAAATTTCTTTCCACCGGTACATCTCTTAGTATTTAACGGGAGGGTGTGGCTCTTCCTTGCACATACGTGCGTACGTCCATGATTGCGAGTAATTTTTGAAAATAAATATTTTTCATGAAAAGCAATTACTGATTTATTTATTGCGCCAAAAATAACTAAGTCCCAAAACTTTAGTAAGCTAACTATTTCAATTTTCCAGACGTCCCATAATCTAAACAAATTACTTTTTTTTTTTTTTTAATATAAAATAACAAATTTAATGGATAAAAATATTTTAAACATCTGTTATCCATTCGAAAACAATTTTCTGGTGGTGCTGGCATACATATTGCAATACAGTTATACATACAGTCATCACACATATGATACAATTGTATCGCATTTAGACACTTAAGTGTCTAAATTTCTAAATGTCTTAATTTCAGACATATCGCCATTTTTCAGACATGTTTATCAGTTCATTTATGCTATGATCATAGTAAGACACTTATGTGTCTAAAATTTAGACACCTGTGATGTCTGAAATTTCAAATTTAGACACTTAAGTGTCTGAATAACTTTTTCAGTCACATATGTGTCTTAATTTAAGACGCCTCTATTTGCAGTGCAGTTGTCTACGAAAACATCAACCGGTGAAAGTGACGCACACCAAATTTCTGTGACGTATGCAGATAAATTGTGCTTTTTTAAGAGTTTTTTCTATATAATGTTTAAACGGTTTGGAACTTATTTTTCATAGTAGGTGCATTCAGTAGGCGACCCTCATAGGTACCTTCTGGTGGTAGGCGACCCTCATAGGTACCTTCTGGTGCAATCAGAAACGAAATCCGATAAATATTTTTTGAGTTATGCTTGACGAAAGGTTTTTATTAGGCTTTTTTTTTTAGTAGGACATGGCGTTAATATCCATCGTAGTAGTAAAGTGTCCGGACAGTAATATTTCGCTGAGTATTAGCCTTCGCTTCGCTCAGACAATTATAAATAAAAATCTAGTCAAATATCGTAAAAATTCAGAAAGACATCGGCGTTAGAGTGAGCAAATTTTTAGTTGTTCTCTAAAAGCAGCTGAATGATAAGGGATTTTCCACAAATTGTCATTTCTAATTTTTAATTTTTTTTTTAATTTTCATTTTTTATTGATGCTTTAGTTCTTCTTGGATAACCACTAGAACGAGCCTATACGATGATCAAAAGATGTATCAAAATCGAAGCATTTTTTCTTTTTCAAATCTACTCGTTGATACTCACTAAATACTAACTTTTTTGCCGAAAGTCAGTTAATAAAAAATGACAATTTGTGTAAAATCCTTATCATTTAGCTGCTTTTAGAGAACAACTAAAAATTTGCTCACTTTAACGCCTATATCTTTCTGAATTTTTACGATATTTGACTAGATCTTTTTAATAAGCTGCTCCATAGAGTTGACTATTAAATTATATAAAATGATCCTTATTGCGCATGCGCAGATAAAAATTATTTTATACAACTGCTCATATTTCCTAAAATATTTAATATATTTATATTCCAAATGCACTATATTGTTTCTACTATATTTTGTCAATATTTCTGAAATCGCTGTTAAATTTGGTTGAAAACCCTGCATGTTATAAGATAAAAACATGCAATAATTTTTTTATTTTTTTAAATAAATCGCTATATCTCTATTAATATACGTGCTATTCTTACACAAAAGAATACACATATTGCACAATGTCTGTTTATTTATATTCGGTAGCGGTAGATCATTT
This sequence comes from Maratus speciosus, assembly GCA_963932465.1. Classification (NCBI taxonomy): domain Eukaryota; kingdom Metazoa; phylum Arthropoda; class Arachnida; order Araneae; family Salticidae; genus Maratus; species Maratus speciosus. The sequence goes on from OZ010789.1 coordinate 321,863,922, forward strand.
CGTCCATATTATTTTACAGAGTGATCCCAAGTATTATTTTTTTTCTTTGATTTTTTGTTGGCCCCCTAAATGCCCCCTTTAACAAATCGAAATTGCTAAATATGAGGTCATACCTGTTCTTTTTAATCCTGAAATTCCAGAAGAATTTGTCAAGTATATTTCTACATATTCGACAAAATGTCTAAAATTGAAATTTGCCGGTCATTAATGGCCATATAGTGTATATACAGGGTTCTCGCTGCCGCTCGCCATTGCGCCAAATCGCGACAAAAGGTTTCATTTGGCGACTAACAATCAAAATCGCCAAATTGCGAGTGTTCAACCTCTGCTCTTTTTATGTGCTTTGTATGTGTGGTATCAATACAGTCGAGATTATTATCTGCGTTATCGAACGATTAGTGTCGCTTTACATGTTCAATCACACCGTGCCATTTACATTCCTTTATTTATAGAGATACCGATTCAACACCAATTCAGTTTAGCAACAGTCAAAGACATATGAAGGATTATGCAATAATTATTTCTTTATTCACTATCTATGCGCCGGCGTCAAGCCGGTATTAACACAAACAAAATTACTCGCTTGAAGCGCCGAATAGAGAAAGAGTTTGCTGGAATGCGGTGTTAAAATTAGCCGTTTACCATACTATTTATTAGTTGTATGCAAAGTATCATTGGCAGGTCAAATTTTGTCTATTAACACTAAAACTACAACGAGGGGTCAAATGACCCTTCTGAATTTTGTTTTGGAATTTCTCAAACTAAAACATTACGAAATTTCTTTATATTTCATGATTTTTATTAAAATATGTGATCTTATTATTCCTTAAAATGCCTGATCTCCGAACTAATTGTTTTTGCCTAGAAAAAAATATTTTAGACTTAACTATCGCAAAGGGTCATTTGACCCCTGAATAAATTTATGTTAAATTATAAAGGTATAAATGTTTTATTTTTTAAGAACAGTAGTACCTTGCGTATTTTTGTTGTTACATCATTTATTGTACTGTATCACATCATGTTCGTTAACCCTTTCAGGGGCAAAGCATTTTCAATGTTAAAGTGTTGAAGTAAATAACTGGCACCGGAATTGACCAACAAATTTATTTTTAAATATAAAAAAGCTTATGTTTCACATACATATTAAATGGAAAATATTTAACAAAATTCTGGTGCCAGTGTGGCGTTTGAGAATTGACAATAAGTGATTTCATAAACATATTACCGCCCCTGAAAGGTATGCGATAAATGTAGCTTTTAAGGGGATCAGGGCTTGAAAACTTTTGAAAAAATTGATTTTTTTAGCATTTATTTTGATTATTCAGTTACCTCTGAACACAGTGCAAAAAACCGCATAAAAATATTTGCATTTTTAATGGAGTTATATGAATTTATGTAACAATCACTTTCATAGCCGCACACATTTAATTGCAACTTTAAGTCGCGTTTTCTGAAAACTTGATTTTTGACGACTATCCGTAAGATTAAAAAAAAAAAAACTCTTTGATGGAATGGCTTAATTTTTTTTTTGCATGCATATAACATCATTATCTATAGAATGAATTAATATATTTTAGATAGTTTAATATTTTGAGTATTTTTAAGAGAGAAAAAACTTGTATTTTTGGTTTTTTTTTACATTTTCAAATTTGAGAGTTTTTTTTAATAAGGTTTCTTTGAGTGATAGTTATATCCTTAATTCATTTTATAGAGTAAAGTTTTCTGGTCATTTTAAAGCAAAAATTAGGTTCTTATGTCAATACAACGTTAAGATACCTTACGGACGGTGATATGACACCTAAATTGTTTTTTCGAAAATTGTGTTTTATAAATTTTGCTATATTTTTTATTTTATTACATTGAAGTACTTCATTTTATAATTTTATAAGACTACAAGCATACCTTAAAAATATTGGAAAGTTTAAATTAGTTACATTGAATACTTGTGTTTTTATATGGATTCGAAGCGAGAGCTCTGCATGTTTTTCAGTATCGATCAAGCCCTGAGCCCCCTTAATACGTGATGGTGCAGTTCGAAATTGACTTTACTCCGGGTGAGATTCTAGCTTGAACATTTCAGGTTATATCGAGAACGAAATAATCTTAAAAATATGCGGTGAATATAAAACAAATTTGCACAGCATTGGTTTATTAAATTTTCGAATTTCTTGAAATAATTAATTGTTTTCTTAATTTTTTTGTGTGACTGAATTTTTTTTCTTTAATAAATAAACAATTTGTAATAATTTTTTGAAAAAAAGATGTTTTATTCATACACCAAAGTGTATCAATTGGTATATTTTTCGCAAAACATCGCAAAATAGATCATTTTGGGGTCATTTCACCCCTTTCGCTAGGAATAGGTATAAAAAAATATATATCGGTACGTTTAGTGTTAATACAAGTCAAAATCTCATAGCAATTTTTAGTGCACATTTTCACAACTGTAAATCAAATATAGACGTTTTTAATTTTAATTTAGACTGCTAATAGAATGTCTAAAACATTTACACATTTTAGAAGGCATGTAGAATGTACTTATTTTTAATAGTTTCTGTAGCGGATAGTCGACATTCTATTTTATAAGCAATTACAAAAAATTTGGTTATTTTAGGACATTTGGTAGAAAAGAGATACAATAAGTGGTTAAAGATAGATTTTTCAGTGTTTCATGTCTAATCTATTTTGCTAACATTTCTTTTATTTTGGCTACTGTTTTATATATCTTCGCTAATGTTGGTCAAAAGCCTGAGAGAACCCTGCATATATATATATATATATATATATATGTGACATTTTGGCGGTAAGTAGTTGATATTGTCGAAAAAAAAAAATGAGGGTTTCCATTCCTAAACACACAGGTAGCAGCCGAATGGTTTTAAAATAATAAGGAAAAATGAAGAATTAACATAAGGCAGTCGCTTGGAACATTATTCACTTTATTTCCACACTCTCGATTAAATCTAGGGAAGATGCTCTCTCCTTCCATGGTAAAAAGAATAAAGTATATTCTTCCTGTCACAATTAGTTTAAAATCACTCCATCTCTTGACAGCCGTCTAGTCTTTAATCCGTTAATATCTAACATCTATCACCCATTACGATACCGTTGCTTCCTCATTCTACTCACATAATAAACAGTATTCATCCAACGTTTTACTACCTCCATCGAGCAATCACATTAAATATCCAGTTTGCTACGACTGCAATCCACCACGTTCACCTCTACATGCTAAAAACTAAAAAGCTTCTAAGCTCACAGCCCATCTACTCCTATATGCTATATCCTTTATGCCATATATTCTTTATGCTTCTCTCTGGTTCCCGCCATTCGTATTTATACTCTGCTGAAAAGGTTGTTCTAGAAAATTCTTATATCCTCGCAACAGCTATCTAAAGCATAAACAAAGGTTAAAATCTGTAGTCGAGATTATGCAAAAATAACCCCTTTTTCCCTCTTCAGACGATAAAAGAAATGAATTTATGTCTGCGAAGTTTTAATCATTGGAATATTTTAATTACACCTGGATATTTTAAATAAAAGAATAAATTGAAATAAGTAGGTTTTTTCTTTAAGACAGAATAATATTTTAGCAGTTAAATAAAGATTTAAGGGGAATATGATACACCGGGATTTAATAGCGGAATAAAAGTTTTCTTAAAGAAATATAAATAATCGAGCCATTTTTAGATTTACGCAATTTGGAATAAATATGAATTAAGATCTTAGAGATTAATAGACTTGGGTTTTAATTTAATAAGCCGGTATAATATACGGAATATTACTGAAAAAGGAAAATTTACATAAAATACTTTAAATTTGGCGCAAAAATTTAAATTTTGTAATATTATCCCCCCTCCCCAAAGACTTTGTATGAAATTTGTGGTTAATTAACTACAATTTCAGACAACAGACTTGTAATAAAATTGGAAGTTGATTTTTGAATATTGAAAATCTTAGAGACGTCAGCGAAGAGATGGAAAAGTAATTTTTAGCAATGCAAGAGAAAAAAAAAATACTAAGAGCATTTAAATTTAGCTGAGAGCATTTCCCCTGTAAAAGAATACAAATAATGGTTACAACATCACTTACCATTTGTAAGTGCATAGGAAAATATAAACACAATAATAAATAAAGAATAAGTATAAATACAATAAGAAATAAATAATAAGAAATAATAAAACTATAGTAATAAATAACAACAAATTCTTTTATCTTATGGAAATTTAGTGTATTTCCATTTCTCTTATCACAAACATATTTCCAATCAAGTAATGTTTAACACTTTATTTACTTCAAGTAGAATTTTAAGTCCCATTGGCTTAATCAGTTCGTAGGTCATAAAAGTCCTTTAGCAAAAATAGTGATACAGTCCTTAAGTAAAAAGTTCAGCTGCAATAAATATTTTTTACTAACTTTGTTTGGCTACTCTGCCTGTTAAACTCTTTACATTATGTTTAAATACTATTTGTCATCACAATAGTAGTTTTATTTTAATAAACAAATTCCTAGTAGTTATTCAACTACCTTTTAACGTTTGTTTATCAACTACTTTTTTTAGCTCCATTTCCCATTCTAATTGGGACTCACCATCTTTTACAACTTCTCACTTGTTTTAGTAAATATCATAACTTTTCACTTATAAGTTATGTTTTCTTTTTCTTTAATAAATAATGAATCTTTCAATAAATAATATAATACTTTCAATTCATAATCATAATAATAAAATTCTCAACAGTATACTTGAATAATAGCAATAATAATACTTAATAACAATATTATATTCTAAGAAAATATCACAGATTGTTTACTTATTGACACGGAAAATAATGGTTGAGGATAAAAATAATACATAGCAATTAAATTATTTTCTTATTTTTTATTTGTATAAGAAAGTATTTTTGCCAGCCGAAACATTAAAAAAAAAATAATAATAATAATAATTCCAAAGTCCAAATAAATTTAACTCTAAATATTTAGAAAGTGGACTCTCAACCAGTATTTCCTTACAATAATTTATCTCTCTGATACTCTTGATGAATAGACGTGCATTTGATAAACTTAGAATGGTAAAATAAAGAAAATAAATAGGAGTTAAGATAATTTGTTTATGTACTAAATTTTCTATTGCTACACCATCACTACAAAATCTTATCACAATCATCAATTTTCTATGTTTATACAATTATAATAATATTATCAATTCTTACTATTTTTGTAAACAATTGGTAAAGACAATGGAATAAAATAAATATAGTTTATTTTGCTATAAATTTGACATAAAATTAAAAATATTTATTTTTATTTTTCAACATCAATCTGAAAATTCCCAAAATCAAATACACATCCTATGCCTGCATAGAGTGTCTACCTAATCCCAAAAACTTCCAAACACAAGTAATATCCTCGTGGCGCCCCAAGGTCATACCTGGTAATGTTGAAAACTATTGATGAAAGAAAAATAAAAAATCTAAAGAATTAGAATTAAAAATATTGCGAAAACATTTTGGGGAATTACGAACTTTCCATAATCCGGTTGCACATTACAATCATTTCTATCATTCTCAAAAAAGTCCTGAGTAGTCATATAATTTTCACAACTAGATGGTAATTCGTTATCATTCTTACATAAATTCAAAGTTTCACTACTCTCATTAGCGGTTATTACATTATCATCATTATATAAATTCAAATTCTCATCATAATCAACTGTTACTAAATCATTCTCTTGTTGTACTTTATTCATATCTACAGTATGAAAATGAAGAGATTTCTCATTATGTATGGATATACTCTTATTTATAATTTTTCTTCCTTGTTTTACAGTACAATTTCTACAATCTATAGTTAAATTAAATTTAGAACATTCCCTTAAACCCCAAATAGCATACTCCAAATTAGTATTACCCACTAAAAAGTTAACACATTTGGTAATTTTACCCACTTTTAGAGAAATTTTACATTTTTGATTTATTTTTAACACCCCTTTTGCCTGACCAATAATAACTGTAGGTATAGTTTCAATTTTAGCATTTAGTTCTTTAACAAATTTGAGGGGTAATATTGCCGTAGTGGATCCAGTGTCCACTATACATGGTAAATTATAACTATTGGTACATCCATACACAATTAGTTGTCAAATATTAGGAATAGTAGGTGGTGAATTACTAGGAAGAGTATCAGAGCATGATGCATCATTTCTAAATAAACACTCTTGTTCCCAATGATATGCATTATTTACACCTTTATTTGTACATATTCTACATGGTCTAGAAGGATATGGTTTCTGAAAGTAATTACTTTGAAAATTCCTAGACCCCTGATTTTGATACTGTCTTTGTGGAATCCAATTCCTATGTGCATTATTGGGCCTATTTGGCTGAAAATTAGGTCTACTTGGTTGAGTCCAAGGCCTAGGTGGTTGAAATTGTTGAAAATTTTGTCTAACTGGTTGTTGATTTACTGTTTGGCTTGAAATTTGAGGAGTGGAAACTTCAACAAATTGCTTAACAAGCCGGTACCATTCAGTGGTACTATTTGGAGGGTTTACATTAATATTATTTCTATACTCTGGTTTTAATCCATCTGTCAACCCTTGTATTAGAAGAGTCTCACCAAGATGGAGTTTCCTCCCAATTCCTACTTTTTTGTGAAAATAATTTTCTAAATTATCTAATTTATCTAAATTTAGAGTTGAGAAATCAGAAAAATTTGGAACATTTAGCTCAATGAATTTTTCTATCAAGATTTTTGAAATCTGTTCATAACTAGTACAATTAACACAATCATTGATATAGACTTTTAGTGCTTCACCCTTTAAATACTGTGGAATAGATTTAAATTTCCACTCTAAATCTTTATTTTCCCTAGTACTCATATCATCATAATAATTTAACCAAGCCTGGATTTCCATTCCAGTACTAGGATCAAACTCAATTAATTTAGGTTCAGCCATTATATCAGTATTTATTAAAATAAAAGAAGCACTTCTATTCTCTTTAATACAACCTGACCTTAACAACATTTAAACTAATAGAGTTTTAGTTTTCATAATAGATTATGTACTGTTTCAGACTTTAATAATAAATAAATAAATAATTCTCATAACTTCATAATAAACTTTACAATAAATAAATAAATAAATACTCTTCACGAAATAATAAATAAACCTCATAAATGAATAATAAATAAATCTCATAAATAAATAATTCTCATATTTAATAATAAATAAATCTCAATAAATAACAAACAATAACAAAAATAATAATATAAGAGGTGTAAAAATATTTTGAAAAGAACTCACTCCAGTCATCTTGTCTCACAATCACCAGCACTATACATTGCTATTCACATTAGCGATGTAAATTTTTAACTTTCCGGCACTGATCTTTAGTAACTATCATAAGCTATCGTGTACCAGTACCACTACACATTTGTAATTTTGGAGACACACTCGCTTTGATTGCCGTCACTTCTAAATCCTGCCGGACTTTTCTTTTCTCTGTGACATTTTGGCGGTAAGTAGTTGATATTGTCGAAAAAAAAAAATGAGGGTTTCCATTCCTAAACACACAGGTAGCAGCCGAATGGTTTTAAAATAATAAGGAAAAATGAAGAATTAACATAAGGCAGTCGCTTGGAACATTATTCACTTTATTTCCACACTCTCGATTAAATCTAGGGAAGATGCTCTCTCCTTCCATGGTAAAAAGAATAAAGTATATTCTTCCTGTCACAATTAGTTTAAAATCACTCCATCTCTTGACAGCCGTCTAGTCTTTAATCCGTTAATATCTAACATCTATCACCCATTACGATACCGTTGCTTCCTCATTCTACTCACATAATAAACAGTATTCATCCAACGTTTTACTACCTCCATCGAGCAATCACATTAAATATCCAGTTTGCTACGACTGCAATCCACCACGTTCACCTCTACATGCTAAAAACTAAAAAGCTTCTAAGCTCACAGCCCATCTACTCCTATATGCTATATCCTTTATGCCATATATTCTTTATGCTTCTCTCTGGTTCCCGCCATTCGTATTTATACTCTGCTGAAAAGGTTGTTCTAGAAAATTCTTATATCCTCGCAACAGCTATCTAAAGCATAAACAAAGGTTAAAATCTGTAGTCGAGATTATGCAAAAATAACCCCTTTTTCCCTCTTCAGACGATAAAAGAAATGAATTTATGTCTGCGAAGTTTTAATCATTGGAATATTTTAATTACACCTGGATATTTTAAATAAAAGAATAAATTGAAATAAGTAGGTTTTTTCTTTAAGACAGAATAATATTTTAGCAGTTAAATAAAGATTTAAGGGGAATATGATACACCGGGATTTAATAGCGGAATAAAAGTTTTCTTAAAGAAATATAAATAATCGAGCCATTTTTAGATTTACGCAATTTGGAATAAATATGAATTAAGATCTTAGAGATTAATAGACTTGGGTTTTAATTTAATAAGCCGGTATAATATACGGAATATTACTGAAAAAGGAAAATTTACATAAAATACTTTAAATTTGGCGCAAAAATTTAAATTTTGTAATATATATATATATATATATACGTATGTGTGTGTGTGTGTGTGGAATTTTTAAATAACGTAGAATGCAGAGACGGAATTTTAAATGAGACTATTTATTAAAAAAATTCTGGTACAGGAAATATTGCATGATAATATATCTCTGTTTACTCTTAATAAAATACTGTCATTGGAGATACGGTTACTTTCTCATATTTCATAAATTAAATTTTGGTCTTATGTTATTGTTTAGCTTTATATCTCTACCTTAGTTATATATATTATTTAGAATACATGCCATAGAAAATAAAATAACTGAACCTATTTCTAGATATCATCTGCTCTATTCTTTGACAAAAATAAATAAGGTATACCTGCAGCTGATATTTATTCTCTTTTTCCACATTCTAAATCTTTCTTCGGTTTTGGGAACTAATAAAAATACTCACATAGTTCCATGCCTTAATTATATCCAAGGATAAAATGCCTAAGTTTCCGAGAAGTTGCAAAGTACATATTTCGTATCTGGTGATATTCAGGGAAATAAATATATTACTTACAATCAAACCTAATTTGTTTTAAAAGAACTAACTTCAGACATTTCACAAATTAGTTACGATAACTAAATTTTCAGTCTTTGTTTCACTGGGTATAGTCCAGCGTTTTGTTAGTTTTTTCGTTAATATTGATATAAAAAATAATCACGCTTTTATAAAAAATGTGTATATTCCCAATACTACGACAATGCTTTGTAATCTCTTATAAAAAGTAAACATAGGTTTCATTTTTATATTACACATTTCTTATAAAAGGTGTGAGAAATAATGAAAAGAAGAGAACTGTCGAAACGTGTATATATATATATATATATTTATCATTTTTGTTTGTGTATCTAAAAATATATATGCCTCTCCGCCCGCTCTAACTTTCAAAAGTGTTAGATGTAAATTTCCAACTGGGCGAAAAATGTCCGGACCAGGATTTGAACCCGGAACCTCCTGGCTGAAGCCGCCAGTGCTCTGCCATCTGAGCTATCCCGGACGATTCTGGTCGAACTTTTTCACCCAGCTAACCTTGATGATTACAGCATATGGTCTGAAACCTGGTTCAGCTCAACAGAATAAATCTCAGGTAATGGAACTCCAGAAATCGCTGGATACGAAATTACACTAGATATCCTGGTCCGGACATTTTTCGCCCAGTTGGAAATTTACATCTAATATGATTTATTTACCAATTAGAATAATTGTGTTAATATTAATCTAGTTTCAAAAGTATGTTTAAACATAAGATTCCATGTTATTCAAACTCAATATATTACGACTCATTGTAGAATTTTCTTTGAAAATGTGTACATAGAGCAGGGAGTATATTTACAGGCACACACAAAATAATTAGAGTACATTATTCTCTATAGATATAATATTTTTTATGATATAATTCAGTAACGTCGTACAATTTAAAATAAAACGAAATTGGTATGTCATTTAGATGAATTAACGTATACGAGGGTCACATTAAGATTTTTGGGCTAAGTGGTACAAGTTAAATTTACCAACTCTTAAGAGTATTCAAAGTATTTCCTTCCAAGATCAATGCACATTTATAGGCGAATTTTCTAAAGATTAAATTCCTCAAGACATCCATTTCTTGAAATTGATGAAAAATATTATTTTATAGCCTCATAAATCTCATTTTCTGAATGAAGACGACGCCCAAATAAATAGTTTTAAATAAAAAAAAAAATAGCCAAAAGTCATAAATGGCAGAATCAGGGCAATAGTGTGGATCAGGATGTTTTGTCACTTTCATGTTTTTTTGTTCAAGAAATTCGACTGTAATCCTTGTTGGGTGAGAAGATGCAATCTCATGGTGAAGCTTGAGTTCCCTAACATTCACCTGTTAAAGAATTTCTGGAAAACATTTAATGGTGTACCACTTTGCTGTAACTGTGTTCTGTTCCTCTATTCTATTCCGTCCCTCTGTTCTGTCTTTGACCAGACCTGTACTTCTGAAGAACACAGCATACATTACTTTTTACATTGCTCGTTGTCTTTTCACCATCGTTGGTTTGGGATCATCTTCAAAGATAGCCATTACACAATTTAAGAATCTTCGAATTTAAAAATAACTTAAGAATAAAATGAATTAATGATTTGGAATAAACTCTGACTAGAAATGTTGCTTATGCACAAAAAATGGGGATTTAAAAATTAATTTAAATATGCGATTAAGTTAGAAAACTGTAATTAAAAACTAAGGATTTTACTTTCCCCAACTCTCATCAAAATAGTTAATCATTCGCAAAAATAACAAGGCATGAGGTAACGCCACATTTTTTATTTATCAGAATCACAAACGAAAGAACTCTGAAGACTGTGCCATTGCTAAATAAAAATACGATTTCTTCAATCACAAAATATATACTAAATTTATATACTCCTTCGAGTGAGCTATATCTTTATAGAATAAAAGTAATGCCCAACCAAATTGGTCATTTTAACCCTCCAAAAAACACAAAATAGTTTATTTTAATCATGAATTAAGATAGACGTAACGTAAAGCGAGGAGAGTCTGCGCACATTTCAAAAGAATAATAATAAAAAATCTAAATATTAATATTTTGCTAAACTATGCTTGAATAATTTTGACTTCATTTGTTTTTTATGCATTTCCTTTGTTATTTTGTTGTTATACTATAATTTAATAGAACAGCAGTAATAAAACCAAGAAAACGATTTTGTGCAATCTCTCCTTACATGGTAGGAGAGAACGCGCACATGGGTAGGAGAGATTGCGCACATAGGTAGAAGAGGTTGTTATTAATAATAACTGCAATTGAATTGTTAACAATAATAATTACACTTAATTGACATTGTTGAAAGGTTTTTGTGAGTAAATATTATTGTATTAGGAATGAATATTTCAACCAAATGTTTAAATAATAAATAAAAGAAAGAATTTTAACAACAGTTAAAAATTGTAATTTAAGAAGATTAAAATATCAGAAAAAGCAAGCCCTGCTAAGAGTACAAAATAACATTAATCTAGTTGATAACATGTTTAACTTGAAAATTACTTCATTTCCATTTCCACAGTTTCATTGTATTTTGTTTGTTAACTGAAGTTGCCGTCGTCCACAATCGATGCACTTATTGTTATAAATCGTGCATCTTTCGTGCAATCACCTGCAACAAGCAATACATTCAATCCAGTCAGTTGTCGAAGTTGTCTCCTGGTACAGTTCCAGATATTCAGTGTACTCATCCTCATTGACATTCAGTTTTTATCCTTGAGTTTTTTTATCCCACTTTTTGTGGAAGCAACTTATCTTCATCTGTTTTTTTGTAGCGGCATCCTTCTTAAGTCTTTTTTCATGTATATTTTGTGGATTAGTAACATTAGTGTCACTCTGTTTCCTTTTGATTTCGATGGCATTACACTACTTGGAATGGGTGAAAGCTTTTCCAAAACATTGTAATAGAAAATTTATTTTAGTTGACAAAATTAATTTATTAGCAAATTAATTGCTCATAAATTAAAAAAATATATGTATATATTTAATTAAATTATTAATTTATTAACAAAAATAATTACATAAAATTTATTTAATAAGAACTGTATTATTAATTTATGAATAAAATTTTTATCTGCAAAAGTATCTTTTTGCAAATTAATTTGTTGCCAAATTTAGTTTTGATAGTTATGTGTTTTTCCGAAATTATTTCGAAATTGATTCATTCATATGTTTTACGCGTAATTTGGAATTCATACAAATTTATCAATAAGCTGGGTAATCTCTCCTAGCATTTAAACTTATGGGGAAATGCGACATCTCTCCTAAGTAGCAGATGCGCAAACTCTCCTATTTTGGTAGGAGAGATTGCGCGGCCTTTTATTTAAATATGTCCACTTCTAAAATGAATTTTTGGTGTTCGCATACTTAGTCCAGATTAATAGTTTATAAGAAATCGTTTAAGTTCAAAATATTTTGCATTACTGGCGGTCTATAAAAATTCTGACGAACAGTTATGAAAATTCAAGCACTTACTTTGGAAAAACAAAACAAAATAGCACTGTTTTATCCAAGACGCTTGTAACAATCAATAAACACATTCATGTAGACACTGCACTAATGCTGCTGTACAACTACTGGGAGTCACTGGGCGCGCACTCTACTCCTTCCTGTCGAATCTCTTTGTGCGCAATCTCTCCTACCGCGCGAACTCTCCTCGCTTTACGTTATGCGTTCACATATGATACTATTTCTTCTTACGAGAAGATTTGTATGATAAAAATGGCGAATAAACAAATCCACTTCTTTGACTTGAATATTTAACATCGTATTGAAGATTCAGACTAAATTAGAATAAAGCATTGTTGACCACATAAAAAGAGACTAGCTGAGCTTCACTATAAAACGGTTCAAAACAGAATAATATTAAAAATAGACTAGAATGATTTTCATTGTCAGTAGTCCGAATAGAATGAACATTTTCTTTCCGAGTTACTGCCTACGTCAATTTCCCGACGTCATACATTTCGACGTCATTTGCGAGTTACTTGTCATGCTGTAATCCAAGAAAACAAACCTACAGCTGCAAGTTTTTTTTTTCCACAACCCCTGGATGGCGGGCGGCGTGGATTTCAGGTAACACAGCAACCTGCTAAATGGGACGCTTGAATGTTCCTTCTCTGGTACGATATTTACGACTTTAACTGCCCGTCAGAACTAGGTTGGACTAATTCAATGAGTGTTAATTTCCAATGAGTTGGATGAATTGAGGATTCTTTGACTAAGACTAATTGACCAGTCTTGATATTGTGGTTGCCTTTTTTCCTTTTACGCATTAAAAACAATGTTTGGAGTTAATGTTTAGTCCAACGCTGCATGACCTCGCCAAACATGATCCCGAATCTTGTTACATAGCTTCCATATGGAAGAAAGACTAATATATGGATTATTATGAGATGTCATGTCAGGTAAGGCAAGTAATAGCGTACCAATGAGGAATTTAGTTATGGAATATTACACGGAAGCAAACAAATGCCGAATTACTTACATTGTTAGGTAGCTTTCATTACAAAAAGCTACCTATTGCAGCCGTTCGGAGGAAAGCGATTTCAAAAAATTTTGGTATATTTTCATCGATCATGAACCCCAGACCCCGAAACCACCTTCCGTTCAAAATTGATATATGTATATATATATATATATATATAAATCTGACCTTTGTCACACTGTAACTCTCGTAATTATAAACCGATTTCGATGTAATTCGGTGTGTACATAGTACATACCAATGTCTCGACCGAGTTCGTTGGCCAGCTTCATCCGCCGTTTTGTTTCAAAATGGCGGCCATTTAAAATTTAAAAAAATAATAAAATTTGAAATGTGGTACCAAAAAATTAAAAATGGAAAAATATTTTTTCCTTATGTATTTGACCTTTATACAAAGATTCCGGAGCAGTTTTTGTTTCGTCTATATCTTAAAAAATGGCTGAGTTATAGCATTTTGAATTTTTAGCGTGGCTGACATTTTGAAACGTCCAGAATTTTGACACGCAATAAAAGGCGTATTTATGAACCGATTTCGATGTAATTCGGTGTGTACATAGTACATACCAATGTCTCGACCGAGATCGTTGGTCAGCTTCATCCGTCATCTTTTGTTTCAAAATGGCGGCCATTTAAATTTTTTTTTTAATTTAAAATTTGAAATGTGGTACCAAAAAAATTGAAAATGGGAAAATATTTTTATCTTATGTATTTGACCTTTATACAAAGATTTCGGAGCAGTTCTTTTTTTCGTCTATAACTTAAAAAATGGCTGAGTTATAGCATTTTGAATTTCTAGCGTGGCTGACATTTTGAAACGTCCTGAAATTTGTCACGCGATAAAATGCGTATTTATGAACCGATTTGGATGTAACTTCGTTTATACATAGTATATACCAATGTTCCGACCGAGTTCGTTGGTCAGCTTCATCCGCCATCTTGTTTAAAAATGGCGGCCATTTAAATTTTTAAGAAAAATTTAAATTTGAAATGTGGTACCAAAAAATTAAAAACTGAAAAAATATTTTTTCTTATGTGTTTGACTTTGATAAAAAGATTCGGGAGCAGTTTTTGTTTCGACTATATCTTAAAAAATGGCTGAGTTATAGCATTTTGAATTTCTAGCGTGGCTGACATTTTGAAACTTCCTGATTTTTGTCACGTGATAACAGGCGTATTTATGAACCGATTTGGATGTACCTTGGTTTGTACATAGTACATACAAATATCTCGACCGAGTTCGTTGGCCAGCTTCATCCGCCATCTTGTTTCAAAATGGCGGCCATTTAAAAAAAATTTTTAAATAAAAAATTTTAAATGAGATACCAAAAATTTGGAAAATGAAAAGATTTTTTTCGTATGTGTTTGACCTTAATACAAAGATTCCGGAACAGTTTTTGTTTCGTCTATATCTAAAAGAATGGCTGAGTAATAGCATTTTGAATTTCTATTGTGGCTGACATTTTAAAACGACCTGATTTTTGTCCCGCGATAACAGGCGTATTTATGAACCGATTTGGATGTAACTTGGTCTGTACATAGTACATACCAATGTCTCGACCGAGTTCGTTGGCCAGCTTCATTCGCCATCTTGTTTCAAAAGGGTTGCCATTTAAAAAAATTTAAATTTAAAATTTAAAATGAGGTATTAAAAAATTGGAAAACGAAAAAGATTTTTTTGTGTGTTGTTTGGCCTTGATACAAAGATTCCGGAGCAGTTTTTGTTTCTGAAAATTTGTTATTTTGTTTAAATCTTAAAAATTGGTTGAATTATAGCACTTTGAATTTCTAGCATGGCTAATATTTTGAAACGATCTTGTATTTGCCACGCGATAACACACGTATTCGCCTATTTCGATGTAAGAAGGCATGTGGATAGTATACATCAATATTTCGACCAAGTTCGCTGGCCAGATTCATCAGCCATCTTGTTTCAAAATGGCGGCCATTAAATTAAAAAATATATATATATTTAAAGTGAGGTGCAAAAAAATTAGAAATTGAAAAAGGTTTCTTTCTTAAGTATTTGACCTTGATATAAGGATTCAGAAGCATTTTTTTTTTGTCTTTACCTTAAAAAATGGCTCAGATATAGCAGTTTCAATTTCTATTGTGGGTGACATTTTGAAAAATCTGATTTTTTGCATGCGACAGCACTCGTATATGTCAACCGATTCCGATGTGAGTGAGCATGTGCACAGCAATTACTAAAGTCTCGACCAAGTTCACTAGTTAGCCTCATCCACCATGTTGTCTTAAAATGGCAGGCACTTTAAAAAATCGCTGAATTTGGCAGCCAAATATAAGTTACTTTAAAGAAAAGCAGCTTGGATAAAGCTGAGTAATTTCGCGAAATTCTCATTCATTATATTGATAAAAATTAGTATTGAATCTCCTATATTCGGTTTCCACTAAATTGAGCTTCGTGTGTTTGAATGATATAAGTTGGCTTTTTTAAAATAAGGAATATGAAAGCTACCTCCTCCTCCCGGCACTGGCCGAAAGGACTTTTTTAAGTTCAAATGGTTTGATCTTCCGAAGTTTTGTTTCAAGTCGATTTTAAAACATTCCTGCTTAAAAATTAATTTACAAAACCACAAATAAATAAATTAATTGAGACGAAATTTTAAAATAAATTGAATTTGAAACTACAATTTTCTCTATTATACCGCGTAAAAATTGAAATTGTACGATGTTTAGAAACTAGGAAAATTACATTAAAAGAGAAATTTATTTTTTATATTATTACCACTGCCAATATGACGTCCGCGTTACATACGAGCATGTTTTTGCTCTAGATACAACTGCTTTTCAAACTTCTTTGACTTCACGATGCACCTAAAACCATAGCTAAATTTTCATGGCTCACTAAAATTTTGTTGAAGTAAAATCAGATGAAAGCGATAATTTGCAATTTTTTAATTTATTTACAAACACGGAAAAATTAATCTGTTACAACCAAAAACAGATATCATCCTAATGTAATGTTAAGAGAAGTTCTTCTTTCTTTTCTTTAATGATTGTAAAAAAAAAAAAAAAGATGGGGAACAAATCAACTTGCAACATAAGTTGTACATTTTTAGGTGTGTTCGTAATTATATAGATACGTAGCACCTATAGTTGTCTTCTGGTCCGTCTGTCTGTCCGTCTGCCCGCATACAACAGCACAAAAACTACCCAACCGAATGGTTGGAAATTTAATATATATAATCGTTGCAGAATTCTGTCAAGTCCATTAAAATTTTATGAAAATCGAATCAAAACTTAAAAAGATATTAATAAAAGTTTTCTTCATGCTATTAAATCCTATCACACGTAATTAATTCAATGATATCGCATTATAGGTAATGATTCTGGTTTGCCATGGTGCTTACGTCCTATTTCAGATGGGATCATATTACTTCCCTATTACTGAATTTAATGTATATAATGGTAATAAATTTTGTATTCATGCATTTTTGCATGAGAGTGCAACAACTATTGAATCAAAATCTGAATATTTATAAAACTAGATATAGTACGAACGCATGCCACGTTTGACGTACAATTTCCGACTTGTAATCTTCTTCTTCTTCTGCAATCAATCTTGACAATTGCAACCATCTGACATTTCTCATTTCCGTTAACCAATCCTCTATCTGCAGTATAGAAATTTTCTCATGAGCATTCGCATACATCTTATGGTGGACGGGTGTTTTTTTTTTTTTTTTCTGTGTAAGAGAAATCTCAAGTTTACAAAATTTGTTCAATAAGATTTTTATCGGGATCATATCATATCATTACCTTAAACATGTTTATTCAATTTTATATTGCACACTTTTTCAATCGGGTAGAAGAATTTTTTTCTGAAAGTGCTAACTCTATCTGAAGACGTAAAACCGTTTACATGATTTCTTCGCATATTTTTGATAAGGAATATTCAAACATTGAAATATATGCACAAGATATGCAACTTTATAACATTTAATCTCATTATGAATTAAATCGTATAATGATGAATGTTATATGCTAACATAATAAAGTTTGGTTGAAAAATATCGCGGCACATTAGAGGTTCTCTTACGGGAAATCAATGTGTTGCGTCACACCGGTTTAGAAACATTGCATTATACAATAATGCTAGTTTCGTACATTTTATGGTTAAAGCTTTACTAAATAATTAAAGGATATATCTTTTATTTATATTTTTTAAAGAAGCATATTTTAATTTCACGACTTAATTTGGGATAAGTTTAAATGTTAAAAATTAGAACTTCGTATATGTTTACTTAATAATGATTCATTTTTTTATTCTTAAAAAGTTATTATTGAAATTATATACTATACTAGGTGGCTCTGCTCCCTACAAGCTACGCTCGCCAACCCCCGTTCAGACACCGCAGAATCTAAAAACACGCTAATCTGATGGGATTAAAAATATTAGAGAAGATTGAATTATACTGAAAAAAGCTGTGCAGATCTCCCTGTAAACAGGTTTCCATTCAATTCCCTTTGATTACAAAAATTTAAGGCCGAATTAGTTGCTGTTAAGACATCCAGTGGTTGTTTTCGTTTTTGATTAAAGAGGATCAATTAAACTTTTGAAAAGAAACTAAAATAAAATTAATTAAGTATACATAGTCTTTGTCTTCCGGTATTTTAAAACAATCTCTATAACAATTGCCTAAGTCATGTGACTATCATAAACAGTTCCGGCGGACCACTTCGCTTTTTATACTCTAGGAGCCATTTTGGTACTTTAATGTTAGTCAGGCACAGGTGATAAGTCACCAAATATTATTATATCGCCATCATTTCATCTATATTATAATAGTTCAAGTCACCAACTGCCATAAACAAATAAGGTCTAATCCAAAGAAAATAAGTTAAAACTGGTGTGAATGACTAAGAACAAACAATCTTCTTGAAACACCATCAAAAATTTGTAAATGCGCTAGGCCTTTCGAAAGATCTGAGTCTTTCTTCGTCAGGCGCAAAAAAGACGTCCTTCTACTATGAAAGCAGAGGGAACGACGTCTTTTTTGCGCCTGACGAAGAAAGACTCAGATCTTTCGAAAGGCCTAGCGCATTTACAAATTTTTGATGGTGTTTCAAGAAGATCGTTTGTTCTAAGGTCTAATCCCTTCGCCTTTCATATGAAAGTTAGATCCCATATTGGGGCGATTTTTTTCCAACGCCAATTTGGGAAAAGCATCAACAGCATAAACTACAACATCCGGCTTACCATATCAAGCAAAATAACGATACTTTGGCGCCAGTTAAGTACCCATTGCGTATATGACATTGGCGTCAGAAAAAAATCGCGCCAATATTGAACCGTATATGACATCTGTGCCGAAAGTTTTCCATTTTAATTTAAAAATCATTTTTTTTCCGAATAAAACTACATAAAAGTTGCCATGTTCGCAAAGAATTCTTGGCACTGTTACGTTAGCCGGGTGCAAATCTCGCCAACAGCTTTTTTTCAATTCGCCATTTAGCATTTTTTTTCCGAATGGTAAATTAAAACATTGATTTCAAGTTGAAATTAAATGTCATGGTATACTGCATTATTTAATATTTGGCCAGATTTCATGTTTGGCGTGTTTTTTTTTTTTTTTTTTTTTTACGAAAATTTGGCGAAAACCGTGTTTTCGAATACCAGTTACATATGTATTTTTGGTACTACTTAGTTAACCAAAAATCTATCGCCAAACTATAAGTTTAAATGCCAGTAATAGTTTATCGTAAATGTCACATTCAATTGACTTTAAGCAAGTTACACGTGCTTACGTCATCAAGTGGTTTTAATTTCGACGTTTTATTTGTATATTTATTAATGTTATACTAATTTATTTGTTCTTTCGTTATTTAAAATAAAAATTATGTCAACTTGTATAATTTGACGAGTGGTTTGGCGATTATTATAATTTGGCGAAATTGGTCGACGGAATAACTAAGTAGCATCGTATTTTTTAATTATTTTCTATTATTTTCAAAAGGAAATACCAAAAAAAAAATAGATAACTATAGAACAAAATAATTTATATATTTTTTTAAAAAGAAATAAAAGTAAATAAACGTTTATTATTAAATAAACAACAATAGTCGGGTTACCATGTCAATCAAAATAATGCCATTTTGGCGCCAATTAGGTACCCCCGTGTGTATATGACATCTGTGCCTAATATTTTTCTTTTCGCTCTGTTTTTTAAAAAAAGAAAGTAAGCCATCACTTTTAAATGAAAATTTGTATTTTAAATAAAATGAATGAAAGGATTATATTTTCAATGAAATTAATGAAATATAGAAAATGCGACGGGGGAAAAGTTTGGCGATATATCACCTGCGTCTCGCAAACATAAAAATACAGAGTTCTTGTTTTCTTATCAGAATCTTTCGATTTGGCGAAAGATTGTTCAAGTAAATTGAATTATGAATAAAAGTAACATGATACATTTCTTAACATACATTTAAGGGAGTCCAAACTGGTCGCCAAATTAGTTAAAAATAATAACCCTTTCTGAAATATGAAAAAAAAAAATATCTGTTGTGATTAAAATTTGAGTTGCCATCATTAGAAAAAAGTATTTAAAATTAGAAAAAAAAATAATATTTCGAAAATTAATTCGAATTTAAAAATTCTATTACCATTTTTAAGATCTGCTGATCAATACGGATTTTTGGTGTTAATTTCATAGCAATGTATTACATATTTTGGGAGATATCGCCGTGAAACATAATCAGTTGTTTAATCAGTCGTTTCATAGAATCATTTCATAAATTCGTTACATAGAATCGTTTCATAAATTCGTTACATTTCAGTCGTTTCATAATATCCGTTTCATAAATTCGTTTCATTAGGATTTTATATATATAGGGTAGATTTAGTTTTAATAAAAAATATATATTCCCTAAAGAAAATTTAAAAAGAAAGTACGTTGTGATGTATTCAATACATTCAATACTTCCGTTTCACAAATTAAATAAAAAATAAAATCTTTATTAGCCATTGATATGCTATTTCTTTCTCCCAGCAAATAAAATGGCGTCTCTAAAAAACAACGTTCCATTGTATAGACCAGCCATAAAAGAAAGCAGATGTACATTGTACTGTTAAGTAATTGAAAGTATCTATTGTAATTTTTTTAACTTCTATGCATCGAACATTTTTAATTTTTATACCGTCGCATTGGGAGAAAAGTACTTTTTAATGCAATTTGTTTGAAAACTGCATCTCCATTTATTTTTCAGATATTATTATTTTTTTTTTTGTAGTTTTTAGAGCCATTTCATTAATCTTGGCAACTCAACTACTCCATTTCTGTAGAAAATAAAGAAAAAATAGTTGGAAAACAGTAATCATATCTTTTTGTTGCCCTTTACCCATAACTACTGAAAAAAAATGTAAATAAAATGCGTGCTATTTTGAAAAAAATATAAATGAATGATTTCTGATAAAACATGGAGCTATTATAAACTATATTTATTTTAATTAGCTATGTTACAGACAAATGAAGGCATAAGACTCATTAGATAGCCGAAGTTCATTTTTTGTCGAATTTCTTGAGTGACATCTGTTTTTTTTTTTATTTATTGGTGTATTATTCAGCGATAGTGACGTCATATGAATACTTTGCTGTATATGTTGTTTAAGACTGGATCGTAAATGAGAAATTCTTCAGAGGATGCGAATGGCGTCATTTTATATAAAATAAAAGCATGTGTTTTAAGTCCTAAAACTGAAATATGTTTTTTATTATGTATAGTTATATAGATATATATTTTTTTCATTGGGGGCGACACTAAATTCTGAATAAGCAGAATTCCTGTTTTCTAGTTCTTTATTATTTTTTGCCCATCAATTTTAAAGAATTTTCACATAATTTATCAATATATTTTTTTTCAAATGATTGAAATACTAGTATGAGAATATCTTTCATGGAATTTTTAAAACTTTTTATTTTAATCTTGATTTCAATTACTTCATTTAAATTAATCTGTTTTTTACCAAAGAAAACATACTTTCAAAATTAAATCAGATAACATTCTGTAAATGTCATTATCAGAATACAAAAAAACTAATCTGTTTGTAACAAAGGGAAAACAAATTAAAATGTATTTTGTTGACAACGAAAATTCCTTTAATTACGTAAGAAAACCAGAAGCAAATTAAAACAGCAATGAATTCGAAAGAATTTCTAAATTATTTCTCTTCGTACGTCAAAAAAATCATTACGAACTAGATTAATTTTTTGGTGCAAAATGGAGTATTTGAAATAAAATACTGGTCAAAATTATTTTTCATGTGTTTTAGAGTTAAAATCATTGCTGTTGACTTTCTATTAGTAAATACATTTAATTAAGGTTATATACACATAAAAATATGCATTTACTCCAAAAGATAAACATGAAATACAATGTTATTTGCATTTCGTATTTTTCAAAGTATAGTCTCTAAAGTTAAGTTGTAGTATAGAGATGCTGGTTTTTGTGTGTTTTTATTAGAGTACCAAAACAATTTATATATATAAATTGCAACTATATGAGAACTTTTTTGTTTAAATTGGCCTTCGGAACTATAATCAATACAACTATATTTCAAAAATGATCCGGCAAATCTAGGCACACCTTTAAAAAGCTTTATATTTAACACTAGAAAGCCCACGAGCAGTCATTTTGACTGCTACCATCTCTGAAATGAATATATCTCGATTCGAACCAGAATTTGTTTTATAAAACTAGTATAAAAGAATCAAAGAAAAAAACTAGTTGAATGGATAAGTTAGTAATTTAAAATAAAAATTCTGGTGTGAAATATTTTTCTAAAATTTCAGTAAAATTTTCGGTCATTCAAGTGTTAAATCGATATATCAAAATTAGCGCTAAAATGCTTAAAAAGAACACATTTTAAATTTTAGTTTTTAAACTTTAATTTTGTAGAATATTTCTAGAAGGCTGGTTTACCCAATTACGTTCGCCAACATTGAATGAAGCCTGTTCCATCCCTGGTAAATATTTTTTGTTTAAAAAAAAGTAACTTTAACTATACTATTCCGGTGTTTGTTTTTACAATGGTAAAATTGTACTGATGAGGTCTTGCGACTGCTTGGCAAACCGATTACTGAATGTATATTTTAATGTTTTTAGTAAAACTGTATTTAAGACTGTTTTATTTTATTTATTTTATTTAGTCTTTTAAAAATTTCAAATTAAGACGTTAAATGTATGCATATTGCAAAGATAAGTCCATTTGTTTATTCATTCAATCTTAAAAATATTTTAGCATTACACAGTTTATATATTGCATTACATGAAAAATAAACAGGCCTCTATAAAAATTGAAATCCCTAGTACCTTAATATCAAACTGTAAAATATTTCCTTTGATTCTACTTTGATACAATGTATCAAAGTATTTAGGAAAAACCAATTACATTTGCACGGTGTTTTTTTCTTCTTAAAATGTAAATAATTTCAAAAGATGTTAGATAAAAATATCACTTCAAACGAAAAGATATTTATTTCTAATTTACATTTTCATACACCATTATTTTAGGGATCGTAATTTAATTAGGTGTTTCTTTAAAAGATTTTTTTATCATAGCAAACGCGGTAGCGTTAAGCTATAATATGATTAATAAATAGAAAATGCAAACGACTTTCTTAAATTTCTGGCGAACCAGTTGACATACGACAATGATTTTTCTTTTGAAAGGTAGAACTCGACGAGACAAATAAACTGATAGCATTTAAAAAATTAGTGTAGCTTTCAGTAGTTTTTTATTTAATCTTAAACGAAAAAATGAAGACACAAAATTCAACAAAGTGTAGCTACCCGTAAGGCATGGTGACGTCACGGCGACGTCGTTGTGAAGTCACACTGTGACTTTTTGACCGTCGATGTGACGTCACGTGACGTCAATGTGACGTCATAGTGACTAGAATGCGAGGTCGTTATGGCCGTTTTAGAGGTCGTTTGTGACGTCACATTGTGACCACTCTGTGAAGTCACAGTGTGACTAATTTGTGAAAAGTGTGACATTTGTGACTACTTTGGCATTAATTTTGTGACGAACATGTGACGAAAGCGACAATGCTTTGAAGTCACATTGTGACCAATTTGTGAAATATGTGTCATTTGTGACGAACTTGTCATAAACACTGTGATGATTTCAAATGAAAATCAAATTTCAAATTAATTTCTTAAAAGGCGCAAAGGCCAACCTAGTGAAAATGATTCCATGCCGGGACTCGAACCCAGGCCATCAATATAACGCACTGACATTCTACCGACTAAACCACACGGAACGATAACCAGCCTGGAAAATTTCACACAATTACATGTTGGTAAGGCTACAAAAGCAGCCCAAGATGAGATATTTATCGTGAGCCACCGACATGGAATAAACAGGAAACTTAATTCAATCTAGCATCGATTGAATCTATATTAATACTTGGAAATTTTTACAGGGAGAACCATTCGCCTTGCATACAATATTTCAAATGAAAATCAAATTTCAAATTACATGCTTAAAAGTCAATTTTAATTTGAAATTTGATTTTCATTTGAAATATTGTATGCAAGGCGAATGTTTCTCTCTGGAAAAATTTCGAAGTCTTAATATAGTTTCAATCGATGCTGAATTTAATTAAGTTTCGTGTTCGCCCCATGTCGGTGGCTCACGATAAATATCCCATCTTATGCTGCTTTTGTAGCCTTGCCAGCATGTAATAGCGAGAAATTTTCCAGGCTGAGTGTCGTTCCATGTGGTTTAGTCTGTAGAATGTTAGTGCGCTATGCTGATGGCACGGGTTCGAGTCCCGGCATGGATTCTTTTCTCTAGGTTGGCCTTTGCGCCTTTTAAGCAATTAATTTGAAATTTGATTTTCATTTGAAATATTGTATGCAAACCGAATATTTTTTTGTGGAAAAATTTCCAAGTATTAATATTGTGATGAATTTTAAAATAAAGTTTTGTTTGAGATATAAAATAGTATCTTTTTACCGTACTTTTTAGCAAAATATAGCTATTTTGGAGTCCTATTCTTCTAAAATAGTTTTAATTTTTCCACTTAAAAAACAATGTTTGTCAACTGACATCTTTTTTTATTAAGTTCTAAGCTTGATCTT
This sequence comes from Maratus speciosus, assembly GCA_963932465.1. Taxonomy (NCBI): domain Eukaryota; kingdom Metazoa; phylum Arthropoda; class Arachnida; order Araneae; family Salticidae; genus Maratus; species Maratus speciosus. The sequence continues at coordinate 321,888,629 of OZ010789.1, forward strand.
GAGTTCAAGCTTGATATTAAGAATGTATAAGATTTTAAGGTGTTGTGGTTGTGATTAATCTTTGCTTTATTAAATACGACGTAAGCCATATTTATTTAAATTTTTTATTTCCGTGTAAATTGTATTTTGTGAATATGAGCTTAAATAGATTTGGTATGTTCTATAGGAAAAGACTGATCTGGGAAATAGAAAAAACAAGTAAGAAAAATCATGCGTTAAGCATAGATTATAAAACACTTTCCAACACTTCCCGAATGCTTTAAAAAAACTTCGTTATTTAGGGAAATAAGGTAAATAAGAGAACTAAGTAAACATTTTAGAAAACGCATAAAATATTTGAAAAACTCATTTCCGCAGTTACTGTCCATAGCTAAATAGGTTTTCCAATTCTTTTGAACAGCCCTGTATTTGATCTGTAGGTTGATATATATATTATATAATGGGATAATTTAGTTTAGCAAGAAAACGCATAACAGGTTGAAACTCTCTTTCATCAGTTTATACTAATATATGGAAACATACTTTAATACTTTTGTACAACCCTGTAGTTGACCTAGAACCTTCATTACACGCCACCGTTTAGTTAAAATTTAATTCAAACTAAAACACACTTAAAACAGCTGAAATCACATTTCCAGAAATTATAATTTATAGACGTCCATGTATCCAATTCTTTGCATGACCCTGTATACCATTTTATCTATATTATACAACAGTAAATTAAATTCAGTTCAGTGTAAAAATGCACAACTCATTTAAAAACCACCTTTAAGTAACTTGCGCTCATACCCAGTAATCCTTGCGAATACTTTTGTGTAGCCCTGTATATGAATTATAGCATTTATATACACCATATACTATGCATAAATATAGTGAATCATAAAAGCGCATATCATAATTAAAAATGCATTTCCAGCAATCATCACAAATGAACAGTACTTCGGATACAATATAGTATCTGAACTATATTGTGTGTGCCTGTAAATGCTATATACACTTCATATTCTACATGAAAAATTTATAGTATGTAAACCTCAGCGACGTATATCATTTTCATTATATATGAAATAGATTAACATAATTAAAGTACGCCGCAAACAATTCCCTCCACCGCTATATCATTATGTATTAGAATTTCTTTTTAGCCCTGTAAATGAACAATAACTATTATTTGCATCTCGTATTCTTCAGAATGCATATTTTAGTACGTTTCATAAATGCATATCAATTTTTTTCTGTATGAAAACGTGTAAAATCATGAAAAAACCTTTGAAACGATTTTTTCCCATAGGCCGTAATGTAACGGAATACTTTTGACTGTACCTGTAAATGAACTAAACATGCTACAAACGTCGTTACACATAGGGACCGTGCTATGGTAAAGGTCAATAACATCTAAAAATTTCAGAGCAATCCGAGTATATTTACGAGAGTTAGAGCGCGGACAGACGGCTAGACAAACCAAAGTCATAAACACTTTTCAACTTTGTTGAAAGGTGTTAAAAAGGAAATATAAAAGTAAAATAAATCATTGAAAGGAAATATAAAAGTAAAATAATGAACTTTAAAAAATATATACTAAAGCAGTTTAATCTATAAGCTTCCTATCAGGCATGAAAAACACTTTATTTCAATGCTTAAATATAATATTTTATTTTTTAAGGGTGTATTTCAATCCAAACTGTTTATTTTCTGATTCATTTTAAATTCCTTTTTGTTCTCAAACGCATCAAACTGAAAAATTCTCTTATTTAGAAACTACCTAATGTGCCGTACTTTTCGATTTTTGATAAATGCAGAAAATATTACAAAAAAATGCTGTCAAAGTAGGGATTTTGAACCGAATTTTTCACAGCGGAAGATCTGGGAATGAAAAAAAAAAAGGTCTTACTGAGAAAATAATTATTTAAAACTTAAATTCTAATGAATTGAGGGGAAAATGAAATCACACGGCCTCTTAAACATCTCTTCAAAAATCACCTCAGCAAGTTTCATGTTTTTACTTTTAAAAATGAGTCTGAAAATGTCTCAGAAAATATCGAGCTGTTGAAGGTGGAAAAATATTTTTTCGAATACACCTTTACTGCCAGTATTTATGTGTATCGAAAACGTAGAAAATGAGTTTACAATCGAAGGAAATTTAATAACTGATTCTGAATGTCTATAATTAAATGTTTGATTAAAATCGCAAATAGAAAAAAAAATGCTTACATACAATTAAAAATAAATAAATAAATATACCAATTTGAAAAACACTAAAAATAATAATTAGTATTTTTAATTGTACTATTAAACAACAACTAACTACAATAGATGAATTAAATGCATTATTAGATTTAGCAATTTCTCAAAAATCTTTCCATATGTTATAAGGAATTCCTATTATTTTATAATTTTGGCAAATGTTAAATCTGAAAACATTGGTATGAAGATTGAGGATTTTAAATAATAATTTAAAATATTATTAGCAAAAAAAAAAAAAAAAAAAAAAAAATCTTTCAAAAGTTACGCTATTATAATATGTAAAAAGACATTTTCCCACTATAATGTTAATTTCTAAACTGAAACAGTTTCGTAATATCATACTATTCGAATATAATATTTAACTCCAAAACAATAATGACGATAAATACTGTTATATGAGTGTTAGCAATCAGAAAAAAAAATAAGAAGCCGAAAAAAAAATTCCACATCACTGTCTCAATCTCAAGTAACTGCAAATTAATGTTTATATTCATCCCACTATAAATGTAGACATGAATTTCTTTTTTTTTTTTTTTTTTTTTTTTTTTTTTTTTTTTTTTTTTTGAGCGATGGCCGATTAACGCATTTTACAAAATAGTGTCGATTAGGAAAATTTCGCTTCAAAACAATTCCAGATCAGTCACTTTCTATATGTATAACATAAAACTATTTAATTCATAATCGTAATATACAAACAGAAATAAAAAATTTAAATTAAATAAGACTTACCTTTTTTTGCTGTAAATTAATAATATCCGAGTATTTTTGCCCGAAAATGGCAGACGTCTTTCTTTTACATTTAAAAAAGCAAAAACAAAAGCTGACATTGTAGACTTGGTCATGTTCTTTTCCCGTGTGTATTACAAAAAGTTCTCTGTTTACCCTGCGGTTGCGGTCATCCGACGCAGACGATCTTCAGCAGCTGATTTTACTGTTTATTTGCAGTCCTAACTTTCAGGCGGAATAGTTTTATGACTTAGTCTGTAATTAAAATTTTCTATTTGAAGAATTTTCCAATGCATTTTACCATTTCTTTTTTATCAGTTTCAAAAAAATTCATTTGAAAACGGAAGTTTATTAGATAAAACACTGCTTAAATTTTTAAAATGTGTAAAAATAAATTTAATGGTAATAATACCACCCCCCTTTTTTTAAGTAAAGTTTGTTTCATGCGAAATAAATAAAAAATATCTTCTTAATAAATAAAAAAAATGTTTTCGAGGATAAAAAAATTTTCTTTGTCAATCTGTCAATCTTTTCATGTTAATTTTCTGCAGAATAAAACAATTTGTAAAATAACTTTTTTAAAAGTCATACCTCTAAAACACAAATTGGAAATGCGAAAAATTAATTATATCATGTGTTTTGCATAAATTTTGCATATATATATTTTTTTTTTCGGAAAAGGCTAATTTTATTTAAAAAGGCTGAAAGAAGTAAATTTTTTAAAAAAAAACAGTTACTAAAAATAGATTAACAGGAAAAAAATATGACTTGAATGCAAATTATAAAGCAATAAATGCATATATGACTAAGCTCTGAAGATTCTTTCTGCGTGCTCATTAAAATCTGCAGACTTAACTGTAATAGAAAATGTTTAGTTTGAAACCACAGAAGTGTTTCGACCAGTGGTCGCCAAAAAAGTTAAAAAAATTCCTCCCTGCAAACTAAATATGTAAAGTGTATAGATTTAATATTTCTAATTCTAAATATGTTTCAAATTGCTCCAGCACATAGCATTTTTCTGAGAAATACTTTTATAATAATAACAATCCGTGATGTATTATTATATTAAATTGCAATGCTAGATAAAATTGAAATCATGAAAAAAGTATACTTTCACTTCTTAGATATCATATTGATAAAATATAGCATGGAAATCTAGTTTGTTGATACTTGTACCGTGCATTTTTCTTTTTCTCCCCCCCCCCCTTCTTTTCGTGTCCGAATTTACTATTTGCTGTCCACTAATATTCATTCCTTATGCCGCTGTAACTAGGGCATGTTTTAAATATTTCTCTTCATTTTCAAAAATTTTTGAAGTTAATATTTTGGTCACACTGTGATTTACAATATGGTGGTTTTTTTGTCACATATATGACGTGACGTACGTTACATGCAGTGACATAACAGTGACGTTACAATATTTTTTTAATTGCCGGAAAAATAAAATTTTACAATAAGTAACATGTTTTGAAGAATTTTTGTAATTGTTTAAAGTTTTCTAAGAAGTTCACATCTCAGTCACAATGTGACATCACTGAGTGGTGGCATTTTGGTCACAGATGTGACGTGACCACAGTGACTTACAGTGACGTCACAATGACGTCACTGTGACCATGCATGCTATGAGGGTAACGTTCCAGTGGGTGGATTAACTTCGTTTTTGTTTTATTTTGATCCCCTTGTTAAAACTTAGAATAGGTTTTTTTTTCATCTTTGTATGTTTGACGGTCGCTGAGAAAATAGAAATTGTATTTTATAATGTCCCCATAAAATTATAGAAATCTCTCCTTTTCATTTTCTAATTTTCTAATTCAATAATTTATTTCGTGTTGCCACTCCCTAAAAAGCACTACAATAATTTTAAAAAAAGGATAACACGTGTACTTTTGTTTTTATAAGTCAATAAAAATTGAAATTCAACTGACATATTTTTGTATTTTTGAAATCGACGTCAACCTAAGCAGATAATGCATAATTTTCATAAATATATATATAAACTTTCTTGATTAGCATTTTGAACTGAAGTAATATACACAATGGAGCACAAACGAGTTGATAGGAAAAAGAAAAACAGGGTAAATCCCAATCTTCTGTTCAGGAGCTAAATGTAAGGTTTTTTTTAATTATCATCATAACATCCTGACTTACACAAGCGATAGTTATGCAGTAATATAAATACTTCACATACTAAGCATACCTTAAAAAATACCATTCATTCTATTTTTAATAAGGAAGTGATGTCATATACGCACCAGAGTACATAACTGGCGCGATAATGGCGTTATTTTGCCTGATACGGTAACTGAGCTATTGTTTACTTATCAATTATTTTTTTAAATTATATAAATTGTTTTGTTCTATAGTTATTAATTAAACTTTTCATTATTTATTGTTATTTCCTTTTTAAAATAATAGAAAGTAATTAAAAAATATATCTGTAACTGCTATTCGAAAACGCGGGTTTCATTAAATTGGCGTCAGAAAAAACCCCCGCGCCAAACCCGTTGTGTATATGACATCTGTGCCTTAAATAATTAGGATTTCATTTAACTTTAGGTACTTTTGCTTGAGATATTGTCGAAAATGTACAGCAAAAATATACGGCACTACTTGATTATTACGTCGACCAATTTCGCCAAACTATTCGCCAAATGATACAAACTGACATAATTTTTATTTTAAATAACGGAAGAATAAATAAATAAATAAAACATTAATAAAAATACTAATAAAAACTTGGACACAGATGTCATATACGCTCCATATTGGCGCGATTTTTTCCGACTCCAATTTGGCGAAAACCTCGTTAATATATCATCTGTATCCGGGTTACCATATCAAGTAAAATAACAACACTTTGGCGCCAGTTAAGTACCCGGTGCGTATATGACATTGGCGGCGTCAAGAAAATCGCGCCAATATGGTGCGTATATGACATCTGTGCCAAAACTTGAATTAAAAATCACTTGATGACGTAACAAACACGTGTATCGTGTTTAATGTCAAGTGAATGTAACATTTACTATGATCCATTATTGTCATTTAATCTTATAGTTTGGCAGTAATTTTTTGGTAGACAGGATAATCAAATTGTACCAAGTATGGTACAGATGTCATATACGCACCACGGTCGAGCGATATTTCTTCTGACGCCAATTTGGCGAAAACCTCGTTTTCGAATACAAGTTACATATATATTTTTAAAAAGGGATTAACAATAAATTTATAAAAGTTTAATTAATAACAATAGAACAAAACAATTTATATAATTTTAAAGAAGAAAATAAAAGTAAATAAACAATTTATTAATAAATAAACAACAACATTCGAGTTACCATATCAAGCAAAATAACAAAACTTTGGCGCCAGTTAAGTACCCCGATGCGTATATGACATTGGCGTCAGAAAAAAATCGCGTCTACATGTTCATATGACATCTGTGGCGATTCAAGTACACTTCGGAACGTTACTTTGAAATCGGTGAGTTTCATCGCCAAAATCGCCAAGATGCTTAATGATCATCGCCATTGAATATATAAATAATGCCATATTTGCAAACTTATAGGTCAAAATATAAGTGGAGCCTCGGTTCACGACCACCTCTGTTTACGACCAGTTCGGTTTATGTCCAACTTCGATGATCAAAATTTGACTCGGTTGGCGTGCAATATCTCGGTTCACGACCAAGGCTGCCGAATAGTTAAGTTGGCAACCCTCACATAACTGTTGTTATTAGTCAAGTTTGGAGTAAGGTGTGCATATCAGAGTGCTTTGTGTACCTTTATTACTGTAAAAAAAATAACTTTTTGTTTTACTTTTACTCAGATTTGCGCTAATATTAGCTCTCATTATGGCTTCTAACAATGAAAAAGTGCTTAGTGATAGCAGTAGTAAGAAGATTAAACGAATTATTGTTCAATAAAAGAAATTGTAGCAAAACATGGGAACGATGTTAATATAACCGGTCTAGTTAAACAATACGATGTGGCCTAAACCTTCAATTTCCACGATAATCTATCTATCTATCTATCTATCTATCTATATATATATATATATATTACGCTATCGTATGTGTCACAGAAATCGCGATTATTTGTTATTTGTTTAATGGCAACGCTCGAATGAAACGCATCTCATTGTTTATAGAACAGCATTTAATGCATCTCTATACCTATAAGGGGGTTGCCGGGGGCTCTGCGGCTGAGTGGTCAAAGCATCAGTCAGCTAATCGCTTGTGCCTATGAGTTTGTGGGTTCGATTCCCGCTGGTTCCATTGCACACACACTGTGTGTGGAACTCCCAGGGTGTATTTCTCTTGTGTTGTAATATTTCCTTGTGCTATCTTGTCTCCGACTTATAAGCGGGCTTTATGTCAAGCACACAAGTCGTATGTTTGTTATTCAGTTAAATAAATAAATAAAGGGGTTGCCATAGGCTGGAACCTGTTCTGTCGCCAAATACCGCCAAGTTTGTCGCGAACGTGGCAATATATCGCCAAATACCTATAGACTTCCAATGTAAACCAATAGTGTTTACTTGTTTAGAGAGAATCAACAAATTGAGATATTTTAATGCAACAAAAACTAATATCAGTTTAAGGAATTATATTAATCATAATTAAAGGAGACCAAATAAATTAAATTATGAATAAAAATAACGTGAATTTGATTAAAAAACTTTTAACCTCTTAAAACAGTGTGTATCACTTGGTTAAATAGTGCATTATTGTGCGAAATAAGATATAAGTATTGGGAATATTTAAAAGCAACTCAGGTTTATTTATATTCAATATATAATTATCAAAAAATTTAAATGACTAGTATTAAAAAATGCTCTGACGAGCACAAAAAAAGGCTAATATGTTTTTAAGTATGAAAAATGGTTTGACAAGTGCTTCTAATTGAGCATGAAAAAGGACAAGTAATTTATATTGCATTACATGAAAAATAAACAGGTCTCTATAAAAATTGAAATCCCTAGTACCTTAATATGAAACTGTAAAAGATTTCCTTTGATCCTACTTTGATACAATGTATCAAAGTATTTAAGAAAAACCAATTACATTTGCACGGTGTTTTTTTTCTTCTTAAAATGTAAATAATTTCAAAAGATGTTAGATAAAAACATCACTTCAAAAGAAAAGATATTTATTTCTAATTTACATTTTCATACACCATTATTTTAGGGATCGTAATTTAATTAGGTGTTTCTTTAACAGATTCGTTTTATGTTTTATATGGTTTTATAACTATTGAACGAAATTTTAAAATAGCTTGGAATGCAGAGGAGAAATTCAAGCTGAGACATCTATTGAAAACCTAAAAAGATGCACTGTTAACAATTTTGCAGCACAGCATTCTGGCAGGTCATTCGACCGTTTTTTGAAAAAATGGTTTCATAACCATAATTTAACTATATTCTGACCATAAAATGGCCAATAATATGGTCAGAATAGTGTTAAAATAAAAAAACAGTCAAATGACCTGCCAGAATGCTGCAAAATTTTAACAGTGTACCAGTATATTATCCGTTACAACTTTATCTGTCAGGACTTCTTAAAAAAATCAATAAAGTAATGGTAAAAGAAAAAATATATTAAAAAATAATCTTCTCCAATTTTTACCTGTTGAAAACTAATTGCAAGTAAAATAAATATACATAGTTACTTTGATGCTGAATAAGATAATAACAAGAAATTTAATCACTTGTAAATGATAAATAAAGTTAGACTGGAATTATAGGACATTCAATAATAACGTAAGAACGTCAAATTTAAACACAGAGAAAAATCTATATATTTAAAACACAAGGCTGATTTTTTAGTCATCAGTCCTGAGCTTTCCACTGAATCAATTTTGATAATTATTTTTTTAAATGAAGGTATTTCCTTTGTAGATGTGCTCATAGAACCTATTTTTTTTTCATTTTTATATTTTTAATTTTAAAAGTTTTTTGTCAGATTTCTTTAAAATGGTTGCAATCGGATTACTTCCAATATCGCAGAGAAATCGACCAATACTGCACATTATTTAGCTTTTGAATAAGATAACCTGCCAATTGGATGCGTTTGAGAGCCGAAAATAAGCCCTTTGGATTTGAATACACCCATAATACAATAATTCTTTCGTCAACCCCTATTTTTTTTCCTGTAAGAGTTGAGCCTATCAAAAAGTTGTCATATGAAAGTTGTAGATAATATTAAGAAGATTTATAATAAATTTAAGCGGGGTGGATATCTTGTGAATTCACAAAGTTATGAATATTTTTTCTTCTGCAACCCTCAGACATTTTTTTTTTTTTTTTTTTTTTTTTTTTTTTTGTGTGTGTGTATGTGTGTGGTAGGAGTTAGTCCTATGAAAAACTTGTCAGTATAAAAGTTGTAGATAATATTATGAAGATTTACAATAAGTTTAATTGAATGTGGTATCTTAAGAATTGACGAAGTTATGAATTTTTTTCTCCATGAAAAACTTATTTTTTCGCACCTTGAGCCCATTTCTAATTTTATCAAAAATCTGTTATACATAAAATTTTGACTTTGTTTCTAGAAGTAATAATAACTTTAAACTGATTTGACATGTATTATAATTAAGATATCGGTGATTATTAAAGGTACACATATATTAAGATAGATGGACGGTGACGTTCCCCAACTTGGTTTATTAGTGAGAAATTGCCAGGCTACGACATGAGCCAGGGTAGCTTAACGGTAGAGCAACAGCACGTTATGCTGTCGACCCAGGTTCGATTCCTGGCCCCGGCTAATTTTTCACTCCAGTTGGGTTTATTGTATTTAATTGTATTTAAAAGTCTGTCTTAATATATGTGTACCTTTAATAATTAAAAATGAAATTCATACTTTAATTTGTGTGTTTTAATATATATTGTGGATCGATGGAAAAGAAATTTATTCATCGTTGTCACGTCATCCAGTGCTATCTGATAGATGGACGGTGAGGTTCCCCAACTTGGTTTATTAGTGAGAAATTGCCACGCTAGGACATCAGCCAGGGTAGCTTAACGGTAGAGCAAAAGCACGTTATGCTATCGACCCAGGTTCGATTTCTGGCACCGGCTAATTTTTCACTCCAGTTGGGTTTATTATATTTAATTGTATTTAAAAGTCTGTCTTAATATATGTGTACCTTTAATAATTAAAAATGGAAGTCAGACGTTAATTTGTGTTAAGATATCGGTGTTTTGCTGTTTAGAGAAAACCCCTGCCTATTTCCACTTCCCTTGGTCCGATTTTTCCAATTAACGAACTTGACCGAGATTTTCTACCCCTTGATTTATGTATCAGTTTGGAAGAGATTTGTGCGGATTTATGGAAGTTATTGTGCGCATAAAAAGTGATATATATATATATATATATATATATATATATATATATATATATATATCACTGTATATATATATATATATATATATATATATATATATATATATATATATATATATATATATATATATATATATAGATAGATAGATAGATAGATAGATAGATAGATATAAAGTTTTGAACTGGAGTTGGTTTTGAGTTGGAGTTGGAGTTTGTGGTTCTAGGGGTCGGTCATGATCGGTGTAGATCTGCAAAATCTTTCAGAAATTCCAACATAGGTGCGAATGTAATAGGTAGTATTTCTTACGAAATCTATTTAAAAAGGGAAACGAACTGAAATTCATGTTCTTTAAAGTGTAATGTCATTCGGTTAAGAATTTGATTTTTTTTTTATCTTAAAGTTGGTATTCTTTATAAGCACGAACAGCATATTTTATTAGTTAGAAATCAGTATTGAAACTGAAAGGTCATTTTTTATAGGGGGTAGAACACGCCAAATCGAGTAATCAACAAAGAATTATTCTTATTTTTTTTTTTACTTTCTTCTTTCTAAAGAAGAAAGTATTGTAATCGAAGTTTTTTGACGGATCGACAAGTTTTAGGGGCCAGAGGCTCCGAAAAATATGTTTATACGAAATGTCTGTCTGTACGTCCATATGTCCAAGTGTTGCTATGTATGTATGTCCGCTTTGTATCATCGAAAACTTAGTGAATTAATGCATAGAACTGAACCAACATTTCTTTTGGTACGGTTTTGGCTATGGCCAGCAGGTGCTCCTTAAATTTGGAAATATTACGCCGGAAGGGGGCGCTGTAATAGTGCTTTTTGTGCCATTTTCATTATTTCACCATCAAAAAGTGTATGAAGTTGTGCATAGAATAGAATCAAATTTTATGTTTATGTTTTTGGCTACAGCCAGCATGTACCACGTTTGAATTTGGGAACAATCCGCCTGAAGTGGGCGCTGTAATAGAGATTTTTCTCGTTATTTCATAGTTCTGTTGTACATCGGCTGTTCATGCAGCGGCCGCCATTTTCATCCAGTTAACCCAGCTATTCTCAAGCAGCTGATGTAATAAAAGTTGGTGTAGTACTGAAGTATAACACTGAAATATTAACATGTGTAAAAACTTTTTTGAAATATTAACATGCATAAGAGCAAGAAAAAAGTTTTTGGATTGTCACATCTGACTAGTTTTAACTCTGAATAGCATTCTTAAAACGTCTACCTCCGGCAATTTTCAATCGCCCAACTTGATCATTTTAAAATGTAACCGCGTGTTTTTTTCTACTAAAATACGCCAGATTTTCTTTTATCGAAATATTAATAACTCTCAGTTCTGTATAACCTTAAAAACGAAATTTTTAGCCGCGAACTTACCTTTTACTTTTAATACACGCAACTTAACTAAAATTTCATATAATTTTAAAACGGCTACGTATTGAGTCATTCGGAAATTCCTTTGGGCTTGGGAAACTCAATTCGTACCGGAAAATTCTGCCAAAAGTTTCTCAAATGGCCTAATTGACTTTCCAAACGGCCTAATATTTCACTGTCAGAAAAAGTTAATATTTTGTTACAATGTTCTCGGTCAAGTCAACAATGAGTTTACGTATCCACCGTTTGGCGCTCATTTTTCGACTCAATCACAAACATCATCTTTCAATTTTCCATTTTTTAATATATAAACTAAACAATAATACGTTTTTCTCCTTCAACATAGGCGTAATAAATTGCTGTTGAATGATATTTATAAACACTTCGCATTAAAAATAAAGCCTCGAAAAATTCTTAAATTTATGCGTAAACGCAATAAGAAAAGTAAAATAAATGCAAGATTATATTGATTTGAAACATTTTCTAAATTAACCCAATTATTTTCAGTTTGTTCAATTTAAGAAAATACGTATTCCAACTATATTTTTGCTGTTTATTCATAATAGAAATCTTTTATAAAATATTTAGTTATAATAAATTTTTAACAAGAATAAATTTGTACGTAAACGTAAAGGTAAAATTATTTGCTTTTATAAAACAAACGAGGTTATTATATTAAACAGCGCTATATTTATTTCTGATGTTTTAGTACAGAAAATCATTTTTACTTTATTTAACTGAAGGAAAAAACATATTAGAATATAGTAAAGTAATCTATAATTTTCAAAATTTCCAAATCTCTATTATTGTTTAAAATAACCTAAGCTAACTCAATGCTTATTTTATTAATGAAGCCCTTATTAAGTGGAATAATTTTTTTTAATTAGCTGATCCGCCCGACGTTGTCTGGGCCAGAGATTAAAAAAAAATCGAATAAATTATTACAAGAAAATAATAATAAATGCCAAAGGACAAAATTTACTATATTTCAGGGTTTCAAAAAAGCTAGCTAAAAATAAAATAAGCCAAGTACGTGGCTTTTATTTGTTTTAAACGGGCATTTTAAAAATCAAAATTGGCCTTTTTTGTCCAAAATAGACTTTTATAAAGAAAAGCATTTGAATTATAAACCAAGCATTTTATGTGTTTTTAATTAGTTTTAAATATGACTAATTTAGTTATATTTAAGAATTAGGAATATAATAAATGAACTAATTTTTCAATAATGAAGATATTAATATTTGAATCACTCATAGATGGAGCTGCTTGCGATTTGTAGTTGGAATTGTAAATATATTTAGATTCGTTTTAGTTAGTTAGAATTAGCTATAGTTTAGTTATAAATAATAGAATTAGTTATAGTTAGAATTGCTAAATTTGAAAATTATGTGGAATTAATTAAAAAATATTATGTAAAATTCCATAGAAATCACAATTTAGAACATTTTCAGCTCATATCGCCTCCTTAATTTTCGATTTTCTTTAGAAGACAACTTTAGCAGGAATTTGTATCTTAACAGTAACCGCTTTGTCAAATTCCATGTATCTAAACCATTTAAGTGTCTCAATAATCATAAGTTTAGAATTTCTTTTTTACCCTGCTCCATTTTAAATTTCGAATTTTTAAAAAACTGTTCTTTGTGTACATTTGCGTGTTAAATGTTGCAGGCAAGTCATATTTCAAGCTTCTATACTTAAAAATTCCATAGGGATCATAATTTAGAAAGTCTTTAGAATATACTTTCTACTCATTACCCACTTTGAAATTACGATTTTTTTAGAAATCATTCTTAGTTATCATTTGTACAGTGGTGTGCAAAAATTAAGGAGAAGATGGTTTTTCGAATGCCACGTTGTGCAAAAGTTTTCCACGTCTATCAAAATCATACCATAAAATCTCTAAAGTGTGAAAATATGGGACAAGTGATCAAAGCCATCAAAACAAGGAATGAAAAGGATGCAAAATAACTTTATTGAAAATGCAATTTGGAGTAAAACTACACAAAAGACATAAACGTCCATCTGACAGGTACCTGGCAAGAACAATTCGGTCTTTAATAGGGGATATGGTCACCCCTGACTGCGATACAGGATTTACAACGTTTTTTCATGCTGAGGACGTGGTTGATAAAGAGTTGTTGACTCCCATTCCTCCTGTAAAGCTAATTGCAGCTGAAGAATCGTTGCTGGTGCTTGTTCAAGTTCTGCCAAGCATCTCCCGAGAAGCCAAATACAGGTTCTATGAAATTTATGTCCGAGGATCTTGCAGGTGAATCCATGCGTTAAATATCTTCCCTCTCAAAGAACTCTGTGACAACCACTGTACGATGAGGTGTAGCATTAACGCCCATGACGACGAAGTCCGGACCCACAGCACCACGAAACAGACGCACGTGAGGCAAGAAAATCTCGATACAGTAGTGACAGAACTTCCTTGGAAGACGTGGATGTTTATACGGCTACCAAACAAGATACCGGTCCAAATGAGACCTTCGTCACCTCCAAAACAGTCTCTTTTGATGATGTTGGTGAGGTGATTGCGTGTTCCCTGCTTTCTCCATATGTGAATACGTCCAGAATTACTCTTGAGGCTAAATCGTATCTCATCTGTAAAGAGCACTGTATACCACTCCTGTTGTATTTCTGGCGCCACATAGAAACCAGCGTCTCCAATGACCATACGTTAATGGTACACACCGTATTGGTCGTCATGCGTGTAGACCATCTTTGTGCAGCCGCTTTAAAACAGTAACACGTGATATTCGACGTCCAATAGTCTGTTCTATGTGCCTCTCGATTTCTCCAGCAATCTGTCGCATGTTTCTTTTCGCCTAACGATGCTGTGAGCGATCCTGAACTACACAGTCACACTTGTCACATTTGAAACTTCTAACCTCTCAATGATGCGACCTCGGGTACGGTCATCCAGATGAAATCTCCTGGATTGCCTGTCGGCCATATCACACGGAGTAGCAACAAACTGTCGCCGTCGTTGAAATGACTGTACACTGTGCAATAGATTTCACCGAATTGGTGAGCGTCTACCGACTCTATGTTTTATACCCTTCCGACCTACTCCGCTTACGCCGTGTGCCATATATGCGCATGCCCTGCTGCATCGGTCCCAGGTCTGTCTCCTGATTGGTCTTACAGTCCGTTCTTCTGTCTTCTTAGGCTTTTATGCTAATTTATCTCCTTCGCCCTTAGTTTTTGAACACCTCAAGACTAAAGTCTTAAGACCTCTTAAGTGTTAACAGTAACCGCCTTGACAAATTTCAAATTTCTGGTCCTTTCAGCATCACAAAATTTATAATTTAGAACTTTTTATACCCTGCACATTTTTTAATTTTGAACGGTTTAAAAAACTGTTTTGTGGGTGCATTTGCGCCTTGGAAGTAGCAGACATGTCAAATTTTAAGTTTTCACCCTTAACAATCGCATATAAATCGTAATTTAGAAAGTTTGTAGAACGCTTTTTGAGCCCTTTTAAATTTCGATTTTTTTTTAATTGTTCCATATAATCATTTACATCTTAAAAGTGAAAGTGCTATGTTACCCTTGTCACCCATAAGCGGCATTTATCCAGTTTTTTGTGTGATCCGGTATATGATTTTATTTATATTTTACAAATAGCTGATAGTGTTCTAAATATAGTTCAGCTTGAAAATACAGTAACTCACTTAAAAACCGGCTTTATGTAATTCCCGCTTACATTCAGTAATGCTTACGAATTATTTTGTGTAGCCCTGTAGATGATCTATGACAAATATAAATACACCGTAATATGCAAAATTTAGTTAAACGTAAAAATACATATCATGTTGAAAACGCATTATCAACAATTATCGCTAATAAATACTTCGGATACAGTAATGTATCTGAAATGTCCCTAATAATGATAAAAGATATGCACATCATATTCTACTACAATATATTGCTGCAGTAAATGTGTATCAATTTTATTGTATTTTAAATAGTGTAACATAATTAAAATACACTGCAAACAGTTTAACTCCATCGACCATTAACTAATGGAATTATTTTGTGCGGTCCTGTAAAAAATAATAAATTCTATGCATTCCAATAATTCAACAGCATACATGTGTTAGTGCATTTCATAAATCCATATCAATTTCATTATGTTTGAAATTGTGCAGCCTCATTAAAAGGCATTTGAAACGATTTTTCCCCGTTGACTGTAATATAACGGAATACTTTTGGCTATCTCTATAAATGAACTATAAAAGGTACACTCATTATTTTCAATATGAATCGTGCTATAGTAAATGCCAATAACATATTAAAATTGCAGAACAATCCGAGTATAAATACGAGAGTTAGAACACGGACGGCCAGGCAAACCGAATGGATAAGCACTTATCAATTGTGTTGGGAAGTGTTAAAAAATGGCAATATAAGCATTTGAGAGATTAAAAAAATTAATTCACCTTTCTTCCTTTTGCAACATATTTCGTTAAAATATATTCTTATCAAATAAGTTTTAAATTCGTTAACGTATTCCTTTAAGATCAAATTATTTGCTATTAAAATATAGATGGAGGATTACGTAAAGCTAAATTGTATTAATATGGGCAGCTGTTTCAATACAGAAAATTATTGAGGAAATTTAAATATACGATAATTTTACTATTTTTTTGTATAAAATGCAACACATATAAACTCATTAATATTAAAAGTTCAATAGTTTTCATTTTAAAAAACATTTAGGACATTCTTTTGATATGCTAGTCAACTCGCGCCCGACCCGAATGAATTAAAACTCAATCAGAACCAATTTAAAACAAAAGCTTTTAAAGTCAACTTGATCCAAACCCAACTCGCGCCGAGATTATTTAGCGTCAACCTAACCCGATCCAAGATTCTAATCTAGATGTTAAGAAAATTAACAAATTAGGCCATTTTTGCTAGACCGAGAACTACATGTACCTTAATATTACTAATCATTCTAAATAAAGATAAAAAATATTGAAAATGTATTGAAGATAACTTTATTAATAATTTAATTAACTTGGGGGCACCCCCGTTCAGACACCGCAGACTCTAAAAGCACGCTAATTTGATCGACTTTAAAAAGTTTTCGAAAAATTCAATTATAATTTAAGAAATAGTGGCGATCTCCCTACAAACGGGTTTCTATTCATTTCTCTTTGGCTGGGGAATTTTAAGGCCAAATCAGCTGATGCTAAAAGATACAATGGCTGTTTTCGTCTTGGATTAAATAAAATCAGTTAAACATTTCAAAATAACCTAATATAAAATGAATTAAGAAAACAGAGTCTTTGTCTCCCGGTATTTTTTAACAAAGCGAAAAGAAAGTTCTTTTAAATAAGACATTTTAAATGTATCGTTTTTAAATCTGACGTAATTTTCACCAAACTTTTCATTCTCTTTTTAATATTCACGTGAAAATACTTTTGTTAGAAATGAAATATTATTTGCGCTGTCCTAACAAAAATAGTTGAAAACATCATCTCAAAATATCAAAAAAAAAAAAAAGGTCTCGCGCAGTTTTTAACTTTAAACTGTTTTGCAGTGTTCTTTTTTGTTCATTTGACGTATAAGTGTAATGTGGCGTAAATGTGACGTAATTTCTATTTAATACTTCTACCGCATGTTAATGAATTTATTACTTTATAATATCCTTTCTCTTTTAAAATTCACGTTTAAATATAGTTTTTATGACGTAATTTTCAATAAGTTCCTGCTTTTTTATGCATAATTATTTAATTCTAATTTGAAGGATTTTTTTCTGTTTATAATAGTCACGTGTAAATAAATTTTTAATTTGAAGAAAACATTATTGTTTGCGCTTTTTTATATAGTTGACAACAGTTTAAATTAACAACATTTTCTAAACTATGTAAAAAATATCTCTCGAAATGCTGAAAATTTGAATTTAAAATAGAAATAAAACCTCAAAAAATGAGTCAAATTAAAAAAATAAATGCAGTCTGCACACCCGGAACTTCAAACGTATAAAATGATCTAAAAATGATTAAATTCCCATGTATAGTTTTTGCTCCTATAAAACTTTTTTAATGGAACGATTTTGTCCAACCTTAGCATTAAATATCTCTTAAAATAATTCTTCGATTTGAAAACTGTCTGCATCAGCATGTTTATCAAACATTTCTCTTTAATACCACCGATTTTGATATTTTTGTATGCAATATTTTTCTGAGCTACTTTTTTTTAGAATAGAGATATTATTATTTTGTTAATTGATACTTTCATCACCATGTGTTAATACTTGTGAAAGAAAAAATATGTCCCATAATTGAAGTTTAAATATTGTGTTCATGCGTTATACTTGATCTTCTTTCACTTAATTTAGAAATAAACTAATTTAAGTTTCTTTAAAAAGTGAAACATTAATCGAATATGTTGGATAAAATTTTTGGATTATTTTTTTGTACTCTTTTCTTAGGTATTTTTAAATATATATATATATATATATAGTGTATATATAAAATGCAATTAATTTCAAACACATTTCAAGCTTTCTTTATCGGATTACAAAAAAACTAATTGCATTTTTTTTTAAGGAAAAACAAAATGTATGTCGTTGACAGAAGATGTTCGTTTATTTATGGAAAGAGGAGAAAAAATTCATTTGAAAGGTTTTCTAAATTAATTCCCTTTGTTCATTTAAAATATATTTTCTTATTACAATTTACACAATTCTTTGACGGTGTTTCACTTTAATAAGATAATCTGATTATTTTTTGTGGGTAATAGTAATGGAAAAATTTTCTAAAATACATTTTCATAAATACACATTTTTTTTAAATTTCCCAATTTACCTTCTAAGATGATTTTTTTTTTTGCTTATACAGATCGTATTCAAAATATTAGAATAATGAAGAAAAAGTAAAAAGAAAAAAAATACTTTTCCTTTATTTATTTTTGATACTAAATAAATGCAATTAAATTTCTTATAAATTAAATCTGGAATGTTTAGATAAGATTTTAACATTTACAAAATATAAAATACAGTTCAATAAATTAGGTATACAGCTTTCTGAAACACATCAAAATATTTGAATAAAATTTAGATTGGTTCAAAATATTAGAATATTTTATTCTACGCAACAATATTACCTTATGAATATGAAGTAAATGGTAGTTAATGTTTTGAAGCATCCCCTTTAGCTTTCATAACAGCGTACAATCGATTTTGCATACTATATACAAGGTGTTTACAAACATTTCTATCAATATTAGCCCAAATAGACTTTATATGCGCCACTAACTCAGTTCTACTTGAAGGAGGATTTTCTTAGATTTTTTCATCATTATAACGATAGAATTAAGGTCTGGTGAGTTTGGTGGCCAAGGAAGTACCTTAATGTTACGTTGGCGGAACCAATTCTTACTTGACCCCGAGGTATGCGGTGACGCTAAATCTTGTTGAAAGATGAAACCATCTTCAAATAAATCTTCTGATGATAGAATCATGTATTACTCTCAAATTTCTTGATATATCTGACAGCTAACCTTTTCGTAGACGATGCATAACTTTTCAGGTCCTTCTGCACTCATGCAATCCCAAACCATGACACTAGCAGGAAATTTTACAGAACATTTAAGGCATTCTTTATCAAATGCTTCTTGCTTCCTTCTCCAAACTGGAATACCATGATTGCTATTTGAAACACAAAACATACTTTTATTACTAAATAATATTTTTTCCCAATCTTCTTCGCTCCATAAACGTCTTGATTTACGCCAATACCAATTCAATCTTATATGCTTTTGTTTTGCAGTCATGAGAGATTTTGTTTTCGATACACGAGATTCAAACTTAAATTTATGAGACGGCGTAATGTTGTCGATGTAGAAACTTCAACTATTTTTTCTTTCCATTTTCGGTACAAGAATCGCACACTTTTAAACGGTTTTTCTTAACTACACGCTTCAGTTTCCTGTCATCACTAGCAGATGTTTTTGGTTTTTGACCGCCATTTCGGCAATTATTTTGAAATTTTCCATTTTTTTAATATTGTGTTAGTATTTTACTAACGCTTGATTGCGAACAATGTAAATAATTCGCTATATAACATTGATTTTTACAGTGCCGATACAAATAAACCATACGAAGTTTAATAGATTCAGGAATTTCACTCACACGACCCATTTTAAGACGAAAAAGCAAACAAGCTGCAAAGAGAATACTTATTTAAAATAAAACCGTCTAAATTTAATCAATGATGCCACCAGTTATGAGTTGGTGATAATTAAAGGAGAATTAATGTGAAATATTCTAATATTTTGAACCACATGAATAAATATTCTAATATTTTGAACCACTTGAATAAATATTCTAATATTTTGACTTTTCAAAATATTTTTTTTTCAATTTATCTTCTCAAAAATTATATTAATTTTAAGATAAAAATAAGTTTAGTCAACAATAAGTTCTTAATACAAAAATATCGTTTGCATGTTTGAACTTTTATATGAGCAAGCGAAATTAAGCCCATATTTGTCGGTTTATTCCTAGCCACTGGGGTAATTCCTGGTTAGTGCTTAATAATGTACTTTCACAAAATATATACTTGGTGTTCTATCTATTATAACTGTGGACTCTTAAAAACTATTGTTAACTACTAACTTTTTCTTAACCGTTACCAACCTTAACTGTAACTGTAAAGAAGGAAATCAATAAATGAGGGGAGGGTAGCACACACTGTCTGAGAGAACAATTAAGTTTAGGGTCGCCAGATTGTACATTTTTCCCGTAAGTTGTACATTTTTTAGCATATTTTAGACTTATCGTACAGTGTAGGTTTAAATTTGTCCGACGATTTCTTCCGTTTTTCTACCGCATGTTACTTATGAAAGTTTGAAGATTTCTTCTTTTTCAGTTTACTTCAAAATTTCAACTTTTGCCGAAAAAAGTTATGCGGTATTCTCACAATCTTTTGACTTTTGAGAAAAAAAATCTGGTAAAATTAACCCTGCTAAAATAACATTTTAATCTGATAGACGAATGCCTTAAAGACTCAAAATAAAGAAAAAATGGTCAGCAGCGAAAATTTTTTTATTTGACTGAGGTTTAAGTTAAACTTGCAAGTTTAATTTTCCTTACCATTTTACCCCTATAACTTTTTATTTTCTTCTAAATTTTTACTTATAATGAATTTGCATAATACCCACAGGATATTCAAATAAGAAATAATAACAATGTAGTACTTTTAATACAGAATTTTTGTATAACATTGTCTTAAAGGGGTGTTAAAGAAGGGATGGTAAGGTAAAAAAAGGGGATGGTATTGGAAAAAAGGGACGAAATGGTAAAAAAGGGACGGTAAGGATGGAACGGTAACGAAAATTACCACCTATTTTTAGGAAAATCATGTTAAGACAAAGTGATAGCCACAATGTTCATTGATTTTTAGAAACAGTTGTTAACATTGGATTAAATTATTATTATTTTTTAATTTACCTCGAAAAGTGCAGGAATAAACCCTGGGGACGGTGAGACTACCAATAAAGCCACGATGCTTGAAACTGATATTTAAATGCTGATTTAAATTCTACAGTAAATTTCCTGCCAAAGAATTTTAGACATTATTTCTCTAGCATACTTCTGCATAAGAAAAAACGTGAAAAAAATTTTGTGGCTGCATTTGAAATGATTATCTGTATAATTTTAGAAGAGTGATGGTAAGGAATCTAAAACCCAGGGACAGAGTTTAAAAAACAATAACAACCCTAAAAATGTGAGCACGTTAATTTTTAGCTACATATTTATATGAAACAATAGTTCCAGTTTCAGAAAAAAATTACATCGAATTATTTTTATTTAAACAATTTTATACAGACAGCTCCAAACTTAAAAATCATCACCAGGGACACGGGACGGTAGATGAGTTTTCCTGGTATTTGGACCCCCAACATCGTCTAAAACTTATTTATCTCGTTAATATTGTTAAGCAATCATGCAATGGGGGTGTTCCCCAGTATATGAAAAAACCCAAACATAAAAAAGTGTATTAAATAAAAAATTATTATTCTGGGACATGAAAGTCAAAAGATTGTGAGAATGCCCCTTATATATTATGTGGATCAAATGTAAAAACGGCTTATCTCCAAGTAGGATGACAAAAATCCTGAGAGAGTTGTGTAATATTAATTGCGTATTCACAAAGTCTCAGGTAAAATTAAATGATCTGAACTTGACATTATTATAGTCTATAAGTATCTACATTACAAAATTTTTAATTTAGTATATCTGTATCTTAAGGTTTCATATTTTGTTTGATTTATTATCGCCCTTTATGTTTAAATACAAACATTTATTTTTGTATGATCCTCATTACTAAAATTATCATGATCATCGTTGAGCAATAGGATATTTTGATTTATTTTTTTTCTTACAATTCTATTAATTTAAATTCTAAATGGGGTGCGTGACGGAAAATTTTGATAAACAATGTAAATAGAAAAATGTAATACAAATGCAGTTGAAAAATAATGATCAAATCTATTAATTAATAACACCATTAAAAAAAAAAGTTACTGAAAACATTACTGGCACACTCAAGTATGATATAAAAAAGCGCGATAGTGCGACAAAAACCAAAGCTATTTAGTGACAATCAAAATCGTCTATTTTTTTCTGAGATAAATCTTGCAAATTTTAAGTAGAAATACTATCTCATTGTAAAATACCAAAATGATGCTTAACCCCTTGGGGACGAGTGGCACGTATACGTGCCGCATGAAGCGCTCAGAATCCTTGTTTTTTTTCACCAGTAAAATTTTACTGTAAAATTTGCCTTATTTAATCAGCGCTTTTTCTCGATTCAAGAAGACACAAATTTCTGTTTTAAAAAAACGGTAACAAAAGAATAAAAATTTCGTAAAAGGTCCCGAAGTGTTTAAGAATGTACGTAATGCAAAAGGGGAATATATTAGGAAAGTCATATTACAAAGTAGTAAAGTTTGTGTAAATTTCCTTGAAAAAAAGAGCCGGAAACTTCCTTTAGTCTAAGTAAAATAGAATCGAAAGCATAAACATTTACTATATATTTTATGAATCAATAAATTTGCAAGGTAATAATCCATTCACTATGGATGAAAAAGCAATAAATACTGCTTATAAATGTTACAAAAATTCTTTGGCTAATTACTGTGTTGTAAAATGTACAAGAGTCTTTTAAAGATCAAATAAATTTTTGTTTATACCCAAAACAAAGTGTATGTGCTATTTTTCCACAATTATGAGATGAACAAGACTTTTTCAAGATCGATTCTAATTATTTTAAAATTCAGTCTTAAAAAATCAACTTTACTATTATATTTACATCAAAAAGGATACTGGCTGATAGTTACACCAGAAGTGAACAAGAATTACCCGAAATCCGCGACAATCCCTGATCACTTAAAAATTATAATGACAGTCGAACCCCGCCATAGTGAACGCAATGTAATGGAATGCCATCATTTGCAGTCACAACTAGTGCAAGTTTAAAGTTGGAAAACTGAAAAACTAATCTGAGGAAATAACATTTGAGTCCGCTATAAACGAACTACCAAATTCTCAGCTGTCCACTATAAGCGTATAAAATAACATTAGTTAAATGGGAGTTAGGACGGGGCCACTAAAAAATTTCACGACATCCCTGGTTCATTATAGCGAGGTTCGACTATATTTCAATTATAAGTGTATATATAGTATTTAAGTAAACGTTTTATTATATAGACATCATAAGGTACTTATGCATGCCAAAATTTGGAACAATACCTTCAATAGTTTTTTTAATAATTGGACATTGTTGATTTTTGACCAGGAATTTCCCCGGGCAATTCTAATTATAAAAGAAAATTGTCTTACATAATTTATTTTAAGTATTATTGTGTCCGCTCTATTAGCTTTCACATAATTTAGCAGTAAAACCGATTGCTTCTTTCCAAAAACCAAAACTTTATATGAATGTCTTAGATAAAATTTTCTCGATCAATTTATTGTACTCTAGGATTTAACCAATTCCAAATTTAGAAATCCTACTTTTAAATTTAAAAAAAAAGTGTAATTAATTGCAAAATTATTTTCAGATTGATTTGGAAATATTGTTATCAGAATACACGAAACTAATTAGTTTCTAAAAAAGGAAATACAAAATGCGTAATGTTGACAAGAAAACATCTTTAAATATGTAATGAGAGAAATTGAAAAAGATAAAAAATAAATTCGTGCTTTTGAAAGGTATTTCAAATTAATTATCTTTATGCCTCTCAAACATTTGTTTATTACGATTTACTAATTCTTTTATACAGGGTGTCCACTCTCAATGGTTGGTTGGTTGGTTGTATGAAGTTTAATGGCACAAAATCCCTTAGGGGGCATGCTGAGCCAAAATAAAGATTGAAAACACAAAAGTAAGACAATAGCACTGTAAGTAAAAATAAAAGAGCAATCTGGATGGGGTTTTCCATCCAGACGTACTCATAGAAGTGTAGAAGAAAATAAAATTTTAAAATCTAAGAAACGGTAGAGCAAAACAAAAAAAGTAATAAAATAAGTGTAGTCTGGATGGGGCTCCCATCCAGATAACACAAGGTGTAAATGATAAAACTGGGTCGTTAAATCGATGAAAGCAAGAAGAGTTAAATTTCAAAGTAAAACCCAGCATGCTTTAAAAAGGTAAAGAGTGCCCCATGAGGTGTTTCCCCAATGAGGTTTGTCAAGGTTGGTGATGATGTGTTAAAATAAACTCTATATAAGTGCCGGATGCCCGGACAGTCAGTTAAAACATGATGAATAGTCAGGCAATCAACCACTCTCAACGGTGTCCAATGGCTAAATCCTAAACCGTTACTCATAGACATATAGTTCCAATTACAAAAATGTTCTAAATGAGGTAAAGATGTATTTTAAAAGCAATTTGGGGCAATGAAAACAATTCTTCAAAAATTACGAAATTTGAATTTTTATGTGGCTCCCCGGTCCTATAAATTATATTTAGTAAAATTTTCCTATTACACTGACAAATAAGACAAAAAAAGTCCCGTTCATATAACCCTAAAATTGATCGAGTTATGAAACTTTTAAAATTGCATGACTTATACAACTTTTCTGCATATGAACACTGATGAGTTCCGCCATGTTTTGAGGGGTTATATACCAAGTGCTTAAAGTATTCGAAGAACTTAATTCATGCGATTGGAAAAAAATCGTACAAGCATTGAGTTAGCTTTTATTAAGTTTCAGATTGACAAAAATAATTATATTTTAACATATGTTTTATTTTGTAAGGATTTGAGACTGTTTCTTTCATGATTTCTTTTTTAAAAAAATATGTTATTTTTATAAGTTTTTATTTAATTTCAACGATCGTATGTATGTTTTCCCAGTTCAAAATTTGTATTCCAACTTTAACTCACTTTCAGATATCCATTAGAGATTAAATTTTATATACTGGCGTAAATCCGATGAAATTCTAATATTATGATTTTTGCTCGTTACCATTTATACTTGTTTTACAGGATAACACTAAAAATTTCGGATAGACTACCACCAATAAGTTTAAGAACAACCTTTAGGTTAGATAACACAAGACTGCGATGGTTATGTTTTTTAATTTTTATGTATTTTTTAGCACTGAATCTGAAAATTACGTTAATATTTAACAACCATGTCAGAATTTTATGCAAATCATAAATTGTCAAAGTTAAAAAAAACAAAAATTGGATATCATACAATATGTCTATTTTATAATATCAAATTTTCGCTATTTTTTTTTAACTTTAAATTTTACGATTTGCAAAAAATCTTTACGTATGATGGTAAAAAATGAAGGTCATTTTCGGATTCAGTGGTACAGAATACATAAGAATCAATTATTAAAAGCTAAAACTGTGAATTTTCATCATTTTATTTAACAAAAATTCTGTTTTTTTTTCTTATATGTTTACTTCAAATTGTATATTTTGCCTTAATATGTCAGAATGATTAAAGATTTCAAATTTATATTGCAATGTTAATTTTACTCTGAAACATTTTTTCAATATATCTGACGAAATTATATTTCTACTAAATTTGTGAATGACCCCTAATTTGCAGCAGAAAATGTGTTCCAACTTTAAACAGTTATTGCTCGGTCAATTTTAATCGCAGAATAACGGGACTTTTTTTTATCTTACTTGTCAGTGTAGCAGGAAAATTTTTACTAAATATAACTTATAAAACTGGGGGACCGTATAAAAAATTAAATTTCGTAATTTTTAAAAAAATGTTTTTATTGATTCAAATTGCTTTAAAAAAATTCTTTACCTCATTTAAAACATTTTTGTAATTGGAACTATATGTCTATGACTACCGGATTAACAATTAGCCATTGGACATCGTTGAGATTGGACACCTGTATTTTGCTCAACTTAACGAGATATTCCGAGGAACCTTTTCTATGCCTTTTTTTGAGTGTCTTCATAATGAGAAACTTTTACAAAATATTTCTAAAAATACACTTTTTATACAAAAGTTTTTAATTTTTTTAAACATATATATCTGAGACCTAATTATTTACTTTTATAAAACAAGTTGTAATAATCCACAAAACTACATTGCATTTGTTTCAGCTGTTGCAGTATGGAAAATGATAAATAGAAAGCAAAATATTAGTACATGGTAAAAATATAGTTCATTTCCGAAACTTTAAAATCCGGTCAAATGTTCAAAAAAAGTAGCTTGTTACTTCTAAATGAAAGTAGTTCTTATTCAATGCTGCATTATTTAATATCTAAGAATTAATTAATTTTTATGACACGCAACAGCGATGAATGGTGAAAAAATCAGAAAATATTTACAAGGTTGTGCAATATATTTACAATATGGCTCAAAATTTTGTAAGTTGTGTGCTTGTGTATACGTGGGTTTTTATTGTTATATTAAAAAACATTTAATTTGAGCTTTTTTTTCTACAAAACTTGTATTTTTCAAAAAGGTAACAGGAATTGGACAATTGAATTTATTTACGTTGCTAAGTTACTAGCTTTTATACAAATATGAAATTGGCTGCCTCTTTTATAAAAGTTTCAAAAATTTGTGAAAGGAAATTGCTGATTCAACCCTGTTTAGGATATTGACATAAAAATAAAAACTGGTAGCTACGCAGCGCTTTTATCAAGCATATCTTTTAAATAAACAAAATTCGGAAACACTCGTGTTTTTCACAAAGAAAAAGTTTCGCATTAGTGTCAGATATTATTTATACACGCAACTATTTATCATATAAGCGCTTCCTTCTTTTCTACAACTTTCTCATTAAATTTTAGGGGATATCTTCTACAGCTTTCAAGATACTACTTGTAATTACGGAATTTACCAATAGATACGTTGTGAACTGCACCAAAATCTTGCATATAATTCTTTTACAATAGCTAGACTTAATGTTGAATTTGTAGCTAACTCGATTCACCGCTTTTTGTGCCAAAACTGACTTAAGGAGTACCCTGTATACTATTATGTGAACCAGTTTATTCATTTTGTTTTTTTAAAAAAATCTGATTGAATAATCAAACTTTTTCTAATGGTGATAGCAGAGAAGAGGCTTTTTTGCACACTGTATATATTTTCCTAATTTGAACAGAATGTTTAATTAAACGGGTTTAATTGTTTTTTATACATATTTTATAACTTAGAATACTTTAAATAATCACGGATTGATTTCATAAATATTTATTCACATACATTACCTACATTTATGTAAATAATCTTATATAATATCTATTAAAATATTCCTATTAAAAACGTTAAAAATGTAGTGCATGCAATATTATGATCAACGAAGTACTTCAATATGATATTTTCATTTTGTAAATTTATTGTACGAAAGCTTTGAAAATCGTTTATTGTAAAATAAAGACACGATATTAAAAGAAATGTTTCTTCAATTTGCCTCTTCATGATTATTAAAATAAGCGGTGAAGTGCGAGTATTAGTCACGCACAGACAGTTCCGTGCAATAAACATAATTATTAATAATTGTACTATTACAAAAAAAAATCGTTTCTAAAAGAATAATAAGACTTTCTAAAAAGTATACAACAAAGGGTATAGCTGTATATACTAGAAAAGTATAAATGAATATACCATGAAAGTTCAGAGAGATGTGAAGCCTAATTAGTATCAAATATTGCTATTCTGCATAACTCTTTTTTTATATTATGCTACTCTGTTTATGATGAACTAAATTCGTTGCCGACAATAAAAGTAATGCATATTTAAATTTCATTTGCCATTTCATAAACCCAAACTCAGTGTAGTAATAACCTTTTTTTTAAAGAGTGTACGGGAGACCGGAGCAAGATGACTATGTTAACAATTTTTGATGTTTATTAATTTATTTTTAAATATAGTAAAATTAATTTTACATGAACTGTTAGAGTATTCCTTTGTAGTATTAAATATATTACCATTTAATTTTTCAAATAAAAAAATAAAGGATAATTATTATTTTTTTTTTTTTTAACATTAACAAATCGTCATCTTGCCCCAGTACCGGGGCAAGATGACTTTGGTCTTGGGGCAAGATGACAACACTGAAAAAGGTTGAACATATTTTATATTTTGAATATGTTACATGGTTTAACAAGTGATAACTGTGTTTGTACATCTTACAAAGTATCAAACTAAGCATAATGCATTGTAACGTAATGCTGAAGTGTTTAGTTGTGCAGAACAAAAATAACAAATAAAAATGCCATTTTCATAATTGGAACATTCCTCATGCCACCACTCTTGGCATTTACAACACTGGATCCATTCTTCTGTTGGTGCGTCACAATATTCTCGTCACAAGCAAACTGTTTGGCCTGGGTTTAATAGACTTAGGCCTACAGGGATTTTTTTACTCCTTTTTTAGTTTCACGAACTTCTTTTCTCTGTTTTTTAAACGTTTCTATTCTTCTTCCTGCTTTTCCCTTTGTTCTAACATTTCTCTGACGGATGTGATTGTAAGAATGCCTGAGCTCAGTGTTTTTATTTTTCTTTGTTTTCTCACACTGTGTTGCTTTAAGCAATGGTTCGAAATCAAAAACTCTAACCGCAAGGTTGCACAAACAAGCGTTTACGGGATTTAAATACAATGCACAACATAGTTAGTTTAATAAATTTCGAAACACGAGCCAAGATGACGAGCTCGTCATCTTGCCCCGGACTGCCTATTTAAAAGCATTCGTTTTCACTGCCATGAAGGAAGGCGATTAATTGACATTTATTTATGGTAATAGGTAGTATTTAAACTAAGTTACTCATAAATATTAAAGAGAAACGATATATCTTGCCTGTATCTGTAGCAGAGCTTATTTACACATGCATAAAAATTATAACGTGACAGCGGTAAACAATAAAAGATTCACAATTAACACAAAAATGGCGATTTCAGCGTCTCTATACTATTGTTTAATGAACGGCCTATTGGTGAGTCAGTAGTGTCCGGTTGATGCTGCCACCTAGTGGAAAACGGAAAAATTAAGGCATTCGTCATCTTGCCCTGCTCTTCATCTTGCCCCGGTCTCCCCTACTTAAAACAAAACTCTAGTTCAAAGTTTAAACTTGACATTGTGCTAAATGAGCTTCGAAAGGAGGTAGCAAAGTTGCAACGACGGGCTCCATACCGCGTTTCTCCAGATATGTTTTAATTAACTTTTAAAGTCATGGGGGAAGTATTGAGAGAGCCACTCAATTCAAACTAGCCGCTAATCGCATAGTAATTATGTGATTAATTCCAATTAGACTGCTTTAACAGTTTGACATTTATTGCTTATGTACTGTTACTGGGCGTTATATTACACAAATATATCATTGAAATTTGTTATCTAGATTTCAAAAGCCGATAACGCATAAAGTACGCCGCCCGTGTCTTTGTGTATGTCCAAACCGTCCGTTTCTTTAGGAGCTAATTACCCATAAATTCTTTCGAAAATAATTTTCGACAATCCTTTTATACTTCTGCGACGATAAGTACTGCCAGCGCTACTATATTTCTTCGCTGAATGCCAACAAATGGAAATTTGTGTGTAACTAAAAAATGCGATTTTCTTAAAAACTATCTAATCTAGGGTAAATTCTATAGTTTTAAATTAATAATAAGGTTTAATTAATAATAAGGTTTAAATTAACTTCTACTACCTCTATTTTTTTTTTTTTATAATTTTAGTTTCAGTAGATTCAGAAATAGACGGAGGGGGATATTTTTGCATTACATTTTTGACGATATCCCTGAAAATATTATACTTAAAATTAAAAGATATGCATTTGTGAGTTCGGTGTTAAGAAAGTTTTCTTATGTTACCTCACACGATATGCAAAGAAAAGTTTTTTTTTTTTCAAGTAACTTAATTAGCTCCTCTATATTTTCATAAATATATTTGTGATTGGTTAATAATCTATAAATATGTGGGTCAATAGCCTTTATTACTTCAGACAGTTTGAAATCTCGATGTTTTAGTTTACGAGTAAAATACTTGTGACAGACGGACAAGACACAGGAGTGATCTTATAATGATTCCTTTTTAACGTTTTAAGTACGAAACCCTAAAAATAAAGAATTTCATGTAAACTGTAATAACTGCCTCCTTTATGTTAATGAACCAACCCCGTATTCTAAAATTCTTTGGAATTCTTTTGTATTTTAAATGCATTTCCCATGTGTTCCTTTGTTGTGCCATTGTTTATATTTTCTAGAAATAAAGTTGGATAAACCTTATAATGCTTCATTATTTATTCCTCGGATTTTATAAATAATACCATGTAAAAAAAAAAAAAAAAACTGATGATGTCAATGCTTCCGAAACAAGACAATGCCTTATTGTTAATGAATTCGATGAACTTATTAAGCATATGGTTAAAAGATAAAGTCTATATTGACTACATTCATTGTAAAAAATTATAAACAGAAACAATAAGTTCAAATGAATGCATCCAAAGCAATAACTGTAATGATTAAATTGAAATTTAATATTTTAAATCTTTCTTCCCTTTTATAATTCTACCAAATTTAATTTTGAAATAATTACATTCGTAGAAAAAAAAGTCATCTTCTCATGCTAGTTCTGTCGAAAATGATCTATAAAAAAGATATAATGTAACAGTCAAATGTTTTGTGTGATAAATCTCAATACATATTATGCCTAATACAGGGATTAATTTGCGCCGGAGCTCACCGAAGCTCAGCTCCGGTACTCCTTTGTCTTTAGTGAATATTCAAAAATTAACCGGAATTCACCGGAGTCCAGGGGAATAGCGCTACCGAATAATCAAAGCCTAAATTATCTTTATTTGCTTTCTTATGTTATGTATTACCAAAGAGCTTACATATGTGATGTAGGATGTCGCGCATGTAGATGTATACATCTATCTAGCGCTTGGAAACGTAGGCTCAATGGTTTTCTATTTTAATGGTTTCTGAACGACCACGAGGAATGTCAGAATCACAATTAACCGCAACCGTATCGATTGTTTTTACTCGTAGTCGTGGTACTTTAACTCATTGTCTTTTGTTCGTATTTGTAAAACGTTCTTACTGATCAACTTTTTAGCTCCACGCGGTATTTAATTTTCGATGAAGCAGACTAAATTTTCCTTCGTTCCAGCAGGACTTTATCTACCTTATATATATAAAATCCTAATGAAACGATTTTATGAAACGACTGATTAAACGACTGATTATCTTTCACGTCTATTTCTCCTAAAATATAAAAATATTATGCAGTGAAATTAACACCAAAACTCCGTATTGATCCGCAGCTTTCAAAACTGGTATTTGAATTTCAAAATTTGAATCAATTTTCGAGATATTAATTTTTTTCTGATTTTAATTTAATTATTCTAATGATGGCAACCAAATTACTCCATTTTTGTGTAAAAAAGGAGAAAATGGATAACAAAAGGGATTATTAGATTTCTTCTTTTTCGCCATTTTCAAACTAAAATTGAAATTATCGTTTAGTGAAGACAATATTGCGATTAAATTATGTTTTTCAGGAAAATTTGAAAAAAAATTATTAAATAGTAATAATAATATTAATATTAAATAAATAATAATGTGTAATTTAGTTTAATTAAATTTTCATCTCTTCAAGAGATATTATTGGCATATTTTAGAAAGGCTATTATTTCAAATTGTTGCCAATCGTAGAAAAAGTGCAAAGAATAATATTTCCTTTCGATTTAAAATTTATTTACACGTGAGGATTTAAATAAAAAAAACTTTAGAATTAAATGATTACATGTTAAAAGCAGGAAAATATTGAAAATTACATCATAAGAATTGTATTTACTGTGATTATTAAAAGAGAAATAAAACTTTAAAATAAAATATTCCTTAATAGTCATTAAAAACAGTAAATGCGGGAAATTACGTCATATTTAAAATGGCCAAGTAATATTCTGCCACACAGTTTAAATTTAAAAATATATTTTCGAAGATTTTATTTAATATTTTGAGATGCATTTTATTAACGTTTGTCGGTAATTCTAAAGTAGCGCAAATAATAATACTTCCTTTCTAACAACAAAACTATTTTTACATGACTAATAAATAGTGAAAGAAAACTTTAAAATGATGAATCCATTAATATTCGTTAAAAACAGTAAATAGGAGTAATTACGTCGTATTTGAAATGGAGAAATGGTGATATTGACGAACAGTTAAAAATTAAAAATATATCTATGCGAGACTTGAATTCCAAAGATATTGCTTTTTTGGGGTGTGTTCCCATAACAAGAAGATAAATTAAATTTCAATAAAGATAATAACCAGTTTTCACAAGTTCATGGAGGCTACACACTTTTAAATTAAATAATGTATGCACCCGTGAATCTTAAAAGAGAAAAAAACTTATAAATAAATTATTGCATGACAAATGCATTTAATAGTGGAATTCACGTCATATATTAAAATGATACATTTGAAATGTTTTTCATTCCGGAGACGTCACATAGTATAAAAGTAATGTGGCTAGTAAATTTATTTGTATATTACATCACCTGAGGCAGCATAAATACAGGTACGCGTATTCGCAAAATACTTTAAATTAAAATTTGATAAACACATATTAGAAAATTCGTATGTTCTTATTAATTAATATGAACAATATGAAATGTAAAAAGAAAAAAAACATACAAATCTGCATGATGGTGTATCAAAATAGAAAAAAGAATTCATGAATAAGCTATACCTGTTCCTGAAAATATCCAAAACTCGATTAAAACATACGATAATATAAGCGCCAAACACAATGGTTTTCAATACTGTGTTTCTTGAAAGCTATTCCCAAGCAGACAGAATTATTTAACCTCCTACCAAAAGGAAGAATATTGTCCATAGCGTCTTTATAAAAGTCAGGAAGTTAGCGACATTTTTAATGTACCATTTTATACAAGCTGATTTTCAAATGTGTAATTGATCTTACTTTTCAATGATGGATGAGGCCATGGTAACAGAAAAATGCCCCATTTAAACGGAGAAGCATGGCAATCCGATTACAGAAGGTAGCCGCCGCTATGGTGATAATATCATTCAACCTTCCGTAACCTCGTAATATTTTTTAAACAGGGTACATTACCATATATTCAGATTCTGCGAAGTCTGAACGGGGGTTGGCAGACGTAGCTCGCTGGGGGCTGAGCCCCCTAGTTTTTAATAAATATTTAAATATTAGTCGGAACCCACCAGTACTTATAAATACTGTGCACCGAAGTTCCCTGGAACAGCGTTGAATGTTGTGTTTTGGTAATTTATGCAAATAAATCTTTGGCGAGAAGGATTTTCTAAAAATTCCGTCACTCCTGATTTTAATGTTTTTGCTCAGTTCATTTATTAGATTTTATTACATAAAAATAGATATAGATATAGTCAAAATACATTAAAAAATTATATTTTCCTGAAGACGAAAATTTAAATTTTGCTCATAATGTATGAAATATGCGAGAGAGTAATGTATGAAATATGCGAGAGTAGAAGGAACGGGAGGGGGATACACAATGTAGTTATTACTGCAGAGTAATAGTGCTTCGGTAATTTTTTTATCTTGAAATTAAGCCCTGGCTTCGTACTAAATGTAGGATAAATGAAAAAAAGATTTTGAGATGAATGCGATTTTGAGATTTAAGATTTATATTTTGTGTTACTTTATAAACAGTAGTGCTTTCTGAATATAAATATGTGTTTCCGACGTATTTTTATGTAAAAAATTATTATTAAAGTTGTATTTTAATTGCTTTGAATAATTTATTTTCGCCTTCTGAAATAAGGTAATTGTAACCTATTTCTACTAAAAATGGATCTGTATGGACCAGTAGCTACGTGGGTTGATATTGTTTGCTTGATGGATATACAGTAGGATATTGGCTTTGGAAGTGTGGTATCTTTTACATCAAAGAAACCACAAAGCGAGCGAAATAAACAGAAAAGAATAGATAAGAGGAAAATATATGACTAAAAGTAAAGTAAAGGGAGACAAAACAGGGGAAATATGAAAGATTGCTATGACGTACACGATTAAGATATTCTTAACACCTGAAGAATGTTAGAGACGCTCTAGTGATGTGTAGGAATCGAAACAATATGCCGGCATTAGAATTTTTTTTCTAGAAAGTGACTAATCTATTTCATTTCTTTATTTGATAAGTATAACATGAGGGAAAAGGCCGAAAACTGGCATAATCTGTGTAATGCCTTAATGCAAATTCTTCAGTAGTGCCATTTTTTAAAGTGCATACAGCTCATGATTTCTCTCAAGAAATATAACGTTCGTCTTCATCATAAGTTTAAAACAAAACCTCTATAAGAAATCCGCCGAGTTTCCAGAAAAAAAAAATAATTGAAAATATACTGACACAATATTTGAAAAAAAAAATCAGAAATTAATTCAAGATTCTTTCAAGAGAAACTTGCTCAGTGATTTAAAAA
Source organism: Maratus speciosus (assembly GCA_963932465.1). Classification (NCBI taxonomy): domain Eukaryota; kingdom Metazoa; phylum Arthropoda; class Arachnida; order Araneae; family Salticidae; genus Maratus; species Maratus speciosus. The sequence continues at coordinate 321,923,263 of OZ010789.1, forward strand.
TATTTTTTAATCACTTTTCAGCTTATTATATAACTATATCTCCATGCAGTGGATGCAGCTGCTTAGGAATTAATCCTTTATTATACTTTATCTAAAAAAATTAAATTTATTCGTTTAATTTGATCATGTCTATAAATAAAAGTAAACCAAGTAAATAGATAACAATATGAATGCTAACAAAGAATTTTTCAAATAAAAATAACGTTGAATATTCGAAAAAGAGGACAAGTGCGAGCAGGACTCGCAACCTGAGGATTTCGTATCCCTATCTCCTATTACCACAAAATTTAGAAATTACCTAGTTTCTTGTCAAACATACAAAAAATTCCGTTACAATACATGAGTTTGACGTAAGTCCTGTCCCGATTACAGAAATTCATGAATTTGTCACGCAATAACAAGCGAAAGTATCCTATAGATTTTACTCTTAAAGCCTATATAATATTTCTGGTTGAACTAGAACTTTCCCATTTCGCACGAAAACAGACCTTATAGGATATGTGAAGGGAAAACCCGAAAATTCTATGTTACTTTCTAATTCTATGTCGATTTGTTATGGAACTTTTCCATAATCAAAATTTCCAAAAACGTTGTTTTAAAGACGTAATGTTTTATTCCTTTAACCTGGGCGTATTTTCACAAAAATATGACCACGGATCTTATTATTTGATATTAAATTCGACGCGATACCATCAACCGTTCCTGAGAAAAACAAAGTGAGACTATAAGTATTCCGTGTTTTTTTTTCCTTTTTAGTTACTGAAACCTAATAAAATTTTTTAAAATAAAAACAACATCGATTCATTTTATTCATCGCAATATTAAATAGTTATAAAACAAAACAAAATCAATTCATTCCATTCACCACGATATTAAAAAAGTTATAAAACAAAACAATATCGATTCATTTCATTTATATATATTTAATTTGTTCTCGGTCGCTTTTCTTTTGTAACAATTTTCCTTATTAACCATTTGGAAATGGTTGCTGTTTTCGGTCGAGGATGGGGCCAAATGATGCTCGCATTTTATTTTTTTTAACGAAATTCAATGATGTTCTTTACTTTTAGAAGAATTTTTATTTAAATAGGTAATAGAAAGGCATAAAATCGTTAAAAATTGTTTGAATAGGTAATCGAAAGGCATAAAATCGTTTAAAATTGAAAAAGTTACGGAATGGGTAGGCGCAAATTATCTGATATAGAAAAATCCAAAGCCAAAGAGCGACGCCGAAATGAAAATCGTCTTGCAAAGCAAAAATCGAGGTCTTCAACTCATTATGTAGGCCATGAAAATCAAGGTCTTCAACTGATTATGTAGCCCATGAAAATCGATTACATAATAAAAGACGAACGCGAAAAATGAAACAATCTAACGTTTAATCGATTGATAGTAAAAGGCCATGTCTCGAGGGCTCCAATCCACTAGCCACGGCGTTTAACAATCGGTCGATTCTAACCGTGAAAATTTGAGATCAACGTAGGCAATTTGTCGCAATCTGTGGATGATTCGGTGGAACTGCTTTCGATTTGTAAACTGTTTTTCTTCTCGAAACGGGGCTTAGAGAGTTTATCGATGAAGGTTTTGGTCGTCTGAAGTTTGATCTTTGCGATCTGTTGTTGAAGAGAATGCGACGGAATTTGGTGAACGAAATTTAGATTTTTCGGTTAAATTTTGTTACGAAGGTGATTTGTCGCGATCTGCGGATGATTCTGTGGAACTGCTTTCGATTTTTATTTATTCGATTATTTAAAAAAATTCAAATGGTCGTTGTAATCTATTAAATTACAATTATTATTATTATTATTTTTATTTCTTTGATTATTTAATGAGACGACGAGAATGATAAACAGAATGACAATGAGTAGTCACTATTAGATAAGAATTTGCAGCATAGAAAATGTTAAAGTATGAAAATAATATGAAAATTTTTAAGACATTTAAAATTATCTTACCATTACCGATACAAAATAATTTAATAAATTCTTTAAGTGAAGAATAAGTCATCCATAAGTAAATGTAAGTAAATGAAAATAAATGAAGTGTGTTTCAGAAGCAAAACGATAAGCTTAGTTGCATAGCTTTGAGAGGATTAGAAAGGTTTGAAGTGAGGAAAATGGACAGAAGTTTAATCGTAGATAAGGTACTGTATTAGAAACTGCATCTATGTATTTATTTTTTATGGGAATAAAAATGTATGTCAAGTTGTACAAAACAATAACGGAATTTTTATTATTGTATGACAACAGTAATCTTAAAAACTTATTTTTGTCACGCTTATGAAATCCTGGTCCAGGTTCAATATTTTTCAATCATTATTTTTTCTTCATACTGCTTATTACTCATTCTCTCGATTATATCTGGGAAAAAAGGAATTCGTTAAAGATTCTAGATTTATAATAGGAAATTAAAAATCCTAAAAATTGTACATATTTTTTGTTAGAACTTGAAAAGCATCTTTTTGTTTGTTTGAATTTCACGTACAGTCGTTTGAAAAAATGTAGCCACCTCCTACTATCTCTGCAACTAATTAAAATAGAAGACAGTTACTTGTACCAAACGATTGGAAATAAAATAAACTTTTAAACTATACATATAAATTTTGCTGAGGGGAATATCCACAAATAAAAACCAGACCAAATATTGTTATTTTTTTTTTCTAACGGTAAATCTTCTGGTCAAACTATGCCTAGAAACGAAATTTCGAGTAATTTGCGTGCTAAGTTTTTGAACTATAAACATTCAAAATTTAGAGCTCTTAATGTTAAATTACATTTTCATATTTTTATTAATATCTCCTGAAATCATGATCCAAATGTAATAATTTTTTCTGGTTACAATACTAAAAAACTCAAATGTAAAAACGTTAAATTTGTAATTTCAAAAATTTTATAATATGAATTATGAACTTAATATTCGAAAAAAATATGAATTACAACCTACAATATTTTTTATATATTTATATTTATTGTGGTCTGCTTTATGCTTAATTCCCAATTTCAAATTTTTCTTCCAAGTAGTTTTCGAATTATAATTAAAAAGCTTCAAAATGGTGGTTTAAGGTGGTGTCTATGATTTGCAGAAAAGCGCAATCCGAAAAAAATATATTTTACTCATATTGTTGAAACATTTGGGCTGTCAGTAGTTGAAATATATTAAGCAACTGAAATGGTATAATTGGCAAAAACTAATACATTAATAGAAGTGACATAGTCATTTTGTAGCATTTCAACAATCAAGTGCCGAACTTCTATTTGTATGCAGCCCCTAAAATATGCTCATTTTAAAATAATTAATTTCTGCAAAACTAATCTTACGAATTTCGTGAAAATTTGTTTTTAGGCTAATTTAAGGGTGTAAAATTTATTTAACGTGTCAAAATTGGGTATTGCTATTTAACCCCTTAATTCGCGCTCCTATTCAGATTGTTTGATTTCAACCAGTTTTATAAAATTTTGACTTCATTCTGGTATCATTTTGCTTGTTATTAAACAAGGTGAATGTTTCTTTTTCAAAACGTGGTGGCAATAAGCAATCTGAATTTTTAAACAGTATTTTAATGCGGCTATTAAGGGGTTAAAAAAAGTTTGGGCTCGTTTTATATGTGGGCGGCCCCTTAAGCAATTTTTATATGCGTCATTTAAAAGACTTTATTTTTAATCATTTGGCAACAGAAAATTTCTTTTACAATAATCTGTTGTAGAGTTAGTAGGGGGTGTTTGCTTTTTCTTTTTATATGTTTTGAATTTTTCATCTTCTTATGCTTTAGCACTGAAATAAAATATCATTTTAAGTACAGTTTAATTAAACGTATTTCTTTAATTCAAATATTTTAATTGTTATATGTATTTTTTAACTGATTACTTTCCATTATCAATTAACATAGGAAATGGTCTTTATTAGAAATTTCATTAAGTCGTAATTAAATATTGACAACAGAATGATAATTTGCCAAATAATGAAAATTTCATTATTTTTTAAATTAAGGTTATAAAAAGATTACGTTAAAGATGTATTTATAAATATGTATAATCACGTGATAATTACAATGTTTTTTTTCGTTTTTTTTTTTTTTTTTTGTTTTATTTTCTTTTTTTAATTTACGCATATGTGCTTATGGAAAAATTCCTGGTTGTAGCCAAAACTAAATGAGAATCTACTAGATGCTTGCATAATACTGTACATTTTGCATAAATTTGTACAAAAAAACTAAAAAAGGTGTTATAATATTATTAAAATTATAATCACATTTTTTTAATAAAATGTTCAGTATTAAGCGACAGCTATACACTTTAAAAAATAAATGCGTAAATTTACACATTAAGACAGGTATATGGATGATACAAAAACGATTTGTCAATACGTGTAAAGGGACGTGTATATTACCAAATACACGTCCTGGTGTGCCAATTTAAAAATACACATTTTCCTGCGTATTTAAATACCACATTAAGTGGCTTAAGTGAGTGAAATGTTTGACCACAAAATAGTGTAACCTTAATTTACAAAAACAGGATTATCTGAAAATATGTTTACTGCATGCCATTCTCTGTTAAAGTTGTTTTGAAGCTCTAAAAATGTATAGGAATAAATTATTAATAGAACCAGTGTGATCTGAATAAATACACTGTAAAATAAAGTTTTCTAAAATACGGAAAATATGACGCGGTATTACTTCCGTATTTGGTCGGATATTTTTTTCAGTCACAAGTTTTGAAAGATACATCTATATCCAAAAGAGAAATCCTTTAATTCAACCTACAGTAAACAAGCAATACTTATCGAAACGGGATTTGAACTCAAGATCTGCGACTTTCTAAGCTAGTAACTTGACCATTTAGCTATTATTACACAAGCCAAGTTTTCAAGTATCGATATTTATTGTGGTCACGTAAGTGTAGATATTTTTGTGTAATATTCTGTTCTTACACGTATTTCTACGTAATATTGTTACACATAATCCTGTGTAATATTCTATTCTACTCTTACACATATAGATGTGTAAAATTCATACGCAGACTTCTGGATAATATCCTGTTCTTACGCATATATCGGTGTAATATTCTTACACATATTTCAGTGTAATATGCAAAATAGACATATTTGTGTAATATGCAAAATTTGTAACTTGCGTTAACACACCAATTTGGATAAACCTGTAGCATTTTCTACACTTTTACACACTTGTTTGAGTTTTCGAAGGGGGTAACCAATTACACACTTCCACTAAGCCGATAAACACACATAAATACAGGTAAGTTTTAACGACAAGGGTGTAAATTTTATGACAAAGGTGCACTGTTAAAAATTTGCAGCATTCTGTCCAGTCATTCGACCGTTTTTTTGGAAAAACGGTTTCATAACCTTAATTTAACTATATTCTGACCATAAAATTGCCAATAATATGGTCAGAATAGTTTCAAATACGTTTGTGTAAAAGTTTTCGGAAAAAAACGGTCATATGAGTGGCCGGAATGCTGCAAATTTTTAACAGTGTGTAATTATACAAATTTACACATATACGTATTAGAGTGACTAATTTACACATTAATTTTTTGAGTTTAATTACGATAGTCAATGTAATATTTATTTAGATATTAATAATAATAATTTTATAATTTTTACAAATTCTAACTGATTAATGGAATCATCATCCTTTGTTTTACGACAGCTATGCCTCTTGAGCTTTACAGTTTATGGCATCAATATCCGTGGCAGTTGGGCAGCTGGACTTGCATCTTACGCACAGTAGTTGCAGAGGCTACTGCTTATGCCTCCGTATTGACCATCGTGACCTTCAGCTGCCAGCAGTTCATTGCGGTCTGTTACAGCTTCAGGCGCCCCACGAAATCCAAAGTGTCGAGAGCCATCCGAAATATTTTCACCATCTGGACGATATCCTTCACGGCAGCTGCTCCCTACGGTGTGTACACTAAAGTAAACTATTTGACGGTAAGGATATAAGCCTGAAATTTTATATTTTTACATTGTTAACAACACATTGATAAAAAATCCTAGTCTTATTAAATATTCAAAATCTCGTTTAAGATAGGGGAGACTATGGAGGGTTGACCCACTTTTTACAAATGATTTTTTTTTTAATTGAACGTAGAATAAACTTTTATGTATAATTTTATTCATCATACAATCAGTTATCAAAATAAAATTGCTACATAAGTATAATAAATAAGAAATTTGAAAAATTATTGATTTGAATCATGAGAAAAATAATGAGTCAAGGCTCCCCACATGGAAGGGTTGACCCACTATATGGGAGGCTTTACTCACTTTGTTTTATGTATTGAAATATTTGTAAAGAGAAATAAAATCAGTATAAAGACACTAAATAACTGTATGCTGCATGCTTTAATTATTATAAAAAATATTTTTGAAAATATGATGCTTAAACAAACCTGTTTAGACGCAAAAGCAAGTCAGAAGAGAAAATATTTGTTTTAAACAGGATTTTGTCTGAACAGGTATAATTGTATAGCAGGGAAAATGAATTTTAACATTTAAGACTGTATTCCGCTAGAGATAGGTTCCGTTTTCATAGGGTTTCACGCATTATTATGTCTGGATTTAGTAGCAATTTTCCCACGTATTGTTTCCCTCCTTGTCTTTCTTTTTGTGACATTCGACCTGACAACTCTAGTTGTCACATAGTTTGGCTTCATCTCACTCTATTCATCATGTTAAAATTTGTCTACATACTTTCGTAAAGTTTTTCGATCAATGCTATGTTCTTTTCTAGCAACATGAGTACTTAACCTACCATTAACATCTTTTAACCATTTCAGGGGCAAATCACTTTCAGTACTAAAATGTAGAAATAAATGACTGGCACCGGAATACACGAACAAATTTATTTGTAACTATAAAAAAGGCTATATTTCACATACATCTAAAATGGAAAAGATTTTAGAAAAATTCTGGTGTCATTGTGGCGTTTGGTAATTAAATATAAATGGTTTCATAAACATACTACTGCCCCTCAAATGGTTAAGACTGCTGCTTTCATACTTTCTCGTCTTTTCCACTGTTTCTATTTACCTATTGTAAGTAATATTTAAATGGAAAATAGTTCCTATCAACTCTCCCATTTATATTTCATTATTTTTTTGCGTGCAGTGGATACTGTAGCAATTTTCACATCTTTCTTTAATCAGTTTTAAACGTTTCCTTTTTCATCACCCCATTTTACTGTAGCTCTACAGAATAAATTTTCATTCATTTTTATATATAACCATTAATCTTTTAATATGCACTGTGATTTCAAAATTTCAAAAATCCATAGCTGCCAACTTGTACGGATATTTGATACCACTAAAATTTAACAGAATTTTTAGTAATGTTTCAACGTTAGAAATCGTTGGATTTCAGCGATTGTTTTAAGTAAAATTTACTATTAAATTTTAGTGATGTGAAAAATCCGTACAAGTTGGCAGCTATGAAAATCCCTTAATTAACACATTGCCGTCGAGCAATTTTTATCAAATCTGAATTTTTTAAAAAGTAGAAGCTCCTCTCTGTTCTGAAAGTCTTTTGAAAATTGGTGTTCTAGATAGGTTTCCCAAGTTTATGCATCGGTAAATATCTTTCAGTGTATTAATTTTATATAAAAGGACTTACAATCTAAAAAAATATGGACAACATGATATAAATGCATTTTCTGTAAGGTAGAAGCCACGCCCTTAGTCAATGATGTTTTTTGAATGAAAACGAGAATTCTCGTTTCTCGTCATGAATGCGTTACGGGAGCCTTGAACATCTGGTTAACCCCCCCCCCCCCCCTCACATTGACTGGGTCAAGCCTGCCCACATAGTCCTTTTCTAAGGAATAGCACATTGTTAGATTAAGCCTAACTTATTGTATAATGTTTATGCCTGGAATGAAAGCTCGATATTTCTGCATTACTTAAAATCTACTTACTTAAATTTCTATGATATACTTTATCTGAAAAAGCTTACAAAATATTTCTAAAAAACACAAATTTTAGGGTGAAAACTCTCCACAATTGATTTTTTACACAACTATTTCGATTATCATTATGAAACAGAGTTGTTGTTTGAGCATTCCAGTAGCTGTGGTTGACACCTATTGATAAAACTCTGAAATTCTTTTAAACATGAAATCTGATGGGTGGGTCAAGCCTCCCGTATGGTCAACCCTCCCTAGTCTCCCCTACATGTTATTCCAAAGTGAAAATTTGAGTTAAAAATTTTGATACTTTCGGAAAAAGAAATATTTATATATACATGGTGTTTCACAAAGTTTCATGATTGATCTGAGAATACAAAATGTGTTAAACATTTTTGCACAGCGAACTAAAATTCTTCGAAATTTGGCCCTTGGGAACCAACACACCGCTGCTAGTGTGTTTTCCATTGTTCATAGGCTCCCGGAATGGCTTCGCGCGCAAGGCTGTTAAGGGACCTCGTCGAAGCTGGAAACGTGGATCGCTGGAAACGTGTAGAATTGCTTCCCTTTCAGGTCTTTCTTGATCCGGAGAAACAGAAAAATGTCGCTGGGAGCGAGGTTGGAGCTGTAGGGGGCTTGTCGGAGGATTGGCACGTTAAACTTAGCGAAAACTTTGGCGACTGCGAGCGACGTGTGAAAGGACGCATTGTCGTGGTGAACAATCCAATCGTCTCTGATATCTCGGCGGACGCGCTGGGTCAGGTCAGTTTTACGCTGGAATGCACCCCTATTTAAAGGATCGAGACCGATGCGTCATCTCGGGCATCAGAAACGATTGGATGGTTCACGATTTGATTGGTCAATTCGCCCTCTCACACGACGCCGACGAAGTTTTTGCTAAGTCTAACGTGGCAATACTGCCGCAAGCCCCTCTACAGCCCCGACCTTGTACCCAGCGACTTTTTTTGTTACCCCGGATCAAGAAAGGCATGAAAGGAAAATGATTCGACATGATTCCAACGATCCAGGCAGCTTCAACGAGGTCCCTCAACAGCCTTCAGCGCGAAGACTTCTAGGCAGCCTATGAACAATGAAAAAAAAACGCTGGCAGCTGTATGTTGATGCCCAAGGGTCATATTTCGAAGAATTTTAGTTCGCTGTACAAAAATGTTTAATACATTTTGCATTCTTACACCAGTCTTGAAACTTTGTGAACACCCTGTATATATTTTAATCCACCAAATATTTCGAAGAGAAAAAATGGAAACAGCTATTCGACTGTAAATTATGCCTCGTTCAGTTTAAGATAAAGAAAAAAATTAAGCTTTTTGCATACAAAAATTGAAACAAACTCTCAAATTTTCGATACAAACTTTAAATTTTTACATCATATTTAGATTCTTCTGAAAATTTTGCCTTAGGATACAAAACACGAAGTCATTCGATGAAGAATTTTAGGAGTTAAGTGACCTTGAATTTTGAATCCTAACGTTAAATTCACTATTAATAATTGAAAAACGATTTTCAATCCGTTTACTTTTTAAGCACTTATAAAACTAATTGCCGAATAAGGTGATATTTTAGATTTGCATATTTGAAGCTTCTAGAAATTTGTTTCAATTAATTTTTAATAAGTTAAAATACATGTTTGTTATTTAATTTCATAATTTATATATTTTAAGTAATATTGGTAAAAATATGTAATGTAACTTATAAAACATTTTAATAAAAATCTTTTTCTAATAGCTTCAAATTTACGAATCTAAAATGTTACATCATTCCGTCAAGCAAATTTTGATGCTATAAAAGATGTTATAGAAACCTTTCTAAGATAGAGAAAATGGTCTTAGCTAGCAAAGGAAAGTTGGCAACATATTTTCTGGCAACCTATTCATTGTTTCATATAGGCAAGCAATTTCTTCCAATCTTATGTAATTTACTTGACATATATTATTATAGACAAACAGACATAATTTGTATATAAATAAATAAAATATTTATGTATATATAAATACATATATAAACAAGTATAAAAGTTCATCAGGTGTTATTAATGGAGTTGTTTATTTTCAAAGCATTTCGGAAACGAATCTTACTTTTGTTAGCTCGATTTGTACCAGGCTTTTTTAAAAACGCCAAGTACCCTACTCCACAAGAGTGCGAGTTTATTCCTTCAAAAAATTAACTATGTGTGCTAAAGAATAAAGAAAAATTTCTTTACAACAACATTATTAAAATTCTAATGGCATAGTGACTGAGATACGGAAAGAATACTTTGTTACCGTATTAGAGGTTTGATTATAATTTTCTATCACATATGAAAATTATTTTCCGTGCAAATTAAATCCTTTAGTACGGGGGTCAAGTATATATATCATATAGGATGCATACGATCCTCATTTTACGTACCATTATCTCTGAATGGTAATCTTCATCTTATCTATCCACAGAATGTCACGATTAAATAAGAGAAAAATTCCGAAATAGTTGCACTCAAAACCAAAATAAGTTATAAACTAAATTAGCCATTTCAGACCGCTTATACAGTCGACATAAACTTCAGGCGAACACATAAAGCGCAATAAGTCACACGGGTCGGACCTCCCCGCGAAGCGGGAAGGGTCTTTAACCCCATGAAACTGACATAACTCTTGCTATAGACTAAAGACAGAGCACTGCCCAACGCACGTCTCTCGGCCTAAGCCCCAATACAACATGTGACGTCTTGCCACCACCGACAATAAAACTCCCAGCTCTAAAAGGTTTCTTTCCGCACAGTTCGGAGATCGCACCCCATTTTACTCTAAGAGCCCTATGTAAAAACAGACTTCCATAGGGAGACCGAGACTTTTATGGTAACCCCAGGGCTCATTTACTCTATCGCAGACTTCGAAGACCAAGTCCTATGAAAGAAATAGCATTCTTCTTCGGTAACGGATATGGAAATAGAAGGCTCTACACGCGAGCCCAGAGTAATAATGGATACCTTCATCATGAGACCAAAGACAGTCCATAGATAGAGCTGCGGCCATATGTGAACGCCGTGTTCGGGCCTCCAGATGACACTGCCCGCCCGCTCGAGGTCATAGGCCCGACCACCGAACTCCCTCCCTCGGAGCTATCTCTACTTCAGGGACACAGTTTTGAGCACCGACTCGCTCCTTTCCAGTGCATTGTGTCCTTTACCAGGAAACCATAGGTGCCAGTGACGGCATCCAAACGAACTTGGTAACTTTCTTCACATATCTCGAAAAAAGACCCCCCGTCCGGGGGATAGTAGCCTGAAAGTTATAGTTAGACACTATTATCCCTCATAGTTGGGCACATAAGACTACAATGACGTATAGATTCGCAGGAGGATCGGCCCTAGGCGTCAGTATTGGTCCGAGCGCCGTCGCATTAACTAGCGAGCTCGATTCCCCGCGGAGAAATGATCCAAGATGTGGTCCACAGTCCCATTCTACACGGCAAAACAACAACGCTGCTACCCTGTGAAGTAGGGAATGACCTCCTTTCTCAAATCTGCCTTGGTGGTGGCATACAACTGCTCCAGCTACAGTTGACTCAGACGATGAACTTCCTGACGGGGAGCACGTCAGGTGCTGCCCAAAACCTTCCCAGACGCTGGCACCGGGGGATCCTGCATGGCGTTCCCGCACAACGCGTCGACACTAAGAAGTCTCTGATCCTTGCTCTTCAGAGCCCGCTCTACCTCCACCCTAACTCCAGACAAGTGTATTGATTTGCTCCTATACTATTAGTTCGTATTCACTCAGAGTAACCATAAGACAGTAAAGTCGACACTCAGATCGACCTACGAAACGTCGCTGTCCACCTTGCCCGAAAAGTGGGTGGTGGGGGTTGGTCCTCACCCTAACCAATGTGCACCATTTCATCATCCGCGGTCGCCATCTAGCAGGCTGAGCCTCGTGCATATCCGGTCCCTGTCGCGTTAAACGCAACTGCATACACTGCCGTACTCCAGGTCATATTCCCCACTCAAGGAGCTGATTCCGGACATAGGATTAATGACATTTACCATTTTTGTTAAACATTTATGAGATATTTTGATAGTAGTATTAGCTAAGCAAAACAATTATCTCTTAATCTTGCTTTGTGCTTTCTACATTATGTTAATATTGAGAAATGAACTAACCATGAATATTCATATTGTAGATTGAACCTGGTGGGCCAGAGATTAAGGAGTCAGCTTGGTGCGGTTTTCCTTTCAACGCTCCTACCCGAGAATGGGAAACTCTGATGCTCTGCTCCACGTTCCTTTTCTTCGTAGTGCCCATGACAGTGATATCGCTCCTCTACTGCAGAATATGCGTGGTACTCTGCAAGGCGACATCGTCCACTCTTGAGCAACGGACCGATGGGCAAAGGGCACGAATGCAGTCCAGGAAAATCGTCATCCGCATGCTTTGTTGAGTATAAATTTTTGTTTAGTTCACCAAGTGACATATTATCTGACTTCACTGTAGGGCAGTGGTCGCCAAACTTTTTGACTGTCCGTTCCTTAAGGGAGTCCGGGGATCAAAATTTTCTTTTCTTTATTAATGGTCATTTTTCAATTAATGTATATTTCCTTAAATGTGCTATTAAAAGTCTTTGAAAATAATAATAATAATTAATTTTAATTTTAAACGTCTGTAATATTTGATATCTCATGAACCACTTGCCCGATTTACATATATTTGTCACTATTGCGTCTTTATTGCTAATCTGTGTTCAAGCTTTATAAAAATATTACTTATGAAACTTTTAACAAATTTAAAAGTAATATAGACATTTTTAAAATGATTTTTACTTCCAGAAGTATATTTTCTACATTTTCACATCAAAAAAAAAAAATCCTGAAGACAATTTATTAAAAACTTTGCACAAAATGCCATGTAAGGATATTTCAATATATCTGGTCCCGCCAATAGCTCTATCTCAAATAACCACTGCACACAACTCACAATAAGATAAAACTTGCGGACTGTATCACTAATTTATTTCTCAAACAAATTAAAAATAATCGAGAGCCGATATTTACATTACTCCTCGGATCGGCGTCTCGAACGCAACTCACAAGTTTTTAAACAATTTATATAGATGGCGCTTCTAGCGGCAACATACCGCAGGGCCTTGAATGTTGCAAACATTCAATACTATAAATACGATATCAATTTAGAACACAATCTCAATAATACAAATTTTTTCTCAGCAAATACACTAATAAAAATTGAAAATATTGAAATATTGAAATTACAAATATAAACACAAGAATGTAATAATACACTACACTACAAAGATGTTTGCTTAATTAAATAAAATGTATGAATTTAAGTAGTTAATGTGGTTTCATTCACATGAGGCAAAACAACAATTTTGTTTACTGGCCTTTTATATGTGCCATTCTTATCTTTTAAAGTTACAACTCTAACTATACCATCTTGGCCAGGATGGATTTTTGTAATTCGTGCCAAATGCCATTTTAAAGGGCAGTAATTATCAGAATTTTTTACTAGTACAATGTTTCCCTCTTTTATCTCTACCCTTCTTTAAGCCATTTTGGTCTATTTAAGAGTTTACAATTTAAGTATTCTGATTACCATTTTTTCCAAAGATATTGTGTCAATTTCCGAACTAATTGCCACCTGCTCAACCTATTCATAGGGATTTCAGTGTAATTCGGTTCGGGTAAGGTCATTAAAAGTGAGTCAATAAGAAAGTGAGCAGGTGTCAAAGCTTCAACATAATTTGGATCATTTGAAAGGGGGCAGAAAGGACGAGAATTAAGAACAGCTTCGATTTGAATAATTAGAGTCAAGAGTTCCTCATAACTCAAATTAGTTTTATATACAACACGCTTTAAATGATATTTAAGTGATTTAACACTTGCTTCCCATAAACTTCTAAAGTGAGGAGTTGAGGGGGGATTAAAATGCCAAGTAATTCCTTCATTAGCTAAATAATTTTGAATTTCCCCCTCACTTTTATCCTTAAATAAATATCAGAGAATTACTCTTAATTCTTTATTGGCACCAACAAAATTTCGGCCATTATCACAAAAGGCAACAGAAGGATTGCCTCGTCTTGCAATAAAGCGTTTAAGCGCTGCTAAAAACGCTGCACTTGTTAAATCATTGACAATTTCAAAGTGAAAGGCCTTTGTAGTAAAACAAACAAAAATACAAATAAAAACCTTTTTTACCTGTTTATTCCTACCTGTCGAATTTTGTACCTCAAAAGGACCGCAGTATTCCAATCCAGTACGCATAAATGCTTTTGACACTGTTACTCTTGCTGCTGGCAAATCAGCCATATGCTGCTGCGAAATTTTAGAATTAATTTTCTTACAAATAATACAATTAAAATTAAATTTTTGAACTACATTTCTGGCTGATAAAATCCAAAACTGATTTCTGATGAGGGATAGTGTTGTTTCTGAACCTGCATGAAAATATAAAACATGAAAATAATCAATAACACAAAAAGTAAAATTATGTTTAGCAGGAATATTCATAGGGTATTTTTGGTCGTCGGAAAAGTTACTGTTTTTCAATCTACCACCAACACGAATGATGCCATCACTGTCTAAAAATGGACAAAAGTTTGTCAGTTTGCTGTTGTTAAGAATAGCAGTACCCCTTTCTAAACACTGAATTTCTTTCATGAATGAAGTCATTTGAATGTTCTTTACGATGCACAATAAGGACTGAGAGATTTCAATACTAGATAAAGTTCCAACTGTAGGATATAAAGGATTGCTACAGTTATATATGAGTCTCTTGCACCCTGCTACTACTCTTTGTAGTTTGATGAACAAAAAAAAGTTACTAATGATGTCAAAAAGTTCAAGAATGTTAACTAAGGCACATACTTGAGTTGCTGATGATGATTTCAATGCACGCAAAAACAACTCATTGGTTTCAGCAGGATTGCCATCAGGACACTCAACCACCTCAGGCTGTTGTAGGAATGCAGGACCGAATCACCCCAGTTCAAACTGTTGAATATTAATGGGATCTATACCTCTAGAAATAAGGTCGGCAGGATTTTTCTTGGAAGGTATGTAATGCCACAGTTCAACCGAAGTTAAACTTTGTATAATCGATATCCTGTTTGCCACAAATGTCTTAAGGTCGTTGGACTCTTTTTTAACCATGAAAGTACAATAGTCCTATCTGTCCAAAAATAGGTTTTAGATACTTCTAATTTTAGAGCACTTAACACATTTTTCATCAATTTAGATAGCAGGACTGCAGCAAGAAGTTCAAGACGTGGAATGGTGACATGCTGAAGAGGAGCTACTCTACATTTACTAGTGAGTAGCTTAGCAGCAGAATCACCACAAAAATTAGTAGATTTCACATAAATGACCGCTCCATAAGCAATTTCAGATGCATCGACAAATCCATGTAGTTCTACACAAACAGACTGAACAATAAGAATGCATCTAGGGATACTGCTCAGATTTACACTCTTTAAGGAAGTAAGAAAGTCATTCCACGCCTTATTTTCCTTCATTGGGAGATAATCACACAGTCTATTTTCAGCAACCATAATTTTTGCTGAAACACCTTTGCCCTTGTAATTATTGGACCTATCAAACCCAAAGGGTCAAATATTCTAGCAATGTGTGACAAGACTGATCGTTTAGTGTATAATTCGCTTTGCTCGATAATTAAATTAAATCCAAGACAATCTGGTTGAGGCTTCCACAATATTCTCAAAGCTTTTGTCTCATCAGAAAAAGAATATTCAGATTCTGATTTATTACATAAAAGAGAAAAAATATTTACGGCTCATTTATAGAGACCATGCCTCCCCTATGTAACAAAGATATCAGCTGTTGTTGAATTTCCTCAGCTGTGTCTAAATCATCTGCCCCTGTTAGGATATCATCCATATAAACATCCTGCAACAACACATTCGCAGCTAAAGGAAATTCATTTCCTTTGTCTCTGGCTAATTGCATTAAGGTTCTTGTAGCTAAATAAGACGTACTAGTTGTGCCATAAGTCACAGTACATAACTTGTACACTTTTACTGGCTCATTTACCACAGGTTTAAATACTATTCGTAACAAATATCTTTGACTCGGATGTATCATGCGATACATTTGTTTAATATCTGCTACTAAAAGAAATTGGTTCTTTCGAAATCGCAACATTATACAAAATAACTCATCTTGAATTGCTCATCTGTTAAACTGCAAACTGTTTAATGATTTTCCTATAGCAGTTAAGAAAGAAGTATTATACGACTCGTAATGGTGTATTACTTGATTCTGTACGGAACACGCAATGATGTAAAATATAATAAGTTACTTCTGACTCTCTAGATTCTATCACTTCTTCCATGTGACCTATACTTAGATATTCTTCCATAAATGTTTTATAAATATCATTAAATTTAGGTTCTCTAATTAAGTGCTTCCATAATGAATTTAAAATTTTCACTGTCTTTTGTTTTCATTCGCCAAGACAAGACTTTTAGTGTCATTTTTACCATGTATTGTCCATTTTCAGTTCTAGAATAATTTTTCAGAAAATGTTCTTCACAAGTTTCTGCTTTCTTAGTTTTAGAAATCTCACACTCTCTCTCTATGTTTTCTATTTCGCAAAATCCTCTAGTTACTTTTTCTAATTCCAAATTATCTGTTATTAAGCCACAATGTATATTACTTTCACCTCTAGCCGGAATGTTTCTACTGACAATATACCCGAATACACAGTTTTATAACACAATTTTAGTATTTAATATTTGCAATAAATTTGACCTGGTCTTAAAAATTCATAGAAATTTTCTGCACCTAAAAGCAAATCAATCGGACTTGGGAAATTAAATTTTTCATCGGCTAATTTCATGTTATTTAACAATGGTATAAAAGTCTGAAGTGGCCTAGACGGCGTAAATTCTGTAATTTTCGGAACGACTAGAAAGTCTAATTTTAAATAAAAATCCTTATCTCTATTTGAAACAGTTGTGTTAACCCTAGATCTAACATTCAGCGATAAATTACTTATGCCTGAAATAGAAATGTTAGTCTTTTCTCTTTTCAAATTAAGTTTATCTACTAACCTTTTACTCATAAAGTTAGAGTTTGCGCAAACATCTAATAAACTACGTACTTCATGAAAATTACCCAATTAATCTTTTATTAAACAAAAAAAATGTGCTAAGTAATACAGGTTTTAACTCATTAGCCAAATTACATGTCGTTGAAAATAAATTGTTTTGATTATTAGCTGGAAAAGGCTGAAATATTGGAGCCTAAAACATCCGAATTAGATTTATTACCTACTTTGTTTATATGACTCATTTCCTGTGAAATTACCTCTTGATTTTCAACTTTATTTATTTTTTGTTCACGAGGAAAATGCAAAGTTACATTGTGCCTTTTCCGACAAATAATACATGAGAATTTAGATTTACAATCAACCACTTTATGATTCATAAGACTATTTAAAAAAAAGATTTTTTGCTTTTACCAGCTCAACTCTATCACTCACTGACATATTTTTATAAACATGACATTTATGCAAAGGATAATTTTCATTACATGACAAAATACATTTAGAATTTTTTACATCATATTAAATGTAAATTTCCAACTGGGCGAAAAATGTCCGGACCGGGATTCGACCCAGGGTTCTCCTGGCTGAAGCCGCCAGTGCTCTACAGTTTGATTCTACTGATTGATTTACCAATTAGAATAATTGTGTTAAAATTAATCTAGTGTAATTACGTATCCAGCGATTTCTGGAGTTCCATTACTTGAGATTTATTCAGCTGAGCTTAACCAGGTTTCAGACTAGATGATATAATCATTAAGGTTAGCTGGGTGAAAAAGTTACACCAGATTCGTCAGGGATAGCTCAGATGTTAGAGCACTGGCGACTTCAGCCAGGATATCCCTGGTTCGAATCCTGGTCCGTACATTTTCCGCCCAATTGGAAGTTTACATCTAATATGATTGATTTACTATTTAGAATAATTCTGTTAAAATAAACTAGTGTTTTTTGCATCAGTTAAAAAAAAACTTTAGAAACTGGCGTGGAATAATTATTTTTATTATTCGACCTAGAATTATCAACCACAGGTTTTCCCTTTGATGTGTAATACAAATCTATCTCACGAGATAACTCGATTGGGTGAAACCAAGAATCTCCTTGTCTAACATTTATAAAACACGTAATATCCTTATCAAGCGTCTGACATATTTTTTTCAGAAATCACTAACTTTTTTAAAGTTTCAAAATCTGTCACATTTTTCAATTTTAAATAATAATCCCAACTCGATGTTAATCAGGATGCAAATTGTACATATGTTTCATTGGGTTGACGTTGTGCTTTTCTAAAATGTTCTAAACAAGTTTGGGGAGTTGGCTAAAATTCTCTAAGTACTATAGCTTTCACCTTTGAATAATCTTCTAATTCCCCATCCTTAATGTATGTAATAACATTTATTGCCCTTTCTTCTAACAGATTTAGAAGAATTCCCGATTTATACTTTTCTGGGACATTTTTTGAAATAAAGGCCCTTTCTAAAGACGAAAAGAAATAACCCCAACCTCCCGGCCTAGTCGGAATTTCGATTGTAAGTGTTCTTACACTTTTAATGTGAGAGACTAAAGATTCTACGTTTTCTTCCTTCTCGGAATCATTTAATTTTTCCCTTTTGGTTTCTGCTTGGGCCTTACCCAACTCAAGCTCTAATTTTGTACGCTCAATTTTTAATTTTCCAAGCTCTATTACCTTCGCTTCCTCATTTTTTCTCTTCTCTATAATATTATTGGCCATATCTTCTACCAATTTAGAATTTGCTTTACATTTAACACTTTCCTTTATTAAATTCATTAAATCATAATTAGTTAATTTTATATCAGAAATATCAATCCCAAACTCAAAATCTATCCTCTGGTAGTCTTCTTTCTTCGCACTTTTGAACATTTTAATAATTATAGTTCGCAATAAATAAATAAAGAAATCGCACATACCTCCAAAAATAAAGGCGAATATCCCTTTATCCAAATTACTTAACGTGGCAGAATAACATTTTGTTTGCTTTATTTATTTTATTTGTCTTCTCAAAATAAACATTTTGAAATAACTTCGTTTATTCTCTACGTTAAATTATTACGTTGATTGCGAAACACTCTACCGACAGAACATAATTATTTTTGTTCTTGAATCAAAACAACTGCATGATTTAAACTCCTCGTAATTAAGTATTTTTTAACATCATAGTATTAAAGTAATATTATAATAACTTATTAGATTAAAAAGGAAATGTGCAAATTCTCATCAAAAAGAAAAAACTTAATTCGTTTCGGTACACTTATACTCGTTGACTCGAACCAGTTTATACTCGACTAAGTAAATGCTTGGTTTTTACTCCTGGGCTGCGGACCAAAAAAGAAGATGGTCCCGCCAATAGCTCTAGCTCAAATAAACACTGCACACAACTCACAATAAAATAAAACTTGCCGACTGTATCACTAATTTAATTCTCCAACACAATAAAAATGACCGAGAGCCTATATTTACATTACTTCTCAGATTGGCGTCTCGAACCCAACTCGCAAGTTTCTAAACAATTTATATAGATGACGCTTCTAGCGGCAACAATATCCTTTTAAATTGACAAATTATGGAAAAATTCATTACGAGATAAACGACTTAAAGTTTTAATTAATTACACTTTGACAAATTCATACAATATCTCTCACTTTTATTATTTCTATACGCATATCTAATAAATTTTAATACAAATAATTGAAAATAACTCAAAAAGATATTTCATATGCAACCGAAATAATATTTTAAAAATACATTATCTGTATGGAAGAATTCGGATGGTAGAAGGCAAATTTTCGTTTAGTTTTCGTTTTATTTAAAAGTATTTATTTAGTAGGACTTTTGATGTACGCACCACAATCTATAAATATTTTCTGATTTTTTTTTAAAGCCCATGTCATTTATGTTGATAAAGGACAAAAATAATTCTAATCCATCATGACCATTAACCAATGCAGTAAAGGCTGTAACTGCTTGTCGATTGAAAGTGAATGGTGATTTTGTGTTTGCAGTCAAACGTGATCTAATGAAAATTAAATTACTGCGCCTTTTCCCGAAAACATAAATGTAATGTTCAATTTTTGAATAAAGTTTTATGAATAAAGTAAAATGAAACAAGTTAATATTAACAGGTTTTGTAGTACATCAATGATGATAATAAGGTAGATAAATCTATTGGAAATTCAACATACAGACATTCTTTTTATGTCAAGAATAGCAATTTTTTTTTATTTGTTACATAGTACGATGTTACAATTTTTTACTTTATTTGAAACAAAAGAATGGACTTTAGGTTCTCTTCATTTTCCTTTGATAAGCATTTAGAGTTGTTGATTTCCTCCTTCGAATCATTCTTCTGTTAAAAATTATTGAAATGGCGTAGTAATTAAGCCTTTTAAGAAGCGTGCGACCGGCCGAGGACCCTAACAAACAGATTTGCGATCTCACTTTAGAAAATCTAGCAGAATAACAGATATTATAAAACGAAAGTTGTAACGTGCTGTTTGTTTACATTCTCTGTTCCGATACGGATATTTAAATCCCAACAGGGTAGGAGCAGGACTGAGTGTACAACACAAAATTTGTTGAAATAGGCGGTTTGTTTGATTTAATTTATTTGACATGTGTAGTATTCTGTAAGTAAATTATTAAAAAAAAATCCTTTTTTTGTAGAATTTCGACCCCTAGAGCCATTAAGAATTTCTCCACTGTTTATTGACTCCTGCTAAAATTCTCCAAGTAAAGGCCTCCAAGGCCTCGTTTTTGACTAATTACGTTTTGTTCCAAATTTCGTCAAATATCACCAGGCTCACGGCAATTTGACGCACATGTAGTGTGTGTATGTGTAAACGAAAACAGGTCGCTAAAATGTGTGTATGCAGATACGTAACTGTATGTCCAAAACAATAATCTATTTCTGCGATTTTTTGTAATTTTTCAGTATATTTTATGTGTAATGTTACGTAATATGATAAATTCCGAACGAAAGTAAGAAGATACTTCTCTTTTATGATAACAGGTGATCTTTAAATAATTTTTTTAGACTTCCAACCGACCCCTGAGTCAAAATATAGATCTTTGAATATTACATAGACACCCAGAGGTTGTACAGAAATGGTGTAAAAAATCTTAATTATTGATAAGGAACTTACCACTATTGACATACATTTGTTGACAGGGTGTCTCAAAAAGGACTCGTGGAATTTAAAATCCAAATCATTCAATATAAAGATGTGATAAATGACGTATTTTTAAAGTAGTTCATAATTTTACATAGAGTAATTTTAAGAATAGCTGAAATTTCAACCAATAGATGGCGGTGCACTACTCTCAAATTTTAGGTATGATCAAGTTGTCACCCAGAATTCAGTTTTTTTTTTACTGTGTGTGTGTGTGTCAAATATAATTAAAATAGAGGATGGTAGAGGCAGACCAGTGTCATCTAGGCCAAAATTTTAACTATTTATTTAAAAATTGATCTATGCAAAATTTATCAGTTACCATAATTGATAAATTACTACTTTTAAATTTCGAGAATTTCTTTAAGGTTTCTGTATGTGTGTATAAATTTATATTATAAAATGACATTCATTTCTGCCGTTCACAATAAAATAGTGCCATTTATAAATTCGTTAACATTGACAGTAGATATTACAGGCATGCAGGTTTGACTTTTAATAAATCATCACATTTCATACAAACCAAATTAAGATTTGTTACAAACTCTCAACACTATATTAATTATTGTGTTAAAATTGTGTACAAAAATCCATGTTGTGATTAGAGTATAACACCGTATGCTTATAAATGAATAAGTGAGTTGCATCCTAGGTTCTGGAGAAATATTTTGCTTTTCTGTGTATTTTCACATCTCTTTTTTGAAATAGTTCCTAGACATTCTATATATTATTTAATTTTGTGATTGATGTAAGCGTTATTGCTACAAGAACTTATTTTTACAAACTTCAAATACTATAGATTTATGCATTTATTGCACCTAAAACACTGAATTTGTTACTGAAATAATTTTGAATACGAGTTTATTTCAAAATATTTAAAATAATATTTTTTTATATTTTAGTAACAGTCGTTGTTGCCTTTTTTGTATGTTGGGCACCGTATCACTCTCAGCGTCTATTGTTTCTTTACGTCTCACTCTATGGGGAATGGACAGAACCTCTGAGGAAAATCAACCAAGATTTGTTTTCACTTGCAGGTAAAGCAGAGCGACAAATAACTTTAGTTCTTTGCACTCATCATCAACGTTTCAAATATTCTTCTATTTGAGAAATATAGGGTGAGCCATAAGTCTTGCCCTAATTATAAATATTTGTTATTCTCAAACTAATATAATTAGATATATATTTGTTTGGATACATTGTAAGTACTGTTATAAATTTTTTTATAAGAACACGTATCTCAGTAAATTTCAACATGTGCCCCCTTGATAGCTTGGAGAATGTCTAGGCGGTGTTCTAGTTCCCGTCAAGTCTTCTTTATCATGTCTTCTGCTATAGTGTACACATCAGCTTGAATCGTAGTATTCAGTTCTTCGACGTCAGCAATTGGTGTAGCAAAAGATGTGGTCCTTGATACAGTCCACAAAGAAGAAATCCGGATATTAACCCTTAAATGCCTGATTTTTTTAAAATCATTGTGATACTGTTTTTCAGCTTTCATTTTTTAAATAAAACATGGGAAAAATACTTTAAAAAATCATATTTTGTTTTAAGTATGATTTACGGCTAAAAAACAGTTTATTACTAATCGGCAATACTGGTCTTTCATTGAAAAAATAATTTTCCTTGATAAAATTCTATAACATTAAACACACAATAATTTTAGGGCTTATAATAAGAAATAAATTTTACTTGCTCACTGTAGAATTAGGGTATTTCGCAAGCTTCCAAACAAAACAAAAAGAACAAGTAGTTACAATTGGAAAAATAAATCTATCTTTATTCTTAAACAATACAAGTGTTGCCATCTACATGTTGAAAATCGATTTAATAATATTTTCAGAATATATTTTATTGACAACGTTAGGCATTATAGCTTCAATATTATTCTAATAGTATTTTAGAACTTAAATTGGGTATGTTGCCGAAAAGCAACACCCGGCATTTAAGGGTTAATATATGGAGAGCGCGGAGGTTGAGGTATTGGGCCCTCCCTTCCAATCCACCAATCCGGAAATGTCCCGTTCTATTGCACAAAAACACTACTAAAACTGGCCTACCCAATGATACAACAAGTTACATTATTAAACAAACGGTTAATTTGTAATAAATTATTATAATCAAGGTAAGACTTTTGGTTCACCCTGTATTATTAGTTATTAAAGAATGACAATTTATCTTAAAAGCAATAACTTATTTAAGCGCATTCTCGAAATTTTAATCATAGTAACTGAAGATTTATGCGTATGTGTACTATATAATATCAGTTTAAAATAGCAGCATAATCCTGATAAACAATGCATGATAAAACTTTATAGATAAAGATATGTAGTATTTGATTAGTATTGTGCAACTCAAAATAGTTACAATATGCTAATGCATATTGATACTTCTTAGTAAAAGAATATTTATTCAAATATTTTTCTTAAACCAAATTTGACTAATAACTTAGTTCGTTTATGTTTGTGTAAGTTTATATAATGTGAGAGTATGAAAACTGCATGTATGATTATAATTATTTAATTTTATCGCTGATTTTATTTATTATTTTGTAAATCGCGAATGTATTTTACCTTGCAGAAAAGTTGGCTTTTACCACCATAATTTTTAGTTGGAAAATTAAGACATTTTCTTTTTCTTTTTAAACAACAGTAGTATTTTAAGGATTAAATTTATACAATATCGTGTTCAGGTGTATTAAAAATACGTTTTGAAAACCGAAATTAATGAATATTACAGAAAATAAAGAAAACATAAAAGTATTGCTCAAATTTTAAGTCGATAAGAATGCGGAAGAAACGTTAGCGTGCATGAAGAACTTTAGAAATTTCTTTAGAAAATATTTTTGGGCAATATTCAAATTTTCATCTTTTCTTTTTACTGACCTTTATCTATTTTATATAGCCATTCAAAAATTACTTAAAAGAATCTAAATACCTGTGTGTTTTATATGTAAGAATTTGAACAATAAATCAATTGAAATATTTAAAACCTATATAGCTGATTAATTTTACTTAGTGTAAAAAAGTGTACCGATTAATTTCTCAATTAATTAGCAAATTGGCTACACCCTTAAGGGCATTACCGAAATATTAAACATAATAACTGAAGATTTATGCGTATGTGTATAATATAAGATTAGTTAAATTTAGTACCGTAATTCTGATAAATAAGGTGGAAAAATTTATAGCTAAAGGCAAATATACTATTAGATTAGCATTGAGTAACTCGAAACAATAGTTCTAATGCATATTGATACTTCTTAAAAAAAAGAATATTTTTTCAAATATCTTTCTTAAACTAAACTTAGTAAATATATTCGTTAATTTCTATTCGTGCAAGCTTATATAATGTACGCACGTTACGTGTATGATTTTAAACTGTTAATTATATCGCTGAATTTATTTATTATGTTGCAAACAGCAAATATTAATTAATTTACTATTCAGAAAAGATAGCTTTTACGTCCATAATTTTTACTTGTAAAATATTTTTATTTTTATTTTGCTTCTCCAATAAGAGCGGTATTTTAATGATTTATACAATATCATGTTGATGGGAATTAAAAAATGCGTTTTAAATAAATGAGAATAATAAATATCACAGAAAATAATTTAAAAAAAAATTAAGAGTAATAGTCAAATTTTAAGTCGATATCAATGCACACAATACATTAACGTGCATGAAGAATGTTAGAAACTTATTGAGAAAATATTTATATTCCTTTTTCTTTTGCATTCATGTATGCTATATAGCTATTAACAAAAAACTTAAACAAATCTAAAGATTTTTGTATATTTTATTTAACAGTTTGATCAAAAAGTGAATTGAAATATTTAAAAGCTATATATCGCATTAATTTTACTTATTGTAAAAATGTGTACCGATCAATATCGATTGGTGTAATTATATTTCAGATCACAGCACAAGGAAATATATTTGCAGGCCACATCAAATATATTTCCTCCATGTTTGTTCTAAATTAAACGCACTTATTCCCTTCGACAGCACCGCAGATATTCAAACTAAAGAAGTAACAAAAACGTTCAAGTTATTCTCCATATCTTCTAACTATAAGTGTTACACTCTATTTTGTTTTTAATTATTCATAAAGGATCTTTATTGCTGATTAGTTACAATATTTTCTTTCTTTCCCAGGTTGTTTCTATTATTTCAACTCCACTATCAATCCCATATTATATAGCGTGATGTCTCATCGTTTTCGTGTCGCATTCCGGGAAAACTTTTGTGTCGACAACCCTATCATTTGCTGTTTGAGGTGGTGGCGAGATCGCAGAAATTTCGGTGTTTCCAGTTCCGGCTCGTCATCTCACAGAACTCCAAGAGTCGAGTATCGTGCTCCTCAGCAACCTGCTATAGTACAGGCAAGTGTAATGACCAATTTAAGAGACAAAATCCAACCTGTCGATATGTGTCCATTCCATGGCTTGTCGCTTTCGGAAGAGAAAAGAAGAGAGAGGGTCGTTATGTGTAAGCCCCATTTTAGCTCCGATCCGAACTTCTCTTTAAGGGTGCCTGTCATGTGTGTTGATTTTACATCGTGCGGAAGCAGTAATTATGAATTAGCCAGAGAGCATAAGGCACTTGATGGAGAATTCAACAGGGGCTTCATCTATGACAAATGTAGTACGATGTTTGATATTAAACCTACATTTGAAATGTGTAATCACTTTGAGGATAAACACCACTCTGAACCTGAAAGGGAATGCAAAAGTACAATTAACGAATCTAAACTCTGACTGTATTTATCTGAAGAAAGTGCATAAGCGCACATTGTTATCAATGTTGATACCGTTTTATACTCGTTTTAAATTTTCTTCTAGGCTCAGAATTTGGGACATGCGATGTAAATCCAACTGAGGCTTTATCAATAATAGATGTATCACGATGTTTGATATTGAATCTTAATTTAAAATGATAAATCACTCTGAAGACAAATATGATTCAGTCTAAACTTTGGGTGAAATTATCTAAACCATGAGCATTAACGCACATTTTTCTCAAGTTGATATTGCTTCAATTTTTTTAAGATGTTCCAAGTGCAAAGACATTGTAGAAATACTTGTCTAAGATATCTGTGTACATCAAAGATTCTTTTAATTTCCTATCATTATCTAAGTGATTCTTGTGCAGACATGAAACTGTTCTTCTATTGTATGGTTAAATGTTGTCTCACTTAGCACAGCTGGAGGTGCATTTACTGAACGTTCACTTCGCGTGCCAAATTTGAATTTTATTTTATTTGTTAGTAGATTTTTGAAGTCTAATCTACTCTAATAGCACAACCAGTCGATTTGATGTCGCAAATGGTTACAACTATCGCTGTCAAAACGGTGATCATGACTTTCAGATGACCGTCATTTCTTGGTGTTATTGTGCAGTCACACTAGCCGAGTTTTCTGTTGCGCGTCACAAGGCGTCTGCAAAATCACTGCTGATGTGATCAGATGAAAGTGGCGGCTTATGATAAAAGGACCATATGGATGTCATACCGACACATTTTTCACGTCCTGCGACAAAGTGGATAGTCTGAGGTGCATTTGGATCACGGTACTTTCGCGTTTTTGTCATATTTATGTCACGGTGCTATTAGGGTAGTCAATCTAATTCCATTTTCATTTGATATTCATGTATTCATATCTTTAATTTTGCGTAATTTTAACGCAAATTTAAGAGATAGCGTTTCTTGCTTGATATTACGTATAAAAATTGCTAAAGAAAGCATTATTTTCCTGATCATTAAGCTCTTGTATATGATTTTTCTAAATTATATTAGTCATTATTTGATTTACTAGAGTAATTAGTTCTAAAGGTACAGTTTAATTAGAAAAGAGGTATAAATAACCCTGAATGTCACCAGTTATAAAACAAAAACATCTTGTATTTTACATATAATGAACTATTTTATGTTTACATGTATAATGTATGCATTTACACATTTTTTTTTCCTCTGTGTCATAGTTAATTCAAAAAACAAAATTACTTTTTATGTAGTTTTATTTTATAAAAGTACATATCGCAATTAAAATTCATTACAAAACCAGAAGTACTCTTTTGAAATCTATAAGAATGCAATTTAATTATAGACATTAAAAAAACATATAATTAATAGCTAACCCTTACAGATTTTGATTACATTTCTAAAAATATTTATTAAATTTATTTCAGAGTTCTAGTTTAGGACAAGTTTGTAATTTTTTTTAAGTATAACATGTATCTTCAGATTTAAGATCTGTACTTGATCCCAAAGTAAAATAACTAATATAATTACAAATGTGGATAGAAAATCATAAGTTTAGTGTAAAGAATGTAGCTTCTGTTATGTAATTTTAAATGAAGCATTTCCATAAATTCCAAGTTAAATTGCTTCATATCAAAAGTTTGAATAATATAGAGATTAAATTTAGAATCTAAGACATTTCTAATAGAAAAATATTTTAAGATGACTTTGGTGCGTTTTATAAGAAACCAGAAATATTCTTATAAATAATGTTTGTTACACATTAATTAATTTTATTAACTGGAGTATATCTAACGTAATTTTAAAAATATTTATTATACATGTGTGTATGGTGCTGAATTTATATATTTCTACTACCATTTCCCATTTCAAGTGTAATTTACTTAAATCTATATATTGTGTACTTAAATGTATAATATAAAATATGTTTCAAGTCATAAATAAATTACTTTGTGCTGATGGTTCACTGGTATTTGAATGCTACTTACTAATCTTTTAAAACTGCCAAATGTTTAAATTATCCCAAATAGGCAATATGCTTTTATATAAAAGCGTATTTAAATAAAGTAATTTTTTAACTTTTGTGAAAACAGGAGAAATATTAAAAATATAAAATCATAATAAAGTTATTTCTTTAAATTTTATATATTTTATGTACACATATATGTGGAAACATTTTCAATATTTTTATTGCTGAAGATTGATGGTTCGAAAAGCAATATTTTTTGTGAAACTATGCAATTACCTTTCAAGTGAAAAATTATTTAATCAAGAACGCACTACAATAACATTTTCTACGATTTTGGTATAATATTAGTAATCATGTAAAAAACAAGTACAAAAATGAAGTGAGATATACAAAAATTCTTTTAGTTATTAGTTAATTATGAATTTGGTAATTTCTAACACTAATTACGAATTCATACGTCTTCCCATCGTATTAACAGTGAGATTCAATTCTGAAGCTGTTAAAGGGCGAAACTAAAATCAAATATTGATTTTATTTCTTTTTTCTTTTTTGTTGTTTGTTTGTTTCTGATTTATAAGTTTCTTTATCCGGCTTCATATTCTGTTGGGTTAACATCTGGCTTATTCCCAGGTATTCGAACAATAGAATGTAATTATCCTGAAATCACTTTAAACAGAGAAAAAGAATGACGTAATATTGAATCTTAACGTATTATAAATGCATTATCAACTTTGAAAAGTTGAAATATGAAAGGATTTATTTCTGTCCTTAATAAATTAATGTGACCGTCCTATGATTCCATGTGTTTTCATATCCATGAAACCACATGGTGTCATGCGGGACTTTCATTCTGATCACTTTGAGAACATACTATTAGATGGCATATTATTCGGGTGTATCAAAAGTATTTTTGGTTTTTTAATACCTATATATAAAAGGCTATAGATGGCCCTATTTTATAATTTATAACCAACGCAAAATGTTACATTAAAGAGTACATGTTCCATCATATTGCATTACACTAATACCTATTTTTTTAAATATATTTCTAAATTAAATAATGCCTGATACAAATTTTATTCTTTTTAAGACATTATTTTAAAATGGGTCACAATATTGCTGAAGCAGCTCGTAAAATTCGAGATGATGAAGAGGGATAATATTAGTGATCATACAGCCAAAAACTGGTTTAAACATTTTAAGGAATGTACCTAACATCAAATCGCTGTTTTGCGAAAAATTTCGATTTTTTTTATTATTTTAAAATTCAAACATTTAGGATTCCAAAAATGTCTTACTTTTGGTTCAGCGATAATTAAAAGCAAAGTTATAGCCCGAAATATAAACCGAAAGTGAACTTTCTAAATCTGGAAGGGAAAGTTTAAAGAATCTGAGAAAGAAAAACAATGCATTTTAATACATTAACTTATAATATATAATATATACACAAACATATAAGAACCTACAAATATTGTGGATTTTAAAGTTGTAAACTTTACACACAATTTTTTGTGCTATATCAAAATCTTAATTTGCGTTTTCTGCAAAACTGCGTTTTTCATTGTGTACATTTACGAGAATCATCATTTTTTAATAGGTTTTTAAGATATTAAAATAAAATTTTGTCACAAGGTTCTGCTCATCTATTGGTATGTCATGAAGCAAAATATAGCTTGTAAGTTTGTCTATATTAATTTAAGAGCAATTTTTATTGAAAAATACACATTTTTTTTAAAAAATCATGTTTTGTATACAAAATTTGGCATATGTTAGTAAATTTAAGAGGTATTGCAAATCTTTTGCTTCATAACACAGGTAAGTGGTTGGTTAATATATTGTTGAAAAAAACAGGTGAAACATATTGAATTGATTTTCATTACAGAAGATTTGCATAAACGCAATTTCTTATTAACATTTTACTAAATATTGCCTAAATTTGGAAAGTTAATTAAAATTCCATTAAAAATTTATATTAATTCATAGTTTTATTCCCTGCTTTAATTAAAAACACATGTGTTTGATAAAAATTTCATATCTTTCAAAAAAAGTGCTCCGAAGGTAGGCACATACCTCAAAAGGTTTGACTTGTCTCTTGAAATGAAACCCAGTTGTGGGAGGTCATCAACTGTCAAACTGGAAAATTCGGAGCAAAGAGTGGAGATGAATCCAACTACCAGTACACGGAAACTTTCAGAGGATCTAGGACCATCCAAGGACACTACATGCCGAGTTTTACATAAACTATAGAAAACGTCCAAGAACTTCCGAGAAGTCCCTCATGAACTGAGTACAGAGCAAAAAAAATCGCAGAGTGGAAATGTGCAAAACTCTTCTAGAAAACCCACAGGATTTGCGTTTTTTTTTATCACATAGTGATGAGAAACGGGTATACCTACAAACCCAGATAATCGAAAACAATTATTGGATGTGTGCCAATCAGCGCAACTTGTTTCAAAACAAGCTGTTTTAAAAGAAATCCATGATTAACGCCTGGTGCAATTTTGAGAAAGTCATTCATTTTTAAATTATTCTACATGCTCTCTGAAATGCACTGGAGCAGCTTGACATGATGTATGCTCCTTTGAAAAGGAAATAGCCTGCATTTGTAAGCAGAGGGAGATATCTTCTCCAATAAGAGAATGCAAGACCGCACACGTCAAACATGACTCGCAATCTAATGCTGACGATCTAGATCAGGGTTGTCTAGGCTTTTTTCTTTCCAAAACCAAAGATTGTTACCAAAATGGTATTTTTCAGCTTGCTAGAAATGGAAAGAAACCAAAGAATTTACTAGTTTTTATTTTGATTTGTGATATGTTTATTTTGTGTTGAAATATTTCAACACAGATTTGATTGTAAAAACGAAATTACTTTTGATACAACCTAATATTATGGCACAAAGTTGTTGAACTTATGTATAGCTCGCTGGCAAAATCTACTAACCCTGTAAAATAAAAAGCATAAAGGGTAGTTTGAGTGGTCTCTAAAAAGTAATCATTTTCAGACTGCGCGATCAACATTTTAATGTGTACTTCGTGTCCCATAAGTACGTTCTCATTTTAATAATTCATAAAAGATTAAAATATTTTCGCATTGGAGTGCAGTTTGCATTATAAGACTTGTCATGTCACATGCTAGTGTTTTGTGGATAAAGAAAAAGAAATAGTTCAAATTAGCTTTGAACTTTTTTTGTTAAAAAAATCATGAACATTTGTTAAATCTGACCCTACAAACCGCATTCCGATTGGAAGTTTGTTTATTTCTTATGAGTTTGTGTAATATGCACGAACTTCTTAGGTTCTGATTTTTTTCCTCTTTTGAAACGAAAACTTTTACTTTTTGTTAAGTCTTATAACGTAAACATCACTCCGACATGACAATTTGTTTATGAGTTTTTGAAATCTGAAATTACTTATAGATCTCTTTCAAACTTTTTTTTTTCTATTGCCAGGAAAATTTCAAAATTTTGACAAGTCATACACTGGAAACCTCACTACAATAAGATGATGAATTTTTTTTTATAAATGTTTGGAATCGAAAAAAGTTTTATGCGGCACACTATATAATGTCTGTAATTTTGGAAATTCTGCCCAGAACTTCTGATATTTACAATTTCAGGTTAAAAACACTATCTGGATGGTTCGGATTAAAGTTTTTTTTCTTATTCTTGACTTAACTTATTTTATAGTACCAAAATGAAATGGGAAGTTTTCGATGCAATGAATGATCTCGAAGCCGCTTGGAGAGTATGAAACTTTTGACGTTTTAAATGTCCCAGTGCTGCCAATCCCGCTGGTCGATTTCTTTAATTTAACACAAATTGCTTATAAACGTTTCCGGCGTAATCTTACAATATCGGGTCTTAAAAGAACTGCGATTCCGCCTGTTCTTCTAGTAGCGGCTGGCAGTTGGTCACATCGACCCAGCCACTTCAAGTAACACACACGGCTTTCTTGCTCAGTTCTCCAATAACAAAGCGTTTCAACTATTTAAATGTTTTCAATCTTTATTTGATTGAGAAAATTTGACTTTTTCGTACAACTACGGAATAATTAGAGCCAAATTTTCGCAGTCTATGGCAGTCAGTTCTTGCTGTTAAATCCACATTGCATCCTGCCGTTTGAAATTGTAAGCATCAAATGATTTTGATTAAATAATTTAGGAAAGCCATTAGTGGTCACATTTTGTCTAAGCTTTCTTATATTATCTTCATTGATATAGGCTTGCTCAATTAACACTAGTATAATACACCGTTGTCTGTGCGATCAGTCAACTGTTTGTGCAGCTGTTAAAAATTATTACGATTTTGAAGTTCTCTAAGTGAAAGAACATGCGCAAAAAGCCTTCTCCCTTCCTCGGCGACATCATTTGCAATTACATAACACACTAACAGCTATCCCAATCTCAGTTCCAATGCATAACTTCTATTGTTGAATCCTATAGTAACCTGATTCACTCATTGCCAGAAGAAAATAACACCTCATTGTATGTATGTGGTATTAGTAAGAAAATTTAATGCTGTGTGTTATGCAGCGTCAAAAGTACTCTTTTTAAATGATTTTCACAATTTTGGCCACTCGTATAGTCATATTTATGAAGCTTAGAATACTTAGAAGGTGATGTAAGTGCAGAATGAAATGTCTTAAGCAAATTACTCTTCATAATACAAGCTAAGTTGTTATAGAATTAACATGATCCAAGAACAACTTTTGCAAAATACTATGTTTTGTAAGGTATCAAATGTGTTGAAAAGACAGAACATATACAGAAATTACTTCTAAAACAAGCAGAACTTGCAGTGTTTCTAGAGCATAATCTCCCATGTTGTTACTAATTAAACTCATACTTCATCAGCATTGTTTGTTGTTTGAAAATGAGTAATTAGCTACCGAAAAACAATATTTCAGCTATGCTCTAATGCTGAAAAATTGCGCTAAAATACTGGTGAAAAATAAAATAAAAAAGTCCTTCCGGTCAGTGCCGGGAGGAAGAGGTAGCTTTCATATTCCTTATTTTAAAAAAGCCAACTTATATCATTCAAACACACGAAGCTCAATTTAGTGGAAACCGAATATAGGACATTCAATATCAATTTTTATCAATATAATGAATGAGAATTTCGCGAAATTAGTCAGCTTTATCCAAGCTGTTTTTCTTGGCTGCCAAATTCGGCGATTTCTTAAAGTGCCTGCCATTTTAAGACAACATGGTGGATGAGGCTAACCAGTGAACTTGGTCGAGATCTTAGTAATTATTGTGCACATGCTCACTCACATCGGAATCGGTTGATATATACGAGTGCTGTCGCATGCAAAAAATCAGATTTTTCAAAATGTCACCCACAATAGAAATTGAAACTGCTATATCTGTGCCATTTTTTAAGGTAAAGACAAACAAAAAATGCTCCTGAATCCTTATATCAAGGTCAAATACTTAAGAAAGAAACCTTTTTCAATTTCAAATTTTTTTGCACCTCACTTTAAATATCTATATATATTTTTATTTAATGGACGCCATTTTGAAACAAGATGGCTGATGAATCTGGCCAGCGAACTTGGTCGAGGTATTGATGTATACTATCCACATGCCTTCTTACATCGAAATAGGCGAATACGTGTGTTATCGTGTGACAAATACAAGATCGTTTCAAAATGTTAGCCATGCTAGAAATTCAAAGTGCTATAATTCAAACATTTTTTAAGATATAAACAAAAGAACAAATTTTCAGAAACAAAAACTGCTCCGGAATCTTTGTATCAAGGCCAAACACATAAACAAAATCTTTTCATTTTCCAATTTTTTAATACCTCATTTTAGGTAGCTTTCATTACAAAAAGCTACCTATTGCAGCCGTTCGGAGGAAAGCGATTTCAAAAAATTTCGGTATATTTTCATCGATCATGACCCCCAGACCCCGAAACCACCCTCCGTTCAAAAGTTGATATATATATATATATATATATATATATATATATATATATCCATATATATATATATATATCTGACCTTTGTCATACTGTAACTGTCGAATTTATGAACCGATTTGGATGTAATTCGGTATGTACATAGTACATACCAATGTCTCGACCGAGTTCGTTGGCCAGCTTCATCCGCCATTTTGTTTCAAAATGGCGGCCATTTAAAATTTTCTTTAAAATTTTAAATTTGAAATTTGGTACCAAAGAATTGAAAATGGAAAAATATTTTTTTTCTTATGTATTTGATCTTTATACAAAGATTCCGGAGCAGTTTTTGTTTCGTCTATATCTTAAAAAATGGCTGAGTTATAGCATTTTGAATTTCTAGCGTGGCTGACATTTTGAAACGTCCTGAATTTTGTCACGCGATAAAAGGCGTATTTATGAACCGATTTGGATGTAACTTGGTTTGTACATAGTGCATACCAATGTCTCGACCGAGTTCGTTGGCCAGCTTCATCCGCCTTCTTGTTTAAAAATGGCAGACATTTAAATTTTTAAGAAAAATTTAAATTTGAAATGTGGTACCAAAAAGTTGAAAATTGAAAAAATATTATTTTCTTATGTATTTGACCTTGATACAAAGATTCGGGAGCAGTTTTTGTTTCGTCTATATCTTAAAAAATGGCTGAGTTATAGCATTTTGAATTTCTAGCGTGGCTGACATTTTGAAACGTCCTGATATTTGTCACGTGATAACAGGCGTATTTATGAACCGATTTGGATGTACCGTGGTGTGTGCATAGTACATACCAATGTCTCGACCGAGTTCGTTAGCCAGCTTCATCCGCCATCTTGTTTCAAAATGGCGGCCATTTAAAAAAATTTAAAAAATTAAAAATTTAAACTGAGATACCAAAAAATTGGAAAATGAAAAAGATTTTTTTCGTATGTGTTTAACCTTAATACAAAGATTCCGGAACAGTTTTTGTTTCGTCTATATCTAAAAGAATGGCTGAGTTATAGCATTTTGAATTTCTATTGTGGCTGACATTTTAAAACGACCTGATTTTTGTCACGCGATAACAAGCGTATTTATGAACCGATTTGGATGTTACTTGGTCTGTACATAGTACATACCAATGTCTCGACCGAGTTCGTTGGCCATCTTCATTCGCTATCTTGTTTCAAAAGGGTTGCCATTTAAAAAAAAATTTAATTTAAAATTTAAAATGAGGTATTAAAAATTGGAAAATGAAAAAGATTTTTTTATGTGTTTGTCCTTGATACAAAGATTCCGGAGCAGATTTTGTTTCTGAAAATTTGTTCTTTTGTTTATATCTTAAAAAATGGTTGAATTATAGCACTTTGAATTTCTGGTATGGCTAACATTTTGAAAGGATCTTGTATTTGTCACGCGATAACACACGTATTCGCCTATTTCCACGTATTTCCATGTAAGAAGGCATGTAGATAGTATACATCAACATCTCAGCCAAATATAAGTTACTTTAAATAAAAGCAGCTTCGATAAAGCTGACTAATTTCCCGAAATTCTCATTCATAATGATTTACTATTGATAAAAATTAGTATTGAATCTCTTATATTCGGTTTCCAATAATTGAGCTTCGTGTGTTTGAATAATATAAGTTGGCTTTTTTAAAATAAGGAATTTGAAAGCTACCTCTTCCTCCCGGCACTGGCCGGAAGGACTTTTAAATTTTAAACTTAATTTATTTTTAAATGCCAACCCTTTCGAAACAAGATGGCGAATGAAGCTGGCCAGCGAACTCGGTCGAGACATTGGTATGTACTATGTACAGACCAAGTTACATCCGAATCGGTTCATAAATACGCCTGTTATCGCGTGACAAAAATCAGGTCGTTTTAAAATGTCAGCCACAATAGAAATTCAAAATGCAATTACTCAGCCATTTTTTTAGATATAGACGAAACAAAAACTGTTCCGGAATCTTTGTATTAAGGTCAAACACATACGAAAAAAATCTTTTTCATTTTCTAATTTTTTGGTATCTCATTTTAATTTTTTAATTTTTAATTTTTTTTTAATGGCCGCCATTTTGAAACAAGATGACGGATGAAGCTGGCCAACGAACTCGGTCGAGATATTTGTATGTACTATGTAAACACCAAGGTACATCCAAATCGCTTCATAAATACGCCTGTTATTACGTGACAAAAATCAGGACGTTTCAAAATGTCAGCCACTCTAGAAATTCAAAATGCTTAAACTCAGCCATTTTTTAAGATATGGACGAAACAAAAACTGCTCCCGAATCTTTTTATCAAGGTCAAACACATAAGAAGAAGATATTTTTTCAATTTTCAATTTTTTGGTACCACATTTCAAATTTAAATTTTTCTTAAAAATTTAAATGGCCGCAATTTTTAAACAAGATGGCGGATGAAGCTGGCCAACGAACCCGGTCGAGACATTGGTATATACTATGTATAAACGAAGTTACAGCAAAATCGGTTCATAAATACGCCTTTTATCGCGGGACAAAATTCAGGATGTTTTAAAATGTCAGCCACGCTAGAAATTCAAAATGCTGCAACTCAGTCATTTTTTAAGATATAGACGAAACAAAAACTCCTCCGAAATCTTTGTATAAAGGTCAAATACATAAGAAAAAAATATTTTTCCATTTTCAATTTTTTGGTACCACATTTCAAATTTTAAATTTTTTTAAAAATGTTAATGGCCGCCATTTTGAAACAAAATGGCGGATGAAGCTGGCCAACAATCTCGGTCGAGACATTGGTATGTACTATATACGCACCGAATTACATCGAAATCGGTTCATAAATACGCCTTTTATCGCGTGACAAAATTCAGGACGTTTCAAAATGCCAGCCACGCTAGAAATTCAAAATGCTATAACTCAGCCATTTTTTAAGATATAGACGAAACAAAAACTGCTCCAGAATCTTTGTATAAAGGTCAAATACATAAGAAAAAAATATATTTCCAATTTTAATTTTTTGGTACCACATTTCAAATTTTAAACTTTTTAAAAAATTTTAAATGGCCGCCATTTTGAAACAAAATGGCGGAAGAAGCTGGCCAACGAACTCGGTCGAGACATTGGTATGTACTATGTACATACCGAATTACATCGAAATCGGTTCATAATTACGAGAGTTAGAGTGTGACACATGTCATATATATATATATATATATATATATATATATAAATTTTGAGCGGAGGGTGGTTTCGGGGTCTGGGGGTCATGATCAATGAAAATATACCAAAATTTTTTGAAATCGCTTTCCTCCGAACGGCTGCAATAGGTAGCTTTTTGTAATGAAAGCTACCTAATTATATTAACACTTAAAAGAGAAAAAATTACTCGTTTATATTAATATTCAAATTTTAAAAAAACTTTTCCTTAGAATATAAACATATTTAACACTGGAAAACAGGTTAAGATCTTCATTAAATATGGTATGTTCAATAAATATACTTTCACTTGAATGTTAACATAATTTTGACAAAAGACCTTCCTCTTTTAAGTATAACACAAGTTTGACTAACCCTGTACAGACGGAGACAGAAGCAGCATATATGTTGCTTTTTAGAACACGTTAGAACTAGCAACGATATGTAGATGTACGTTATCATGTTGGAATATGGCACCAGATGTGTACTAAACGAAAAGGTCACCCTCTAAGTTCGCAGTTTCCTATGTATAGTTCTGTCTGTTAATTATAACTAATCCTTCATAACCTAATATATGTGTTCGGACCTTGTGCGCATGCCGAACGAGCTCCGTAGCTTTGCGGTCATGTGACCCAGTTCAGTTGTTGCTTAGCTGCCATTGCGGCACGTTGTGTATTCGAGCGGGTCTTATCCCCAAGTATATAGTTGTTCTTTAGCTGCCATTTCGGCACATTGTGTATTCGAGCGGGTCTTATCCCCAAGTATATAGTTGTTCTTTAGCTGCCATTTCGGCACATTGTGTATTCGAGCGGGTCTTATCCCCAAGTATATAGTTGTTCTTTAGCTGCCATTTCGGCACATTGTGTATGCGAGCGGGTCTTATCCCCAATTATTCTGTTGCTTATAGCGGGAGTATTCCCCAAAAGATGTTTTACGAACGTCACTTGTTCTAACAGCGGGTTATTACCCCAAAGTCACCTCATCATTCTACATGTTTTTCAGTGTTTGTGATTGTTTGTAACATTTGTGTGCTGTGTGATAAAAATGTGAAAAAGAAAACTATTTGTCTTCAATCTTAAAGTTACACACAGTATTCACATACATTCTAGTGGTCCGTCGATTTCGCAGCGAAATAGCTGCTATGGAAAAATTAAATAGAACAAAAGGTGCTCTAAAAGGCGCTATAACGAAATTAGAAAATTTCGTAAAAGATAATACAGACGAAATTAATTACTCGAGTACCGAGCTCGAAATAAAGATTCGAAAATTACCTGAGCTGCAAGCAAAAGTATCGGAAATACGGGATAAATATTATGATATCCCTGATATGAAGGACTTACCAGAAATCGAAAACGAGTTAGATGAACTCGAAGATCGTCTCGAGAAACTTGAGGTAAGTCTCAACATATTTCTTAAAAATCTTAAAGTTTCTGAAATAAATGTGCATGCTGATAGTATTGAATCTATAAGTTCGAATAATATTAAAGTTAAGTTACCTGAAATCCCACTACCAACATTCAATGGTAAATATGAAGAGTGGTCAATCTTTAAAGTACAATTTACAAATTTAATCATAAATAATGCTCAGTTAAATGACGCTCAGAAGCTGTTTTATTTGCGAGCATCGCTAAAAAATGAAGCAAAACAACTAGAGAGTCTAGACGATTCCTTTGAATCATTGTTTACAGCACTTACTGAAAGATTCGAAAATCAACGTTTGCTCATTGACACTCATTTATCGGCCATAATTAATTATGAAAAAATACATTACGAGTCTTCTAAAGAATTGAGATCCTTTATTGATTGTGTAAATAAAAATTTGAGGGCCTTAAAAGTATTACAATATGAACAAAACAATCTGTCTGATGCTATCCTTATCAATATTATATTGCAAAAGGTAGATAAGGAATCTCGAAAATTATTTGAATATTCGATTAAAAAATCAGAATACCCGCAATTTAATGAATTAATGTCATTTTTGGAAAACCGCAGTTCTACGTTAGAAAGCGTAAATAGATACTCTGCTTCAAAACCCTTAAACAAAAACATTCCTCTTTCGAACAAACAAAAAAATTTCATGCTAAATTCGAATGATAAATCGAATGGAAAAACTTGTATTCTGTGTAAATTGGCCTTTCATAATTTGAACAAATGTTCTCAGTTTCGAAAAATGAATGTTTCTGAACGATACGATTTTGTGAAGAAAAATAAGCTGTGTATTAATTGTTTGAATAATTCTCATTGCGTAAATTCTTGCATTTCAAAATATAACTGTAATACCTGTGGATTGCGACACAGCTCATGGCTTCATCGAGAAAAAGAAAATAAATCCAAAAATGAATTGGCTTCCCCCCAAATTTCCTCCCCTCTTGCAGGTGCGGTAAATAGAGAAACGAAGAACATTTCGGTAAATAACGAATCATTAAAGACCTTGAATAATATAAGTAAAGAAAGAAAATCAATTTTATTGAGTACATGCTTTGTTTTTATAGAAGATAATTTCGGAAATAAACGAAGGTTTAGAGTCATTTTGGATAATGCTAGCAATGTCAATATTTTAACTAAGGATTGCGCTGACATGCTGAAATTTAAAAAAAGGATAATTAATGTATCCGTTACAGGATTAAACGGTTATACTTATAATGTAAAACATAAAATTTCGAGTGTAATTACAAACGAAGATGGCTCTTTCAGGGAGAATATAGATTTCTTAATTGTTCCCAAAATCACGGATGTAATTCCATCAAAGCAATTAAATGTATCGGACATTAATTTACCGAATATTGTGGAATTGGCAGACCCCACATTTTTCAAACCGGGAAAAGTTCACGCATTGCTTGGCGCTGAATTATTTTATAGAATTTTAAAGCATAATTCAGTTAAGATAAATGATAAACTTTTTCTGCAAGACACTGTTTTTGGATGGATCCCAACTGGGGCGCTAGAGGAGAACACGCAAACAAACAATATTATTATGTGCAATTTCGTTAGAGATTTCGATGAAATAAATGATAATTTAAAACAATTTTGGGAGCTTGAGTCTATAGGCATTAAACATGGAGATCCGAAAATATCGGAAACTGATCAAGCACAACAAATATTCGATAAAACTGTCAAATTTGTAGGCGATCGTTATGAAGTTCAGTTACCCTGGAAGAGAGACTGGAAGGATTTAAATGATAATTTTAATGTTGCGAAACAGCGTTTGGAAGGTCTAAAAAGAAAATTTTATCGAAACCCAGAGCTTTTTCGACAATATTCTGAAATAATCACGGAATATTTAAAGCAAGGAATTATAGAGCAGGTGCAAGAAAATGAACCTGTTTTAGACAGGGCAGTTTATTATTTGCCCCATCATGCGGTCTGTAAAGAAGATAAACTTACTACAAAGGTCCGAATCGTCTTCGATGCCAGCTCTCATGATAACAATGATTTGTCCCTTAATGATTGTTTATGGCCCGGCACCAACTTAAATCCACTTCTATTTGATATTTTAATCCACTTCAGATTATACGAAATTGCCTTTTCTTCTGATATCGAGAAGGCGTTCCTTCAAATCTCACTAGCTGAAAAAGATCGGGATTCTGTCCGTTTTCTGTGGTATGATGATGGTTTAAAATCTTTCAAGGTCTTCAGATTCAAACGTGTTATTTTTGGAGTCAATGCCTCTCCATTCCTCCTATCTGCTACAATAAAGGAGCACATCAAGCGGTTCATGAACCTACACCCAAGAACTGTTCACCTACTCGATAAATATATTTATGTGGACGATTTTATATCTGGCGAAGATACGCTGCAAGAAGCTCTTGATGTTTCCCTGAATGCTAACAAAATAATGTCTGAAGCAGGAATGATTCTTCGAAAATGGATAACCAATGATGAAGCGTTACTGCAGTGCTGGCAAAAGGAAGGTTTAAATATTCAAGCAGAACATGCTGCAATAAGCCTAGGAAGCAATCTAAGCAAGGTATTAGGAATGTCCTGGAAAACAGAAGAAGATTGTCTGACATTCGAAGTCAAAAGTTTAATAGAATTCTTGTCATCGCAAAAAAGCTCAAAACGTCTACTATTGCAAGCAGTTGGTAAAATCTTCGATCCGTTAGGCATGCTGACGCCATTCACCATTAGAATAAAATGCCTGTTCCAAGAACTATGGCTAAAGAAGACAGCATGGGATGAACAGTTACCAACTAATGTGCACGAAAAATGGTTAAAGTGGCTCGAAGAACTTCCAAATTTAGCAGAATTAAAAATTCCGAGGAAAATTCTTGGTTGCTTGAATCAAGTAATAGCTGTAGAAATACACGCCTTTTCTGATGCTAGT
This sequence comes from Maratus speciosus, assembly GCA_963932465.1. Classification (NCBI taxonomy): domain Eukaryota; kingdom Metazoa; phylum Arthropoda; class Arachnida; order Araneae; family Salticidae; genus Maratus; species Maratus speciosus. The sequence continues at coordinate 321,964,599 of OZ010789.1, forward strand.
AAAATAGCGTATGGATCTGCAATTTATCTGAGAATAAAAAGAGAGAGTGGTGTGGAAGTCAATCTCGTGACTTCAAAGAGTCGTGTTGCACCGATAAAGGAGATAACTCTGCCTCGGCTAGAACTTCTCGGAGCCTTACTAAGTGCAAGACTGACCAATAAAGTAAAACCCATCCTAGATCAAAAAATCACATCGAAGGTGTACTATTGGACAGATTCCAAAATAACCTTATTCTGGATCAAAGGATCATCAAAGCGATGGAAGCAGTTTGTGGCAAACCGTGTCATAGAGATTAATGCACTTTCAGATTCGAACTCTTGGTATCACTGCTCTAGCAAGGACAATCCTGCCGATCTCTTGACCAGAGGTGCCAGTGTTAATTCTCTTGTAGAGAATCCAATGTGGTTTAGGGGACCAAAATTCCTAGCAGCTGATGACTTAGTGACTGAGCAAAAAACTATTTCTGTGCCAGAAACAGATTACATTCCAGAGACTAAATCAAAATATAAAAATAACTGTAATGATTTCAATTCTAATATTTCTCTTTCTCTTTTCAGGAATCCTGAAGAAGTAGATTTTTTTCTCAACATAAGTGGTAAATACTATAGTATTCTTCGCATACTGGCATATGTTTATAGGTTTTTTCACAATTGCAAATGTAAGTTAGCAGACCGGCACAGAGGCAGCCTCACAACCCCAGAAATAAAAAATTCAGAAGTTTCTCTAATTAGATTAGTACAAAATTCAGAATTTCAGGAAGAGATTAAGGGTTTAAAACGGGAATCAAGGGTTCCCCCTTCCAGTAAAATTAAATGTTTATCCCCCTTTTTGGATCAAGATAATATCTTAAGAGTTGGCGGTAGGTTGGAAAATTCAGATTTAAACTTTGATAAGAAGCATCAAATCATTTTGCCGAAAGGCCATAAGCTCACAAAACTCATATTTGAGCATTTTCACAGGAAGTATTTTCATATTGGTCCCCAAACTTTAATCCATTACGTACGAATGCGGTTTTGGCCCGTAAGTGGAAAAAATTTAGCGCGAAAAGTAGTGCATGATTGCATTGTCTGTTTTAGGAACAACCCAGTTACTGCTAAACAAATCATGGGTGACCTCCCATCGGAAAGAGTAACTCCAAATTTTACGTTTAACCATACAGGAGCCGATTTTGCGGCCCTTTTGAGATTAAATATAAAAATCAAAGAAAAGGGATTTTTCATAAGGTTTATGTCGCGATTTTCGTTTGCTTAGTAACAAAGGCTATTCATTTAGAAATAGTAACGGATCTAACTTCTGATGCGTTTATCGCCGCACTTAAACGCTTTGTTTCAAGGCGAGGAAAATGCGCTTCTATTATGACAGACAATGCTACGAATTTTAGGGGTGCTAAATCAGAATTGCACAAACTTCATGAGTTAGTCCGTAGACCGGATGAAAAATTAGCTAATTACCTTACTTCAGAAGCTATTGAATGGAAGTTCATTCCTCCTAGATCGCCCAACTTCGGTGGTTTATGGGAGGCTGGTGTAAAATCTTTCAAGTATTATCTTAAACGAACATTAAAAGGTGCTAGATTGACTATGGAAGAATTCCAAACAGTCACCACCCAAATCGAAGGGGTACTAAATTCGCGTCCTTTAACTCCGTTATCGACCGATATAAATGATTTTAATGCATTGACACCAAGCCATTTCCTAATTGGTCGGCCTATCGATGCCATTCCAGAACCTCAATTGATTGATATCACAGAATCGAGATTATCTAGGTGGCAGAGAATCACTAAATTCGTCCAATTAATTTGGAGAAATTGGCAATTAAATTACTTGAGTCATCTCCAAAATCGTTCAAAATGGCAGGTAAAGGGGGAAAACATCAAACCAGGGGCGATGGTAGTCATAAAGGAGGACAATTTACCTCCCTGTAAGTGGATGCTAGGACGAATCTTAGAGGTTATACCAGGAAAGGACGGTAATGTTAGGGTTGCAAAGGTAAAAACAGCCTCGAATATCTTTCTTAGATCCATATCTAGATTGTGTGTCTTGCCCATTAATGAAACCTAATGTACATACCTTTTCTTATTGTTTACTTATTTTAAGGTGCATCTAAGATTTACATGTTATTTTACATTCAACTTTTCTTAAGAACAATATAGAACTATTTTTAGAAAATAGCTTAAATTTTGTATCAAAGAATTTAATTTTATTGTATTGTATAGTCCTTATTGTTGCTACTTATCATTATTGTATTTGTATTGTAATATTATTTTGTGGTATTGGTATTTTATTTAGTTCTTGTATTTATAGTGTATTTTTAATATTTTGAATGTGCTACGCACATTGCAACGCGGGGCGGCATGTTCGGACCTTGTGCGCATGCCGAACGAGCTCCGTAGCTTTGCGGTCATGTGACCCAGTTCAGTTGTTGCTTAGCTGCCATTGCGGCACGTTGTGTATTCGAGCGGGTCTTATCCCCAAGTATATAGTTGTTCTTTAGCTGCCATTTCGGCACATTGTGTATTCGAGCGGGTCTTATCCCCAAGTATATAGTTGTTCTTTAGCTGCCATTTCGGCACATTGTGTATTCGAGCGGGTCTTATCCCCAAGTATATAGTTGTTCTTTAGCTGCCATTTCGGCACATTGTGTATGCGAGCGGGTCTTATCCCCAATTATTCTGTTGCTTATAGCGGGAGTATTCCCCAAAAGATGTTTTACGAACGTCACTTGTTCTAACAGCGGGTTATTACCCCAAAGTCACCTCATCATTCTACATGTTTTTCAGTGTTTGTGATTGTTTGTAACATTTGTGTGCTGTGTGATAAAAATGTGAAAAAGAAAACTATTTGTCTTCAATCTTAAAGTTACACACAGTATTCACATACAATATGAACAGCTAATTTGTGGTTTTCCAAGCCATCTGATCGCTTCTATTACTTTGCAGCAGAAAAATACTCACTGTATTGTTTAACCGTTTGCACTCCACACAAATATTTCAATTACCTACCAGCATCTCCACGCTATTCTTATATATTTGAAATATAGTAGACTCTCTATTAACCAGGATAGTCGGGAAATGAGTCTTCCCGCATAAGCGAATATCCCAGATAATCAAATTTAGGCAAATTTTGACGAAAACATTTGACAAAAGTATATAAAATGTCAAATTATTATACAATAGGACATTAATATTTCAAGTAATACAAAGGGATTAATAATAACTAACGACGTATGAATAATAACTAACGAACGTATGAACGTAAATATTATTTAGATTTAGAAGTAGTGCAATATAAAATATAGAAATGTTGTCTACCTCACTGTTTGGTGAAGGAGAAAGTGATATATTCGTTTTTTCATTTATTGTTCGACAAATTTTACTACGCAAATTTCTCAACATCATTTTCAGCAAATGTACTTTCGTCTTCTTCCTCCAAGTAATTAAGTAACGCTTCGTTGTGTACTAATGCGTCACGGTGACTTAATTTTTGATGATTTACAAGAGTTTCTTCATAACTTTCAGGACATTCCTCGAAATTCCTCGTTTTTTCTGAACAACAAGAGACACGTGACACAATATCATCGTCACTTTAAACTTCGTAATATTCCAATTTCGAATCTCGTTAATCCATTGTTGACTGCTTCTTTGTCCACATTTACAGAACAATTTAACTTTTAAAAATATTCTAAAAATTTTTCTCTGCAAATAAGTACTATGGTCGTCTTCTGAAAAATTTCATTTACCTCATCCGATAAAATTGCACTTCATGAATTTTTAACCGGGGTGCTCTTTACTAAATTTCATGCAGCATTAACATAATAATTTGCATCCAAAACTGAAATCTTTACCGACTCGGTATATACGCAACCCGGGTAATCAGATTCGATTAATCGAGAATCTACTATAATATGTGGGGTACTCCCTAAAGGTATGTTTATTTGTTGTTTACCGTATGGGTGTCAGTGGATTTGTAGTTAAACTTAGTATCAGGGCTTAATTTCTACCAAAAAAGTACCGGAACACTAAAATTCTTCAGTACTAAAACCGTAGCCTCCCCCCCCCCCGCCTTCACTCCGATCCGCACACATATATAAATTTCATATATTATTTGCAAAATTTAAATCATCTCTTTTTATCTTTAGTAAAATAAAAATTTTAAATATATGTACTTGCGTATGCATAACTGTACTCTTTTTAATTTATCACTCCTTCCGAATAGAAATCGTTGCCTAATTTTAATATTACTGAATCGCGACGCTCTGCAATTACATAATATAAGAATTATGATTAGGAAATAGTGTTAACACACAACAAAAAAAGAAAGATTCGATGCTTTTATAGAAAAAAGGCGAAACACTTCTCAATAGCTTTCAATCAGAATAACAAACAACACATAGCAATTATATCTACTAACAAATGAAAGTAACTTATTAAATGTATAGCGCAGAGTCTTGGAATGATGAAAATAAATAGAAAAATCATTACCTTTTTTTTTCATTCTCGTGCACAATAGAAGGCTGAAAACCTCAAACTAATGCTCCTTGAATAAAAACAAAATAAAATATTCTTTTCAGATTAGATATCTAAATTTAAAAAAAAAGATCCAATTAAAAAATATCCTACTGTCAAAAAATAAAATCGAACTGAAGGGTAATTTAGGCATCAGTTTTTCGGAAGCGCTATTGCACTGGGCTCCGGACCCCTGTATTTATGAGCTCCGGTGAATTCCGACCCATATTCAAATATTTACTGAAAACAGAGAAGTACCGGAGTTGAGCTCCAGTGGGTTCCAGCGCAAATTAAGGCCTGCTTAGTATGTCACCGTACAAGTGTCAGTGGAGTGCAAAAGATTAATCCAAGTTGGGACAAGATTCATATGAAAACTCAACATTTTGGTAATTTGTAAGCTGGTAAGAGTGTGCTGGATCTCATTACAGCATAAGTTAAGGATACTTTAGGGTTAAAAGACTTTTTTACAAAAAATACAATGGCTGCCAAATAAAAACCGACAAATTGGATAAATCACACAATTTATGTGGAGAGTCTTGAATTTTCTATGGAATTCAAACTAGAAAATATTAGTTTTATCTATATATATTTGTATACGGTCAAAGTCAGTTCATGCTACATTAAAAAAAATTTTAAATAACAGTTAGTGGATTAAAGTTCTATTTAACATAAAACACTCGTCATGATAGATATTTATTATTTTAAAAAGTATTTCAATTAGAAAATTTGCACACGCAAGGTACTGTGAACTTTTTTTCGATGTCCATTGTCGCTTACATATGTCTTTTTATCCTCAAAAACGGCTAACTTTGCAATGCAAGGATGATATAAAACTGATTATGAATATCTAACGTAAGTCGTAGCTGAATAAAAAACTCCTCAAATATCAAAGATCTTTCATTCATTTGTTTCTATGCCTACCAAACACAAAAAATAGGTAAGATTTATTTTCAATAAGATTTTTACTCTTTTGCAACTGAATCAATATACTTTTTTCCCCAAATATGTATCAGACGTACGGTTTTATAGCGTCTCTGTATTAATTACACTAGGGCAATCGAGAAAGTAAGTTCGATTAAGAAAGTAAACAAAAGGAAAAGATTATTAGAAAAAACAATTATTGCATAGTGAAGTACAATGCTGAGATTACTTTTCAAGATAGTTGAGACCATTGTTGTAGAATTTATCATAGCAGGACATAAGCTTTTGTATCCCCCCATCGTACAGGGTGGGGTAAATAAAAGTGGCCCGGAGAACAGAGTTCCCTCTGTTCCACTGTGAGTACCATCTTCAGGGTGGCGAGTAGTCAGGGAAAAATAAATTTTGACTTTTTAATCGATCAAATAATCAACGTGAATTCGTCCGGGCCACTTTTATATACCACAGCGTATAGAAAGAAGCCGCCTGAAATGCAAACCACTTCATGAAGAAGTGAACGAGAAATTTGATGTAAGTGCATTTACAGTGTCAGAATTGTGGGACAATGTGTGATGACCAAGTGGAGTCATTTTCCGACCCCAGCGCAAGTTCAGTCCTAATTTGAATTAACGATCATTTTATTTTTTAAATACTTTGTTTCAACAATATTGCATTTTCTATTTTTTTCTATGGCTACAACTGTTATGTATGTTATTAAATTAATTTTAAAAGCTGCGTTTTGCAAGTTATCTGATATGGCAAATAAATAAGTGTTTTATAACTATGGGGTCACTGAATGACTCCACATGGTTTTTCATGATTCAAATTTACACCTGGTCATCCGAGGGTTAATCTTCTCGCCAATAACTTTAATTGTTTTCCATAATTGTCAGCAAAATGGACGGGCATGCCTGTAATCACGAAAGCAGCGCTTCGGCAATAAAAACTGAAAATGGGACTTACTGGATTGCCGTCGTATTATACATATTACATTTTTTTTTATAACTTTAACATGGTGGACCATTGTTGACTTTTATTATTAATATAGTTGTTTAGAAAGATATTTTGCACATGTTTTCTTATGAATTTCATAATGATGCGATGGCTATATATTTTTGATTTAATTCTCATGAAATACTAGGATTACTTTGAAATATAATTTTAATGAATTAAAATCCTACATAATTAAATATTTATCTTAATTTATTATTGTTCAAAAGCCATGTTGATATAATAATCGTTGTAAACGTCCAGATACTTTTTTTTTTACATAACACATGTACTTTTAGAACACAGTATTTCTTAAAAAATGGTGAAATGTTTAAAACTAAAGATTTTTAATTTGTAGATTGTATTTAAATAATACACTCTTTTATAATAAATTATCATATAAATAAAAACATACATTTATTTTACTTAAATAGGTGTCAAATAGGTAAAATTTGTTTGAGTTTTTACGAAGACTTACAACGGTTTTTGACATAAATTATCAGTTGAATTTTTTTCTGAAATTATTAAAAATATACTTTCCTCATATAAACCGTATGTCAATTACATTGTATATTGTAAATAAGATATTCTTTACTCCGTAATGATTCACAACATGTCCAGCTTAAACAGAAAATGTTAATCCCTAACCGGCATGCTTTTTCGTAATAACTTAAGTTTTGTTCGTGCGAAATACAGTATATCATAGGATTTTCTTTGAAATCTGAAACGTAGAATAAATATTGCTCAGAACATATACGTGGGGATTAATTCTTATTTCTGTTGTAAATTTTCTTATGCAGAAGTTAAACAATAATTTACACAAAGGATTTGTTTGTTTGGATTATCTACTAGACGTGACTTATTTTCTGTTTGTAAAAGACCCTTATTTTCTTACATTTATCCAATATATAATGTGGGGGTATCCAATAATTAAATGTGGGGCTATTATTTTATAGAAAATATGCGTTACAACATGAGGAATCTAAAATAAAATCGTAAGACGAAATGCAATATTCCACCTTGAATCACTCACAAACTACACTTGTTAAAAAAAAACGGAAATACTACTGGCAATCTAGACGCCAGTACTATTTTCGTTTTTTTTACGGGAATTTTTACTCATAAATTACAGAAAATTTTCCGTTTTTTTTTTATTAAAAACGAAATCATGTAACGAAATTATGTGTAATGAAAATATTCCCTGACGATGGCTGCTGAGTTACAGACCGAAAGTACTAGTAAAATCAAAATAAAATGAGTATTTAAAAATTGTAGCATATGTATTATTATTATCTGTGACCTTTTAAGTAAACCGAGAACTTTTAAAAGTTTATCACTGTAAAAAAAAACGGGCTAAAAGACGGAAATACTACTGACAGTCTTACAAGTAGATTCTTTAAAGATGAAAACAAGTAAAAATTAAATTTAAATAAATCAAAAAACCCGACTGCGTAAAAAGTGAACTAATTAATTATTTTACACCAATGTGAAACTAATTTTTATATTACTTACCTTTTTTTTAAAATTATTAATTTACTTGTATTGATGACTTTTAAGGTGTGTTTAATTGTTAGTTCCCATCTATAAACACAGTTTTGATGAGGCCTATAGATATCTATGAAGGTTAGAGTTGCAGTAAAGCTAGAGATCCTACCTACATAACGTCCAGGTTGTATAATATTTAAACGGAGCTTCTGACTGTAAATTAGTCAATGAAACATCGTCTTCATTTTAGAAGACCTATCCAAGAATATGCCACTCAATAGGATGCGTAAAAAAATTTTCGTCTCTACCGCCATTTTGTATTTTACGGCCGCCATTTTGAATTTATAAAGACAAAACCTAGCCTATAACCATCCGACGGTTAAGACGAATCGATAGAGACCTCACTCATTAAAATCTATCCAGCCGTTGGGATGTTTCGAGGGTATAATGAAATCCACATACCCAGATACGCGTGAAACACATAACCTTTCTTGGCAGGCGGGTAAAAAACAACAACAATAGCATCGTATGATCCCGCGCGCCGTGCTGGGGAATTTCTCGGGTACACTTGTGATAAGAGCATTGTGAGGGGTGCGCGATGTAGACGCTAGTATTTTCGTGCTGCATATATTTAACATATCTTACGCAGAAATTTCTGGTTCGTATCGACTATTATCGATTTGACATGGGTCAAAATGACCCCTCATGGCGGTCCAAGTGTTAAAGTTCATATTGCGTAGTTTATGGGGAATCTATTTAACATGAAAGAAATTAGTTCATGTCGTTACAGGGAGAAAATCTCGTTTTATATTTAATTAACGAATAAAATAGGCATTGGAGAACATCACAAGATACAAATCGTATTTGTTAAACAAATAGTAATATTGGAAATTTATTTTAATAGCAGAAGTTTCATAAAACGTTAGAAAACTATGTGATATGTTGCTGTTATTGATTTCTATGCATATTCTACTGCTCAACTTCCAACTGATTTCAAAAATGTTATTTCTAATAATGTAAACCTATGTTTCCGAAAGTTAAATCTATTTCAACGTGCTTAAAGTTTATGCCTATGTAATAAAATCCTCAAATAATCAATATATTGATTAGCTTAATAACCGTTTCCTTTCTATTTAATTCCAAAATCACCCTGATTTGCGCTCAATTAATGAAAATCTCGGCATAGTTGTGAAAAATATCTAATTTTAGGTAGATATCGTAAGAAATGCGACCCTAATTCATTCTCCCGTATGTTGGAATTTCGGTAAAGGTTTCCAGATCTATTCCGATCATAACCCCTAAAACACAAAACCACCCCCAGTTCAAAACCTTATCAATTATATATTTATACATATATATATCACTTTTTTATGGACACGATACCTTTCATAATTCTAAACAAATCTCTTCCAAACTGATACATAAAATAAAGGAGCAGAAAATCTCGGTCAAGCTCGTTAATTGGCAAAATCGGACCGAAAGGGTTGAAATGGGAGGAGTTTCGTGAAAACATAAAAAAACCCATAACTTCTTAATTATGATACATATCGAATGTGTTTAAAGTTATTATTACTTCTGAGAAAAGGGCCAAAAATTTATGTATGACAGATTTTTGATATCATTAAAAATGGCCTCAAGGTACGAAAAAATAGGAGTTTAAGAAGAAAAAACATGCATAACTTCGTCAATTCACAATATATCGAATCCGCTTAAATTTATTATAAATCTTCTTAAGATCAACTGTTATACTGACAAGATTTTGATAAGACCAACTTTCACCTCAAATAATAATAATAATAAAGAGTTGTAGAAGAAAAAAAAATAGCATTTCCGCTATTTCACCACTAAAGTGATAAAAAAGCATCATTGGCGTGATGAAAATTTCTGGCAACCCTCAAAGATGCTGTATATAAGTTTGCATTATTAAACTCGTGTGTGTCTTAATAAAAAGGACGTCAGAATTTAGAACGTAATGTGTGGTTCATTTAATGAAACAATCACCACATGGTTGAAATTTATTATGTGAATCTTCTTAATATTATATATAAAATTTGCACTAAAATGTTTTTGATAAGATGAACTCTTACAGCCAAAAAAAAAAAAAAAAAAAAAAAAAGTGTATGGGGGGGGGGGGGGGGCATAACGTCTTATTTATGACGTCTAACGATCATAACGTCTTATTTAAAAAGCATGTCGAATCTGTTTCAAGATGTTATTACTTTTGAGAAAAAGGCCAAAACTTATTATGTGAATGTTTTCTTTTTTATATTACTAAAAATATTCTAGAGAGAAGAAAAAAATAGGTTTGAAGAAAAAATTATTGTATTAGCATGATCCTTATAAAATATGCATAATGGGAAATAAACTCTCCAAAAGCAGACAGATAAAATTTTTAAACTAGATTTATTTCTAATCTTGATTTATTTTTCAATTCCTACTATTAGTTCACACTCTCCCTATATTTATTTATTTATATATTTATCTTGTTCAAATTTTCATTCGTTAATAAAATACTCATTATTCATCCTATGAAGTTGAAATAAATTTTTTAAAACTTGTAGTGAATGACAATTGATGTTAATACAGTTTTTTCAAATATTAATTCATTAATTAAATTTTAATTAATTAATTTTAGTTTTGCATGGGAAGAAAATGGCGGCCATTGGTTATTGAAGATCAATGAAAGTATTTTCAATAAGGGGTTATCATAGGGGACGACTCTGATGTGTCGCCAAATACCGCCAAGTTTGTCGCCAACTTGGCGATATGAAGCCAAATTTGGCGACCAAAATGAGTCGCCAAAAGTGACGCCAACTTGGCGATATCTCTAATATTTCGCCAAATTCCCATAGAGTTCCATTGTAAACCTACTTGCTTATAGAAAATCAACAAATTGAGATATTTTAATTTAACAAAAACTAATATTAGCTTAAGGGATTATATTAAATATTTCTTTGATGACCTAAGTAGGAATTGACTTTAAAAACAAAATTTTTATATTACTTGTTTGTAGATGAAATTAGTAGTATTAAACCTGGAAATCTACCGTGCCTGTTGGCCGAACGAGCAGGGATTATTTTTTATACCGGTTTTCTTAGAATGGAGTTTTTTCGACAGGTGACCGTGAGCATTGTGAGAAAAATTAGAAATTAGATTATTGACTTAAAATGGAGTGTTAAGTTACATTAGATATGTACGTATTTAGTGTCCACTAAATTTATCCATATAGGAGAGATTGGTAGTGGTTGTAAAAAATCTCAAACTTTTTAATTTCCAAAAATTTGACACTATTTAATTAAAACCTTTGTACTACAGTCGTATTTTTTATATTTAGACCACATTTTAAATTTTATAGATTGCCAAAAGTTTTAGCAGAAATTTGATTTTTATAATTTTGAAAATTTTAGGAAATGTGTGCTAGTGTATGCACACGTTGCCTAGCACGCGTTGCTTTAAAACACTAAATAACTACGGAAGAACTTTTAATTCGGTCATATTCATTCAAAAGGATAATCTATATGGACGATATGGGATAGAAAAATGTAAAAAAAACATCAATTTTTTTTCAATCGAAAAACGCATATCCCCTCCCCATTTGACATAGTCTTTTCTTTGTTGCCTATTAGAGGTACCTGAAAAATTTACTTGATGGATTGCTTCATAAAAAACAAATAAAAGACTACAATTAATTAAAAATACTTACATGTTATGGTAATTTACTTCTTTATTACATGTTTGTATCTGGTAAATGTTTCTTCATTAACATACAATATCATAAGGTTGTAATTTAAACACTAACTCTTGACCTTAACCCTAACCTGAGTGACAAATATTGTCGCGTAACTACCGTGAGCGGTCAGTGAAACCGCTTAATTTAAAGATCAATAAAATGCTACATTAACTCTCAAAATACTACTTTTGTACTAAACTTCATGTACGGGACTATTACATTTAAAATTCAGCTATTCAAAAGTCTCTAGTGAAAGTAAAAGGACTCCAACTAAAACAAAATTTAACCAGTATCTATAGTTAAACTGAAAATTTGCGAAAATTGAAAAGTGCAGTGTTTGTGAGACCACTAACAGCGGTTACGGGCAGTATTCCAGATTAGGGACTTTTTTAATTCAGATTATTTTACTCTCACCGCCTTTTTAAAATAATACGGTTCGCCTTATTTTTCAGAATTTTTAATCTATTTTAAATGGACCGAATATTTCTATTTCAAAAAAGCGGTGACAGTCAACAATCTGGGGACAAAAAAGTCCCCAATCGGACAGCACAGCTTACGGGTTAAGATTATTTAATTTATTTCTAAGGCGGCTATTTTTTAGGCCCATAAAGATTTTTCCTTAAATAAAACTTTTAATATGCGTAAACTTGAGAAACTTTATAATAATTAGATGTTGTTCATTCTATTAAAGAAGCCCATATTAAACAGCACGGGTGTGAATAATTCTACATACTAAGGCGAAAAGTCTGATTTTAATTTTTGGATTCGAATCTTGAAAAATTTCAACTTAATATTTTGTGATGCACCGAACAGATTTTTTGGGTGTTCTGAATACGATTTGACTATTTTTGAAAAGGATATGTCTGTCAGGCAGTTAGTCTTGTGTGTGACAAAAGTTTTGTTGCGATCAATTTCAAAAACTAATGGATGAAATGGGATAAAACTTTATATTCTGTGTTAGACAATGGCGTCAACCGATTAGGTGCGAGAGTATATAGCCCAACAGGAGGGGATGGTTAATCCTTTACGATTTTCATCTAATTAGGCTCTAGCTTTTAAACTAATATATGAAATTTCAAAAAACTGCATATTCACTTAGACCTTGACATGTGAGTTGCACTATTTCCGTTATGACTATATCTTGGCTCGTATAGGATGGAATTTCATCAAACTTCATATTCAATTTACCCTTCCATAAGAAGTTACTGATTAGGATTCGGAGTATATAGTACAAAAGGTAGCGCTATTGGGTCGTATGATTGGGTACTATGTCCATGCGCTATTGGGTACTATGTCCATGATAGCTTATCTCAGCATCTATAATATGGAATTTCATCAAACATGGTATTCATTTATACTCTGACATAAATTCGCAGTAAATTGGTTTAAGTTGCATCTCGCTCAAGAAGGCGCTGCAGTCCTGTGATTTTAACTGTATGTGGATTGTCTATAGGGTGGAATTTCAGCAAATTGATTATGAAAGAAATTTATTAAAATTATGTTGGTTCCGGTTTGTCTTTGTTCATTACATTGCGGCACTGCTATGGCCTTTCACGATTCCCCGCATAGCTATTTTTTGGAATCTATGGGATAAAATTTCCCAAAACTTAAAATGTAAAATATTTACTAAAAACTGCGTGGATTCAATTTTGATTTTGTTCATTCAACAGAGGACGTTGCTAATGCTATATTTTTTTTAATGATGGATATTATAGCGATATTTTTCTACCGCTGACGCTATGTCCCAAAACTTACACATGAAGTTGTTAACTAAAAACTATATATTGGTCCAATCTTGTATTTGAATACCCAACATAGAGGCGCTCTTTAGTTATCCCTTTTTTTATTCACTGGCCATTTAAGTCCTACATGAATTCAAAGAACTTCAATTTATTTAGTATTTTTTGGTATGGAGCAGTGCTATTTAAATTAATATAATAGAATTATATAGAAGAATGTTTATGATGCTCACAGCATACTAGTTTATTTACTCTTTTTAGGTGCGTTCGTAATTATATAAATACGTAGCACCTATAGTCGTCGTTCGGTCCGTCTGTCTGTGTCCGTCCGTTCGCATGTAACACAGCAAATCTACCCAACCGAATGGTCTGAAATTTTAAATACATAATTATTGGCAAAATTTTTTCGCGTCATTTCAAATTTTATGAAAATCTGATGTACAGTTTAATTACAGTAACAGGCAAAATTTTTCCGTTACATTACGACCAATGGGAAAAAAGTATTTCAAGTACATTTTAATGATGTTTCAGCCTTTCGAACAGAATAAAATTGATATGCACTTATGAAGTGCATAAAATATACATTCAGTGGAGTATGGGGTACAAAAAGTGTTTATAAAAATAATTACAGTACGAACTCAACTCGTTTGCCACGTTTGACGTGCAAGTTCAATCTATGTGTTTTCTTTTTTAATGATAGTAAAACTTTAGGGACAGCTTATAAGTATAATTGATTTTTTTTTTCAGAGAAATAGGTAAAATAGTTTCTGTGAACAAGGTAATATTTTTACAATCGTAATTTTAATTACAACTACATAGTTACAATTATAAAGAAAGCTCTTCTGTCAAACTGCGGAAACGGTTTTTTTCAAAGCATCTAAAAAAATTCTATTCAGTTCTGTTAGAAAATGGGAAGGAAGAAGTGAAAGAAAGATAGGAGCTGTTTTATCATGAAGTTTTGGATTTTTTTTTCCTCTAGCACAGATAAGTAAATCCTTCAAGCGTGAAATTGAAAATCGGAAAAAATGGCGAAACTAGTTCAAAATATTTATAACGTACTATTTAAAAGAATAAGAATATTTCATAAAAGAGAAAAAATTAAAATTTATTCCGATTTCGGTTACGCATTTGATTGCCTAAATAAAATCTATTGAACAATATAAAAAATTTTAGTCAGAAGCTTTTTTTTTTTTTTTTTTTTTTTTTTTTCAGATGTCTATTATAAGGATTTTCAATATCTTATGAATGCACATTTTTGACACTTTCCAACATAGTTAAAAAAAATTTTAACTTCGGTTTGTCTTGCTGTCTGTCTGTCTGAATGTGCTCTAACATGCGTATCTCCACAGATTGCCATGTAATTGATATAATCATTGAGATTAACTATGACCTGTTGAGTACTGAAAATAAAATATATAGCATTTCAGTTGCCTACCCGTACGAATCTGGAGGACGAATTCACACAACTAACCTTTAACGATCACAGCATCTGGTCAGCTCAACAGAATAAATCGTAATTTTTTTAAGGAACTGCAGTAAATGCTGTATGCATAATTATAATACATTCATTTTTAACACAATTAATATAATTACGCATGTATTTACTGCAGTTCCATAAAAAAAACTTGCGATTTATTCTATTGAGAAGATTGAGATATCGTACCAGATGCTGTGATCGTTAAAGGTTAGTTGAGTGAATTAGTCCTCAAGATTCATCCGAGATGGCTCAGTTGGTAGAATATTGGCGAATTCAGCCAAGACATGCCTGGTTCGAATCCTGGCACGGACTTTCTTCACCCATTTGGAAATTTACTACTGGTATGATTTATTTATCAATTGAATAATTGTGTTAAAAATAATCTTATAGCATGTAACATTTATACTTCGTTTAGAGGGACATTCAAAAAAATTCCTTCTCTTTATGGTCTACAATGAAAAATCATTTGCAATTTATTTTAATGATGTTACACTATTTCAAGCATATTGAAATTGTTATACATCGCTGGAGTGCACTACAAGATGTTTACTGTGAAATACGGTATGCATATCATTTATCGTTCGTTTATAGGGACAGACAAAAAAAAAAAATACTTACATTACTGTCTATGAACGATAGTTGCTGGAAGTGCATTTTCAATTGTTCTATGCGTTTTAAATGAATTGTTTCTTTAAATGTTATTTGGTGTCAATAAATCCTGTACTTAATATACAACAAAGCTGAATGAATGTTAAACAAGAATGAAAAAATCATGCGTCAAATATAGCTCAAGAAACCCTTTCCAACACATTCAGAATAATGTAACAAAGTGCACCGTTTAATAAGTTAAAATATTATGTCTAATTCAACAATATAGAAACGCATAAAACATTTGAAAACCCAATTTCATGTGTTATTCCCATCTACAATCGGAACGTTATCCGAATTCTTTGAGCAGCCCTGTACATGATGTATTTATTTGTGATGTATTGTATAGATTTGTATCTATTAACTACATGCATGCCAAATTTAGTTAAGAAATTTATATAGTTCAGCTGAAATTTCCCCTTCAACATCTTCCGCTAATAAGGAGAATGTTAACGTGAATTCTTTTGTGCAGCCCTCTATATGAGGTATAGAATTTATATA
The DNA here is from genome assembly GCA_963932465.1 of Maratus speciosus. Lineage (NCBI taxonomy): Eukaryota > Metazoa > Arthropoda > Arachnida > Araneae > Salticidae > Maratus > Maratus speciosus. The sequence goes on from OZ010789.1 coordinate 321,980,591, forward strand.
CAACGAGTAACATGCAAAAAATGAGTTAAATTTAAAAGCGCATATCAAATTTTAAAACGTACTTCCAGCAATTATTACTCAAAGACAGTACTGTAACCGATTTCTTTTGTGTGTCCCTGTAAATGAACGAGAAATGCTATGCATTCTTTATTCTATCGTAATCATCTTTTAGTGAAATTCGGTGATTTATATCAGTTTCAATACATCTGAAATAGCGTAATCTCATTAAAATACTCTGCAAACGATTTTTCCCCATATACCATAATGTAATGGAACTATTTTGAGTACCCCTGTAAGTGAACTATTAATCCTACATACTTCATGTACAATACCAAACATGGTTTGATGGCCCTAAATAATTTTTATCAATTGCATGAAAATGCGAGTATATTTACCAGAGTTAGAGCGTGGACAGACCAACCTAAACACTTTTCAACTTTGTTGGAAAGTGTTAAAAAGGAGAAGGAATAATAAAAAAAAAAGATGGAAGATGTTTTATGATATTTTAGATTTTTTTAAAAGTACAGATAAGTAAATCTGTCAAGCGTGAAATTAAAAAGGGACAAAAATGGAGAAGCTAGTTCAAAATTTTTATAAGGTAATATATAACAGAAAAAGAATATTTTACAATACTTTAATTACAATGTATAATACTTTAAATCCACACAAAATGAGCAAAAATTAAAGAAAAGTCGTGGCTGCATAGTAACCGATTTTAATGAAATTTGATACACAGATTCAATTCATATTCAAATAGAGCATTGCAAAATATTTCGACAAAAAAAAAAAAAAAAAAAAAAAAAATTGGAAGTTCTGGACATTTAAAAAACTTGTGACATAGAATGGCATGTGTACAATCGTTCAAAGTTGCAAGTTTGAAGATCCGTAGCTAGAAAACTATTTGACATAAACTAAATCTTTTTATAATATTTTAATCTCTGGAAAATTATCTTCATATTTATTTAATAATAATAATTTGTTAACGTCATGATTAATCGTAAATTTGTTGTAAAAATTGAAAATTTGTCAATTTTGAGAAAATTAAAAACGTTATAAAAATTAAAGGAATTCAAAAACATCTGTGAAATTGATGCCTGATGTAGTGTTACATATTAAGATCGAATTGCTAAAGTTTTTAAGTTGCCATGTATTTCCTTCACCTTTAAAAAAAATTTAGAAACTTTAAAAAAAATCACAAAACTGTAATTTTTCCTCCTATTGACAGGCAAAAAAAATATTGAAGAAAAGATCAGACATTATAGTTATTGCACAGACATAAAGATCAATCAGCCCATGATATGCTAAAAAGATTCAAGATTGCCTTTTGATTCCTAACGTCACAAAATTTGGTTAAAAAAGTAATATTTATTGCATTCCAAGAGCTTAACTCTTTGAATAACCGCGCGTTTTTTTACAATATTGCACGATTTCCAAGGGAAAAAAGATGCAGTACTGCCATCTATTGATTTAGAGGATAAATATATACTTTTTTTTTGTTCAAAGTAATATATATATTTTTTTTACTGTAAGTTTAAAATAAATATATTAATAGCCAAAAATAAACTGAAAGCAAAAATTAAAGTTTCTATATTTAAAATATACACTTTTATCTATAATATGAAATAAATTAAAAGTTTAATAAAGCTTTTTTTCACTTAAAAAGAAGTGATAGAAATATTGCATTTTACCCTCAACATTTTGTACTGTTTATTTTTTTTCTCATTAAGGAATAAAAAGAGAAGAATGAAACATTCACTATTTAAAATGTATACATTTAGCAGGGCTCGCAGCGTTCCTAAAATTTTCACACATTTGTACCACAATTTTAAAACGATAATATTTATTGTAGAATTATAATGTAGATGATAAAGGAATCTGCAATGAAGATTTTTGATTTTAAATACTGGTATCAAAGTGAGAAAATTTTAGGGACGCTGCGAGCCCTGCATTTAGCTATAACGCCAAAAAAAGTAAAATTGCCAAAGCTGTCCTTCATGCTTAAATGAGCAGTTCAAATATCGCATTTTTACTTCAAATTTTTTTAATATAATTTTTTTTTCTCATTACGGAATAAAAATACAATTACTAACTTACGCCAATATGTTACTTATTATTCATTCCTAATTATAAATAAATTTTAATATAGTCTTTCCATTCCTAAGGCTAATAATCAGAATTGAAATTTTTAAGCATGTAGACAATACCTCGATTTTGCATTGACTTTTAATGTATATTTTAATACTTAAATAAACAATCCTGAAATCTGTTATTTTACATTTACTCATAAATAGATATGATCTACAGATTTTCATTGATTTTCATTAAAATCTGTGACATGTCTGCGACAGCTGATTTGCTCATTTTGCATGGTATGACCCAATTGTGAAAAAAATTGAAATTTATTCCGATTTCAGTTACGTATTAGATTGCCTAAATAAAATCCACTGAATAATAGAAAAGATTTTAGCCAGAAGCTTTTTATTCTCTTTTTTGTTTCAGATGTGATGACGCACAGGATGAGTATATTTTTGTTTATTGAAGAATATAGCTGAAGGGGATTTTTCAACTGTGTTATGCGTTTCCTAACTGAAGTAAAATTTCCATAGCGTGTAGTATACTACAAACCTATAGATCATATACCAAGCTGTACACCAGAATTCGGATGCTTTTCTGACTAACGATGGTAAATGCTGAAATTGGGTTTTAAGTATGTTATGCGTTTGGATGTATGTCAAAACTCTAAAAACGACATTTTCAAAACTGAGCAAAAAACACTCAAATCTGAGTATGCCTCATAGTCAAAATGGCTCCGAATCAAAATTACTCAATTTTGAAACATGTATATACTATTCATTTCTGAAAACATACACACACTAAAGAATAAAACATCATGTGCTCATATTTGTGTATGTCTATGTTTCAAAAATGAATATGAACTGACTACTTATGTGTTTATTTTTTATTATACCCATGATTCAAAAATGAATATGAACTGACTCCTATGTGCTCAGTTTTTGAGTATGTCCATGCTTTAAAAATGAATATGAACTGACTCCTATGTGCTCAGTTTTCAGTATGTCCATGTTTAACAAATGAATATGAACTGACTTCTATGTGTTTCATAATATGGTATTAACATCAAAAACAGAATACTGAATTTCAAATCGCATAGTGAAATTTTTCTTTGTTTCATTTACTTCTTTTAGCAAATGTTGCAACTAACCTTAAGAAATAGGGAAAAAAATTGAATAAAAATTAAATTTCACAAACGAAGTGTAAATTTAAGCGCCGAGTAAACGTAAGTTGACTACGTACGTTTCATTGTCTAACAATTGCTATTATCATTTTTATATGAGAAATAAACCATTATATATAAAATTTGGTAGTCAAATTAAGAGAAAGAACATAGGAAGACAAAAACATAAATGTTAAAATCATCAAAACGCCAAATGCGCAACATGGTGCTAACCCTAATCGTAAGATAACTTATAGAAATTAAGTGTGCATACTATAAAAATAGGGATAAATATTTCGAAACAACAAAATTAATGAACTTTCCTTCAAAATTTTCAGTGAGATCTTTCAAATTCCGCCTACGAAGTTTTTCTTTTACGAATTCATCCATTCTTCGGTTTCGAAGGCTGAAGAACAAACTGTACGCTTCTGCGATCAAATGCCGACGGCTTACGCGAACGCGATAAAAACGTAGTTCGCCACATTTCATACAATAAAATATTACTGAAAGGAGCGTTTCGTTCGAAATCATAACAAATGAAATAATATGAATAAATTCAGCCACCCGGGCGAAATTTACTACATTTATCAAATAAAAAGTAATTTTGCTTGAAGCTGAGTATTTCTGGTATTTCAGATGTGAAAGCATTGTGTCGTCATATTTGAAACAAAAAGTTTCATAACAAAATGAAAACATCGATTTACTCAGATTTGGAAATTTAATTTTTATGAGTTAAGGTCTTAATTTCTCATATATACAGATGGTCCAAAATTGTTGAGCGCGTTTTATGTTTAGATAAAAATATAAAAGTGGGTACATACATGCTTATTGTTTTCTTGGAAAGACAATTTAAAACAACTTTACATAACAATATTTTAAACATTAAATAGTATGTTTCACACAAGCCGCTAGATGTCGCGGCAACACAGCGCGGGGAAAATTTATTGAATACGTCAGACTGCAAATGGCTAATGTACAGGAAAAAGCAATGTGCGTTTTGTGATTCCATGCAAGTCAGACGTTTTCGTTTAGAATACTAAAAGCGTCATCTTCGAAGTAAGGATTCTATAAAAAGTTGGTACCAACAATTTGAAAAAACGTGGAACCTAGAAAATGTGCTGGTAGAAAATTGATCTCGACGGAGGATGCTCATCACGTGAGGGAACCTTTTATGAGAAACGCGAATATATCGACATATCTTTCCAGTTTGTAGCTGGGATTACCGGGAATAACTGTTATGAGAATTTTACATAAATGTCTCAAACGTCTTCCATATAAAGTGCAATTAGTGCACGAAATGAAACAAAACGACATACCTAAACGTTTCGATTTTGCCATGCATATTCTTAAGAAAATCGATGAAGACAACTCTTACTTAGAAAACTTCATCTTCTCCGATGACGCTATTTTCCATGTTGCTGGTAAAGTTACCATCATGACTGTCGTATCTGGGGAACTGAATCTCCTCACGTAGTAAGAGAAAAAAGACACAGTAGCCCGAAAATGAATGCTTGGTGCGCATTGGCTGCAAATGGCCCATTTTTATTCATTCGGACCACTTTTATTCATTGAAAAGTCATCAGTTAGGAAATAACTGTTCATTCTTGAGAGAGATTTTTAAAAAAATGTGATTGAAAATTAATAAAATATCCATGAAAAATCACTATACCGAATTACAGCTTTCAAACAAATTTAAAAGAGGATTATTGTTCGCATACAAAGATGATAAAATTAAATTGATACGATTAGAAGAGATGCAAGAACAATAGAAGCAAAAGTTATAGCACGATCGTTGCCACAATCCTTATGAATTTCTAAAAATATTTATTGGTTTTTTGGCAGTAGCTCAAAAGTGAACTACGATTTTTTGAAGACGACAGAAATGTCCGTAGTGAATGAAATAGGACGTTGTTGCTGAAAAGTTTTCTAAGAATACTGAGATATTTGGTAATTTCTTTGGCTATTAGCCGCTAACATGCTACGAATTTGCATGTCCAGTTTTTAATAAACTTCAAAACTTTATTTGGATAAGTAATTGATATTTTTCATATAAAAATGATTTTTGGTGTTCTTCATTGGAAATCTAAAAAAAAGTATACTGAATGTTAAGAAATTTAGAGTTTTCAATTAAAAATTATGTTAACTAACGATCTAACACTGGACAGTATGCACAACACGGGAGGGCTGAATTTTAATCTGTATGTATCTACGGATTAACACTTTCTGACGCGGAGTAATTCTGTTTATAAACTGACACCAGAATTTATAAACAAAGTTATTAGAAAATACGATCTTGCTTATTTTCACGTACATTACACAAGGAAAATTTGAATATTATATTATTAGTGCCGTTTGTCGTTGTTGTTTTGGAATTATAATTAGGTGTCCTTTTTTAAGGACACCACCCTCGAAAGGGATAAAGTGAAAAGAACAAAAAATAGTGTATACTATGTATATAAGTATTATACAGACATACATACAATAAATGCAATAAACCCAACTGGAGTGGAAAATTAGCTAGAGCCAGGAATCGAACACGGGATCACAGCATTCCAGGCTGTCACTCTAACCGCTGAGTTACTCCGGCAGATACCCGAGTCTGCAATTTTTCACTAATAAACGATGTTGGGGAGTCACCAGCCTTGGATGACCGGATATACATCGTGGTGACTTCCACAACATGGTTTATTAGTGAAAAATTGCAGATCCAGGTATCGGCCGGAGTAGCTCAATGGTTAGAACGATAGCCTGGAATGCTGTGGTCCCGGGTTCGATTCCTGGCTCTAGCTAATTTTTTACACCAGTTGGGTTTATTGTATTTATTGTATGTATGACTGTATAGTATTTATATATACTGTTAACTGTTGAATGCTGCCGTTATTTGTGTGTGTTATATTTTATATTGTAGTATGTGTGTTTTATAAAAAATATTGTGTTATCATTTTTCGCATTTTGTTTTTTTTTCGTAATTTTTTTGCATCCTCTGCATTGAGGGAACGCTTTAACAAAATAAGTAGTACTTTCCCTGATCGCGAAATCTCAGATTAGCTTATGGGTAAATGAGTAATCATTTGTTTAAATTGCTCCTTATCTTATCCCAAGAAACCCGAGCAACGCCGGGTGGTGCTGGAAGTTTATTATATTTTCCATGCTGCAATGTATAAAAATATTCTTTTATTTTCAACAATTTTGATTTGTACATTTAAATAAAAATAAATATGGATATTAGATATAAAAAAGATAATTAAAAATAGTTAATTCATTTCATTCATGTGACACTTCATATGCTATTAACAGAGTTTTTTCCTTAGTTATGAATGTAATAATTTTTGAAATATAAATAATGATTTCATCTTGGAAATAAAAGATCGTTTTGATAAAAGGGAACAAAAGAAATATAGCGAACTAGAAAATCTTCTTTATCTTAATTAACAAAATTTTTGTGCTTTTCGTTTGTTTAAAAAGCTTTTATTATAAAATAAAACCAGTTTCCATTATGTATATATATATATATATATATATATATATATATATATATATATATAGAATCACCTTGTAAATGTTTCATAGCCTGATGTTAATTAAGAAAATTTATTAAGTGTAACATGTAATTATTTTATTTTATTTTATTTTGCAAGCGAGAAAGAAAACTATAAAACTTATTAAATTATGCATAATGGTTATTAAAAAATATTACACGCTTTAATTAAAAGTATCTCTAAATTAGAATGTACGTTTATCGTGAAGACATGAAGTATTATCAAAGTTAGATTTGACTCTATTTTTTAGACTATTTTTTCAGATAAATATTAAAATTTCGTTTTTATTTTGTATGTATTATGTTATTAAAATTGATCATCTGCAAACAGCCTTTTTAATACTTGAAATTTAATCAAAACGTGGATGACTTTTTTTTGTATGTGGACGTTTAACTTTTTTCATGATTTTATTTCGTTAGGCGCAGACGTAATTTTTTCTAAATGAATAAACTAAATAATTTATTTACTATTTGGGCGGAGAAGTAATTTTTCCTAAATTAATAAATAAATGTATTTATTTAGACGCAGAAGTAATTTTTCTAAATTAATAAACTACTTTTTAAATTTCATATTAGATAGGCTTTCTTTTAAATGCATTGTTACAAAATATAGAGTGTTTATGAAATTACGAATTCGATTATTATAAATTTTTTATTTCAAAGAAATTTGGAATTTAATTAATTCCAGCTTTATTAGCTAATTTAATTAATCCTAGGTTTATATATATGACATTAGATTTCTCTTCAAATTTTTAAAAAACATTTTAAGTTTTGAAAATTAGGTTAATTTTTTATACCTGAGCTAAACATTATTTTTAAAATTATTTTCTTAATATAACGAACACATTGACTAGAGTAAGCAACTCGCAGTTGTTTAATAAATGTTTTTATTTGAATCATATTACAAACATATTTTATTTTCAAAAGTAATTTTTAAAAAATTAACAGACAATTTCGGTCTTCTCAATAGAAGTAAAATGAAATCTTAAAAATTTAAAACTGCCACCTTTATACCATTTTCTCTTTTGTGGTGTAAAGAAATTACAATATAAAAGTGTGGTGTAAACCCAAAGTGCGTTATTTATTCTAAAAATAATTTCAAAATCTCTGAAAAATCTCTTATTTGAATTATATTTGAATCTTATCTTATTTTAATCATATTATAAACATATTTTATTTTCAAAATTAATCTTTTAAAAATTTAACAGACAATTTTGGTCTTCTCAATAGGTGTAAAATGAAATCTGGTAGTTGTTTAATAAATGTTTTTATTTGAATCATATTACAAACATATTTTATATTCAAAAGTAATTTTTTAAAAATTTAACAGACAATTTTGGTCTACTCAGTAGAAGTAAAATGAAACCTTAAAAATTTAAAACTGTCACCTTTATACTATTTTCACTTTTGTGGTGTAATTACAATACAAAAGTGTGGTGTAAACCCAAAAGTATGTTATTTATTCTAAAAATAATTTCAAAATCTCTGAAAAATCTCTTATTTGAATAATATTTGAATCTTATCTTATTTTAATCATATTACAAACATATTTTATTTTCAAAAGTAATCTTTTAAAAATTTAACAGACAATTTTGGTCTTCTCAATAGAAGTAAAATGAAATCTGGGAGTTATTTAATAAATGTTTGAATCATATTACAAACATATTTTATTTTCAAAAGTAATCTTTTAAAAATTTAACAGACAATTTTGGTCTTCTCAATAGAAGTAAAATGAAATCTTAAAAATTTAAAGCTGTCACCTTTATACTATTTTCTCTTTTGTGGTGTAAAGAAATTACAATACAAAAGTGTGGCGTAAAACCAAAAGTATCTTATTTATTCTAGAAACAATTTCAAAATCTCTGAAAAATCTCTTATTTGAATCATATTTGAATCTTATCTTATTTTAATCATATTACAAACATATTTTATTTCCCAAAGTAATCTTTTAAAAAGTCCTTCCGGCCAGTGCCGGGAGGAAGAGGTAGCTTTCAAATTCCTTATTTTAAAAAAGCCAACTTATATTATTCAAACACACGAAGCTCAATTATTGGAAACCGAATATAAGAGATTCAATACTAATTTTTATCAATAGTAAATCATTATGAATGAGAATTTCGGGAAATTAGTCAGCTTTATCGAAGCTGCTTTTATTTAAAGTAACTTATATTTGGCTGAGATGTTGATGTATACTATCTACATGCCTTCTTACATGGAAATACGTGGAAATAGGCGAATACGTGTGTTATCGCGTGACAAATACAAGATCCTTTCAAAATGTTAGCCATACCAGAAATTCAAAGTGCTATAATTCAACCATTTTTTAAGATATAAACAAAAGAACAAATTTTCAGAAACAAAATCTGCTCCGGAATCTTTGTATCAAGGACAAACACATAAAAAAATCTTTTTCATTTTCCAATTTTTAATACCTCATTTTAAATTTTAAATTAAATTTTTTTTTAAATGGCAACCCTTTTGAAACAAGATAGCGAATGAAGATGGCCAACGAACTCGGTCGAGACATTGGTATGTACTATGTACAGACCAAGTAACATCCAAATCGGTTCATAAATACGCTTGTTATCGCGTGACAAAAATCAGGTCGTTTTAAAATGTCAGCCACAATAGAAATTCAAAATGCTATAACTCAGCCATTCTTTTAGATATAGACGAAACAAAAACTGTTCCGGAATCTTTGTATTAAGGTTAAACACATACGAAAAAAATCTTTTTCATTTTCCAATTTTTTGGTATCTCAGTTTAAATTTTTAATTTTTTAAATTTTTTTAAATGGCCGCCATTTTGAAACAAGATGGCGGATGAAGCTGGCTAACGAACTCGGTCGAGACATTGGTATGTACTATGCACACACCACGGTACATCCAAATCGGTTCATAAATACGCCTGTTATCACGTGACAAATATCAGGACGTTTCAAAATGTCAGCCACGCTAGAAATTCAAAATGCTATAACTCAGCCATTTTTTAAGATATAGACGAAACAAAAACTGCTCCCGAATCTTTGTATCAAGGTCAAATACATAAGAAAATAATATTTTTTCAATTTTCAACTTTTTGGTACCACATTTCAAATTTAAATTTTTCTTAAAAATTTAAATGTCTGCCATTTTTAAACAAGAAGGCGGATGAAGCTGGCCAACGAACTCGGTCGAGACATTGGTATGCACTATGTACAAACCAAGTTACATCCAAATCGGTTCATAAATACGCCTTTTATCGCGTGACAAAATTCAGGACGTTTCAAAATGTCAGCCACGCTAGAAATTCAAAATGCTATAACTCAGCCATTTTTTAAGATATAGACGAAACAAAAACTGCTCCGGAATCTTTGTATAAAGATCAAATACATAAGAAAAAAAATATTTTTCCATTTTCAATTCTTTGGTACCAAATTTCAAATTTAAAATTTTAAAGAAAATTTTAAATGGCCGCCATTTTGAAACAAAATGGCGGATGAAGCTGGCCAACGAACTCGGTCGAGACATTGGTATGTACTATGTACATACCGAATTACATCCAAATCGGTTCATAAATTCGACAGTTACAGTATGACAAAGGTCAGATATATATATATATATATATCAACTTTTGAACGGAGGGTGGTTTCGGGGTCTGGGGGTCATGATCGATGAAAATATACCGAAATTTTTTGAAATCGCTTTCCTCCGAACGGCTGCAATAGGTAGCTTTTTGTAATGAAAGCTACCTAAAATTTAATACACAATTTTGCTCTTCTCAATAAAAGTAAAATGAAATCTTAAAAATTTAAAACTGTCACCTTTATACTATTTTCTCTTTTGTGGCGTAAAGAAATTACAATAAAAAAGTGTGGTGTAAGCCCAAAAGTGTGATATTTATTCTAAAAATAATTTCAAAATCTCTGAAAAATCTTTTATAGATACAATCAAAAATATGTACAGAAAAACGACAACAGCAACAACAAAAACGCTAAAGTAGCCTCATTTTATACAAGGATAAAATAGTATCTTAAAACATTTGTCTATCTTCATATGAGGAAGTGATTTTCAAAACTCGCCATATCCAAAATTTAAAAGATCGAGTCTCTATCAATCTATTCTATTGGTAAACATGCATCGACAAAACATTGCAATCTGCAAAAAAACTAGTTTTCTCGTGTATTCCTGGCACTATAAAGTGCAATTTTACAATGAAAACCGATGGATGCAGTGAAAGGTTTTTCGCGATTTCCCAAATTTGATTTTCTGGATAAGGCGAGTTTTGAAACTCACGTCCTCATATATACATAGAAACATGAGATGAATTTGAATGATTCGCTGTTTCCTTACATTTTTTCAAGTTTTTTTATTCTAATACTGAATTGTTCCACTTAGTTTCTTTATTTTAAAAGGCGTTTTTTTTTTTCAAGCATCATGTTTAAAATATAATCAAAATTCCAGAAGGTTTTTTTACGTAAAAAAATACACTTTTTATCATTCATAGCTTTTCTTCATCTATTAGAACTTCTAAACTTTATGTACATTATTAATTATTCTTTTAATGAACAACGATTCGAAACTCGTCGAATTCGACGGATGAAAATGTTTAAAAGAACATATTTATTGAATTTATAAAGAAGGTCTCAAAAATAATTATCTACTTATAATAAAATCCGAGTGCATGGAACTGTCGGAACCATGCCGGTGCGAACCACTCTGGTCTGCGAATCAACCGTCGCTAAACGCCATGCTAGGCCAAATGAAAAACATATCCTAGCATATGACAGTTAAATGATAATTTTTTCTACTTGAAATCATGTCTGTTCAGCATATTTTCACATAAAACATGTGTAGCATATCCATTTATAATGTATTAAGTTCCAAATTAAAATTAAGCTATTATAAACATAGAAATCAGATCTAAACAAACGATACTGTTGCCATTCAGATTCAAATTCCATCAAATCTACAAACAAATATTGACTCTTTGAACGCTTCATTAGAAAAAAAAAATACAGGTTAACGCCGATGCTGGTCTTAAAATATTTGTAACAGTATATTAAAACCTTTAAATATTTTAACTTTGTTTAAAACCTTCAAAAACTATCCAATTAAACTCTAAATTTAAGAGCCTAATCATCATCATCAGCAACAAGTTCTAAATTAAAAATAACGGATAAATATCGCCATCTGGTGGAGAAAAGATATAACTTTCACTCTAAAAAGGTCCGTGCAAGCACATTGCATTATATGTATTTTTAATTTATTCAGGATGATTATTCTTTTGCCCAATTTCATATATCTTGAGACATTTGCTTTCTGTCTTATATGACAAAGTAAAAATTATCCGAATTTGAATACCTAAAACTTTCAAATGCATTTAGAAAAAAGAATTATTTCAATGGCACTTTAGCATTATTTAAAGGGAAATTAACCCTTTATGTACTGAATTATGAATTAATGAAAATTTCATCTTCTAAAGCATTTTTCGTGAATTTTTGAAAGTAAATTAGAAGATTTACATAATCATTTAATAAATTTTAGAAGGATTGAAGGATTTAGAAGGATTCATTAAATTTGATTTTATAGGGATTTTGTGTAATAATTTTAACCCCACTCAAATCTTTTATTTTAAATATTTTTCCTAGTATTTTGTAGATTTAGGAAATCTACAAATTTAATGTTCTTACAATAGAAATATAGAAATATTTCTGAATTGAAAACTTCCCCCCCCCCCCTCCAATGCCAAGAAAGCTGAAAAGATGCAAGGGCCAAAGGAATCATCCTTTAAAAATGTTTTTGTTCTGTGTAACCCATAATGCTTTTGTAACTTGATAAAGTAATGCATCTATAACTCATTCTAAACTGCATTACTACTAATCGATGTATTAAATTAATTTTCTAACAAGTTATTTTAATGGTACTTATAAGTACTGTCAGTAGATAAAGACTTAAAGGGACAATTTTCTCTGTACAAAAAGCTGCGAGTAGTGCCTCTGTAGGCCGTTTTTAATTCCCAATAAATTAGGAGCTTATTTTTCTTGCTAATTCTTTTGGCATCAACTTTTTGTAGTAATCGTACTTTTTACCCGACTGCCGAGAAGGGTTATGTCTTTCACGCGTATCTGGGTATGTGGATTTCTTTATATCCTCGAAACATCCCAACGGCTGGATGGATTTTAATGAATGCGGTCTCTATCGATTCATCTTAACCGTCCGATGGTTATAAGCTAGTTTTGTTTTTACAAATTCAAAATGGCGGAAGAGTCGAAAAAAAGTTTTACGCAGCCTCTTGAGTGTCATATCATTGAATAGGTCTCTCAAAATGAAGACGACGTTTCATTGACTATTTTACAATCAGGAGCTCCTTTTAAATATTACACAACCTGGAACTTGTGTACGTAGGATCTCAAGATTAACTTTAACTCTAACCTTTATAGACATCGACAGACTTCATCAAAACAGTGTTTATAGATAGCAACTAATAATTAAACACAACTTAAAAGTCATCAATACAAGTAAATAAAAAAATAGGTAAGTAATATAAAAAATAGTTTCCCATTGATGAGAAATAATTAATTAGTTTGCTTTTTACACAGTCTTGATTTTTGATTTTTTTAATTTAATTTTTACTTGTTTTTAAAATGCATTTAATCATATTTGAAGACATTGCAAATAAAATGAATATTTCTTATCGGTACATCATATTTTAATTGTCTTACAGATAAAATTATGAATTTTAACACAGTTTGTAGCGAAAAAAAAAAAAAAAAGTCCCGCTAAACTACAAATTTTTAATGTACAGGGAACCTAAACAAGCATTTTCGTCATAAAATGTGTAGCTGGAAATGGCGCGTTTAAGCGCTGGTGACTAAATTGTAGTTTACATAATTTCTTGTTCTAATCATAAAAAATCAAAGGATAATACTTTTTGACTAACGAAATGCATGAAGCAACTTTTTTTTTCTTTTGAAGTCAAAAAAATATTTTTTTAACTATTGTTTTGAATATTTATCATTTATTTTCCGTCATTTTTCGTCATAGAATGACTAGCCGGAAATGGCTAGTTTAAGCGCTGGTGACTAAAGTGAAGGGCTGAGTGGATGAACATGTTATGTGACATTTTCTAAAAAAAGTTTTTATCTTTTGGTTGAAAGCGTTATGAGGTTATCTTATCACATGGTGAAGCTGAAATACTAAGATTCTATTTAGTCTTGAAGATTTAAGACATTATTCATTAATATTTAATATTTTAATATTTAATAATGTCAATAATATTAATAATTTTTAATATTTGAAAATTAAATATGAATAAGTTATTCTGAGAGAGTTTAGTATCATACCTGTTAATATTTTAAACAGGTGGTTTCAAACAGAAATTAAATCATTAAAATTTATAATAAAAACTTCACTTCAAATTTTTTCAAATGTAATTTTTGTTACTTAACATGTTCTTCCACTTAGCTCTTCAATTGTAGTTTACTTTAAAAATAAAAGGATAATACTTTTTTATTAACAAAATGGATGAGACCTCTTTTTAGGGTTCCGTACTTAAAAAGTAAAAACGGAACCATTATAAGATCACTCCTGTGTATGTCTGTCACAGCCCTTTTACTCGCAAACTATGCAACGTGGAAAGTTCAAATCGGGGGAAGCAATAAAGACTATTTACCCACATATTTACAGATTAATAAATATTCATAAATATATTTAGGAAAAATGTAGAGGGCCTAATTAAGTTACTTGAAAAAAAATCTTTTCTTTTTATATCGTTTGGAGTATCGTGTGAAAGCTTTCGTAACGCTGGAATCAAAAATATATTTCATTTAATTTTAGGTATTATATTTTCAAAGTTATGGTGGAAAATATAGTGCAAAAATATGCTCCCCTCATCTAATTCCGAATCTATTGAAACTAAAATTATGAAAAAATTAGAGGTAGTGAACATTAATTTAAACCTTGGAGGAAAATTATAACGATTACCCTAGGTCACATAGTTTTTGAGAAAATTGCATTTTTCCGTAACACTCAAATTTCGATTTACGGGCTTCAGCAAAATTGTTGACCAGAGCTAGAGGTACCTATCATAACAGAAGTCGTGTAAAAGCATTGTTGATCACGAATTTCGAAAAAAAATCGTCGGTAATTGTCCGAGATATTAACCCTTAAAGACACGGACGGTTTTGACATACATAATGGCAGGGACGGCGTACTCTATGCTCCATCGGCTTTTAAAGCCTAGATGACAAATTTTAACGATATATTTATGTAATGCAACGTCCAGTAGCAGTATAAAAGCAATAAACGTCAAATTGTTAAGAACAGACTAATTTAATGAGAATTAATCACATAAATACTTTCGCGACTAGTTTCCATTGAGTGGCCCTCTCAATACACCTACTATGTCTTTAAAGGTTAACTAAAATCCTATATGGAATAACAAATATACAGAATAGCTATATTTGCTATTATTTAGGTTCCATATATCTTTGAACTTTTTGTATATCCATTTATACTTTTCTAGTATACAGGGTGCAAAGGAAAGGCCTTTTAGCCTGAAAATACCTGTGAACGGAGAGAGCTACAGCTATGCAAGTGAGGGAACGGTATAGTAAAGCGACTACGCCCGATTTAACTAAAACGACAGCAGCACCCCCTAATGGCGAAATTTGGAAGATAGCCATTGCAAATCGAAAACGAAAAGAGATAGAGCAAAATTTCCAGATAGAAAGTTTTAGAGCATCAATTAATTAATACAATACGTCATTTGGTTTACATGGATAAGATAAATCTTCGCCTGTTTACTCAAAAATGTCCGTAATCGGTGCACTCCATTTTGTGTAAACGTTTGAATGGAATAGTCAGAAGTATGAAGAAATACGCACATTTTATGCTATAAATACATACTTATCTCAATACATTTTGATAACATCACACACACACACACACAAAAAAAAAGACGAACTGTCTCACAGTGATAAAAAGTTAATATTCAGTATGTTCTGAAAGTTCGCCATTGCTCCCGATACACGTTTGTATTCGTGAGAGAAATTCTGCATGCACATTTCTCAGCATGGAACGTCTATTGCAAGCCTCTTCAATACGACGACATACATTTAACCCTTTCAAGGGCGGTGGCTAGACGGTATAGCCACCTAATTTTAATTCCAAAACTGACAAATGGCACCAAGAATATTTTAATAAAATTTTTCTTTTGTAATGAAAGTGCAAATTAGCGGGTTTTTGTTTTCTGAGAAATTCGTTTGAATGTTCTGGTGTCAGTCAATTATTCCATCAGCTTACGAACAGAATTCTTCTGGCCCTGAAATGGTTATTCTAAAATGTTAAATGTGTTAGAAATTAAATCTTTACAGACATTACAGCACAGTACAACGTCACAATCTGCAATTGTGCACTTCTACATTTCCGGAATGTGAATAGGCAAAGTCGAATCGCTCATCGATTTCGTACATTTTTGGGTATGCAGGCGACGATTTGTTTTATCCGTGTGAATCAAATGTCGTTTCGTATTAATTAATTGATGCTCTAAAACTTTCTAATAGGAAAATTTGCTCTACCTCTATTCGTTTTAGATTTGCAATGGCTATCTTCCAAATTTCGCCACTAAGGGTGCTGCTGTCGTTTGCATTAGGTCAAGCGCAGCCGCTTTACTGTATCGTTACCTCTCTTGTATAGCTGTAGCTCTCTCCGTTAGCAAGTATTTTCAGGTTAAAGGGACTTTCCTTTGCACACTGTATACTATACAGCTATACCCAACTCTACGTTGTATAGTTTTTACAAAGCCTTATTATTCTTTTAGCAACGGTATTTGTTTAATAATACATTTACTAATTCATATATTACTATATGAATTAGTATTATATTTACTATTATATTATATTTACTATTGTATTATATTTACTATTCATATATTACATTCTCTACGGAACCCTATGTGCGCGAGTAATATTCGCACTTGACAGCTTATATTTTTTAAAGTGAAAAAAATATTTTTTAACAATTGTTTTGAAGATTTATCATTCACTTTCCGCCATTTTTGCCGCAGATTATATACTAGTAATAAATAATCATAATGACTGACATAGCACTTAAAACTAACGTTATTTTAAACTAAAGTTTAATTTTAACTTTTCAAATTACTGCAAAATTAAACTTTTTTCCTATACGTATTCAGTAACATGCAATTAAGATTACAAATTCTTAAGTTATTAATAGGGGCTTTGATCTTTGGTATTACTTAATGAAAAATCAACGAAAATTGCGCCACTATGACACAATTATAATTTTTGTTTTCAATGAAATCTAAAAATGATGTCGTTTTCAGTGTCACCAAATTTACTTGCATACTTATCATATTCATATTCACTATTTAAAAAATATTTTAGCGTACAATAGATTATTAATAAATAAATTCCCAAGCTAATATATTGCTCGTTATGAACATTCAGATTAAAATAAAACAAGGAAAATAATATTTTAAATAGTTTATTTTTATACAAAACAAACGAAGCGAGAACTTACGAATAATTATAATATTTAAATTGGTGGAGTAAAAACAATTTTCCATTCCATAAGCATTTTAACAGCTTACTGCTTCCCATGTAAAAACAAAATGTTTAAAATAAATTTAATGTTGTAAATTCTTTATTTTATTTTCGTTCCAGATAAATAGCTTATTTTTATCCGTCCGAAAGGTTATTGGATTGTAAAACGGATTAAAAAAAAAAAAAGAACCATTAACAGCAGTATATAATAGCATATAATCATAAAAACATATTCCTTGAACAAACATTTTAAACTAAATGCATGAAATGGTATGGTAAAAGAATAATTGGTTTTTAAATATCTCTTTTTTAATTAATTTCACATTAGAAATTCATTTTTATTGCATTGAAAATATTACATTTATCGACAAATAATATGATGCAACATGTATTTTTATTTAGTATCTGTATTTATATTTATTCATTAAAACATGAGGTAGAAATTATCTTTATATTTATTAAATAAGGAAACTTTAAGTATTTAAAAAAATAAGTTAAAACGTAATTGATTGAAAAATGCGTTGGAGATTTTGGATTTAATTTACGCATTGTATAACAATATTTTTTTTTGTGTGTGTGTGTTTTAAGGTGTAGAATTGAAACGACCCCAGCAAGGTCACTACTTAATAACCCAGTCATATTCCAATATAAAGTATAAAAACACCTTTATTTTGATTTCCTAAGAGGGACTGCTCAGACAAGGAAACCAAGTGTGTACAGCACTGTGTCCCTCCCTGTCGCCCGTATTAGGATCTTTAAAAAATATGCAGTGTGACTTCCAAAATCCGGCAACTTCAAAAATCCGGTATCAAAACCATCATTTTCCTTCCTCTTTCTTTTACACTTTCAAGTTGTAGGAGAAGAAAAATAGAACTTCAAGATCGAAAGTAAAAATGCAAAAAAAGAATATTTGACTATTTTTTACATTTTTCAGGAGCGATAATTTTCTGTACAAATTTTCTGGGGAGCTGCACTGTTGCTTGGCAACGTGAACAACTTTAGGGACAACTCTGGCTAATGCATGGCACAATATATGGCTCGAATGAATTTTCGGCAACGACGACATCAAGGATGAGGAAAATTTTCCAGGCTTTCAAATTTGCCGTGAAAAGGTTGCAATTTATGAGCTGATTGAACATGCAAAATCTTAAAATGCATTAAGTGTAGAAAAAAGGGATACCGAAGATTGGCTAAGCATTGACGAAAATGCATCATCAACAAACATTTAACGGACAGCGAGATCACTGACGCTGTGCTAAATAGAACCGCCGATAATGCTAGTTGACATCGATGTTTCCGAAATTACATGAGAAGAAATAATTTCACTCTTTATTAGATTTTTTTCTGTGACATAGAAAGTATCATATAAAGTAAATTTTTTATGTGTAATTTGCTCATTTTCTTACATAATTATCACTTAATAATGAATTAAATTATGGCTAAAGGCACCATTAAGAATGTAGTATTACATTTGATATTCCTTTAAAAATTCGGAATTTTCAAAAATCCGGCATAGTCTCGGTCCCGATGATGTCGGATTTTTGAAGTTATACTGTATACTGTTTTCAGACAGAGCTGAAGCCGCCAGAATCGCGACAGTGGGCGGTATTTTCATAAATTCCGGTGTCAGGGCCGCACCCGCCAGGTGCAAAAGAACGTAACCAGACAGAGGGCAGGTGAGAGAAGATAGCGGAGAAATTAATAAAAAAATATTCTTTCCGCCGGGGAACAGATCCCGTACGCGACAAGAGGGAATAATGTGCCAGAGAGGCTGTGGTTGGTGATGTGAGTAGCAGCTGCCGATGTATTTAAAAAAAAAATATATCAAATTACAACGACCATTTGGAAAATGATTTTTTTTAAGACTAAAATTTAAGACATAAAAAATCGCACGTATCATACATTACGTGCGCCATGAATTAAACATTAATAGTGTTATGACACGTAAAAATTGCAAGCCAAAAATATCGCCTGCGACCCGTCAGATTTCATGAAACTTATGTATTATCCACCTGAAACTTGCGTAAATATCCAAGCATTTCATTGGCTGTTCGGGAAAAGGCTTTTCCATCGTCAGATTTCCAAGAAATCTGACGGCCAATTTTAAATGAAATTTCATTCTTAAACTTCTAAACATCCGACAATATTACTTTTTACACCGTCGGATAGAGAAAAAAATGTACTTTTAAATGCAATTTGTTTGAAAGCTGTATCTCAATTTGTTTCTGAGTTATTAATTTTTCTTTTTTGTAGTTACAACAAGCGGAAATGATACCCTGCGCTGCAACTTAAATAAAAATTAAATCTTCAATACAAACTAGCTAACAGCCCGTGGTCAGAAGTTTATTTATGCAAGCTATGTATTAAAACTTCTTGCAGACGGTGACGCTGCAATCACAATCTCCAAACTTGACTCCACGTGTCGTGAGACTTCTTCTCTAAATCATTCATGGAGGCCTCAAGCAAACACGAAGACACACAGTTTCGTTTCACCTTATATACCCCGCAAATTGAGCGACGATCCCAACTTGCACAAAATGACAGCGAAAACTAGAGAACAGGAATTCTGCTTTTTCAGAATTTAGTGTCGCCCTCGATGAAATATATATATATATATATATATATATATATATATATATATATATGTATATAAATATAGAGTCCCGATTATCCGAGTTAACATGCACCAAGCTCACCTCGGATAAACCTTATTTACACAAATCGTCACCAACTAAGGAGATGAAATATAAGTTTTGCCTAATTCAATTGCCGAAATTTAACAATTGTTAAAAAAAATGGTCATAATTTAAAAATATATATATGGTCATTTTTTCTCCCACTCTGACCAGAAAATCAGAGCTCTAACTTTTTACGGCTGCTCTTTTATATTAACCTAACGCTTTATTTATAATGGATGTTTCATAATAATAGTCCATCAGAAGAAAATAACTCGATTAAAGCGAAACTCGATTAAATCGAAAACTCGGTTAAGCTGGACTCGGATAATCGGGACTCTACTGTAGTTCAGATTTAAGACTTAAAACACGCGATTTTATTTAAATAAAAAAAATCGGCTATCTAATGATTCATATGCCTTCTTTTGTTTGTAATATTAATATACATACTTAAAATTAAATTTAGTTTATAATAGCTCCATATTTATCAGAAATCATTCATTTATATTTTTTCAAAATAGCACGTATTTGAACTACATTTTTTTTTTTCAGTTTCTGTGGGAAAATAGCAACAAAAAGACAATTGCTATTTTTTCAACTTTTTTTTTTCTTTACTTTCTACAGAAATGGAGTACTTGAGTTGCCAACATTAAACAAAATTCGCTAAAATCTACAAAAAAATTAATATCTAAAAAATAAAGGGAGATACAGTTTTCAAACAAATTGCATTAAAAAGTATTTTTTTTCCCAATTCGACGATACAAAAATTGAAAATGCTTAGAAGTTAAGAAAATTGCTGTAGAAATTATTCCGTAGAATGATACATCTGCTTTGTTTTACGGCTGGCTTATACAACGTAACGTTATTTTTTTATGTCGACACGTTAATAGGTGGGAGAAAGAAATAGCATACCGGGAACTAACAAGTAACTCTAAACTCCAAAGTGTTTACGAATTCGTAGTACACATAACTTGGAAAATTAGAATAAAGTAGAATAGACAGGTCTCTGTTGTGCCACCCAGGTTAAATGTTTGATGTCACGCTCACACTCAAAATACTACAGACCCTTTATAAATGAGTCGCTAGTCCATTATAGAATAAGTTTCCTATATTTATCAAAATAATCACAAATTCAGCGAATAAAAGAAAAAATACAAATTTTAGTATACAAGATTAAAAAATTTTAGTGAATAATACATTTTCTTTTCTAATATCATGATCCCTGTCACATTCTATGAAAATTGAAGTATGCTATTTCAAAAATACCACCAAAAAAGTTTACATTAAAGGCAATGACAAAAGAACCGTCATAACAAATTACTGTATATCAGCTATCGTAAGCAATAAAAGCACTTTCGGGACGTCATATAAATGGATTGTTTATCGAATTGTATGCGTATAAAGAAACTTTTTCAGAACATTAAACTGCATGGATAGTTCAGGTTCGAATCCACGATTGTTTTTCTATGTTCCCTTTTTTGTAGAACGCGAGTGAGGTAAACATTAGTCTAATAGACATAAGTGGAAATAATATAGTTAGTACATGAACATAAATAATTTTTAAAGATAGTGAAAAAGTATATTTAAAGTTTACTAACATTAATTAAACTTACTTATAAAAAGAAAAAAATAAATAGATAACTAAATAAACCCATGAATATAACGAAAAATTGTGGTGTATTTAATACACTCATTTTTCAACTAAAAATACGTTTGTTACTACCATATTCTATTCAGTATTTTCCTATTATCACTAATATCAAGAAGTCTTCTTATACGCTTCTCATAAATATTATTTATTTTTACACGGTATTTCGACATTTTCAACAGCTGTAGAGACGTGAAAAATAAAGTGTAATATGCAAACTGCATGGATAGTGCATGTTCGAATCCGCGACTGTTTTTTAATGTTCCTTTTTTGTAGAACGCGAGTGAAGTAAACATTAGTCTTATAGTATTAAGTTAAAATATTATACCCAGTCAATGAACAAAAATAATTTTCACTGATACTGAAAAAGTTTATCTAAATTTGACTAACCTTAAACTTACTTCCAAAAAGCAATAAATAAATAGCTAACTAAATAAAACCATGAAAAAAAAAAAAAATGTGGTGTATTTATTCTACTCATTTTTTAACTAAAAATACGTTCGTACTACCACATTCTATTCAGTATTTCCCTATTATCACTAATATCAAAAAGTATTTTTATACGCTTCTCATAAACTTTATTATTTTTATACGGTATTTCAACATTTTCAACAGTCTCTAGAAAAGTAAAAATAAAGTATAACATACAGTATCTTTATAACTCATTCTCATATGTATTGAAGATTTAACTTGAAATAACTAGAAACTGTATTTCGCATATCAGCTCGATTTATTCCCCTTGCTTCATCATCAATTTTATAAACCTTTTCTTGTTTTCAAGGGGCAAGAAGGTATCGCAAATTTTGATTTAGATATTTATTTTCCAAATAAGATTACCTTTTTTATTCTTAAAGCCTTGTTCAGTGGATTGTTTTTAGAAATTTTTAGCATTTCAGCCTATTGTAGACATTATTTATAGAGACAGATTAAGACCTTTGATAGCGATACTTATACAGATTTAAGTAAATATTCGGAAACTAGGCTCTAGAAAATTTCATAGTTATAGCGCTAATTATCTGCATTTAACATTGATAAAAGTAAAATAAATAACAAAAATCCAAATAAAAAATAATATTTTAGTAATAATATTTTTAAATATTTAATAAATAATTACTTATGCTTTGTAGCGTAATAAATATTTCTTCAACAATCAGCTGTCGATTACCTATAAAATATTTTTTTTGCTATGGGGAAACATAGTATTTATCAGATACAAATGATGACGAAAACGCATTATTAAATAAAATGTCAGATTCTGTTAGTTACTAGTTGTGATGGTTATCTTATTTAATAAATAAATGCATCTAAACTTACACTAATTGTCGGGCCAAAGTTAACACTTTGAGGTCTCAGCTATTTCAAAAACATATCTCTATCTGGACATAGGGTATTTGGTACTTTTCATGATTTTTTTAAAAATTACTTAGAAAATATGTATTTAATTTTTTTGTTATAAAGTTCAACATGTTCTTATTTATAATCAAGGAACTATTTAAATGTACTAAAAATGAATATTTAATGTGAAATTATTGACAAAAGAATTTTTTATATTAAAAAAAAAGTTTCACATAAGGGAACGTCATTTTTGAACATAAAGTTTTACATAGACTTGAATAAAAAGCTACCCAAATGCTGTAAACATATTTAAAGATAGGTTTTATTTGTATACTAGAAAGATAGTCAGTCAAAAATCACGGAAAGTGAGATATCAAGATATATACAGTTTTCTCTATTTCGCCAAGGTCCCCACACTGGAAAAGTACAGATAATTTAATTTCTGTATTTGGTTATGTAAATCACATTAAAATCGGGCAGTTAGGAGCTGAGACAGTACAACACCTTCTTGTGGCGGTTATTTTATTAGAAGCATCGGATTGAAAATGTAAAGACGTCATTTTTGTACATTGCATTTTAAATTCTGGGCCATATATTTTGAAAAAAAAAACTTAAATGCACGGAGTTAAAATTAAATTTCGGTGAGCTTCGCCAAATTTGGCAAAATATCGCCAAATTCCGCAATATCTTGGCAAGTTGGTTAAAATTTGGCTCTATTGTGGTAACCTATTGTGGCTGCTATTAGTACGTTTCAACAATTACTCATTGTTGAAGCTCGTACCGGTTTCTCCATAGGAATCCTAACATGGCCGCATTTGCTTTTGTGTGATACATTTTAAAGCACAAAGAGCAACACCACAAGGTTCACTATAAGTTCGAATTAAGCTCTGATTCTAGATATTTTCATATACTTACTTCTGTTTAGTGCTGCCACGTTTTTTTTCTTTTTTTCAAAATAAAAGGTTCGCAGATTATATATGAAAAGACATCGAACGTTTATAGTAGGTATTTTTATAGCTCGGAGAATAAAAATTTGACCTTGAGAAACTCTCGGGCTTTGTTCGCTTCGACGTAAACGGCACCCCGAAGCTTGAAATATATCCTTCCAAAAACATAATAAAATAAGAAAGAAAAATCTTGCGTCAATCATAGTTTATGAAACACTTTCCAGCTCATTGGAATACTGTAACAAAACTTCATCGAAATTAATGACATCGAACACAATAAAAGTTTTCCATTCCTTGATATAATGTTAACAAGAATAAATCAATCTATCGACATAACAGGCTACCATTCCAAATAATACAAGTTTTTCATTTACGTATAAAATTTCAATCTACAGATTTTTCATAAGACTTGTTTTTTCTAGTATCCACTGAAAATAAGTTGGATAATGAATTAGATAATATTCGCACGATTGCTCATAAAAATTGTTTTAAAGTTAATATATTAATATTTTAATCGTGGATATTGTCAATAATAAGAAGCCTGAACATAAATTTGATTCACAAAAACACGAATTTATACGATTCAGTATTTTCCAAGCTTTCTTGAGAAATTAAAATACAGTTTTACGGGTTTCAATATCTGCTTAGTAGCCAAACTACCTACGAAATTAAACATATCATTTGCACTAAATTTGACCCAATTATTTTTTAGAATTACTCAAGAGTATATGAAATACCATTTATTAGATCAGACGGATAAAATAATTACTATATTGGTATCACGAGCAGGAAATTTAAGACCATCCAAATAAATTTCATTGAAAATAAGATAATCCCCCCCCCCAATCTATACTATAAATCAGAGAAACCATAGAACTTGTAACGCGTAAAAATTTAATAGTATGTAATGATACAGCATCATTTAATTTCCCAAAACCATGGCTTGAGTTACACAATGGTTTACGGAAATAAAAATAAATGTCTAAGAAAAAAAAAAAAAAAAAAAAAAAAAAAAAAAAAACGTGCATAATATGAATGAGTACTTGAAAAATTGAATGATGGCGTTTCATAGACAGTTCAATTTTAGAATATTTTTATTTATTTGTTTTGAAATGTAAACAGCTGAATGAACCTATTTTTACTGCTTTTAAATTTTTAATTTGCATCTTTCAAAAGTTAAAATTAGTATAAAACTTCATTGTTTAATAAGATGAATGAAGCTATGTAAGTAAACAAAATGAAATGAAGTAACTGAGGTGAAGTCGAGGTGAGCCAGCATAGGAAAATTTCTTCGTGAAAACGAATCACAACGCACTAAACACCAAATGTCAGCATTTACCATCTATAGTCGGAAAATTATTCAAATTATTTTGTGATGCCCTGTATATGGTCTATAGATTTGTATATATACTACATAGTATGCTATAATTTAGTTCAGATAGATAACGCATACTGTCAGGTTTCTGACGTTAATGACCATGTGACTAATAAAGATTACTGTTAATTAATATTATTTTATTTTATTTATTGTATTTTGTATGTATATTACCTTCTACGTACTTGAGTTAGAGAAATATTTGTTCTTATCAAGGTTGGAATGAGCTATTATATTCACATCTTATTGTATGAAAAGCCCAATTGTGTAAACGACAGGCCAGCATTCCTTTTGTATACGAGAATGTGGACAACAAAAATGATAGATAAGGTAAACAAAAGAAAGTCCTTGGAAATCCCTAGTGAATGACTGACCGAATAAGCTAATTGCAGAGAAAAATAAGGTAATTCCTTCATTTTATTAGGGAGGACCCCACGTGTATTCCTCTCGGAATAGAAGCTGGGAGAGAGTGTTTGGTAGTTTTGGCTGAAGTCTCGTGAGTAGAATCTGGAGGTTTGAGCCGTGCATTGCCAGTGAAAGAGTTCCGGAGAAAATATTGACTCCTGTGATGAAAAACGATTTACAGGAAAAGATACCTGTGCGGTTCTCCTATAAATATCCCGCTAAATACGGTAAAGTGTGAAAGGAATAGCGTGGTTTAACCCGTCATTACACGTGCGAGAAAAACGAACGGGATTACTCCCTCTGGGTATGTCATACCTGTGCAGGTGGTTCGTGGCTCGGGTAAGGTAAATGCAGGAAAAACTCTAACTCTAAATACAGGAACCAATATTTTTATTTAACAAAAACATCTTTAAAAAAATACCAAAGTGACGCATTATTTCTATGTGCGTACGCTGAGAAAGAGATAGCCCCTCATACAGAGTGCGTCCCAAGACGCAGTTGTTACATCCTTACATCAAAGCAGTCAGGAAAGAAGTGTCAGATTTCACAAGAAGTTTAGATCATTTTGGCATTACAATTCATCGCCAATATCAAACATTAGCACTGTGAATGAAGGGCAGACAAAGGTTTTCTTTGCGAGCCAAATAATCCCCACATAATGTAGCAACCCGACAAAACGCGTGATACAAACGGTTGCCAGAACAACGGTTCTTCATATGTACAAATTAGTGACGCCAGAAAACCTGGCAATGTTTATCTAAAACAAATGATTACGTTAAATGATTGCTACTTATAATTGCACAATGCCGAGAAAGGCATGTGTTTATACAACCGATAAATAAATTTAACGAACATAAAAATGATTAAAGGCCGCTTCTAAAATAACTATCTTTTTACTTTTTTGATATTTTATTGCAACGGCTCTCAATTAACTAGAGAATGAGACTGAATTATTTCCTTCGTGGGCGACGCAAATGAAAAAAAAAAAACATACATTCGAATATAAAGGCCAGGTGCATTTATCTCTTCTGTTTATTTTTTTTTTTTTTTTTTTTTTTTTTTTTTTTTTTTTATAACGGCTCAAATGTTATTGAAAAATAAATTGCATCTGCGAGAAAAGGTTACAAATCATAAACTGAAAATCACTGCATTAAATTAAAAAGAATAGTGAAAGGGAAAAAAAACGAACAGATAAAATTCCATATGGATTTTAACCATAGAATTAAATTACAAATTTCAGTTTAACGAGGGGAGAAAAACAACACGTTTCAAAAGCAAAAAAAAATGATTTAAATTAATTTTGAAGAAAAACGTCATATGTGACAGAACTCTGTCACAATACCCATGGTGGTTTCTTCCAATTTTTTTACCATAAAATCTATATAAAACATAAAACACTAGGAAAACAGAAGGGATAATAGAGCTTTAAACATATATTAAACATGTTACTTACATTTATTCTGTACATTCGCTCCTTCTATCTATATTGAATGCTCGCGTGAGATAAACTGCCGGTTTTACTCGCTTTGGGTATGTAATACCCATGGCGGTTTCTTCCAATATTTTTATCTTAAAACCTACATAAAACATAAAACACTGCGAAAAAGGAAAGGATAATATAGTTTTAAAGATATATTTAAAATGTTATTTATATTTATTCTGCAAATTTCCTGCGCCTATTTGTACTCAGAGCTGTTACAAAAATGTACGCGCTGGGTGTGAGATACCCATATGTGACGATTACGATAGATCTGTATTTCGAATTATTTAACCGCTTTTCCCCCTCTAAAATTTCTCACCTTCCTCTAAGATTTCTCCTAAGATTTCTCGTTTCCTCTAAGATCCTCACACCTTCGAGGCAGCTACACAAAGATTCATTCATTTCTAAAGAAAGATTAGGGAGAAAACTGCAAAAAAGCAGCACTGGGTGTGACATATCCAGGTGCAAACTCAGGTTAATAATATTAACCAGTATGTAAGCATTATTTCTACGGATAACTTAGTGTTAGGCAGGATGTACTATAGTCGAGCCTATAATTGTAAATAATGTTCGTTATATACATAATATCTAACTAAATTATTCTTTAACATTAACTGAATAAGTAAGTATCTAATTTTTATCCTTCAAACATTGTGTCCGATATCACGCATTTATGTCGGTGATGGCAATCTATCAACAAAACAGTGGTTATTCAAAGTTTTTACGAATGGTGGACTGGAGTTTGCATGATAATCATCATCGTATCGACAAAAAAAGAAGCGTCACATAGCGCAACTGAAGATTCACTCCAGCAATGTGTATCAATAAAATAAATGTACTCGAATACTTCTGTGCAGCCC
The DNA here is from genome assembly GCA_963932465.1 of Maratus speciosus. Lineage (NCBI taxonomy): Eukaryota > Metazoa > Arthropoda > Arachnida > Araneae > Salticidae > Maratus > Maratus speciosus. The sequence continues at coordinate 322,008,635 of OZ010789.1, forward strand.
TGTATATGATTTCCAGTATTTATACACACTAAGCAATATGCAGAATTTAGTTTTTAAAAATGCATGCTACAACTAAAGACGCGCTTCCAGAAGTTTTCGCTCATTGGCAATGCCGTATCCGAATTCTTTTATGTGTCACGTACATGGAAGATAAAGGGCATGCACACCATATTCAACAGTCAGTATATTTTACATGGGGCATGCATATTAATTCTAATGTGTTTGAAATAGTGTATTATTAAAAAACCTTGCAAATGATTTTTTCCCCATTGATAACGGAATTTCTTTAGAGTGTCCTTGTAAACGAACTGGAAATACTTCACATATAATTTCCAATAGCAAATATGCCATAGTAAACCTGAAGCAATCCGAATATTTTTACGTGAGTTAGAGAACGCCGAGATAGGTGGCCATACAAACAGACGGATATACAAACTGAGATCATAAACACTTGTAAACGATGTTGGAAAATGTTAAAAAAGGACAAAATTGTGTCAACATATCTTTATATCATATAAAAGTCATTATAATATGAATTATTAAAAAAAAATCATTTTTCCTATTTTTCAGAGGTTTTTATTCTTCGTTCATTTTAAACTATTTAAAATCTTCTTAGCCTTAAATAAATATTCTGATTTATTAATAGTACAGAAACCAGTGACTATAATATAAATAAAAAAATAATTTTTAAACCCAACTAATATTTTATTCAAAAATGAGTGAAAGACTTTCAGATGTTACAAAATATTATATGGAAAGGTGTAATTATTCAATCAATTACAAAATTAAAATTACACGAACTATGTACAGACGTGGAAAAAAAAGTACCCCCCCCCCCCCCTCCCACAAACTCTCAAACTAATTGTGATAGAAGAAAATTACTGGTACCAAACGATTATAAATAAAGTCTACTTTTAAATGATGTATATAAAATTTGCTTAGGGGCCATCTACAAAATGAAACAAGGCTAATCTTTGTTTTTGTCAAAAGCAACACCCAATTTTGATAATATATTTTAAATCTTCGATTCAAACTATGCCTAGAAACGAAATTTCAAGTAATTGGATGATAAGTTTGTGAATTATAAACATTCAAAATTTAGAGCTTCTAATGTTAAATTACATATTCATATTTCTATTAACATCTCCTGAAATTATAATCCTATTGTGATAATTTTTTTGTTTCGTAACAATACTAAAAAACCAAACATAAATACACTGAAATTGCAATTTAAAATTTTTTATAATATGAAATATGAATCCTGAAATTAATATTCTAAAAAATACGAAATACGATCTACAATTTTTGATAGATTTATAATTATTACGTCCTGCTGCATGCAAATTCTCAATTTCAAATTTTTCTTCCAAGTAGTTTTCGAATTATGAATAAAAAACATGAAAATGATCGTTTAAGGGGCCGTCTATGATGTCCAGAACAGCATAATTTGAAAAAAAAAATATGCATCTTACTCATTTTATTGAAATATTTGGGCTGTTATTAGTCGAAACATATTTAACGAGTGAAATGCTCATATTGGCAAGAAATAATATTTTAATAGAAGTGGCATAGTGATTCTGTAGCGAGTACCGAACCTCAATTTGGATACAGCCCCTAAAATAGGCTCATTTTAAAATAATCAATTTCTAAGAAACTAATCATACGAATTTCCTGAAAATTTGGATTTAGGCTAATTGAAGGGTATAGAATTTATTTATGGTGTCAAACTTGGGTAGTGCTATTGAAAAAAAAAATGTTTGGGTTTGTTTTTATATGTAAATGGCCCCAAAGCAAATTTTATATACATCATTTAAAAGTAGACTTTATTTCCAATCGATCGGTATTAGTAACTTTCTTCTACAATAAATTGTTGAAGAGTTAGCTGGGGAGGAGGTGGTTTTTTCACGACTGTACCTATAAAAGTTCCTCAATTCCATTTTATTTGACTAAAGATAAAGATACTTTCAGGCTATACGCATGTCTGACTAATCATATATATTATATCTGTTATAATGGTTATATTATCTGTACGATTCTGAAGTTCAAATAAAAATTTTATATCATAAAAATGTCATTTTACCTTTATCAAAAAAAGATTACATTTTTCTAGATTTCAAAATTTGTAGTCGTCGTTCACATTATTTTATTTTATATGTTATTCTTAGCTAAAATATTTTACTTATTTAAAAAGAAGCAGAAAGCAACTGCGAATGAAAAATCGTGTTTTAATTCTCAAACACAGCCAAAAATATATATATATTCAAAAGAGAGACATTTATTTGTTACGAAATCTTATCATGAAAAAAAAAAACCAAACTGAATTCCTTCAAGCATTAACAATATAAAAACGAGACGACACATTTTTGAAAAATTTCTCTAGGTTGAATTCCATTTTTACTAAATGAAGATAAGATATTTTTGACCCGAACATTATATTTAATAAATTGTATACATTTTTTATATAATAAAAAAATGTATTAAAACCTAGTCACTACGTACTAATGTAGTATTTATAGAAAGATGTTTTCATAGCAATTTTATGAACAAAGGTTTGTTAATGATATAGTTTATTTTAGTGGAACATTAAATAATTCTAATATATTTTGGTTTAAAGACGGTAATGCATTTTAATGATTTTACATTAGTCCAAACTCATTGAAATGTCTATATTACGGGAGTTCATTACACCGGATTGTTCAATGAAAATGACATACATTGTATTTATAGACTTTTTACGAAAGCACTCAAAATATATTGCATGTATTACAGTGTGTTCAATGAGCGGTTATTGTTTAAAATGGGAATTTAATGACGTTCAATTATCCCAAACAAAATAAAATTTATATATAATATTGATGTTCTTTACGTATTATTTTCTAATAACGAATTGGAATAAAATGTTCCCGATGTTTGTTGCAATCCGTTGGAGCAATAATGCTTAACCCCTTGCGTATACACTTATTTCATGGCTGCTACTGGAGTTCTTCTTTTAAATTTCATTTCGTAACTCTTTCTCAAAACAAAAATCTTTCATATACACTTTGAACTAATGCTCTCGATGGGATACATATTTCAGTTATACGTTTAAACGATATACGTATTTACGTATAATACGTTTTTATGAAATACGAATGTCTTAAAATATACGTTTAAACGTATCCGGATGCGTATATCGCAGGGTATATCGGTTAAACGTATATTTAAGTATAAGTACATTTAAAGTATACGTATGTTTCAAGTATCGTATTCACTTTTAATAACAATGGACCTCATGAGTCTTATGTCACTGAATGGAGAATAAATTGGAAATATGTTAGTGTTTTTATTTCAAAACCGAAAGTTATTACCGTGAATTTCAACGTTTCATTACGTTTAAAATTTGTTAATATTGACAAATATAATTTTTTTGTATAAAGTACCTATAAATTTCGATTACTTATAAACCGGTAAATAATCGACTTGCAGTTTTTAGAAAGCAATTACACATGCTTAAAATGACTTGCCTTCTCTTTTCTTTTCAGAATAAAGTATATTTTCAAAATATTTTAAATTTAGAAAACAATATTCTTAAATACAATTAAAGTATGATTACAAAACTTCCTAGGAGTAGTATTGATCAATGTCACTATAAAATATAAAGCAAATTTAAGTCTGTTCTATGCTCTCATGAAAAATAATGTTTCGCGCGAAGGGTCCATGCCACAAATCAAAAGAAGCTAGGTGCTGTGCTACAGATCTGCGAAAGGTTGCTTTACAGCTACCCACTTTCAATAGTAAAACATTGCATAATTAACAGCTTAGTTCTTAGGGAGAACAACCAAAATCAAAACTGATGAAAAGTATTCATATTTTTTTAAGTACCAAAGCACAATAACTAGAAGGTAGGTAAACCCCAAGCCATCGTGGTTCTTTCAACAAAGAATCGCGAAGGCCCTGGTAAACCGCGGGAATTCGGAACTCTTCAGGATATTTCTCAATGTCTAAAATCCGCAGATAAGTATCTATTTTCATGCCTTGAACGAAAAACATTTAGATGTTTATACGTTTACTTGCTTGGTTAAGATCCGTATATAATGATGTACCGGTATATGCTGTTTTGAATAATACGTATAACCGCTTTAGCCACATTATACGTATCTGAATCCGTATCCCGTATAATACGTATTATATGTATACTCGTATAAACGTTTAATATGGAGCTCTACTTTGAACACATGCGCATGATAAATATACGACAAAAAATCTTTTCAGATACTGGTATAAATGGAATATAACAAGTAATATAAAAATTTTGTTTTTAAAGTCAATTCCTACTTAGGACATCAAAGAAAAATTTAATATAATCCCTTAAGCTAATATTAGTTTTTGTTGCATTTAAATATCTCAATTTGTTGATTTTCGATAAGCAAGTAGGTTTACAATGGAACTCCATGGGAATTTGGCGAAATATTAGAGATATCGCAAGTTGGCGTCACTTTTGTCGACTCATTTTGGCCGCCAGATTTGGCGATATATCGCCAATTTGGCGACAAACTTGGCGGTATTTGGCGACAGAACAGGGTCCCCCCTATGGTAACCCCTTATTGAAAATATTTTCAATTATCTTCAATAACCAATGGTCGCCATTTTGTTTCCCATGCAAAACTAAAATTAATTAATTAAAATTTAATTAATTAATTAATTTTTGAAAAAACTGTATTAACATCAATTGTCATCCAGTACAAGTTAAAAAAAACTCTATTTCATTTTTATAGGATGAATAATGAGTATTTTATTAACGATTGAAAATTTGAACAAGATAAATATATAAATAAATAAATAAATATAGTGAGAGTGTGAGCTAATAGTAGGAATTGAAAAATAGGCGCCAATGGCCAAATGGATGACGAGGATCAGTCGTGAAATGTACCCAAGGGGTTAAATTTAACAAATCAGTTATAAAATAAAGATGAATCTGTTTTATCATTTATTATTTCATTACTTATCATCATTCATCTTATTGCATCTCATTTGTTAGTCTTAACTAAAACTTTTGACTTATACGAAGTGCAGATGTAAGCTACCATAATCGGAAAAATCTATTTTGATTTTAATTTGTACAACTGAAAAATTTAAAAGTTAATAAAAAACTTTCAAATCTCATTATATTCAGAACTCAACAGTATTCATTCAAGTATTACAAAACGACCGATGCATATTTCAAATTTCACTCAGTCAAACTCAATTTTATGTGACAAGAAACGATAAAAAAAAATTGTGTAACCAGAAACATACATATTATTTCTATTATAAAGCCTGTTTATCTCGATGAAAACAGAGTCAATGCGTATAAATGGAGTATCAGTGGAAATATGTTTTCATTCCAGTTTGATAAATTTAGTTTAGATAATGATGAAGTTTATTTAGTATACACAAAAAAATTCGAATGTACTATGAATTTTAATGAAGTTTTATTATTTAAAAAGCATCTAAATTTTTACGTGATACTGAACTTCACTACGTTATACTCTCTAGCGAAAATGATGGATGTAGAAGACTAGGGAATAAAAAAATTGGAATAAAATACTTTTCACACAAATAAAATTTTTAAAATAAATATTGCAGCTACAACTTTACATTTTATGTTGAAACATACTACAGAAATAAATATAATGACGTCGTACATCAATTTTATTTTCGTAAAAATAGTATTTTTGTTATAAAGAAACAATTACACTAAAAATGCTATAACGATAGAAATCTGAAATCATCCAATTTCTAAGGAAACGAGATATTAGACCAGCCTGAGAGCAGAAAAATTGCTAGTAAGAGAACAGAGAGGCATTCAGAACTCTTTAGAACACATAATCAAATGATGAAAAGTAAAAAAAAAAAAAAAAAAAAAAAAAAAAAAAGGCATGTAAGTAAAGTAGTTTGAGTAAAATAAAGGCATTTAGTCAACGGTCGATCATTTTTAGGGTTTCTTTCATCTGACGAAACCCTACTCGTCTCACTCCTTTGTTTGTCCGTCCGTCCGTCACAGAGCCCGTTTTCAGGAACTATATCTTTTGAAGACTTGAAATTTTGGGTAGTTATAGCTGAACACATCACATCAAATGACAAATCATAAAATTTTGAAAAAGTCGTTATTAACGGACGTTATTAATTAGAAAACCCCAATTACAAGATCGGAAAGGCATTCATAATTCAACAAAAGCATGGATTTTTTATCAAATTGCAAAAACTATCTATTCTACAGATTAAAAATAGGTGTCATCATTATCTGCAGACGTATTGGCACCCAAACAATTTAAGTAGATCACGTGGTTTTTCGTACTAGGATTCTCTAAAACGAATTTTAAACTTTTAAATTATTAATTTTTTTATTATTATTATTATTTTTTTTACATTCGGACGTAAAATTTTTCGTTGCTTTCATCAATGTCAATTTCATCGCTGTCATTTCATCAATGTCAATTCCAATCTTCTATCTTAATTACAAGCTGAGATATTAATTATTATTTAATTAATTTGTTTTATTTTTATAAAACTAGGGGTGCTGCCCCCTACGAGCTACGCTCGCCAACCCTCGTTCAGACACCGCAAACTTTAAAAGCACGCTAATTTGATCGGCTTTAAAAAGATTTCGGAAGATTGAATTATAATCTAAAAAACAGTGGCGATCTCTCTATAAACGGGTATCTATTCATTTCTCTTTGATTGAGGAATTTTAAGACCAAATCAGCTGCTGTTAAAAGATACAATGGCTGTTTCCCTCTTTGATTAAATAAAATCAGTTAAGCATTTCAAAATAAGCTAATATAAAGTGAATTAAGTAAACAGAGTCTTTGTCTCCCGGTATTTTTTTAGCAAAGCGAAAAGAAAGTTTTTTTTAAATAAGACATTTTTAATGTATCGTTTTTAATTTGACATAACTTTCACCAAACTTTTCTTTATCTTTTTAATATTCACGTGAAAATACTTTTGTTAGAAATGAAATATTATTTGCTCTGTCCTAATAAAAACAGTTGAAAATATCATCTTAGAATATCAAATAAATGTCTCGCACAATTTTTAAATTTAAACTGTTTTGCAATTTTATTTTTTGTTCATTTTACGTAATAAGTGTAATGTGACGTAAATGTGACGTAAATTCTCCTATTTAAGACTTCTAACGCATGTTAATGAATTTATTATTGTACAATATTCTTTCTCTTTTAAAATTCACGTGTAAATATAGTTTTTATGACGTAATTTTCAATGAGTTCCTGCTTTTTATATTTTCTGATTATAATAGTCACGTGTAAATAAATTTTTAATTTGAAGCAAGCGTTATTGTTTACGCTATTTATACAGTTGACAACAGTTTAAATTAATACCATTTTAATACCACGTAAAAAATATCTCTCGAAGTCTGAAAATTTGAATGTAAAATAGAAATAAAACCTCAAAAAAAGAGTCAAATTAAAAAAATAAATGGAGTCTGCACACCCGGAAATTCTAATGCATAAAATGATCTAAAAATGATTAAATTCCCATGTATAGTTTTTGCGTCTATAAAACGTTTTTAATGGAACGATTTTGTCCAACTTTAGCATTAAATATCTCTTAAAATGATAATTCGATTTGAAAACTGTTTGCATCCGCGTGTTCATTAAACATTTATCTATAATACCACCAATTTTCATATTTTTGTATGCAATATTTTGCTTAATATTAATGAAGAAAGACCTCCGGTCACAAAAAATTCAAAACCGGCAGCGGTGACAGCGTTAGTTACTTTGTTTAGAATAGAGAGATGCTTTTGGAGATTGCTGTTGCACTATGGAAAATCTTGATTTGTAAAGCCTTATAATTGAACCAGTTCTTTTAAATAGGAAAATTTAAAAGTAATTCCAACGATCGCGGATCTTAAGGGGTCTTGTGCTATCATGTCTGTTTTCACTGTAACCCTTTGGGGCTGGTTTAGCACTTTAAAATTTAAAATTATTATTCTCTTCTGCAAAGAAATCCTTTTTTTTCACATTTCCTTAAATATCTCGGTTCCTAATGGTCGTAGAGCTTAGACCTCGCGCCAGAATTAGCTCCCACGCGCCCAAGCAAATTTTTCTCAACGATTATTTTGCCGTCTTCCGATTTCCTCTCACTCTATTAGGAACCCGGTTAGGGCCCCTTTTAGATATTTTTCGATAAGTATGAAATACTGACTCCCCAACATACACCTTATTTTAAAGGTAAATAAATTTCCTGTTAACGCATTTCAAAAAATTAATGTTACGAGGCACCCCCCCCCCCCCGCAACGTTTTCGGCTGTTTTCTCTTTGGGCCATAACTTTGCCCCTAATTGAGCCACAGCGGGGAGAAATATAACTGGGAAGGCTACAGCGAAGCGAACTTTTCTTTGCCGATCGAATGGCAATCTCCATTTTTCGATAAATGTCCATCCACCCCATTTCCGCCCCCCCCCCCCCCAAGGGTTTCACTTTTCAATATTTTCCAGTTACCCTTCATGGTATATCGTAGGAAAGATCTGTGGCCGTTTAATCATGTTATGCATCTCCGGTTTTCATACCCCCTTTGCTCACTTCTTTTCTAAATTTTGGCGATACCCGTCAAGTGATATATCGTTGGAAAGGTCTGTGACCGCTTAATAATATTATGCATCTGAGGTGTCCATCCCCCAGCTTTTCCCCCACGTGATGAGATAAATATTACTTATTCAATATAAAAAATTTCATAAGTGCTGATACCACTATTTTAGAATAGTAATTTAGCAAATATCTTATATTGGTGTTTAAGACCGCCAACTTATCGACTAATGTATCTACGGATAAGTTGTAGAAAGGGGTTTCGTTCAGATACACTTTTGTTAAGAATAGAGAGCGCTCCCTGGTGGTGAAATGTGAAACTAACAGACCGCGATTTTATTTAAATTACGAAATCTAACAACACAATCTGTTTGAAATTTTAAGATAGTTTATAATACATAATAAAAAGTTTAAAAATAATGGCGAGAGAAATTACGGGAAGGGGGAAGGCGTAAAATTTTATTTTCTTTTAAACCTTAGAGTTTTTTACCGTTTTATGTGCGGTTTTTTGACAAAGTCCTGAGATAAATGATACTTGTTCAATATAAAAATGTTCATAAGAATCGATACCACTGTTTTAGAATAGTAATTTCAGCAAATATCTTAAATTGGTGTTTAAGACCGCCCCCCCCCCCCCCCCCGACTAATATATCTACGGATAAGTTGTAGAAAGAAGTTTCATTCAGATACATATTTGTTCTAGAGTGCGCTCCTTGGTAGTGGAATGTGAAAATTTTATTTATATTAAGAAATCTAACACGGCCATCAGTTTGAAACTTTAAGATAGTTTTTAACGCATCATAAATGTTTTCAAAAAAATGATGCGAGAAATTTTATGGGGGGGGGGGGAGGGGCACATTTTTTTTTAAACCTTATCTTTTTACCTTTTCATGTGCTTTTTTAAGGATTTAATAATTATAAATTATGTCAATTTGGCTTTATTAATTAAAGAATAAAGTGTTTTGAAAGGAATATTAAACGAAACCTCTGTGCGATCTGTGATTACACTTACCCACTTGTTTATGCAAATGATCGATGTCACCTGGTGTAATTTGCAGGGTTTTTTAATCAAAAATAAAGCATAAACATTAAAATACACATAAAAAAACACAAATACTTGTACAAAAATTATTTTCAGATGCATACGTATAATATAAAGATATTTAAAATACATTAAAAATATCTTAAGATACATTAAAAAAAACCCAGAACGTTTTCAACCATTACAAGGCCGTCATCAGTTGGACTTAAATGTTGTTATTATTTTCTTTGCGCTTATTCGAGAATTTTCCAGAGGAATTTTTACTTTTAAACTTTCATCTAGTGAAGCATAAACATTATTGAAATATTTACAAATGCAAAATATTTCCTTTAGTCTTCCGATAGAATATTGGTAGAATTTTCAGAGAAGCTGGTTACTTTAAATGGGTCCTACATACACCTCAACTTTCTTGAGAATCATGGAATAAAAAAATTCAATGGTCTCTAAACTTCCCAAACATCAGTCATATTAAAATTTAGTGAGTAAAAAATAAAAAATAAACTCTCTCTCAATTGCATTTAATCATTATCATGGAATAAAAATACATTTGCATGGTTGGGGTTTAATCCAACAGAGTTAAAAACGCCCAGACCAGGACTTGAACCTGGATAGTTTGGCTTGACGTGTCAATAATCTAACTTTTGTTTTTTGCTAACCGGACAGTACCTGGCTGCCATAATTCACACTGATTTATTGGGCACGGTGCGAAATGCAGCGCTATTTTCGTTCATCTGAGCTATAACTGTATTATTTACCATGCAAAATGAGCAAATCAGCTGTGGCAGACATGTCATAGATTTTAATGAAAATCAGTTTATGTGTAGATCATATCTATTTATGAGTAAATGTAAAATAATAGATTTCAGGATTGTTTATTTAAGTATTAAAATATACATTAAAAGTCAATGCAAAATCGAGGAATTGTCTACATGCTTAAAATTTCAATTCTGATTATTAGCATTAGGAGTGGAAAGACTATATTAAAATTTATTTATAATTAGGAATGAATAATAAGTAACAGATTGGCATAAGTTAGTAATTGTATTTTTATTCCGTAATGGGAAATAAATTATTTTTCTAAAATTTTGAAGTAAAAATGCGATATTTCATTTGCTCATTTAAGCATGAAGGACAGCTTTGACAATTTTACTTTTTTTTGGCGTTATAGCTAAATGTATATATTTTAAATATCGAAAGTTTCATTCTTGCCTTTTTATTCCTTAATGAGAAAAAAAAATAAACAGTAAAAAATGTTGAGGGTAAAATGCAATATTTCTATCACTTCTTTTTAAGTGAAAAAAAGCTTTGTTAAACTTTTAAATTATTTCATATTATAGATAAAGGTGTATATTTTAAATATAGAAACTTTAATTTTTGCTTTCAGTTTATTTTTGGCTATTAATATATTTATTTTAAACTAATAAACTAAACTTTTAATATATTTATTTTACTTTTTTTTGGCGTTATAGCTAAATGTATATATTTTAAATATCGAAAGTTTCATTCTTGCCTTTTTATTCCTTAATGAGAAAAAAAATAAACAGTAAAAAATGTTGAGGGTAAAATGCAATATTTCTATCACTTCTTTTTAAGTGAAAAAAAGCTTTGTTAAACTTTTAAATTATTTCATATTATAGATAAAGGTGTATATTTTAAATATAGAAACTTTAATTTTTGCTTTCAGTTTATTTTTGGCTATTAATATATTTATTTTAAACTACAGTAAAAAAAAAAAAATATATATATATATTACTTTGAACAAAAAAATTATATATTTATCCTCTAAATCCATAGATGGCAGCATTGCATCTTTTTCCCTTTTAAATCCTGCAATATTGTAAAAAAATGCGCGCTTATTCAAAGATTAAAGCTCTTGGGATGCAAAAAATATTACTTTTTTAACCAAATTTTGTGACGTTAGGAATCAAAAGGCAATCTTGAATTTTTTTTAGCATATCATGGACTTATTGATCTTTATGTCTGTGCAATAACTATAATGTCTGACCTTTCCTTCAATATTTTTTTTTGCCTATCAATAAGAGGAAAAATTGTTTTGTTATTTTTTTTAAGTTTCTAAATTTTTTTTAAAGGAGAAGGAAATACATGCCAACTTAAAAACTTTAGCAATTCGATCTTAATATGTAACACTACATCAGGCATCAATTTCAGAGATGTTTTTGAATTCCTTTAATTTTTATAACGTTTTTAATTTTCTCAAAATTTACAAATTTTCAATTTTTACCACAAATTTAAGATTAATCATGACGTTACCAAATTATTATTATTAAATAAATATGAAGATAATTTTCCAGAGATTACAATATTATAAAAAGATTTAATTTATGTTAAATAGTTTTCAAGATACGGAACTTCAAACTTGCAACTTTGGACGATTGTACACATGCCATTCTATGTCACAAGTTTTTTTTAAATGTCCAGCACTTCCAAAAATTTTTATTTTTTTGTCGAAATATTTTGCAATGCTCTATTTGAATATGAATTGAATCTGTGTATCAAATTTTATTAAAATCGGTTACTATGCAGCCACGACTTTTTTTAATTTTTTGTTCATTTTGTGTGGAATGACCCTTACATGATAAAATTTTGTGATAACACGGAACTGCTGTATACCACATATTTAGGTCATAATGAAGAGAGGGGAATTTTATTTCAACTGGAGAAAATTTCCCTCTCTTCATTATGGAAATTCATTGTTTTTTATTTATGAGGGAACATATATTCATTACCTTTTGAATCATTTTTCATTGGTATGGAGAAAAAAATAAAAGAATATAATTCCTGAAATGGGTAAAAGACTAGAAGGAGCATGTGTTTTGTAAATAAGAAATTCTTGAACAAAATAATTATAATTTTAACTTACCCTTACTTACGAAAGCACCTTTTGTAACCTTACACACAATTACTGTGTAAGATTAAATTTGAAATATATATATATATTTATTGAAGCAAAGTAAATAAAAAGTGTGCTTAAAGACTTGTTTATTAATATATACTATTTTTTAGTAAAATGTGTTTTTAATAATTTTTTTGCATTTAAAAGCTGTTTGTAAAAAAAATTATTTTAGGTAAATAATATTTTACTACCAGATGATTATTGATAGGTGTAGGAAATAGTTAGCCATTCCACCAAATCTTAGTCCTACTGATGTGTAAACTTACACACAATTACTGTGTAAGATTAGAGACAAATGTGGTGAAAACTTACACCTAATAATGGGTATCCTTCCCGGAAAGTTAGATGAAACATTACTCCTACTGATGTGTAACATCACACAGAAATTTGTGAAATGTTTCACAATATTATGGTCTAACCTTACACATGATCTGTGTAATGTTACACCATTTATATAAATTAAGTATCAACGTAAGATTGGAGGCAGCAATGCTGCCACCAGTTTTATGGAGTAACGTTACACCAAATGTTTTACAGTGTGGCTGGTTACTGAAATGAAGCCATGACACAGATTTAACTAACTCAGCAATTGACATTTATAACAGCTAACAGGGAATTAGCAGTAAAGTGGGTAGGTTTACTTCATACGGTAAAAAGTACAAACTCACATTACAAGAAGCGCAGAGGTAGGAAATCTTTTCCCAAAAAACATATTAAACTCAATTCAATTAACTTGGCTCAAAATGACCTTCCTATTTTCTCTGCTGGAACATAAGAAAGTCACTTTAATAAATAATATCACTATAAAATGGGACTCGTTACGACATTAATCTTAGTAGAAAGTTCATATTCTTACCAAACTGGCGTAAACACATAGCCGAAGATTCCCATTCAAAATATCTAGTCGGAAAATCCGCTTGACGACAATATGTTGAGAATTCAAATACACTAACAAGGGAACCACTTTTGGTGCTGCTTGCACCTAGCATAGAGACCTGGTGCATTTTGTAGCCCTATACATAAAAGTTAGAGAACCGATAAAAATTCTCTGTTAAAATCATACTTTACATATTTTGTATACTTTTATTTTTTTATTATTGGATTTTTATTTGTTTATTTCACGCCAAAATGAGTTAGTCGCCAAATATGGCACCACGAATTTTTCACTCGCCTTATCCCGGGAGTATATGTGTGGTACGTATTAGAATTAAATCAGTATGCGATTTTTTATGACTGATTGCATAAGAAACAAAAACTAGATTTTTTTCCCCTATGCAGCCGATAAATGTATAAACAGTAAACAAATTTTCTGTTAAAAGCTTACAAGATCATTGAAAATTATTATAAATGTGAATAATTTTATCATTTTTTATTTTATAGTTTACTGGTATTCATTGTGGAATGTCATCAACTCATGGAGTTTTGGAGAAAGAATCTTAGATTGTTAATATTCCGATAAAAGTGTTTTCAATTTAGTATTCATAAAAATTGACTGAAGTTTGATCGTAGATTTTTAAGCCTGTAGTCAGTCTAGGCTATAATTTATTTATACCCATAATTTATTTATGTATTTATTGATTTGTGTTTTATTTGTAGAAATATATTCGTTAAATTCAAAAAACGCTAACAAAATTTTTAATAGTGTACAACCAATTGATGTTGCAAAACTAGTATTGTGAGTCCATGTTTCCTAGTTTTAGTCGTTATTTCTTCTTAATACTACATATTATGTTATCGCACGATTATATCTGTAAAAAAACAAATTTGTTAAAAGATTAAACAGGTATAGTATAAAATTTAAAATCCATGAAAACGTAATAATAATTCTTGTAATTAGAATTTTTTTGTTTGTTTGTTTTGCAGGTATAATCGAGAAGTAACGTAAGAAACAGTATAAAGAAAAAATAACGGCTTAAAAATGCGGAAACTGGACTTCAAAATCCACGGCAAAACTAGTTTTGCAAGATAAATTTGTCGGACACTATTAAAACTTTTGTTATTGTTGTTTACATTTTATCAAATATGTTTTGTTTCTATAAAACATAAAAAATACAGTGGATTCTCGCTTATCCAACCTTTGGTTATTCCACATCAGGGTCGGGCTGGGGTAGGGAAAAGGGGCGCAGACTTTGGATTTTCGAAGAACGCAAAAATTTTAAGGATCTTGTGTCAATTTTACTTGTTTGTGTTGTATCTGGATAGACAAGGTTTTACACATTTGCATAGTACTAAGTATGAAAATGGCTTAATATTATATATCTGAGTCTAGATAGAAAAATTTCGCTATATTCCCCATGCATGTTTGAAGTTTCACCAAATCTGCACAATGTCACGCAATTTTCATATTATCCAATATCTTAAAGTTCCAGCAAGTTGAACACAGATTAGCTAGTAGTAGACGACTGATATAAAGGCTAGGGCTTTCTTATTTAATACTTTTCTCAAGGGATACGTTATAAGAGTCATGGGAAAAAGGAGATCACCCCCTACTAGTTCTTCTGAAAATGACAGTATAAGAAAGACAGAAGTACCAATTAATTGGGAGTAATAACTATTGTTAAATGCTATTAATAAATTTTGCTTTGGAGATTGTCTACATATTAAAAAATGCACAAACATTGATTTTTCAAATGGTAACATCCACTTTAAATATCCTATTTGAATTCCTTGCCAGCCAGGAAAGAGATATAATTTATATATTTTCTTAAATCTTAATACATTTATGAAAAAAGAAAAGTATTAGGTGTTTATCCGTAATTTTTGGAAAATAAAATGAAGTTCTTACAAGAAAAAAGTACCGAAATAAACACATTATTAGCACACTTGCCAACTTTCCCTTACGTAAAACGTAAGTTAAATTGACCCAGGTTAAACACGTTTCGAACCACAAATTTATTAAAGAAATTAATTCAAATAGATTTCATAGAGAAACGTGATTTTAAATGCATAATGATACATCAAATAAATTTTCTGGTTAGTAACGCGTAAACCCTGGGTCAATTTAACTAACATTTTACGGAAGTTTAGTTGAATGTTGGCAAGTATGCTATTAGCCACCACTAAAATTATGCTGAAATTTTAATTTATAATAAACTTACTTCAGATCAGTTGTTCCCAACGTAGGGCGTACGCCCCAAAACTGCATATATATTAAGCGTAAATTGTTAATGTTGGAATCTGGAGTGTATTGACACAGCTGCGCCATCTAGTGGGCGGGGTTGATAATGTAAACACGCGGGTTTTTAGTATGACGTCATATATGACAGAATGTCTAATATCTGCGCATCTCTTGCTCATATTTTCATTGCGTATGATATTATTAAAAGTTTGCATAATTTAAAAAAATGTTTTTGAATAGAGAAAATTGTCTGTATATGTTTGGGTCTATACAGTGCTCCTCTATAATAAATAAATAAAAGAAATCAATCAAATGATTTTTATGAAGACATAAATTAATGTTTCTTAAATAAGTTTAACTTTAGCATCCTCAAATTTAAACTCTTCTAACTCTATCAAGATTTAAGATAATGTATATAAAAAATGCCTTTTTTCCGGGCTGTCTCGATCCAAAAGAAACTCAAATAAGGTATCAAAACTGTGTATTATTGTTTGAAAATTCAAAGTTGTTACAATTTTCAATATGTAAACTACTTCGAAAACATAATTTATGCTTAACAGCAATTAGTAGACCTATCTGTATAGGATTGGTTCTTATAGATTTTTTGTGCTTATTTTTAGCGTAATTAGTAAGGGTTAACCACTTTTATTTCACTTATCACCATTGATGCAATGAAAATCGTTAGAAAAACTAACAAGGTTTTTGCACCAAGCGCCAAATACAGTTTACTGCGATGCTCCTAAGGCGTTCAACATTTTTCTTCTTTAAGTATATTTCTTTAATGTAATATGAATTATCAGTCGGTTTAAAATTAGACAAAAATTTAATTTCTGTTACAATCAGACAGTTATTACTTTTGCGAATCAGGTAATTTTGAAGGAAGAGGCATTTTGTATCCTTAAAAAAATATTTCCTGTATCCATAAAATGCTGAATTTATATTTCACTATCAAAACGTTTCTACAGAAAAAGTACACCGAAAAGTCGTTTTGTTAGTCTAAAATCACTAAAATAATTGAGTAAATTACTCTTCTCAGCACACTTTTCTCGTGATTTGCCAAATGCTTATCATAATTAAAGATTAAGGGAAATATTTAAGCTTCAAGAATTGACCACACGCGCAGGGCGGAGCTCGGAATGTTTCCCACAAGCATTGCGGTATTTGATTGGCTTTTAGCGAACGCTTGATGGGAAAATCGAGAAGTTGATTAGCTATAATCCATCGTGACGTTGTATGACGTCGAAAATGCTTGTCGTCCATTGAGAGAAATGCCCCAGGAATCGTATTCATGCAAGTTGCAGGATCCCATGGCCAGTTTTTTTTTTAATTCTAAAAACCTATCATAATTTCTGAATGGTAATCATCGCTTTATTTAATAATAGACTTTTTCCGCGATTAATCAAGATACATACAAGAATTTACTAATAGTTATTTAACCACGGGATTTTGTCATTAAACAAAACGAGGATAACTAACCGGAAATTACGGTGTAGATTTTGTGAATGAAAAAACGCTGGCCGTGGGATTCCACAGCTTGCAATAATGTAATCCAGAAGTGTCATGAAGTTTGTATTCCTCGAAAAGAAAGATCATGTTTTCCAATCAACAACAAAAACCGCAATTTTTTTTTTTTTTTTTTGCATTCTAATATTTATCCCTTTCTTTTCACAAGTTTCAAAACAGCACAGTTTCAATTATAGGAGAATTCAGGGCCGAATTTAAAGGAATAGAGAGGGACAAGGTGCTAAAAGCTAACAGATTAAAAATAGGCAAAATATTTGGTTAAAATCTAAACGATATCATTCAAAGAAGCAATGAAAAAATGACGAACAGGGCGCCGTGCCTACTAAAGTTTTCCTTAGGTGCACGTTTTCTCTCTCTCAATCGCATGCAAATATGCCCGCTTTGGTTTCGATGCGTTTTTAATTTCTTTGTGATCCTAAAATATAATATCTTGTGCTGTCTGTTTATCAGTTGATGATTATCACCTACACGATTTCTCGAAATTTAGTTCTAGTCAGAATGCATATATACAGCGAGGAAAAAATATTCGAAAGGCTTAGGCACTAGAGGCGCGAACTTTTTCTGGACGAGGGCACACCATTCCTCGGGTCGATTGGCCAGCGGCCCAGTCCGAGCCTGTTCCACATCCCGTTTTATCCTAAGATCCAATAAAAAAAAAAAAAACACGTGTTCCGACCCGCATAGTCTATCTACCTCATCCATTGTAACATTTTTTTTTTTCCGCCAGCGGGTAAACGACGGCGTTTTTAGCTCCGGATTCTGAACAAAAACTTTGCTCTTATAGGCTTCCTGTTCAACTTGCCTTTTTCGGAAAAATAATCTCATATGTTGGTCATAAATACTGCTGTCAGGTATACCGCGTAAATCAGGGCTCCAAATGATCTGGATACCACTAATTTCTTACAGTTTATTTCGCATGTTTATTAGCAGTTAATTTTGTCATTCGATAAGGCGAATAAAATTACTTCAAAATACTGGTGTCCAGATCATCTGAAAATACGATTTAGCTGAACATAGTCATAAATCTATTTTCACTGTTTCGTTCGAATAATAGGAAAAAATGAAAAAGGGCAAGACATGATTTAAAAGGTCGGATGTAGCAATCCCAAAACTTTCTTCTATCTCATACATGTTAATACTTGAAAATTCGCTATCACGCTGCCAAAATTAAACGGCAATCTATGCCCATCATGAGGATTCTAAATATATGAAATTCCTTGCATTGGTTCTTGAGATATGGCTATCTCTGAAATTGTGTAAATGCAGCAAAATTCAGCCTAGCAGTGCCATCTATTGGGTGGTTTATACCAAATCCTAATCAGCAACAATTTATGTCAACGTCTGACTGAATCTGAAGTTTGCGGAAAATCCGTGCATTAGTTTTTGAGATAGAGTTATTGCAAAAATCATGAAAATTCCAGCATAGCAGCGCCACCTATTGGATGATTAACACCAAAACTTAATCAGCAACAACGTGTGTTAACATCTAACTAAATCTAAAGTTAGATGAAAATTCGTGCATTAGATTTTGAGATAGAGCTATTGCGAAAATCGCGCAAAATGCAGCGTAGCAGCGCCACCTGTTCAGCGATTTACACCAACACATAATCAGCATCAAGTCATATCAAGGAATAACTGAATCTGAAGTTTCATGAAAATCCGTGCATTAGTTCTTGAGATAGAGCCATTGCGGAAATCGTAAAAAATGCAGCACAGCAGCGCCACCTGATGAGCCTAAATCTGAAGTTTCATGAAAATCCGTGCATTAATTCTTGAGATAGAGTCATTGCGGAAATCGTAAATAATGCAGCATAACAGCGTCACCTGTTGAGCTATTTGCACCAAAAACTAATCAGCATCAATTTGTATCAGGGACTAACTGAATATCAATTTTTATTAAATTCCGTGCATTAGTTATTGAGATAGAGCGGCCACAAAATCTGTGTCACACACAGACAGACAAACTCACAGACAGACTCAGAGACTCAAAGACAGACATTATGTAAAAACATCTTTTTCGGGTTCTCTGACTCCTAAAACGTGTAAATCCGTCGAAAACTGGAATTCGAAAATTTTCATGAATCCAATGCTTTCTTCTTGTAAAGATAAAAGAAAGTAAAAATTGAAAGTCATTCATTTAAATGATGTTGCTTTTTCGGATACTAGGGCATAGACTGATATAAGGGCTGCGACAATTAACAAATCATGGAAGAAGCTGTTAAGCAAAGTTGAAGTTGAAATTATGGAAACGGAAAAGAGAAATGAAACGAAAGAAAGCATTTCCGCCTTAGTTCGACGTTTCCCTGGATGTGAGGGTGCATCTTAAAAGTTGTTAAGAAGTTAAAAGTTAGATTAAGAAAAGCAATCAGTATGAAAGTCATTCATGCAAAAATTGTCGCTCTTTCATTAACGTTGGCGAGAAAATTCATGATCAAGCATTAAATGATTAGGCTTTCAAAATCTCGCATAACTATGAATTTAAATCTTTGTAAACATCCCTAAATTATGTTGAACAGCAAGAAGAAACTACGGGGATCTACATACTGATGCTGCAAAATTGTTGTGACTTCGTTGCGAAGAAACAACTATAATAAGGAGGGATAAGTGTAAAGCAGAATAGTGTCACATTAAAAAAAACAATAATAACAGGTATTTTTTTCCTGGTTCATTTGTTGTAAAAACGTGATGTATAAAATTAATTAGAAGATAATTTGTAAAAATATAGCGCATTTTGGCCATTACTGAAGCCTTCTGTATTATCCGACATTTTCGTTTTTCTTACTTTCTGCCGGCAACTTTGTTGTGGGATAAGCGGGAATCTATCGTAAATGCAAACAAGTCGGAAATTGTGCGTCAAACGTAGCAAATGAGGTGCGTTCGTACTATAACTAGTTTTATAAATATTTAGATCTTGGTGCAATACTGTTGCACTCTTGTGCAAAAATATTTGAATACAAAAATTATTACGATTTTATATATTAAATTCAGTAATACGGAAATAATATGACTCTATCTTAAATATAGCAATCTCAACATGGCAACCTCGAATCATTTCCTATCATGGGATATCATTCAATTAATTACGTATGATAGGATTTAATATAAGGAAGAAAACTTTTATTAATATATATTTATGTTTTGATTCGATTTTCATAAAATTTGAACTTACTCGACAAAATTATGCAACGATTATATATGTTAAATTTCAAACCATTTGGTTGGGTAGTTTGCGCGCTATTGTATGCGGACAGACGGACAGACGGTCGGGCGGACTAGACGACGACTATACATGCTAATTACGAAATTTCCTCATACACCATAATGTAATATAATACTTTTTAGTGTATTTGCAACTATGAACGCTGCATACTTTATTTTCAATACCGAAAATGGTAGAGTAAATCTCAATAACATATATCAATTACAGAACAATCCATCTATATATCAACGCGAGTTAGAGCTCGAACAGACAGACAGACAAACCGATTTCATAAACACGTTTCAACTATCTTATAAAGTGTTACAAACGCACAATAGATTGAAATTTTACATTTAGCAATTTATAACAATGGACGGAAGCATACTTGAATACTTTTGTAGAGCCCGGTATTTTACCTACTATATTTAGATAGACGCCTCTATTTAGCTAAAATTTGATTAAGACTAAAACACGCTTAAAACTACTGAAATCACGCTACCAGATATTATCATCCATAGACAGTCATTTATCCAATTCCTTGTGTGGCCCTGTATATAATTTTATCTATATTCTAGAAACATATCTTAGTATGCTAAACATAGCTCAGCGTAAAAATGCATAACTCATTTAAAAAACACCTTTAAGCTATTTACGTTCATACTCAGTAACCCTTATGAATTCTTTAGTGTGCCCTGTATATGATCTACATCATTTATTCACACAATGTAATATGCAAAAATTTAGTGAAACTTAAAAACTCATATCACAACTAAAAATGTACTTCCATCACTAATATCCAGTACTCCGGATAGAATGTAGTATTCGAAATCTTTTGTGTGTCCTTGTAAATATTATCATTTTCTATTATACAGGAAGTAACATGTAGTAAACCTCAGCAACGTATATAAATTTTATTATGTGTGAAATAGTTTAACATAATTAAAATACACCGCAAACAATGTTTCCACCTATACCATTATATAACGGAATTCTTTTGTGTGGCCATGTAAATGAATAATATACAGGGTGCAATATGCTATCTATCGCCGACCTTTAATTTCTCAACCGTTGGTCGTAGACATATAGTTACAAATACAAAAACGTTTCAAATAAGGCAAATATTCATTTTGTGGCATTATTTAAAGTAAAAAAATTAATTTTATGAAAATTATGAAATTTAACTTTTTAACGGTCTCCCAGTCCCTATAGTTATATTTAGTAAACGTTTACACATATCATAACACATGCAACACAAAAAGTTTGACATCTGTACTACAAAAACTGACAGAGTTATTAAATTTCAAATTTTGAGATTTTAGCACATGATTTTGTCTTTCATTGAGGGATCAGTTAAAAGATGAATTAAAATAATTCGAGATCAAAATTAGGGTGATATGTCTTTTTTACCGCAAAATCACCTTTAGCCAGAATCGCCAAATCGGGATGTCACCAAAGAGGGTTATTGCATCTAAAAATTTGAGCTGTCTTTTAGGGGTCGTACAGAAAGCGAAGAATGAAATATTGAAATTAAACAAAACAAAAAAAAAAATATATATATATATCAATTTATTATAATATCAGAAAACGGCCTGGTATAAAAAATGAATACATAAAATACCGGAATCTACTAGAGATACTGCTCAAAGTGTTCTCTATTGCTGGTAATCACAACTGAAAGCGTGACAGTACTGAATCCTGGAGACGTTAGAGCATAGCAGATGTGCAAACTGTGCGACATTCACAAGGATGATGCAACCTGGAAACCTCTACATCACCCGGACAGTACGACGCGTGTGGTGCGGTATATGAGGAACCTAGATTGTTGGACCCATCTTATATAATGGGACCATAACGGGCGAACGTTACCTGCATCTGCTACAAAACACGGTAAGTAACTGGTATGAAGTTTGCTTCTTCGACATGCATAACGGGTGTGGTTTCAACATAATGGGGCCCTCTCCGCATAAAACATCAACCGTCCGGGCGTATCTGACCACCGAATTTGGTCAACAGATCCTTGGATATGGTGGTCCGGTAAAGTGGCCACCGTGTTCACCGGCCTTGACTCACATAGACTTCTACCTCTGGTATAACATCAAGGCATAAGTCTATGTGACTGAGACTACTTCTATGGTTTATCTGAAGCATCGCATCATCCTTGATTGTCGCACAGTTTGCACACCTGCTATGCTCTAACGTGTCCAGGACTCAGTACTGTCACGCATTCAATTGTGCATTGCCACCGATGTAAAACACTTTGAGCAGTATCTCTAGTAGTTTCCGGTGTTTTATGTATTCATTTTTTTATAGTAGACCGTTTTCTGATATTATAATAAATTGATATTTATTTTTCTGTTTTATTTTAATATTTCATTCTTCGCTTTGTATACGACCCTTAAAAGTCAGCTCAAATATTTAGACGAAATAACCCTCTTTGGTGATACCCCGATTTGGCGATACCGGTTAAAGGTAATTTCGCCGTAAAAAGGACATAGCACCCTGATTTTTATCTCGAATTACTTTAATTCATATTTTAACTGATCCCTCAATGAAAGACAAAATCATGTGCAAAAATCTCAAAATTTGAAATTGAATAACTGTATCAATTTTTGTAGTACAGATGTCAAACTGTTTGTGTTATATCTGTTATGATATGCGTAAACTTTTACTAAATATAACTATAGACGCTGGGGGACCGCATAAAAAGTTAGATTTCGAAATTTTTATAAAATTGATTTTTTACTTTAAATAATGCCATAGCACGAATATTTAGTTCATTTGAAACGTTTTTGTAACTGGAACTATATGTTTACGACCAACGGTTGAGAAATTAAAGGTCGGCGATAGATAACGTATTGCACCCTGTATATTCTTTGCACCGGATATTCTACAAAATGTATATTTTGAATGCACTTCATAAATGCATATTAATTTCATTTTGTTCGAAAGGGTTTAACATCATTAAAATGTACTTGAAACTATTTTTTCCAATTGGCCGTAGTGTAACAGAATGCTTTTGACTATTCCTGTAATTGAACTATACATCCAATTTTCATAAAATTTGAAATGACTCGATAAAATTCTGCAACAATTATATATATATTAAATTTCAAACCGTTCGGTTGGGTAGCTTTTGTGCCGTTATATGCGGACAAACAGACATACAGACGGTCCAGACGACCACTGTAGGTGCTATGTATTTATATCATTACAAACGCACCCAAAAACAGTAATGGTCTACATTGCATAATTACAAGCTTCCTAAGTTGCGATCAAAATTTAATCAATTTCCTTCATTTCAAACCCTTCTGGCCCCTTTAAGTGGCTCTTTTAGTAACGGTATTGTCTTGTAAAGGAGATGACTACAATAATTAAAAGTATGCAGGCGATTCCGAGTTTCAGTACGTTATAAAACCAATCAATAACAAATGTACAATTTAAAAAAAATCAACATTCTGCACTAATTTAGCTTAGAATAGTCGTTAAAATGTATACCGCTTCTAATCGATTGTGAATTACGTTTAAGTATCAAATGATATACATTAAATATGTTTAGGTAAAAAATTTAAGTTATATTAATTGTGAATTATCGTTAGAGAAATATAAAATAGTTTTCGTAACCCCTTCAATTGTGGTGGTTCATTTTTGGACCCCTTAATTTTAATTTCTAAATACCACATTGGCACCAGAATATTGAAATGAAAATTTTCCTGCTATTAAGTACGTGAACAAAAGCTTTAGGTTATTTTGAAATATATTTCCTTGTAAATTCAGGTGTCACTCACTCATTTCAGCATTTTATGAATGGAAGTACATTGCCCCTGAAAGGGTTAAATATTAAAATTGAGATGGAAAATATTAAAAAATTCTTTTGTGTGGTGTAAACACCTTTTAAGTTTTATACTAATGAAAGCATAAAGATTGTTCAGAAAAAGTACATTACTTCAATTGCTAGAAAGTAATTTTCAATTTCTTTAATATTTCAGAAACTTAATTTTATGCGAAATTGAATATAATCTATTTACGAAGTAACGACAGTATTTTTTGGAAAAAAAAAACTTCATGCTTTAAATTTGCTATTATTATTTTTTTTTATTTGTTTGTTCCTTTCTCTAATTTTCCTCCACAGAAAGATTGCAGGATAAAACTTAACAAGAATAAAAGTAATTATTAACAGCAAAGAGTAATGGCCTATACTTATTGAAAAAAAAAATATTAACTGAACGATGCCTTTTAACATTAATGTGATAATTGTATGGTAAAAATAAATATACCTTTTTCTTTGAAATTTCATTTTAGAAAAAAATACTATACGAATTTATTTTTATTGCTCCAAATTACGCTTTATCGAGAAATAATTTGACAGAGGATAATTTTTGTAATGGCTGTATATTTAAACATTATAACATAAAGTATAACTAATCTCTATACATTCACTTAAAGGAAACTTTGATATTTAAGAAAAGTAGTTGAGCAAGACTTTATTGAATGATGTACTACAAATGTTGCACCTCAATCAAAGAAAAAAAAAATCTGCTAATATTACTTTTCATTAGTCTTTTTTTAGATAAATTAACTTTTGTATCTTTTTATGGAAAGAATAAATGAAATTTAACAATATTAAAACTTAACAGTGGTTCTTTCAAATCTACCAAAATTTCAGAAAATGAATCTTAAAATCTCCCTTAAAAGCACAAGCAATATATTTTTCTTTTCGATCTCGATTTATAGTTCATATATTCATTATCAATAGTATTTTTCATTTATCTTAGTTTTATCTCGGTATCAATTAATAAATTAAACAAAATAAAATAATCATACTCATTTTAATGTTACGCCATGGTTGTTTTAAATTTCTACCCAATTTAAAATTAAACTTAAATTTATAAACAAAAATATGCAACTATGTATGCTTCTAAAATGCTTCAAAAATATGCTTCTAAAAATATGCTTAAAACTATATGTATTTTTTTCCTGAAGATAAATATTGTTCTGACCTATGAACCACTCAACTTTTAAAGTAGTTTCAAGGCAAGAGTCAATTCCCCTAACACTAATTATCCTTTTGTTACAAAATATCCCATCTGACCTGATTCAAAATAAGTCAGCTACCCTTGCAAAGGAGACAACGGATTTAAAATAAGAACCTCTAGAAGGAAAATGTAAAAACAACCTCGTTTTACAATAATATATATGTCACATAGATGCAGCGATCGCTATAAAACATGCATGAGATTTTTGGAACCGGAAAAAAAATCCCTTGAGTTAGCAACATTGTGCGTAATAATCTCAAAAATACATGAAATTCAGTCATGTTGATATCACTATGAATAATTCGCGTCATTAAAAAAAAAGATCATTTGATGTAGCAACTTCATTGTATTGGAATCAAAAAAGCAAAAATTACTCGAAATTCGAGAACGCCGATCGGACATGTGAGTGCATTTCGCACCCATGGAAAAAGAAGGAAAATCACAGGATGCAACGACGTCGCTGCACAGAAATATCAAATATACATGGATTTGGTAACGACATAATATTAATAATGTTATTTATGACTAATTTTTAACTTTAAATCATAAAAAATCTCTTTTTCGCGTCCTATTCTGTGACACTATTCATAACAGGCCATCTGCGACATCTATGTCTACGAACTTCCAGAGAGGGTACCAAGATTTCATTCCATATTCTTTTTATAGAACTCACAATATTTTAATATATATGGCAGTAAATGTGCGTTCAGTAATGTGTACACATATAAAAATAACCGTTTTAAAACTTATAGTGGTTATTTAAAGATTTTTATAAATTAATCTTATGTGCAAACTTTCCCCGTGACTGATTATGGTTGCTAGCAGATCAGTGCTTTACAATTTTCCCACTTTTTTCACAATTTTCCTCTTGTTTACCGAAACATGAGGATTTCATTATAATATTCCAGTAATGTTGAAAAATATTTCGTAAGCTATTCGTGAGTCATAATGTTTTTTTCTTTGATTTAGTTTTGGAAGCTAATATTTTTTGAAGTGAGTAATTGTGTTTGAAACCTGTGTGACCTTTTATACTTTGACTATTGTATTTGTTTTTATTCTTTTGTTGTTTAAGTTTTAGCCTATAGCTTTTTGACAGGTATACTTTTATGAATCTAACAATAAGATAAAATAAGAAAAATAAGTTTCTGACGCAGCACTTTATTTTATGCTCTAAGAATTTTAAATATGGAACTTAAAAATACTGATATCAAATTTTGAGTGACGTTATGCTATTTCTTAAAAAATATATTTGTATTTATTTCACCATTTTATTTTTGTTTTATTTATAATCGCATGTGCAAAAGTTATGTTCAACATGAAAAGCTGCATAAAATTTTATTCGCTGTTGCTTTATCATTTACATCTCTCATAAATTCAAAATATGTGTTTTAAAAGATATGATATAAAATTTAAGTGACGCCTTGATGTGGCTTTAAAAGGTTTGTTTTAAAATTCAATTTAAATCATTTTTGACTTGGTTAAAATATATTTTTAAATCTACACAATACTTTTAATTTTCCAATTCACTGTTAAATATATCACTTTCGTTGAATCTAAATTATGCATTGAAATGTATTTATTTCAATAAATTGATTTATCTTTTGTGTCACGCTATTCAAAATTGTGAGTAAGATTTATGTAAATGGTTTATTTGCATCAAACTATCCGTTTTCATACATTTCACGTAGTTTGGATACAATGACGCAAAGAAACCATTTACATAAATCTTACTCACAATTTTGAATAACGAGACACAAAAGATAAATCAATTTATTGAAATAAATACATTTCAATGCATAGTATAGATTCAATGAAAGTGATATATTTAACAGTGAATTGGAAAATTAAAAGTATTGTGTAGATATAAAAATATATTCTAACCAAGTCAAAAATAATTTAAATTGATTTTTAAAACAAACCTTTTAAAGCAACATCAAGGCGTCACTTAAATTTTATATCATATCTTTTAAAACTCATATTTTGAATTTATGAGAAATGTAAATGATAAAGCAACAGCGAATAAAAAAATTATGCTGGTTTTCATGTTGAACATAACTTTTGCATATGCGATTTTAAATAAAAAAAAATAAAATGATGAAATAAATACAAATATATTTTTTAAGAAATACCACAACGTCACTGAAAATTTGATATCAGTATTTTTAAGTTCCATATTTAAAATTCTTAGAGCATAAAATAAAGTGCTGCGTCAGAAACTTTTAACCCGTTAAGGGTTTTTGTATTGATATCATTACCTTTTTTAGGTTAGTGATCAAAGGATTAAAAAAAAAGATACTTATGGGATTTGATGTAGATTTAATTTTTACTATTTTATTACAATTTTCATTATAGCAGTTTGTATATAAAAACAAGTGGGTAAATATGATCGCAGATCGAGCAGAGCGTTTCATTTGATATTCCTTTAAAACACTTTATCCTTAAATTAATAAATCCAAAATGATAATTTATAATTATTAAATCCTCACATAGATGGTGTACCAATAGTTCCAATTTTCATGGGGCAGGGAGCGCACTCTTCTAAAAAACCACCTTCCGAATGAAGTCATCAAAAACCAAGTTGAATAAGCCAAACCCCTTTGTGTTGTTTGACTGTTGTTAGTTGTTTGACAAACAGCACTCTTATCTCCCCCCTGTGATATCGTTTGATATCACATATATTATTCTTTAAAGGTAATTAATATGATCCCTAGATAGTTAAAATTTAATATTAACTATCAATATAAAAAATCGCATTTCTATTTCTTTTTGTATATCTAAGTTTTAAATTAATCTACTTCCCTTTTCACATTACTTTAACGTTCCCAGATAACTCTCTCTGCTCTTTTATCTAAGAAAATAAAATTAAAAAAAAAAGAATATTATTCACAGTCATTTCATTTCGAAAGATAGATTCTTTTCGCATTGCATCTGCTTATAAAATTTCTCTCCGTCAGATTTTTTAATTAGATGCTTTACTAAGAGATATTCAAAACTTTGGTTAAACCAGCGTTAGATAATAATATCCAGATGTACTTTTAAACTTATGTCGCCTTTCAGTTTACCGCACTCATTCCAATGCTATTGATAGACTTTGAATTCTTTCTTACTATCTCACGTACTAGCGCTTGGCTAATTATCGCCTATTAGGCTTTTCATCTAAATTTAAACTGCTCATGTATTCCTATTAGGCTTTTCATCTAAATTTAAACTGCTCATGTATTCCTATTTAACGGTCACCCCTTGGCAAGATATGTGTCTTACCCAATATCTATTTATCGCCAAAACTTTACGAATGGAAATGTGAACTTTATCACTCTTTGCCGGCACTTGATGATGTAGACATCAGGATTTGATTTTATGTGTCAGCGGGGTCACTCCCAAGGCACCTAGGTGTCTCTTCAAATTTTCATTAAAGTTATCTTTTTACGCTACAAGTATTAGTTTGAATCTTCTGGACCTGTGTTGTTATTTGCTACACGCAATCGTACTTCATCACGGAAATACTCAACTTCAATTAAATAATTCAAAAGATATTTCCATCTCTTTATTAATATCTGAAGTTTTTTATAAAAGAAAAACATGAACTCCCGCAACAAGAAACATCTCTAGTACCCCCCCCCCCCTTCTCCTTCCTCTTCAAAATTTTCTGGACCAGTACCTAAGAATGGAACCGAAATAATTTTTTTTCTTCAGAAATTACGATAAAAAAAATAGTATGCACTACTCATAAATTTATTTAATGCTATATAGGGTGATTATTAAGTTAATTATAACGTTTGAAATCTGTTGCATTGATGTCCGGAAGGTAGTTTATGAGTTATGGAAGCTGGACACACGGGGCGTCATAGCGGGCGAAGCCCGGTAGTGTCTATCATAATAATATCTGCCATGTGGACTAATTGCGATATTTAATCAAAATAGTCCCCCCCTCCTCATCCCCGGATATATAACAAATACAAAATGTGTATTTATAAACCCATCGTCAAATAGGTTTTATTACTTTTCCATAAAAAAAAAAATCATGATTTTTATATCCGTAACGTAAATAGCGGACGAAGCCCGCTAGTTCCTATCATAACATATATTTTTAATAATTTTGTATAGTCTATAATAAAAAATCAGACTTAAAATAGACAAGTTCTATGAGTTCTTGTAGTGTAAGTCACATGCTACGATTTTTGGATAACAGTATTTTAGAACGGAAAAATGTGACTTATTTTATCGGAGATATCTCATTAATTGAATAAGGCGAAGCAAACTTTTTGAAAATAAAGGTGGCCAACAAGCATAGCAGTTATAAGCTATGTGACTTACACTACAAAACCCCATGGAACTAGCCAATGATAATAATTAGTGAAGAAACGCTAAGGTCATTTTAATAGGATGGCAAAATGAAAAACTAGAGGGCTCTGCCCCCTATGATCTACGCTCGCCAAACCCCGTCCAGACTCTAAAAGTCCATTAATTTGATCTGCTTTAAAAAGATTACGGAAGATTGAATCACAGTAGAACCTGGAGCAACCGAGCTACTATTAATCGAGGTTTTTATTAACCGAGCCGATAACAGAGTCTGATTTTTTTCCCCTTTTGAATGAGCCTTGAAAATGACCACAATTTTTAGCTCACTGTCCGTGCTATACAGGCCCTTCTGCCCCCAAAAGCACTCAACTCCCAAGAAAAATTGGACCTTGAGAAGTCAACAGCAAACAATGCCTTGTTTCCAGTGGCTGTGTGAACTTTCGTAAATTTTTCAATTTGCTTTTTAAAATTTACTACTGGTAGTTGATTTTCTTTTTAAATTTGTTAAGCTGTGAAACACAACTTTACATATATTTACTTTTATTAGTTAAAAAAAGTTCTATATTTTTTTAAAAAAGAGATGTGAAATTCACAAGCACGGCGAGTTTTTATACAAAGTTTCTATTAACCGAGATTTCCGATATCCGAGGTACTAACAGTCCCAATTAGCTCGGATAATCGAGGTTGCACTGTATAATTAAAAAATCAATGGCAATCTTACTGTAAACGGGTTTTCCTTTTACGGAGGGATTTCAAGTCCGAATCAGCTGCTGTTAGTTGCTGTTTTCGTGCTTGATTAAATAAGATCAGTTAAACATTTGAAAATTAGCAAATATAAAAGGAACTAGGTCAACAGAGTCTTTGCTTTATGGCATTTTTTAACAACGCTATAAGAAATTGATTTAAAATAAGAGATTTTAAATGTAACGTTTTAAATCTGACATAATTTTCACCAAACTTTCCTTTCTCTTTGTAACATTCAAATGAAAATATATTTATTGTTTGAAAGATAATATTATTATTTGCGCTACCTTAAAATTGGCAACTATAGTTAAAAATATCATCTCGAAATTTGAAATAAATCTCTAATGTAAATATATTTTTAAATTTAAACTGTTTTGCAATGTTATTATTTGGTCACTTTGGCCAACATGACGTAATTTCCTCCATTTATGACTTTTAACACATATCAATGAACTTATTATTTAAAAATTTTCTTTCTCTTTTATTATTCACGTGTAAATATAATTTTTATGACGTAATTTTCAATGTTTTCCTGCTTTTAATACGTAATCATTTAATTCTAATTTGAAAATAATTGATTATTTTATAATTTTCTTTCATTTTAAATATGCATGTGTAAAAACAATTTTTATGACGTAATGTTCAATGTTTTCCTGCTTTTAACACGTTATCATTTAATTCTAATTTAAAAGGATTTTTTTCTGTTTTTAATAGTCACGTGTGAATAAATTTTTAATTTAAAGGATATATTATTCTTTGCAGTGTTTTAAAAATTGGCAACAATTTAAAATAATAACCCTTTCTAAAATATGTAAAAAATATCTCTGGAAATTCTGAAAATTTTAATTTACAATTGAAATAAACCGTCAAAAAATTAGGCAAGTTAAAAAAAATAAATGCACTCTGCAAATCTCGAGTTTCTATTGAGTGATTAAATTCCCATGTATAGTTTTTGCTCCCCTAAAACTATTTTAATGGAACAATTTTATCCAGCTTTAACATTAAATATCTTTTAAAATAATTCTTCTATTTAAAAACTGTCTACTTCAACGTGTTTATCAAACATTTCTCTATAATACTACCCATTTTAATATTTTTGTATGGAGTAATTTTCTTAATATTTGCGAGATAGACCTCCGGTCACAAAAGATTCTTTGAAAGCGGTGGGGACAGCGTTAGTTATTTTTTTTCCTCAATAGAGACAAAATGTAGTACGTGATTGCATCAAAAGATGGCGACACGACAATTCTGATATGGTCGTTATGGAAACTATAAATGTTGCAAGACTAAATAAAAACAATTGTCTTGGGGTTATCAAACTTCATTGTTATTTATAAATAAAACATTACAGCTAACTTATTTATTATAAAAGAATTATTACATCACAAGAGTTTTTATGCTAGAAAAATAATAATAATAAAAAAATATTATGGATGTTAGTGATTATATATTGATTGAGCGTCATAATAATAATAAAAAATGATATTATAAAAAGGAGAGCTGAAATGAATCATTTTTTTTACGTTTCTGATCGTGTAATTTATATTCAAATAATAATTATTAATGTATATTTTTTGTAAAGTGATTGAAATTAAATATATTTATAAAATTTATGGTAATATTTTTATTGTTGAAAAATTGCCAAGAAATAATCATCATCAAATTGTCATCATTATAATTGTAATTTTATTTAACTGAATAACAATTAAAAAATTACAAAGGAGCTGAGAATAATGGTCAACTAACAGACTTTAAAAAATATATATGATTTACATGTGCAAACAAGTACCAACGAGTATCGGACTGCCGATCATGAGATTAGTAGACGATTGCCCTTAGCCGCTCAGCCAGTGCAAGGACAAAATTTTTCTCCTCAAATGTGGTTAAAGAGAAAGCATGAGTGTCATGCATTTTCGGTGAAATTTCCATAGAATGGCAAAGAAATATAGTCCGATTTTTCATGCGCATTATAATACGAACAAGAGTCTTGCTGGAAACAAGTAAATTGTTATTTGCTTCATCTGAAACCTATTTATTTGATTTTTAAAAAATCGCCCGCGTCATTTTCGAGAGAAAAAAATCGAATTATTTAACGAACGAGAGCTTTCGCAAAAACAACCAGTATGTTACTCCCTTCATATAAAACAAATTCATATTATATGTCAATTTAAAGAAAATCGCTCGGACCATTTTCCAGAAATACAAATTAGGAATTTGATCGATCGAATTTAAAAATGGGTTTCGAGATCTCAAAATATACTGCACGTAGAAATGTAAAAATTTCAGAATAAGATTAGACTGCAGATAGAAGACTGTCTTTAAAAAATCAGAACAATATGCACTATATTTGCTGAGTTATGAAGTGGCGGCTTTTCGCGTTTCCTTTTATCTCGAGTTAGGTTTATATATGCGTTCCGACATTTTTACGATTTTAGGCTTAAGGCTGCGTCACTCTGGAATACTTCCGTCTTCTATGATAGGAAGCATAGCAACCAGAAACATTGTTTTCGTCTTTGAAGTTTATGTGTCTGAACCGGTATTCGCTTCAAGCGAGATTTTGAGCATTCTTTGAATGTCGTAATAATTCGATAAAAGAAACTTGTTTTCATATGCATTACTTGTGTGGTTGTTTCATAAAAGAGTCCCTAATTTTAAAATTTAGTGATGCATTAATTATAATGAATATAAATACGTAATAACTTATTTATGTATCAGGTTGTTCATACATTTGTGTAGAACATTTTAAAATATAGCTCAAATTTACCTCAATAGATGTCCCTGCATAGTCCCAAACAGTAAGGATACTCAAATGAATTTTAAAATTTCTATGTACTAAACTTTTTTCACCTTTAATAGTATATAATAAAAATTTTAAACATTGGGAGATTTTTATTGCAATTTTACATGTAAGTTTCAGCATTATAACAGTCTGACACAGCACGGTTCCACCTGTTGACGAAATTGTATTGTACTAAGTTGTATTATATAACAAATCAGCTATCTGATAGGCGCATAATTTATTTCATTTTTATATTTATTAAAATTAATACGTTGTTCAATATTAAATTAGGGAGTCCTTTATGAAACACACTGTGGTGAAAAAACTTAATAAAGTCGATAACAACCCTTTTTTATATATTCTGCCATAAAACGATGAGTTCTCTACAAATTTACTACTTTACGGTTCTTCTGCTTTTGCCGCATAGGTGACAGCAGCGTAATGACACTAAGCGAAAAACATGTATTATTTTCTATTATTTTTCCTCACTCATCAGATTGATAAAGTAATACGTAAAAAGTTGAATAATTCCAACGGCGTAAGAAGTGTTCATGTCAGAATTCGAACAAATCCTCTCTGAGATAACGTTCCAAAGACATATCAACTGAGTTATCCAGGACGACTACGACCGACACAATTCTCACAAGTTGTCTGAGGGAATAGTGTCGGCCAGGATAGCTCAGTTGACTGAGCCTTGAAAAGTTAAGCGAGAGGTCTTGGGTCTAGGTATCAGACACTTTTGATCTCAGTTGAAAAAATTCAACTTGTAAGAATAAAATGTAGTTTAGCTCTGAAGAGTTGGTGACTGAGCTTATAAAAGCTCATCACGCACTTGAAAAAGGAGATCATTACAATTACATTTAACTGTAGCTTTCGAATTTTGAACAAGATGCATTACGTAGTGACAAGAAGAGTAATAATTGAAACTTTATTCTTTATGAAAGCGAATAATATGAATTCTGATTTTCATCTAATAAAACTCTACAAAAATTGCATGATAATGTCGTCGGTCAATGTAGTAATCAGCCAAAAACTTTGGATTCCATTTTCTTATGCCCGTATGTATCGACCATGTTAATTATTGCAATTACGCTATGTAAATGTTGATTAATGTATTATCAAAAATTGCAAATATATTCTTAAGTGGCAGAAACATTTACGAAATTTCAGTGTAACATCCATGTTAGCCACATTTTCGGAAACTTATCTGTTAGCATAAGAAACATCTTGAAAAGGATGAAAAAAAAATATTTTATAGTTCGGTTACAGAAAACCTGACCATTGGAAGGTGAAAATTTCATTAATTTATATTTTGGGATATGAAATGAAGGATTTCTTTCCTTTTTTTCTTTTAATCCATTAGAGACCGCACCTTCTTATACTAGACACAAATGAAATAAATTTTCATTTTATACATATTGATGACTAACTAATAGAAAAAATAAGCGATGTTATCATTTTTAGGTAGCTTTCATTACAAAAAGCTACCTATTGCAGCCGTTCGGAGGAAAACGATTCCAAAAAATTTTGGTATATTTTCACCGATCATGACCCCCAGACCCCGAAACCACCCTCCGTTCAAAAGTTATATATATATATATATTAGGGTGGGTCGAAAAAACCGAAATATCTATAATCGAAACATAATAGCGCGGAAAAGTTGCCTTTTGTAAAAAAGATAAAATACGTAAAATATTACACCGATTGGTTAATATCTTTTACCGCCGCAAGGGGTCCAAATTTCGAAAAAATCGCAAAAAACATACTCTTTGCATTTTTTTTTTAATCATCCAAACATACCTATTTAATTTCTAATAGAACGCAATAGCCACGCCAAGATATTAGTAATGTAATATTAACATTTCATTTTTGTGACATCATTGCTTTTACTGCTGCAACAGGGCCAAAATTTCTAAAAAATATTAAAAATTAAAGTTTTTCATTTTTTCAATTTTCATAACTTTTGTAATGTTTTACAAATTTTTACATTTCTAATAGGCTGGGAAAGGTATTTTTTGTTGTTAACCATGATCACTGTAATTCTATAAAAAAAAATATTGCCCAATGATAGAAACACCTGCAACTGCCTGCATGTAAAATTAATTTCTCGCTGCTAGAGGGCCACGTTTCACTTTGTTCATTTTTTTTTGTAATGTACTCCTTTTACTGTATACTTTGATGCCCCTAAAGATAGAAATATCTGCCAGGTTAAAGAGGTGGCAAAGTTTCATCTTTGCGAAGTCAAGGAGGAACATATCTTCATTCATAACATTTGATATTAGAACCAGGTCTCAATTATTTTCGTCATTTGACCCCATCGTCTGGCAAGGCGACTGCTATATGCAGTGACATTATAGATTTTTTGAAGAAAAATGAAATCCAAACTGTAATAATAATTGCAGTCGAATTTCGCGGAACTGTCTTCAAACAGGATGCAAAGATGGTGTTATAGTATAGTAGGATTACTTGAGAACAACTTTTAAAAAACCACTTTATTGGCTTCCTTGGTCTCACTTCAATGAGCTTCCACTGAGACATCTTTTCAAACATCTTGATGACGAAAAACAGGTTCTCTATCATATTGTGGCCCAATTGGCTGATCTCTTGTGATTTGCGAATTATTACCAATTTCAAAATTTAAGCCAATTTAATCTGATCGCTTAGCTGTTGATAAAGATGATTTGTCAACTGACCAGAAGAATATGTCTGAAATATCGCAAGCTCTTTCAATACGTGTGTATACAATTGACATTTTTTGCTGAGTCACTGGACAAATATTTCACTCAAGGTGGATAATTACTGCTATTCGAATTTTGAGACTCTACGTTGGAACAAAGAAACCCTCTTCTTAACTTGTCATACTCTTTGAATACATCCTGAAAAAACTGCATCAGTTGGTTCACAATTAAAATGAATCACTCATGTTTTCCAGAATGTGTGCACTATAGTTAGTAACTTACATTACTTTACAGATAAAGATTATAGTTCCTGTATTTTCACGAAATGACTATTTCGCAAATCATACAAATAGCCTCTTTGGAATGATAGCATATGAAGAGGAGAACATCAGGGCCCCAGCCATAAAGAAAATTGCAAAAGCACGAAGTTCTGTCAATTAGAATAGTGCCATCCGTCACTTTATCATAGCAAACTTCGACATTGAAGTTTAAAATTGTATGGCTTTAGTCTACTGGCAACACTGAAAACTAACGAAACCGCCTGTTATGGTTTCTTTATAGACTAACAACGCTGGTGAGTTTAAAATGTTCGATTAAAGATACCAGCTATTATAACTTTCCTTGTCCCACTCAATCACTAGAAAGATGCGCGAAATTAGTCATTGAAGCGCTGATAAAGTTTGTATACTAGAACAGAGGGAAGATCACATCTGATCAATTTTGGCCTCTCGAGGAATAATGACTTCATCTGAAAGCAAGTTGTATTATAAAATTCATTTATATTAAATACTTCGTCATTTTAAGTTTATTTACCCGTTTCGATTAAACATCTCTACATTTTAATTATTAAAATACTAAAACATTTTGCTCATTTTATATAATTTTTGTGGCATGAATTGGCTGTTATGAAGTAAAACATCAGTAGATAAATCGATCGTCAAGAAAAATGAATGATTAACTTTATTC
The DNA here is from genome assembly GCA_963932465.1 of Maratus speciosus. Classification (NCBI taxonomy): domain Eukaryota; kingdom Metazoa; phylum Arthropoda; class Arachnida; order Araneae; family Salticidae; genus Maratus; species Maratus speciosus. Next base: position 322,045,498 of record OZ010789.1, read on the forward strand.
TCAAGTCTATTACAAATAGTTATAAAAAATTATATATTAATAGATATAAAGTAAAATTATTTATTTCTAGACATATTATAGAAATTATAAAAACTTAGAAAAAAAGTGAAAAATTGAAATTTTTGAAATTTTTACAAAAAATATGGTCTTTTTGGGGCAATTAAAGATATGATTTCATCATAATCAACGTTTTCCGGGACATTTCTCATATCTTCATGTAGCTATTGCGTTCTATTAGAAATTTATTGGTATGTTTGGATAATTTAAAAAAAATGAAAAAAAAAAAACATGTTTTTTGCGATTTTTTGAAACTTTGGCCCCCTTGCGGCGGTAAAAGATATTAACTGATCGATGTAATATTTTAGGAATTTATTCTGTATTACAAAAGGCAACTTTTCCGCGCTATTACATTTCGATTATAAAAATTTCGGGTTTTTCGACCCACCCTAATATATATATATATATATATATAATAGGGGGCTTTTGTATTATTACTATATTTTTGTTACGTATTTTATATGGATGTTGATTTGATATTTTATATGTAATTGGAGAATTTCATTAATATTATAATTAGCTTAATTATTGATTAATCTTAATTACAATCATTTGTTATTAAATTTTAATTTACTAAGGACAATATCATATTAATTACTAATAGTATGCCATTTTAATAGTGATTAATATACATATAAGTATATTTAATATAAATAAAGTTATACTGTATGTATTAAAATTGGGTAATTATTTTTATTATTATTCCTCTATTCTTTTTAATATTTATCTATTTTCAATTTATTATCGGTTTAATGTTTTTGAATGTCCCACATTCATACTTTTTGGATTTTTATGGATGTATGAAAATAATCCGCACTCTAAATTTGTGCTTTTTAGGTAATGGGAATTTAAGTATCTGTTAACTTTCTATATACTTCCATATGTTTTTTATTTCCTGTTCATTTTATAATTATCTTATACATAATAGATTTTTAAAAAAAAATTATATTATTTTTAATAATTATTTATATTAATTATTACTGAATTTATTTTGTTTTATAGCATATAGCTATATGCTATATATTATCAATGTTCTAGAATTATTTAAATTCTTAGTTTAGTTTAAATAAGATAGCTAATAGAATATTTTGTATGCTTTTTAAATTTTATTAACAATAGTTTTTTTTTAAATACATTGTGTGGTTTGTATTAGGTATATAATTATCTATATATAAGGGTATGTTTGGTTTTGCTGTTAAAAAATTTTTTTACATTAAAATGCTTACAAATGTTTATCTTGTGACATTTGAATAATAAAAGTAATACTAGATGGCAGCACCAAAATTTGTCTTTTATAGAATAAGTTCTAAATTTTAATTTTTCTAGCTCCATTTCAGTTATAGTTTACTACACCAGGGGGAATTTTTAGCTAAATTTTGACGATATTGTTAAACAGTTATTAATTAATTTAATAGTGCATTTTAAATAATGTAATTACTATCTATTTATTTTATTTTATATTATATTAAAGGTATTTAACATGGTATTTCAAAATTTATTTCAAAATGTATTAACTGCATCCTTTGGTATCAATTACTGTGATTTCTTAACTGTTTTATTCACCTTAATCTTTATGATATTTTGGTAGCCATGTGCGCGTGGATATTTGTAAAATACTGAAATATTAATCGGTATGGTGTTTATTACTTCTGTTTTATATCCTATAAATATTTAAATAGGTTTTATTGATTCTTCCATTTCATATTATTTGTTTCTATTCTGTTTTCATTTTTAATCAATTCACTTGATTTTAATGGTTGTTTGGGCACAGGGGAAAATAATTTTTAGCTTTAGCTTATTTTTCTCACAGAAAAAAACCATATTGCTTATATCATTGAATTCAGTGCCCTTGACAACGTAATTCAATATAGAAGCTTTTCCATTATTTGTCGGTGTCCACTTTTTTCTTTTTCTTCCATAATAATTCTTATAATAAATTAATTGAATTTTTTTTATACTTACAGCTTTAATTCATAATATTACGGTTTTTGATGGTGGTAGGTTATGTTTAATTAATGGTTATATATATATATATATATATGATCTTTGTCACACTGTAACTCTCATATTTATGAACCGATTTGGATAAAATTTCCTGTGTACATAGTGCATACTAATGTCTCGACCGAGTTCGTTGGCCAGCCTCATCCGCCATCTTGTTTCAAAATGGCGGCCATTGAAAAATGTAAAAATAAAATAAAATTTAAAAGTGAGGTACAAAATAATTAGAAATTAAAAAAGATTTTTTTCCTTATGTGTTTGAGCTTGATACAAAGATTCCGGAGCATTTTTTGTTTCGTCTATGTCTTAAAAAATGGCTAAGTTATAGCACTTTGAATTTCTAGCATGGCTGACATTTTGAAACGATCTGATTTTTGTCACGCGATAATATGCGTTTTTATGAACCGATTTGGATGTGACAAGGCATGTGCATAGTACAAAGCATTGTCTCGACCGAGTTCGTTGGCCAGCTTTATACGCCATCTTCTTTCAAAATGTCGGCCATTTAAAAAAAAAAAAAAATTTAAAATGGAACACAAAAAAAATTATAAATCAAAAAAGATTTTTTTCATATATGTTTGAGCTTCATACGAAGATTCCGGAGCATTTTTTGCTTCGTCTATATCTTAAAAAACGGTTGAGTTATAGCACTTTGAAATTCTAGTGTAGCTGACATTTTGAAGCGATCTGATTTTTGTCACGCGATAACACTCGTATTTATGAACTGATTTGGATATAACTTACTGTGTACATAGTACATACCAATGTCTCGACCGAGTACGTTGGCCAACATCATCCGCCGTCTTGTTTCAAAATGGCGGCCATTAATTTTTTTTTAATTTTAATTTAAAATGAGGTACAAAAAAGTTAGAAATTGAATTTTTAGGTAGCTTTCTTTACAAAAAAGCTACCTATTGCAGCCGTTCGGAGGAAAGCGATTTCAAAAAATTTTGGTATATTTTCATCGATCATGACCCCCAGACCCCGAAACCACCCTCCGTATATATATATATATATATATATATATATCTGACCTATGTCACACTGTAACTCTCGTAATTATGAACCGATTTCGATGAAATTCGGTGTGTACATAGTACATACCAATGTCTCGACCGAGTTCGTTGGCCAGCTTCATCCGCCATTTTGTTTCAAAATGGCGGCCATTTAAAATTTTTAAAAAATATTAAAACTTGAAATTTGGTACCAAAAAATTAAAAATGGAAAAATATTTTTTTTTTATGTATTTGACCTTTATACAAAGATTCCGGAGCAGTTTTTGTTTCGTCTATATCTTAAAAAATGGCTGAGTTATAGCATTTTGAATTTCTAGCGTGGCTGACATTTTGAAACGTCCTGAATTTTGTCACGCGATAAAAGGCGTATTTATGAACCGATTTCGATGTAATTCAGTGTGTACATAGTACATACCAATCTCTCGACCGAGTTCGTTGGCCAGCTTCATCCGCCATTTTGTTTCAAAATGGCGGCCATTTAAATTTTTTTTTTAAATTTAAAATTTGAAATGTGGTACCAAAAAATTGAAAATGGAAAAATATTTTTTCTTATGTATTTGACCTTTATACAAAGATTTCGGAGCAGTTTTTGTTTCGTCTATATCTTAAAAAAGTCCTTCCGGCCAGTGCCGGGAGGAAGAGGTAGCTTTCATAATCCTTATTTAAAAAAAGCCAACTTATATCATGCAAACACACGAAGCTCAATTTAGTGGAAACCGAATATAGGAGATTCAATACTAATTTTTATCAATATAATGAATGAGAATTTCGCGAAATTAGTCAGCTTTATCCAAGCTGCTTTTCTTTAAAGTAACTTATATTTGGCTGCCAAATTCGGCAATTTCTTAAAGTGCCTGTCATTTTAAGACAACATGGTGGATGAGGCTAAGCAGTGAACTTGGTCGAGACCTTAGTAATTGCTGTGCACATGCTCACTCACATCGGAATCGGTTAATATATAGGAGTGCTGTCGCATGCAAAAAATCAGATTTTTCAAAATGTCACCCACAATAGAAATTGAAACTGCTATATCTGAGCCATTTTTTAAGGTAAAGACAAACAAAAAATGCTCCTGAATCCTTATATCAAGATCAAATACTTAAGAAAGAAACCTTTTTCAATTTCTAATTTTTTTGCACCTCACTTTAAATATATATATTTTTTTAATTTAATGGCCGCCATTTTGAAACAAGATGGCTGATGAATCTGGCCAGCGAACTTGGTCGAGGTGTTGATGTATACTATCCACATGCCTTCTTACATCGAAATAGGCGAATACGTGTGTTATCGCGTGACAAATACAAGATCGTTTCAAAATGTTAGCCATGCTAGAAATTCAAAGTGCTATAAATCAACCATTTTTTAAGATATCAACAAAAGAACAAACTTTCAGAAACAAAAACTGCTCCGGAATCTTTGTATCAAGGCCAAACACATAAAAAAAAATCTTTTTCATTTTCCAATTTTTTAATACCTCATTTTGAATTTTAAATTTAATTTTTTTTAAATGGCAACCCTTTTGAAACAAGATGGCGAATGAAGCTGGCCAACGAACTCGGTCGAGACATTGGTATGTACTATGTACAGACCAAGTTACATCCAAATATGTTCATAAATACGCCTGTTATCGCGTGACAAAAATCAGGTCGTTTTAAAATGTCAGCCACAAGAGAAATTCAAAATGCTATTACTCAGCCATTTTTTTTTATATATAGACGAAAGAAAAACTGTTCCTGAATCTTTGTATTAAGGTCAAACACATACAAAAAAAAATCTTTTTCATTTTCCAATTTTTTGGTATCTCATTTAAATTTTTTTATTATTTAATTTTTTTAAATGGCCGCCATTTTGAAACAAGATGGCGGATGAAGCTGGCCAACGAACTCGGTCGAGATATTTGTATGTACTATGTACACACCAAGGTACATCCAAGTCGGTTCATAAATACGCCTGTTATTACGTGAGAAAAATCAGGACGTTTCAAAATGTCAGCCACGCTAGAAATTCAAAATGCTATAACTCAGCCATTTCTTAAGATATAGACGAAACAAAAACTGCTCCCGAATCTTTTTATCAAGGTCAAACACATAAGAAGAAAATATTTTTTCAATTTTCAATTTTTGGTACCACAATTCAAATTTAAATTTTTCTTAAAAATTTAAATGGCCGCCATTTTTAAACAAGATGGCGGGTGAAGCTGGCCAACGAACCCGGTCGAGACATTGGTATGTACTATGCATAAACGAAGTTACATTCAAATCGGTTCATAAATACGCCTTTTATCGCGTGACAAAATTCAGGACGTTTCAAAATGTCAGCCACGCTAGAATTTCAAAATGCTATAACTCAGCCATTTTTTAAGATATAGACGAAACAAAAACTGCTCCGAAATCTTTGTATAAAGGTCAAATACATAAGAAAAAAATATTTTTCCATTTTCAAATTTTGGTACCACATTTCAAATTTTAAATTTTTAAAAAAATTTTAAATGGCCGCCATTTTGTTTCAAAATGGCGGATGAAGCTGGCCAACAAACTCGGTCGAGAGATTCGTATGTACTATGTACACACCGAATTACATCCAAATCGGTTCATAAATACGCCTTTTATCGCGTGACAAAATTCAGGACGTTTCAAAATGTCAGCCACGCTAGAAATTCAAAATGCTATAAATCAGCAATTTTTTAAGATATAGACGAAACAAAAACTGCTCCGGAATCTTTGTATAAAGGTCAAATACATAAGAAAAAAATATTTTTCCCTTTTTAATTTTTTGGTACCACATTTCAAGTTTTAAATTTTTTTTTTAAATTTTAAATGGCCGCCATTTTGAAACAAAACGGCGGATGAAGCTGGCCAACGATCTCGGTCGAGACATTGGTATGTACTATGTACACACCGAATTACATCGAAATCGGTTCATAATTACGGGAGTTACAGTGTGACATAGGTCAGATATATATATATATATATATATGTGTGACATAGGTCAGATATATATATATATATATATATATATATATATCAATTTTGAACGGAGGGTGGTTTCGGGGTCTGGGGGTCATGATCGATGAAAATATACCAAAATTTTTTGAAATCGCTTTCCTCCGAACGGCTGCAATAGGTAGCTTTTTTGTAAAGAAAGCTACCTAAAATGGCTGAGTTATAGCATTTTGAATTTCTAGCGTGGCTGACATTTTGAAACGTCCTTAATTTTGTCACGCGATAAAAGGCGTATTTATGAACCGATTTGGATGTAATTCAGTGTGTGCATAGTACATACCAATCTCTCGACCGAGTTCGTTGGCCAGCTTCATCCGCCATTTTGTTTCAAAATGGCGGCCATTTAAATTTTTTTTAAAAATTTAAAATTTGAAGTGTGGTACCAAAAAATTGAAAATGGAAAAATATTTTTTCTTATGTATTTGACCTTTATACAAAGATTTCGGAGCAGTTTTTGTTTCGTCTATATCTTAAAAAATGGCTGAGTTATAGCATTTTGAATTTCTAGAGTGGCTGACATTTTGAAAAGTCCTGATGTTTCTAACGTAATAACAGGCGTATTTATGAACCGACTTGGATGTACCTTGGTGTACATAGTACATACAAATATCTCGACCGAGTTCGTTGGCCGGCTTCATCCGCCATCTTGTTTCAAAATGGCGGCCATTTAAAAAAATTAAAAAATAAAAAAATTTAAATGAGATACCAAAAAATTGGAAAGTGAAAAAGATTTTTTTTTGTATGTGTTTGACCTTAATACAAAGATTCCGGAACAGTTTTTCTTTCGTCTATATCTGAAAAAAAAATGGCTGAGTAATAGCATTTTGAATTTCTCTTGTGGCTGACATTTTAAAACGACCTGATTTTTGTCACGCGATAACAGGCGTAATTATGAACCTATTTGGATGTAACTTGGTCTGTACATAGTACATACCAATGTCTCGACCGAGTTTGATGGCCAGCTTCATTCGCCATCTTGTTTCAAAAGGGTTGCCATTAAAAAAAATTAAATTCAAAATTCAAAATGAGGTATTAAACAATTGGAAAATGAAAAAGAATTTTTTATGTATTTGGCCTTAATACAAAGATTCCGGAGCAGTTTTTGTTTCTGAAAATTTGTTCTTTTGTTTATATCTTAAAAAATGGTTGATTTATAGCACTTTGAATGTCTAGCATGGCTAACATTTTGAAACGATCTTGTATTTGTCACGCGATAACACACGTATTCGCCTATTTCGATGTAAGAAGGCATGTGGATAGTATATATCAACACCTCGACCAAGTTCGCTGGCCAGATTCATCAGCCATCTTGTTTCAAAATGGTGACCATTAAATTAAAAAATATATATATATTTAAAGTGAGGTGCAAAAAAAATTAGAAATTGAAAAAGGTTTCTTTCTTAAGTATTTGACCTTGATATAAGGATTCAGGAGCATTTTTTGTTTGTCTTTACCTTAAAAAATGGCTCAGATATAGCAGTTTCAATTTCTATTGTGGGTGACATTTTGAAAAATCTGATTTTTTGCATGCGACAGCACTCCTATATATTAACCGATTCCAATGTGAGTGAGCATGTGCACAGCAATTACTAAGGTCTCGACCAAGTTCACTGCTTAGCCTCATCCACCATGTTGTCTTAAAATGACAGGCACTTTAAGAAATTGCCGAATTTGGCAGCCAAATATATGTTACTTTAAAGAAAAGCAGCTTGGATAAAGCTGACTAATTTCGCGAAATTCTCATTCATTATATTGATAAAAATTAGTATTGAATCTCCTATATTCGGTTTCCATTAAATTGAGCTTCGTGTGTTTGAATGATATAATTTGGCTTTTTTTAAATAAAGATTATGAAAGCTACCTCTTCCTCCCGGCACTGGCCGGAAGGACTTTTTTTCTTATGTGTTTGACCTTGATACAGAGATTTCGGAGCATTTTTCGTTTCGTCTATATCTTAAAAAATGGCTCAGGTATAGCACTTTGAATTTCTAGCATGGCTGACATTTTGAAACGATCTGATATTTGTCAACCGATAAAACGCGTATTTATGAACCGATTAGGATGTGACAAGACATGTGCATAGTACATAGCAATCTCTCGGCCGAGTTCGTTCGCTAACTTCATCCGCCATCTTGTTTCAAAATGGCGGTAATTTAAATATTAAAAAAAATAATTTAAAATGAGGTACAAAAAAATTAGAAATTGAAAAAGATTTTTTTTTCTTATGTGTTTCAGCTTGTTACAAAGATTCCGGATCATTTTTTGTTTCGCCTTTATCTAAAAAAAAGGGCCGAGATATAGCAGTTTGAATTTCGAATGTGTGTGACATTTTGAAAAATCTGATTTTTTGCTTGAAACAGCATTCGTATATATCAACCGATTTAGATGTGAGTGAGCATGTGCTCAGGAATTACTAAGGTCTCGACAAAGTTCATTGGTGAGCTTTGTTGCACCCATTATGCTGTTTTAAAATGGCGGGCTCTCACCGATAATTCGGGTTACTATAATTATAATATAATTCGGGATATCAGCGAATTTGGCGACAAAATATAAATCACTTTAATAGAACCAGCTTTGATAATGCTGACTAATTTCGCGAAATTCTCATTCATATTCAATATTGACAAAAATTAGTATTTAATCTTCTATAATCGGGTTCCACTAATTTGAGCTCCATGTGTTTGAATAGTATAAGGTGGCTTTTAAAAAATAAGGAATATGAAAGCTACCTATTCCTCCCGGCAAAGCCGGAAGGACTTTTGAATTTCTATTGTGGCTGATATTTTGAAACGATCTGATTTTTGTCACGCGATAACAGTCGTATTTATGAACCAATTTGGATGTAACTTGGTGTGTACATAGTACATACCAATGTCTCGACCGAGTTCGTTGGCCAGCTTCATTCGCCATCTTGTTTCAAAAGGGGTGCCATTAAAAAAAATAAATAAAATTTAAAATAAGGTATCAAAAAATTAGAAAATGAAAAAGATTTTTTTTATGTGTTTGACCTTGATACAAAGATTTCGGAGCAGTTTTTGTTTCGTCTATATCTTAAAAAATGGTTGAATTATAGCACTTTTAATTTTTAGCATGGCTGACATTTTGAAACGATATGATTATTTGTCACGCGATAACCCGGGTATTTATTAACCTATTTCGATGTAAGAATGCATGTGTATAGTATATAGCAATGTCTTGCCCAAGTTCGGTGGCCAGTTTTATCAGCCATCTTGTTTCAAAATGGCGGCCAGTAAATAAAAAAAAAATATATTTAAAGTGAGGTGCAAAAAAATTAGAAATTGAAAAAGGTTTCTTTTTTAAGTATTTGACCTTGATATAAGGATTCCGGAGCATTTTTTGTTTTGTCTTTATCTTAAAAAATGGCTCAGATATAGCAGTTTGAATTTCTAATGTGGGGGGACATTTTGAAAAATCTGATTTTTTGCCTGCAACAGCACTCGTATATATCAACTGATTCCGATGTGAGTGAGCATGTGCACAGGAATTACTAAGGTCTCGACCAAGTTCACTGGTTAGCCTCATCCACCATATTGTCTTAAAATGGCAGGAACTTCAAGATAACACCGAACTTGGCAACCAAATATAAGTTACTTTAAATAAAAGCAGCTTGGATAAAGGTGACTAATTTCGCAAAATTCTCATTCATAATAATTTAGCATTAATAAAAATTAGTATTGAATCTCTTATAATAGGTTTCCACTAAATTGAGCTTTGTGTGTTTGAATAATATAACCTGGCTTTTAAAAATAAGGAATATGAAAGCTACCTCTTCCTCCCGGCACTGGCCGGAAGGACTTTTTTAATGTGAAATATGAAATGTTGCGAAAACACAACGTCAATAGAAATAAACTACATTTTTGATACATGGAAATCTTTGATGCATTTACCATGTAGCCATACATTACATTTACTACACATAGTTATAGCTTGACTGCTACAAAAAACCTGTATCTTGAATTGCTAAATTTTATTTCCTTCTTTATTTCATCTTTGAATATAATCCGAAATTTATCAATAAAGATATTGAAAACATTCCGTATTAATTCATTCCCATTTCTAATTTTTTTATAACTGGAATCAATTAACAATTTTTATCTTAAAAATAAAAGTCATATAATACAATATGTGATAGCAAATTTGCTGAAAAAATTATTCACAATAACATAAAAAAAAGCAGAAACATAATATTGCGTAATTACAATTTCAGTCTTAATGGGTTTTTAGCATACATGAAAATATTAAACATTAATTTAAAATATCAGAGATAAAACATAATTAAGATTTCTTGAAACTTTTTTTTTTTTTTTTTTTTTTTTTTTTTTTTTTTTTTTTTTTTGCTTTAGTTCATCCAATTATCTAAATATATTAAAGTCGAATCGTTTATGTAACAGGATCTAAACTCAAACTTTTAAGGATTTTACGAAAACAAAATTTTTGAAATAAAATTCCAGCGTCAAAATATATGAGTTCAGAAAAATCCTATCTGATATAAAATATTTTGAAATCCTGCATCACAATATTTATGGATTTAAATTTATCGAGAATTCCGTAGATCAATAAAAAAAAAAAATTACGCAATAAATTTTAAATGCGAAATATACTACTCTCTTTTTTTTTTCTTTTAGTATAAGAAATTAAAGTTATTAAGTATATTATTTTTTTAAATAAAGAAGAAGATATACAACTTAATAAAATTTACGTAACACGTTATTAATCAGAAATCTAACATAAATTCCAATGAAAACAAAATATAGGGTTTTTGTCGCCCAAGCTTGCTGTTTCTACAGTACTGCCCTGAAAATACTCCAAAATCCATCGTCCTCAACAATGAACAAAAATTTTTAACAAAATTGGTTTTTTACATGGGTGATTTTATCACAATATTTAAATATTTATTTGCTTAAAAAACGTTATAAAAACACATTAAGAGTAAATTAAAAATCTATATTGACATGTTTCAACTCTTTCACTGAGTCGTCATCATAATGCATAACAGAAAATTACAAATGCATATGAAAAAAATGGAAAAAAATCATTGAATATAAACAAGTAATCATATAACGCGCCCTACATTTTCGCAATCGCACGTGTTCCCTCTATGTCGTAAGTTGTTCAACCATTCAACCCATAAATTCGGGATACGAAAAGATAATGTATCGTTACAAACTCCTGAACCTCTTAAATAAATTTCAATGGACTCTCTTATAAATAATTGTAAACAAAAATTAGATCTGTAAATTATTCTACTCTCGTTAAAATGTATGTTAATGTTCTCTATTTGATTCAGATTGAATAAAGCAGTATTACCTCTATTATATTTTATGTCCGATATATGTTCTTTACATCTGATATTGAATTTTCGTTGGGTTATACCTATATAATGATTTTTGATTCCCCACTCCCTAATAAATGGAATCATATAAACTCCTGAGAGGGCATCCCTATTAATAGGATCAATTTTAGTGTTTAAAAGGATCTTTAATTTCGGAGGAGGCTTCGCGATCAAGCATAAACCAAAATTTCTTAAAAGATTTTTTAAGAAATAATTTTGAAATAATTTGCCACAACCATTTTTATATCAACTTCATAAATAGTTTTACTTTATTTTTAAAAGTATCTGTGTACATTTTATCAAAGGAGCTCTGAATCAGTTTTTCCAGGTTCTGGTGAACATACACTGTTTACAACTACGGTTATATATTATTCACTTGCTTATGTATTGTCTGTGTACTGGGAATTTTAAAGTAACATTTTTTCTTATCCGGAATTTAATCCGAGCTAGTGATTTAGATAGAGTTGTGGAAGGAATGTAGTTTATCCACTAAATAGCAGTTCCCCAGCCTATGCAAATGCATACCTGGGATAAGGCAGACAAAAGAGTTACACCTCCCATGTAGGGAGATAATGGACGTCACGGGTAGGTGACAGTTGAGATTGGAGGAAGGGAAGTGGTCTCTGATAACAGAAGGGAAACCCCGTTTTTATGCTGTATGGGGGGATGAGTGAAATAGCTAAAAGGAGTTCAGTTGATGGGTGGATCTCGAAGTGAGTGGACACGTTTGGTCTTGAGAGAGTCTTCGGAGAGTCTTCAGCGAGTGTAGCTGGAGATCAAGAGTTTTCTCCGATAAATCTAATTTAACTAGCGTAGGGTGGGAGGAATATAGAATAGTTTAACAGTACACATAAAGTATTTACTGTATTTAATTGAATGTTGTACAGGATCACCTATATCCGAGTTCTTAAGTGTAAATATTGTTTTGTTATTTGTAAATTGTGTGTAAATAAATTGTTAATTAAGTTTAATTAAAAGAGTTGGTATTATTGTATACAATCCTCTCATAACGTGACCGATATCACGTAATCATATCGGTGGTGGCAGCATATAAAAGGTAAAGGATTTCTTCAAAGTTGTGTGGACTTAGAGTGAAACCTGCCAAATTTGTTAATTAATTTTACCTGATATCCATTATCAATAGGAATACGTTTAATTTTCTCTAATTCGTCCCCCAGATTTATTTCGGGAGAAATCCTGAAAGCACGATTAATTAGGAACCAGAAAGTGGATCATTTGTAAAACATTGGGGTGTATGCATCGGAAGGTATAACGTTTAAATCCGCGATATGTTTTCGGTAAACTGAGCGAATTAACTCAATTCCCTTATTCTGTAACTCAACATCTAAAAAATGTAATTTTCTCCCTGTTTCTAGTTCAAAAGTAAATTTAATATTATTGTCAAGTTCATTTAATTGCTGTATCAAAATCATTATTTCATCAATATTCCCTCGCCAAACAATAAAAACATCGTCTACATAACGTAACCATACTAAAGGAACTACCTCAAAAGTGCTGAAAATTTTAGATTCGAGGGGGCGTAATTTAAATTCCGCTCTTTCCGTCCGGTGTCCTTTAAGATATTCTTCACTTGTTCCGACTGTTTTGCGGAAGCCGGGTTGGAAGAAAAAAAATGCAAGATTTGAAACCGTGAAGCTACCGAACGCCCTCTTCTGCGTCGAGCTTATTAACCGTTTTTTATTGTTTGGCATTGGAATACTGATGAGTTAATGATTTTCATATAGCAATTAAATGAACTTGACAATAATATCAAATTTACTTTTGAACTAGAAACAGCGGAAAATTACTTTTTTTTAGATGTTGAGTTACAGAAAAATGGGAGAGAGTTGATTCGCTCAGTTTACCGAAAACCTATCGCTGATTTAAACATCTTCCGATGAATGCACCCCAATGTCTTATAAATTATCCACCTTCAGGTTCCTAATTAATCGTCCTTTTAGGATTTCTTCCGATATAAATCTGGGGGGATGAATTAGAGAAAATTAAACGTATTGCTAATGATAATGGATATCAGGTAAAATTAATTAACAAATTGATTCAGCTCCTTTTTCGAGCTCCTTTAATAAAATGTACACGGATACTTCTAAAAATAAAAATGAAACTATTAATGAAGTTAATGTGAAAAGGGTTGTGGCAAATTATTTCCCGGGTTTCTTTGAATATATAAAAAATCCTTTATGAAATTTCGGTTTATGTTTGATCGCGAAGCCTCTTCCGAAATTAAAGATGCTTTTAAACGCTAGAATTGATCCCATTAATAGGGATGACCTTTCAGGAGTTTATATGATTCCATGTATTAGGGAGAGAGGAATCAAAAATCATTATGTAGGTATAACCCAACGAAAATTCAATATCAGATGTAAAGAACAAATAGCGGACATAAAATATAATAGACGTAATATTGCTTTATCCCGGCTGAATCAAATAGAGAACATTAACATACTTTATAACTAGTGTAGGATAATCTACTAGTCTAATTTTTATTTACAATTATTTATAAGAGAGTCCATTGAAATTTATTTAAGAGGTTCAGGAGTTTGTAACGATAAATTATCTTTTCGTATCCCGAATTTATGGGTTGAATGGTTAGACAACTTACGTAGTCGCGGCATAAAGGGAACACGCACGATCGCGAAAATGTAGGGCGCGTTACATGATTACTTGTTTATATTCGATGATTTTTTCCATTTTTCATATGCATTGTATTTGTAATTTTCTGTTATACATTCTGATGACGACTCAGTGAAAGAATTGAAACATGTCAATATAGATTTTTAATTTACTCTTAATGTGTTTTTATAATGTCTTTTTAGCAAATAAATATTTTAATATTGTGATATGGTAATTAGTGGACGTAATTTGGGCTTATCACTCGTACTTATTTACATTTGTAAGTGATTTTAATCCAAAAATTTAAAAGACAATGTCACCACTGGATCTTAACATTTATAAGAAACGGCCCTAAAAATATTTGAATTGTCATTGGCAGTGGTTGATGAGTAAAATTTTAAACAAATGGGTATGACAGAAGTCAGTAGATCATCCCACTGGTAAGTTTGACCCAGATAGACATACAACAGGCAAAGTTAAAGAAAAGTACATAAAATATATTTAAAATAGTCCGATCGATTTAAATTGTTTAACTGTTTTCTATAGTCGTGAAAAAATATTTTTTTCCTCTATCCTTTTTAATCTTGTTTCATTTTGAACTTAATTTGTATTCAATTGTTTATATCCCGGTTTTCTGTGTGTTGTAGTCCCAAATTCATATTCTTTAGCATTTTTATGGCTAATATGAAGATGAAACCACAGACTTTATTTGTGGAACTTTAGGCATTTGGGACTTGAAAATTCTGTCTAAATTCTACAAATATCCATTTTTCTTTTTCTGCTCATTTTATTTATTTATTTTTTTTTTTTATGTTTGATGATAATATGTATAGATTTTTAATGGTCATATATATATATATACATATATATAATGTCATTTTATTCATAATTTCAATTTTCGTTGGCGGTCGATAATGTTTATTTAATAGTTATATATATATATATGTAGCATTTTGCTACCGACTTTCAGATATTTAGTCGACACCAGTACACCTCGACATAAATTGTAGTAGAGCAATCAAAACCATCCAACCGTTATATTGAAAATATCGGATTGCAGTCAGGGTGGCGAGAAAAGACAGGCTCGAAACACATTGAAATAATTTCCCTTGCGTAATGAATATAGAGAGTCATCGTCACTTTTTAAACTGGTTTTATTGACAAAAAACATAGTAAAACACTTCCAGTAGTTATTCCATCCACTCTCAAAAATCGATCATCGCTTCATAAAACGTTAGATGTTATAAGAATAGGATCTACACATTAGAACGTTCACTCCAAGCGACGCAACTTAATTAGACAACCAGAAAAACGTAAAAATCTTCTCTCCATCGCCGATGTAACGATATTTGTACTCCGAACAACAGCGCGCGGACGGTTACAGAACAGTAAAAGACCAATGCTGGAAGAGAAGTGGGGGAGGATGGGACATAAAACAAATTACGATTCGATGGGAAAGTATGACGTCGATAAAGAACTCTTTATACGGCGTCAGAATAAAAGCGCAAATAGCACTGGCGGACGCATGGAATTGTGGGTATAGAACACAAAAGAATAAATGATATTAAAACATTCGAAAGAAACAGAATTTAGTTTTAGAATAAAATGAAGAAGTAATTTAATGGGTTTTATAAGATTAGGCGAATGGATTAAGGTTTTTAGAATAATAAAAGAATACGCAACTTTAACTGCATGAAATAAAAGACAAAAGATATTAAGATATTATTAAAGATAGGTAAAAAAGGAAAAATATTAAGAATTTGAAATAATTTTACTAAGAAAAAGAGCCGAAAATTTTTATTTTTACATGTATAACAAATTAGTATGTGTGAAGTTGGTCAAATATCGATTGGAAGATTTGATCCAGATAGACAGGCAACAAGAAAAGTTAAAGATAACTATATAAGGGATATTTAAAATTGCCTGTATCGATTTAAATTGTTTAACTGTTTTCTATAGTCGTGGAAAAAATTCATATTCTATGTATATATATAGCAAATTAGTATGTCAGAAGTTCGTCAAATATCGATTGGAAGAACTGATCCAGATAGACAGGCAACAAGTAAAGTTGGAGAAAAGTATATAAAATACATTTAAAATTGTCTATATCAATTTAAATTATTTAACTGTTTTCTACAGTCGTAGAAATAAGTTTTCTAGTATATAATGTATTGTATATATATATATATATATATATATATATATATATATATATATAGCAAATTATTGCGTCGGAAGTTTGTCAGATATCGATTCGAAGATTTGATCAAGATAGACAGGCAACAAGCAAAGTTAGAGGAAAGTGTATAAAATATATTTAAAATTGTCTGTATCCCTTTTAATTGTTTAACCGTTTTCTATAGTCATGGGAAAAAAAATATATACAATACATTGTATATATACAGTAGTGCTCAAAAGTATTTTGACAAGGATAATAATTGACTTAATTAAAAACAATAACAAAATACAAAAGTGATTCATTTATTTTATTTAATCATATTCAATGTTTTACAGAATCTTAGTAAATTAACTATCATTCGCTAGATAATAACGTGCCATGAAAATCAGAAAAATGATAAATCAAAAGTATTTTGACATTGTATTAAAAAATCGTTTTAACACAATAATTATCAAATATAGTAATGTGTTAGTCAATATTTAGTAGCATATCTTCGGACCTTTATGAAAGCCTCACAACGCTCGGGCATCGAGTCGACTAACTTTTGTATTCGATCGAAAGGAATTCGGTCCCACTCATTTTTAAGAGCTTCGTATAAAGCCTTCTTATTTGAATAATTTCGACATCTTACTCTATGATCTAATCCTACAGATGCTGTAGTGGATTCAAATCAGGACTTTGACTTAGCCACTCTAGAACCTGGATTTTTCTGCGTTTCATAAAATCACTTACGTACTTCGATTTGTGTTTCGGGTCATTATCTTGCTGAAAATACCACTTAGCAGGCATGTTTTGTTCAGCATATGGTAGCATATGAATCTTTAATATATAAGCATACATAAAACGATTCATATTCCCCTCAATTCGAACTAAGGATTCTACTCCGCTGCGAGAAAAACAACTCCATACCATCACATTGCCGCCTCCATGTTTGACAGTAGATATTTGGTATCGAACATCATATTTTTTGTTTTTAGGACGTTGAATGTACTTGATTCCATCAGAAAACACTAAATTAAACTTGCTTTCATCGCTCTACAAAACATTAGACCACTCTACACTTGTCCACGATTTATGCCGTTTTGGGAATGCAAGTCCATTCTTAGGCTATCAAACGCTTTTTTGCTGGTCTTCGGCCATGTAAACCGCAGAGGTAAAGGTGTCATTTGAACATGTATGTCTATGCCGTAATTTTCTTTCAGTTCATTTTTTATTACTACAGCCGACTCACGAATATCACTTGTAGATAGGCTTTTTTATAATACGGTCAACAATGCAAGCTGTTTTTTTTTCGGACTGCAACTTCGAGGCTTATCTTCAATTGCTTTCCGTTTATTAAAAACATTGTTTCATGTACTAACAAACTGTCGAGACACGTTAAAAGAACGAGCAACTTCTGCTTGCGTCCTTCCTTGCTTAAGTGCAGTTACAACAACTTTTCTAAAATCACTAGAATATTCTTTGCGTTTCGGCATTTAAAAATAATCACAATAAGTCAATATAAACACTAATCAAAGATATAGAGCAACTGACCCCTTCAGCAATAAAAAGCAAACTAAATGTCTAAATACTTTTGAGCTAAGGATGAATCCTATTTTTCGGTGACGCGGAATGTAAACAAACAAGTTTAAACTTGCTACCTTTGAGTAACTGCAGTCATATTGTTCTTAATGATAGGGAATATATTTTATTTTATATTTTTATATTAAACAATAAGAGCGAATATAATGGTGTCAAAATACTTTTGAGCACTACTGTATATAGCAAATTAGTGTGTCGGAAGTTAGTCATATATCGATTGGAAGATTTGATCCAGATATACAGGCAACAAGGAAAGTTAAAGTAAAGTAAATAAAAGGTATTTAAAGTTGCCTGTATCGATTTAATTGTTTATCTGTTTTCTAGTGTCGTGGAAAAAAGTATATGTACAATGCATATACATATAGCAAATTAGTGAGTCGGAAGTTGGTCAAATATAGACTGAAAGATTTGATCCAGACACACAGGTTACAAGTTAAGTTAGAGAAATGTGTATAAAAGGTATTTAAAATTGTCTGCATCCATTTTAATTGTTTAACTGTTTTCTACAATCGTAGAAAAAAGTATATATACGATGTATTGCATATATATATATATATATATGGTAAATTAGTGCGTCGAATGTTGGTCAAATATCGATTGGAAGATTTGATCGAGATATACAGGCAACAAGGAAAGTTAAAGTAAAGTAAATAAAAGGTATTTAAAGTTGCCCGTATCGATTTAAATTGCATTGCATTTTGATAAATACTTCCTATATCGCTTTAAAAAGTTATTAATTATTAAAAAATATTCTGCCTATTGAGTGACTGCATATCGAGCCATTAGTGTACTTACTTTTATAGCTACATCATTTATTTATACAAAAATCCACCAGTAAAAGCATCTTTCTATTTCTGCATGTGGAAGTGATGACTAATGGAATGAAGGAACATACATTTTTCTGGTAAAGGAGATGAATGTATAAGTCAGGTAAATAGATAAAAACAGCACAGATTATGATTAATGCACTCCTAGATATATTGACATACACATATTGACAGTTTTATGAAATTCAATTAATTTATATGATAAAATATCAGAAAGATTTTTATTATTTGTTTATTTGTTTACTTTAATTTATAAGTATTTATCTGTAAAGCTTGGGATTTCAACGTTATTATAAAAATCTGATATTTATTTAATCAATGTAGCAATGCATTTTTAGAAATATTTTGTACTAGGTGACTCACCGGCGCCGCCGGGCCTGTGATAATACTCTTAAATGAACCTAACATAAGTCTTGAACGATTTTGTATTTTTAAATAAAAATCTAAGTGGAAACGTATTGCAATAAGCGTTCTTCTAATATCCTTTTTTCAGTGACTACGATCAAATACACTTTAGTTTTAAAAAAAATATTTTTTTTCTTATTGTCCAAACTCTTTGACATTTTTATGAGTTACACATAAAATGTTTCCAAAGCTTGTGTATAATTTTCGTACTAAAATATTGATATTTCATTATAAAAAAGTTGTTTTGGCACACTTTTTTAAATAACGAAATCGCATGGAAAAAAAACAAAATTCGCCAAAAGTTACTGTAAAAATGACCTTTTTCAAAGGATACAAATGGTGCATTGTGTTCGTTTCGTGTTTTGATTTCTGAAGATGATGCGCAATTTTGAAGTAAGTCGATAAAAGCAAGAGAGAAAGATCGTCCGGCACATTAAATTCATCAAAAATTGATAATTGATTGAAAAATATTGATAATTAGTGCTAAAGACGCTTAGGTGAAAGCTTTTGTTTGCACGTCGTGTTGTTAAATAAAAATAGCTCTCCGTAAACGAAGTTTTGGATACACCTTGCTCCTTTTTCTGGATAACCGCTTTTTAATTGCGGTCGTTATTTAATACATCTATCGTCTATTTATCAAACAATGAATAATCTGAGACTCAGGTGCATTAGAACCTAGTACCTTCGACTATCCCCATGCAACGGGATAGTCGAAAAGACGGAAGTGACTACGACTCTTTTGAAAAAGGGTCCTTGTGTGGAATGTTTCCGTTTGGGGCGGGGTGGTGGGACCTTTCCTTTGGAAAAGTCTCCCTTCCCATATTCTCATCGGGGACTTCGTAGTTGCTTGGCACTGCGATGCGCAATACAGAACTTGGTTTTGACCAAGGTACTTAGCCTCTCACAGTTCAAGTCGTACATACGCTTCCTGAGTGGTCCCGTCGGATACGGTTGGTGTCTAGACATCTTCCAAGGCTGAAGTATGTACGGCGTGGCCCCTCCTGGTGGCCCCCTACAAACCCCTTTAGTGTGCGGGGGTGTGACGTGATGAGGAACTAGGCTGTGGACACTGTGGTTCTGACACGGCCACCGTATGGTGGAAGGCGACCGGAAGCAATGCCCTCGATGGGGGGGGGGGGGCGGGTCTCCGGTGTTTCGGGGACGGTGTGCCTCTCTCGAGCCTTGGTGTCCTAAATGTTTGTGTGTGAAAAAAAATTTAAATGAAAAAAAAAGTACAAAACAAAAAAATTGAAAGTCAAAATTGAAAAATGTGGTAAAACCCATAAAAAGTGTGTTGTGAACTGTTGATGTCTGTTCAGGTGGGGCTCCTTCCTGAGTCAATGGGAGGCAAGTCCAACCGGTGTCGACTGCAGATAGTGTGGGAGCATAATTCGTGGGCCCTCCGACTTACAGAATCTTAGCGTGGATGGCGCCAACCACTCTCTAGTGGAGGACGCTTCATCTGGGGTTGAGCTCGGTGAGGTGGTGAGGTACGGAAGACCGGTGTCGACTGTAGCTGGCAAGGGTAGCATAATCACGAAGCCTAGCCAACTAGTAGAAGGTGTGTGTCGATTGGATCACCAAGCCCACTCTCGGGTTTCTCCCAAACTTTATGCTATTGATGTTTGATGTTTGATGTGTGCTGTGTTGCTTGGGAGTGGAGCTGCCGGAATTATGCCTCGGGAGCAAGGCTAGTCCGGCGTAATTATGCGTAGACGGGATTTACTGCGTCCGCTGGTCGGATGAGCAACTTTCTTACTTTATCGCCTTGGTGGCTGATTGGCACGGTGGCGCGTGCCAGTGTTTATGCAATTCAACTGGTGTTGCGGGCCTGGTGCCGTAGTGGCCGTGCAGGTTTTCTTAGAGATGTTCCGCCCGTTCTGTTTCTTCAGGCCCCTAGGAAGGGTGTCGATAAGGTTCAACACCTGAGGAGGCACATGGTGACCTTCTCGGGGTGTAATGCTTTTAACTTGTATCGAGCTCGTATTGATGGGTTTCGAGCTCTAATATGTGACTTGTTTGTTGGGATACAAGTCTTGATACGCATACAGTTTGCCTAGTTGGGGATAGTGCCGCATTTCCGGGCCTTGCATTTTAGGATACTGAGAAGCGAACTACTCTGTACTATTCTCCGTACCTCTGGGAAGGGTGCTGGTCTGTTTCGACACCTAAGGGTGGACGAGTTCGTTGTGGTGCTGAGTTGTCGGTTTCACGTTGTCGTTGTCAGGGGCAGACAATGTTGCGCTGGTTTCACATTGACTGGCCACATGGTCGCTAGTTTTAGGCTTTGTCTCAAGTGTGCGGCGTCGCCCTGGGTGCAGGCGTTTTCTTGACGATCGAACTCGCCACAACAGTCCGTGGGGCGAAAAAAATTAGGCTGAAGCACAGACTTTGCGAAGATCTAGGTTGTAGTATGGCCTTGTATGTCCCATGCGCATCTGTTCCGACTGACGGGTTTGTTGTCGTGACGACTGGACGTCACTTGGTGCCTTTGGGGACTGGAGATAGCTACACTATCTCCTTCGAAGGACCGCATGGAGCCTCTCGACTCCGGATTGGGAAACTTTAGTTTTATCGCCATGCAAAATTTCAGGCCTCTTTCGCCGGTTTAAAATAAACTTTTCGCTTGCTAAGTAGATGTTATCTGTTTTTCCTTATTTTGATGAAAAATAGAGGATGCGGAATTTCAAGTTTTGCGGGAAAAACAAGGTTTGCCAAAAGTGACTTTCAGAAAGGACATATCTAAAAGGTAATTAATTGTATTTTTAAAACGGATTCCACGTTTTAAAAAGAAATTAACGTACATGTGGTTTGGTATTTCTCTTTTTTTCATATTGTGATTTACAAAGACGATGCAAACATTGCATAAAATAGAAAAAAGCCGGAAACATCAAATACTTACAGTTGTGCAAATGTTTTAAGCTTTTTATATGTTATATAAATTATGTATCCTATGTATTCGTAAAAAATAAGTGATGAAATTCTGATATTTAGAGGTAAAAAAACCGCCTCAAAAGGAAAAATGTATCAACACGCAAACCGCTTAACGCGAGAAAATACTAAAATCTCTCTGAAAAATGCATTAAAAAATCGCTTAATATTCTAATGTTGCACAAGACAATTTTTTTTATAGGAGACTAAGACACATTGTAACCGGAATTCCAATAATCTTCACGTCACGCGAAAAATCGCTAGAATTCGCCATAAAAATTCAAAAATCTCGGAAGACAAAATTTACTTAATTAGGATAAAAGTTTGAAATAGATTTTCTTTTAGGAATGTCAACACATCGCCGCGCAACCCGCAAAAATACTAGAAATCGTATAAAAAATTCGTGATAAATTTAAAATTGTTATTCGAATTCGGAATAAACTCTATTAAAAGTAGAAAAAATTTTCTATATTGGACCAACAGATTGGAACCGAATTCCTTTTACTAATGTGGAAATGTGAAAAAAGCTAAACTTAGCTAAAAAATTAATTAAAAGAATCTAAATTAATCACTTAAAAAATCATTATTTAGTAACACATTTGTTTGTCCCTTATCGAGGTTTTACCATTGTTATTTTTTGATTAGCCCACAGCATTTATAGCAAAATTTCGTCAGTAAAAGCGTATTTCTCTTTCATCACATTGAAGTCAAGATTAATTAAATAAGATAAGACAAATGTTTTAAGTAAGGGAGATGAATGGTTAATGAATGAAATCGTAAGAATGCAATAAGGATAATGATTAATGTATTTCACATCCTATATCGCCATACACATATTGAGTCTATTTTAAATTTTTATTCTTTTGGATATAACGAAATTTCAGGCAGATTTTTATTTTGCTTAAAAATGAAAATATTTATCTACGGTAATGAACTCTATAATTAAACTTTATGCAGCAACATTACATTAACCCCTTCGCAACGAGAGCCTTTTGCTTAATTTTTAATCTTTTATCACCGGTTTTTCAAAAGAAAAAATTTTCTGTAATTGAATCGTGAAGATGCTCTGATTAAATAAGGTAAAAATTACAATAAAATATAACTGGTGAGAATAATGAAGGATTTTGAGCACCTTAAGGGGCACGTATACCGGTCTCTGGCCTCCAAGGGGTTAAGGATCATGGCCAGAAGTGCCCAACTCTTTAACATAGACCGTGAGGTGCTATCTCATTGTCATGTGGTCAACCTAACGCGGAACCTCATTTTTGTTTAGTTTACAAGCATGTTTGGTACTCATTTTATTATCTTCGGTGAGATAAAAAGTTGGCTGACCCCGAAAATATCCAAAGTTGAAGCTAGAATGTGTAACGCGGTAGCCTGATGCGCTAGCTACTGGGCTAAAGGGCTCCTTGAGAGTAATAGTAAACATAAAAGAAATACAATAGGAAGGGAATTTCTTCTTCCTCCAAAAAAATTGTAAATTCAGAACGATAGATTCAGAAGGAATTAAATAATGATTGCTTTCATCAGATGATAAGAACAGAGAGGAGATATCGCGACAAAGGTAAAGCCATTTTAACGCGAAATGTAATTTTTTATGTATATGCAGAAAAAAAAAGCCTGGCGATTATTAAAACTGCCATTGGGAAAGAATGAGCAGCATGAGGTGAAAAAAGCATTACCTTTTCGCTGTATATAAGAAGGTTAAAAGAAATTAGTTTAAAATTAAAGCCTTTTTAACACTGTTTTTAAATCAAAATACTAAACTAAGTTTAAGATTAAATTTAAATTTCTAAAATTTGGATCTTTATTTATATATTACTTAAAATGTAATTCTAAAACAGTCTCACGGATTTAAAAGCGTTCTGCAATCCGAAAAAGTTTTTAAAAGCCCCATGAAAGAAAAAAAAATAGTACAGTTGGGAGTAGTGTTTCTCTTTTGTCAACACATAGCAATATATTTCATAGAATGAACGGAACGGTAATAGTCATTTTCGAAAATTACAATAACATTACCGTTGCAAGGGTTTTTGAACAGAAGACGGCACCATAGACATAGCTTTCACTAGTCGTAGACCCAAACGCTATATTAAAATACTGCTCTATTATACTGGTATGCGTTTTATTATTCATTCTGCATATGCTTTAAAAAAATTAACTTTTTAATACACATTTCGTAAAACTTGATATATTTTCATATTTATTTATTTTTCGCAAAAAAAATTCATGAATGGGATTGTCACAAAAAATATTTTAAGTTTTCATTCCACTTACAAAAATAGAATTCAGAATTCGAAATTTATTCAATTACATGTACTAACACATAAAACAACTTCTGAAAATTGAATTAATTTATTTCAAATCTGTTGCTTTCATAACACACAATGCGTTTACATATATATATATATATATATATTACACTGACATAGAAGCTTAAATATGAATATGTTAAAAAGGTTACATATATATACAGGGTGGTCATAAAAAACTTTGCCGATAAATGGACCTCTAGCGGCTGGTCCGCTCAACCGATAGAGATGAGATTTCAGATATAGTTACTCAGCGGCATGAGCTCGGGATTCTGTGATTGGCAATAATGTGGCACTCACGGTTACGGTTATAGGCACAAAAACTCAAAATTTTCGAATGGCAACGCCCATTTTGTTCCCGTCGCAAAATGTTCAGCCCATGCGAAAAACCTAAAGAGCGTTGGAACGGTACGTGTGTGACAAAAAACGAATGCGTTATGCACGCATAGAAACAGCTTTGCGAACGAACAAAAAAAAAAAAAGATTGGAGTGCGCGGAGGAAATTTGCATATGACAGAGGAGAGACACTAATCATTGATTGCTGCATTGCAAGCCGCAGACTGTAGACAATGCAGCCTAACGTAACATAGCATGAGGGATGTTTGCAATCTCACATTTGATAGAGTCTGTCAAATCCATCGAAGTTTTCATATTGCACATGTACACTCTATATTTGAGATATCCTCAGAACTAGAAATCCTTAAGAGTGAGGTCTGGGTCATCGTGGAGTTCGTGGAAATGGAAAATAGCGTAAGGTGACACGGTTGCCAAAATATTGGTCCAGGACCCTTCGAACAGACTTCGCTATATGTAGATATGCCTCATCTTGCATCTAAAAAATATCATTCAGTGCATTTCGCTGCAGCTATTCTGGTGTAACGTAATTTTGTCGCATAGTTGTATAGCGAGAGCCTCTCACGGAGCACGTTACAAAACCCGTTGTTGTCGCTTCCTCAAAGAAGTAAGGGTCGAATACAATTGTGCCTGTAATGCCGCACCACACAGTAACTTTGGCGTCGTATAAAGATAATGGTTCCACATCGCATGCGGATTCATTTCTGCCCCGTGTACTCAATTTTTGGTATTGTCGTTGCCAGTTAAGGTGAAATGTGCATCGTCCGTCCATAATATGCGAAGAGGTCTGTCGTTTTCGCCATCAGATAGGATAAGAAATTCATTTGCAAAGTCCGTACTTTACTGATGGTCTCTTGCGTCCAACATATGGAGGCGCTAGTACCGGCATAGAAACATGTGGATTATAGAGCGCATTAGACTTTAGAACCGTGGTTTTCAGTATATCCAATACGCGAGGTGACCTGCTGCAGTTTGCATGCGTCCTGAAGTTGCTATGTGATGCACTTCCATAACAGTGTTATTATCGGGAACAGTTGGCCGTCCGAATCGCAATCTATCACTGGTGCAGCCAGTTTCTTCGAATTTCTTTACTAAGTCATGCAGAGTTTGCGAGGTACATGGGCCATGTATTTTTGTTTGTTTGTTTTATTGGACACATACATCAGACTTGTGCTTGACTACAAAGCCCGCTTATAAGTCACCGTCGATATACAGGGACGAGATAGCACAATGAAATTTAACACAGAGAATTTTTACATCCGGGAGCTCCACAAAGAGTGTGCAATGGAGGCAGCGAGAGTCGAACCCGACAAGCCTCCTACGCTCTAAAGCGATTAGCAGCGTGATGTCTTAACTACAAGGCCCCGGAGGCTCCGGCCATGTATTTGGTGATGGTTTCGAAGGTAAACATGTAAGACTTCCGTGGCATTCATCCCATTTTGATAATAGAGTTTTACCAATTCACCACGAACTTTCGTTGGCAGAGTCATTTCTTCGGCATGTGGGAGCTCCCAACTGAAGAACCAACTTTCCTACCCCTCTTTTCATTCGTTTTATACGTTGAATATCTGTCAAATGTAGTTCTGTAATTGGTGTCTTAAATCTATCAAATTTCTACCGTGCGTCCCGATCGTGATTTTTAGGCCGTTCGCAGAGCCATTTTTTGTGCGTGCATAACGCTACCGTTTCTTGTGATACACTTACCGTTCCAACGCTCTTTAGGGTTTTCGCATGCGCTGAGCATTTTGCGTCGGGTAAGAATGGGCGTTGCCATTCGAAAATTTCGAGTTTCTGTAACTATAATCGTAACTGTGAACACCACTTTGTTGCCGTTCACAGAGTCCAGAGCTCATACATCTGAATAACTATATCTGAAATTTCATCTCGATCGGTTGGGCGGTTCGGCCGCTAGAGGTCCATATATCGGCAAAGTTCTTTTATGACCACTCTGTATTTTGTATAATATAAACAAGTAAGATATGTAGTAGTTATTTATTTGAAGGTTTAACATTGGTAATTAAAATGAATGAATATTAACCAATGTGACAAAATAATTTCTTAGACTAAGTGTGGACAATTGAATCTATGTATTACGGGGATGATAGGGACAATTTCAAATGGGGATGAATGGAATGGTTTCATTCAACCCTAGAGATGTTAAAAAATGTATTTATTAACTAAAAAATATTATATAGGTTTATAAATTGATAGTTTATATTAATTATTAATATTAAACAGTCTTCGTATTATATAGGTTGTTTATTATTGAAAGTTATATTGAATCTTAATTATTGTATTTTTAAATAGTTTACAAAAAAATTGCTATTGAAACTTTATCAAAATAGATGAAATTGTTAAAAGTATTATATGTTTAATGATCAAATGGGGTAAATTATATTGAATTTGGAACTTGTGCTTAAATAAATCCTCACTCACACTTTCCTTAACATAATTTCATTTGTGCATGATATCTGACAAGGGAACCACTTTAGGTGTTGCTCGCACCTAGAATCGAGACCTGGTGCATTTTGTAGCCCTATGCATAAAAGTTAGAGAACCGATAAAAATTCTTTGTTAAAATTATATTTTATGTATTTTTTTATATTTATAATTTTTTATTATTGGATTTTTATTTGTTAATTTTACACCAAAAGAGAGTTAAGTCGCCAGATATGGCACTTCAAAATTTTCACTAGCTTTATACTTGTAATAGGTTTACGTACGTCCAAAACATTACAAAACGGTGCGTAGCGAAAATACTGAGCTAGGGTTGCCGGAAAACTGTACGGGACGAAAAAGACGCCAATCTTTCCCCGCCAAATATGTAAATATAATATTGTATTTTTTTATCAAATTCGTAGGTTCTTGAAGGAATTTTAAAACTTTTTTCAACATTTTATAGTTATTATTGACTAATTTATATTTTTAACTATTTTTTTAAAAAAATCTTTTACTTTAACAGCCCGAAAAGTGGTCTGGAAAATTGCATTTTCAGAAAGTTAATCTGCTGTAAAATCAAAAAATATTATTTTAACAAAAAAATTTTATCGATTCCCAAACTTCCTCATATAGAGCTTTAAAATTCACCAGGTTTCAATACTAGGTGCGAGCAACACCTAAAGTGGTTCCCTTGTAAGATAAATTTAATTGAATGAAAAATATTAGCTATGTCGTACTTCAAAGACATTTTTCACTGTCATTTCATATATAAAATGTCTCGTAAGAGGGAAAGGGGAACAGGATAGACAGTCGAAGTTTGCATTACAAGTTAAAACGGCAGTAAAGGAAGTGAATAACAACGCTGATATATAATAGCTATATTATATCTTAAATATTGCTTGTATTGCTGTGAAATCTTAGTGAACGGAATATTACGCCATAAACACTTACAGGGCTAGAATAAATATTGTGCATAGATGTAGTCACATGACTAATGTATGAAATGCGATATATAATATTGATAATAACTTAAAAAATAGTATTAAAAATAAATATTTTTGTAAAAATCTCCCATTCATCCCCCATCTACCCTATATCCAGAGCGAATATTTGAGATCATGTGCATTTATAATTTTTGCATATACAGAAAATAATCTAAAAAATAAATAAGTTCTCACCTCATACTTCATATATGCAATCACTGAAATGAAACAAACGTCAATTAGCACCAAAAGATAGTCCCAAGCAATTTATAAACAATTTTTTATAAATAATGGAAAATCCAAACTTGAAACTTTCGCCATTAAATGCTTATCGTTGCTGATGGATTCCAGAACATAACTGTGTATTGTTAAGTGCTGTTCTCTACCGACAATATTAAAAATCCTAAGGTATGACATTTTACATAAGTATGTCATCCTTGGACAGATGACCCTATGTATTTATATAATGTATGTACTTTCACTTCGTGCATGTTCTATTGTTTCAAATTACATAATTTTCAATAAAATTGCAATATTTTTTAAATATAATTTTTATAATTTTTTTTATAAAATTAAATATGGATGATATAATTCGCAATAGATATGTTTTCTGTTTTATTTTCGAATAAATGTATAAATATTAATATCATAGAAATATATCTTTTTAGATTAGTCATAGATATATTTTTAAAATACATACCAGAATTCTAAATTTATTTTGTTGAAAAGGGAATATTAAATCTTTTTCAGAATACCTGCAATTCTCAAAAATTACTAAGAAGTGTTCCCGTTACACATTTTATATTTCATTGTTTTAAAAACATAAAATCCTTTTCTCTTCTATCAATACATATAAATTCCGTTTGAATTTTTCAACTGCATTTTATAAAGAATATTTTGTACAAATCTCACAAAGAGCATTTCATATTATTCTTTGATATAATATATTAAATTCTTGCGCAATATAATTTATGCAATAAGGAAAGAAAACTTTGAATTGATAACGCGTTTCCCAATATACACTATTTCTTTTAATGGAAGAATTCGCACATGAAATACAAAGTTAAATATTCTCTATAATTTTTATGTGTATTGTGATAACATTTAAAATTACTGTAGCAAATAATAGAAAGTCAATAGTGTAAGTGAATTGCCAAGAAATTGTAAGTTAAAATAGTTGTAAGTAGCTGGAGGTAAGAGTTTTCGGAATGAAAAATAAATTATAATTTGCAATAATGAAAAGAAAAGAAAAGGGCTCATAATATAACGTTATTAGGATCGTTCGGTAATTATATAAATACGTAACTCCTATGGTTGTTGCCTGGTCCGTCTGTCCGTCTATCCGCATATAACAGCGCAAAAACTACGTAACCGAATAGTTTGAAATTGAACATGTGTAATCGTTGCAGAATTTCGTCGAGCCATTTCCAGATGTATATTTCAATTACAGGGACAGTCAAAAGTATCCCCTTACATTACGGCCAATGGGAAAAATAGTTTCAAGGGAATTTTAATAATGTTACACACTTTCGAACATAATGAAATTGATATGCAATTGCACTTTTGACCATTACAAACACAAAATCTCAAATCTTCCGTGTGGACATCTCATTGTTCCAGGGGGGAATGTCCACCCCCCGGGCCACACCCTGAATTCAACACTGGTGAATGTCAACGCGTATTCATTTAGATCCGACGTTCTCCTTTGTGAATTTTGCCTCCTTCCCCTCGGGATTGCACTTCAACTCGAAACCGTAAGCTGAGTTCCCAAGGCCTTCATCCCTGAATTTTGCCTAATGTTGAGGAAAAAAGTCGGCCGGTTAAAGCGGAGTTCCGGTTAAGAGGGGGCCGGTTAAGAGGAAGGCTACTGTACGTAGCACCTATAGTTGTCGTCTTGTCCGTTCGTCATTCCTCATGTAACAGCTCAAAAACTACCCAGCCGAATGGTTTTAAATTTAATATATATAGTCGTTGCAGGATTTTGTCGTGTCATTTCAAATTTTAGGAAATTCTAATCTAAACTTAAAAAGGTATTAATAAAAGTTTTCTTCATTCTATTAAATCCTATGATAAGGTAATTAATTCAATGATATCACATGGTAGGTAATGATTGAACGTTGCCATGGGGATTACGTCTTATTTAAGATGGAGTCATATTGTTTCCGTATTACTAAATATAAAATATATAATGTTAATAAATTTTGCACTCATACATTTTTGCATAATAGTGCAACAGCTATTGTATCAAGATCTGAATATTTATAAACCTAGTTATATTACGAGCGCACCTCATTTGCCACGTTTGGTGTACAATTTCCGACTTGTTATAAATAAAATGTTTTAACTAATTCTCAAAAATAAAATTAAAGTTACTTTCAGTTAACACGAAAAATGTATATTTTTTTAATTTGGACAGTTTTCCTGTATAATAAATCAGATTAAATTTAAGGAGATTAAAGCAAATTTAGTCACCAGCAATTTCTATTAAAATATATGCAAAAACAGTAATGTGTCAATTACTGCAGACTATTGACTCCAAGAAATAAATCAGTCATTTTCTTTTTAAATGTATTGCAAGTGAATGGATTTCATTGACTATATTCCTTTCAAAATAACCTTACAATTTCAAAATGCAACACTCTTCAAAATTATACATATATATATATATATATATATATTCAAATGTCTCTCTACCTAGCATAAGATCGCGCTGCACTGTCTCAAACTCTCAGAAGGATCAAAATTAATTTTATAATTTCAAAATGAAAACTTAGGACTATAAATAGAAAACGCTGAAAGTCCAAAAGAGGAAATTCTTCAAGAGAGCAAAAAAAAAATAAGAACTTCTACTTCTGGTACTTACAGCGTTTTCCACTTCACTCATTTTGTGCTCTTAATTCAACACTTTAAAATGTGTGTAGTTATCCTATCGTTTAGGGTTTAAATACCTAATATTATTATTTGTAAACATTTCTTTTATTTATTTATTTAATATTTTTCACCTTGCTTAAAAATATCCCACTGATGTAAACAATAACAACAAGATCAAGTTGTGTAATGGCCACCAGTTGCTGCGCATTTTATCACTGGCACTTTCAGCGTTCTCCACTTCACTTCGTGTGGAATATTCAGCATTCTTCACATAACTCCTTGTGGCCTATTTAACAAGCGACATTTTCTACTCTTTTTTAACTATTTCTACTAAGGTTGCACTTCAAGGGTTCTCCTGTTTGTTAAGCTTGGCATTTAAGACATTTTTTAGTAATACATATATATATGATACGTTTTCATTAGTATCATATAAACATGTCGATCTTAAGCAACACCATACCCTCGTTATATAACTCAATGAAGAAATCATAGTTTTTGCAGTCTTAAAATCGTGAAAAAAAGTGGAAAGTCAGGCTGCCGTTCATTAGAAGGTTTTCCGAAGAATAAAAAATCGAAACCTTTAGATTCATCATACATTTATTATTTGACAATATGATGCACCAAACTCCACTAGCCATATATTATCCATATTCGGGCAGTTGCTACGTCGTAAAATATAAACCACTAGATGTTACGTATTAGAACAACATGATGAAGATTCAGGAAAAATGTTCTCCGGGTGACGTGGGTTAATTAAGTAACTCAATAATCGTAAATTTCTCTCCCTGCTAGCCCATGCAATCGGTTATATACTCGCAAAAACTGCATGCGTATGAATACAATACATGTGAAATGACAAATCAAGTAAAAGTAGCCGGAAGGACGCGAGAGATGCAGAATACGATAGGGCCTAGCTCCGGGAGGAGGGGAGAAGCACGCGTGACGACGATGCGAACTATTTAGCCCCCGCGTCAGAATTATTGCGCAAACAATGGCTGGCGGGATTTGCAAGGAATTGTGGGAAAATGAACATTATCGAACAATGCTATTAAAAATATTCGAAAGAAAAGGAATTTTGGTTTTAGAATAAAATTAAAAAAAAAAGTAATTTAATGGGTTTTATAAGATGAGGTAAATGAATTAAGGTTTTTAGACTAATAAAAGAATACGTAGGTTTATATCCATGAAATAAAAGACAAAAGACATTAAGATATTATTAAAGATAGATAAAAAAGAAAAAATGTTAAGAATTTGGAATAGTTTTATTACGATAAAAGGTTTAAAGAAAATTTTTATTATTACATATATATATATATGTATGTGTGTGTGTGTGTGGTGTGTGTATGTTTTTGATCTTTTGGTACTTTGAGCGTTTTTTCATTTTTAGTGCTCAACTCTTTCTCTCACCAGCTAAACAGAAGGTTGAGTAAAAATAAGCTGAAGTTGTTCCATTTCTGAAACTTAGTTTGATTATTCTCACACTTTGAGACAATGATTAAATAAAAAGACGAGTATTATTATTATTAGAAATCAAAAAACGTAAAATTTGGAAGCTATATACTTAGTAAAGTTTCAAAGACGCAACTTTTATTCTTTAAATTATTCAGAAAAATAATTTTCAAAGTGCAAATTCACAAATTAATTATTTAATTTTTAGTGATATACATGAAGTATAAAATATGTAATATAAGATGACATTTTTCAACGATGTATTTACAAATGCATATAGCAACTTATATCTGAACATGACAGGGATTCGTTTATAATACGATTAAATTTTAAAAATCGATTTATTTCAGGCTTTTATTTGTCTGTTATTTATTTAAAACAGAATATGGCTTAAGTGACCTACAACTGTAAACAGCACAATACCATTAAGTTACTAAGCTCAAATATTTATATTAAAACGAAAGAAAAATTGGGTTTTATAAGACAATTTAGTAAAGAAAAAAAGTTTTAAAAAACTACTGTATCTTTTTATATACAAAAACAATACAGAATAAAAAATTTTGCTGACGAATAATCAAGTGCCTCCTAAATCTTCATATAAAGTATTCTCATTAGAATACTCATTAAACATTTATGCAGACATTTCGTCTCGAAAAGATAAACATTCTAAATCATTTCTAACAGAAGTGAAACTTGGCGAAAGCATATTTAAAGCTAACATTTAAGCTCGCATAAATTTTAAAGGTAAACATTTCAGTAGAAATTTCTTTTTGATTAGTATTGAAATAACTTTTCCTTGCATATGCATTACATGTTACAATCATGTGTCTTAATGGAAGTGAATTTTCATTATTTAACTTTAAGCATGTTACATAATTTTAGAGAACTTAAATATTATAAATATTATATTAACAAATAACTCAACTTTATTTGCTCTTAAAAACTGAGTTCATATAATTCATACATAAAGTCAATGTGCTTAAATGTGATGAACCGTAAAATTGACAATCTTCTTGCACATAACATTTCTGTAATTATATACACACATCGTTAATTATCAAACATCGACAAACCCCCTAAATGCGGAAAAGAATTCCAAAATCGAGTTCAACAATTCATTTTTTTTATTCTTCAATGTGAAATAACAACATCGAAGTCATAATATATATCATTTGAGATTAATTTTGGAAAAAAATATGAATTTTAACCGATGAATTTTTTAAATAGAAACTGATTTCTAGAAACTTCAGATATGCGAATCCAAAATTACAGTTCCATCCGGCAAGTTATTTTTCAGTTATGCTTAAGAAATCAGATCTTAAAAAATCAGATTGCCTGCATTTCAATCTGATTTGCAACTATTAAAAATGAATTTAACATTAAGTGTTGCAAAGTTTAAACCTACTTATTACTAAAATTATTTGGCCACATAACCGGCAGAAGGAATGCAAAGAAAATGTTTACCGAATAAAACAAATATGATGTCAAAATTATGTGTTAATATTGAAAATGTTAATATTTATGACAATTTCAAAATTTAGACTACTCCTAAGGTACAAATTAGGTATAGCATTAATTAACAGACCTTATTACTAATCGGTTGGTATCGGTCACGTTTTTATACAATGATTTCTAATAGAGTAAGTAGAGGTCGTTATCCTGATTTTTTCCACTGTACTTATCAGTATTAAACAGTAAGAACATTGAATACTCATTTTAAGTCAAAATGGCTTGCAAAAAATAAGCATATTCTCTTTTTAAAGCCCCTTACTTATTTTGTTTAAGAGAAGGAAATAGTATTTTTAAATTATTTTTTTTTTCTCACATTATATAGTAGCACTGTGCGCCAATTGTAAAATGGCATCTTAAACTATCAAAAATTGAAACAGGCGATTACTCATTACCTAACATACTTATCGAAATACGGTTTTTACCATAAGACAGTGGACGTTACATGCTGTTATAGAGCTTTTTCTATTGTCTACTCAAATATTAAGTATTTTTAAAAAAGCTGTTAATTTTGAAATTTCTAATGGAAACTTTTCAAAGTTTATCATCTTTTAAAAATACTTAAAATTTAGGGAGAGAAATTTTAAAAGCGCACTACGTCGATATCGGAGGTTCATTTAAGGATGGGGAAAACTGCATTTCAAAAATTAAATTAGGTAATGAGTTAAATTTTAGTATAACATTAATATAGGATAATTTGTATATCCTCCCCTTTACCGACAGAGCTTGAACAATGCCATCTTTCATTCGTTTTATAAGTCTTTAACTAATTCCTGAAAAGATTTACGATAGATGTGCAGATACCTGCAGTACCTTTGTACACGTAAAAAAGGTTTTACGCCTAATTAATTAAAAAAAAAGCCCCACCAGTGGCTGAGAGGTTCTGCTCTCGAAGCTGGTAGACGGGAGGTGCTGGTTTCGAACCCAATCGCGCCCGTCGGCCTAACCGTTTCGGAGTTTTCGTGGTTTTCTTCGAAACCGTGGATTCCCACGCGTAAATACGGGTTAGGTTCCCTTAGAAAGACCCCCACGAAGGGCACTCCCCCCAGGCCCTATATCCCACGTGTTGATAATCGGCCGTCATAAACACAAACCAAACCAAACCTAATTTTAAAAAAAGATTAATTATTTCATATCGCGTTGCGTATCTTCTTTTTAAATTGTATCTAAGAAGAGTCATTCCTATTTATAAGCAGACTAATCTTTTAGAAATTCTCATTTCTTAACATTCTAAACATTCTTAAAAAAGTAATTAAATTCAAAATTTTAAATTGACTTGAACAGCAATAGATTAAATGACGTAATTAATTTATATTAGAGAACACAACAAACAAAATAGTTTGAAACAGTTGGTCCATTCTTTTAGATTTAAATCGAAGCAAACATGTAATATATATATATATATATATATATGAGAACTATGCAAATACTCCTTATGTTTTGCCTCAGAACTTTTCATTTTCTTGTGCTCAATTTTGAAGAGTAATGTTTGTCTTTTTAGCTAATAGGCTATCAAAACCCGAGAGCTAATGTGTCCGCAGCTTCTGAATGTACAATCGTGGAAAAAAAGAGTAAACACCCCCTACTAACTCCTCAACAATTTATCGTAGACGAAAGTTACTGGTACCGAACGATTGGAAATAAAGTCTATTTTCAAATTATGTATATAAAATTTGATTAGGGGGCCATCTGCATATTAACACGAGTCCAAACTTCATATTTTTCAATATCAATAACCAATTTTAACGAAATATTTCAAATCTTCGGTTCAAACTATGCCTAGACACGAAATTTCAAGTCATTTGTATGATAAGTTTTTGAATTATAAACATTCAAAATTGAGTGCTTCTAATGTTAAATTACATTTTCATATTTTTATTTATGCTCCTAAAATTATGCTCCTAATGTGCTAATTTTTTGTGTAGCATTAATACTAATATACCCAAACATAAATACGTTAAATTTGCAATTTTTATAATTTTATGAAATGAATTATGAATTATGAAATTAATGTTTGAAAAAATTATGAATAGTAACCTACAATTTTTTTTAATGGATTTAGATTTATTAAGTCCTGCTTTATGGAAATCCAAAATTTCACATTTTTCTTCCAAGTAGTTTTCAAATTATGCTTATAAAACGGCAAAATGATGGTTTAAGGGGCCGTCTATGATAGAAGTGACTAGATATTTTGAAATTTCTTACACTGTCCTGTAATCTAGCAGATTTCATTGACTGCTTGAGTGACGCTTAAGGTGCCTTGATCAAGAAGGGGGCTCTCTCGGTTAATAATCGAGTACCGAACTTCAATTTGGATACAGCCCTTAAAATACGCTCGTTTTAAAATAATTAATTTCTCGGAAACTTATGGTACGAATTGCATAAAAATTTGTGTTTAGGCTAATTAAATGGTGTAGAATTTATTTATGCTGTCAGAATTGTGTACTGCTATTGAAGAAAACAAAGTTATGGTTCGTTTTAATATGTAGATGGCCCCGTAAGCAAATTTTATATACACCATTTAAAAGTAGACTTTATTTCCAATCGTTCCATACCAGTAACATTCTTCTACGTTAATTTGTTTAGGAGTTAGTTGGGGGTGTTTACTTTTTTCTTACACGACTGTACGTACACTATATGGCCAAAGGTGACCGGTCACTTGCGATTTTAGACGTTTTGTTAAATATCTAGAAAAATAATTGAAGAATTAACCTGAAACTGCAGGTGTGTAAACAGTATAGTATAGATCATATATTTCCGCGAAGATTTTTTTTCCCGAAACCCCATAGGGGACCGTCAACAAATTGAAAAAGAACGAATATCTTTTGGATAACCCTGAAAAAAAAATATGTAGCAAAAGCGTTCAAAATCGAGATTATTAATAAGTGGCTTATTGTAATATACTGTGTTCCTTTATATGAGGCTAGCATGTATACTCGTAGAGAAATTAAGGTTTTTATAAAAACAGTCCCAAATTTCGCAGTGTTTTTTGCTTATAATTTGCAGACAGAGTTCTTAATATAACAAAAAGTTCTTTTCAAAAAAATATGACAAACAATATTGTACATAATACTCTGCAATCAGAATTTAAAAATAATAAAAATTGGATGAAAAATAAGCACGTTTACTAAAAGATGTTTCACTGAGCATTTGCGAATGCAATCAAAATATAATAAGCAGAATGTATTATCTAAGTATACAGAGCAACTTTTGTGAAAGTCTCAAAATCATAGCTTGAATATTCTGAAAATTATCGTCGATAAAATAAGCACGAAATCCGTTGTTTCCAAAAGGAAGCAAAAAGATGAGGGTTGTATCCAAATATACGTGCAATATTGTGTACGCTATCTTGGCACTAATCAACAGATATTTGATACATCCCCTCATCTTTTTGCTTCTTTTGGAGAACAACGGATTTCGAGCTTACTCTATCGACGAAAATTTTCAGAATTTTCAAGCTATGATTTTGAGACTTTCACGAAAGTTGCTCTATATACTTAGCTAATACATTATGCACATTATATTTTGTTTGCATTCGCGCATGCGCAGTGAAACATTTTTTTGTGAACCTGCTAATATTTCATCCAAATTTTATTATTTTTTAAATTCTCATTGCAGGGTATTATGTACAATCTTATTTGTCATATTTTCTGAAAAGAACTTTTTTATATTAAAACTCTGCAAATTATAAGCAAAAAAATTGGCAAAATTTGGGGGTTGTTTTTATAAAAACCTCAATTTCTGTACGAGTATACATGCTATCCTCATAAAAAGGTTGGTTGTTTGGTTGTGTTTATGACGGCCAATTATCAACACAAGGGATATAGGCCCTAAGGGGGGGTTGTCCTTCGTGGGGGTCTTTCTAAGGGAACCTAGCCCGTATTAACACTTGGAAATCCAAGGTTCGAAAAAAACCACGAAAACCGATTAGGCCGACGGGTGCGATTGGTTTCGAACACAGCACTTCCCGTCTACCAGCTTCGAGAGCAGAACCTCTCGGCCACTGGTGGGGCCCTTATAAAAAGGAACACAGTATATTGCAATAAGCCACTTATTAATAATATCGAGTTTGTGATGGATTTATAACCATCTTAGATATCATTAACTGATTTCAAAACAGGAAACCATTCAAGAATACGAACATTTGAACACGTAAATAAATACATTAAGTAATAATAAATCATTCTGTAATAAACAAACTGTTCTATTTTAGCTAAATTATCGTACTCAAAATAAACAATTACATTAATAAATAAAATATGATTATAGATCATCCCACGTACGAAGCAAGAGTCTGACGACATCATCGAAAAGAACTTATAAACATTTAATATTATTTTGTTAGTTGGTTGTTAGTTTCTCTAAGTATAACATGTAAAATTAATATAAGAAAAAGCTGCAATATGAAGCTGCAACATTTGTATTTTTTAAGATAGAATATAGTTTTAAAATGTTGCTCAACAAACACGGAGAACTCGTCAGTTTCATTTCTTTCAGTGTTCATAAAATTAATAAGAAAAAACAAATATTTTCTCTACAGTTAAGAAACGATACGTCTTGATGGGTTTACACTCGGTGCGAAACTGTACAATGAGGATTGCTGATGAAGAAAGATAAAGGTAAGAAATTACCTACATTATTATTATATTTAATTGTATTTTCATGGCCAGAATCAGAATAATATTTATTTATTTATCTAAGTATTAGCGCGGGTAACTTACTGTACAGAGCAGAGGCGGCTTTTTTCCCAACAATTTGATTCCGAGACTGAGAAATTCTGATATTTTAGTAGATAAATAATATTTGTGAAAAAAAAACTATTGGCCATAGAGGTATGCACATTAAAAAGAAATTGAAAAATATTGAAAAATATAGTTCGTCAGTTATTTGATGATAAAATAAATATTGTGCATTGTTTTTTTTTTTTTGTTTTTTTTGCTGATATATACGAAATGTTAAACAATTGAAGAAAACTAGATATATATAAGAAGTTTTATATAAAATAATAAAACAGCAATTCCTCTTTACCAACAAAACTAAAATAACTAGTAAAATGGCCGCATCACGTGAGATACAGCTTGTAGAAAAACTTAACGCTAGTAACTACAGCAATTGGAAATTCAAAACTGAGATGTTACTGATTAGAGAAGATTTGTTCAACGTAATTAGCGAAGATAGGCCCACGCCAATCACAACCGATTGGGAGAAAAAGGACAGGAAGGCTAGAGCCATAAATAACCTGTCAATTGACGATTCTCAAATCGTTCATGTAAAAGGGCTTAACACAGCCAGAGACACTTGGAACGCACTTAAAACGATACACGAAATGGCAAACTTGTCTAGTAAATTATTTTTGTTAAGAAAGCTTTATGGAGCCAAGCTCTAAGAAAACGGAAACCTAATCAAACACATAACATACATCCTAGAACTAATAGACAAACTCTCAGCGATCGGGGAAACAATCAGCCATTCCCATCTTTCAGCTTTATTGCAGTATTCGCTACCCCCTAGTTATAATACTTTAATTACTGCCCTTGAATCACGGAATGAGGACGAGCTTGCACCACAATTTATTAGAAGTAAATTAACAGATGACTACAATAGAAGGGTTGAAAACGCAGACCAGGGTGAAAACTCAACAAAAGTGTTTAAAACGCAAAAGAGATATCCAAATGATAATTTTAAAAAAGATAAACAGTGCACGCATTGCAATTGAGAAATCACACGTACAGAGAATGTTGGCATTTGAAAAATCGAAACAATCACCCAAATACACAAAAACAACAACAACCATACAAAAACAAACATTACTCATCATCGTTGTGTTATCAACAATCGGATAACCAGACAGGAAACACTGACCGCGAATCAGTAGACAAGAGAAATTATAGAACGGAAACAAAACCAGATCAAAGCAGCGACGCAGCCTTTCTAATAGACAAAGCAGGAAAACAAACCTGGATTATTGATTCTGGTTCATCTTCACGTATCCTAAACAATAAAGATGACTTTACTAAATTAAATGACACCGAAAAATCAACGGTTATAATTGCCAACGGCAAAAC
Source organism: Maratus speciosus (assembly GCA_963932465.1). NCBI lineage: Eukaryota > Metazoa > Arthropoda > Arachnida > Araneae > Salticidae > Maratus > Maratus speciosus. Next base: position 322,085,460 of record OZ010789.1, read on the forward strand.
TCTAAACTCGCTAGGTACAGGAGAAATAACATTCACGACGAAAACATCCGATGGAGGCATAAATAAAATTACGTTGAAAGAAGTGTTGTATGTACCGGAGCTAGAATCTAATTTAATTTCAGTTAGTAAAGCCACAAAGAATGGGTATAAATTATTATTTGATAAAGATCGATGCACGCTGCCCGAAATGGGAAAATCTATTTGGAGGCAAAAATGAAAAATAACCTATACGAAATTGAATTATTAGAAAATACAGATAGGAATATAGTAAATATGGCACATGAATGCAAAAATAAAGATTGCTGGAATTTTGGCACAAACGCCTAGGGCATAGAAATTATAATTCCATAAAGGAAATGGTTAAAGACGATTTAGCCTATGGCATAAAACTAAATAATTGCAATCATGGAACAACATGCGAAACGTGCATACAAACAAAAACAAGCGATGCTCCCTATCCCAAAACAGTGTATAGAAACAAAACAGGTAGAGTACTCGATCTAGTGCACACGGACGTATGCACAGCGGTAGGAACCCCCACAATAGGTGGTAAAACAATGTTTGTAATTTTCATTGACGACTACTCTAGATTTACTGTAATATACTTATTAAAACATAAAGATGAAGTACAGGATAAACTGATCGACTATATAGCTATGGTTCGAAATCAGTTCGGGATATATCCGAAAGCAATAAGATCGGATAACGGGGGAGAGTACATAAATAGTGGGATAGAGGATTACTTAAGAAAAAGGGGCATTAAACATCAATTAACCGTGCCATATTGTCCGAGCCAAAATGGCATTGCGGAAAGAAAAAAATGGGTCGCTATTAGACATGACTAGAAGCCTACTGAGAGAAGCAGATCTGCCACAAAGATTTTGGGGAGAAGCAATTAACACTGCGAATCATTTACAAAATCGCTTACCAACAATATCGACAAATAAAACCCCATTTGAGCTATGGTTTAATCGCAAACCGAATTTACACTATTTGCGAACATTCGGGTGCAAAGCTTACGTATACGTGAATAAACAACATCGAGGAAAATTGGACGACAGGGATCAGGAAGGGATTTTTGTAGGATACGATAACAACGCAAAAGGATATCGCGTGTACACTAAAGAAAATAAAATTGCAATTGGCAGAACAGTGAAATTCATAGAAAATAGGAAAATTAACCTAAAAGAAAGTAAAGAGACAGAAAACTCATATGACGACAAAAATTACATTGAAACGCAGATAAACAACACAACCGAAGAACCAACCACGTCCAAACAACCGACCTATGAACCAAGAAGAACCGAAAGATCGAACAGGGGGGTACCAACAGACAGATATGCCTGTTATGTAAAAAATAATGATATGACAGAGCCCACTAGTTGGAATGAAATACTGGAAATAAATAATCCCAAAGAAAAGGAAAATTGGCTTAAAGCCACACAAGCGGAAATCAATTCGCTGAGAAAACACAACACATGGGAATTAGTGGATCCTCCACCTAACAAAAAGCTTATAGGTTGCAAATGGATATTCAAAAGGAAATTAGACAGTTACGGGAACACTCAAAAGTACAAAGCACGTTTAGTAGCCAAAGGGTTAAGTCAAAAATATGGGGAAAACTATGACGAGACTTTCGCCCCAGTAGTGTCACAAACAACCGTCAGAACATTTTTGGCAGCAGCCGCATATAAGAAGTTGAACGTGAGACACGTAGATATCGACACAGCTTTTCTATACGGTTAATTAGAAGACGAAATTTATATGAAACAACCGGAGGGCTACATTGAGAAACACTCAGAAAACAAAGTCTGTAAACTGAAAAAATCCATCTACGGACTTAAACAGGCAGCCAGAACTTGGAATAAAAGAATCGAACAATCTTTGAAAAATTTAAACTTTCAACAAAGCACCGTGGACACATGTCTATACACAAGAAAAGAAAGCAAGATTACGACTTACATAATAGTTTACGTAGATGACATTTTGATAGGCGGTGAAAATGAATCAATTGAAAAAATAATAAAATCTTTCAAGAAAGAATTAGAATTAAAGGACCTTGGGGAAGTATCTCACTATTTACGCATGGAAATAAGGAAATCAAAAAATGGGTATAAATTGAATCAAAGATTAAAAATAGAAGAACTCGCAAGAAAATTTAATCTAGAACACGCAAAACCTGTAAGCACTCCCATGGATGCCAGTTTTCACAAATTAGAAGACGACGAAAATTTAATGCCTAACAATACGAAATTCAGGCAAGCAATAGGATCAATCCTATACATAGGAACCACTACACGCTCAGATATTTCAGCCGCAGTTAACATACTCAGCAGAAGGTGCAAAACGCCACGTTTTAAAGATTGGAACGCTGCGAAACGGATAAAAAACTATCTAAATATAACGAAAAACCTCAAACTCACATTGAGTACAAAACAGGAACCAAAACTCATCGGTTTTTCTGACTCCGACTGGGCGGGGGACACAAGAACGAGGAAATCCACAACAGGGAACATATTCATGGTGGGAAATAGTCCCATACAGTGGTATAAAAAAAGGCAAAATTGCATTGCCTACTCATCAGTGGAAGCTGAATTCGTTGCTGCAGCTAGTGCAGGACAGAAAATTGCCTGGCTAATAAAACTATTAGCAGATCTAGACTTAAAACAGAATTTACCAATAATACTGTATGAAGACAACCAGAGCTGCATCAAGATGGTGGAGAATGAAAAATTTTCAAAGCGAACCAAACATATCGATGTTCGCTATCACGCGATAAAAGAGATGAAAGAAGACGGTATACTAGAACTTCGTTACTGCCCAACACAAGACATGACAACAGACGCCCTGACCAAGCCACTGGGCAAACCACAATTTGGAAAACATCGAGAATCGATGAAACTACTACACGATGCATCTGAGATGGTTAAGGAAGGGTGATGGATTTATAACCATCTTAGATATCATTAACTGATTTCAAAACAGGAAACCATTCAAGAATACAAACATTTGAACACGTAAAGAAAAACATTAAGTAATAAAAAATCATTCTGTAATAAACAAACATTTCTATTTTAGCTAAATTATCCTACTCAAGAAAAACAATTACATTAATAAATAAAATATGATTATAGATCATCCCACGCACGAAGCAAGAGTCTGACGACATCATCGAAAAGAACTTATAAACATTTAATATTATTTTGTTAGTTGGTTGTTAGTTTCTCTAAGTATAAGATGTAAAATTAATATAAAAAAAAGCTGCAATATGAAGCAGCAAAATTTGTAATTTTTAAGATAGAATATAGTTTTAAAATGTTGCTCAACAAACACAGAGAACTCGTCAGTTTCATTTCTTTCAGTGTTCATAAAATTAATTAGAAAAAACAAATATTTTCTCTACAGCTAAGAAACGATACGCCTTGATGAATTTACACTCGTACGAAGCTGTACAATGAGGATTGCTGATGAAGAAAGATAAAGGTAAGAAATTACCTATATTATTATTATATTTAATTGTATTTTCATGGCCAGAATCAGAATAATATTTATTTATTTATCTAAGTATTAGCGTGCGTAACTTACTGTACAGAGCAGAGGCGGCTTTTTTGCCAACAGTTTGAACGCTTTTACTACATTAGATTTTTCATGATTATCCAAAAGATATTCGTTCTTATTCAATTTGTTGACGGTCCCCTATAGAGTTTCGGGAAAATATCTTCGCGGAAATATATGACCTATACACTATACTGTTTACACACCTGTAGTTTCAGGTTAAATCCTCATGTATTTTTCTCGATATTAAACAAAACGTCTAAAATCGCAAGTAACCGGTCACCCTCAGCCATATAGTGTATGTATGTGGGGCATTCTCACAATCTTTTGCCTTTTCGGAAAAAAAAAATCTGACAAAATTAAACTTGCTAAAATAACATTTTAATCTGATAGACGAATGCCTTAATGATTAGAAATAAGGAAAAAATGTTGAGCAGTAAAAAAAAAAATTATTTAACTGATGTTTAAGTTAAATTTGCGAATTTAATTTTCCTTACCATTTTACCTCTATAACGTTTTATTTTCTTCTAAATTTTTACTTATAATGAATTTGCATAGTACCCACAGGACATTCAAATAAGAAATAATAACAATGTAGTACTTTTAATACAAAATTTTTGTATAACATTGTCTTAAAGGGGTGTTAAAAAAGGGACGTTAAGGTAAAAAAAGGGGATGGTATTGGAAAAAAGGGACGAAATGGTAAAAAAGGGGACGGCAAGGGTGGAACGGTAAGGAAAATTATTTTTAGGAAAATCATGTTAAGACTAAGTGATAGAAACAATGTTTATTGATTTTTAGAAACAGTTGTTAACATTGGATTAAATTATTATTATTATTTTTTAATTTACCTCGAAAAGTGCAGGAATAAACCTTGGAGACGGTGAGATACCAATAAAGCCACGATGCTTGGAATTGATATTTAATTGCTGATTTAAATTCTACAGTAAATTTCCTGCCAAAGAATTTTAGACATTATTTCTCTAGCATACTTCTGCATGAGAAAAAACTTGAAAAAATTTCTGTGGCTGCATCTGAAATGATTTTCTGTATAATTTTCCTATTATTTTATAGATTCCTTACCATCCCTCTTCTATAAAAGAGGGATGGTAAGGAATCTAAAACCCAGGGACAGAGTTTAAAAAATAATAACAACCCTAAAAATGTGTGCAGGTTAATTTTTAGCTACATATATATATAAAACAATAATTCCAGTTTCAGAAAAAAATTACATCGAATTATTTTTATTGAAACAATTTTATCCAGACAGCTCCAAACTTAAAAATCAGCATCAGGGACACGGGACGGTAGATGAGTTTTCCTGGTATATGGACCCCCAACATCTTCCAAAACTTATTTATCTCGTTAACATTGTTATGCAATCATGCAATGGGGTGTTCCCCAGTATATGAAATAAAAGAAAAACACAAAAAAGTGTATTAAATAAAAAATTATTATTCAGGGACATGAAAGTCAACAGATTGTGTGAATGCTCCATGTACAGTCGTGGGAAAAAAAGTAAACACCCCTTACTAACACTGCAAAAAATTACCGTAGAAGAAAGTTACAGGTACCACACGATTGGTAATAAAGTCTAATTTTAAATGATGTACATAAAATTGGCTTAGGGTGTCATCTACATATTAAAACGAACCATAACTTTGTTTTTTTTTTCAATAGCAGTACACAATTCTAACAGCATAAATGAACTCTACAACCTTCAATTAGCCTAAAAATAAATATTTATTCAATTCGTACGATAAGTTTCCGAGAAATTAAATATTTCAAAACGAACATATTTTAGGGGCTGTATCCAAATTGAAGTTCGGTATTCGATTGTTGACAGAGAGAGTCCCCTTCTAGATCAAGTCATCTTTAAGCGCAACTCAAGCAATCATTGAAAACTGCTAGATTACAGGATAGCATAAGAAGTTTCAAATATCGAGTCACTCTATCATAGACGGCTCCTTAAATCATCCTTTTGGAGTTTTTAAGCATAATTCGAAAACTACTTGGAAGAAAAATGCGAAATTTCGGATTTCCATAAAGCATAAATTAATAAATCTAAATCTATCAAAAAAATGTAGGTTGCAATTCATAAGTTTTACGAATTAATTTCATAATTCATATCATAAAATTATAAAAACTGCAAATTCAATTTATTTATGTTTGGATATTTTAGTATTATTGCTACAGCAAAAATTAGCACATTAGGAGTATAATTTCAGGAGATATTAATAAAAATGTGAAAATGTAATTTAACATTGGAAGCACTAAATTTTGAACGTTTATGATTCAAAAATTTATAATTCAAATGACTTGAAAATTGTTATCTAGGCATAGTGTGAAAAGAAGATTTGAAATATCTTGTAAAAATTGGGTACTGCCATTGAAAAAAAATGAAGTTTGGGTTCGTTTTAATATGTAGATCCCAAAGCTTTCTTCTATCTCATACATTTTAATAGTCCAAATGCATTACAAATTATAATACTTCATTATTAGTAGTACAATGCTGTACCAACTTTGACATTCATCTTAATTTTCTGCTTCAATAAAATAATCGGAGTACAAACGAATTAATCCCCGTAAGGCATGGTGACGTCACGGCGACGTCGTTGTGAAGTCACACTGTGATTTTGTGACAGTCGATGTGACGTCACGTGACGTCGATGTGACGTCATAGTGACTAGAATGCGAGGTCGTTATGGCCGTTTTAGAGGTCGTTTGTGACGTCACATTGTGACCACTCTGTGAAGTCACGGTGTGACGGATTTGTGAAAAGTGTGTCATTTGGGACAATTTTGGCATTAACTTTGTGACGAACCTGTGACGAAAGTGACAATGCTTTGAAGTCACACTGTGACCAATTTGTGAAATATGTGTCATTTGTGACGAACTTGTCATAAACACTGTGATTTCAAATGAAAATGAAATTTCAAATTAATTGCTTAAAAGATTCAAATAGTGAAAAAGATTCCATGCTGGGACTCGAACCCGGGCCATCAGTACAGCGCACTGACATTCTACCGACTAAACCACATGGAACGATACCCAGGCTGGAAAATTTCTCACTATTACATGTTGGCAAGGCTACAAACGTAGCACAAGATGGAATATTCAGCGTGAGCCACCAACATGATGCAAACACGAAACTTAATTAAATCCAGCATCGATTAAAATTATATTAATACTTGGAAATTTTTCCAGAGAGAACCAACCATTTGCCTTGCATACAATATTTCAAATGAAAATCAAATTTCAAATTAATTGCTTAAAAGGCAATTTTAATTTGAAATGTTGTATGCAAGGCGAATGTTTCTCCCTGGAAAATTTTCCAATTATTAATATAGTTTCAATCGATGCTTGATTTAATTAAGTTTCGTGTTTACCCCATGTCGGTGGCTCACGATAAATATTCCATCTTGTGCTGCGTTTGTAGCCTTGCCAACATGTTATAGTGAGAAATTTTACAGGCTGGGCGTCGTTCCATGTGGTTTAGTCGGTAGAATGTCAGTGTGCTATATTGATGGCCCGGGTTCGAGTCCCGGCATGGAATCTTTTTCACTATGTTGGCCTTTGCGTCTTTTAAGCAATCAATTTGATATTTGATTTTCATTTGAAATATTGTATATAAGGCGAATGATTCTCTCTGGAAAAATTTCTAAGTATTAATACAGCGATGAATTTTAAAATAAACTTTTCCTGTAAATATAAAATCTTATATATTTACCATACTTTTTAGCAAAATATCGCTATTTTGGAGTCTATTCTTCTAAAACATTTTAAAATTTTCCACTTAAAAAACAATGCTTATCAACTGACATATTTTTTTATTAAGTTCTATGCTTGATATTGAGTTCAAGCTTGATATTTAGAATGTGTAAGTTTTTTAATTTGTTGTGATTTGTCATTGCTTTATTAAATCTGAACATGGAGACTAACGGATATTAATACAACTATTATTTATAGAGCGGCATGATAAGCGATATTTATTTAAATTTTTTATTCCCGTGTATATTGTATTTTGTGAATATGAGCTAAATAGATTTGGTATGTTTTATAGGAAAAGACTGATCTGGGAAATAGAAAAAAAACGAGTAAGAAAAATCATGCGTTAAGCATAGATTATAAAATACTTTCCAACACTTTTTGAATGCTTTAACAAGACATCGTAATTTAGGGAAATGACGTAAATAAGATAACTAAGTAAACATTTTAGAAAACGCATAAAACATTTGAAAAACTGATTTCAGCAGTTACCGTCCATAGCCAAATATGTTTTCCAATTCTTTTGAAAAGCCCTGTATTTGATCTGTAGGTTGATACACTGAAAAAAATGAAGTACTCAAAAATGAGTAAACCGACGTACTCATATCGAATTGAATATATTTTGGATCAAAAATGAACCTATGTTTTCTCTATTTTGAAACATTACATGTTATCAAAACCAAACAAATGAATAGTTTTGTACCCTGTAATGGTTCATTTCATTTATAGCGGCATAAATGATGTTTATTAATGTAAATATTAAATTATGCACAGCATTTTAAAAATAATTTAAAAGTGCTTGGAAATAAGGCTCTTGTCATAAAAATATTCGATTTGAGTATCTTGTTAAGAATTTTGCTATTTTTCTTAATAAATAATCAATTAAACATTTCTTGTTAAGAACTTTGAACGGGAAATAAATGTCAGCACATTTTTACTGTAAATTTTAGTTGTTTTTTTTTTTTTTTTTTGGTGGGGGGGCAGTACATAACGATTCATATTTGATCACAACCATGGAATAAAAAATGAGTACATGTGTTTCTCAACTTTGAGTACATTTGGATCGGAGCTATTTTGAGTATGTGACGCATTTAAAATTGAGTACTTTTTACTCAATTTCAAGTACCCATTTTTTTTAAGTGCATATATACCATATAATGGGAAAATTTAGTTTAGCAAGAAAACGCCTAACAGGTTGAAATTCTTTTTCAGCAATTTATACTAATGTATGGAAACATACTTGAATAATTTTTTACAACCCTGTACTTTACCTAGAATCTTTATTACACGCCACTATTTAGTTAAAATTTAATTCAAACTAAGACACTCTTAAAACTGCTGAAATCACATTTCCAGAAATTATAATATATAGACGGCCATGTATCCAATTCTTTACGTGACCCTGTATATCATTTTATGTATATTCTACAAACATTTCTTGGTAAATTAAATGCAGTTCAGCGAAAAACAGCATAACTCATTTAAAAACCACCTTTAAGCAATTTGCGCGCATACCCAGTAATCCTTACGAATACTTTTGTGTAGCCTTGTATAGGAATTATAGCATTTATATACACCATATACTATGCATAAATATAGTGAATCATAAAAGCGCATATCATAATTAAAAATGCATTTCCAGCAATCATCGCTAATGAACAGTACTTCGGATACAATATAGTATCTGAAATATTTAGTGTGTCCCTGTAAATGCTATATACGTGTTATTCGTATTATACATGAAATAATTTATAGAATGTAAACCTCAGAGACATATATCAGTTTCATTATATATGAAATAGATTAACATAATTAAAGTATTCCGCAAACAATTCCATCCACCCCTATATCATTATGTATTTGAATTCCTTTTTTATCCCTGTAAATGAACAATAACTATTCTTTGCATCGCATAGCCAACAGAATGCATATTTTAGTGCACTTCATAAATGCATATAAATTTTATTATGTTTGAAAGCGTGCGTAAAATAATTAAAAATCATTTGAAACGATTTTTCAGATAGGCCGTAATGTAACGAAAAACTTTTGGCTGGCCCTGTAAATGAACAAAGCATGCTACAAACTTCATTACAAATAGGTACCGTGCTATGGTAAACGTCAATAACATCCAAAAATTTCAGGGCAATCCGAGTATATTTTCGAGAGTTAGAGTTCGGACAGACGGAGAGACAAACCTAAGTCATAAGAACTTTTCAACTTGTGTCTTACATTATGTATCCTGTATTATATGAACTTTTAAAAAATATACACTAAAGCAGTTTAATCTATAACTTCCTATCAGGCATGAAAAACACTTTATTTCAATGCTTAAATATCATATTTTACTTTTTAGTGCCGATAATTACGCGTATCATAAACGTAGAAAATGAATTTACAATAGAAGAAAATTTAATAACCGATTCAGAATGTCTATAATTAAATGTTTGATTAAAATCACAAGCAGAAAAAAGGCTTACATACAATTTAAAAAATAAATATACCAATTTGAAAAACACTAAAAATAATAATTAGTATTTATAATTGTACTATTAAACAACAGCAAACTACAATAGATAAATTAAATGCATTATTAGATTTAACAATATCTCAAAAATATTTCCATATGGTATAAGGAATTCCTATTATTTTATAATTTTGGCAAATGTTAAATCTGAAAACATTGGTTTGAAGATTTAGGATTTTAAAAGATAATTTAAAATATTATTAGCACTAAAAGAAAATTCTTTCAAATGTTTCACTACTGTAATATGTAAAAATACATTTTCCCAGTATAATGTTAATTTCTAATCTGAAACAGTTTCGTAATCTCATGATAATCGAACATCATATTTAACCCAAAATAATAACTAAAAGCGTTAATAATCAAAAAATAGTAAGAAGCCGATAAAATAATTCCAAATCATTGTCGTTCCATACATTTTCAATCTCAAGTAAGAATAAATTAATGTTTATATTAATTCCAGTATGAATGTAGGCATGAATAAGTCTCTGCGCAGTTTTTTTTTTCAAGCGATGGCAGATTAATATATTTTTCTTTACAGTTGTCGAATTGGAAAATATCGCTTCTAACAGTTAAAGATCAGTCTCTTAGAAATATAACATAAAACTATTTAACTCATAATATACAAATCAGGAACAAAATATTTAAATTAAATAACACTTTCATATATGTTCCATTAATATACGTGTATCCTAAAATGGTCATTTCCTTATCTTAAAGTGTTGTAGACGTGGTGATGTTCTATAAACAGTGAACTATTCCCCGCGTCTTCTGATATTTATTTTTCTGTGGGCAGACGATTTTCAAGCAGGTGGTCTGTTACAGATTATTTGTTTTGTATACAAGAAATATAGAACGTAAATGCGCAGTAATTTTCTGAAAGAATCGTTACTTAAAATTTTGTATTTGAAGAAATGTCCAATGTATTTAACCTTTTCTTTTTATCCGTACCAAATAATTCAAGTTCAAATGTACTGTAAAGTTCCTTTTTTCTAAATAATTATAATAATAATATTCATAATTAGAGTTTATTAGATAAAACATTGTTTAAATTTTTAAAAGGTGCAAAAATAAATTTAATGGTAATAACGACCCCCCCCCCCTCTTTTTTTTTCTTTTTTTTTTTTAAGTAAAGTTTGTTTTGCACAAATTTTGTATATTTCTTTTATTTTCGGCAAATGCTAATTTTATTTAAAAAGTCTGAAAGAAGTAGAATTTATGACTTGAATACAAATTATAAAAATATTCTAAAGCAAGAAATGCATAGATGACTAAACTCTGAAGACTCTTTCTACGTGCTCATTAAAAGGTGCAGATTTAACTGTAATAGAAAATTTTTAGTTTGAAACCACAGAAGTGTTTCGAATAATCCTGGTCGGTAAAAAAAGAAATAAATAAATAAATTTCCTCCCAGCAAACTAAATATGTAAAGTGTATAAATTTAATATTCCTAATTCTAAATATATTATCCAAATGCTAGATAAAATTGAAATCATGAAAAAGCATACATTCACTGTCTTAGATGTCAAATTGATAAAATATAGCCTGAAAATTTAGTTTATTAATGCTTGTATCGTACACTTTATTTATTATGCTCCCCCCCCCCCTCCCCTTTAGTGACAGAATTTACCATTTGCTATCCACTAATATATTTTCATTCCTTATGCCGCTGTAACTCGTGACTGTTTAAAATATTTCTCTTCATTTTCAAAGATTTTTGAAGTTCATATTTTTGTCACACTGTGACTTACAATATAGTGGGGTTTTTTTGTCACATATGTGACGTGACGTACGGTACATAGCAGTGACATAACAGTGACGTCACAATTTTTTTTTTAATTGCCAGAAAAATATAATTTTACAGTAAATAACATGTTTTAAAGAATTTTCGTAATTTTTTAAAGTTTTCTAAGAAGTTCACATCTCAGTCATAATGTGACATCACTGAGTGGTGGCCTTTTGGTCACATATGTGACGTGACCACAGTGACTTACAGTGACGTCACAACGACGTCACCGTGACCATGCATGCTATGAGGGTCTCGATCATGATGTTTATTAAAATCGATATCTTTTCGTTATTCTATTGTACATGAACTGTTTGCGAATAACCGGATTAGCTGGATGCGAAGTTCCCATCGCTTCATGAGCCACCGATGAACAATAAAAAAACGAAAAATCGAGAAAATTATACAAAAATCTCTATTACAGCACTCTCTTCCGGTGGATTATTACGACATTCAAGGAGGACCTGCTGGTCATAGTCAGAAACATACACAAAACTTTTGTTTTAATTGTATGGATAACTTCATACACTTTTCGATGGTGCAATCATGAAAATGACACTAAAAATCGCTATTGTAGCGCTCCCTTTCTTCGGAACATTTCCAAATTGAAGGAGGACCTGCTGGCCATAGCCAAAAACATACACAAAATAGGTGGTTCAATTCTATGCATAACTTTCTACACTTTTCGATGGTACAATAATGAAAATGGCACAAAATCGCTATTACAGAGCCCCATCCGGCGGAATATATCCAAATTGAAGGTGGACTTGCTGGCCATAGGTAAAACCATACACAACAACTTTGGTTTAATTCTATCCATAGCTTTATACACTTTTCGATGGTACAATGGCGACACATAGACAGAGACATTTTGTATAAACAATCTTTGGGATCTCTGACTACTAAAACGTCCAAATGCGTCAGAAACCGGAAGTCGAAAAATATTTCGATTACAATACTTTCATCTATTGAAGATTGAAAAAAGTAAAAATAGATCAAAATAGTCTTTTAGACTCAATCATAAGACACAATTTTAAAGCAATATATACATATATATACGGTAAAGTGCCCTAATTGCGTCCTCCCTTTACTTCTCCTCTCCTGAAAAAGTGGCGCCACTTATCACGCAAGGCACGGGGAACTGAAGGTAAAAGGGGTCAGTAGTGAAAGTTTCGTTCGCCAAGACGCATATATATATTAAAGAGGCCCGATTTTCTATATTTAGAAGACCTTAGTTCTTATTACGTCGTTTCTAGAACATTATTTACTGTACTGTAAGCATTTATTTCTTATTCATTGCATGTATTTTACGTAGGTAAGATACATTGAGTTTTAGGACTCTCTGTTGATTTTACGGGAACTAAAGCTCCGCCATATTGGGATTAGCGTAGTCCCAATTTCGTCCCCCTTCCAGTTCTTGTTTTCGTCTCGGGGACGAATTAAGGATGCTTTTTCATGACAATTATTTCGAAATTAGAAGGAAGTTAATAAATAAAATAATAAGTATAGAAGAATAAAATAATATTAAAAAAGATTAAAATAAAATTCAAAATGAAAATAAAATTTAATATAAAATAATATAAAAAGTATAATAAACTAAAATACAGTAAAATGGAAAAGCTTAAAATAAAATTGGAAAAGAAGAAAATCTTTTTACTTAAAAAAAAAAAAAAAAAAATAAGTACTTTTTAAAATACTTTTATTTTTATTAAAAGAAAAAATATTGTCTCTTTTGATCGTCGAAGTCGATGCCACGCAAGAAATGGGAAAAAGCTTTGCACGGGAGAATGGCGTTATAATCGTGTGTTTGTCCCCCATTCAACAGCAAAACAACTGCAACTTCTCGGTGTCGCGTTTATGTTTCATTTAAAACATTTTATGCTAAAGCAATAGAAAATTCGCTGTCAAACCATCCTGGTAAAAAAGTTGAGAACTTACAAATCGCACAACATTTCAATAAAGACTACGAGCGTGCCGGATCAACCATCTTCAAACGGTCAATTTGTTGTTGCTATCACTACTAAACAGATTAGGGAAGTGCCAGTGACCACATCAGCAACTTTTGCCCGAAGAGGTTCAACGACATTGAGCATTGGATCCCCACATAAAAACGAAGTGAAATATTCTCATGCGAAGAAGAAACGCTCAGCCGAAAATAAACTTTTGGCACCCACAATTTCAAGGGAAAGGGGAAGAATCAACCATGTAAAATGTCCAAATGTGATGTAACCAGCGATTCTGATGCCGAAAGTGACTCTTCGGTTGACATTCTTTATGATGATATTACAAGTGATAATGATGGCGGCAATGATACAAAGTTCGCTATCTGCTTGAAGCGTTTTTTTTTTTTTTTTTTTTTTTTTTTTTTGTGATAAACATGGAGAAAAACAGGTTCAGTGTCTTCAATGATGCACTTGGTCATACGAAATATTCTCAGGAGCCAAAAACAATACAAAATTTATATATTCTCATGTTTGGATGGCTAATGTTCGTTATGTTATTCTTCCACTGATAATTAGCACATTTCTTTGTGCCTTAATTTAAAGTAAATTAAATTACATCCTTAGAAATAAATTTTTATTTAGTTATAAGTTAAGCCGTATTGAATGTTTTGAAGTTCAGTGCCTTCAATGCTGCACTTGAGGGGGGGGGGGAGGGGGACGTAATTGGGACCATTTTTTTTTTCTTTTGCCATATATGGATACTTTTGAGAAACAATTTTTCTCATTGTTACTTTTTTTTTGTACGGTATTTACCTATGCTTGTATGTTCGTGAGTAGTTAGTCTATGTAAAATCCAAATTTGGTAGGTCTTCACTGAAAATTAAAACCTCCAAGGGCATAAAAGTGATTAGGGGATGAAAATACGGTACATTACCTATATATATATATATATATATATATATATATATATACATATTTTTTTAATTACGTAAAAGGTTTTTAAATCTTTTCTCAGAGATTTGCTATTTAGGATACGCACTAAATATATTCAAACATATGAATTTCATCTTGAAAATACAAGGAAAAAATATGAAAGCATTTATAATAATTTAAATTATATATTTACAAATCTACATTAAAACCTTTTACACGCCAATGTTCCATAAATGGAACATCAATTTCAAAATTCTGCGAAAAATACAATTTTATTCGCATTGCTCTATAAAAATTATTATTTAAAAAGAAAGTGTGGCTTGATTTTTTGGCGTCGATATTGCGTTAATAAAATAAATAGTGTGTTGGGGAGAAAATCACAATTTCGGTCTTTTTTTAGACTTTTCATCAGACAAAATTCGAAAATTCATATAAAATTCAAAATTTAACAAATGTTTTTATAACTAAGTGAGAGTAATTAAAAATGATCATTTTATTCATAGAACATAAGTTCTAACAAATAAAAAATATTTTTATTGTTTTTTTTTTTAGATAACAAATCTGCATGTTCCAGAAATGGAACATTTGCGTGTGAAGGTTTATTTTTTAACATGATAAAATTCTTTGATTACAGTGCATATAAGTATTGATAAAAAGTTTCCGAATACGAGAATTTTAGTAAATGCCAATGAAAGATGTTTACGACTTTGATGTACTTTCTATTTCCTTGCACACCTTCCCTCCTGCCCCCCCCCCCCCCCATCTTTTACACACGTTCTCCGGTCTGAAGTAGATTGCTCATAGCCGCCACTGAAAAACACGTGTATTTGTTGACAGTCAGACGTTGTTTATGACTCAAATTGAGAGCCAAGATAGAATTGGAGGGGTGATATCAGAAAATAAGAAATTCTTATTCTTTTTACTTCCCTATGTAATTATTTTCCAGTTAGTTAGGATACGGCACACAGAGGCAATGTCTCATTCAAAACCATTTTGTACATCAGAAGACGCACTTGAATATTTTATGAATTATCGGATGATTCTGATGAAGAATACATTGATATGTGTAAACTATCTCCAGAAGAAAGTGGATGTTTACTAGATGGCGAAAGTATAAATTAGGATATTTTTCAGCCTGTTCTGCCAGCAGATGTTTATGGTAAAATCGAAATAGCTCTAGAAAAGTAGATGACATTGAAATATCTAATGAAGACGGATTTGATACTGAAGTATCTTCAACGTCAAAGCGAAGACTGAATTTGAAGCGAAAAATTATGCAGAAAGAGAAAAATATCCAACATCGCTGCAAAAAAAAAAAAAATAAAAAAAAAAAAAAATAAAAAAAAATAAAAAAAAAATGCAAAATTAAAAAACATTCTAAAAACTAAAAGCATTGCAAGTATTTCTGAAATGTTTCCTGAGTTGGTTACATTATCTCTAGTTGAAAATTTTCATAAGTTCTTTCTAATCGAATATCTACTGCATGTAGCAAATATGACAGCATTTTATGCATTTTAAAAAGGTGAAGTTATAGCTGTAGATGAAAATAATATAGGTCAATATTTTGGATTATTGTTGTTCAGTGGATATCACCAAGTACTCCGGGAAGATTTATATTGGAGCACTCAAGAAGATCTATTGGTCACAATTGATTCTACAGTAATGCCTAGAAATAAATTTAGAAAGCTAAAAAAAATATTGTCATAGATAATAGCAACTTGAAATTAGAACATTATTTATTTACCCTTGTATTTTTTTACACTTTCGTTTATATGATTATTCTGCTGTGAATTTTAGTACAGGCATTATTATTATTTTCTTATGCTGTTTTTATATATTTTTTTTACTATTCTGATATATAATTGTAATTTTTTTATGCAGTAATTCTTGCTCATCATCTAAATAACATATATATTTTTAAATTAGTGGCAAAGTCTTTTCTCTGAAAACTTCCTACCGCTTCTTGACAATTTTTGCTGGAATCTTGAGCACAATGAAAGCTCGACGGGCGAAGCCCGGTTATTTTTCTGATTAACCTGTGTTATTCCTGAATAACTTTTATAACATGACATGTAGTTATTAAAAATAATGGGCATAGAAATTGAGATTTTATTTTAAATATCATTAATCACATTTTATAAAAACATGTGAAAAAACTAAGTGTCCCGCCAATGTTCCACTTATGAAACATGTTAGAAATCCTATACAAAAATTTTTTTTGAAAAAAAAATTACTCATAGTGCTTATGTTTGAGTTTTAATGTGATTTTTACCAATAAATAGTTTATGTTATCTTTCAATCATAGTGCGGCGTTTAAAAGATTAATAAGTTTTCATGCAAACCATTAAGTTTAGCTATTTTTCATAACAAAGATAAGAAAACTAAATTGATTCATGTCACACAAGTTACTAGAAAAAAATACGCTGTAATAGTTACTGTATCCATTTAGATTCTATGCCAAGGCAAAATGAAAAAATATTTTTTGAGAATTATGCAAATGGTTCTTAAATCTTTCGTCGGAGCATTTTTCTTTAGAATACCCATTAAATTTATGCACAGAAAATACATCTTGAATATAAAAAAGCAATATTGCTTCTAAAAGAACTAGCAGTAGCAAGGAACAGAGATAAGCTGGACTGTTTTATGCATAAATTTTAAACGTAGACATTTCAGTTCCATTTACTTTTATTTAACTCGTGCAACTCGGCAAAAAAATGTTTTGCAATGCTTTACTGTAATCCTACTTACATTTTAAATTTAATTATATGCATTTTGCATTCTTTTAGACAATTTAAATTTGATAACATAAAAAAAAAAATATTAACATCATAAGCCACGAACTTATGGTGTTTCTAATCTAAGAATTTTGTGTATCCAATCTGAAAAACATTTCGCGGTTTAAACGCCAAGATACTTTCGAAAATAAAATAAATAAAACTATAATGAAGGGAACGAATATTTTTTCCAACTGGATTAAATCATATTCGAGGATGGAGTAACACAATTGACGTTTATTCCAACAGAGCGAAAAATGTCCAGACCAGGAATCGAACCTGGATACTTGGCGTGCCGTGCCAATGCCTTACCTGTTAGGTTTAATCCAGTTGGAAAAAATATTCGTTCCCTCCATTATGACCTAATACATGGTATACAGGAGTTTCCGTGTTAAAAGACACTTTCATCATGTAAATGCTATAGTTATAGCTCGGATGAATGAAACTAACGCTGCAGTTCGCAGCCAAGTCTAACAAATAAGAGTGAATTATGTCAGCCAGTTATCGTCCGGATAGCCTAACAGGTAAGGCATTGGCACGGCACGCCAAGTATCCAGGTTCGATTCCTGGTCTGGACATTTTTCGCTCTGTTGGAATAAGCGTCAACTGTGCTGCTCCATCCTCGAATATAAATAAAACTAATTTAATAATTTGTAATTAAGTTGAATTAGAAAAATTTTTAATGAAAAAGATTTCAATAATTTAAGAATTTTTTAATCGAAATCAAAATTCTCAGCATTATCAACAGGAAAGCATTTTATGGTAAATGCATATATTTTAATTTATTTATTTTAAAAGGAAATATTTAGCCTAACATAAGAAAAAAGTTATACATTATATATTTATTATATTCTAAATATTTTTGTTGTAAAAGATACAATAAAATTCTTAATTTTAACATTAACATAAATACTCAGTTTAAGTGTATGCATCTGAAGGTAGAAGCCGCTAATTAATTCCTCCCGAATCTGCTTTCTTTTCACACATCTTCTGGAGGAAAAAGATCTCCATCTGTGTACGTACAAGTTAGTCCAATGGTTAGCAGCATACTGGACACAGAATTAATATCTTCAGCTGACTAGAATTTAATCGCCAAAGTGTTCTAAAAGAAAGCTCACCTAATAACACATGATTTTAATGAATAGAAAAGCATTGCTCAGAACTTAACCATTTACCCGATATTACTATTTGTTTCGAGAATTCAGAAAACATATACTTCATAATCCTGCAGTTCATTAACGGCTATATAGTATATATATGATCAACCACTGATTCAATCTCATTTACTGAGAGAACATGCAAAATAAATGGACATCCCCTTGGCTTCCTTTCTTCTATGCAATGAATATGCATACCTATATCTCCGAAAAAATATTTCTGATCCCGCAAAAATATTTCTGATTAATAGACTTTTACCTAAAGTACATTTCTCTGAATAAATATGGACAACTGTTGCCGCATGAAAATCTGAATAATTCTGTGAAAATCCAGAAATTTTGCATGTTCATTTTGTTATTTAACCCTTTCAGTCCCATAAATTACCTGTTTAAGCTAAAATTCTGAAATTCCTAAAATAGATTACTTTTATGCTCAATATAAGAAATAATAAAACAAAAAAAAATTTTAATTTTTTCATTAAAATTTTAATTGATTCCAAATGGCATCATTGGGAATTAAATAACGCATCAATCGAAAAAGTTTACGACGCCATTTGGCATCATTGGGACATGACGTATAATAAAATTTATATAAGGAAAGTTATACTGTGAATCAGAGTAGTTTATATATATCATTAAACATTTTTATTGTTAATACAACATTATGGAAATGTTTTCTAATAACAAAAATTCTTAAATTATTTAATAACAACTTGAAGATAAATTTAAATAATATAGTTTAACTCTCTAAAGACCAGAGAGCAAACTTCCCTTATGCCTCAAAAGACCAGAGAAACGGCCCACAGCCTTCGAAAATTTCGCCCCCATCTCATCTGTCTAGCGTAAATCAGTGGGTGGGATTTCTGCTCAGAAGTTCACCGCCTGTGTTGAGAGGGAAAATGCGACAGGATTTTTTATCGGGGTTGTGCGCAAAGGGAAAAAATATCCATCATGGTTATCAAAGGAAGTAATAGTTAATTGATGATGCTATAGCCTGACCCTTCTCAGCAGTGCTCAAGTAATTAAATGATAAATTTAAATAAATGATAAAAACATCTAAAATTGTATTGTCTGTGGCAGATTCCTTTCGATTATTTTAAAAAGAAGTGTTTTTGTTCATCAGAAATAATGACAACTTGCTACATGGCAATTAGATGTGTTAAATTTAGGCTGCATGAAACCAATGTAAAAAAAAAAAAAAAAAAAAAAAAAAAAAAAAAAAAAAAACTATGTAAAAAAAGAAAGAAAGAAATGAATGAAAATTGGAAATAAATTTTATTTCTTTCTACATTTAGAAAATATTTATAATATTAATTTTAAACATGGAATCGTATTGCACTGAATGTAATTTAGACAAGAATTGCGAAATTTACCTTGCAATCTTTACAATTGATACATTTACTTTGCAGTTTTCGCAATAAAAATGCACATTTTTCATAATGCTATTTTCATTCGCGAAAGTTTTTGCCTTTTAGAAATTCACTCACTAATTGTTGAGCCGATTTAATATATTTTGTATCTTTATTAATTGGTCGCATTTGTAAAATAATATTTCTCTATTACCAAGTACGCTTTGTTTTAAAAATCATGAAAATTTTATTCGAGTAAGTATGCGCTTTTACGACGATTAATTAGCATTATATTCATATTAAAAGTACGTTTCCTTTTTTCCCCCTCACAAAATGGCATGAATAAATATTTAATAATCATTATTATTTCCTCTCGCCCTTAAAAAATAAAATGAAACTGTTGCAAACATTTCAGTTTATTAAGAAAATATCATTAATAAAATTTTTGAACTCATATGTAATGTTGAAAATAACTTTTTAAATTTGTAGAGCTATTTTGAGATAGCTGTTCTCTTGCAAATAAATAATGTTTGTTTAGAATCACAATTCATGCTATTTTCCCAATCAAGGTATAAAGGAGTGCATCTATAGGAAATACATACCTAAACTCAGATTATACTATATGTATGCTTAATGATGCTATATTAAACATGATTATTTATGACTATTTAGCCCATTATTTGTGCTTTATTACGCATGTTTATTTATGATTATTTAGCATATCATTTATGTTATATTAATTTATACATAAAATTATGTTTTCAGGGTTTAATTTTGTAAGGTGTAATTCACACAAAAACAATTTTATGTGAAAAAGTGCATGGTTCAAATATTTTTTGGCTCTTCAATCCAAGAACATATACACTGCAAAGATGATTTTGAAATGTGTGAGATGGTGAGATCAAAATATTTTGATGTTTAAATTATTGAATCCGGATGATACACATGATTAAAAAATGACAAATTAAGGAAAATATTTCTTTAAAGGCATTTTTTAAATCAAGAATTTTAATAAATTTCAACACTTTATTATTGTTAAGACATTAAAAATATAACTTCATTGTATCTCTTATCTCATATAAAAGCTTTGCTTAATTTTGTTTTTGTTTTTTATCTTGTGATGCAGCGCGAACCGTCATCTGAAGGAACCTTTAACTTCATGTATCTCAGAATGAATTTTTTCATGATTTGCCAACTTTGAAACATATATCTAAAATGTCTTATAAAGTATTTGTATGAAATTTTCAATAGAGTTTCTGTATTATATTTCTAATAAATTGTCTTCAGGATTTATTATTTTGAGTGAGAATTGCGAAAATATGCTAATTTATGCAAAAGTTACGCGTGAAAAAAAACTGTATTTTTTTCACTTTAAAATTTATTATGAACTTTATAAGTATTATTTTTAAGACTTCTGACCACAAGTTAAAACTACACATTATCTGTATACAATAGGGCAAAAATTATGCAAATCAGGCAAGTGGTTCAAGAGTTATATATAAAAAAAAATTAAACATGCTTAAATTCTTAAATTTAAAAATTTTTAATGTTTTAAAGTTTTCAGTATTTTTTACATGCCATAAATTCCTTACATAAACACATATTTCACACACACACACACAAAAAAAAAAAGGAAAAAAAAAAGATATTCAAAAATATCAGGTGCATTCTCACAATCTTTTGACTTTCATGTCCCTGAATAATAATTTTTATTTTAATACACTTTTTTTTTTTTTTTTAATTTCATATACTGGAGAACATCCCATTGCATGATTGCATAACAATATTAGCGAGATATATAAGTTTTGGACGATGTTGGAGGTCCAAATACCAGGAAAACTCCTATATCGTCCTATGTCCCTGATGCTGATTTTTAAGTTTGGAGCTGTCTGCATAAAATTGTTTCAATAAAAGTAATTCAATGTAACTTTTTTCCGAAACTGGGATAATTGTTTTATATGAATATGTAACAAAAAATTAACCTGCACACATTTTTACGGTTGATATTATTTTTTGAACTCTGTCTCTGGGTTTTTCATCATTATCGTCCCTTTGCTAAACTTATACAGAAAATCACTTCAGATGCAGCCACATACTTTTTTTCAAGTTTTTCTCATGCAGAAGTACGATAGAGAAAGAATGTCTAAAATTATTTGATAGGAAATTTACTGCAGAATTTAAATCAACATTTAAATATCAATTTCAAGATCGTGGCTTTATTGGTAGTCTTACCGTCCGCAAGGTTTATTCCTGCACTTTTCGAGGTAAATAAATAATAAAAAAAAATAATTTAATCCAATGTTAACAACTGTTTCTAAACATCAATGAACATTGTGGCTATGACTTAGTTTTAACATGATTTGTCTAAAAATAGGTGGCAATTTCCCTTACCGTTCCATCCTTATCGTTCCCTTTTTTCACATTTCGTCCCTTTTTTCCTATACCGTCCCCTTTTTTTACCTTACCGTCCCTTCTTTAACACCCCTTTAAGACAATGTTATGCAAAAATTCTGCAATTAAAAGTACTACTACATTTTTATTATTTCTTATTTGAATGTCCTGTGGGTACTATGCAAATTCATTATAAGTAAAAATTTAGAAGAAAATAAAACGTTATAGTGGTAAAATGGTAAGGAAAATTAAACTCGCAAGTTTAACTTAAAAATCAGTTAAATAAAATATTTTTCACTGCTGACCATTTTTTCTTTATTTTGAATCATTAAGGCATTCGTCTATCTGATTAAAATGTTATTTAAGGAAGTTTAATTTCACCAGATTTTTTTTTCCCCGAAAGTCAAAAGATTGTGAGAATGCCCCATCTACACATAAAGAAACAGAATTTTGTGCCCCGCATTCCTTAGTCTTATTAGCATGCCAAGTAGACGTAAAATTCAACTGTTTTCAACTTTCAGGTATACTAAAATATCAAAGGAAGACAAAAGTCTTCCTTTTAAATGCCATTTTGTTATTAACCACAAACGGTTGCAGAAGAAAGGGTGATAATTGTAGTTGCAGAAGGAGCACTTTTTCGCCTTAACTTAGCCTTATGATATCCAGTTGCTCCTTAAAAGCTCTGAATGCTGTTTTAATTTAATTTTCTTGATTTTTTTTTTTTTTTTTTTTTTTTTTTTCAAGCAGTTTAAATCTTTAGAATGTATTATCTTTTGGTTCCGACATATTTTAAAGACAGATTTCTTAAACATCCTTGTATTATTTATTTATTTTATTTATTATTATGAAAAAAAAGTTAGAATATGTTATCACATAGTGGCTGGTTAATTCTGTTTTGTAATTCAATGTCGTCATAGGATTAAAAAGTCAAATAAATTTTATTGTGTCATTAGGTAAATAATTCCCTCATAAGATAAGCTCTGATAAGATGAGAGGAAATTTTTTTAACTATCAGATTTTTAGGGTTAAGTAATTTAAACTGCATTTAAAAAAATAAAAATATTCCAAATTTCTCAAAATTATTGTGAAATACACACCTTGCACTTATTAAAAGAAGTTTTGTATTTTCTTGGAGAGGAAACTCTTTTTTAAAAAATCATAATCCAGAAAACAATAGTAATATCTTTGTAATCATTAAATTGTCAAATGCAAGAGTTTAAAATTATTGTCTTTTATTTCAAAATGGTCGTGGTGAAACAATTAAAAGAAAATTAAAAATTCATCTAATAATAGTCTGTTTTATCCATGGATATGCTTTCACGTCAAAGATACAGCTTAACAACAGCTTCATTTAAAGTGGGCATTTGTCTCAGACTTTTATTTCAGTATACAGTTTTTTTAAATTTTGCTATTCCTATTAGTTAGAAAGATGCAAAAAGAAAAAAAATAAAGCAAGCCTATTTTTATTTGAATGACTGATTTCTTATAATAGAAAAAATAATGCTTCATTGGGGTTTTTGTGTGCATAATATTACAAATATATATATATATATATATATATATATTCTCATTCCTTCCAAATTATCAATTTTTTTTTTTCTTTTGAAAAAGAATTGCAGTAACATTTATTAAAAATAACGTCTAACCTTTAGCTTCTGTAATGCATTTATTTAAACACATTGACAGTATTCACGTAGCAGCTCACACATATCTACTTTAGTTATCCATTTATAAATTCAAAAAAAAAAAAGAAAAAAATATATATATATTTCTGATATATATATATATATATTCAAATAAATTTATGAAAGACTTGAGATTTTTAACCGTATGACATGTTGACGCAGCATAAATGTTATATTATAATATTATACAAGTATTATAATGCGTTTAAATTTGTATTTGACTTTGGCAGAAAATTAACAGATTAAACGATAAACATTATTTCTGGTTTTGCGAGAAAATTTTTGTTAACCAGTCAAGCGCACATCCATGGGTGTCATGGAGTATCATGACGCCCATCTAAACGAAGAAAGATACAAAAATACTTTAAAAAAATTATGTGAAGTTAGTTTAAAGACAATCTCGCCCAACACCGCAAATTTTTCTGACGCACAGAATGTAATTAAAATGGAAATATATAAAACTCGTTCTTTAATCGTCAGCAATCGATCAGCGTTTTTCACCTTTTTTATATATTTTATGCAGCTTCAATTATAACTAATTGCTCCCTTTTAATAATTTTTCGTGACTGTAGAGTCGCAAAAATCAAACAAAACAGCTAGCTTTTTTGAAACTTATCTGAAAGATCTTGCAATCTTGAAACTTTATTCGATTTCTTAGTATCTGAATATAACTTATGAATTTTATACATTTACGAATATATCTCCAAGTGTTATTAATTTATGAATATACCTGAAAATTTTATGCATTTACGAATGAAAATATAACTTTGTTATGTGTCATGAAACAGAGAATTTAGAATTGTAGCAAACATAAGCTATAAGAATTTATATTATAGTTATGAGCCCCTCACTTTCCGACAAATAGACATGACCCCCACCCCCCGCTCTTTTTTAATAGAAAATTGGATTCGTCCTTGTAACGAGTACTGCAAGAACACCGTATTCGAGAAAAACTAAGGAATTCCATTCTGTGATGCGCACTGCATGGGGTCCAATCGGCCGTCTTCAAAAAGATTTTTGATAAAAGAGAAGAAAGTGAAAACAAACAGGTACTTCGCTTCGAGCCTTTCTCCTTACAAAGCGTGGGAAAAAATGTCACACGGCTTACATTTTGTTTGAATAGTGATTCACTAAAAAAAAGGGAAAAAAAAAAACATTTTTTTCATTTTTCTTAAATTTTATGAATGAATAATTTCAAGATGGATAACTTTTAAGAGAATTCGAATTCATAAATTATCGAACAATTTATATAATATTTTTGCATGAACATTTTATGAAAAAATAACAATATTACATTTTAAAAATAAATTGATGTTTCTATATTGATATACTTTATCTGTAAACAAAATGTAGAATGTGATCGAACTAACTTTTATAAAATTTATTTGGATTTATTTATTTGTTATACAAGGAGAGTCTGCTCCATAAGATATCGCTTACTCACATCCAGATCCAGAACGATCGAAAAGAAGGTAATTTTTTATGTTTCAAAAACAGTACCTGATTACAGAAAATTGAATGATATTATCAAGAACGTTGGGGATCTTCTGTTATCTTTTTGCCATGTACATGGATATTTTTCAGTTCCCAAGGCCGCATCCACCACTATCATGACACCTGACAGCTGTTTTCGTGATAAAGTAAGATAAGTTTCAAATTTCAAAGTCAGCTTGTAGAA
This sequence comes from Maratus speciosus, assembly GCA_963932465.1. Taxonomy (NCBI): domain Eukaryota; kingdom Metazoa; phylum Arthropoda; class Arachnida; order Araneae; family Salticidae; genus Maratus; species Maratus speciosus. The sequence goes on from OZ010789.1 coordinate 322,111,000, forward strand.
AACAGTTAAGTAAAAACAATGTCGCTTCTTCTCAGACTTTTATAATAAAGCTACAGACAATCCTATTCCTTTGGCTCAATGCTATAAGAAATGAATGTGTTGAGGGGGGAAAAAAACCTTCAGTACCGCGCTATTGAAAAACACTGCAATTAGATGTTTATGCTTATATTATATTTTACCTCTAGTTTTAGATATTTTCAGGAAGTAGTATAGGATATACATGAATTCTTTTAATGCAACTTCATACATATTGTTCCATATTATTTATAAAATGAAAGTTGTTTATTTTAAATAATAAGCATATATAAATTTTGTAATATGTATTTATCGAATAATAATTTGTACAAACAAAACCTAAACTATTTTTCTATTATTACTAACTATTTTATTTAGTATTAGATGGAAAAATTTAGCAGATATTCTTATTCAGATGATAGTAATTTGAAAAACGTTTTCCTTTTTACTTATAAAAGCAAGACTTCTGAAAGAAATTTTTATCGAAATAAAAATTTCGAAACTATTTTAGAGATACAACTGCAGGAAGATGGTCATCAGTGAGCAATTGAAGATTTGATAAATTTATTGCTAAATGAAAAACACTATTGATTAAAACGCATTTAAATAATAATTTTTACATAATTTTACATATAAACTGGACTTTGTAGATTTGACAGAAAGATCAGCTTTGTTGAACGTAATTTTTTTCTTTTTCTTTTATTATCATTATAAGATAACAAAAGAAATTACACTTTTGTTATTTTTTAGAGTTATTTTCATGTATTCACATGCACAGATGCAATTTGAATATGGTAGACTCACTTATTTATTGTACATTTGTCTTACTTCTATTTATTCCTGCGTGTTTTTCGTTTATAAATATTTATTTACATGATTGCACTAATTTAGAGCTTACATAAATTATAGATTTTACACAATTAGGTTTTTTTTTTTTTTTTTTTTGCAATAACAGTTCTTATAACATATTTATTTTCCTGGTAAATATTTCTGCAGTCTTGAACACCATAAAATTGTTTACTCATTGTAATAAATTTATCAGGCATTATAATAAAGTGTCGAAATTCTGATACAGTGAAAAATATTCATGATTTTACAAAAAAAAAAAAAAAAAAAAAAAAAACCTTTTTACATGCTTACATCAAGATTAAATGGTATATAACACCCCCCCCCCCCTTTTTATGACGTCTACTTGCATCTAAAAAAGCTCTCTGTATAAAACGCTAATATATTTTAAGTATCTTAATGCAAGAATATATTAAAGCCACATAATTTCAATGAATGGTCACATAATTTTATAAGAAACAGTAATAGTTTTTATAAGAAAGTTTGCGCGGCATTGTAAAATTTACTGAAAAGTTATTGCAGTCTATAAAAACAGTTATTTTAGCAGTTAAAGTAGTGTTGTTTAAGATAATATTTAAACGACAAATATTCTTAATCAAAATAAGAATCACTAATAATAATCATCTTCATCTTCCTGAACTTAAAAACAAATGTTTTTTGAATTAATGCAAGCATGTTAAAGCTATGCATAAACACAGATAATAAAAATTATTATTCTCGAGGCAAAAGGCCTTTCTTTTTCTTAAAATGGCATAAATTATAATGAATAATTTTTGCCTTATTTAAAAATTAATTATTATTTATCTATATATATATCAGGTGTCGATTCAGGTAAATTTTGGGGTCTCTTTACAGACCCTTCACACGCATACAAAAAAAAAAAAAAAAAAAAAAAAGAATAATAATAATAATAATAATAATAATAATAGTAATAAAGCCCATCACAAAATTACTTTTAATAAAATAGTTTCCCTCACAAAATTCCTTTTTTATAAAATAGCTCGATTCACAAAAATTCAGTTCTATAAAACCACACTCTTCATTAATTATTTTCATTTTATTAGGTTTTGCAAACAAAACAAGTTGTTCAAATTTGACATTTGGATGGCTTAATTTCATCTTTCATTACGATTTTTTTTTTTTTTTTTTTTTTTTTTTTTTTTTACAAAATTATATTACATTTTACAAAAACAACTTTTATTCTTCACAATATGGATAAAGAAACGAAAAAAAATGCATCGACTTATATATACATGTATATTATTTTAAAAAAACTTAAGAAACATTAAATCGTAAGATATAATTTCTCATTTCATGAAAAAATATCTTAATATATATATATATATATATATACATATATATAACGCGTAATTTTCGTTAAATGGCTGTAACAATTTTTAGTTTAAAAAAAGCTCTTTTAATGGAAAAATCTCTTTACACGTTTAGAGAATTTCCTAAAATAAAACTTTTTTATCAATAAATTTATATCGTTTTATACATTTAAAAAACATGTATTAACTATATTAATCCATACAGATTTTTTAATATAATAAATACATATAGATTTTTTTTAATCTAATAAATACATATAGATTTTTTAATCTAATAAATACATACAGATTTTTTAATCTAATAAATACACACATTATATTAATTTTAGAAAGCTCAACTAATTAAGAAATCAGCGTATATTTAATAGTTTGTTATGCTTTACAATATTCAGCTAATGAAAGTTTTCCATTGAAAAAATCCCTGCAAAACTACCGCTTTTAGGGAAAGTCAGCATGAAAGAAGGACTGATTCTTATCGAAATAGAAAGTAGGAACCACCTGACAACCAAACAATTGGCAAATTGATTGGAGTAGCTACCACCCATCTGGTAAGTGGGGGTAGGAATGACTTTCCATTTTCGGCCGGCGGCTTCGGTCGTCTGCTTGGCCGGCCGTTTAGGCCGTTCTGGTCGCCAGAAGGTTAACACACCAGAATATTATACTTATTACATTATTACTTAAAACTTACACATTAGATTACTTGTTATACATTACTTATTACATTATTACTATTAAATAATACTCACATTTCATGTGAAGTAACCCAGAATATTATACTTATTACATTATTACTTAAAACTTACACATTAGATTACTTATTACACATTACTTATTACATTATTACTATTAAAAAGCATTTCAAACAAAATTTTTCATAAAATATTTATATGAACTAGACAAAATAAATTATTGAAGCATATTTTAATATAATATATAAAAATAAAAACATTTATTAATTATAAAGTTTATAAAAAAGACTGTTATTCATGACTCGTTTTGATAAATGAACAGAATCTCATATTAGAAATATTAAAATATTTTTTTGCATAGTGCTGCCATCTATTGAAGACAAACTAAAATATTTATCTATTAGGGATTATATGTAGCTTTTATTTCCGTCATTTGAAATAATAAGGGAGAATCCAGATATATAGTAAAAAAATAAAGAATATCATGATTCCATTTGGACTCACTGGGAATGAAAGGGTGTGTTGAGTTGTAGCCAGGACCAAAACAGCCAGTGATTCCAAATGGAATCATAACATTTTAAAAAGCATTTCAAACAAAATTTTTCATAAAATATTTATATGAACTAGACAAAATAAATTATTGAAGCAAATTTTAATATAACATATAAAAATAAAAACATTTATTAATTATAAAGTTTATAAAAAAGACTGTTATTCATGATTCGTTTTACGAAATGAACAGAATCCCATATTAGAAATATTAAAATATTTTTTTTGCATAGTGCTGCCATCTGTTGAATACCAACAAAAATATTTATCTATTAGGGATTATATGCAGCTTTTATTTCCGTCATTTGAAATAATATGGGAGAATCCAAATATAGTAAAAAAATAAAGAATATCATGATTCCATTTGGACTCACAGGGAATGAAAGGGTTAAATGAAACAATTAACATTTCTATAATACAAGCATTGAGTTTTGACATAAAATGTTTTATTTGCATTTGAGTTTATCTTCACACATCCCATATTAATTTTTGATTTATATTCATTAATGAAACCAGAAAGATGTGAAATGAGTAAAATTGAAGTTTAATCGTGGATTAGGAATCTTGGAATTAGTTTAGACTATTACATTATCTTAGTATTTATTTGTTAATGTTAGTTTTAATTTTTTATGAAAAAATATATGTTTCACAACAGTTTTTGCCATCATTTTGAAGTCTCGGTTTTATAATTAGTGTCGTAATTTCTTCATAATACTGCCTATTACGTTGTCTCTCGATTATACCTCTAACAAAATAGCAACTGTAAAAAAAGTGACTAGTTGGATGCGCCAATCCCAAAACTTTCTTCTATCTCATACATCTTAAAATCCCAATCGCGCCCGTCGGCCTAATCGTTCGGAGTTTTCGTGGTTTTCTTCGAGCCGTGGATCTTCCATGCGTTAATACGGATTAGGTTCCCTTAGAAAGACCCCCACGGAGGGCACTCCCCCCGGGCCTATATCCCTCGTGTAGATAATTGGCCGTCAAAATTCAACCCAACCCAACCATACATCTTAATATTTCAAAACCTAGTAACACATGTTAATACTTCAATATTATTAGTTCAATACTATACCAACTTTGATTTTCATCTTAAATTTCTGCTCCAGTCAATTAAACGGACTAAAAACGAGTTAATCGATATCATGATATTTGTTAAAATTATTAATTTTTCCTTATTCTGTTGTTATCAGGTATTTACGAATAGCCGGCTTAGAATGAAGTGAGTTCCCGCCGCTGCACGAGCCGCCGATGCACAATAGAACTACGAAAAATCAAAAAAAGTCTACAAAAATCACTATCACAGAGCCTCTTCATCGCGCAATATTTCCAAATTCAAGGAGGAACTGTTGGCCAAAGCCAAAAACATGCACAAAATTTTTCTTTCCGTTGTATGCATAATTTTATACAGTGTTCGATGGTACAATGATGGAAATGGCACTGAGATCGCAATTATAGCGCCCCCTTCTGGGGGAATTTTGTCAAGTTCAGGGAGGACTTGCTTGCCATTGCCAGAAACATACACAAAAATTTTGGTTAAATTATATGCGTAACTTCATACAGTTTTCGATGGTACAATAATGAAAATGGTACAGACATCGCAATTATAGCGCCCCCTACCGGCAGACATTTTCCAAATTCAGGGAGGACCTTCGTGCCATGACCAAAAACAAACACAAAAAATTTGGTTGAATTCTCTGCATAACTTCATACACTTTTGGATGGTACAACATTCAAAATCGCACAAAAATCGCTATTACAGCCCCCCCCCCCCACCCCTACCAGCGAATTTTTTTCCAAATTCAGGGAGGACCTGCTTGCCATATCCAAAAACTTAAAATAAAAATTTGGTTCATTTCTATGCATAACTTCATACACTTTTGGATGGTACAATATTAAAATTACACATAAATCGCTATTACAGCGCCGGCTACCAGCGAATTTTTTCAAAATTCAGGGAGGACCTGGTTGCCATAGCCATAAACTTAAAATAAAAATTTGGTTCAATTCTATGCATAACTTCACACTTTAGGATGGTACAATATTCAAAATCGCACAAAAATCGCTGTTACAGCGTCCCCTACTGGCGAATTTTTTCCAGATTCAGGGAGGACCTGCTTGCCATAGCCAAAAACTTAAAATAAAAATTTGGTTTAACAGTATGCATAACTTCATACACTTTTGGATGGTACAATATTCAAAATCGCACAAAAATCGCTATTACAGCGCCCCCTACCGGCGACTTTTTTTTCAAAATTCCGGGAGGACCTGTTTGCTATAGACAAAAACTTAAAATAAAAATTTGGTTCAATTCTATGCATAACTTCATACACTTTTTGATGGTACAATGGCGACAGACACACGGACAGACAGACATTTTCTATAAACATGTTTTTTGGGATCTCTGACCCCTAAAACGTGTAAATCCGTCGAAAACCGGAAGTCGAAAAAAATTTCGATTACAATACTTTCTTCTATTGAAGATAGAAGAAAGTAATAAAATATATAGGACAGGCATCTCCCGACTTACATAATACGCGACTTGCATAAATTCGCAGTTACTTAATAAATCTCGAAAATTACATTTGTGAACAGACTAGCGCGTTTGATACGCATTTGCATACTTTTGATATTTATTTTATAAATAAAATATATAGGTTTAAACCACAACCGTAATATAGTTTATATGTTAGATTGAGTTATATTTTTATTGGTATATACATTCAAATCCATAACAAAGCGACTTAATCTTTATTGTTAGTTATTCATAACACTGCGCTAATTCATAATAAATACACTTCGTGCTTATCAAGGATTACTTTTAGGTAGCTTTCATTACAAAAAGCTACCTATTGCAGCCGTTCGGAGGAAAGCGATTTCAAAAAATTTTGGTATATTTTCATCGATCATGACCCCCAGACCCCGAAACCACCCTCCGTTCAAAAGTTGATATATATATATATATATATATATCTAACCTTTGTCATACTGTAACTCTCGAATTTATCAACCGATTTGGATGTAATTCGGTATGTACATAGTACATACCAATGTCTCGACCGAGTTCGTTGGCCAGCTTCATCCGCCATTTTGTTTCAAAATGGCGGCCATTTAAAATTTTCTTAAAATTTTTAAATTTGAAATGTGGTACCAAAGAATTGAAAAATATTTTTTTCTTAAGTATTTGACCTTTATACAAAGATTCCGGAGCAGTTTTTGTTTCGTCTATATCTTAAAAAATGGCTGAGTTATAGCATTTTGAATTTCTAGCGTGGATGACATTTTGAAACGTCCTGAATTTTGTCACGCGATAAAAGGCGTATTTATGAACCGATTTGGATGTAACTTCGTTTGTACATAGTACATAACAATGTCTCGACCGAGGTCGTTGGCCAGCTTCATCCGCCATCTTGTTTAAAAATGGCAGCCATTTAAATTTTTAAGAAACATTTAAATTTGAAATGTGGTACCAAAAAATTGAAAATTGAAGAAATATATTTTTTTTATGTATTTGACCTTGATACAAAGATTCGGGAGCAGTTTTTGTTTCGTCTATATCTCAAAAAATGGCTGAGTTATAGCATTTTGAATTTCTAGCGTGGCTGACATTTTGAAACGTCCTGATATTTGTCACGTGATAACAGGCGTATTTATGAACCGATTTGGATGTACTTTTGTGTGTGCATAGTACATACAAATATCTTGACCGAGTTCGTTGGCCAGCTTCATCCGCCATCTTGTTTCAAAATGGCGGCCATTTAAAAAAATTTAAAAAATTTAAAATTTAAAATGAGATACCAAAATATTAGAAAATGAAAAAGATTTTTTTTGTATGTGTTTGACCTTAATACAAAGATCCCGGAAGTGTTTTTGTTTTGCCTATATCTAAAAAAATGGCTGAGTTATAGCGTTTTGAATTTCTATTGTGGCTGACATTTTAAAACGACCTGATATTTGTCACGCGATAACAAGCGTATTTATGAACCGATTTGGATGTTACTAGGTCTGTACATAGTACATACCAATGTCTCGACCGAGTTCGTTGGCCAGCTTTATTCGTCATTTTGTTTCAAAAGGGTTGCCATTTAAAAAAATTAAATTTAAAATTTAAAATGAGGTATTAAAAAATTGGAAAATGAAAAAGATTTTTTTATGTGTTTGGCCTTGATACAAAGATTCCGGAGCAGATTTTGTTTCTGAAAATTCGTTCTTTTGTTTATATCTTAAAAAATGGTTGAATTATAGCACTTTGAATTTCTAGTATGGCTAACATTTTGAAACGATCTTGTATTTGTCGCACGATAACACACGTATTCGCCTATTTCCATGTGAGAAAGCATGTGGATAGTATACATCAACATCTCAGCCAAATATAAGTTACTTTAAATAAAAGCAGCTTGGATAAAGCTGACTAATTTCGTGAAATTCTCATTCATAATGATTTAGTATTGATAAAAATTAGTATTGAATCTCCTATATTCGGTTTCCACTAAATTGCGCTTCGTGTGTTTGAATAATATAAGTTGGCTTTTTTAAAATTAGGTATTTGAAAGCTACCTCTTCCTCCCGGCACTGGCCGGAAGGACTTTTTTTTTTTTTTTGTGCTATTCATTTGTCTTGGCATCAGAAATTCGTGGAGAATAGCTTAAATTAGTTCTCTTTAATTACTTCTTATTCTTATAGTTGTTTGTTGTAGATTCAAAATTGTTAGAAATCAATGCATCAATGTTAGACTTATAAATCCTGTATTCCACAAGACATTTGAAAAGTGTTCCTTAAGATTGTTTTTATATTTTGTCATACTTTCATAGTTTATATACAAGTAAATACATGCTTTATTTATAGAATAATACGTTGTAAGTAATATATATATACTATAATAAATATTGCAGTTTCATATAAAATGCACACTCTCAGAAATAAAACTCTCACTTTTGACGATTCAGAAATCTTTGAGTTGTATTTCATTGTTTTTGACGATCATTTCCTATCAACATCACGTGACTTTTAACGAAAGGTAACCTCTCAAATATTTGACAAAAGTTTTGCCTCAATCACGGTCAGACTCAATGCATTTTAAGGAACCTCTCAAATCCTGCGATTTTATCAAGCAGATATTTGCTTGTTTATGTTAGTCCTGTAATAATTTATTTTAAAACAGCACTTTTTAGTGCTTTTCAGAAAATACTGAAATGTAGGTAGTTATTGTTTCTTCATTAGTTATTTTTTTAGCTGTTAAAATTTTTAGGAATGCTTATTATTTTTTATTTATTTATTTATTTACATGTTTTCCGTTATGTTTTAATTCGAAAAGAGTAAATTTCCCGTGTTCTTGAAACCATTCAAAAAGAAAATTTGTGAATAAAATTTCAAACTTCTAGGATATCTTTAAAAAAAAAACTATTTAAGAAGTATATTTTGTTTTCAATCCAATTAAAAATAAACAATTGATCCCTCTCTCATTTATAAACAGGAAATTGTTAAAATCTTATCCCTCTACTCAAAGTGATAAAATCTTACGCAATATGCACTTCACAATTCGTTATTTGTGAGCAACAAATTAACCAGACCATATTCTAACCATTTATTGAGCAAAGAAAATTTCACTAATAAATTATTTAATCAGGCCATTTTATAATTATTCATTGACCATGAGAAAATTATAATAATAAATTAGCCTTATTTAAAACTTTCAGAAATTATAGCAGCACCGATAAAATTACAATTTACCTTATAAACATTTGACATTTTGACATTTGAAGTCCACCGAAGTGGAGAATGCTTTGGGGCCTATAGCTACAATGGCTGTCGCCTCGAATGTTCCTTATTATGTATAGAAACAACAACAAGTAACAGCAATTTTTATTTTCCATTACATATATATTACATAACTACAATGGGACATTCACAATTCCATCCATGTCTTATCCAGGGACTCAAACCCGGGCCCTCGGGGTGACAGCATCCTCCGCTTACTGACCACGCCATCGGGCGACTACCTTATAAAAACATAGCAGCAACATAGCATGCAACCTTATAAAACACAGCAAAATTCATTACATCAATCTAAAAGCAACTCTACACAAGTCCCCAGTAGCGAGTTTGGAAGAGCAACGGTCTCCCACGCCAAAGGACGCGGGTTCGAATTACCGCGAGGAAAACGGGAAGTGAGTTTTTTCTTCCCCCTGGAGCTTCCAAATACAGGAGCTTCCAAACTGTTTGATAGATGGCACCACCAGCCAACTTTTGACGAAATTTATATCGTCAAGCAAGTGAAGAAAGTAATTTCATCAATTTGACGAAATTTTCGCTCGGAGCGTTTCCCAGGAAACTGTTTCGTCAAAAACAAAGAAAATTTCGTGAAATCTGAGTATTCATTTCTGAGTGTGCAACTTACAAATTCGACTTACGTAAAATTCAAGTTACGTAAAACTTTACGAAACGCATTACTTGCATAAGTCGGGGGATACCTGTAATTAAAGAAAATCAATAAAAATATATCTTTTTTTTTTTCTCTTTTTTTTTTTTTTTTTTTTTTTTTTCGGTAATTTGAAAGAAAATATATCTATGAGTTTTCAGGTACAGTTTGTAGAGAATTTAACTTCGTTATGAAAAAAAGGAAAAACATATAAATCTGTTAACTTATCATGTCAAAACCGCTGAAAAACAGCATTTTGAGATAATTTAGCTTAAAGTTTTGCCTTTGCAGGTAATGCCGGTTTGTGCAGTTCAACATTTACGACTCATAAAACCGTAATTTTTGGAATTTTCTTATAGAAACAAGTTCACGACTTTCTTAAGTGTTTCAGCATAATAATAACAATAATAAATGCATTTTTTCGTCTTTTTAAATTTCCTTATCCCCTTAAAATGCCTGAGGTTTTAATATCAAATATTTTTTCCGTTTCATGCTTATATTCCGAAGTAATATACACGTAATAAAGATAAAGCAATTACAGACTTTTTTTTTGTGTGTGCAATCAACTGACAATTTTTTTCATGTGGATTGAAATTGAGTACTGTTTGAATGTGTTCAAGATACATAAGGCACGCACATTAGAATATTGTAGTAAATTGCACAAAATAAATTGTCTGTGACAGATTTATCTTGAATATTTTCTGCTTTTAGATAGCTTAAATGTTACAGTCCTATATCTATGGGCAAATATTTTAAAGTGATTTTTTTCTAATTTGCTTAAACAAAATTTTGAATAATGAGAAGTATTTCCATCAAATATGATCTTTCATACACTAATTTGTTGAATTTTATTGGATTTTAATATGTATCAACGACTTTTAACGCTCACTGAGTAATATATTCAAATTTCATCTAAATCCTAACATGATATTATATTGAAATGAACTCCGTAAGCGTTGAAATTGCTGTGAAAATTGTCATAATAATTGTCTTTATTGTTCTAAACGTCAGTATATGGGGACAAATTTACAGAACTCCATTTGACATTGAAAAAAAATGTTTCCAACTTCATGTCTTTAGATCGAAAATAGAAATCCCTACTTTAGTGGAAATTACTATAAAAATGAAAATCCTTGAAAAGATTACGTATCTTCTTAAATCCAAAAATTAAATGCCAAAAGAACAAGTTTCTAAAAAAAGAAAATAACGACCAAAGTAGAGAATTGTCCTTGCCATCGATAGCACTGATAAAACGATAATATGTACGTACAGTCGTTGTAAAAAAAATGTAAACACCCCTTACTAACTCTGCAACAAGGTATCGTAGAGAAAAGTTACTGGTTCCAAACGATTTGAAATAAAGACTATTTTTAAATGATGCATATAAAATTTGCTTAGGAAGGCATCTACATATTAATATCAGCCCAAACTTTGCTTTTTCCAATGGCAACACACAATTTTAACAAGATATTTTAAATCTTCAGTTCAAATAATGCCTATACACCAAATTTCAACTCATTTGGATGATAAGTTTTGTTATAAATATTACAATTTAGTGTTTAGAATGTTAAATTACATCTTCATATTTTTTATTAATAGCTCCCGAAATTATAATCCTAATGTGATTTTTTTGTGTAGTTATAATATTAAAAAACCCAAACATAAATACATTAATTTCGTAATTTTAAAACTTTTATAATATGATTTATGAAATTAATATTCGAAAAAAATATGGATTGCAACCTACAATTTTTTGATATATTTAAATTTATTATGTCCTGCATCATGGGAATTCTCAATATCAAATTTTTCTTACAAGTAGTTTTCGAATTATGATTAAACAAACAGTCAAGTGCGACTATTTACTCGCGCCCAGAGGGTTCCGTACAACAAGTATATGAATTATTAACTGTATTATTAAAAAATAAACGTTTAAATGCGAGTAATACTCGCGCTCAGGGGGTTCCGTACAATAAATATATTAATTATTAGGTTGAGCAAAAAGTTCTGGGAAATTTTTAATCTAATAGTTACCAGAATTTGTATTGTATGTAGGAGTAATAGTGGTATATCTATAGTAGTTCAGGAACTTCGGCTCCAAAATGCCTATTGAACAGTATGATTTACATGTGTTGATCCGGCATTAGTGGAGAAAGAGTCTAACGATTCTGAAATCCAATTTTCCAGGGCCGTCGATTTGAATCCTTTAATGAAGTTGAAGAAGCATGTCAAATGTTTTTCGATTCCAAGGAACCGCCATGGTACTTCCAACAAATCCGAAATCTAGCAGAATGTCATGGACTATGATGGTCTCTACCTTTAAGAATAGTCCTTGTTGCTTTTGTTGTTAATTTTCGCAGAACAACGCAACTTTCACAAATTTCCCAGAACGTTTTGCTCAACCTAGTATTAAAAAAATTGTTGTTAAAAGAATTATAACACTTTCTAAAAAACTATACAACTTAGAGTGCAGTATAGCTGTATATACTAGAAAAGTATGAATAGGTAACAATAAAAGTTCAAAGACATATGAAGCCTAAATATTATCAAATATTGTAATTCTGGATAACTATTTTTTTAACTCTATTTCCGAATCTACTGAAACTGAAATTATGAAAAACTTAGAGACAGTAGACGGTAACTTAAACCTTGCAGAAAAATTATAGCGATTACCCTAGGCCACATAGTTTTTGAGAAATGCGCATTTTTCCGTTACACACAAATTTCGATTTGCGGGCATTAAGGAAAGGTGTTAAGGAGCGCTGGAGGTTTTTTATCGTAGCAGAAGTATAAAAGTATTGTTGATAAGGATTTTCGAAAAAAATCGCCCGTAATTAGCTGGGATATTAAGGTTAAGGTTTGGACATACAGGAGTTGGTGGCGGCGTACTCTATGTACCATCGGCTTTGAAAGCCTTGATAACAACTTTTAATGATGTATTTGTGTAATGCAATGCGCATTAGCAGTATTAAAGCATTAAAAGTCAAATTCTTAAAAACATACTAATTTAATGAGAATTTATCACATAAATACAATTGGATTCGCGACTTGTTTGCATTGAGTGGATTTCTGAATACGCCTCCTGTGTCCTTAAAACTTAATTAAAAATCTATCTGGAAAAACGCGGCACAGATCAAGGTGGAGTTGCAACTTTGCGTCCTTTTATCGAAATGCGCTTACCACAATGTCACGTTTAAACTTTGAACAAGGGTTTTGTTTTAAATTCACTGTAAAAAGAAAAGATTATTACTGTGCTGAATTTAGTTTTATAAAAGGCCAAATGATGCTTAAATATGCACTACTTTTACTGTCAATATTGAATTAAGTTCATAAAAACACAGATTAGGATAAGATGTAAAAAAAAAGAGATATAAAATAGCAATATTTGATATTATTTAGGCTTCACATCTCTTTGAACTTTTATGGTATACCCATTTATACTTTTATGGTATATAGATATATACAGCTATATACCCAACTATACGTTGTATAGTTTTATACAAAGTCTTTCTATTCTTTTAGAAACAATTTTTTGAAATATTACAGTTAATAATTCTTATATTTACTATACGGAACCATCGGAGAGCGAGTAATACTCGTACTTGATCGATTATTTTTTTTTCCACGACTGTACAGTGTTTCTCTAAAATATTGGATATTTTAAGTTCTAATTTCTTCATAAGCTTAATTTTCACAAACAAACAGTACATAGAAACCTTTCATAAGAAATTGTAAAAATTCCACAAAAAAACGCATCAAAAAATAAAGCAAAAGTTTAGGATTAAAAACTCACTTAATTTTTAGTATGATAGTTTACGCGAACAATTCTTTCAATCCATAGGGAAAAAAAAGAATGAAAATGAAATATAAAATTTTAAAATTACATAAAAGTAAGTGGCATTTACTGTCATCGAATTATATTAACATATAATAAATAGCTCGTGTAAATATATTTCTATAAAGTATTTAATATAATAATGCTAAATTTCAAGAAAAAAGTTAAGCTTGAATTGTACATGTACATTGTACGCTGTTGATGAAACCCGACGATTAGGGAAAAGCTCAAAGGTATTAGGTAATTAAGTATGAAATACTTTATTTGAAAGCAGTGTTGCCAAATCAGGAGGTTTTTTTTATTAAGGCATTCTGAATTCTTACCTGAACTTTAATAGTTATTTTTTATTTAAATAGTGTTAGACTATTACGTGATTAAAGTAGAGAAAAAATATTATTATAAATTTTCTAGTGTTAAGCAGTATTTACTAAATATAAAAATCGCTAGACTTGGTAACACTGCTTTCAAATCAGATATTTCATACTTCATGACCTAATACAATAGAAGAATGAAAACAAGGGATTAGATTGCGTTTAAGGGGTCAAGGGGATGAGTTGAATAAAAAAAAGGGTTAAAAACATGTCATTTAATTTTCAACGAAGAATCCAAATTCTTCATCAAACCTCAACAACACAAATATATGAAATGCCCCAAACCGAATTGTAAAACTTATGGACATAAATTATATATTATTATGGGACGTTTTATTGTCAAGGAGGGAGAATAATAAAAAAATGGTGAAACTCGTGTCCCCTTATTTTTGGATGGAAAATGCAAATTCAGCATCGAACTTCAACAACACCGCAAACTCAGTATCACAAATGTCTAAATCAAGCCACTCCGAATTGCAAGTGTTGCTGGCATCAAGGTTAAATATTTCACGTCCCAAAGAGCATAATTTGAGTACAGTATACTCTTCTCAGATTATATATAAGATACCCTAACAGATTTAGTATTGAACACACTGCTGTTGGCCAATTGGCCTAAATATAGCTGAATTGTGAAAATCTTGAAATGTCTTAAAGTTGTTTAGCATTGAGTACAACAGAAAAATCTCTTAATGATATCTAAGATTTACTTATAAAAAATATAGTTGCAAAAGTCTCATTCTTTGGTGATATCACGAAGATAAATTCATCATATTGCGAAAAATTTGCTGCAAAATAAAAAATATAAACAGATAAAATCATTTTTGTGCCATCTATTAACATTATCAATATAATTTTTTAATTAAATGTATTCTTTTGACACAAATAACTTTTTCTTTATTAGAATGGAAATTTACACATTACTTGTTTTCGTTAACTGAAATTTTATCTTCATTATATATAGCCCTTCTATTTATTTATTTTTATATAATTCTTTATTTTATTTTTTATTAATTTATTCCTATTCTAACAATTTCATTAATTTTTTGTGGGTGGGTAAAGATGGCAGCACCAAACATTATTGTTAATAATCCAGTTCCAATTTACATTTTTTTCCTTTCTCACACCAGATGGCAGCAAAGTTATGGGTTTTAATCAGATAATCAACTGTAGGCCCACGTGTTAAAATAGTCCTAACTCTGTTTTACCATGCAGAGATGCTGCAGCTATCATTCCTAGCATGTAATTTAGGTATTTTGCTCTATTAATTTTTAATATCCTATGTGAGGTGTATCTTTTTTAGATTTCTTGGATTTTTATTATCTATTTTCTGTTATTTTCGCGTTATAAGGAGCTAAATTTTGTCATTTTTAGGCTTAATGCCGACAAAATTTGATGAAATAACGCATCTTCTATGAATGAACTCACAAGCTCATCTGAAGATTCTGTGTGTTATTCATAGTTTCTTATTTTACATACTGGTTTCCCATGTTCATTTCTAATTCATCTTTAGAACTTTACCAATTTATTCATATATTTTTGATTTCAAATTTATTATATATATATACAAAATAAATGTTTATGATTTTATTCAAAAATAAGCATTAGGTTTTGATATTCATAATAAAAATAGTTTCATGTCGTTTCTAAACGATGTTTTAAAAAACACCACAAAGGAATAATTTTCCTCCAAATTTAAAACTTTAATAAGTACAAAAGAGTTTACAATATAATAAATTATTTACGAGTAAATATTGCACCACAAATTGTTTTATTTTAATTAATTTATATGAATTAAACATTCTTTTAAATTACATCTTATTCATTTAAAGAATAAGTAACGGAAATTTATACAAAATATTTGCCGTGCTTTGTTATACAAAATTTATTATGCTGCTTTCCACGTTATTTATTTAAGTCTATGAATTATGTATAACAATGTATTGTAAATGTACCAATACAGAATTTCTTTCATACATGCTGTGTGATTGTATTTTCTTCATATCTTTTTACAATTATTCATCTTATACGTCTAACGAACGTTTAAAGAAGTTATATAAATATAATATATTTTCGTTTAATTCCATCATATACTTTTATTTTTCGTTTTTTTTTTCGAAAAACTCTGAGCGGTTTTAATATTTCCTGAATTGTAAGTCGTTCCAGTTGATTGTAACTTGAATTCTTCTGAATGGAATTTGATGGGACTTACACCATTATTGAGATAATTCTTCACTGAAGGCGTTAATATATAAAACTTAGTTCTACGTGGCATATTTATAGAATTATGGGGGTGGAAATTCTATAATTAGATGATCCCGATTATGAAAATTTAACTTTTTTTAAAGATTGTGCTGAATGGATTTTGATGGGGATTGCACTGATAGTAGTTAGATAATTTTTCAGGGAAAAAAATATATTCTTCTACGTTTCTTAGTTATACAGTGAGTGTCAAAAGTTTAAGTACGACATAAAATTTCAAAATAAATTTTATTATTGACTGAAAGTTACTTTCCTTTTCATATGACTATGACTTACAAATTGTAAATTTCAAAAAGAAATATAACAGATTTATGCTTTTAAATTTCAAGAATTTTTCAAAAGGACGAAAATGAGTGTGTCAAATTGAGTGTTTAAGCACAGTAGTTCTTTAGTCATTATCGGGATCATCTTATTATAGAATTTCCCCCCATAATTCTATAAATAAGCCACGTAGAACTATATTTTATATACTAAAGCCTTTGGTAGAGCCTCTTGTAAAATAAGATTAAAAAAGATTAATACTTGATTATTGTTCCATTCTGCTGAATTATTTTAAACATACGGTCTTCCATCGATAAAATGAGGTTCTTGTATTGTTTCTGGTTCAATTTTAAACCACGCGTTCTCAGTGGCATCTTTCAAATCTTTAACTGGAGAATACTGCTTTCCATTTGGATAAACTGCATGAGTGAGATGGGCGATTCTCGAAAATTTACCAATCGAAAAAAATCGTCATCGTGAAAAACACAATCGATACAGTCATCGATTACTTTCGAGATTCTACAATCGATTATTAAAATCATTGTTTTTACATATATATAAGGTAGATTTTATTAAATTTATGGTAACTGAAAACGGACGGAATAAAAAAACAACAACCCAAAGGGAGGCTATAATGGAGCCACAAGGCTGGAAAAGTCATATGAGGGCGCCCCCTGTTTGAAAAAGGTGAAAAAACGCGATTAGGTATGAAGCTGTAATGGGAGTTCAAGTATAAAAAATTATAGTTTTTCGGAAATCAGTTCCAAAATGGCCAAAGAAATAAGATTCAAAAGCACCCCCTAGTGGCAAAAACATGAACTAAAATGATGGTAAGTGGGATCAATATTTTTTATTTGTTTTTCTACGTCATTTGAGATCAGATCTTTAATTTCCCCATTTTTAGAAAGCCTTCGACTGGAATACAATAAACAAACCCCAGCGGGGAGAAAAGTAGGAGGGAACGGGCAAGAAAAGTGCATAATATGAATAAGTGATCACAGGACTTTCCAACGATATATCACATGATGTGTGTCGGCTAAATTTAGAAAAGTGCCCCCGCGCGTGGGCAAAGTAGGGAGAGGGGCGAGGACGATATATAAAATGAAATAACAGTCACAGAGCTTTCCAGTGATATACCACATGAGGGATGTCGGCAAAAGATAGAAAAGAGTCCAACTCCCAGGATTCCAATTGTCGTGCCCCCCGAAATATCCATCCCTCTCTTTGAAATTTTCATATATTATAAATTATTTATCGGAGGGCTCCGTAAAAAAATCCGATCTAAAATGTTTTAAAACGCTACGATTTCAAAAAAGTTCGAAAAATGCCTCTCTCGGGGCTCAAAAATAGGAAGGAAAGAAGAAAGGTTCAATATATGAAAGATTGGTCCGAAAACTTTCCGATGATATATCACATGACGCATCCGAAAAAAGTTTGAAATCTACTCCTACCACGTGGGTTCACTCTTTCTTCCCAGAATATACCCGCAAATCATGCAGCCCCACTTTTAAAATTTTATATTTAATAAATAATATTTATCGGAGGCCACCATCAAAAAACCTCATTTAATGATATTTATTGTAGAAATCGCTACAATATAAAAATTTGCACCCCCTCGTCGCTCCCTCTCCCGGAATTGAACTCTGGGAGGAGAAAGTTTCATGATATGAAAGAGTGGTCAAAGGAATTTCCGATGATATGTCACAGGAGATGTTTGGTAAAAGTTTGAAAATTAAACCCCCTCGGTCCACTCTCGCGCACACTCACCTTCCTCTTTGAATTTTTTATATTTAATAAATAATACTTATTTGAGGGCTTCAGGTATGGGGCAGCTTGGCAGAGCTAAAATAAGAGAAACATTCAAAATTCAGGGTAAAACGACACTAAATTCAACAGTAAAGTTTGGAACTAGAACTATACAGAACTGAATACATAAACCACTATCACTCATAACACACATCGATTAATAACAATTAAAAGATAAGTGCCCAGTTAAACTGATGGCGTTGAGCTCACAGGTTATTCACACTAATTGTATATTATACTTTTATTTCAAAGAATAATACACCTCAAAAAATAAATGAAGGGGAAATATCCCCCGTTTATCCCCTTTATACTTAACCAATGAACCTCCAAATCCAATCAGGGAAGCTCCTTAACGTAATAAACCAGTATACCAAATTTGAAGCAAATCAGATAATTCTGCATGAAAAAAAAAACATATCGCTAAATTAGGGTGGGTAACCCCCCTTTAACCCCGTTATACTTAACTAATGAACCTCCAAATCTAATCAGGAAAGCTCCTTATCAGAATGAACATAGTAAAAAAATTTAAGCAAATCGGGCATTTCTATGAAGAGTTATCGCGTTACGTACATACATACGTACGTACGTACGTGCATACATATATACAGAACCGGCGAGTATATTAGTTCTCAGGCTTAGACAGCCGGTGAGCTAAAAAGAGATTGGATAAGCAGATGGACTCCCTTGAGAAATTATGACTTAAACCAGAAATTCGGTAAGTTTGACTCTGAAAGCTTCATTTCTATCCCGCATTTCGGCAAATCTCAACTCGATGATTTTTCTGGCATATCGACGCTTCCCGATGAGAAGCGATGATTGATTTCTCACGCACTTTTCAAACCCGATGAGAAGCTGCTCGATGGTTGGTTTCTCTCGCAATTTTCAACCTTTCCCGATGGGAAGTTTCTCGATGGTTTCTCTCGGGCTTTTCGAAATTTCCCTATGAGAAGCTTCTCGAGGATTTCTCTCACGTTTTTCAACATTTCATATGTCGGCAAAGAAGAGATGTGAGAAGATTTATTGAGAAGTACCAAGGGAGCAATCAATGAGCTTAATCAATCAGCTGTGAAATGAAACCCTAATTTTCAAAGTTTCTCTTATTTTAGCCCTACCAAGATGTCATATACCTGGAGTCCTCCGATAAAAATTATTTATTAAATATAAAAATTTCAAAGAGGAAGGTGGGTCGGGTGAATTCGGGAGAGGGGGGGGGGCGTGAGAGTGGACACATGCGGGGTGCAATTAAAAAAAATTACCGAACCCTTCCTGTGGCATATAATCGAAAAGCCCTTTGACCACTCTTATATATTAGGAACCTTTCTTCCCCCGAAATTGAATTTTGGGGGTGGGGTGGGGGACGAAACATTTTTTAAAACGGTAGCGATTTCTATAATAAATGTCATTTTAGATGTGGATTTTTTTATGGACCCTTCCGGTAATTATTATTTGTTAAACATAAAATTTTGAAAGTAGGGTCTGCGTGAATTCCGGGGCGAAAGAGTGGATCCACGTAGGGGGGGGGGGTCGGAGGAGCAATTTTCAGACCTTTTTTTTAACCCGTCATGTGATGTATCATCGGAAAGCTTTTATATTATGGGACTTTCGTCCCCCTCCTCAATTTTACCCCCA
The DNA here is from genome assembly GCA_963932465.1 of Maratus speciosus. Lineage (NCBI taxonomy): Eukaryota > Metazoa > Arthropoda > Arachnida > Araneae > Salticidae > Maratus > Maratus speciosus. Next base: position 322,131,009 of record OZ010789.1, read on the forward strand.
CTGTGTGTGTGTGGGGTAGTTTTCAAACTGTTTTGCATTTTCCTTATTTTATCGGATTTTTTTACGGAACCATCCGTTAAATATTATTTATAATATTTGAAATTTCAAAAAGTGAGGTTGTGTTCCGGGGAGTGCGGTAGTTGGCCCTCTGGGGAGAGCGCTTTCCTAACTTTTACCAACACTCCTCATGTGATATATATATATAACATTAGAAAATCTTGTGACCACTTATTCCTATTGAGCACCTACAGTGCCCCTTTCCCCACTTTGCCACCGGGGCATTTTTCTAAATTTTGCTGACACCCCTCATGTTACATATTGTTGGAAAGGCCTGTGACCACTTATTCATGTTATGCAGCTCCGGTGTCCTCCCCCCGCCACTTTGCTCCCACGGGGGTACTTTTCTAAATTTTGCCAAGACTCCTCATGTGACATATCGTTGGAAAGGTCTGTGACTACTTATTGATGTTATATACCTCCGATTTCCGCCACCCCACTTTGTCCCCACGGGGGTACTATTATAAATTTAGCCAAAACCCCCATGTGACATATCGTTGGAAAGGTCTGTGACTACTCATTGATGTTATGCACCTCCGGTGTCCGCCCCCCCCCCCACTTTGATCCACGGGGGTATTTTTCTAAATTTAGCCAAGACTCCTGATGTGACATATCGTTGGAAAGGTCTGTGACTACTTATTTATGTTATGCACCTTCGATGTCCTCCCCCTCTTTTTTGCCCACACGGGGGCACTTTTCTAAATTTTACCGAGACCCCTCGTGTGACATATTGTTGGAAAGTCCTGTGACCACTTACTCATCTTATCACTCCTATCCACTTACTCATCTTATTATTATCTCTCCCGCGGCTCTCCCCCAACTTTGCCCCACGAGGAACATTTTTATAAATTTAGCCGAGAACTTTCATGTAACATATCGTTGAAAAGGCCTGTGACCACTTGTATATGTTATAAACATCCGATGTCACCCCCACTTTGCCCCCAAGGGGGAAATTTTCTAAATTTACCCGAGATCCCTTATGTGACATGTTGTCGGAAAGGCCTGTGACCATTTACTCCCGTTATGCACCTCCCGCGCCCCTCCCTTCACTTTGCCCGCACAAGGAGGGCATTTTTATAAATTAAGATCGAGACCCCTATTGTGACATATGGTTGGAAAGGCCTAAAGCGCTGTGACGATTTATTCATATTATGCAGCTGCTGTGCTCCTCCCCTCACTTTGGCCCCTCCCCCCAGGGGTCCGTTCCGAGGTTCGTTCGGCTCGAGATTTTTTTTTACAAGACTTTGCAGTGCGTTCACACCACGCCTGCTATTACGGTGCCTTATATAGCGGGGAGCCAGTTCGAGATTTCATATTACAAGTTTACGTGTAAATTAGAGGTCCCGATTAAAAGAAGAGCCCGCTAGCGCGCGAAGCCACTTAATCCTTATAGACGCCGACACATTCCAGTTCACCCGCAGACGATTCTTGATAAATGTATGACGTAAAAAGCAATTGGCAAACTGGAGTCATCGAGAAAAATTTTACACAATCGAAAAATATCGAGATGTCCATACAATCAAGAAAATCGATAAAAATATCTCGTTATCGCCCATCACTAAGTGCGAATACCCCACACATTTCTTATAGGATTCAAGGGGTCTCAGGACTCTTTAAATTGGAAAAAAGACAATTTTCAAAGTTTAATATCTTAAAATGTATATGATTTATAAACACAATTTTTATTTCTATGAAAGATATAAGTATATTCTTTCATTTCATGTATTTAAAACATTGCAAGATGCAGAATTATCATTTACAGGGGTCTCCAAACTTTCAGACATTTATCGAGAAGAAAATTGGTATAACAGCTTACGCGTAGGATTACAAAATACATTTTGAAACTAAAATGACATTTTTTGTTCTAAATATACTTCCGATTATAATAATTACCTTGAATCTAAATAAATTTGTTTTTAAAGCATTTTCCTATTTTTAATACAAAGTTGTATTTAGTTAATGCAAATTTTTGAAATTTTCGACACCATAATCACCTAAAAAAACATTTTTTTAACAATAAAAATAAATTTTAAGTTCATTTTATACAAGCTAACATAAAACATATGTTTCCAAAATTTTCATGAAAAAATATTCAGAAATTTTTGAGATATTCTGCGCGCTATGCCCAAAAATATCATTTGGAGAAATATAACTCAAAATTTTCGGAAACGTCGCATGATTTATTGGTAGGATATAATTCTAAAAGCAATAACTCTTGATCGAATGGTAATTTCAAGGAAGTAATTATATCAGAATGTTCAGAAAAGATAAGAGTTTAACATCTAAAAAAATTAAAATGTCGAAAGTTTTGAAGCTTTAAGAGATTCGTGCGACCCGTTAAATCAAGGCTAATTGCTACTTTTTTCGACTTAAGCCACGTTGACATAGAGTTTGAGGTATGGATTGAAGCATTATCATGTTGAAATAACCTTTTTTCGCACTCACACACCCAGAACCTCGAAACTGGGAGCAAATGATTGGCAAGTGTCTCTTGATAGTTTTCAGAGTTTTCACGATCAATGATGTATGATAGAGATGTTATTGAAAGGAATAGCCCCTATGCCATTACACAATCACCACCATGTTCTAGGCTAAATCTACTCCAAGGTTCTTTGCAGAGATCATTCCAATAGTACTTAAACCTATCAGGGCCATCGAAGTTCACTGTATGAAAAATAGTAACGTTCCGCGTATAATCCAGGAACTTTTTCATTTTTTGTACGTTTTTATTATAACCAAATAATTTGCAAAATCAAAAACAACAACAACAAAAAAACATAATTTCCTTTTCTGAAACATTTTTATTAGAACTTCTGGCTTTAACTAAGTCGACAAATATTACTTGGATGTATTGGTGAAAATTAGCCCTCTAGAACGCAGGTTCGCCATTTTCCGTGCAAAGCAAGCCATCCGTGATCTTACACATTAACAAAAAAAAAAGCAGGAACATTCCTTGGAAATAATTTGTAGCAGAATTGCCCAATATTTCCAAGCAATATTTGTTCGAAATAGCAGAGACTTACCTGAATAATTCTGAAAAGCACCACAGAAATATCAAAAAGGTTCCTGAGAAACATCAGGAATGTTCCTGTTCATTTGACAAGCGAGGTTACAGATTTATCAGTAGAACGTTCCAGAATTACTCAGAAAATTTTAAGTTATTTTTAATAAATACTTCTAGTTTTATATATATATAGAGCACAGCGCAAACTGGCCACTAGCAACCACAATTTGTGAATGTAAATTCACCATGTAATATGAAAGATGACGTATCATGGGAGCGCGCTTTTTTTATCCGCTACCAATTTTCGTCCAAATACGTCGGAGTAGAGAGACTTCTGATGGTTTAACGAGGTATCTAGGACACTTGTCTCACATCCCCGTGCCATAACAACTGGAGAAGGATAACTTTTAAAAATAGTCTGTAGTGACGTATGAAGATGGTGAATTCGGATTGGTTGGGGCAAGCCCCGCATAACCGAGCATGCCAGGACGTTCAGAACGAAAAGGGGAAAATGCCCCCTAACGCACTAAAAAAAAGACCCTTTTCAGGGACCATACATAACAGTATGGTTTACATAACAGTTATACAATTTTCCTATAAAAATTTAAAAAAGTAATTCAGAGACAATTAAAAGATAAAAAGGATATTTGCAGAAAATGTTAAAAAAATTACAGTATATACAAAAGACATCTAGTCTTTTCTAATTCCTTTAGAAAATTTAGACATACCGTCCATGAATTTTAAATTTTTTCGAGCGACATCAGCTTCTGATGTAATTTGCAAGTATAGATTTTCTAGATAATTCGTTAATTCATCAAAAGAATATATTTTAAGCTCTTTCTTTATTTTTTCGAGTATTTCAAAAAGTTTAGAAACATCATTACCTAACTCAAAGTCGTGGCTGACAGGCGCCATCTGGGGGATGGGAATTGAATTAGAGTTAATTGTTTGGTTTTGGGTAGGTTTAGGATTTTCCGATTTATTTTTATTTTAGAGTGCGTTTGCATATGATTCTTCGCGTTTTTGAGGGGATACATTTTGCAGCCTCTGAATGACGCTGGGTGCTCTTCTGAGCAATTAGTACATTTAGATTTGGGGTCATTATCAGTTTTAATTGCAATTATCTTTGGGCAAGATGCAGAATTATGGTTTTCATCGCATTTGACGCATTTAGCGTCTAAGAAACAAAAATTGGCGTGATAAAAGAATTACTGACATTTGAAGCAATGTGTCGCCTTCTTTGGCGATCTGTATGCTTCAATTGATACGCGAAAATGAAATAACGCTTTAAGTTTAAAGATTTTTTGCGAAAGTTCAGTCCTAGGAAGATGTAAAAGGAATAAGGGTAGGGTACGTTTATCTTTCCTACTAATCATTTGGGCAGTTTTAATAATTTCGAGACCTTCGGCAGTTAGGGTATTTTCAATGTCATTAGGGTTAATATTTACAGGGCGGCCTCTGATTACGACTTTAAGAGAGGGGATGGTATCGAAAGTTACATAGAATTTGAATTGTTTAGATTTTAGATATTCAGTTAATTTTTGCTTAATTTCTAAGCAGTCAGCAAAGAGCTTCATCCAGTTTTCGGTTGTTCTTACAAAGAAATTCTTATTACAATCATCGACGATTTCCTATATGGTCTCTGCTAAGTCAATCGGCATTTCAGCAACAATTGGACAAGGTGTCCTAGTTGCTCCCTCTTTGGGCGCATCTTGCAAGGACAAGTCTCGTTTGTTGCGCAGGTACACTTAGAGTTTTTACATTATCTGGGGTAACTGAGTTGTTTTCCTGATTTTTTGGGTGATTTTCAGGGGTACTGTTATTATTTGAGTTATTATTTTCTACTTCAGACATTTCGATGTCGAAATATAAGGAATTGCTTTTCGAATTTCGAGAAATTGGCTGAATAGTGTTTTCAACAAATTTTCACAATATCTATATCATGCCTTTTGGAAGTGAGGTTTTGCTTTTTATCAAAATGCTTAAGAGATTCCTCAGGGAGATCTTCAATAATTGCATACTTTAGATCAAGTATACCGTGCAAGTTGCTATCAGTATTTACTGACAGAGCAACCTATACATGTATATATATGTGTGAATGAGGCTTTTAGTTTAAACTGGTAGTAATAGAATTGTTTTTTAGTAAGTAAAAGCAGGGAAAAAACGTAAACCATTTCGAAAGGTGTTAAACATTTTAACTTTAACACTAGAACTACCGGAAATCTGAGTCCAGTTTTATCAAAATACTTCACACCAGAATTTTGATTTAAAACAGTTTAACTTTAATATTTAACGTTTTTCTTCTTTGTATCATTTAAACTTACTTCATAATCAAATTTCTGGTTTGAACTGAAACATATTCATATGGTAACCGTCAAAATGGTGATCCGTAAAATGACTCACGATAGTTCTAGTTTTAAGAAAACTGAACCCGTATTATGTATACCAGGAGTGGGGAACCCCTGTGCCAGCGGATCAAACAATCATCAGCATTTCTCAATAGTGATTTATTTAATGAAAGAAGTTCTCGAGTTAATGTTTCACAGTAGAAAACCAGAATACTTCAGGAAATGCTTTGATTATTATAAAAAGGCTTGAAAAGAGCAAATGTTTCTGGAATATACGCGGCATGTTACCATTTTTTTTACACTTTAATGATTAAAATTTTTAACTGCATTCAGATGTCTTTAAGACGTAATAATTTTACTCTGAGCTTACTTACTAACGAAAAATTTCATTGCCACACTAAAATCAATGTTGAAATAAATTTTGCCTGTATTATTAAATTTGTACTTGCTTGGTTCAGTGCGTACCTATACCATAAAGAAAACCTCCTCGTGCGAGGATCCCCGGTGCGTACCAAAGAGTATGCGTTCGCGTGGGTGTTGTCAGGTGTGTGTTTTCGTTGCGCAGTAAAGAAGTGTGGTTTATTAAAAATAACAGTATATTTACTGAATAAATCTACAATCTTCCGGTGAAATTTAACCCTTAAATGCATGATTTTTTATTTTGTGTCGAAAAAATTATATATCATTCTCTGAAAGGTTTAATACCCAGGAAAAATAATAAAAAAAAAACAGAGATACACTTTTCATAAAATACGTCTATCTTTTCTTCTGTTGCACATCTGCAATATAAGTAAAAACTACTGTCGTGTGGCTGTTTTACGCTAAAATATTGAAAATTAGTAAATATTTTAATAAGTATGCCTCCAAATATCTTATTTTATACAATTATTTATTTTATAAAACTTAACCTTTAACCCTTTAATTCCCATGATAGAATACGTTCTAGAAATTACGTAGTTTAGAGAATCTGAATTTACATTAGAGAGTTTCAACGGTTAATTTAGCTTTATTTAAATGCAGAATGTATGCTATGTATGTTATTAATTAAAGGAAATATTGCTATTTTAATTTTTTGGTGTGAATTAGGTATATACGAATGAAAAAATCTATTAAATTCAAAACACAAAAAAGCTGCGCACTAAAGGGTTAAGAAATATTTCAGTTGTCAACCAAAACGTTGCGTTGCAATGTAAGTAAGCTTCCTGAAAAGTAAACAGAAACATTCCTGGTGTTTCGTAGGAAGCTTACGAATCTTTCAGTAGAATATATTCCGTAAATTTTCATTTATTTACAAGAAATGTTACTTGGAAATAATGGGTATCTTAGCTGCCCATTATTTCTAAGGAACGTTCCCGATTTTTTTTTATAGTGTTCCATTTTTTCTATCACTGAATATGACATCCAGCCACTTATCACCAATTGACTTTTGCTCTTTGGCCCACTGTAATCTAGCTTCTTTATGGTGTCGTTTCAGGCATGGTAAGAGAGACATTTTACGGTGGTTTTTATGTATTTCGATTTCAAAATTCTTCTTCTGAGCAGTGTTTTCGATATTTGTTCTCCAACTGCATGTTTTATTTGCGGAAAAGGGTAATTACCAGTTGAAACTAAGTTTCTGATGCGGCGGTCATCACGCAAAGTAGTCACTTGTGGCCTTCCTGAACGGAATTTTCGTTTGAAATCATTACCACGAGCCAAAATGTGATGAATATCTTGTTTTGATCTTTTTAATGGACTTGCAATTTCAGAAATAAACTTATGTTTTGCTCTCATACTTATGATATTTATCACCTCCTCCTCCTAATTCTTCCGACTTAAGCATTTTGTACTAACTCAAAAACAACAACTGACTGCTTCTTATATAACCAGAAATCGTTTGTGTGCTCAACCTCTTACATTAGTTTGTAAAATTTGTATAAAAACAATGTTGTGCTTAAACTTTTGACACGGTTATTTTTGTTCTATTCTTAAATACCATGGTTTGAAATAAAATTTCAAAGATAATTTCATTGAATATGGTGATAAAACTGCTATTATTACCATATACAAGACAGATATTGAAATAAAGTAAATATTTAAAGATTTATATTAAAATTGTTATTGTGATTAAACTATTGACATGCGCTGTAGAATTATGAAGCAAAGTTAATATGATTGTGAAAAAAAAAATATTTTAAAAAAAGTACTAGTGGACGGATTTTGGTGCAACTTGTAGTGTTGGATAATTTTTTCCGAATAGGTTTAGTATGCTGCCCGTTATTCTATCAACTAAAAGAGTTGCTCCTTCCCATTAAGGACGAGCTTCTTTTGCGAATCTTTTAATTCTTCGACACCAGTTTTCTCCGCATTGTAATTTTGAATAATTTAATCGCTCAAATTTTGAGATTAGATAATGTGAAAATTTTCGAACTAAAATACTAATATTCAAATTTAAAATTTTGTTCTGCTTAATTGGCAAGTTTTCTTGCCAACCAGTTTTAACCCTTTATCTACTGACGGTACTTATAACTACCACTCACTTTAAACTTTCATCCCATAGTGAATATTACTAATATTCTAATGGTACATAGCAAAAACACTCTTTCAACTCCACTTTAACCGGATACATGGCAGCAGTAATTCTAGGTTTGTTATTTTAGCGAGGAAGGAGGTTATCTTTGACACAGATGAAGTGTTTTGTGTCAACATTTTGTACAGATTGTCATGCTCGTCCTTTTATTGCTGCAGCGACAGTAAAGGATATAAGATAAGTGTTGTATTTTTTATGTGTTCATTATGATCTTAGAATACAGTCTGACTAGTTATTTTAGGAGAACGGTGTATGTATTTGATTTAACAGTTGAATTACTTGGTGGTAGTTATAAGTACCGTCAGTACACTGGGTGTTGAAGAAAGACTTCTTGTTTACTTTTTGTCTGAGTAGTTATCCATCGTTTTCATCTGCTTTAAAATATAATTACTAAAATGTAGTGTAGTAAGGATTTCCCTGGTATTTCTTTTCTATTTCATTGTTATTTTTTATAGGAATTCGAAAAAGTTCTGGCATCGGCTCCTTTTTGCTATGCTAGAGATGGCATATGTAAATTCATATATTGCATATGTGGAGATGTGAGAGAACATGTTGTGCCTGTAATATAAACGTCGCATAACTAAAGGACTGCTAACGAGATCGAAACCTAAAAAATAAAAAAACAGTTTTTTTAACCCTTTCAGGGGCAAAGCATTTTCTAATCTAAAGTGTTGAAATAAATGATTGCCACCGGAATTTGCCAAACGATTTATTTGCAGAGAAGAAAAAGCCTATATTCCAAAACTTATTAAATCAAAAAATCCCTGCCGGCCCGGCCTACAGGCAGAGGTAGATTTCGAAGTTAAGTATACTAATTTCACCAACAAAAACTAAATCATTATTAGATATAAATCCACTTTAACAGTTTTATCTGTCTGCTTTTGACGAGTTTATATTTCCTTTTTTATAAAATAGCTGGTTTTATCAGAATCATGTTAAGGCGATATTAAAAAAATATTTTTCCATACTCAACAACTCGAAATTTTCTGGCACATTTTCAGATTAATTTTTAATAAAAAAAATATGAAACATGCTGACGTGATATTTGAAAAGATTTATAAGCGACATGTGTTTTTATTTTTCTTTCAATTAATTAAAACTTGATTAATAAACCATTATTTTCTCAGTAGGGCAATATTTTTCGTTTCTAACACAATCGCTTCGGGAAATTCTGTTCAAAATGTCCACTTTGACATCATTTTTTGAAATACATTCTGCCTCTATCAAAAAATCGATCATTACTGTACATTATACAGTTTCTGAATAAGAGAATCTAGCAATTGGATGCGTTTGAGAGCAAAAATGAATTTAAAAATGAGTAAGATAATAGACAGTTTGGATTTGAATGCACCCTTAATAAGATGATTTTTTTCTTCAACCGCTATGTATTTTTAATTTGTTTTTGCTTTAAGAATTGGCCCTATCAAAAACTTGTCTATATAAATGTTGACGACAATATTAAGAAGATGTATGATAAATTCATGGAGATTTTATATCTTGTGAATTGACGGAGTTATGAAAAATTTTCTTCTTCAAACTTTTTTTTTTTTCGTTTTTTTTCGGTACGAATTGGTCCTATCAAAAACTTGTGAATATAAAAGTTGTAGATAATATTAAGGAGATGTATAATAAAATTATTGGATTTAATATCTTGATAATTGACGTAGTAAGGAATTTTTTTCTCCCAAAAACTCTATTTTTTGCGCCCCTTGAGCCTATTTTAAATTTTATAAAAAATCTGTGATGCATGAATTTTTGGCGCTATTTTTAGAAGTAATAAAAACTTTAAACTGATTTGATATGTACAAAAATTAAGAAGTTATGGGGTTTTTTCGGTTTTCACAAAACCCCTCCCTATTTCCATCCCCTTTGTCCGCTTTTGCCCATTAACGAACTTGACCGAGATTTTATGTCCCTTGATTTTATGTATCAGTTTGGAAGAGATTTGTGCAGAATTGCGGAAGTTATCGTGTCCAAAAGAAAGTGATAACACAATTGCTTATGAAAATTCCGTTCAAAATGCCCACTTTGACACAATTTTTTGAGATATATTCTGCCTCTATCAAAAAATCGATCATTGCGGTACATTATATAGTTTCTGAATAAGCGAATCTACCAATTAAATGCATTTGAGAGCAAAAATGAATTTAAAAATGAGTCAGAAAATAAGCAGTTTGGATTTGAGTGCATCCTTAATGCAATGATTTTTCCAACACAATCCGCTTCGGGAAATTTTGTTCAAAATGCCCACTTTAACAGCATTTTTTAAAATATATTCTGCCTCTATCAAAAAATCGACCATTACGGTACATTATATAGTTTCTGAGTAAGAAAACTTACCAATTGGAAGCCTTTGAGAGCAAAAATGAATTGTAAAATGAGTAAGAAAATACGCAGTTTGGATTTGAATACACCCTTACTTAGATGATTTTTTTCTTCAACCGCTATGTATTTTTAATTTGTTTTTGCTGTAAGAATTGGTCCTATCCAAAACTTGTCTATATAGATGTTGTAGACAATATTAAGAAGATATATGATAAATTCATGGGGATTTTATATCTTTTGAATAGACGGAGTTATGGATTTTTTACTTCTTCAAACCCCCTTTTTGTTTTCGTTTTTAATTTTTTTTTGCGGTACGAATTGGTCCTATCAAAAAATTGTGAATATAAAAGTTGTAGATAATATTGAGGAGATTTATAATAAAATTAATTGGAATTGATATCTTGAGAATTGACAAAGTTATGAATTTTTTTCTCCCAAAAACCCTATTTTTTGCGCCCCTTGAGCCCATTTTTATTTTTATCAAAAATCTGTGATACATAAAATTTTGGCCCTATTTTTAGAAGTAATAAAAACTTTAAACTGATTTGATATGTACAAAAATTAAGAAGTTATGGGGGGTTTTCGGTTTTCACAAAACCCCTCCCTATTTCCATCCCCTTGGTCCGATTTTGCCCATTAACGAACTTGACCGAGATTTTATGCCCTTTGATTTTATGTATCAGTTTGGAAGAGATTAGTGCAGAATTACGAAAGTTATCGTGTCCAGAAGAAAGTGATATATATATATATATATATAGATAGATAGATAGATATATAAAGTTTTTTACTGAGGGTGGTTTTGGGTTCTAGGAGTCATGATCGGTGTAGATCTGCAAAAATTTTTCAGAAATTCCAACATAGGAACGATCCCAATAGGTAGTATTTCATACGAAATCTACCTAAAATGTTTTCCGGTGCCATTTGAAATACGTTGTTGGTTTTCTGTTACGATATTTTAGTCATAGTGTACTGGCGGTACTTTAAAGTACCACTTTAATTAATTACCTCTAAATAATTAAATTTCTCACGGGTGAGTAGTTTTTTTATGTTTATCCTTTAATTTTCATCGTATTTACTGAAAAAAATATATTACATGAAAAAAATTGCAGTAGATCATAATGCAGTTGATAAAGTGTTAACGAGTTAATAGCTTAAAATTTGACTTAAGCATTAAAAACTGCAATACTGCATTGGCATTTGTATCGTTTACAGCAAAGAGGACGGACCTTCAAGGTGAATGTCCATATTGCTTTAAAACACAATTCACCGATATATTTCTTTTGGTTCACGGTTCGTTTGAAGAAACCGGCAAGTGTAGCGTGTGCAGCCTGCTAGTTTTATTTAATAGAATTTTCTTTTTTACTTTTTGTATTACAATAAAGCGTTAGTGCAGAAAAATTGATACTGAGAAGCTCTTTTACAAAAGTTACCGGATGTCTTTCATATGCATATTACACAATAGGAGTTAATGTTTTAGTGTCGTGGTACAGTACAACCTCGATATCTCGAATCTGTCGGCAAGAAAAAAAAATTCAAGATATAGAGGTTTCGAGATATCAAGGTTTTGACAAAAGTTTAAAAAAATCTAATCGCACAAACTGCTTTTTGCTCTAAAAATAAGATTTATCAAAAACTACACATAATCTACTAATAATTAATAAATTGCACTTCTCAGTTTTAATAACTTCAAAATTGTTTTGCATACACATGCTTGTTTTGATTAAATAATATCCAATTCGTCATTAAGAAATGCATTCAGTTTTTTGGGAAGAAAAATTGAAGTCTGCCGTCTTGCAGAATAATTTTGCAATTTCACAGTTTCCTGTAACATAGCAATGGTCGTTTGATTCAAGAAATCTCCCCAGCAGGCCAACCGCCTTCTTGACTTCTTTCACTGTAATTTTTTCATGCTCTTATTGATCTTGTAGGTCTTTAAATTTCTTCAACAGAGATTTCTGCATTAATGCTCGGAACAATCTCTTCATCTGTCACAGTGCTGCAAGTTTCAAGCTCATTGTCTACATCCAAGAATTATTGGAATGAAATCTCAGTTACATGCCTTTTGTATCGATTCCCACTGTTCTGGATTCAGTTCTACCTCAGTTGTTTGCTTAATGGAATCATCTTCCCCTGAGTTACATATTCTAAAAATCCTGATTTTATGATACGATTTCTTATTGTTGTTTCTGTAACATTTTTTCATGCATAGTCAGCCATTTGCATTGGATATAAGATGTTGACAGGTGTGCAAGGTGATTTACCTTCACCGATATTATTCAGAAGTCTTCTCACATAATTTGAGCTAGTTAACCAACTTTGAAGCTGCGGATTATCTTCTGGTCGAATGGTTATAACTTCGAAGTAATGTTTGAGGGTAAAAACTTAACAGTGATATTTTTTTAGCGTTGGAAGATTAGACGGGGCTTTACAATTGTCTATGAAGAGGGGAATGCGTATTTTACTTTTAGCCATTGTTTTACTTAATCCTATCAGCCAATCAGCAAAAATTGCATTTGTCATCCAATCCTTTATATTTGGCCTGTACAGCATTACAAATGACTTAATTTTAGCAAAGCACCTCGGCTTTTTAGATCTTCCTATCATAAGGCGTGGAGGCTTTTCTTTATCACTTTGATTTGCTGCCAAAAGCACAATTACACAAAGTCAGTGTGTTTACAAAGTCGGCTTTCTTCACCTTTAAAAGTAGCCGCTTTGTTCAGTTTCATTTGTGTTAAACACATCATCTGCTTTATAGTCCTTTAAAAGAGAAGGAAGTTCTGAATGCTATTTCTTCACAGGCAGCGGCATCAACCGATGCACGTTCACAACAAAGTTTCCAAATACCGATATTGTGCCTTTTTTTGGTTTCAAAACCTTCCATTCTTACTCTTTAAGTTCTTTGTATCAACATAGGGATAAAAAAAAATGTGAAACCAGCATCCAGATCAAACTTGCACTACAGCTGACAGTAGCCATAAATAAAAAATCAAACTAATTTCTGTGGTAAAACATTTCGACATATCAAGGTTTTTGGAAAATATATTTCGAGATTGGAAAATACATAAGAATTTTGATGGAAATGCAGGGGAAATTTCATTTTTCGAGATACCAAGGGTTTCGAGATAAGGAGGTTCGAGATATCGAGGTCCGACTGTATTTAATTTTACATTACAAATTTAATGAAAATATCTAATAACCATGGGACCTGTGCGGGGATTTCGCACAGCAGTCTGATATTGTTTAGCAATACCTAATGCAATACCTAATATTTTTTGGTACTTTTCGGTTAGCCGGGCGCCAGTGTTATATATACATACATATATACATATATATACACATATATTTATATATATATATATGCATATGTATGTATCTATATGTGTGTGTGTATGTACATATATGTATGTAAATATATGTGTATATATATGCATATATGTATGTATATATAACACTGGCTTCCGTCTAACCGAAAAGTACCTATTTTTTTAGATGCAAGTTTAAACTTCTAAAGAAAGGTTAAGGATAAAAATATCTGCCAACAACATTAGTGAAGCCAGAATATGTCTCATTTATTCCTTACCATACCTGTGATATTCTTACCGTCCACACTCTTATATTTATGTTTCCAAGCAGGAAATTTTTAATAAAAGGTTTTAAATAACAAAATCTATTTCTTTTTTTTGGAACCCCGTTACTTATATGTAATAAATTAGCATGTCTGGAACATGTGTGTTACAGGTAAATAATTACAAAATAAAATAATTCAGAATGAAATATTATAAACTGCTAAGTTTCAGCCTTAAAGACAATGTTGTACCTAAATTTTGTACAAAAATACTACATTGTTATTACTTCTTATTTAAATGTTCTATAGATACTACTCAAATTCATTATAAGTAAAAATTTAGACGAAAATAAAAACTTAGACAGATAAATGTCAAGGGGACAGTAAGGAAAATTAAACACGCAAGTTTAATTTTGTTCTTCAGTTAAATAAAATATTATTAAAAATCATCGCTACTGCCCATTTTTTCCATATTTTGAATAATTAAGGAATTCTTCTCTAAGTTTAAAATGTTAATTTATTAAGTTTAATTTCAACAGATTTTTATTCCTGAACGATACAGTTATGTGAGAATGCATATATACATAAAACGAAGTTCATCATTATCAAGTAAAATATAATTGCATAAAAACATTTTCGTGTAACTAATTAACATTATTAACATAATTTTTTTTAATTAAATGTACTGTTTTGACAGAAATGAATTGTATTTTTTAAGAATCGAAATTGAAACATTATTATTATTATTATTATTATTATTTTAAGCTCAAATTTTATTTTTAAGAATTTGTCATTTTAACACATAAACAAAGTTCATAAATTTATTCAAAAATACACATTAGGTTTTGAGGTTTATATAAGAAAAATTATAAATTTCCACTTAGTTTTTAAAAGATATTTTCGAAAACTACACAAAAGAATAAATTTCTTTCGAATTTTAAACATAAGAAACCAAAAGAGTTTAGATTATAATAAATTATTTAGAAGAAAATATTCCAGCATGAATTGTTTAATTTTAATTAATTCATATGAAGTCAGCCTTCTTATTAATTACATTTTTTTAACTTTATGAATAACTAATCAAAATTTATACAAAATATTTACCGTTCATTGGATTTATAAAATTTCTTTTACTGTTTTTCACGTGATTTAGTTATGGCTATGAATTATGTATCTCAAAGTATTGTTTGTAATTTTTTCTAAGTACAAAATACCTTTCATAACTGCCCTGCGTTTGTATTTTATTCGTATTTTACTCCGATTATTCATCTTATACGTGTTCCGCATATTTAAAGAAGTTATAAAAATGTGATTTTTTTTATTCTGGCATATATTTTTCGTTTCATATATTGTTTTCGAAAAATTCTAAGTGAATATGTTATTTCCTAACTTGTAAGTTACACCTTTCACATTTTTATCTAAGCATGCATTTTTAGCCGCCGGAATGCTATTTCATTCTCCGAGCTTATTTTATGTCGTCTCCGAAAAATATCGTTACATTACACTGTAAAAAAAAACCACTGTAAATTTGCCAGAACAACTCGATCACAGTTGAATGTACTGTATTTTTCTTTGGTTTCCTGACTATTTAAACGTGAAAAATACAGTAGTTCCGTAAAATTAACAGTACAATGTACTGGCAATTTTGGGCACATTTGGACCACAGCACAAACTACTGGCGTCCAAATTGCCAGTACATTGTGCTGTTAATTTAACGCAACTACTGTATTTTTGAGTTTGTGCGCGAGATGAACAGTACTTTGTACTGTAAAAATGCCAGCCGTATTTTATTAATGTTATTAAGCCAGCCGTAAAACAAAGATATATCATTGTACGATTAAACCTTAATCTATTGACAGTACTTCTAAGTACTATTAAAATAGCTTGTTATAAAATTCATTTAATACATCGAATTGTTGCAATGAAGTTTAGAATGAATTATAGATATATTATTTTATCATGTTCTAGCATTATTGATTACACAAAACAAAAATATTTTTAAAAAGATGATTTCTTTTGTTTTTGCATCTTTTCAGCCTTCTTGCCGTTGAGGTGGGAGGGGGAGGGATTTTTCAATTGCGAAACATTTCTGTATTTCTAGTGTAAGAGCATTATATTTGTACATTTCCTAATTATAGAAATTACTAGGTAAAATATTAAAAATAAAAGATTTCAGTAGGGTTATAAATATTGCATAAAATCCCTATAAATTCAACTTTAATTAAACCTTCTAAATCGTTCAGTCCTTTTAAAATTTATTAAATGATTATGTAAATCTTGTAATGGAGTTTAAACAATTCATGAAAAATGCTTTAGAAGATAAAATTTTCATGAATTCATAATTCAGCAGATAAAGGGTAAATTCTTTATAGCAATTTTTTAAACTTCTAAACATCGCACATTTTCAATTTTTATACCGTCCTATTGGGGAAAAATGTACTTTTAAATGCAATTTGTTTGAAAACTGAATCTCAATTTATTTTTGATATATTAATTTTTTTGTAGTTTTTAGAGTCATTTGCTTAATATGGGCAACAGAAGTACTCCATTTCTGTAGAAAGTAAAGGAAAAAAAGCTGTAAAATAGTAATTATATATTTTTGTTGCTATTTTCTCATAACAACCGAAAGAAAATCTAATTAATGCGTGCTATTCTGAAAAAAATATAAACGAGTGATTTCTGTTAAAACATGGAGCTATTATAAACTTTATTTAATTTTAAGTATCTATATTAATGTTACAAACAAATGAAGGCCTATGAATAATTAGATAGCCGTTTTTTGTCGAGTTTCTTTGATGACGGCATGTTTTTGCTGCATTTGTGTATTATTTCGTGATAGTGACGTCCTATGCATACTTTACTGTAGATGTTTAAGAGTGGATCATAAATGTGGAATTCTTAAGCGGATGCGAATGACGTCATTTTACATAAAATAAAAGCGTGTGCTTTAAGTCTTTTAGAAAAATATTTACTTAGAAAAATATCAATTAGAAAAATATTTACTTAGAGGTTAGAATACATCATTTTATGGGGACAATGTAGAGGTCTGCACCGGCCCGGGCCGGCGGAATGAAGGCGAATTTTCAAACGGGCCGGGCCGGCAGAATTAGGACAATTTTTTCAACAGGCCGGGCCGGGCCGGGTCGGGCCGGGTCGATAAAAAAATTAATCGGGTCTATTGGCCCGATATAAGAATTTAAGAGAAGCAGATAAAATACGAGCCATTTTCAATTAATATGACTTTCTCGAGAAGTATAAATGTGCGTCACGAGCCGATGCGAGTTTAACAACATCAATACAGAAATGTAACATGTCCATCGAAGAGATCGGCATCGTACAGTTACATGATGCCTGATCCCGGGTTTAATTTTTTCAGCAGACTCTTGTAGGGACGGAACTGGTCTTAATCGTTCTCAGGATGTGTACGACAGGCATTATGTTTTGTAAAAGTATTAATAGCGATAATGAAATTCTGTTAACATTATCTTTGGAAATGTACCTTAAGGTGATTCTCATATTTACTGCTCAACAATGAGAAACTTTCAGACACATTTTCTGGCTCATATTTAGCTATAAAGGCATAAAATTGACAGGCCTGAGTATTGAAAGTATTTGTAATCTAATAGCATTTTCCATTTTTGATAAATTACGTACAGAGATAACAGAGACTCTTGTCGCGTGACTGTAGGTTTTTCTCCTTTCCTGTTCTATCGCTTCCGGAAATTCGATTCAAAACGCTAACTTTGGCAGTATTTTCTGAAAGATATATTACTCTTTTCTAAGAAAAAAAACGGCATTTACATAGTTCCTGAATAAGAATACCTGCCAATCTCACGCGTTTCCGGAAAGATATTAATTCATAAATGTGTCAAAATGTAACTCTTTTGGATTTAGAAAAAGCCTTAAAAATGGCAGAAATATTTTCCCAAATCTACTTTTAATTATACAGCTTCAAAAGTTATCATGTTTTTTAACCCTTTACTCTAAACTACATTAATCTTTTAATGAAGCCTTATTTGAATTTTGAAATGTCTGTAGAGACGTTGACTAAAACACTTTAAGTAATCGTTAATGTTTACTATTGTGTGTTTTCTATTTTGCTAACACATAGTAATTTAAAATATACTGTAAAATGTTCCAATAAATATGTATGTAGTATTCATTAAAAGAATATTAATTGTATGTCGAGAAAAAAAGGAATTGTTTGTAGAAATTGAGTCGGGCCGGGCTCGGGCCGAAGTTTCAATTTTTACACCGGGCCGGGCCAAGACAACTTTCCTTCGGGCCGGGCCCGGGCCTGAAAATTTCGGCCCGTGCAGACCTCTGGACAGTGGACACTAAAAAGCAAATCCTTCTACTTTCAATGGATTGACTAAATAAGCAAAAATGCACTTTTCTGTTACAGCCACTTAAGTAAAGCCATTCTTCATCCAGTGGTAACACATATTTCCATTTAGTACTAACTAGATTTTTGATAAACGCAAGCGTTAGGAAGACGCCATCCCTGATCATTGAAAGAAATTTGGAAAATCATATAAGAGGTGTTGATAAAACCGACATGTTAGCCTTAAACTCTGTGACTCAACAACTCCGATTAGAAAAATATTTACTCCGATGTTAGAATACATCATTTTAAAAATGTAAAAATTAGAAATTATTGATTTTATTATTGATATTATTAAAAGGTACTTTTTCACATCTGAAATAAACAGAAAATTAAATACTTTTCATAAATATTGACAATTTTCTAATAGAAAATTTAATTATACGAACTTACCTTTGTTATAAATCCAATTTTAGACTTTTCCAGCTTTTTTCAATTTTACAAAATTTGCAAAGTTCATAGTAGCAATGACAATGCAAAACTGTTGAAATAATAAATTAAACTTTGGCATGAAAAAATTACTCAGTATCACCGTTTATTGAGAATTATATGAACAAATTATATTAATTGTTGTATTGAGAGGTGACAGTAATAAATAAAATCATATTTTTAAAACTTATAAATATCATTGACTTTTGGGTATGTCGCAGGTATGCAACGCGGTTATACAAAGTGTTAAAAAAATTATATTTTCATGGAAATTTTAAGCCAGAACTGTAACCAAGAGTCAAGGCTATCCAACAGGGTCAAACATTTTCAATAAGTACGTAAACTTCTGTAGATGTAGCATGCTGAGTGTCAACTTTCAGCGGTGTCCAATGGCTAATTCCTAAACCGTTAGGCATAGGCATATAGTTCCAATTACAAAAATGTTTTAAATGATTTATATAAGTATTTCATAAGCGATTTGGGCCAATAAAAACTTTTCCTAAAAATTACGAAAATTAAATTTTTATACGATCTGCCGATCTTTTAATTAATATTGAGTTTGTGTAAAAATATCCTATTACACTAAGACGTAAAAAAAAAAGTCCCGTTCTTCGACTATTAAAACTGACCGAGTAATAAGCTGTTTAATGTTGAAGAATCTTTTTTGCTGTGAAACAGGGATCATTCACAAATTTACTAGAAATATAAATAATTCTCAGATATAAAAAAAAAAATAATAATACAGTTAAACCTCCCAGTGGCACCATGTCCATTAAGCGACCACCTCCCTGAATGATAATTTTTTCATGGAACTAAATTTATTCCATACGCTCAATTCTTATTTTACCTCCATTCAGAGACCGTCGCAGTGGAACTCCCTTCAAGAGCGACCAATTTCTTTGAAAAAAAAAATTAAACAAATTCCGTTTTTTCTTGGTCCCTTGAAGAAGGTTTTATTAGAAAAATAATTCCGGAGAGCGCATTATTCATCAAACTTCTAAACTAAATTTATATTTTTTTCCCGGTAACTTTTAAGTGTTTAAACCCCTTTGTTCCCTTTTTTGGCGATGTATTTAACTGTGATGACAAATTAAAAATGAGGTCAATAAGGGAATAGGCCCTGCCCTATTCTGTCAGGAAACTCTCAAAGAAATAGATAAATTAATGGAATCGTCATTATTTGTTCCGTCCAAAAAAAAAAAAAAAAAAAAAAAAAAAAAAAAAACATTCATGTACTGAATTTTGAAAGGACTCGGAAATAAAAGTTAAAAAGATAAAACCGTAAAATCAAAGCAAACGTCAATGTATTAATTTTTTTAATTTCTGCAGTAATTAACTTATGTAATTAACTTTTGTTTTGATACTTAGATTTTTACATTTTTTCCTAATGTGAAAAAAAATTGTTTAGTAAAATTAATTGTCACCTTCTTTCAACAATTAAAATCTAGATTTAAACATGACCTTCATTAAGAGACCACCTCTCGGAGCGACCAATTTTTATTGGAATGGAACGTGGTCGCTTTAGGGAGGTTTACTGTACTTGAGAGTAAAATTAGCATTACAATATAAATTTGAAATCCATTTTCATTCTGACGTATTAAATAAAAATACAATTTAAAATATACGTAAAAAATAACACAATTTTCTTTAAATGAAATGATGAAAAGCAACCATCACAATTCGTTACAAAATTATACATATTTTTAAATGCTATTAGATTATCTAATCTAAAATTTAATTAATAAAATAAAAGTTATCTTACAACTCGCTTCAAGGGACTCTCTACGGCTGCAATGCAGAAATGTACACGCGAAATAAATCCATGTAATGCTTTAAGCCCGCATTCTGTACGATCTGTCGAAGCATGGCT
The DNA here is from genome assembly GCA_963932465.1 of Maratus speciosus. Taxonomy (NCBI): domain Eukaryota; kingdom Metazoa; phylum Arthropoda; class Arachnida; order Araneae; family Salticidae; genus Maratus; species Maratus speciosus. The sequence goes on from OZ010789.1 coordinate 322,151,560, forward strand.
CAATTTATTTGTGTTCAGATGCGGGAAATTGGCTTAAGTCATGCAATTCAAAGTTTCATAACTCGGTCAATTTTAATGTTAGATGAATGGGAATTTTTTTTGTCTTACTTCTTAGTATAATAGGAGATATTTACTAAATATCACTTATAGGGCTGAGGGACAGTATAAAAATTTAAATTTCGTAACTTTTTAAGAAATGTTTTTATTTATCAAAACGCCTGTTAAAATATTTTTTTTACCTCATTTAAAACACTTTTGTTATTAGAAGTACATGTAGATGAGTAACGGTTTAGAAACGTTTTATTAGACGTTGGACGTCGTTGAGAGTAGAAACCCTCTATAGTGAGACGAAAGCTAATATTATTTTAAATAATTATTTTCCTTTTTCTATTCATACGTATTAGTACATTCATAGGTATTAGTATATGTATTTAAGATGCTGTCAAAAAGCAGTTCTATATGAAATGGATTAAATTTATTTTTTCTATCTATTATATCAAGCTCTTAATAATCTTTTTTTAAATACCTGTGTCACTGTGTATGAATACGAATATTATATGCAAAGATACAACCTAAATATGCTAATTCATTTAAAACGCATTTGTTTTTGGAACTATACGTAGATGATTAACGGTTTAGAAATTAGACATTGGACATCGTTGAGAGTAGACACCCTGTATAGTGAGACGAAAGCTAATACAGTGGAACCCGGTTAAGACGCGTTTTAAGGGAGTGGCCAAAAGTCGCGTATTAAGCGGGATCGCGTATTAAGCGTGATTTGCATGAAGTTGCAGAAATCGAGCTTATTTACACACCTTATTGTCTAAAATGAACTTTAGGGACTTTCATTATGTTTACGGTCTTAAGTCTTGTCTTATACGTATATTTAGATTTAAATTTAATTGTATTCAATTTTACTTATTGTTTCTTTTTATGGGACCGACTGGAATAATAACTGAAAATAAATAGGGATTCAAACATGGTTTTATTGTCGATTAATTGGTTACTTACTATCAAAGATAAAACAACAAAAATAATTTTATTTGTAGTCCATTTTTTTTTTTTTTTTTTTTTTTTTTTTTTTTTTTTTTTTAACAGAAAATAATAAATCTTTGAAGCACAATTGAGTTGTTAAAATCATATTTAGTACTTGTGAATAAGTACCATTATAATCAATAGAGATGTGCAACGTGACGCCACAAACAGGTTTTTGCTGCTGACCTTTATCAATGCTTTTTCTGTTTGTGTGTCCTACAGCTTTTTTCATTGTTCTACGGTAAAAGTCACGTGATGTTAACTGCTCTATATGCCCTTCTTTTTAATATGAAAAAAATTCCATATTAATTTTTGTGCAAAAAATATTATTAGTGTAGAAAAAAGTAACGAAAACATAGAAAACATAAAAGAATTATACAACTGCAATATTAATCGTATTTTAATCTTTGCAAGTTTCATCTTTTATTTATTTATATATTTTGTCTATAATAAGCATTATAAAAAATAGTAGTGGTATAAAGTACATTTAAAACTTCACTGCCAACAGGCATAATCATCTCTAATCATAATATTTTTTATGGCGTATCTAAGTATCCTGAATTCCTCTATCTCTCTCTACTATAATAAAAACACACACGAAGCGAGAAACAATGAATGTTAGGATGCCGGATAAAAGAAGAATTGCAGTGATGCTAATTTAGCGGGAATTTTTTTATTCAAATTTCTACCACTATTACCGATTAGTAATGTTCGCTTTCATTAATCTGTTATTAAATAAAGTAAATATTACTATTCGAAAACAGTATTTTTTATATAAACGAAAAACTGCTAAATTGGCAACACTGGAGAAGGAATTCGCATCTTCAACAATGAATTTGCGTCTTAAATGTGATTTTTTGCCTCATAGGACCATAAATCTATCGCGTATTAAGCGGGAACGCGTAATAACCGTTCGCGTATTAAACGTGATATTTTTGCATTAGACTTATGGGCGATGTTCATGGGATCGAAAAAAATCCGCGTATTAAGCTGGATCGCGTATTAACCGAGAGCGTCTTAATCGGGTTCCACTGTATTATTTTTAAATAATTATTTCCCTGTTTCTATTCATAATTATTAGCAAATTCGACATTTAAGATGCTGTCAATAAGCAGTTCTATATGCAATGGATAAAATTTATTTTCTCTATCTATTTTATCAATCTCTTAAAATTTTTAAAATACACTGGCCTTCAAATGTAGAGAAACAAGGACTGGATGCTTCCGATTGTACACGGTTTGTCGAATATCTACCAAAACTATTGGCGAATTGTTCTTGAAATTCTGGGATGTAAAGAACATGTTGGATTCCATATTTCTCGTTGAAGATTTAGTCGGGAGAACAATTAGGGGGTTAATAATAAATTAAGGGGTCAGGTAACCTTTGAACCAATAAAGTACAATGAAAAGTGACCTCTGTAAGAATTGCAGTCATTCTTTAACTAATTAGCTTTTAATTATAAAATTAAAAACACGTATTAGGAACAATTTATTTTATCATTCAAAGTTGTTAGAAAATGTATACACTTATATACTTTTTTTTAATTTATTTTTAAAGATAATATAATTTTTACGAAAGAATTATTCTTGCATGCATTGTGCGCATGATTTTTCCCATTTGATTGGCTGAAACAAGCCAAGATTTTTTTAATGAGTACAGATATAAAATGTATTCAAAATGACCTACAATGAAAAAAATAAAACTTGTAGATCCGAGAAAAAAATTTGTTTTTAGAGTAATTCTACATATCGAGATTTTTTTTATACAAAAGTAGCCGTGAATTCTAAACTTCTTATTTGAGAAACATAATAATAACTCATTTTGTGCTTCTGTACGTTTAATATATCCACCAAAAATTTCGTGAAATTCTAGGCAACCGTTTTTCAGAAATCGTGCGCGCAATTATCAAAATCGCTGTTTTGAGAAAATTGGCTTTAAAGATTGAAAAACCCGTTGATCATATAGCAAAAGCTCAAAGTGTTTTAGACTTAACTTCTCTTCTAATGCGAATTTTTGTATGGGGTTTGCTTTAAAATGTTCCCAAAGAATCATATTTAATTATAAGCTATTTAAAAAAATCGATTTTTGGACGCTTCAAAGGTTACCTGACCCCTTAAATAATACAATAATATTCGCGGTCACCTATGTAGCAGAAAAAGCTAAAAATGGTTTCTCACTGTGTTAAATGACTATTTGGATCCTGTTGAACGTCTGAGTCCATTTGCGTAAGCATAGCACTCATATTCGTGAAGATGTTATTATGTCTGTGAAAAATAAAAAAAGGTTTTTGTTTATAGCACACAGAATTTTCCACCAATTTAACACAACTTTCGAAAATCCTGGCAAAGAACAGTAGCAACAGTAATTCAATTTAAAACACGAATATATCGAATATTTGATGAAATATGGGCATTTGTATGAAATAATTTTTAACTGCTCATGCGCGGATGATTTAAAATTTTTTATTTCATAATTTGGTAGTCAGCTATTTTGGGAAACTTTCATAAAATGTAGAGTCAAAAATTGTGCAAACTGAACAAGATATAGTTAACTGATTGAGAAGTTATGGAAAGTCCCTTATAATAAAGCTATTTTTAGAAAGCAACTCATTATATAGCCCCTATATTTGTGAATTTTCGCGATATTTGACTGGACTTTTTATATAAATTGCTCTACCTGACTACCAAATTACTGACTATCATATTATAAAATAAAAATTTTAGAATCTTCCACGCATGCGCAGTTAAAAATTATTTCATTCAAATGCCCATATCTCATCATATATTCAATATATTCGTGTTTTAATTGTAGTATACTGTTGTTACTGTTCTTTGTTAGGTTTTCGGAAAGTTGTGTTAAATTTGGTGGAGAACTTTGTATGCTATAAACAAAAAACTTTTTTTTTTTTCACAGACACAATAACACCTTCACGAATATGAGTCCTATGCTTACAAAAATGCACACAAACGTTGAACAGAACCCAAATAGTCATTTAACACAGTGACAAACTCTTTTCAGCTTTTTTTTTGTTTCATAGGTGACCGCAAATATTATTTTAATATTAAATTCATTATAAGCCCCTAATTGTCCTCCCGACTAAATCTTCACCGAGAAATATGAAAACAAAGATGTACTTTACATCCGATGACTTCAAAACCGTGTACAATCGAAAACATCTAGTCCCTGATCCTTAAGTTTTGGAGGACAGTGTACCTGTCTCACTATGTACGAATATTATATGCAAAGACGAACCTAAATATGCTAATCAAAATCATACCCATACTGAGCTACTAATCTTCTACATTATAATACTACTTTATTACAATGCCCCCCTTCATGAAATTTCATATTTTAATTCCTGATACAAAATAAGATTTTTAATGCATATTTATTTATGAAATAGCTTTAAGTTCTGAAAGTCATGAAAACAGAATACTTATGAGATTTATATTTTTCCAGTTGCAACCCCGCTTCAATTAAATAACTAAAAGGAAGTTACCAGACTTAAATCATTATTTTTTTAAAAAGGTTAAACACATTTTTTTACAGCCATTTTAGTATAGAAAAACTTGAAAGAATTAGCAAATCCTTTTAGAGTCTCAACCAAGAAATATTTTTAAAAATATCAGCCAATTATGCAAATGACTTTTAAATCTTTCTTCAGACCTTCTTCTCTTTCAAATGCGCATTAAATATTTTTAGGAAACTGCACCTTAAAAGCATAAAAAAGAACTGTGCAACTAAGAACAAAAACAGTACTTTCAGAGAACATATTTAAAAGAAAAATTTGCATGAATAAATTTAAAAAATAAAAATTTCATTTGCATCGTTTTTGTGATTAGTGTCTAAATAAGGATTTTTCTTTTTCAGAAATTAACAGAATCCTATTGCATTTTTTAAACTTTACTATAAAAAATTATACATATAGGTATTGTGAATAACTTTGGATAACTTAATAGTTGACCAAAAAATAATAAGTGTAATTCAATGAAACATAATAGCATTTTTAAATTAAGATTTCTAAATAGCGTACATGTAGACAATTTAAAACGCCAAGGTATTTCGAGAATAGACTTTAGTTTTAAGGAAAGTTTAAATTTTAATGTAACAGAAATGTCATTCTGTTATTCAAAGAATTATTATTAAAATAAAATAACATACAATAAAAGTTACTGAGATTGATATTTTTTCCGGCGCTTTAACGCTTTCAAAAATATTATAATTTAGCAGGGGGGGGGGGGGGGGGCTAAAGGGAGATACAAGTGTTCTACGACGAGTAACTGCTGAAGACTACTTAAGTACTTGGTCAAAAATTTGGACTGCTACCTGAACCAGGAACTCAATAAAAAAAAATAAAAAAAAAAAATTCTGAAAATACTATTCGGAATGTACAGGGGTAAATACTACACATAAATTAACTTTATGACTGTGAGAAATAGTAATTAAGATATTAGTGTAGTTTGTAAATAGTTTCGAAGAAATATGAGTAATAGGAATTGAGTTACAGGACATAGCAGCTTAGTTAAGATTGAGTAATAGGAGTTGGGATGAAGATAGGGCTCAATTAAGCAAAAATTGATCAGAAAGGGGGTTAAATAAGAGGGAAGATGCAAGTGCTCTTCGTCATCTGACTACTTAAGACTATTGGAGTCCGTGGTAAAAAAAATTGCACTGTACCTGGACCAAGAACAAAATTTAAGAAATTCGCTGAAATTACCATTGATTCTACTAATTTCACTATTGATTATTCGCTGAAATAGTGGTAACCACTATCCATAGTTTAACTTTAAGACTGTGAGAGATGATAATTAAAATATTAATGTAATTTGTAATTTTTTTCGAAGAGATATGTGTAATAGGAGTTGAGATAGAATTTAGTAGGTTAGTTGAGGATGAACATTAGGATTTCTGTTATTAAGATTGAGACAGTTAGGCAAAAATCGATTGAAAACTAAGTTGAATGAGTCAAACTTTGTTGAAATCGTCTCCATAGAACGCAATATAAGAATGCGCCCTTTAGCGATAGAAGGTGGTACTAAAAACTGTAACAGAATCGTAACCAAGTTCAATGAATCAATTCCCGATGAAATCGGACCCATAGAAGCGAGAAAAGAATGCGCTATTAATATTTGAAAATGATAGTAATTGAAGTCTATAATTAGGAAAACATATTTTTAAATTTAAATAAAGGGAGAGAAAACCTTATGGACACATTCTTAACTTATATCAAGGGACTCCTGCCACAGAACAGACTAATAATCTTTGATTAAGTTTATAAAATCCTCTTAAATTGTGTTTTTTGCGTTCAGAAAAGTTCAATTCTCTGTCTGTTTCATTCTCTGAAAAATTCTGTACCGTCGCTATCAGGTTTTACTTTTTCTTATTTATTTACTTATTTATTTTGTAAAAGTTATGAAAAAATACAGATCGATTTTTAAAAAATTGCATATTCGAATGTAAAAAAAATTCTACATTTGCTCTGAAATTTTCTAGTCAATATCTTGATTAGCTTTCTTAAGTTTAGCCAATTAGTGAAAATTGCCTTTATCTTTCATTTTCACTTAGAAATCAAGTCCAGTAGACGCGCTCTTTTGTGCTGTTTGAGAATAAAGGCTCTTTTCATGAGTCTTTAATTAATATATGGATTAATTAGGTGCTGATTTTCACTAAGTAAACATTATAGAAAAGAGGATAAATTTTCATATATTGTGCGAAAAAAATGAAACCGGATTATTTTTATTAATGAAGAAAAATAGCCTCAATAGGTGAAAAAACTCTAAAAATCGAATAAAAAAATAAATTAAAAAAAAACCTAATCAAAAATTCCAAAATCGAGCTTTGAGATACAAACCTACATATACAGAGGTATCTTCCTCCCAAATTTTGTAGATCTACGTGCAGCAGTCTCTTCAGAACAAAACCGACAGATACACACACACACTCACTTATACACAAACTTCTTTCCTTATTATTATACATAACTTATTTTCCTCAAATCTGAATACTTACACCTTATCTGTACGTATTATAACGTACATATTTAAAGTCAACTAATATATTTCTACTCTGCAGCAATGCTAAGGAACAACCTCTTTTTTGGCATTAATAACAATGTTTAATATTTTCTGCATATTCAATTACGAAATAGTTTTCATTTTAACTAAATGTGTTGTTACAGAATAAATTATTTGAATCAACTGAATTATTCCAATTATCATTTTAGTTCAGTTGTTGGTTAAAAGCAAACTACCATACCAAAATTTTCCCTACAAATGGAAAACTATATTGATTTTTGTCATACAACTTGACAAAAAAATACTTTAAAAAACTATTGTATTCTTGAAAGAATGACTAACTCCTTTTAAGTTTCTGAACCAAGACAGAATTAAAAATTATTCTTAGCGAATTATACAAATGACTCTTTAATCTTCTCTCAAAAGTTTCTCTTTGGCTATTAGTTAAATATTTCCGCAGAAATTAAGACTCACAAACATGAAAAAGACTAAACTGTTTCTGAAAGAATGATATTTTAAGAGAGCATAATTTAGCTAAACTTTTTATACGCATAAATTTTAAATATAAACATTCCTATGGCATTTTTGCACATTAGCATCGAAATTTTGTTTTTTATACCTTAATGGGATTCTATTTACATTTTTCATTTTAGTAAGTTTTCTTGAAGACTGTAGTTAACTTAAATAATATAAATATGCCAAAAATTTCCTACCACAATTTAGACATTCAATGGTAATTTTAAAGTAGTAATTTTTTATAGCATATCTAAGACTGATTTCACATTCCAAAGCCCAAGGTACTTTCAATGGAAAGAAACTGACAATTTTCTCAGATTTGTTTTAAATAACAGGTTTTATGCACAAAAAATTTTTAAATTTAAATTTGTACATTTAATGATAAAAATATTTTTTTTTGAAGTATCAAATGCGCTTAAAAGGTAACTTTGGGCCAAGATAACTATTATAATTTTTCTATTATTTCATTTTAAAGGTTGTATTAACTATATAAAAAAATTGCTTTCTTGTACCATCAATAAAAGCGCAGTTATGGCTATTTTTGATTCAGCTCTCAAAATGAATATGTGAATTTAATTAAGCATACTATTTTATTTCAAAGGATTCAATAAAAACAAGTTGGAAATTGTACGTGGAAACGTATGGTGTTTGTACTATAACTAGTTTTATAAATATTCAGATCTTGGTGCAATAGCTGTTGCAATCTTATGACAAAATGCATGAATGAAAATTTATTACAATTATATATATTAAATTCTTTAATACGGAAAAATATGATTCCATCTTAAATACGACGTAACTATCATGGCAACTTAGAATCATTACATATCGTGGGATAGCATTTTAATTACGTATGATAAGATTTAATAGAATAATCACCAATGCAACCTAGAATCATTACGTATTATGTGATAACGTTGAATTAATTACCAATTATAGGATATGATAGAATGAAGAAAACTTTTTTCATATCTTTTTAAGTTTTGATTTCATTTTCATAAAATTTGAAATGACTCGACAAAATTCTGCACCAATTATATACATTAAATTTGAAACCATTCGATAGGGTAGTTTTTACGTTGTTATATGTGGACAGGCGGACAGACAGACGGACGGACTAAATTACGACTATAGGTGCTACGTGTTTATATAACTACGAATGCAGCTAAAAAGATCTACTAATATTGAGATGAGCCCTAGACAAAGAGCCGGAAGCACAGACACATGGTTTGTACGGGTACCGTTATTTCCCCAGGAAAACTAACAGTATATTTTTATAGAAAAAGAAATCTAGGTTAAACGCGCAAAATTTTGCCTTCTTTAAAGAAGAGATTTTCCATACGATAATACTGGTCCCTAAATTTTTTCTGATCTGCAAAATTCAAGGAGGCATACGAACCATGAGACAGCCACCTTATCGAGTTGGAGGCTGAAATTCCAGAAATAGCTAAAACTCGATTCCCATATTAAAACGAAATCGGTCTGCCAAGTCATTCTTGGTGGAAAACATTTAAAACCCGATTTTACCGGTTGACTCGCAGGTTTACCATTGTGTTTTCCTGCTCCCAGTCCGCCATGTTTTCATACCACTAGGCGAAGGAAAATGCAATGGTAAACCTACGAGTCGACCGATAAAATCGGGGTTTTAGGTATTTTCCACCAAGATATGACTTAGCAGACCAAGTGAGTTTTGATATAGAAATCGAGTTTTAGCTAATTCTGAAATTTAAACCTCCAACTCGATGAATGTTGTCTGTGCTGCCGGGTCCCGGCCTAACCATATAACGCTAAATCTTCCGAAGATCTCCTTGACAGATCTAAATCAGTCAAAATTCCTCCCCATATTACCGGAATTTCTAGGAAAGAAACGTTAATGATTTCCTCAGAATGAACTCATAAGTACGTCCTAGGAATAAATATCCTTGGACGGGATTCCTGTGGACGTAGCAGTACATGCTCCTGAGGCAATCACACTGGTTATGACATCTCATGAGGGATACTTGCTAATCAAAGTTAATTCAATTTGATCGGAATGTTTATGGATTTTTTCCATTGGAACTTAATGATTTACGATTATAATACTAATAATTTCATTTTCTAGGTGCGTTCGTAATTATATAAATACGTAGCACCTATAGTCGTCCTTCAGTCCGTCCGCATATAACAGAGAAAAAACTACCCAACCGAATGGTCTGAAATTTTAAATATGTAATTGTTGTAAGGTTAGTTGGAGGCAACTGGGCCATGATTTTGCAATGTGACTCTGGAGCCTCTGACAATTTAGCTTCAAAAAGCTAATGTTCATTTGAAATAAAGTCTGAACTTCTGTAAATAGGTTCAGTTAGGCTCCCTCTATCAGACAGAAATGCTCAAAATTACATGTTAATATTTAGAAATATAAAAATTTGCATATTAGGTAGCTTTCTTTACAAAAAAGCTACCTATTGCAGCCGTTCGGAGGAAAGCGATTTCAAAAAATTTTGGTATATTTTCATCGATCATGACCCCCAGACCCCGAAACCACCCTCCGTTCAAAATTGATATATATATATATATATATATATATATATATATATATATATATATATATATATATATATATATATCTGACCTATGTCACACTGTAACTCCCGTAATTATGAACCGATTTCGATGTAATTCGGTGTGTACATAGTACATACCAATGTCTCGACCGAGTTCGTTGGCCAGCTTCATCCGCCGGTTTGTTTCAAAATGGCGGCCATTTAAAATTTTTAAAAAAAATTAAAACTTGAAATGTGGTACCAAAAAATTAAAAATGGAAAAATATTTTTTTCTTATGTATTTGATCTTTATACAAAGATTCCGGAGCAGTTTTTGTTTCGTCTATATCTAAAAAAATGGCTGAGTTATAGCATTTTGAATTTCTAGCGTTTAAAACGTCCTGTATTTTGTCAAGCGATAAAAGGCGTATTTATGAACCGATTTGGATGTAATTCAGTGTGTGCATAGTACATACCAATCTCTCGACCGAGTTCGTTGGCCAGCTTTATCCGCGATTTTGTTTCAAAATGGCGGCCATTTAAAATTTAAAAAAAAATTTTAAACTTGAAATGTGGTACCAAAAAATTAAAAATGGAAAAATATTTTTTTCTTATGTATTTGACCTTTATACAAAGATTCCGGAGCAGTTTTTGTTTCGTCTATATCTTAAAAAATGGCTGAGTTATAGCATTTTGAATTTCTAGCGTGGCTGACATTTTGAAACGTCCTGAAATTTGTCACGCGATAAAAGGCGTATTTATGAACCGATTTGGATGTAATTCAGTGTGTACATAGTACATACCAATCTCTCGACCGAGTTCGTTGGCCAGTTTCATCCGCCATTTTGTTTCAAAATGGCGGCCATTTAAAACTTTTTTAAAAATTTAAAATTTGAAATGTGGTACCAAAAAATGGAAAATGGAAAAATATTTTTTCTTATGTATTTGACCTTTATACAAAGATTTCGGAGCAGTTTTTGTTTCGTCTATATCTTAAAAAATGGCTGAGTTATAGCATTTTGAATTTCTAATGTGGCTGACATTTTGAAACGTCCTGAATTTTGTCACGCGATAAAAGGCGTATTTATGAACCGATTTGGATGTAACTTCGTTTATACATAGTACATACCAATGTCTCGAACGGGTTCGTTGGTCAGCTTCATCCGCCATCTTGTTTAAAAATGGTGGCCATATAATCTTTTAAGAAAAATTTAAATTTGAAATGTGGTACCAAAAAATTAAAAATTGAAAAAATATTTTCTTCTTATGTGTTTGACCTTGATAAAAAGATTCGGGAGCAGTTTTTGTTTCGTCTATATCTTAAAAAATGGCTGAGTTATAGCATTTTGAATTTCTAGCGTGTCTGACATTTTGAAACGTCCTGATTTTTCTCACGTAATAACAGGCGTATTTATGAACCGACTTGGATGCACCTTGGTGTGTACATAGTACATACAAATATCTCGACCGAGTTCGTTGGCCGGCTTCATCCGCCATCTTGTTTCAAAATGGCGGCCATTTAAAAAAATTAAAAAATAAAAAAATTTAAATGAGATACCAAAAAATTGGAAAGTGAAAAAGATTTTTTTTGTATGTGTTTGACCTTAATACAAATATTCCGGAACAGTTTTTCTTTCGTCTATATCTAAAAAAAATGGCTGAGTTATAGCATTTTGAATTTCTCTTGTGGCTGACATTTTAAAACGACCTGATTTTTGTCACGCGATAACAGGCGTAATTATGGATTAACTTGGATGTAACTTGGATGTAACTTGGATGTAACTATTTGGATGTAACTTGGTCTGTACATAGTACATACCAATGTCTCGACCGAGTTCGTTGGCCAGCTTCATTCGCCATCTTGTTTCAAAAGGGTTGCCATTTAAAAAAAATTAAATTTAAAATTCAAAATGAGGTATTAAACAATTGGAAAATGAAAAAGATTTTTTTATGTGTTTGGCCTTAATACAAAGATTCCGGAGCAGTTTTTGTTTCTGAAAATTTGTTCTTTTGTTTATATCTTAAAAAATGGTTGATTTATAGCACTTTGAATTTCTAGCATGGCTAACATTTTGAAACGATCTTGTATTTGTCACGCGATAACACACGTATTCGCCTATTTCGAGGTAAGAAGGCATGTGGATAGTATACATCAACACCTCGACCAAGTTCGCTGGCCAGATACATCAGCCATCTTGTTTCAAAATAGCGACCATTAAATTAAAAAATATATATATATTTAAAGTGAGGTGCAAAAAAATTAGAAATTGAAAAAGGTTTCTTTCTTAAGTATTTGACCTTGATATAAGGATTCAGGAGCATTTTTTGTTTGTCTTTACCTTAAAAAATGGCTCAGATATAGCAGTTTCAATTTCTATTGTGGGTAACATTTTGAAAAATCTGATTTTTTGCATGCGACAGCACTCCTATATATTAACCGATTCCGATGTGAGTGAGCATGTGCACAGCAATTACTAAGGTCTCGACCAAGTTCACTTTTTAGCCTCATCCACCATGTTGTCTTAAAATAACAGGCACTTTAAGAAATTTCCGAATTTGGCAGCCAAATATATGTTACTTTAAAGAAAAGCAGCTTGGATAAAGCTGACTAATTTCGAGAAATTCTCATTCATTATATTGATAAAAAATTAGTATTGAATCTCCTATATTCGGTTTCCACTAAATTGAGCTTCGTGTGTTTGAATGATATAATTTGGCTTTTTTTAAATAAGGATTATGAAAGCTACCTCTTCCTCCCGGCACTGGCCGGAAGGACTTTTTCATCTTTCTTTCCTCATGGGTCCACTTACCCCATACAAATGGGGAAAGTGGACCAGGAGGGTCTATGTTCCACACGCGTTTATTTTTTTTTTTTTTCATGTGGGATATCAGGTCCTGTTTGAAAAAGTGTAAACAACTTAAAAAAATTTAAACCAGGCAGATCATGTAAATTATATGTCAATAAAGAGCGTTGTAAAGGAAACCTTTGCTGTCAATGTGTCTAAAAAAACACTAAAAGTGAAAATATTAGATTTATTTATACCAAAAACATAAAAATTAAGTAAGTAGTTATGTACTTTAGTATAAGTAATAAGTATAAAAGTCACATGGGTATTTTAAGGGAAAAAATAGCAAGGTAAGTCTATGAACAAACGGCTACGTAAGTACTTAAGTACTTTATCTGTATCCAGGGGTCGCATATAGGGAAAAATTTATTGTTCCTACCAGAACCCTTAATGAGTTACCTTCATGATAATTTTATTTAACATATTCTAAAGAAAGGTGCGATGAAGATATTATTTTCAAAATAGTGGTAGGAACAATAAAAGTTTCCCTATAGAATGCGACCCCTGTATCGTACAATTTCAAGGTTTGGCTATCTCGCTTTCAGGGGCAAGGTATTTGCATTCGTGAAATGTTGAAATAATTTAATGACACCAGTATTTACAACAGAATCTATTTGAAAACAAGTAAAAGAATATTTTCGCTTACTTAGTAAAGGTGAAATTTTCATTATAAAATTCCGGTGCCAAGGTGGCAATTAGGAATTAAAATTATGTGATGCCATAACGGCATCACCGCCTCTCAAGGGGTCGAGAAATTTGGTTTGATATCAACCAGTATGCTTTTTTTTAATTTTATTATGTAATTGTAATAATGTATTCTATATTTTTCTTTATTGTGAGCAAAAAAAATTGGAGAAATTTACTTCCCGTTGTAAGAGGAGCTCAAAAACGTTATTTATAACTATTGGGGTAACTGGATCCAGCATGGTCCAGTTACCCCGGATACATGTCCCAATTACCCCATTCTTGAAAAATTTATGGGGTAACTGGGACACCGGGCTTACATTTGAAACATGAAGTAAATATACATAGAAACCTAAAAATATTAACGTAGTTATATGCCTAATCTTATAAAAAAAAAAGATTGTTTAATAAAAGTACTTACAGTATTTTAATAAAAAGCCGAACAAGTTCAATCAAATTGACGTTGTTTTTAAAAAAAGAAACGCAAATTTTTGACAACCTATCAAAGCAAATTGAGAGTTAGGATTGAGTTGACACATGTTGTTTTAGGAAGTAGAGATTAAGATGCATTGTTCACAAAAGCTAAAACTTAAAATACATCAACGGTTTTTTATAAAATAGACTATGGCTCAGTTACCTCGTGCGTCCAGTTACCCCCAACTAACCTTAATATTTTCCCATGACTGTATAGTCGTGGAAAGAAAAGTAAACACCCCTTACTAACTCTTCAAAAAAGTATCGTAGAAGAAAGTTACTGGTACCACACGATTGGTAAAAAAGTCTACTTTTAAATAATGTATATAAAATTTGCTTAGGAGGCTATCTACATATTAAAACGAACCATAACTTTGTCTTTTCAATAGCAGTACACAATTCTGACAGCATAAATGAACTCTACACCCTTTAATTAGCCAAAAAATAAATTTTCATGCAATTCGTACGCTAAGTTTCCGAGAAATTAACTGTTTTAAAACGAGCGTATTTTAGGGGCTGTATCCCAATTCAAGTTCGGTACTCGACTGTTGACCGAGGGAGCACCTTTCTTGATCAAGGCATCTTGAGCACCACTCAAGCAGTCATTCAAGACTGCTAGATTACAGGATAGTATAATACATTTCAAAATATCGAGTCACTTCTATCATTGACGGCCCCTTAAATCATCATTTTGCCATTTTTTAAGCATAATTTGAAAACTACTTGGAAGAAAGATGTGAAATTTTGGATTTCTATAAAGCAGGACATAATAAATTTAAATCCAGCAAAAAAGTTGTAGGTTGCAATTCATAATTTTTTCGAATATCAATTTCATAATTCATAATTCATATCATAAAATTATAAAAATCGCAAATTCAACGCATTTATGTTTAGGAAATTTAGTATTATTACTACACAAAACATTAGCGCATTACGAGTATAATTTCAGAATATATTAATAAAAATATGAAAATGTAATTTAACATTAGAAGCACTAGACTTTGAATGTTTATAATTCAAAAGACTTGAAATTTGGTGTCTTTGCATAGTTTGAACCGAAGATTTGAAATATCTTGTTAAAATTGGATATTGTCTTTGAAAAAAAATTAAGTTTGGATTCGTTTTTATATGTATATGGCCCCCTAAGCAAATTTTATATACATCATTTAAAAATAGACTTTATTTCCAATCGTTCGGTACCAGAACTTTCTTCTACGATAATTTGTTGAGGAGTTAATTAGGGGGGTGTTTACTTTTTTTTCCCACGACTGTACATTAAATCTTATTAGTCATAAGTGTGTAATTAATATCTTTAAGAAAAACAATTAACATTTAATAATTTAATTTATTTGAATTGTTTAATATTTAAAACCTAATATTAAATTATATTAAATACTTTGAAGATATATTATGATTTACTTTTATAAGATCAAGCAAATTGTTTTTAAGAAAAGAACCGTCATTACTAGTTTTAGTTTCTAAAGCGTTTTTATAGAACGACATTGTCTAATTCATTAAAATGCATGATCGCATTTGATAATACATCAGCTTTTAGACATTTTAAATGAGGATTTGACTTATAACTTAGGGTAGTTACAAGAACCTCCATCACAAACTTCTTTTTATGCCAATTTTTAGTCATAAAATTCTGAAAAGAAATCTCTTTTTCTCTTAGCGGAAAATAAAAATATCGCCAAGTACGAAATTTGCTCACATATACCGTCAACCAGGGTACATATTTTGATAGTCCTTTATGATTGATTGTCCTTGTGGGGTTACTTTGATCCATCCCATAAAAAAAGTTTTATTCTTTGTATTGAACAAAAAATACAAAATAATTTGGAGTATTTGCCCTTGAAAAATATTTTATACCCTACTATAGGGTATTTGAATAGTTTGGGGGTAATTTAATTTTTTTTAGTTGCAACACTGGATGTGTTTGTAAACAACTGTTTTCGTGTGCAAATTTTAACTCTCCAAACTTTCTATAGGTATACAATCTGGATAAGAGCTACAAATAAGATAAGTGTCAAAATATTACCTTTAGTAACCTGTAACCCATGTGTGATCATAGTTTTTCCTTTAACTTTTATTTTCGCTGAAAATGTTTACGTTTTCATAAAGCTAACATGAAAACTAGTATTTGGGAGCTACTTTGTGCCAGGACTTTTTTTGTCCGAAAATAGCCCCAAATACTTAGAAATGCCTTTTATACAACCAAATCTCTTAAAACTTGTTTTAAGTAACATTTTTTTTTCAAATGTTACTGTAGCAAAATGTTACATTAATTGTTTTTGTTCCAGTTGCTGAGGATAACATGATGAAAACTGTTTCTCGTTTCTTTAATATTAACAATTGGTTTATTGTGCTTAAAAGTAAAAAAAAAAAAAAAATTGTTTATCAAATTTGCAGTATTAATTTATTGGCAAATGCTATTGCAAGGGGATTTCAATAAAAATGTATTCATTTACATATGAAATATATTAATTTATATGAAACTAAGTAAATGGACCAAAGAAGTCCTCAGAAGGGGCTTTGTTCAAAAACTTTAAAAATAGTTAAAAAATAAAAAAAAAATTCTCTTTAAAACCATACAGTTTGTTTCATTGTTTCATGTTAATTGTTTATAATTCCATTTCGATGTTGAAAAAACACATATAATATTTTTGAATAATGGAAATGTAAGTGGAACCAGGAATAACTATAATTAAATTTAAAAAATCAAAAAACCCGACTGCGTAAAAAGCGAACTAATTAATTATTTCTCATCAAAGTGAAACTATTTTTTTATATTACTTATCTATTTTTTTCATTTACCTGTATTGATGACTTTTATGTTGTGTATAAATGCTTGTTCCTATCTATAAACACTGTTTTGATGAGGCCTATAGATGTCTATGATGGATAGAGCTGCAGTAAATCTAGAGATCCTACGTACACAACTTCCAGGTTGTGTAATATTTAAACGGAGCTTCTGACTGTAAAATAGTCAATGATATGTCGTCTTCATTTTGAAAGACCTTTCCAATGATTTTTCAAAAATTTTTTTCGTCTCTACCGCCATTTTTTATTTTACGGCCGCCATTTTGAATTTATAAAAACAACACCTAGTCTATAACCATCGGACGGTTAAGACGAATTGATAGAGATCTTGTTCATTAAAATCCATCCAGCCGTTGGGATGTTTCGAGGGTATAAAGAAATCCACATATTCAGATACGCGTGAAACACATAACCATTCTTGGCAGTCGGGTAAAAAGTGGCCCAAAGTAGCCCCGGTTGACAGTAACGTAGGGAGGTGACTCAGAATGGAGCTTGTGTCAGAAATATAAAGCACTATTTTCCAACTCCTTATTCCTGGAGAATAAAAAAGATGCATAAAACTAAAAGACGCATGTTTACGAGAATCCTATTTGTGAGAGGACATTGTACTGTCAAAATTTACTATAAAACAGTATACTCCAAAAATACTTAAAAAAAAAAATTATAACTATGTTTTAGCTAACATGTAATCTCTTCCGTATTTCGAAATATTTCGTGTAGAATATATTACAATACAAGCAGGCTGCACACACTGAACTGGTCCATTTTCCAAATTAACCTTGAATGAAGCAAAATGATGAATCTGACCTTGTATTTTAAAGTAATATAGATCTTTACCTGGAAAATCCTTCCGCATTTGCTGAATATGATGCGAATGCTATTGCACTATTATAATATTTTATGTGTTAGACAAAATTCGAGCTATTCAAAAGCAACTCTTTTAGAGTAGATCATTATAGTAGAGTTTTTCAGAGAAATGTTGCCGTTATGACTATTAGAAATTAAAATGTTCTCTAATCACTATACTACTAAAAAAAGAGAGAATTAAAATGAGTGCAGAGACTGGCCATTGAACTTAAATATGTTTGGGTTATTCGCTTTCGTTTGTTAGTTCTTGAATTCCTGGCTTCTCAGCTTAATGCTATGTGTAATTCTAGAAGCTTAATTGCAATCTCTGTCTTACGTTACATTATGTTTCGTAATATAAGTCTTCTTCTAATAGGTGTACTGCAGTTTTCTATTTTCGGATTCTTTCATATTTATAAGAAATGTGAATCATATTAAAGTGGATTTTTAAAGCTGAATAGTTTTATTAAATTTAAAATAATGTCACTTTCACTTCCGTTCCCTTTTATATAACAGATGCAATCATGTAACTATTAACCTGAAAAAATAACAAATCGATAACAAATTCATATAAAAAAACCTCTAGTTTTCATCTAACAAAATATTTCCAATATTCCGTAATCGGGTCCACCGCCAAGTTTGACGTCAAACATTGTGTTTCCAACGATATGTTTACAAATGTACCAGATTTAGCTACAAAACAAAGTTAAATACACGACAAAGTATATTCCATTAAATAATATCAAATTGATGTTGACGGAATTATAGATCTTTCACCAACAAAACTCCTTGAGAATGACAAATAAAGTTAGTTATGCGAAAATTTTTAGTAATAATCTTTTTAGTGAACGGAAGATTTTTTTTTTCACATTTCTCTAATAAGCATAAAAACGCGTAGAAATAATAGGCTTGTTATTTTCAAGATTACATTATTCTTCAGTCAGTTTCCTAAATAAACACTAAAATCGCTAATTTCTCACTAAGTTAACGGCTAGACTGTGCGTCAGCCGAATTTGCTATAAAATTTGGACATTTGTATTCCTCCATTCGTCATATTGAGACTCATTACTGTTTATTTTTATTGTGTAACGATTTAATATTTAAAATATTACAAAACATAATACATATTCTTACTGTATGTTAGTTTAGCTTGTGTTGATTAAAAATTATATATCCTTAATTAATATGACTTGTTCATTTACCTAATCTAGCCACTTTACACAAACAAGGCGGGCAAAGTGGCAATAAAAAGTGTAATTATTCTTTTAAAGTTTATATTTTAAAATAAATAAAAAAAAGTAAAATATCAATTGACACTAAAGGTATTATAGTTACAATTCGTTCTTATTTCTAGAACTTTACTAATTAAAAAGGTATCATAAAAATTCATCAAATCTTAGAGTCGCCACTTTAACATTCCTTCCCCTACCTCAATCAAATATCTTCCCATACTACAAAATCAATAGAAAACATACTTCAGTGCGCCTCGGTAATATATATCAATTTCTTTATGCCTGAAATAGAGTAACATCATTAAAACACACCGCAAATGTTTTTCCCTCAATATATCATCATGTAATGGATTTTTTTGCGTATCCCTGTAAAATAACTATAGTTGCTATTTACTCTATATTCTATAATAAGCATGTTGTCACTCACCTCAATGATGCATATCGAATTCATTATGTTTGAAATAAAGTAACAGCCTTAACCCTTTTAGCGTCCTTCCTATTTTTTACTTTATGTTTAATTATTCATAAAATAATAGTACCCGTGAAAACTATTTGTATGGGGATTTGTTTATGATTACCTTACATATTTAATTATATTATGCACTGCAAAAAAATAACATTAATATCAATTTTGTATTAAATCAGTCCTTGATTTCAAAGATTACGTGACGGAAAACCCCGGTTAGGACGCTTAAAGGGTTAAAATACACCGCACACGATAATGGGGACCGAATACAGCGCAATGGATAAAATTTATTTTCTCTATCTATTTTATCAATCTCTTAAACTTTTTAAAATACACTGGTGTCCAAAAGTTAGGAAACAGGGACTGGATGCTTTCGATTGTACGCGGTTTCTGGAATATCTACCAAAATTACTGGAGAATAGTTCTTGTACTTCTGAGATGTAAAGAACATGTTTGATTTCATATTTATCGGTGACGATTTAGTTGGGAAGACAATTAGGGAGCTAATAATAAATTGAATAATAAAATAATACTTCTGATCACCTATGTAACAGAAAATGCTGAAAATGATTTGTGACTGTGTTAAATGACTATCTGAGTCCTGTTCAACGTTTGTGTGCATTTGTGTAAGCATAGAACTCATATTCGTGAAGATGTTATTGTGTCTGGGAAAAATTAAAAGGTTTTTTGTTTATATCATATAGAGATTTCGACCAAATTTAACACAACTTTCTTTAAAACCTGACAAAGAACAGCAGCAACAATATACTGCAATAAAAACATGAATGCATTCAATATTTGATGAGATATGGGCATTTGTATGAATTTTTTTTTAACTGCTCATGCGTGGAAGATTCTAAAATTTTTATTTTATAATTTGGTAATCAGCTATTTAGGGCAACTTATATAAAAAGTCCAATCAAATATCGTGAAAATTCACAAAGATAGGGGCGATATAGTGAGTTACTTTCAAATATAGCTTTATTATAAGGGATTTTTAATAACTTTTAGATCAACTCACTATATCATTCTGAGTTTTCACGATATTTGACTGGACTTCTTATAGAAGTTGCCCGAAATAGCTGACTAACAAATCATGAAATAAAAATTTTGAAATCTTCCATGCACGCGCAATTAAAACTTATTTCATACAAATGTCCATATCTCATCAAATATTCAATATAGTCATGTTTTTATTGCAGTATATTGTTGCTGCTGTTCTTTGTCAGGATTTTGGAAAGTTGTGTTAAATTTGGACGAAATCTCTGTATGATATAAACAAAAAACCTTTTGATTTTTCACAGACACAATAACATCTTCACGAATATGTGTGCTATGCTTACACAAATGCACACAAATGTTGAACAGGACTTAAATAGCCCTTTAACACAGTGACAAACCATTTTCAGCATTTTCTGTTAGATCGGTGATCGCAAATATTATTTTATTACCAAATTTATTATTAGCCCCATAATTGTTCTTTCAACTACATCTTTACCGAGAAATATGAAATCAAACATGTCCTTTACATCTCAGAAGTTCAAGAACAATTCGCCAATAATTTTGGTAGATATTCGACAAACTATGTACAATCAAAAGTATCCATTCCCTATTCCTTAAATTTGGAAGCCAGTGTATAATAATATTATTTTGTGCGTTCTTGTAAATGAACTATATTCGTTACTGACTCCTACACTCTAAATAAAAATGAGTGAATATTCACTCCAGAGAAGTGAATAGTCACTCTATCGCAGAGTCAAAATATGCCCAACCTCTTTAGAGTGACTATTCACTCTGAACAAATTTGAAATTTTTGACTCCCTGAAAGAGTGAATTGTCACTCCTGGGAAGTCAATATTCACTCTAAACAGGGGTGGATAATCACTCTTTCAGAGGAGTGACTATTCACTCTTGCTAAAGGAGTGCGGTTTTTCACCCCTGGTAGGAGTGAATAGTCACTCTTTCATAGAAGTGAATGTTCATTTTTTATGGAGTCATTTTTTTTAATTTTGTTTTTATGGGAATTTTAAAAGAATCACATCTTTTACAGCGTGCAATGAAAATAGATACAAGCGTGGTAAAGACAGGAATAAAATAATTTATTAGCAATATTTATATAATTCATAGTTTGTAACACTAATTGAACTTTTAAGGAAAAAATCAGTTAAAGTTACATATGAATTTAATTTAGATTACTGACAGAAATAAACTAATATATTTTATTCCAATCTTATCCTTTGTGTTTGCTTTTATTGCATGCCCTATAAAAATATTACTTTTAAAGTTTTATAAATAACTTTTTAATAGGTGGATGTTATATGTTTAACAATGTTTGATGTCATTTTAATTTTTGGTTTTAAATATAAATTCCTATCTTTTTACCGTACTTTTCAGTAAATTATTGATATTTTTGTAAAGTCCTATTGTTCTAAAATATTTTTCATTTTTTTACTTAAAAACAATGCTTATTATAACCTTACATTTATTTTTAAAATGAGTTCTAAGTATGATTTAAATATTAAGAATGTGTATTTTTTATCCGCGTTGATTTGCTTTTGTTTTATTTAATATGATCATGTAGTCTAAATTTTAAGTTCTTTGGAATATGTATATATATTTCTTTTAAACATATTCCTTAACTTAATCATGATTTCTAATTTTCGCCCATTATTGTTCAAAACAATATTTATTAATGAAACGACACGGTAAGTCATATTTAATTTATTTTTTTTATTCCCGTAGATATTGTATATTGGGAATATGAGCAAAATAGATTTGATGTTTTATAGGAAAAGATTGACCTAAGAAATAGAAAAAAATAAATATAAAAATAAACACATTACATTTATTTGTATCAGTATGAATTTTAATAAAAATAAAGTAAATGACTGCATATGAAAAGTTCTTATTGTTTGAAAAACATTTTAATGTAAAAAAGTAGTTATTAATCACTTAAAAAAATATTCCGTCCTAAATTATGTAAGAAAATATGAACTTTTTAAAAAATATACTAAAGCTGTCTTATCGATAAACTTCAAAACAGGCAGAAAAAACATTTTATTTCAATGCTTAAATATCATGTTTTATTTTTTAGTGCCAAAAATTATGTGCATCAAAAACGTAAAAAATGCTTTTAAATTAAACGAAATTTAATAACTGATGCAGAATGTCTATAATTAATTTTTTTTTAATTACTCAGTCTCGAAATTTTAAAATCATAAACCGCAAAAAAAGCTTACATACAGTTTTAAAAAATTAATGTACTAACTATGGATCTGCACGGGCCGGCACGAGGCCGCAGACGATTTTCATTCACGGCACTCGGGCCGGGCCTTGTCTCCACTCTTTTCGGGCCGGGCGGGGCTATACTTTTTTCTGAAGGTTCGGACCGGGCCTAACTTATTTTTTCTGTAATGAGACGGGACTGGTTTCATTCCTAGTCTTTACGGGCTCCTCCGGGGCATTGAGCCTATGCCAAATTTGGTGGGCGCCCCGGTTGGGTGATTCTGTTTTTACGGGCCAAAATTTTCAGTCGTAGTTTTGACACAGCACATATGAAAATTATTGTCTCAGGGTGGCCTGTCCATTCAAAGGTCAGTTAATTTAGGCCTGGACCAAAAATTTTTGTTAAAAATACATACATTTTTAAATCGCCATTATTCTACTCTTAAGCATTATTATTATTTTTTTTTAAGAATAGTAGTTTTCTACGCTTATTAAAATATAACTAAATTAAAATATAGTAAAACGTGTGAAAAGGAACCTGCCTATGACGGAACCCTGTTTTAAACTTAAAAACGTATTGATCCATGCTAAATTATTATACTAATATGTCAGAAAAGAATATATAATACATTTATACTTGCTAAGAAGGGAACTTGTCTATACCGCATTTCTTTCTCGTTTTTTTTTTTTTTTTTTTTTTTTTTTTTTTTTTTTTTTTCTATGCAACTCCGTCTTAGAAGATTTTACTGTATAGCATTTTTAAGATTTTTAACACTTCAATACATGGAATATGGATTAAAAATATTAATGATAACTGAAGCATTTACATACAAGCAATAGAGATTCATTAAAAAAAATAAATATCCCAGCCTGCGGCACTTCTATAAAAATGAAGATTATAAACAAGAAAAAAAAAAGTTAAGAAAAATATTTTGGGTCAGAACTCCGCGTACGAAACAAATTTTTAACAAAATCGACGTAAAAATTAATGTTTTCTAGAATTCATTCGGGCAGGGCCGAGCTTGGGCCGAACTTTTAAGTTTTTTACCGGGCCGGGCCAATATTATTTTTTTCTACGGGCCGGGCTCAGGCCAAACTTTTAATTTTTGTATCGGGCCGGAACGGGCCCGATCCTGGAAATTTCGGACCGTGCAGACCTCTAGTTCCAACCTTTACGTAATATCATAATCATCAAACATCATATTTAACTCCGAAACAATAATAATGATGATAAATACATTAAGTGTGTAAAATCTGAAATCAGTAATAAACAACAAAAAAAAAAATCTCACAGAATAGCAAATTTGTTTACATCACATCTGCTAGGCATTGAAAAAAATACAGATGTCTTCTGGGTCACACAGCTTTGCAAACGAAACAGATAAAACTTTTTTTTTTTTTTTTTCGATCGTTGGCTAAAGTTCGAAAGGAATTGGGAAAATTGAATGGGGAGAATAAAATATTTTCATTCATTTATTTTTATTCACATTGGCCAAATTAATGAAGTTTCGATTATCTTTTGCTAAGCATTTGTGTGTTTTTCAATTGTTAAAACAATTATATTATTACTCGTATATTTCAAACCGCTGCATGAAGAAACATAATAGACAATCTCTTCTAGAATCTAGAAATCTCAAATCTAGAAATCAGAATATTTTCGATCAATCTTTTTCTATACTTCATACAGCTATTCAGAGCATAATCTTAACATATCTACACGAATAAATGGTTAAAATTAAATAAGACTTACCTTTATTTTATGTATTCCATTAAGAATAATTTTAATGATATCCTAATCTGTTAATCCTAAAATGGCGGACGAAAATGTGATCATTTTTCTTATCTTACGAGGGCTCTGTCACCTAGCTGTTCTGATTGGCTAATATGCAACGCATACGCAAGCCACTCTTTCGGGAGTGACAACTTCACTCTCGATAACGGAGTGAGATATTACACTCCTTTCTAGAGAGTGGAAAATTCCACTCTTTAATTAGTGTATTTTTACAAAATTCACCCCAAAAAGAGTGAAAAGTCCTGTCACTCTTTCAAAGAGTGACCTTTTCACTCCTCCCAGTTTTAGAGTGTATACTCTATAGTAAGCATGTTAAATTCCACCTGCATATCAATTTTATGATGTCTAAAATGATTTAACATCTTTAAAATGCAGTGAAAACGATGCTTCCGCATTGACCATAATTTGATGGAATAGTTTTGATTGTCTCCATGAACTAACTATAAATGATAGGCACATCAATTTTCATACCGAACATGCTATGGTAAACTCCCAAAGCATGCATCAATTACATGTCAATCCGATTATATTTATGCGACTTAGAGCACAGACAGACCGTTGGACAGACAAATCTAACTCATAAACTCTTTGAAATTATGTCACAAAGTGTTAAAAAGAACTAAAAACTTTTTCAGTTGCAGATATTACAAATTTTATTTTTTTTTAAATAATGGATTTTCATACCTTTAGAAATTTTCAAAAATGGAAAAGATTTTCTATTTAATATAATTTTTTATTTATTTATTATGAAAATTCATTTGACTCTAATAGAAAAGAGAAATTATATTTAAATTTGACATTTGAATTTTCTCAATGGTATACTTTACATGGATACTTAATATCACAGTATAATAAATTTGATTGTTATAGAAATTCTTTTACCAATTTTAACTTGAAATTCTTTTCATGAATGCTTCAATAAACTTATTTGTTTCTCAAACTATTCGAGAAGTCTTTCTTTTAAATTGGCTTTATCCCTAAATTTGTTGAATTCCATATTCGAACTGAAACGACTGAGAATTGTTTTATTATTATGTACATTTATTTATAAAATAGTTTTAAGTCTCTAGGAAAGGGTTTACTGAAAAAAGAAAAGTTAATAGAATTCAGTTTATTCAGTTACAACTGTATTGTCATAAGTTGAATAAAAACAAATTAATTACCAAGTTTTTTTTTTCTCTAAAATTAATTGAATTCTATCAGACATCATAGCAGACGACAAAACTTAAATATTCTGTCTTTTTAGGTTCAAATCTAATATAAAATTAACAAGACGGAAATTGTGCCTGAAACGTGGCCAATGAGGGGCGTTCGTAATATAACCAGTTTTATAAATATTCAGATCTTGGTGCAATAGATGTTGCGCTCTCATGCAAAAATGCATGAATACAAAATTTATTAAGATTATATATATTAAATTCAGTAATACGGAAACAATATGACTCCATCTTAAATAGAACGTAATCACCATAACAACCTAGAATCATTACCTATCATGGGATATCATTGAATTATTTATCTAAGATAGGGTTTAATAGAATGAAGAAAATTTTTATTAATATCTTTGTAAGTTTTGATTCGATTTTCATAAAATGTTAAATGACTCGGCAAAATTCTGCAAAGATTATATATATTAAATTTCAAACCATTCGGTTGGGGAGTTTTTGCGCTGTTATATGCGGACAGACAGACGGAACAGACGGCAAATATAGGTGCTGCGTATTTATATAATTACGAACGCACCTAAAAGTATACTAAACATAACGATGAAGATGTGAAAGAGATAAAAAAACGCTTTTCAGATTCCCGTGTAACTCGGGAGAAATTATATTTTTGTAAACTACATTAAATTTAAGAATATTTTTTGGTATTCACTGTGTGACGCACTAAATTTTCATACAAAATATGAATTAAAAAAATTACTACCAAAATTATTTGAAATACGCAAACAACAGTTTAAACACAGAATGTTTATTAATAAACTTCAATCGTTCGGTAAATATTTGATCTGAAACAAAGGAAAAAAACGTATAAACACCAACAAGATGGTTTAGAATACTGAGATTATTTTTCAAGAGAACTATAACAAACTTATCGTATGATATATATAAAAAAGGTTTTCAGTAAGAGTTAATATAAAGATTATTTCCTGAAATGGTGATAGGTATTTTGCATATGCGCTTCTCACAAGAAAACTTTTTACGTCTATTTTACATTTTGCTGTAACTTATGAAGTTTTTAAAAGGATAATGAAAGAAAATTTTACTAGGAGATCAGAAATAATTTTAATAAATTTCGACTTCTCCGAAATACTAAAATGGGATTGTATATTTTAAAAATTTAATATAAAAGTTTCTCTGATGTTCAAAGTGAAGTTGAGCCTTTTACAAATGTTTTCACTG
The DNA here is from genome assembly GCA_963932465.1 of Maratus speciosus. Lineage (NCBI taxonomy): Eukaryota > Metazoa > Arthropoda > Arachnida > Araneae > Salticidae > Maratus > Maratus speciosus. The sequence continues at coordinate 322,178,437 of OZ010789.1, forward strand.
TAAACCAATAATTAATATATTGCGCAATAAGTATCTAATACTAATTTTCTAAACATAAAAAAACACTAAATCGGAATTGATTTTTAAAACGTATATACATAACGAAACAAATTGGTGGGTTGAGTCGAACAATCACGTCGTGCTTTTACGACATATTACTGAATTAGTACCACATGTTAATCAGACGTGGGTGAGGTTGTATAGCAGTATAGCTTAGCGCAAGCATCGCTAGTGGAGGTGTCAACTCTGTGGAAATTTAGCAGCTGTGGAGCGATGATAATATTGGTAGAGTCCAATCAAACACTCATTTATTCATGATGAAGACAAGGCAGATTAGGCCGCGTGAGTGGTGAAAAAAAAGGCTTATGAAGAAATCTGGGGTTTTCCCAATTAAAAACATGGAAACGTAGTCATAGGAAACTGTTTATTCCATCAGAACATACCAACATTAAACAATTCCCACAGGATGAGAAATCAGAGCCATCCCGTTTGAGCACTAACTAGTTATTCATGAGAAAGAGATGTTAAATAACGAATTATATTCTACGCGACCTAGGACACTAGGTAACGAATTATGTAAACAATCAAACAGCACAAAAAATCTACTTCTGAGCTCATGCTCGAGGTACTTATTAGAATGCGCGGAGGAAATCCTATTGAAATGGAAACTTCAGGCTAACCAAACAAAATCACGAACGAGACTCGAAATGAAACTGCGATCCGTCACTCAGCCAATAGAGAGCGATCGAGAAACGTCACAGAAAAGTATCCCGGTGCTGGTAATGGAAGGATTTCGATGTGAATAAGTTGTCGCCTAGCTGGCGGGAAAATGAGATGAAATAGAATAAAAATATAAAAATGGATTTTATAAACATTCGAAAATAAGTAACTGCGTTCAGAACTTTACAGTTTGGTAGACGCAAAAAAATAATGAAGGGATTAAAAGTTTAGATTACGTTTTGGAATAAAACTATTATTAAGGTACGCGTTTTAAATTTATAGGAATTTAACTAGAAATAAATAATAAAGCGTATTAAAAAAAGGAAATAATGAATATGCCGGCAATTTAGAATAATTTAAATGAATAGTAAAAGTAATTTTTTTATAACATATATATATTAATTTTTAAATGTCTGAAACTTATCGAGTTCAGATGTAATAAACTGTGCATTTCTGTTTACTAACAAATTACAATTCGAAGTTCATATTCTTAAAACTATTTACTTAATTTTTAACAACAATTTAAAACTCAGGATATTTTTATGGGATCAAGAAAAAAATTCAAACTTAAAATTGCACTATGTGCAAATTTCTTAAAAGATGAAAAAATATTTAAAAAGGTGTTAAATTACTTTGATATCCTTAGTACTTTCAACTATATACATAGTTTTCATCAAATAATACAGAGAACAGTTTTCTCTGACGAAGGCTATGTATATAGTTGAAAGTACTAAGGATATTAAAGTAATTTAACACCTTTTTAATAATTTTTTCATCTTTTAAGTAATTTGCATATAGCGTAATTTTAAATTTAAATTTTTAAAGATGAATTCAACATTCACTTTATTTATTTGCTAAAAAAATTCTATTTAATATTTTTAAATAAATACATTCGTATGACTGCTAATGCTTACAGATATATAGCATAAAAGTGTCTTTTTCTAAAAAGAGAAATGATAATTTTATACCTAACATATATAAAAATATGCCAAAATATATATTCTTGTGAAATACAGTCATTAAAAGGTATTAATGGTATTAAAAATGAACATTTTTCAAAACTCAAAATCACATTTGTTCAATTTTTACATCTATGAATTATGTATAACTAAGTTTTGTTGGTGAATGCATAATGGTTTTGATCACATAAAATAAGCAACTCTTTATTTGCATTCTATTCACATTTTGATGCATATATTCAGACACATGAGTGGAATGGTGAAATCCTAACAAAAACATAAAATATTCCTCTTAAAGCCTGACATATATTTGAATTTGAAATTTCCTTCAAAAGTTCTCTGAAAATCTCTAAGCGGTGATATCATTTCCTTGAAAGTTACATGATTAATATTCTCATACAAGTACTTCCTTTTTCTTTCCAACAATCACAAGTTATTTTTTAAAGTAAACGTACCATTTTATTCATTTTAAAGAAATTTTTAATGGATCGAAATTTTCATGTCAGTAGATAGGGTATTCTCACAATCTTTTGACTTTTATGGCCCTGAATAATAATTTTTATTTTAGTACATTTTCTTGTGTGTTTTTTTTATTTCATGTACTGGGAAACACCCCATTGAATGATTGCATAACAATATTAACGAGCTAACTAAGTTTTGGACGATGTTGGGAGTCCAAATACCAGGAAAACTTCTATACCGTGCCGTGTCCCTGATTCTGATTTTAAGTTTGGAGCTGTCTGTTTTTTAATAAAAGTAATTCAATGTAATTTTTTTCCGAAACTGGAACACTTGTTTTATATAAATATGCAGCAAAAAATTAACCTGCACACATTTTTGAACTCATTATTTTTTTAACTCTGTCCCTGGGTTTTTCATCCTTACCATCCCTCTTGCTAAACTTATACAGAAAATCCCTTCAGATGCAGCCACAGAATTTTTTTCAAGTTTTTTCTCATGCAGACGTGTGCTATAGAAAGAATGCCTAAAATTATTTGACAGGAAATTTACTGTAAAATTTAAATCAGCATTTAAATATCAATTTCAAGATCCTGGCTTTATTCGTAGTCTTACCGTCCCCGAGGTTTATTCCTGAATTTTTGGAGGTAAATTAATTTTTTTTATTTAATCCAATGTCCTGTTTTTAAAAATCAATGAATATTGTTGCTACCACTTAGTATTAACATAATTTTCCTTAAATAGGTGATAATTTTCCTTACCGTTCCATCTTTACCCTCCCTTTTTTTCCCATTTCGTCCCTTTTTTCCTATACCGTTTCCTTTTTTTTTACCTTACCGTCCCTTCTTTAACACCCCTTTAAACCAATGTTATACCAAAATTTTGTACTAAAGATACTACATTGTTATTATTTCTTATTTGAATGTCCTGTGAGTACTATGCAAATTCATTATAAGTAAAAGTTTAGAAGAAAATAAAAAGTTTTAGTGGTAAAATGGTAAGGAAAATTAAACTCGCAAGTACAACATAAACCTCAGTTAAATGAAAAATTTTTCGCTGCTGACAATTTTTTCATTATTTTGAATCATTAAGCTATTTGTCTATCAGATTAAAATGTTGTTTTAGCAAGTTTAAATTTACCAGATTTTTATTCCCGAAAGTCAAAGGATTGTGAGAATGCCTCAGATACATTTTTAAGCTGAAATTTTAACGTAAAGAAAGTTTTCCTTTTAACAAGCAGATAAGCAAGATTCATAAAAATTTTGACAAGAATTTCATAAGTATATATGAGTCATAGACTCAACAGGAATTTTGTAAATATATGTTAGGATCATAGATTCAACAACAATTTTATAAATATGTGTATGTCATAGACTCGACAAAAATTTTACAAATATATGGATGGGTCATGGATTCAACGAGAATTTTATAGGTATATTGGGTCATGTATTCAACAAGAATTATAAAAATATATGTATGGGTCACGATTCAACAAGAATTTTATAAACATACGCATCGGTCATTCTGCAAACTAACAAAGTCACATTTCTTCAATTTTTAGATCTATGAATTATGTATAACTAAGTTTTGTTGGTGAATGCATAATGCAATTTTGATCTCATAAAATTAACAAATCTTTAATTGCTTTCCAATCATATTTTGATGCAACTATCCTTCATCTAACACATGTGTGAAACGCTTCAAGTCTCACAAAAACATAAAATATTCCTTTTAAGGGGTCTCAGGACTCTTAAAGCTTTAAAATTTTCGAAATTTTAAATTTTTTAGATGTTAAACATCTTTTCTAAAAATTTTGATACAATTGTTTCCCTGAAATTCTAATTGGAACAGAAGTTATGGCTCAATAGAAATCAATAAATCAATAAATCCTCTATTGCAAAACATGCTGGGAAATGAATCATATTTTTTACTTCAATTCTGTTAAAATAATCTCTAAACCTACTTCTATACACGAACTTAACTTCCTTGAAGCATTTCATATTTATAAAAAATTTTAAAATGTTGTTAATTGTGAATTCGCTATTCCCCCATTATCAGATTGTTGGAAATATTACATAAAAACTTTTTTCTCTTAATTTTTTTTCTCACTACTTCGGTTCTATTTCCCATCTATATTCCTATTGGCTGTTACCTGCAATCCTCTGTTTTCCTAATGGTCAATAAACCTTTAACTTGAATCCCCACCTCTCCAATATATCTGAGCCAATTTCCGCCATCCTTAGCACTGAGGAAGGTATGCTATATGCTACCAAAACCGGTATGCTTAAAATTTAAAATTTTTGGTGATTTAACGTTGTTATTTTTTACGCTTCTATTATATTTCACCAAGTTCCTTCTTGATAATTTTAGAAGTTATGGCTTTTAGAATTTTACTCGCTTAATAGCTGAAGCGGTGTTTCCGAAACTTCCAAATGACGCTTCTCTAAATGAAGTTTTTTGCAATAACGTGCACGATATCTCAAAAACTTATGAATTTTTTTTCATGCTATTTTGGATAATAATGCTTCATATGAGTCTGTATAAACTGAACATAACATTTCCTTTTTATTGTTCAAAAAAATATTTTTTGAGGTGATTAGATTGTTCAAATTTCCTAAATTTTGCATCAGCTAAATATAACTTTGTATTATAAATATAAATATGCTTTAAAAATAAATTTATTTAGATTCAGGGTAATTTTTATAATCTGAAGTATAAGTAGGCACCAACATTTTCATTCTAGTTGCAAAATTTATTTTGTAATCGTGCACGTAATCTGTTATGCCGATTTTCTGCTCGTCAGATGTCTGACATTTTGGAGCCCCCTGTAAATTTTAAGTGTGCATCTTGTAATTTTTTAAGTACATGAAATGAAAGAACGTACTTATATGTTTCATCCCAATATAAAATTGTGTCTTAAAATCAAATACATTTTATGATATTAAATGTTGAAAATGGTCTTTTTTTTCATTGTTTCCGATTTTAAGTGTCCTGAGACCCCTTAACCTCTACATGGGGTGTCGGACAACATCCATCCTGTTTTAACACGTATTCTCAAAAACGTTGCTGTCAGAAGGTTAAACCCTGACATATATTTGAATTTGAAATTTCGTTCAAAAGTTTTTCGAAAATTTCTAAGCACTGATATAATTTCATTCAAAGTTACATGTGTAATATTCTCATACAAGCATGGTACTTTCTTTTTCTGTCCAATAATCACAATTTATTTTTTAAAGTAAATGTACTATTTTATTGATTTTGAAGAAAATTTTTCATAAATCTAAATTTACATACTAATAGTTGCGTTTTTATGCTGAAAGTTTAACGTTAAGAAATTTTAACTTTTAACAAACAGATAAGAAAGATTCATAAAGATTCAATAAGAATTTCATAATTATATATCAGTCTTAGTGGAACCCGATGACTCATAACAGGAACAGGCAGAAAGAGGTACCAAGTTTAAAATATGTTTTAAAAATACAAAATGGAGCTGTAGAATTTTGTATGAACACATTATAATGTAATACTCACAAAATTTTAATAACATTTTAAGAAAATAAAAGAACAATATATATATATATATATATATATATTTCAGAAAGGGCACATTATATCATTTGCTCCGTATGGGGCAAATGACCCGGGTATGGGACAGTGACCCGGGTATGGGACAGTGACCCGGGTATGGAGCAGAATGGGGTGGTAAGGACAAGTAATTATAAAAAAATTAAAACTAATGAAAATGCAAAAAGAAATAAGTTTTCTCTATATTTATTTAGTTTTAAGTGAATACAAAGATTTAACTATAGTTTTCATTAATTGTATCCTTGTCTTAAAGCCTATTGACAGAATTCACACACTAGGATAATCTCATCATCTTCGCTATCTATTGCCGCACAGGAATTGTTTGCCCATTTTTTGCACATGGAACAAACGAACCAAATTTCAACTGACCTTGACTAAAATTCACAGTAATATAATCATCCACAGTCAAAACAAGTTACTTAAAAATATTTCGAGGCAGAATGGGGTACTTCCCCATTCCGCCTCAAGGGCACGATTTAGGTTACCGAGGTACGTTCACTTGAGAGAGATGCGTAAAAAAAGTTTAACTACACGAAACTAAAGACAATTAAATGTTCTTCAAGCATGATCTAACCATAGTTGTAATTTAAACAAGTATGTATGCCCTACCTTGATTACAAAATCATCAGAAATTATAATACAGGAGCAAAAAATCCCACAACTAAAAATTCACGCACCAATTCTCGAGAAAATTTGACTATCATAGATGCCGAAGTTGAACGGCAACAGGTTCTCTTACTTCCGCTTATTGCCTATCGCTGGCAGCACTTCCTTGACACCGAAAAACTTCAAACTTCATTCCGCCCTGGTATCTCGTTATGCCCCGGGTTTCCCTAGACAAGAATTTTGCAACTGTGTGTATGAGTCATAGACTCAGCAAGAATTTTATAAATATATGTATGGGTCAAAGACTCAAGAATAAATTTATAAATATATGTATGTGCCACAGATTCAACGAGAATTTTATAAATATATTTATGGGTCATTCTACTAACTAACTGTGTTTCTTTATGAGCATAAAAATTTCAATAAATAAATTTAACACACAAAGAAAATTGATATACATAGTTCTTCTTTCACCTCTTTTAAGATATATGTAGGCGGTCGTAAATTAATTTCAATATTTAGTGCTTAATTAATTTCATTATGATTTACGGTATAATTTTTAAATGATATTCTAATGGAAAACACAACTGTGGAAGATACAGATACACAATGTTTTATTTCATAATGAGAGGCTTATTTAGTGTAGAAAATAAATAAAAGCTTTATGTATATAAATGAAAAAATTATTCTTATTAAATTAATGATTTTTACCTGCTAAATAAAGAAAGTAGTATACATAAAGTTTACGTCCTTTTCTAGTTCAGTGAGAATAGTCCAAAATTAATGACAAACGACAATCTGCAAATGCAGTAAAGCCTCCTGCTTCTAAATATTTTTACTTTCTTCTATCTTTACAAGAAGAAAGTATTGGATTCATGAAAATTTTCGACTTTCGGTTTTCGACGGATTTACACGTTTTAGGGGTCAGAGATTCCAAAAAACATGTTTTTACAAAATGTCTGTCTGTGACTCTGTGACTCTGTCTGTCTGTCTGTCTGTCTGTCTGAGTGTATGTGACACAAATTTTGTGGGCGCTCTATCTCAAGAACTAATGCACGGAATTTAATAAAAATTTATATTAAGTTAGTCCCTAATACAAATTGATGCTGATTAGTTTTTGGTGTAAATCGCTCAACAGGTGGCGCTGCTATGCTGCATTTCCCGCGATTTCTGCACTAGCTCTATATCAAGAACTAATGCACGGATTTTCATCAAACTTCAGATTTAGTTAATCTTGATATGAATTGGTGCTGGTAACGTTTTGGTGCAAATCGCCCAACAGATGGCGCTGCTATGCTGCATTTTGAAGCATTTACACGATTTTCGTAATAGCTCTATCTCAAGAAATAATGCACGGATTTTCATCAAACTTCAGATTCTGTTAGTGCTTGACATGAGTTGACGTTTTGCACCTTGTGGTGTAAATCGCTCAACAGGTGGCGCTGCTATGCTGCATTTTTTGTGATTTCCGCGATAGCTCTATCTCAAGAACTTATGCTCGGGTTTTCAACAAACTTCAGATTCAGGTATACCTGGATATGAATTAGTGCTGTTTATGTTTTGCTGTAAATCGCTCAACGGGTGGCGCTGCTATGCAGCGTTTTTCTCGACTTCCACAATAGCTCAATGTCCAAAACTAATGCACGGATTTTCATCAAATTTCAGATTCAGTTAGTTCTTGACATGAATTGATGTTTTGTACCTTTTGGTGTAAATCGCTCAACAGGTGGCACTGTTGTGCTGAATTTTTTGTGATTTCCACAGTAGCTTTAGCTCCAGAACTAATACACGTATTTTCATCCAACTTCAGATTCCGGTATACGAATTAGTACTGTTTGTGTTTTGGCGATTCCGGTTTACGATTCCGGTATATGAATTAGTACTGTTTGTGTTTTGGTGCAAATCGCTCCAAAACATGACTTCTAGGATCCTCATACCTATTTCCATTTGTTGCGACAGTTCTCTGGATTATTAATCGCCAAATCTAAATTTGGAGTTTCGGTCACTTTGTTGTTCAAATATGTTAGTTTTTTAACTTCATATTAGGTATTCTATATATAAATCAAACATGTGCCATCTTAACACTAGAGATTATAGTCAGGTTTTTGTGAGAGAACTTGTCAGATGTCTTTTAATTTTCAAAGGCATTATATATATATATACATAAGATTGCTAAAACATTTAGCTACCTGGGTATATATAAATATATATAAGATACCAATTAAGGAATAAATAATTCAAAATGAATTGTTGAATTCAAAATGATAAGATATAATAAAAAACATCATAAAAAGCTTACATTCATAATTAGGATGGTTGGATGGGTAGATGTTAGAGTACAGAGGAGGGTGGTGTTGTCTGGATAATACGAAATGGTTAATTTTAAAAAAATGATGGGGCTTTAGTATTATTACTACATTTCTAATACGTATTTTATATGGATGTTGATTTGATATTTTATATGTAATTGGTGACTTTTTTACTTTCTTCTATCTTTACAAGAAGAAAGTATTGGATTCATGAAAATTTTCGACTTTCGGTTTTCGACGGATTTACACGTTTTAGGGGTCAGAGATTCCAAAAAACATGTTTTTACAAAATGTCTGTCTGTGACTCTGTGAGTCTGTCTGTCTGTGTGTATGTGACACAAATTTTGTGGGCGCTCTATCTCAAGAACTAATGCACGGAATTTAATAAAAATTTATATTAAGTTAGTCCCTAATACAAATTGATGCTGATTAGTTTTTGGTGTAAATCGCTCAACAGGTGGCGCTGCTATGCTGCATTTCCCGCGATTTCTGCACTAGCTCTATCTCAAGAACTAATGCACGGATTTTCATTAAACTTCAGATTTAGTTAATCCTTGATATGAATTGGTGCTGGTAACGTTTTGGTGCAAATCGCCCAACAGATGGCGCTGCTATGCTGCATTTTGAAGCATTTACACGATTTTCGTAATAGCTCTATCTCAAGAAATAATGCACGGATTTTCATCAAACTTCAGATTCTGTTAGTGCTTGACATGAGTTGACGTTTTGCACCTTGTGGTGTAAATCACTCAACAGGTGGCGCTGCTATGCTGCATTTTTTGTGATTTCCGCGATAGCTCTATCTCAAGAACTTATGCTCGGGTTTTCAACAAACTTCAGATTCAGGTATACCTGGATATGAATTAGTGCTGTTTATGTTTTGCTGTAAATCGCTCAACGGGTGGCGCTGCTATGCAGCGTTTTTCTCGACTTCCACAATAGCTCAATGTCCAAAACTAATGCACGGATTTTCATCAAATTTCAGATTCAGTTAGTTCTTGACATGAATTGATGTTTTGTACCTTTTGGTGTAAATCGCTCAACAGGTGGCACTGCTGTGCTGAATTTTTTGTGATTTCCACAGTAGCTTTAGCTCCAGAACTAATACACGGATTTTCATCCAACTTCAGATTCCGGTATACGAATTAGTACTGTTTGTGTTTTGGCGATTCCGGTTTACGATTCCGGTATATGAATTAGTACTGTTTGTGTTTTGGTGCAAATCGCTCAACAGGTGGCACTGCTAAGCTACATTTTTCAAAATTTCTCCTACAGCTCTATTTCAATAACTAATGCACGAATTTTCATCAAATTTCAAATTCAGGTATACTTTTATATGAATAAATTGATGTAATTTATTTTACTATTTAAATGATTTAGTTGACGTGATTTATATAGAAGAAAATTTTGTGATGGCCACAACATACTAGTTTATTTAGGGAAAAATGGTACGATAATTTGGAAATGTTTGCACGCAATATTATTAAAACGGAAGAAACACGAAAGCATCGCAGCAATAATTAAAACATGTTTTTTGAAAATATTATAATTTATTTCAAAATAAAATTTTATTTATGCATAAAGTAATTTTCAGAGAAAAAATGCATTATTGAATGACTAAAATATTTATCACATTCCCAAAATAAATGTATGTCACCCTTTTGACTACTGGCCGGTAGAGGTGACTATTTTTACACTGAATCATATCACAATTAAATAATAATAAAAAAGGCAATTTAACAAATTACAACGACCATTTGGAAAATGATTTTTTGAAAGAGTAAAATTTAAGTCATAAAAAATCGCATGGAGTTGATCATACATTACGTACGCCATAGATTAAACATTAATAGTGTTATTACACGTAAAAATTGCAAGCGACAAAAATCGCCTGCGACTTGTCAGATTTCCTGAAACTTACGTATTATCCAAGCATTTCAATGGCTGTTCGGGAAAAGGCTTTTCCATCGCCAGATTTCCAAGAAATCTGACAACCCATTTTAAATGAAATTTCATTCTTAAACTTCTAAACATCCCACAATATTACTTTTTTCACCGTCGTATAGAAAAAAAATGCACTTTTAAATGCAATTTGTTTCAAAGGTGTATCTCAATTTGTTTCAGAGTTATTAATTTTTTTGTAGTTTTTATTACTTTTTTGTCATAGTGGCAATAGAAGAGTATCCATCTATGTTGAAAGTAAAGGGAAAATACAGGTTACTGTATAGCCCAATCAGAAAACGAATAAAATGCGGATTCAACCAATAAAATGCTTCAGATATGGTTTTGATTTCCTACCCTGACAGAGAACAATAACCATTTTTCCAAATGGTTAAAAAAAAAAAAAATGGCAAATTTCCTTGTAAATATCGTACTGTAAGTGTATGACAGACAGAGGCGGATTAATCCTTTATGTAGTGAATTATGAATTCATGAAAATTTCATCTTCTAAAGCATTTTTCGTGAATTTTTGAAACTACATTAGAAGATTTACATAATCATTTAAAAAATTTTAGAAGGATTTTAGAAGGATTTTAGGATTTAGAAGGATTAATTGAATTTGAATTTATAGAGGTTTTGTGCAATATTTATTATCCCACACAAATCATTTTTTTAAATATTTTTCTTAGTATTTTGTAGAATTAGGAAATGTACAAATATAAAGGTCTTACAATGGAAATATTTCTGAATTGAAAATTGCCCACCACCGTTTCCCCAGTGCCAAAAAGCTGAAAAGATGCAAAGGCAAAAGAAATCATCCTTTTAAAAATATTTTTGTTTTGTGTAACCCATAATGCTTTTGGAACAAGATAAAGTAGTGCATCTACAACTCATTTTAAACTGTATTACTACTAATAGATATATTAAATTAATTTTACATCAAGTTATTTTAATGGTACTTATAAGTATTGTCAGTAGATAAAGGGTTAACTACCACCCGGACCTGTAGGCTTAACTTTTTTAGGGACCCCTTCGACTTCTTCAAAGAAATAGTCTTATAAGCCGGGACATTCAAAATACACGCCTGCTCAATTATCTCATAAATCACTGATAATAGAAACATACAAAAAATATAGAAAATAATTCCAGCTTTTATATGGGGCTAATATTAAAATACGAAATTTAATTTTTGTAAGGCTTCTGCATCTATGAGCTATATTTAGAAAAAATGTTGCCCTTTAACTAAAGGTTACATTACAAAAAAAGAGATAAAATTTTTACGACCAAAACTTACCAAATTATGAATTTTATGTAATTTCAGTGTTTTCTGGCACTGAAAGCAGAAAGAAGCACTTTTCTTGCAGATGAAAATTGGAGTTTCATAAAATTCAAAATATAATTCAATTAAATAAGTTTTGGGCATAAGAGAATAGAACTTTTTTAAATGTCCTTATTAAATGGAAGAGAACAGCATTTCTGGAAATAGGGACCGTATAAAAAATATACTTCATATGTTAATATATACCTACTTTCTTTTAAAACAAATGCTATATCTTGAAGCTGTACTTGATTTTTATACTTTTTGCAATTGAAAGTATGTTTCTATCATGATGTATGTAAAAGATAATCGAGCAGATATCTATTTTGAATCAATTAGTATAATATAATTTTAAGATTATTCTTAATCATTTGTATATCTTTTTAGAATGAATTCACAGTAAGAAAAATTTACAAATTAATGTGTTTTCTTCTAAACATTTATGTGGCGTCTCTAACCTCAAAAGAACTTTTTTAATTTAACAACATTTACTGGAGTAAATTTCAGATTGCATATTAAGATTGTTCTCATATTCATACGGGCTATCTTCTGACACATTTCTGAATTAGTTTTCTTTTTTGTAAACTAATGAAATGGATAGGTGTTGTTATTCAGAAACTATTTAATCGAACGGCGTTTGCTATATTTTTGTAAAGGCAAAAGTTCTTTCAGAAAGTACAGATGGATGACAAAATAATACGAACACCTATGACACCAATGACGTACGAATTGCAACTCTTCCATAAGTGTTCGAAGCATGAAGTTCCCTTTGGACTGTTCTTGCTGAAATGGATTCCGGATATGACTATTTATATATGACGCTATCTGGGATAAAGATTGCCTGCGCTTTCTGACCGCTATGGGGGTCAACTCTCTTTTATCCCTCTCAGAAAGCTTTCTTTTCTGCCCACTGTTGTACTTCGCAGACAACAATTTACCGCATTTCGTGTACGCTGTCATAACTGTTGACACAGTACTTCTTGCACGCTCAAAATAATTGGCTGTTTCCGTCAAGGAGCAACCAGCGCTTCACATTCCAACAATCATTCTTTTTTAGACTCTGACAAGTCAGTCATTACTGAGTTTTCCAGAGCGTATGGTAAGCGCATGCAACATCTACGACTGATGTTGAGCGACTGATACCTTACCTTCCATAACCAGTAGGTGGCAGAATTGAGTGCAAAGTGACATGCGCGTTCTGGTCCTTTGAAATGGACCATACCTTTTTCATGGGTGTTCGGATTATTTTGCCACCCATCTGTACTGTCACAGTTGACATTGTGAAATCGAAATTTCAGACGCGACACCGCAGAAAAAGAGAAAAATCGGTCGTCAGGTTACAAAAACCGTTTATAACTAGATAAGTAATTAAGTAATTTATATATATAAATAAATGGAAAATTTCATTCGATCCAAAATCTCTTCAGTACTCAGTCAGACATACCAATTTTATAGATTACGTTTAAAAATGAATTAGAAAATGTGTCAGAAAGTTTCACGTTTTTGAGTAACGAATTTCAGAACAACCTTAAATGCAACTTTGGTTTAATACTGCATATTCAATGTGCATTAATGATAGAATTTTTAGTTTTCTGTCGCTTACTTTTGAGTGTAAGTATGTCTTGGTACTTTTTTGGAATAAAAAAGGAATTTTGCTTTCAGCTAAAATGCAAAAAATATTCATAAACAGTAATCCCGTGCTTATTTTATATCCGCTCCTAATTTTCAGAGAGTGGAATATTTTTGTCAGAAAAGGAATCATCTAAGTCTTCAGGGTGTTTTTTTTTCTTTTTTTTTACAACTTTTACAATTTTTTAACATTCTACATTCATATAAAAAAGATGGGACAGAAATATAAAGAAACTTCATAAAGATTTGCATTCTATCGGGCAATTGTTTATTTGTAACAAGAAAGTATCTAAAATCCGCATATAAAAATTTATTTAGAAAATTTTTGAATTTTTGAATTTGCTTTTTTCCAGTATTTTCATTATAGCATATTATTTTACTGTTAGTTTTGCTTTTTCTTTGTTCTTGTGCTAGATTGTGAAATTTCTTCGACTTCAAAATCTTGAAACGGAACATTAAATAAGAGTTCCGGTGACTATTTATATAAAGATCTAACAGTTTTATCCCTACATTTAAATCAAGACGCGAAATTTTAAATTTCATAACTATTTAAAAAATATGCTTTCATAGTGAATTTCAAATGAAACAAAATATCGCGCACCTCAGAAAATCCAGTTTACTTCGAAACCTTCTTCCTCCCTGACATGAGCTACATTTTCTTCTTGATTACCAGCAAAATGTAATAAGTATCAGTGTAATCACCACCCATTAGTCTGGGTCTAACTAAATATAATGTTCCTTTGAATTTTGTGGGCATTATAGTAGAATTCATAAACTTTTAATACGCAGAAACAGAAATCGCCCCAGAAACAGTCAAATAATATTTAGGATATCCCAAAACTTGCAAATACAGGGGTGGCTTTAAAACAGAGGTGGGGGGGGGGGAGTTCGGGTGGTGACCAGGATGCTAAAAATTAAGGGCCAAAAATAGACAAAATGCTTGACTTAAACTTAAAAGCTCCTTTAAAAGATATTATTCGTAGAGTTCCTTACAATATCTTGCCCTGGCTGCTGTGTAAATCTATCACACAAATCGGAAGCCGAAAATTTTCAAGACTTTTTATGGAAATAGAAGAAATTAAAAAGAAGGTAACGTTTGTAATACAACCTACTTGTTAATTACTTCAAAATTCTATAAATGAGTGTGACAAAGAATATCGCAAATTGGATACCAACCATAGCCCAAATTCCGAAAAAATGGCAGTTATCACATCAAGTGCATTAACGGTAAAAGTAGAGTTTTCCTTGAAGGTGTGTTCACTCGTAGGTAAATTTCGCCGATTAATGAATCCTGTGCAGTGCCACCTGAATACATATCATCGCTTTGATATGATTATTTATACTTTATTTGATTTTAACTGTTAGTAATGATTAACGGTAAACATGATATATAGTTTTCTGGTCATTTGAATGCATATGCAAATGAATTGTAATATATTTCTAATTTTTAAATCTCACACATCGTTTGTCTTTTGGATTAAATATTAGCCCAATATGAAGAAAAAAACTCGAAAGAAAATCTTAGCACCGGGCACCTTTTCTTTTGGGACACTAGGCTACTCAGCCTAATTAGTAATCCGCCTCTGATGACAGATATTATTTTCCAAAATAAAGTAAAAAAATACTAGGTTGAGCAAAAAGTTCTGGGAAATTTGTGAAAGTGGCGTTGTTATGCGCAAGTTAAACACAAAAGCATCAAGGACAATTCTTCAAAGTAGAGACCATCGTAGTCCAGAACTTTCTGCCGTCGTTCTGCCAGATTCCAGATTTGCTGGAAGTACCATTGCGGCTCCTTGGAATCGAAAAGCTCTTGACATGCTTCTTCAACTTCATTAAATCGATGGCCATTGAAAAAATGTTGCATTAATCGAAAGAGGCCATAACCGGATGGAGCCACGTTTAGAATGTACCACTAGTATTCCTATATACGATACAAATTCTGGTAACTATTAGATTAAACATTTTTTGCTCAACCTAATAGTCCCCTGAGACGAAAATGTCCCGATTCGTAATCAAAAAGTTAATAGAGAAAATTAGGTTTAACATGTAACGGAGTTATATGTGTATAACTCCGTATCATCTAAAAAAAAAATCATTAATTTCCATCACCTATATATTTTAAATGTATCATTAAATACCGGGTATTTTAAAAGTTCGGTGCGAAAGGAAAATGCGATAAAAAAAAAAAAAAAATGCATCGGAGAGACGTGCGGTTTGCAGGTATATATTTAGCGTGGCATGCTATTTTGTATGATACGAACAAAAAAAATAGTTAAAAATATCGAAAAAGAGGGCGCTATGCCAGATAAGTCCACAAAAAATTCCATATTGCTCACACAGTGCAAGATTTGGTTGAAAAACATTAGAGAATACTGCATATACAATTTTTGTATCCAAATTTTTCATTGTGTGGTCACTATGCATTGATTCCATGGAATTATCTGCAGTAATTACTGCTGTAATTGCTGCAATAGAATAATTACTGCAATAATTACTGCTGTAGGCTCTATTGTCGAGATTTTGAACTTTTTTTTTTTTTTTTTTTTTTTTTTTTTTTTACTCTTATACAAAATTCCGTAACACTCTGAATATTTATCTGTAAACCACATCTCTCCCTGATCCATAGATTTTTTTTTTTATCGCGTTTTACTTTCGCACTGAACTTTTGAAACACCCGGTATATATATACATATATATATATATATATATATATATATATAGCGTTAAGGGCCCATATTTCGTCCCCCAGTCACTTTTAGGCCCTAAATGTTGTAACTTTCAGTGAAAACCTATCAAATTTGGATTTTACATAGCCTAACTACCCACGCACATAGAAACATAGGCAAATATCGTATAAAAATGTTTTAACAATGCGAAAAAAATTTTTTTAAAGTATCTAAAAAATGCAAAAAAAAAAAAAAAAAAAAAAATCCAAATTCGTCCCCCCAAGAAATCCAATACGCCGAGGCTTAACTTACAACTAAATCAACATTTATTTCTAAATGAGTAAGTAATTTAATTCACATCAAAGTAAAGCACAATAATTGTGCTAATTACCAGTGGAAGAATAACATAACGAAACATTAGGCATCCAAAATTGAGGAAAAAATTGAAAATGTTGTCATGAAAAAGAATTCCTAATTTCGTCACCGGGACGAAAATAAGAACTGCAAGGGGGACGAAATTGGGACTATGCTACTTCCCAATATGACGGATCTTCAATTCCCGTAAGATCAACTGAGCGTCCTAAAACTCAATGTATGCTATCGTCAGCATCTTACTTACGAAAATACATGCAACGTATAAGAAATAAATACTTACAGTACAGTAAATAACGTTTTACAAACAACGTAATAAGAACTCTGGTCTTCTATAAATAGAGAATTCGGCGTCTTTAATTCATGTATGCGTCTTGGAGAACGAAACTGACCCCTTTTACCTTCCGTTCCTTGCGTCTTGCTTCATAAGTGGCGCCTTTTCGCAGAAGCTGAGAAGTTAAGGGGGACGAAATAATGGCACTTTACCCTATATAACCATTAAATAAACATTAAGCACCACCAACAAAAACTGTGAAATTATGAATAAAATGACATTAACAAATACAGTTCCCCCCAACACACTTATGATAGATCCCAAAAACATGGTAAAAAACAGCAGAAATTGAATAACATAAATGGAATGATGGAAATTTGTAAAACTTAGACAGAATCATCTCGTCCCAAAGGCCTTAAGTTCCACAAATGAAATGTGTGGTTTCATCTTCATATTAGCCATAAATTAGCTAAAGAATATGAATTTGGGACTACCACAAATAGATAACCGAGAAATAAACCATTGAACATCAATTAAGTTCAAAATGAAACAAGATTAAAAAAAAGAGAGGAATAGAGGAAAAAAATACCAAATTATAATTCATACTGTCATAGCATTAAGTATAACAAATACACTCACTGTGCATTTTATTCTCAATTAAGATATTATACTATTAGAAATTAATATGATATTGTCCTGAGTAGGTTAAAATTTAAATACAAGTTAATCGTTAACTTTATTAAATATTAATGAAAATGAATAAATTTAATATGAATTGATAAATACATAAATATAACTTCACCATTATTCATATAAAAGTATCGAATCAATATCCATTATAAAATGTGTATTAGCAACGTAGTTACAAATCAAATGTCCCATTTTTTTATAATTAACCATTGGATATTATCCAGACAACGCCACCCTCCTCCGCACTCTAACATCTATCCACCCAATCGTCCAATAATTTTTTTAATTATTATTTTACAATTTTTAATTTTTTATAATTATTTTGTTATTTTATATATTTTTTTGTAATTTTATTTACGCATGTGTTAATTTGTTTTTTAAGATCATTTGTACTAATTATATATTAACGAATATATGGATTTTTTCGGATAACCATGATTTAATGCATAATAAATTAGTTTTTAATATTATTATTAATTAGATGAGAAGACCATAAACACTTTATTCTATATAAATGATTAAGGATTATGTTACGATATGCAGAATTATGAAAACAAGTTTAAAAGTTAGTAAATGTATTAACTTTGAATTTAAATTCTTTACGTTTATCATATAGATCAGTTATTGTTTTGTTATCTTTTATTGTAATTTTAGGATCTAAAAAGTTAATTGTATTGTTAGATAGGAGGTTTTCCAATAATTCTAAATTAGTAGGATAATCTACTGGAAATTGAGAAATATTAATTTGATCAGTGGCAATTAAAATTATGTCATCAATATAACGATATAAATGTAGATTACTATTACTAAAAGTACGTTCATAGTTATATAAGTCTGGCAATAAACTGGGTGTACATCCACCTTATGGTATACGGACGTTCTGTAAATATAATGTGTTATCTTGCAAAATATAATTATTATAGATAATGAAATTTGTTAAAGATTTAAAATAAGCTATATCTATATTAAATGGTAAATCCAGTTTATGATGATACTTTTTAAATAATGCACTTATAATAGTATGTAGATGTAATAAATCTGTATTATAAAAAAGATCTTTGAAATCATATGTCGTTATATTGTTTACACTTTTAAGATATTTCATAATTTTGACCAGTTGATAGCTATTTTTTATACAATGTGTATTATCAATGGTTGTTGTCAGTATATATATTTGATTGAGAATTTTCAATAGAAGTTTATTGGTTATATTATTATAAGTATTGCATCCAATAGTTACAGTCCTAAATTTTATAGGTTTCTTATGAAATTTGGGTATAAGATCTAAAAAAGGATAATTAAAGTTAGTAGAGAAAATATTTAATAATTTATAATAACTTTGAATTTTAGGATTATTTACTGTTATATTTTCATTAGTTTTTTGAAAAGATTTATTAGAAGAAATACAGGATGTAAGAAGTTGGTGATAATACGATTTACATATGATTGCGTAATTGTTAGGAGATTTGTCTACAGGTCCCAAAAAGGTCTCAGGTCCCAAATGCCTAAAGTTCCCCAAATAAAGTGTGTGGTTTCATCTTCATATTAGCCATAAAAAAGCTAAAGAATGTGAATTTGGGACTATCAACACACAAAAAATAGAGAAATAAATTGTGTAAAACAAATAAGTTAAAAATAAAACATGATTAAAAAGGACTAAGAAATAAAATACACATTACCATATTGAAAGCATTGCTGTATTAGAAAGATGCAATATTAAATACAAGTAAAGGAGATTATATGCACATGATGCCTAAAATCTTTATTTTAAAGGTTGATGGACCAAGGAGTAATAATGTACAATACGGTTAAGCATATTCCTTAATATATGTGACCAACGCCCTCTATAGGTAATTTAAAATTGAATTTCTCCAGATATTTCCAATGAATTATAGTGAAGTGCTGCAAACTTATATGATAATTAAATAAATAATAATTAAAAATAAGTTAATAAATTTATACCATTATATTCGAAAAATAAGTAAATAATGTATTAAATAAAATCAATATGTAAATAGGTGATATTGTTTCATTAATTAATGTTTCACATAAATAAATGTGCCTAGCAAGAACACATCACTATTTAAATTCCTTTGAGTACAGTGCATCAGCACTTAAATAGATATATAATTAAATATAAATAAATTATTAAAATTAGGATGCTAAGGAATTAGTATTAATAATAGTAATAATAATTATTAAATTTTGTAATTTATTAGTTTCCTTTAAAGTGTCCACAAACTCTTAAAAATTAAAAAAGATCAGATTAAGGGGATAGGGTAGAACAAACAATAAAATTTATAATTAAAACATGCACTTTATTCTCATTTAATATAATATGATATTGTCCTCAATGGGCTAATAATTTGAATACAAGTTAAACGTTAACTTTATAAATGAATGATTAATGCATATGAATAAATATAATTTGAATTAATAAATATATAAATATAACTACATAAATTACATACAAAAGTATCGAATCAACATTATAAACTGTATTAAATCAACGTATTTATAAATCAAATGCCCCCTTCGTTTTTTTTTTAATTTGTTGTTTTTTTCCAAATTATTCATTGCGTATTATCCAGACAACTGCATCCTTCTCCGTACTCTAACATCTACCCACCCATCCGGCCTATAATATATATATATATATATTTGCATTTTTAAATTTTTTTATTAATATTTTATTATTTTATATTTTTTTCTAAAAATTTTTAACGCATGTTAATTTGGGTTTAAGATCATGTATGTACTAATTGTATATTAAAGAATATGTGAATTTTTTAGGAAATTCATGATTTAATGCATCATAAATAAGTTTTTTAACGTTGTTGTTAATTAGACGAGAACATAAAGACTTTTTTCTAAAATATATATGTATATATATATGTAAGGTTGTCACGAATCCTTTTAAAACTAAAATAATAGGACAACGCTTAACGATAGAGATACCCGCTTGTTGCACCTTTATTTAAAAAGCAATCAAATTTTAACTACAGTCTCAGGAATACATTCTTCAATTCAGGGTAAAATTCCTGGTAGAACTGGTAAAAGCATATATCCAAGAATTGAAGAAATTTACTTTTTTTTTTTTTTTTTCGTTCTAGGACAGAAAATTACCCTAGTCTCAAAGAAGGAGTTTTTTTAAAAATGTGTCTTTTTTTCTTCCGTGGATCCACTTTGTTTTGAACCTGCGATCGCGCGTTTCGAATTGAGCATCTTAAGCACTGGGCCAGCGAGCACTTGTTTTAAATGAAGATACCAGTTTTCTTCAAACGGGGATTAGTTAGGGTTGTTAAATTTTTTGTTCAGAAAGCTCAGACATTCAAACTTAATTCCAAGGGCATTTCGTCTTTATGAAATAATGTTAGTGTTTTAACACTTATAGAATAATAGAAGATAAAAATTATTACATATTAGGCACACGTTTAATAAGACATATTATTAGATGTAAAATATGATATTATATTTTGAATTAAATTCGAGAGGAAATGTTTGCTTTTTTTAATAAAATCGATTTTTTTACTTGATTGAACTATTATTTATTTTTTGAATGTGTTCGTTTAGAGAATATAATTTACATGAGACTATTTTTTTTAATACTCTAAAAAATAAATTATGACTAAGTTTAAATATATGAGAAAATTGCTACTTTATTAAATTCGAAAGCATTACTTTTGTTCGTTTATTTGTTTTTAAATAAATTAGAAATTTTAATTTATTGAATTTTCAGTTTTTCATTTTAAAAAGAAATTCGAACTTTGATATTAATACAGCCAAATATGCAAGCGTGTAAGGAATAAACGGAATTTTTTCCTCTTTTTTCAGACTTCCGGGAAGACTTAACAGAAAAAGCATGTTTTCTAGCAGTACATAAATCATTTGTTTAAAATTTATGAACAATTTAATGTATAAAGACGAATTTTTCTGACAGTGTATACAATTTCAAAATTAGTTTCAAATTTCGCTAACAGTTGGCACTGTAAGCTGAGAAAAATTAAATGACTATGCTACTCCAATCTGGAAGATGATTTATTTAATGGAAAAAAAAAATCCTTCTCTTCATTAGATCCTCATTTCACGGTATACGAGAGTATCCGTGTAATCACACAATTCCATAATGTAAGTGCTATAAATATAGCTCAGATGAATGAAACTAGCACTGCAGTTTGCCAACATGTCCAACAAATAAGAGTGAATTATGTCAGTCAGGTATCGTTGACATAGACGTAGCTCATTAAGAATGCTGTAGTATGTCAATCCAATGTACCTAGGTTCTAGTCCTGGTATAGACATTTTTCGGCCAGTAGGAATAAACCTTAACTATGCTGCTCCAACTTTGAAAAATAAAGGACAATATTTCCCAAATGCCACCTTTTGCAGCAGTATCATGATGTATTTTCCAACAAAACTTGCGGATACCTTTGAAAATGTCTCAAAAGAATATCCTTGCATGCCTTACAGATATGTCATTCCAGTTCCGTTAAAGTTTGTGGATTTTGTAGGTAAACTTTGTCTTTTAAGTGTTCCCACAGGCAGATATCGCAATGATTCAAATCTGACTAATAATGTCATTTAGATATTTTCCATTTTACAGCGCCACCTATTGACGCAATTTTAAACTAATTTTTAAATTGTATGGTTAAAAGTTTATTGCTTTTCTGGTAGAGATGCAAGAAACAGAGCATATCTATCATTAACCGCTTTCAAATTGTTTAATTTTAAAAAAGGTTAAAATTAAAAAATATATATTTTACGTCATTTTAATAGAAGTTATATGTATATATATAAGTAAGGTTGTCACAAAAAGGAGGAATCCTTTTAAAAATAAAATAATAGGACAACGGTTAACGATAAAAATACCCGCTTGTTATATCTTTATTTAAATAGCAATAAAATTTTAACTACACTCTCACAAATACTTTCTTCAATTCAGGGAAAAATTCCCCGCAGAGCTGCTAAAAGCATACATCCGAGAATTGAAGAAATTTACTTTTTTTTTCGTTCTAGGACAGAAAATTTCCCTAGTCTTAAAGGAGTTTTTTTTATGTCTTTTTCTCTTCCGTGTATCCACTTGGTTTTGAACCTGCGATCGCGCGTTACGAATCCAGCATCTTAAGGGGGCTCAAGGCTTGAAAACTTTTCAAAAAATTGATTTTTTTTAGTATCCATTTTGATTATTCAATTACTTCTGAACACAGTGCCAAAAACCGCATAAAAATATTTGCATTTTTAACGGAGTTATAAGCATTTATGTAACAATCACTTCATAGCCGCACCCATTTAATTGCAACTTTAAGTCGCGTTTTCTCAAAACTTGATTTTTGACGACTATCCGTAAGATTAAAAAAAACTATTTAATGGAATGGCTTAAAATTTTTTTGCATGCATATAACATCATTATTTATAGAATGAATTAATATATTTCCGATAGCTTGATATTTTGAGTATTTTTAAGGGAGAGAAAACTTGTTTTTTTTAGGGTTTTATAAATTTTCAAATTTGAGAGTTTTTTAATAAGGTTTCCTTTGAGTGATAGTTATATCCTTAATTCATTCTATAGAGTAAAGTTTCCTGATCAATTTAAAGCAAAAATGAGGTTCTTACGTCAACTCAACGTTAAAATATCTTACGGATGGTGATATGACACCTAATTTGTTTTTAGAAAATTGAGTTCTGTAAATTTTGCTATATTTTTTATTTTATTACATTGAAGTACTTCATTTTATAATTTTATAAGACTACAAACATACCTTAAAAATATCAGAAAGTTTAAATTAATTGCATTGAATACTTCTGTTTTTATAGGGATTCGAAGCGAGAGCTCTGTTTACGTGTTTTTCGGTATCGATCAAGCCCTGAGCCCCCTTAAGTGCTCGGCCAGCGAGTACTTGTTTTATAAGAAGACACCAGTTTTCTTCAAACGGGGATTGGTTAGGGTTGTTAAATTTTTTGCTCAGAAAGCTCGGACATTCAAACTTAATTCCAAGGACATTTCATCCTTATGAAATATTGTTAGTGTTTTAACACTTATAGAATAATAGAGGATAAAAATTATTACATATTAGACACATGTTTAATAAGACATATTATTATATGTAAAATATGATATTATATTTTGAATTAAATTCGAGAGGAATTGTTTGCTTTTTTTAATAAAATCAAATATTTAACTTGATTGAACTACTATTTATTTTTTAAATGTGTTCTTTTAGAATATATTGCGACTATTTTTTTTAATTCTCTAAAAAATAAATTATGACTAAGTTTAAATATATGAGAAAATTGCTGCTTTATTAAATTCGAAAGCATTACTTTTGTTCATTTATTTGTTTTTAAATAAATTAGAAATTTTAATTTATAGAATTTTTAGTTTTTCATTTTAAAAAGAAATTCGAACTTTGATATTAATACAGCCAAATATGCAAGAGTGTAAGGAATAAACGGAATTTTCTCCTCTTTTTCCAGACTTCCGAGAAGAATTACAGAAAAGGCATGTTTTCTCACAGTACAGAAATTGTTTGTATAAAAATTATGAATAATTTAATGTATAAAGGCAAATTTTTCTGACAGTGTACACAATTTCAAAATTAGTTTCAAATTTCGCTAACAGTTGGCACTGTAAGCTCAGAAAAATTAAATGACTATGCTACTCCAATCTTGAAAAGGATTTATTTAATGGGGGAAAAAATCCTTCTCTTCATTAGGTCCTAACTTCACGGTATACAGGAGTTTCCTTGAAATCACACACTTTCATAATGTAAATGCTATAAATATAGTTCAGATGAATGAAACTATAGCGCTATAGTTTGCCAACATGTCCAACAAAGACGTAGCTCATTAAGAAAGCTGTGGTATGACATGCCAATGTACCTAGGTTCAAGTCTTGGTGTAGACATTTTTCTGTCAGTAGGAATAAACCTTAACTGTGCTGCTCCAACGGTGAAGAAAAATGATAATATTTTCCAAATACCGCCTTTTGCAGCAATATCATGATGTATTTTCCTAACAAAACTAGCGGATACCTTTGAATATGTCTCAAAAGAATATCCTTGCATACCTTACAGATATACCATTCCAGTTCCGTTAAAGTTTGTGGAATTTGTAGGTAAAATTTGTCTTTTAAGTGTTCCCACAGGTAGATATCACAATGATTCAAATCTGACGAATAATGTCATTTGGATGTTTCATCTTACAGCGCCACCTATTGACACAATTTTAAACTAATTTTTAAATTGTATGGTTAAAAGTTTATTGCTTTTCTGGTAGAGATGCAACAAACGCATATCTATCATAAACCGCTTTCAAATTATTTAATTTTAAAAAGGTTAAAAATATTTTACGTCATTTTAATAGAAAATTTTTCCAATTCCATACAAAGAAATAACTTTTCTTTAAATTTAAAGTAATTATAAATACAGGAGAGTTTTTAATCTAATGAAAATTCTTTAATGTAAAATATTAAAACGTGAGCTATTTATTTTTAATCACTTTATATAATTTCAAAATTCTTATGAATTATATTTTATTTATAATGGATATCAAATGGAATTTAGCTCAAACTATTTACTATGCTTATATGACCCTAGATTTATTTAATTTTTAATTCCACTGTTTTTCATTTTATTAAATAAGCAATTCTATAATTGTATTTATTTAACATTTAAGTCTACCTCTTCATCACATACGAATGCCAAATGCTAAAATGTCTCGCAAAGACGTTTTTAAATTCTGGCATAAACTTCAGTTTTTAAAAATTATTAAAAAAAATTCTAAGCTGTTATATTATTTCCTAAATTAAAAATTACATATGTAACATTCCTTGGAAGGATGAAAATTTTATAGTTACTATAGTGTTTATTCAAGATGAAATTTTAAACTAGAAAAATTTATATCAAATAAATATTTACAAGTGTTTCAGAAATACAGCATTTAATTTTACTGCACTATTTTAATAAAAATTGAAAAACGAAGAATTTTTAGATTACGTATTTCATAATTTAGAATACTTATTTCAGCGAACGTATTTAGAATATTCATCCCTTTTTATTGCAGCTACAACAAAATAACTTCTTTTAATATAAATAACAGAAAAACGTTTTTGAAAAATATTAATTATTTTATATTCAAAGAAAATCTTTCGGAGCTATATATATTTTTTCTCTTTAACACTTACATAAAGAGTTTCGGAACAAAATATTTACCGTGCTTTTGTGTTAATGCATTTTTTTCTGCTGTTGTTTCCAAGTTATTTTATTACATATATGAGTATTGTATAACTATTTTTTTGTTTTTGAATGCATAATTGAAAACGCTTAAAAATGTCTTGCAAAAGCGTTTTTAAATTCTGGCATACACTTCATTTTTTTTAAATTATTTAAAAAAAAATTCTAAGCTGTTATATTATTTCCTAAATTAAAAATTACACATGTAACATTCCTTGGAAGGATGAAAATATTATAGTTACTATAGTGTTTATTCAAGATGAAATTTTAAAGTAGAAAAATTCATATCAAATAAATATTTACAAGTGTTTCAGAAATACAGCATTTAATATTACTGCACTATTTTAATAAAAATTGAAAAGCGAAAGATTTTTAGATTACGTATTTCATAATTTAGAACAATTATTTCAGCGAACGTATTTAAAATATTCATCACTTTTTATTGCAGCTACAACAAAAAAACTTCTTTTAATATAAATAACAGAACAACGTTTTTGAAAAATATTAATTATTTTACAATCAAAGAAAATCTTTCGGAGCTATATATATTTTTTCTCTTTAACACTTACATAATGAGTTTCGGAACAAAATATTTACCGTGCTTTTGTGTTAATACATTTTTTTCTGCTGTTGTTTTCCAAGTTATATTATTACATATATGAGTATTATATAACTATTTGTTTTTGAATGCATAATTGAAAACGCTTTCTCTCTTTCCAAATTAAAATCTGTGTAAAGGATTTCCATTCAAATTTTGATGCATTTATTTATCTGACGTGTGTGTAGAATGCTAAAAACTCCTCAGAAAACATAAAATATTACTTTTAAATTCGGGAATATTTTAGAATTAGAGATTTTGTTTACATGTTGTAAATTCGAAAGTTTCTAACTGGTGTTAAAATTGCACTTCCCGAAAATCAAGACATGCATGCTTAATCAATTTCACAATGAATCAGTTCAGCATGCCAGTTTATTGTAAAATAAATAACACAGGCCTGTGAAGGTTTTGTTGTTTAACTTTTGATAATAGATTTTTATGTATTTTTTAGCGCTGGATCCGAAAATAACCTTAATTTTTAACCATCACGTCAGAAAATTTTGCAAATCGTGAATTTAAATGGTAAAAAGTAAAAAAAATAGAGACCATCTGATACTTAAAGATACAGGAAATGGTTGTGTTTCTTAACTTTTGATAACTGATTTTTATATATTTTTTAGCGCTGAATTCGAAAATGACCTTCATTTTTAACCACCAAGTCAGAAATTTGCAAATCATAAATTCCAAAGTCAAAAAATATCAATGTTCTGACACTATATTGGTGGCTGAGAGGTTCTGCTCTCGAAGCTGGTAGACGGGAGGTGCTGGGTTCGAACCCAATCGCGCCCGTCGGCCTAATCGTTCGGAGTTTTCGTGGTTTTCTTCGAACCGTGGATTTCCATGCGTTAATACGGATTAGGTTCCCTTAGAAAGACCTCCACGGAAGGCACTCCCCCTCGGGCCTATATCCCTCGTGTAGATAATTGGCCGTCAAAAATCAACCCAACCCTGACACTATATTGATTGAGCGATGGTTGCATTTTTAAAATTTTGATAATTGATTTTTATGTATTTTTAGCACAAAATCTGAAAATGACCTCCAGTTTTAATCAACACGTCAGAAGTTTTCGCAAATCGTAAATTTCAAAGTTAAAAAGTTAAAAAAATTGCAAAAAATCTTGACGTGATGGTAATAAATGAACACCATTTTCGGATTTAGCGCTACAAAATACGTAAGAATCAACTATCAAAAGGTATAAGCAATATGACACAATCCAAATTTTGCAGGCTTGTGTGATTTAATGTACAGGGTGAGTAGAAATGACGGACCCGATTTTAAAAGATCATATTTTCGAAACTACTGATCCTATTACAATAAGTGATGCATGAATTTAAAGATAAATATAGCAAGATTTTTTCAGTTATAAATGTTCGATATGTGACCCTCTTGTTACACGGCATACGTCCAATCTGTAGTCCAGTTCGTTCCAAACATTTTGTAGCATCACTCTGTCAATGGTTCTGAATGCTGCACAAATGCGTTCTTTAAGTTCTGGAATTGTTTTCGGCATTGGTGGTTCATAAATAATGACTTTGACATAACCCCACAAAAAGAAATATCATGGTCTTAGGTCTGGGGATCTTGGTGTCCAGGTGATTAAGGGTAAATCACCATCACCGCTTGAGAACAGCGCAGATTTTGTGTTTCAGCAGGATGGAGTCCCACCTCATTGGTCTTTGAAGGTACGTAGTTACTTGAACGAGGAGCTTCCACACCCGTGGATGGGGCGTTTGGTGTTTGGAACGAACTGGATTACAGACTGGAGGTATGCCGTGTAACAAGAGGGTCACACATCGAACATTTGTAACTGAAAAAAAAAACTTGGTACATTTTTCTTTAAATTCATGTATCACTTATTGTAATATGTGCAGTAATTTCGAAAATAAGATTTTTTTAAATCGGGTCCATCACTTGTACTCTCCCTATATTTATGCTCCATTATTTGGTTGATTATTGAGTAATGCTCTCTCAGAAATACTTTCTTGAATTTACGTAAATATTCCTGGCAGCACTGCTATCGGAATATATCTGAGAATTGAAGAATGTCCGTTTTTTTTTCATTCAATTCCTACTATTAGTTCACACTCTCCCTATATTTATATATATATATATTTATATATTTATGTATCTTGTTCAAATTTTCAATCGTTAATAAAATACTCACTATTCATCCTATCAAGTTGAAATAATTTTTTTTTACTTGTACTGGATGACAATTGATGTTAATACAGTTTTTTCAAATATTGATTAATTAATTAAATTTTAATTAATTAATTTTAGTTTTACATGGGAGACAAAATGGAGGCCATTGGTTATTGAAGATCAATGAAAGTGTTTTCAATAAGGGGTTACCATAGGGGGACCCTGTTCTGTCGCCAAACACCGCCAAGTTTGTTGCCAACTTGGTGATAGATCGCCAAATTTGGCGGCCAAAATGAGTCGCCAAAGGTGACGCCAACTTGGCGATATCTCAAATGCTTCGCCAAATTCCCATAGAGTTCCATTGTAAACCTACTTGCTTATAGAAAATCAACAAATTGAGATATTTTAATGCAACAGAAACTAATATTAGCTTAAGGGTTTATATTAAATTTTCTTTGTTGACCTAAGTAAAAATTGACTTTAAAAACAAAATTTTTATATTACTTATTTCTCTGTGATAAGAAAGAAAATATTCGCCAATTGAAGAAATTTCCATTCTAGGACATAAAATTTCTGTCATTTGATAAATGGAGTTTTTTTAAAAACACCTCTCTTGCTCTTCCGTGGACGACCTTCGCGTTGAATCTGGGACCGTGCGTTTCGAATCGAATATCTTAACCGCTAAGCCAGCGAGGGCTTGGTAGAGGGCAAATTTAAAACAAGTTGGAAATTGCTCGTTAAACGTGGCAAATGAGGTGCGTTCGTACTATAATTAGTTTTATAATTATTTTTTGCACCCCATATTGTACTGAATGTATATTTTTTTGCGCTTCATAAGTGCATAGTCTGTAACATCATTAAAATGCACTTACAATAATTTTTTCCCCATTCCCCGTAATGTAACGGAAAACTTTTGACTGTCCCTGTAATTAAACTATACATTCGATTTTCATAAAATTTGAAATGGCTCGACAAAATATTGCAGCAATTATATATTTAAAATTTCAGACCATTCGGAAGGCTGTAAAATCATTAAAATGCATTTGCAATAATTTTTTCCCATTGGCCATAATGTAACGGAAAACTTTTGGGTGTCCCTGTAATTAAACTATACATCCGATTTTCATACAATTGGAAATGGCTCAAAAAATTTTGCAGCAATTATATATTAAAAATTTCAGACCATTCGGAAGGCTGTAAAATCATTAAAATGCATTTGCTATAATTTTTTCCCATTGACCGTAATGTAACGGAAATATTTTGGGTGTCCCTGTAATTAAACTATACATCCGATTTTCATAAGATTGGAAATGGCTCCACAAAATTTTGCAGCAATTACATATTAAAAATTTCAGATCATTCGGTCGGGTAGTTTTTGCTCTGTTATATGCGGACGGACGGACGGACAGACGGACGGACAGACGGACAGACAGACGGACTGAACGACGACTATAGGTGCTACGTATTTATATAATTACGAACGCACCTAATAAGTGCATAGTCTGTAACATCATTAAAATGCACTTACAATAATTTTTTCCCCCTTCCCCGTAATGTAACGGAAAACTTTTGACTGTCCCTGTAATTAAACTATACATTCGATTTTCATAAAATTTGAAAAGGCTCGACAAAATTTTGCAGCAATTATATATTTAAAATTCCAGACCATTCGGAAGGCTGTAAAATCATTAAAATGCATTTGCTATAATTTTTTCCCATTGGCCATAATGTAACGGAAAACTTTTGGGTGTCCCTGTAATTAAACTATACATCCGATTTTCATAAAATTGGAAATGGCTCGACAAAATTTTGCAGCAATTATATATTAAAAATTTCAGATCATTCGGTCGGGTAGTTTTTGCTCTGTTATATGCGGACGGACAGACAGACGGACTGAACGACGACTATAGGTGCTACGTATTTATATAATTACGAACGCACCTAATAAAGATATGGGTTTTTTTCAAATGAGTGGATTACTTAAGGATTCATAAATTTCTTGTTCAGAAAGCTCGCAGATTTAAACTTAATTGCAGGGATATTTTGTCATTATGAAGACATAATTTGATTGTTAGATATAAAATATGAATATTATATTGTTAGTTAAATTCGAGGAAGAAATGTTTGCTTTTTTGAATAAAATCGATTTTTTTAAAAGTTAATTGAACTATTAATAATATTTTTTTAATGTGTTCGTTTAGAATATGTTTTACATGCGAATATTTTTTTTAATACTCCAAAAAACAAACTGCGAATAAGTTCAAATGAATGAGAAAATTGCTACTTTATTAAATTTGAAAGCGTTGTTTTTATTTGTTTATTTTTAAATGATTATAAATTTTAATTTATTAAATTTTCTGGTTTTCATTTAAAAAATAAATTCGAACTTTCGTATTAATACAGCCAATACGCATGCGTGTAAGGAGTACATAAAATACCCCCCACCCCCCTTTTTCAGAAATTACTATTTTTCGTAAAAACACAATGTTATTGGGATATTCTGGTCTAGAATTTTCAAAAAAAAAAAAAAAAAAATGTATTATTTTTTTTCCATTTCCTTAAAGTTTAGGCCTTTAAGAATATACTCGAGAGAAAATTTAAAAATTCCAATAATGTACGGAGGTATAGCTATTTTAGTGGATCGGCAACTAAACCCGTGTCAAACCGGAGCAAATCGGACAACAGTCGATAGACAATGCCCGTCTACCCGACCATTTTTCGTATTATAGCGACTTGACTTGTAACCAATGGAATTATGTACAAATCATTTAAATCAGCACTATGTTTGACATCTGCATATCAAACCTAAATTTTTCTCCCGATACTACATTACTACGTTTTCCTCTAAACAACTTTATTCAATATGATTGACATGATATCTCAAGTTCTGTTTAACCGATTTACTTCAAGTTGTGTACCAACTTCCAATGTATAACTTTCTAACTACCATTTTTGTATCAAAATTATTTCTTTTTAATATTTAAAAAAAATAAAAAATTATGAAAAAAAAAAAGAGTCGAAAAATGCCCTTTTCTCAGACAGCTGCCATTTTGCGAAAAATAATATATTTCCATTTTCTCTTAAGTAGGGGCTGTAACGACATTTTTGCTAATTTAGAATATTTTCTTTTTAATTTTGTTTCAGATGACCAACACAACCCTTTTATTTAAACCCCCTACTATACCAGATTATAACTTATTTATTTATTTATTTTTTTCAAACTAGCAATAAATATGTTGTTAAAAAGAATGATAAAATAATTTTTTACCATTTCGACAAAACAGAAATAATTTATGCCTCTAGACAACAATACCCGCTTAACATAAACATGCTTATTCGCTTCATGACATTATTCTGAACTGCACTCGCTAGGCCAATTTAGCAGCTAAAATACAGGGTGTAACATAATTAAAGTTCACCTACTCAGATCTATGGGTAGTCGAATCTATTTATCAGAAATGTACGCAATTCGGAATTCTAAATGAAGGAATTTGAAAGACATTTAGCAAAAAACAATTTCAAAAATGGCCTCCAGAGACGTGTTATTGAGTTTTGTTTTTCAATAATTTAACAAAATATAAGCTTATATGCTAGAGAATTATTTTCCAAGACAAATACTAGTCAAAGTGTTGACCTTTATTGTCACGTGTTATTTAAAAGCGCAAAATAGAGCATGTCTGAAAATGCCTTTTTTTTCAGACAGCTGCCATTTTGCAAAGAAATATATATATATATATATATATTTCCGTTTTCTCTTAGGTAGGGGCTATAACGACATTCTTACTTATTTAGAATATTTTTTTAATTTTTGTTTCAGATGACCAGAAAGGTTGCAATCGTGTCAACCAGCACAACCCTTTTCTTTTAACTCAACTTTACCAGGTTATAACTTATTTAACTTTAATTTTTTGTAATTTTTTTTTTTGTAATTTTCAAAATATCAATAAATATGTTGTAAAAAAAAGAATGGTATTTTTTTTTATTATTGAGCTTGACAAAACACCAAAAATTTATGCATCTAGACAACAATACTCCCTTAACATGCAACGTTCTTTCATGACATCATTCTGAAATCTACTCGCTACGCCCTTTTAGCTGCTAAAATACAGGGTGTGCATAATTAAAAGTTCACCTACTCAGATCTATCGGTAGTCGAAACTATTCGTCAGAAATTTATGCAATTCGGAATGCGTCTAAATCAAGGAATGTTAAAGACATTTAGCAAGGAAAAAATATAGATTTAAAAAAGGACTCCAGAAACGTACTATTGAGTTTTTTCAATAATTTAATATTATATAAGCTTATACGTTATAGAATTGGTTTATCAAGACAAATACTGTTCACAGTGCTGACCTTTACTGTCAAGTACTGTTTAAAATCACAAAATAGAGCATGTTCAACAGTCGCGCGAAGCTAACTCTTGGAAATGTTGAAGGCGTGACAAGAAACACTATTCTTGAGTAAATAATATCATAAGGAGAAACGCAATTTTTCACCTTGATTCAACAAAAATATATATAACGTGAACATTAAAAAGGTCCACAATCTTACTTAAAAGGTGACTAATGTAATGAAAAAGATGTTACAAGTTTAAAATATACATTTTATTTAATACTTCTTAGTACTTTCAAGCCGTCCAGGCTCATCATCAGATAATATCTTAATATCTAAATGTTATTTATTTATACAAATACGTCACTTTGTTTTGAAAATGAGAGAGCCAATAATTACTAGAGTTGAAAGTAGAAGTAGCAGTAGCAGTTTTTTTGGATTGAATTTAATTAGAGGAATTATATATTGTTATTATTAATTGCAGTTCCATTTATTTTATAACATCACTTTGTTTCTCATACATCACTTTCCATGGGTAGAAGAAAATATTTAACTTCTGTACTTTAAATTTTATTCCGCCACTTTGCTCAGGTTTTCAGGATTTATTTTCAGGATATTGAACACATTTTCTCATCTCTAATTTTCAAAACAAAGGGACGTATTTGTGTAAATAAACAACATTTAGTTATTAAGATATTCTCTGATGATGAGTCTGGAAGGCTTGAAAGTACTGAGATGTTTTAAATAAAATGTGTATTTTAAACTTGTAACATCTTTTCAATTACATTAGGCGCCTTTTAAGTAAGATTTTGGAACTTTTTAATGTTCACATTATATA
Source organism: Maratus speciosus (assembly GCA_963932465.1). NCBI lineage: Eukaryota > Metazoa > Arthropoda > Arachnida > Araneae > Salticidae > Maratus > Maratus speciosus. The sequence continues at coordinate 322,212,107 of OZ010789.1, forward strand.
TTTTATACTGCTCTTGAGTTCCGCCAACGTTCCGTCGGCAGTCATTGAGCCTCTGCGAATGTTTTTCAAAGTTCGAATCCTCCACAAAGCTTCTGGTACGGCATCACTACAGTAAATTCTGTCTAAGGCGGACTCTGTATAAGCCGGAAATCTGTCTACAGCGGAAAATTTTTCAAGTCCCGGCGAACCAATAGAAAATTACATTAATTCATAACTGCATAAGGCGGAATCTGTCTAACGCGGAAACGGAAAGCATTTTAAGGTCCCACCGAAACCAAAATTTGACATAAGGCGGTAAAAAGGATAATTTAAAAATGAAAGGCATTTTGTATATTAAATTTTAAAACTTATAAGTCAAATACTCAATGTCGAGCATGTTGGTTAAATTCCGTAACACTTTGAAAAAGTTAATACAAAAGGACAAAAACTGTTTAAATTTTAAGGAATTTATGCTTGTGCCGTTTTTTCATATGCAAAATTATATTTAAAAGTTAATATTTCTAGTAGAATGAACATTTATCAAAATATATATTTTCGAAAGTGCAATATATTATACTTTAAGGATGTACTCAAATTCAAAGTTATAGCGTTCTGTCTCATTCTCGAAGTTTATTGGGGTGGGGGGAGCTGTTCCTTTTGTGTGTGTGTGTGTAAACTTCTAATTCGCATGCATTACAGCAGTACTAAGAAATTGAATAGCGTTTCTCATTTACCTATAAAGACAAAATATCTTTCCGAATTTCAATTTTCAACCGATTTTTGAGTCAGGAAAATCAATACAAAAATCCTCAAATTCGATGGATTTTTTTTTTTTTTGGGGGGGGGGGGAGCTTTTTTGCATAAGCCGGAATATTATCTACCACGGAAAATTTTCTCAGTCCCAATCGATTCCGCCTTAGACAGAATTTACTGTATTTCAATTTTTAAAAAAGTTTCAGCGGTAAAGAGCGATATTTTAAACTGCACGACATTTTTCATGGAAAAGGCATGAGGCTGACAAGTGATTCTTCGCGTCATTTTATTTAACATTTTCACTTTACGTGATCAGATACATCAAGTGTTTCCAAATATTTGTATATACAACGAAATTTTATCAGAAAGCACACTCAAAAATTGGGGGGGGGGGGGGGGTGAAAAGTTCACTCTTTGAAAGAGTGACAGGCATTTTCACTCTTTTTGAAGTGAATTTTGTAAAAATACACTTCTTAAAGAGTGGAATTTTTCACTCTTTAGAAAGCATGAAATACTTCACTTCATTCTCGAGAGTGAAATACGGCAGTCCGTTGTCGAGAGTGAAATATCTCACTCCACTGAAGAGAGTGAAAGAGTGGCATTATACACTTAAACAATTTCCAATTAACTTTGAACCAATATATATAGAGTAAAATAATGAAAAATACAAAAATATGTCAGTTCTTAATTTTCAAAAACTCCATTTCATAATGTAACCTTGGAAATTACGCACATTTGGTACTAAAACGCATATCTTTTCAAGAGTGAATAATCACTCCTTCTTAGAGTGACTATTCACTCTTGCTTAGAGGAGTACCGTATTATTGGTATTACCCATCATCCAATCAGAACAGCGTCTGCAACTTTTCTTTTAAGATAAGAGAAAGGCGTCCGCTATTTTACGATTAAAAGACGGATATTACACACATATATTATTAAAGTAATTATTTATGGAACGTAAAAATTAAGTTTTATTTAATTTTATTCCTGTTTTTTGATATTATGGTCATGAGTTAAATAGTTTTATGTTATATAGAAAAACACTGATCTGGAACTGTTTCCCTAAGCGATATTTTCCTATTCGATACTGTGGAGTAAAATATCTTAATCTGCCATCTCTAGAAAAAAAAAAGCTGAAGCAGAAACTGATTCATGCCTACATTCATAGTAAAATGCAAACATTAATGTGCAGTTACTTGAGATTGAAAATATGTTGAGACAGTGATTTGGATTTTTTTTCGGTTTCTGGTTGTTTTCTGATTACTGATTACTAACACTTACAGTATTTATCATCATTGTTATTGTTAAATATGATTTTACGAAACGGTTTCAGATTAGAAATTAGCATTATACTAGGAAAATGTCTTTTTACATATTACGGAAGTGAAACATTTGAAAGATTTTTTTTTAATTACTAATAATATTTTAAATTATTATTTAAAATCTTAAATCTTCATACCAATGTTTTCAGATTTAACATTTGCCAAATTTATAAAATAATAGGAATTTCTTATAACATATGGGAAGATTTTTGAGAAATTGTTAAATCTAACAATACATTTAATTCATCTAGTGTAGTTTGCTGTTGTTTAATAGTACAATTATAAAATAACGATTATTAATTTTAGTGTTTTTCAAATTGGTATATTCATTTTATTTAAATTGTATGTAAGTCTTTCTTGCTGTTTGTGATTTTAATCAAACATTTAATTATAGGCATTCTGAATCAGTTATTAAATTTCATTCTATTGCAGACGCATTTTATACGTTTTTGATACATGTAATTATTCGCACTAAAAAATAAAACATGCTATTTAAGCATTGAAAAAAAGTGTTTTTTATGTCTGATGTTTTGTAGATAAAACAATTTTAGTATATATTTTTTTTAAGTTCATAGTATCACTTATATAATATAAGGTTGAATATATTTTAAAGAGATAAATAACTACTTTTTACATTAAAAATGTTTTTCAAATAATAAGAACAGTACAAGGTAGTCACTTTTTTCTCTTTTTATGTATGTACTTTTTTTACTATGTCCCAGATCAGTCTTTTCCTATAAAACATACCAAATCTATTGAGCTTATATTCACAAAATACAACATATAATGGAATAAAAAACTTAAATAAATATGGCTTATCATGTCGCTCTATAAATAAGAGTTGTATTAATATACGTTTTTAAGAAATTTCGAAATCGTAATTAAGTTAAGGAATATGTTTAGAAGAAAAATATATACATATTACAGAGAATATTAAATTCTAGACTTCATGTTCATACTTAATAAAACAACGATAAATCACAACACATAAAAAAACTTACACATTCTTAATATTTAGATGAAGTTTAAAACTTATTAAAAAAGATGTCAGCTGATAACCATGGTTTTTTAAGTGGAAAATTAAACATATTTTAGAAGAATAGGACCCCAGAATAGCGATATTTTGCTAAAAAGTACGGTAAAAGATAAGATTTTATATTTAAAACAAAACTTTATTTTAAAATTGGGAATTTTAAAATTATCATATATTTATAGGGCATGCAATGAAAGCAAACACAGGGGATAAGATTGTAATAAAATATTTTAGTTCATTTCTGTCAGTAATCTAATTTAAATTCTTATGTAACTTTAACTGAATTTTTCCACAAAAGTTCAATTAGTATTACAAACTATGAATTAAATAAATATTGCTAATAAAGTATTCTATTCCAATCTTTACCACGCTTGTATTTATATTCATTGCATGCTCTAAAAGATGTCATTCTTTTAAAATGCTCATAAAACAGTATAAAAAAGAATTCACTGCATAAAAATTGAATATTCACCTCAATGAAAGAATGACTCCTACCAGGGATGAGAAAACGCACTTCATTAGCAAGATTGAATAGTCACTCAAAGTGATTATTCATCCCTGTTTAGATTGACTATTCACTTCCCAGTAGTGGGTATTCACTCTTTCAGAGAGTCAAAAATTCCACTTTAAATTCCGCTCCGAGTGTATAGTCACTCTAAAGAGGTTGGGCATATTTTGTCTCTGCGATAGAGTGACTATTCACTGCTCCGGAGTGAATAGTCAATTCTTTTCATTTAGAATGCACCCTTAGCTGCCATTTTAAAAATTATTTTTTTTCCTGCTAAGACCAATGTCAGACGGGCGTCTTTTTTGCTTTTGGTCTAAATGTCTTTCGCAATTACATATTTTTTTTTTTCTAATTTTCAAAAGATCAATAAATATGTTGTAAAAAAAGAATGGTAAAAATATATTTTTTTAATTGAGCTCGACAAAACACCCAAAATTTAAGCCTCTAGACTAAAATACTCCCTTAACATATAACATGCTTGCTCGTTTTATTACATTATTCTGAACTCCACTCGTTATGCCAATTTAGTCTGTTGTGTTGGTACCTTTATTAAAGAGTTAATCTGTTGCTCAGCATTTCGTCTTATTTGGAGAGGAAAAATATCTTCTTTTAACATCCTTTCTTTTTGTTTTACCTGTAAGCCCTATTAAGTAAATTTTCCTCATTTGGTTCACAACTGGACTTCTTATTGTTTAATGTAATTTTATTGTGTTTTACTTGTTCAGCAAAGTATGAAACTGCAATATGAGTTATTTTCAAAATTTGTAACACACAGTTGTAGAAAAAAAAAGTAAACACTCCTTACTAACTCTGCAAAAAATTATCGTAGAAGAAAGTTACTGGTACCAAACGATTGCTAATAAAGTCTAAATTTAGATGATGTATATAAAATTTGCTTAGAGGGTCACCGACACATTAAAACGAACCATTCAATTGCTTTTTCAATAGCAGTACAGGATTCTGACAGCATAAATGAACGCTACACCTTTCAATTAGCCCCAAAACAAATTTTTATGCAATTCGTCCTATACGTTTACGAGAAATTAATTATTTTAAAACGAGCGTATTTTAGGGTCTGTATCCAAATTGAAGTTCAGTACTCGATTGTTGACCGAGAGAGCACCATTCTTGATCAAGGCATCTTAAGCGCCACTCAAGCAATCATTGAAGACTGCTAGATTACAGGATAGCATAAGAAATTTCGAAATATTTAGTCACTTTTACCATAGACTTAAACCATCATTTTGTCGTTTTTAAACATTATTTGAAAACTACTTGGAAGAAAAATCAGAAATTTTTTATTGCCATAATACTAGACATAATAAATCTAAATCCATAAAAAAAATTGTAGGTTGCAATTCATAATTTTTTCGAATATTAATTTCATAATTCATATCATAAAATTATAAAAATTGCAAATTCAACATATTTAAATTTGGGTATTTTAGTATGATAGATGCAAAAAAAATTAGCACATTAGGAATATAATTTCAGGAGATATTAATGAAAATATGAAAATGTAATTTAACGTTAGAAGCACTAAATTTTGAATGTTTATAATTCAAAAACTACTCATTCCAATGACTTGAAATTTGGTGGGTGGACATAACTGGAACCTTAGATTTGAAATATCTTGTTAAAATTGGTTATTGTCATTGAAAAAAAATAATTTTGGGTTCGTTTAAATATGTAGATGTTCCCTAAGCAAATTTTATATGCATATTTAAAAGTAGACTTTATTTCCAATCGTTCGGTATTTGTAACTTTCTTCTACGATAATTTGTTGAGGAGTTAATAGGGGATGTTTACTTTTTTCCCACGACTGTACATAAGAATGTAAAATGATGCCCAGTCCTGCCACACCCTGGAAAAAATCGGGCTGTCATTTGTAATTTTTTTTATACCTCTTTTAATTTTTAATATGTAGAGGTCTCATTCAACGAAGGTTTGTCAGGACTATGCCCTCGGCAGCGGTCCGTGATGATGGTAGTTATTCTGCTGGGCGGAGCTTGTTAAGCTACAACCATGCTGATAGGTCTCTCCGCCTAGCTTAAAACTCAAACTGAAGCTGAATAGTTTCAACTACAGAGACCTCTGTGTAGGTAAACTTGAATTATGTGATCCTTGTATATCAGATTTCTAGGCTGCACCTTAGTGATTTCCTAAAGTCTCTTGTGCTTGCCTTACTATCAAATTGATTATTCAAATTCTCACTAACTGCCTTTAGGGACAACCTGTATATATTTTTGAATTTATGTACGGTACGTAAAACATCCCGCAAGTCATACCTTTCGTTTTCAAAACTAGCGGTTTACACCAAAAGGATTTTTTAAGATGTTTTATATTTTTGTTATGACTAAAAGTTTTTGAGAGAACAACTGACCAACTGAGACATATGCCTTTTTTTAAATAACCTTTGAATGCTACAACAGTAATTTCCGAATTACTTCGTCCCTTAAATTTGTCATACCGAATTTACATTAAATACAAACTGTTACAGCTCAGTCTAGACAAGATCATTAAATACGATTTAAAAAGTCCTTCCGGCCAGTGCCGGGAGGAAGAGGTAGCTTTCATAATCCTTATTTAAAAAAAGCCAACTTATATCATGCAAACACACGAAGCTCAATTTAGTGGAAACCGAATATAGGAGATTCAATACTAATTTTTATCAATATAATGAATGAGAATTTCGCGAAATTAGTCAGCTTTATCCAAGCTGCTTTTCTTTAAAGTAACTTATATTTGGCTGCCAAATTCGGCAATTTCTTAAAGTGCCTGTCATTTTAAGACAACATGGTGGATGAGGCTAAGCAGTGAACTTGGTCGAGACCTTAGTAATTGCTGTGCACATGCTCACTCACATCGGAATCGGTTAATATATAGGAGTGCTGTCGCATGCAAAAAATCAGATTTTTCAAAATGTCACCCACAATAGAAATTGAAACTGCTATATCTGAGCCATTTTTTAAGGTAAAGACAAACAAAAAATGCTCCTGAATCCTTATATCAAGAGCAAATACTTAAGAAAGAAACCTTTTTCAATTTCTAATTTTTTTGCACCTCACTTTAAATATATATATATTTTTTAATTTAATGGCCGCCATTTTGAAACAAGATGGCTGATGAATCTGGCCAGCGAACTTGGTCGAGGTGTTGATGTATACTATCCACATGCCTTCTTACATCGAAATAGGCGAATACGTGTGTTATCGCGTGACAAATACAAGATCGTTTCAAAATGTTAGCCATGCTAGAAATTCAAAGTGCTATAAATCAACCATTTTTTAAGATATCAACAAAAGAACAAATTTTCAGAAGCAAAAACTGCTCCGGAATCTTTGTATCAAGGCCAAACACATAAAAAAATCTTTTTCATTTTCCAATTTTTTAATACATCATTTTGAATTTTAAATTTAATTTTTTTAAATGGCAACCCTTTTGAAACAAGATGGCGAATGAAGCTGGCCAACGAACTCGGTCGAGACATTGGTATGTACTATGTACAGACCAAGTTACATCCAAATAGGTTCATAAATACGCCTGTTATCGCGTGACAAAAATCAGGTCGTTTTAAAATGTCAGCCACACGAGAAATTCAAAATGCTATTACTCAGACATTTTTTTTTAGATATAGACGAAAGAAAAACTGTTCCGGAATCTTTGTATTAAGGTCAAACACATACAAAAAAAATCTTTTTCATTTTCCAATTTTTTGGTATCTCATTTAAATTTTTTTATTTTTTAATTTTTTTAAATGGCCGCCATTTTGAAACAAGATGGCGGATGAAGCTGGCCAACGAACTCGGTCGAGATATTTGTATGTACTATGTACACACCAAGGTACATCCAAGTCGGTTCATAAATACGCCTGTCATTACGTGAGAAAAATCAGGACGTTTCAAAATGTCAGCCACGCTAGAAATTCAAAACGCTATCACTCAGCCATTTCTTAAGATATAGACGAAACAAAAACTGCTCTCGAGTCTTTTTATCAAGGTCAAACACACAAGAAGAAAATATTTTTTAAATTTTTAATTTTTGGTACCACATTTCAAATTTAAATTTTTCTTAAAACTTTAAATGGCCGCCATTTTTAAACAAGATGGCGGGTGAAGCTGGCCAACGAACCCGGTCGAGACATTGGTATGTACTATGTATAAACGAAGTTACATCCAAATCGGTTCATAAATACGCCTTTTATCGCGTGACAAAATTCAGGACGTTTCAAAATGTCAGCCACGCTAGAAATTCAAAATGCTATAACTCAGCCATTTTGTAAGATATAGACGAAACAAAAACTGCTCCGGAATCTTTGTATAAAGGTCAAATACATAAGAAAAAAATATTTTTCCATTTTTAATTTTTTGGTACCACATTTCAAGTTTTAAATTTTTTTAAAAATTTTAAATGGCCGCCATTTTGAAACAAAACGGCAGATGAAGCTGGCCAACGAACTCGATCGAGACATTGGTATGTACTATGTACACACCGAATTACATCGAAATCGGTTCATAATTACGGGAGTTAGAGTGTGACATAGGTCAGATATATATATATATATATATATATATAGATATATATATATATATATATATATATATATATATCAATTTTGAACGGAGGGTGGTTTCGGGGTCTGGGGGTCATGATCGATGAAAATATACCAAAATTTTTTGAAATCGCTTTCCTCCGAACGGCTGCAATAGGTAGCTTTTTTGTAAAGAAAGCTACCTAAAAGAGTTCGGAGAATGTATCGATATAAAACAAAGCATTGTAAAACTTGCAGAACCAATTTTTATTATAATTATATAACAATTGTTTGATAATTAATAACAGTAACGATGCCCATCTAGAAATTTATAAATATTTCGTAACACTGACTAGTTATTAGCATTCATGAAATTTCAGAAAATTGAAAATTTCAAACTTAATCTCTAATGCAGTTAATTAAAGTTGCCGCTTTGTCTTATTGACTCAAATCTTTACAATCGTTTTTCATTTTAATAAGACTAGAGTCAAGACGGGCTTGGGCTCAATTTTTATGTAAGTCTTCGGGCTCGGACATGATGGGTGTTCAAAGGAAAAAAAATATATATTCACAAATATTGAAAAAAAAAAATAAATTTTTGATAAACAAATTGTATAAATTTCTTAAAGCGTCTTAAACCCTGTAAAGGCCAGTTTAAATGGGAATTGAATTACGATTAATGGGATATAAAGAAAATTATTCTATCTGATTTTCAAGTCTCCCTATGGTCAGTGTTCGTAACTTAAAGAAGCCATGAGATATCCATTGTCTAACACCTCTTTCTGTTTGAACTCTTTTACCATAATTACTGGAAAACAGAACACAGTTTTTTCTGTTATAGTTGTACAATAATGTTTAATAATAATAATTATGATTTTTGCGGATTCCTACCAGTGGATGGTTATAAATAACATATTTGATTTTTTAAACAGGTTTTCAGGAGCATGACAAAACGTTGCCATGAGGGAGTATTTCGGTTAACCCTTTACGTACTGAATTATAAAATCATGAACATTTTATCTTGAAAAGCATTTTTCGCGAATTGTTTAACCTACATTAGAAGATTTACATACTCATTTAATAAATCTTAGAAGGATTTTAGAAGGATTGAAGAATTTAGAAGGATTAATTAAATTTTAATTTATAAGGATTTTGTGCAATATTTATAACCCCCCAATCAAATCTTTTATTTTAAAATTTTTTCCTAGTATTTTGTAGAATTAGGAAATGTACAAATAAAATGCTCTTACAATAGAAATATAGAAATATTTCCGAATTGAAAAATTCCCCCCTCCAACGCCTAGAAAGCTGAAAATATGCAAAGGCAAAAGAAATCATCCTTTTAAAAATAGTTTTGTTTTGTGTAACCAATAATGCTTTTGTAACAAGATAAAGTAAGGTGTCTATAGCTCATTCTAAACTGTAATACAACTAATCAATGCATAAAATGAATTTTATAACAAGTTATTTTAATGGTGCTTATAAGTACCGCCAGTAGATAAAGGGTAAATGCTAATTTCTATATAAGAAGGCGTTATAAAACCGGGCAATCGTTAAACAATTTTGAAATGTTATTTAGACTATTTATACTAGTGTGTGCTTTGGATATCAGGCTCCAGGCTCGAGCGGGTGCGGGCTGTAATCATATAGAAATTTTAAGACTCTGTCTCGGGATCACGGAACAAGAAATAAAAAAATCATGCGTCAAGCATAGATTATGAAACACTTTCCAGCACATGCAGAATAATGTAGCAAAACTGCACCGTTTAAAAAATTAAAATATTACGTCTAATTCAACCACATGGAAACGCATAACACATTTCAAAACCCAATTTCAGCTGTTCCCACCCACAAGCGGAAAATTATCCGAATTTTTTGCAGTAGCCCTGTATACGATATATAGATTTGAATCTATTAACTACATGCAGGCCAAAATTTAGTTCACTTAAGAGATACATATACTTCACTTGAAAATTTACCTTCTGCAATTTTTTCTAATAAGGAGAACGTGTACGTGAATACTTTTGTGCAGCCCTGTATTTGAGGTATAGAATTCATATATAAGGAGTAAGATGGAATAAAAAATTAAATTAAAAAAATAAAAAAACCCGACTGCGTAAAAAGCGAACTAATTAATTATTTCTCACCAATATGAATCTATTTTTTTTATATTACATACTTGTTTTTTTTATTTATTTATTTACTTATATTGATGACTTTTAAGTTGGGTTTAATTGTTAGTTCCTATCTATAAACACTGTTTTGATGAGGCCTATAGATGTCTATGATGGTTAGAGTTGCAGTAAAGCTAGAGATCCTACCTATACAACTTCCAGGTTGTGTAATATTTAAACGGAGATTCTGACTGTAAAATAGTCAATGAAACATCGTCTTCATTTTGAAAGACCTATCCAATGATATGCCACTCGATATGGTGCGTAATTTTTTTTCGTCTCTATCGCCATTTTGTTTTTCACGGCCGCCATTTTGAATTTATAAAAACAAAACCTATCCTATAACCATCGGATGATTAAGACAAATCGATAGAGACTTCATTCATTAAAATCCATCCAGCCGTTGGGATGTTTCGAGGGTATAAAGAAATCCACATACCCAGATACGCGTGAAACATAAAACCCTTCTTTTCAGTCGGGTAAAAAGTAATTAAATTTAAAAGCGCATATCGAGTTTTAAACCGTACACACCAGCAATTATTACTCAAAGACAGTATTGTAATGTAACCGATTTCTTTTGTGTGTCCCTGTAAATGAATAAAAAATGCTATGAATGCCCTGTTGTAACGTGATCGTAGTGAAATTCGGTGATTTATATCAGATTCGATACATTTGAAGTAGCTTGATGTCATTAAAATACTCTGTAAACGATTTTCCCCCTTATACCATAATGTGATGGAATTCTTTTGAGCGCCCCTGTAAATGAACGATTAATCCTATATACTTCATGTACAATACAAAACATTCTTTGGTGACCCTAAGTAACTTTTATCAATTTCATGAAAATCCGAGTATATTTACGTGAGTTATGAGCGTGGATAGAGGACAGACGGACAGACAAACCGAATGCATAAACACTTTTCAAGTTTGTTGGAAAGTGTTAAAAAAAAGACGCAACACATCTCTAGTATGCACAGACGTGAGCTGTGAAAATTTTCCCAAAGGGCCACTTTAATTCCTTCGCGACGAGCGTCTTTTACAGAAGTTTTAATCTTTTACCATCGGTATTTCAAAACAGAAATTTTTACCTAACTGAATCGGGAATATGGCAGGATTATATAAGGCAAATTTTGCAACTGGTGGGAATAATCGATTATTCTGAGCACCTTATGCGGCACGTATACATGACGCTCGTTCCCCAGGGGTCAACATATACGAGTAAGAATAATTTATCAGTCTAATTTTATTTATCTACCCTATCTATATTATAAACGACAAACATATCTGTACGTAACGCATACGTCATTTTGCAACACTTTGAAATAAAATTTTGGTTTTGCAATTTTCTCAACTGCAAATTTTTAAACTTCTAAACATTGCACATTTTAAATTTGTACACTGTCGTATTAGGAAAAAATTGCTCTTTTAAATGCAATTTGTTTGAAAGCTGTATCTCAATTAATTTTTAAGATATTAATTTTTTTGTAGTTTTTAATACCATTTTTCTTATCGTGGCAACAAAAGTACCCCATTTCTATTGAAAGTCATTGAAAGTAAACGGAAAATAGTCGAAAGTAGGAGATGCTGTATCTTTCTGTTGCCATTTTCTCATAAAACCTGAAAAAAAAGTTGAAATTAAAATAGGTGCTATGTCAAGAATATTGTCTGTTATTCCGTGATAATGACGTCATATACATACTTTTCTATAGATGAAGTTTAAGAGTGGATTGTAAAAGTGGATTGCTTTAGCGGATGCAAATGACGTCATTTTATAAAAAAGCGTGTATTTTAATTCTTAAACCTGAATTATGCTTTGTAGAAGTGCGTCATTTTCCCAGCCCAGCTGCTTTGAAATTCTTCACAGGTGAAAATGGTTCACTTTTGAAAATAATGTAATCCAAATCACACACTGATGAAACGCAATGTTTTACAAAAATTTAGAGTGTCTTTATAGAAGAGAGGTGACATGCAAATAATAGCGATTTATATTACAGAAATTGATGATTCTCTCCTGGATGGATTTGCTTCGCCGGGTTAGACAAGCAAACCAATAATTCGTGGTTTAAAATAATATCATGTTACTGAAGTTTTTGTCCAAAATTCTCTCGAATAATAAAATTTTAATGCTATTCTTTAGGGCATTCTACTATAATTTTATCAAAATAACGTAATTTGCTTAATTTAATTTTTCCTAATTTTATATAATCTATATATTTAAAACACAAGTGTGTTTTTTAGTCATCTGCCCTGATCTTTCTGCTGAACCAATTTTACTAACATTTTTTTTTTTTTTTTTTTTTTTTTTTTTTTTTTTTTTTAAATATCTCCACTTTTATATTTCAATTTTAAAAGCATTTTATGAAATTTCTTCAAAATGGTGAAAATTAGATAGCTTTTATTATTGCAGACAAGAGAGAAATAATGAGGTATTTTTTATCTTTATTCGTGATATTTTCTGATAAAAATTCAAAATTGATGATAAAAATTGTTGTATAGGGTTAGTGTCGCAAAATCCCATTAGAACAGAATATATATTAGGGGCACAATAACGGAAAATGACATACTGCTTTTGAAAACACGCATTTTTCGTCATAAATTTTCTATATTGATTTTCCTTCTGCATGTGTACTGATACTAAGTTTCAGACACTAGGCGAAATGCTTATTTAAGTGAAAATAAAGTCATATTTAAAAGAAAACGATCATTTTCTTAGATAAAACTAAACATTTTAACACAAATGCGTCTAAAAAACATAAATTCCGGAAATTTTTACTCTCCGGAATTGAGATTAGAATCTCAAGTAAAGGGTGCGTCTGTTCACATAGAAGATGTTGTTAACAATCGTGACTTCAAGTTTTGAGTTAAAATGGTTTTTAAATGATCAAACAAAATACAATTTTTTTTTAAATGATGAATATGGATATCAGAAGTGCGTATGCAAATTTTGAGAAGGTGAAAATTGTTGTTTTTCATTCCGGAATACCAAGCATAAGAGCCTCAATTGATAACCACATCCTAATAACTGATCTTTACTATATTTTACTGATTAAGTATCTATATTATAAAGAACAAATGTATCTGTGCGTAACGCTGACGTCATTTTGCGAATGGCAACACTTCACTATCAAATTTCGGTCTTGAAATTTTCGCTACTGCAATTTTTTAATCTTCTGACCATCGTACATTTTCAATTTTTGTAGCATAGGGAAAAAAATTTCTTTGAAATGCAATTTGTTTAAAAACTGTATCTTAATTGACTGACGTATTATATTTTCTAAATTATTTTTAAGCATGATTTTTTTTAAGTTTATCTTATCACGTGCCGGTTTTAATATATAATAATAATAAACATTTTACACATAGAGCAACAAACATTTTTCAGCATTTGTTTCTGACTATTTTTCCATAACGAAATTAATACTTCCTTTATAAAAAAAAATAAAAGAATAATATTAAAAAAACACCAAACTAATATATTTGGGAAAGACAAATTAACGAGATTAATACTTCTTTTATAAATAAATAAAATAATAATATTGTAAAAACACAAATCTAACATATCTGTAACCGTACAATTTAAATTTTTAGATCATCAAATAGGATTTTTTTTTCAAATGGAATTTATTTCCAAAGTTCATCTCAGTTTACTGATTGTCTATAGTTTTAAAAACAATTTTAAAGCATGAAATATTTTTAATTTATCTATATCACGCGGAGCTCGATTACGAAAGATTAATCCATTTGCCCTTAAAACAAAATAAAGAGTTCATCATTTTCTTACGGCTAATATCCATTAAAAAAAACTTCCCTATGAATAAATAAATAAAATAATATAAATAAAACACAAATTTAACAGACATGTATAAGCTCTGAAATTATCAGAATATAAAAGGATGCCATAAGTAGCAAAATCTTGGTCAAATAACTCTTAGCATGCGGCTAAAAAGAAAATATCGCCTTTGATAAATTAAAAAAAAATTATTTGATTGTGTAATTCGTATTTTCCATATGAAAAATGCTTTTTTAATGTAAGTGGGCAACCTAATAAATTTATTGCATATAAAAAAATTATTAGTTTTCAATTAAAAAAAATGTTTCCACGTATATTCTTTAACCCGGGAAGCCCGGGTACGATCCCCTAGTATATATAAAATCCTAATCAATCGAATTGAAACGAATTTATGCAACGATTCTATGAAACGACTGATTAAACAAGTGATTACCATTCACGGCGATTTCTCCTAAAATATGGAATACTTTGCGATGAAATTAACACCAAAAATCCGTATTGATCCACAGATCTCAAAACTGGTATTAGAATTTTAAAATTAGAATTAGTTTTTGAAATAATAATTTTTTTCTAATTTTAAATACTTTTTTTCTAATGATGACAACTCAAATTTTAATCATAACAGATATTTTTTTTCATATTTTAGAAAAGGTTTTTTTAAATTAATTCGGCGACGAGTTTGGCCTCCCTTAAATATATCCTAAGAAATGCATCATGTTACTTTCATTCAGAATTCAATTTGTATTTCATTATCATTTTATTTAATACAAAACTTTCATTTAAAATTGAAACCTTTAAAATAAATGGCTTTTACTTCATTTTTAGGTACGTTCGTAATTATATAAATACGTAGCACCTATAGTCGTCGTTCAGTCCGTCCGTCTGTCTGTCCGTCCGTCTGTCCGTCCGTCCGTCCGTCCGCATATAATAGAGCAAAAACTACCCAACCGAATGGTCTGAAATTTTAAATATATGATTGTTGTAAAATTTTGTCGAGCCATTTCAAATTTTATGAAAATCGGATGTATAGTTAAGTTACAGGGACAGTCAAAAGTTTTTCTTTACATTACGGCCAATGGGAAAAATTATTGCACGTGCATTTTAATGATGTTAAATCTTTCCGAATGGTCTCAAATTTTAAACATATAATTATTGCGACATTTTATCGAGCCATTTCAAATTTTATGAAAATCGGATGTATAGTTTAATTACAGTGACAGTCAAAAGTTTTTCTTTACATTAAAGCCAATGGGAAAAATTATGGCAAGTGCATTTTAATGATGTTACAGCTTTCCGAATGGGCTGAAATTTTAAATATATAATTGCTGCAAAATTTTGTGGAGCCATTTCAAATTTCATGAAAATCGGATGTATAGCTTAATTACAGGGACAGTCAAAAGTTTTCCGTTACATTAAGGGGAATGGGAAAAAATTATTGCAAGTGCATTTTAATGATGTTACAGACTATGCACTTATGAATTGCAAATAAATACACATTCAGTACAATATGGGGTGCAAAAAATAATTATAAAACTAGTTATAGTACGAACGCACCTTATTTGCCACGTTTGACGAGCAATTTCCAAATTGTTTTTAAAACGAAAGGAAAAGAAAAATATTGGACACAGATGTCATATACGCAACGGGGTACCTAATTGGCGCCAAAATGGCGTTATTTTGCGTGACATGGTAACCCGGCTATTGTTGCTTATTTATTAATAAATGTTTATTTGAATTTATTTTCTTTTTATTTACAAAAAATATTATAAATTGTTCTGTTCTATAGTTATTAATTAATTTTTTTTATTTATTGTTATTTCATTTTGAAAATAACAGAAAAGAATTTAAAAATACATATGTAACAGGTATTTGAAAACGAGGTTTTCACCAAATTGTCGTAAAAAAAAAAATCCCGCCAAACTCGGTGCGTATGTGACAATGCAACAAATCATGAGATTTAATTTCCACTTCAAAGCATCGTTTTAATGTTATTACTTCTCCCGTCGACCAATTTCGCCAAATTATATAAATAGCCAAATTATACAAATTGACATATTTTTTTTATTTTAAATAACAAAAGAACAAATAAATTAGTATAACAATAATAAAAATACAAATAAAACGTCGAAATAAAAATCACTTGATGGCGTGAACATGTGTAACTTCCTTAAAGTCAAGTGAATGTGACATTTACGATCAACCATTATTGGCATTTAATCTTATAGTTTGGCGACAGATTTTTGGTCGATGGGATAACCAAGTAGCACCGTTTTAATTTACCACTCGAAAAATAAAAAAAATGCTAACTGGCGAGTTAAAAAAAAAAGCTATTGGCGAGATTTTCACCCGGCTAACATAAAAGTACCAGGAATTCTTTGTGCTCATGGCAACTTTTATGTAGATTTATTCGAAAAAATAATTTTGATTCTTTATTCAAAATGGAAACCTTTCTTATGAAAAGCGGAGGAATCAGCCCGTTGTTTATGGCAGTTACATGACATGGACTATTATAATATAAACGAAATAATGGGGATAGAATAATATTCGGCGACTTATCACACCTGTAGCTGGCTAACATTAAAGTACCAAAATGGCCGCCTGGAATATAAAAAGCGAAGGGATCCGCCTGCAGCTGTTGATGATAGTGACATGACTTAGGCTATTATTATAGAGATTGTTTTCAATTTGAAAAACAGCGCAAAGAATAATATTTCCTAACGATTAAAAATTTATTTTCGCGTGACTATTAAAAACAGAAAAAATCTTTAAAATTACTATTAAATGAGTACGTGTTACAGGCAGGAAAATATTGAAAATTATGTCCTGAAAATTGTATTTACACGTGAATATTAAAAGGGAAAGGAAACTTTAAAATAATAAATAAATTAATATGCGTTCAACTCTTTCACGGGCAAGGCACTTCTATTGGTAAAATCTTGAAATCAGTGAATGGCACCAGAATTTACAAACAAATTTCGAAATACAAAAATGCTTTTGTTCACTTACTTGATCACCGACCGGAGCTCCAACCAAAGAATGGCATAGGATGTAACGCTCCGGTGGAAAATCCCCACAACAATCACCGTTTCCGGACATCGGAAAGCACCCAAAATAACAAGGAAAAAGGTTCATATTCTGACGAACTTACATAGTAAATCGTTAATTTACAAAACAATTGATGTTGCTTTCATCATAATAATAATAATAATAATAAAAGTGAAGTGACTTAAATGTATAACAAAAGTTAAGACTATAAATCCTTGTTCAAGATTATGTTCAAGATTATGTTCACTAATGTTCAAATGAGTTCAGTGTTCGAAAGAAAAATGTTCATAAAAGTTTTATATAAGAAAAACTAACTTGAAGAAAGATCACCATAATGTTCAGACCTCAAGAGAAAATCACCGCCAACAAAGATGTCAGACAAAGGACAGTTACTATAAAAGGCACAATGTTGAGCCTTTGATGTAGTGTCAGAAAACCACGTAATGTCCGTAGCGAACCACTGATGAGTATTAACAGTATGATAGAAGTAAATAGTTACAAGTGTAAAAATTATCAAAATTTATACCCAATAAATGAGTATTCCCTATTAAGTGCGTTATACATAGCACACAGTTTTCTATAGTTTGAACGGGTGATGAGTTTTTTTATAATATGAGCGAAAGCTAAATCTTCTGTGCGAATGAAAATTATTTTTAAATTAACAGTCATGAAATATCACAGAAATTACGTAAAATAATGCATAATTTATTTAGGCGGGACAATGTATTCCGGAATGTTATACTTATTATACTACTACTTTAATTACTCACTTACTTAATAAAAGGGAAATTTTCATCCCAATATTCTGATGCTAATGTGGCATTTAAGAATTAATATTAAGTGGTCCAAAAATGAACCACCTCCCTTGAAAGGGTTAAAGTAGCAAATTTTAGTAATTGTATTATGTCAATCGTTTTATAATGCTGTTAAAAAATACCGAGAGACTAAGACTCTGTTTACTTAATTCATTTTATTTTAGCTTCTTTTCAAATGTTTAACTGATCTTCTTTAACCAAACATGAAAGCAACCATTGGATGCCTTAACAGCAACTGATTCTACCTTAAATTTTTGCAATCAAAGGGAATTGAATGGAAACCCGTTTGCAGGGATATCCTACAGGTTTTTTTCAGTATAATTCAATCTTCTCTAATCTTTTTAAAACCGATCAGATTAGCGTGCTTTTAGATTCTACAGTGTCTGAACGGGTGTTGGCGAGCGTAGCTTGCAGGGGGCAGAGCCCCCTAGTATGTTATATATTTTTAATCGACCGAAAAGAAGGGTTATGCGTTTCACGCGTATCTGCGTATGTGGATTTCTTTATACCCTCGCAACATCCCAACGGCTTGATGGATTTTAATGAATGAGGTCTCTATCGATTCGCCTTAACTGTCCAATGGTTTTAGGCTATATTTTGTTTTTATAAATTCAAACTGGCTGTAGAGATGAAAAATAATTTACGCACCATATTGAATGGCATATCATCGGATAGGTTTTTCAAAATGAAGACTATGTTTCATTGACTATTTTACAGTCAGAAACTCCATTTTAATATTACACAACCTGGAAGTTGTGTAGGTAGGATCTCTAGCTTTAGTGCCACTCTAACCATCGCATGCATCTATAGGCCTCATCAAAACAGTGTTTATAGATAGGAACTGACAATTAAACACAATTTAAAAGTCATCAATACAAGTAAATAAAAAGAAATATGTAAGTAATATAAAAAATGGTTTCACATTGACGAGAAATAATTAATTAGTTTGCTTTTTACGCAGTCGGGTTTTTTGATTTTATTTAAATTTAATTGATTTTTTATAATATGAGCGAAAGCAAAATCTTCTGTGCGAATGAAAATTATTTTTAAATTAACAGTTATAAAATATCAGAGAAATTACGTTAAATAATGCATAATTTATTTAGGCGGGACAATGTATTCCGGAAGTTACCGCACATTATTGCCACAAGGGCTTTAAACATGCAAGATATGCGTTTCTCTTGGAATAAGTAACTAAGACAACCAAAAGATGATTCTTGATAATTAGAAACAGAATGAACAAAGGGCTCAAAAGGGCCTTTTCGAGCTTTCTATAGCTCACCATCTGTTGTACACATTTGACTACCACAAAAAATGGATATAAGGTGAAATATTGAAAATCATACATTTAATATAATAAAAATGAAAACAAATTGAATAATTACTTTTTATACACATTTGACACGTATAAAAAATGTGTATAAGTTTATTCATAGAAAAGCATACATTTAACATAACTAAAGTGAAAACAAATTGAAAAATTTACACTGCTTGTACACATTTGAACCACACAAAATGGGTAAAAGACGATTCATTGATTAGCATACATTTAATATAACTAAAGCGAAAACAAATTGAACAGTTTACACTGGTTGTACACGTTTGTGACCTGCACAAAATTTGAGTATAAAGTGATTCTACTAGATTAATTTTAATACAATTATTCTAATTGGTGAATGAATCATATTAGATGTAAATTTCCAACTGGGCGAAAAATGTCCGGACAAGGATTCGAACCAGGGATCTCCTGGCTGAAGCCGCCAGTGCTCTACCATCTGAGCTATCCCGGACGAATCTGGTGGAACTTTTTCACCCAGCATCTGGTCTGAAACCTGGTTCAGCACAACATAATAAATCTCAGGCAATGGAACTCCAGAAAAAGCTAAGGTTAGCTGGGTGAAAATGTTCCACCAGATTCGTCAGGGATAGCTCAGATGGTAGAGCACTGACGGCTTCAGCCAGGAGATCCCTTGTTCAAATCCTGGTCCGGACATTTTTCGCCCAGTTGAAAATTTACATCTAATATGATTCATTTACCAATTAGAATAATTGTGTTAAAATTAATCTAGTGTAATTTCGTATCCAGCGATTTCTGGAGTTCCATTACCTGAGATTTATTCTGTTGTGCTGAACCAGGTTTCAGACCAGATGCTATAATCATTAAGGTTAGCTGAGTGAAAAAGTTCCACCAGATTCGTCCGGGATATCTCAGATGATAGAGTACAGCCAGGAGATCCCTGGTTCGAATCCTGGTCCGGACATTTTTCGCCCAGTAGGAAATTTACATCTAATGAAGTGAATCACTGAAAAGCATATATTTAATATAACTTAATTGAAAAAAAAAATTACATTGTTTCTATGCATTTCACCTGCACGAAATATAGATACAATGAGATTCACTTAAAAGCATGTATTTAACATAATTAAAGTGAAAATAAATTGAACACATCGCACTATTTATAAATATTTGTCCCTCACAAAAATTCGATACAATGTGATTCATTGAAAAGCATATCTTTAACATAATTAAAGGGAAACAAATTGAACAATCCTAGGATTAACAGTGGGCTTTATTTTCTTTGAAACAGAATTTACCACCTTCTCCTGGAAACGTAACACATCTATTCTTAGAATTAATTTCATCCACATATGAAATGTCTTCTTATACAATGCCAGATGTCAGAAAATCAATATTTTCATTTCAGAGAAAATGTATTTGTAGCTTACAGTAGATATATAATTCTACAAAGAAAATTAACACAAAGTAGATAATACCTTTTTACGTGTAGATTTTTCTTATTTGAATTATACTTTACTTTACAGAAATAGTTTATCATATATTTTGAGATTTATTTTGAATTTGTAAAACGATGGACAAGTTAAGAGTATTTTTGATTGTTTGAGGGGTAATGATTAAAATTTTATAAATAGGTAAATAAAACATTACTGAATACTTAATTTTCTATAAATTTGCTGTAAATTATTTCTTGTATTATTGGTTTTATTAATTGCTTATTAAAAATTATCAGTTGCAAGAAAAATTGGTCCAATGAATGCAATATGCAATTTTTCAAGCATTAAAAATATTCGATAACGGGCTTCTTTCACGCCAAATTATACATACCAGATATTGATCTTCTAAAATAGGTAGTTCCCCTGGTTTGTTTTTTTCTTTTACGTCGTAGAAAATGTCGTATTCAGAATCCGTTTTGCAATCTGTGATTAAGTAATCTTCTAGAGCAACTAGAGTAAGTAGAGATTAAGTAATCTTCTAGAAAGAATCTTCTAGAGAATCTTTTAAAAACAACAACAAAAAAAAAAATGTTTCTCATTCTAAAAAAAGACATATAACCAAGTACTAAAATACACAAAAAATTCTTTCGAATTACCCACGATTACGGAAAAATTCATTATCAAAGGAAACCTCAGAAACCAATGTATTTTTTTAAAATTAAAGAGACATTTATAAACATGAGTTTTCATTTGCAACCACTGTTTTTCAGAATAGTTTCCGGGTAGTTTTCATAGCCTATCAATCAGGTTTTTTTTTTCAAACTGGAATATGGTGTCAGGAAGCTAAAACCTATCATATTACCTTTTGGATCATATTTGTAATTTCTCTTATTAGATAACAGCACCAAAATTTATCTTATTCATTTATTTCTGCTTTCATCTTTCGTATTTTACACACTATTTCTATGTGGCTCTTTGCTTCAAAGCAATCTCTCAATCAATCCTCATGAATTTTAATAATGAATAATTCACGAATTTCATTTAAAAATGCATTTCTAAAAATGAGGTTCCTTTTGCACTCACTGATTTTCAGAATCGTTCTCGAGTATTTTTTATAGTGCATTAATCAATTTTCTCAAACTGAGATATCGGTCTTTAGAAAGCTAAAACCTATCATATTAATAACTGGATCATATTTATAGTTTTCCTTATTAGGTAACAGCACCATACTTTACCTCAATCATTTATTTCTGCTTTTATGATTTATTTCTGCTTATATATATATATATATATATATATATATATATAATTTTTTTTTTTTTTTTTTTTTTTTTTTTTTTACACTCTTTATGTGACTTTTTGCTTTAAAGAAATCGCTAAATAAATCTTCATGAATTTTAATAATGAATAATTCATGAATATCATTTAAAGAGACATTTATAAAAATGAGGTTTCTTTTGCAGCTACTGATTTTCAGAATCGTTTTCGAATGCATTTTATAGTGTATTAATATGTTTTCTTAAACTGGAATATCGGTCTTTAGGAGGCTAAAATCGATCATATTACGAATTGGATCATATTTGCAATTTCTCTAATCAGATAACAGCACCATACTTTATCTTATTCAATTATTTCTGATTTCTTCTTTTAGATACGTTCGTAATTATATAAATACGTAGCACCTATAGTCGTCATTCGGTTCGTCTGTCTGTCTGCCTGTCTCTCCGTCTGTCCGTCCGTTTGTCCGTCCGCATATAACAGAGCAAAAGCTTCCCAACCGAATGGTCTGAAATTTAAAATATAAAATTGTTGCAAAATTTTATCGAGTTATTTCAAATTTTGTGAAAATCGGGTGTATAGTTTAATTGCAGGGACAGTCAAAAATTTTCCGTTACATTACGGCCAATGGAAAAAATATTTCAAGTGCATTCTAATGATGTTACAGCCTTTCGAACAGAATGGAATTTATATACACTTATTGAAGTGTACTAAAATATACATTCAGTACAATATGCGGTGCAGAAAATATTTATAAAACAAGTTATAGTACGAACGAACCTCATTTGCCCCGTTTGACGTGCAATTTCCAACTTGTTTATTTTACACTCTTTCTGGGTGGCTCTTTGCTTCGAAGAAATCTGTGATTCAATCTTCATGAATCATTCCTCAATTGAACAAGTTCTTAGTCATTTCAAATTAATCTTGAAGTAATACAAATGGTTTGGCAACATAGCATTTCTTGATTGCATTGTCTTGCATTTCATGAATGCTGCTCTTGTATTACGCATTTGTTTCTTGAAAATGTATTGCAATTGCTCATAATATTTTTTCCCCTTTTTTAATTAATTTATGGTTTATTAATTGCACGAGAGCTAAATCATGCATCTTTCTTCAAGTATTTTAAGATGTAAAGAGGAAGGGCTGTTAAAAATTTATGTTACGAAGAGCAAGGTCAGCCTTTATATAATGAAAGAGTTTTTACTGAAAAAACATCGCATTTCCAGAAGTTTTGTGGTGAAATTTTAATTTATCCTTAAATTGCATTTTTAATGTATTCATTATAAACATACCTTTTCATAAATGTGTTTCGTTTTTAAATTGTGTTATTTTCATGTATTGCCGCGAAACAAGCGAGAAAAACACATTACTGTCCATGTGTTGTCTATATCTTTATATTTCATTTTCCGTTATTTTTGTCACATTATCTTTCTAGTCTATGATAATTTGGGATTGAAAATTCTGCAATGATTTAAAAAAATTTCAATTTTTTTTTCTTTTATACATGTTTTATGAATCTATTTCAATACACGTTTGAGATTCAATACAGATAATGATTCAATACAGTCTCTCAATGCGCGTAGTGATTCATATCATTCATTTTTATGACTTTTTTTTCCCATTTGAGCATAATGAATTCCATGTCGTTTTTGCTATGCTATTATACACATATATAGATTTATATGCAATAATAAGTAAATAATCACTCAGAACTTTCTCAAGAAATCTGAAAGCTCCTGCCTTAACACTCTCCTTTTATGCAGTGTAATTTGATTCCGATGAAATGTCTTTGTTGGAGCAACAACTCTTTTCAGAAGCCTGTACGCACATTATTAAATAAATTTGGAAAAAGCTTCACAAATAGAGAGGTCTCAGAGACTCTCATTTTGATACTTTTAATTGATTTCTTATTTCTCAGCAAAAACTTCGTCCTGAATTAATCAGACACGTTCATATTTCAGCAAAAATCTAGAAACTTTAAGCGATTTATTATACTTCTCCACGCAGGATATTATATATAAAGATTACAAACATAAATAATTTTTCTATTGTTTCATATTGTCAATGTTAGAAAATTAGGATTCATCATTCTTAATAAAAATCTCG
The DNA here is from genome assembly GCA_963932465.1 of Maratus speciosus. Taxonomy (NCBI): domain Eukaryota; kingdom Metazoa; phylum Arthropoda; class Arachnida; order Araneae; family Salticidae; genus Maratus; species Maratus speciosus. The sequence continues at coordinate 322,236,174 of OZ010789.1, forward strand.
AACTATTTTAACTTTCTCAACAAAATTCAACAAAAAAAAGCATATAACTTGTTTACAAATCAATTTAATATGTTATAACTCGACAGTAATTTTCTTTTTCGAAGAAATAGCTTCAAAGACAAGAAAAATTCGGAGTAAAATTGAATCTTGAACCATAATTTCGAAAATAAAGTTAGCTTATATCATATTTTTCGAAAAAAATATTTAATAAAGATTGGTTTTCAAGGAATTGTTTTAAATTAAATGGAAAAGCAGTCATATATTAATAATCCATTTCCCTGAAAATTAATTTTCTGTATAGCCTTAAACAAATTTATTGACTACAAATTTAAGATTGCATTTATCACATTTCTTGAACACGCATTTAATCTGAGTAATTTTTTTTTACAAAAGATATATTCATTTTTATTTATCCTTTATTCTATGCATTAATGTAAAGTTCCTCTAAATTAAATCTTAAAGATTTTATCTCGCCAAATATTTTCAAAATTATTATGGCATTCTGCAGAGTCACAGCTTGAATAAAAGAGCTTTTAATATCTTTTAAATTTCTCGGCAGTTTCGTCATAAAAACCATAAAAAAATATTAATTACCTGATTCTTCAAAAGCATTGCCGTGGAGATAAAATGTGGAGAAGTTGTTGAATGCCTTTGGCCGTTAAAAGTAAACACATGAAAAAATGAATTTCTTCTTGTTACTCGTATTCGTTTTGGGCAGAAACACAGGTAAGAGAAAAGACTTAAGAAGTACTCCTGATTGATATTACTTAGGACGTTTAATGAAGCACAAAATATAACATTTTGCTTCCAGGAAGTGACCCCCGGGAAAACAACTAACTTCTTGGATCTTACCATATCCATTTTACCATACCATTCCATCCATATCTTTGTGACCTATCGACCGCTGTCAATCTGGGATTTTCTTTGATTGCTCTAATGATCGCTTTGTCGTACCGCGCAGTAGTTTTTCGAGGTCTTCCCGACCGAGGAGCCTTACTATTGACATTACTGACCTAGTATCGTTTATAAATAGCTTTTAAGGTCGCTTTCAGAACCAGATGAAATTCAGCAGCGAAATATTTTTTGCGCTTACCGGCTATTATAGCTTCAATAATAAGCTTCTGAAATTAGATGCTAAAAAATCATAATTATTTTGGTCGTACTTCTGAATCTTACTGCTGATTTTTTTTTTTTAAATCTGCGATTTGCATCTTGTTTTAGGATCTTTTGCTGACATTTTGTTAAAATTCCATTGAATTCGGTGAAATATTTTCCATGTTGAAGCGATATATATAATAAAAAATTGGAGGCTGCAATACATTTACACTATCTATATCTACACTACACATCTACATTCCCAATTCAACCACTACACATCTGCATTTATACTTCTAACTTTAGCCCAATCATATCAGCACCCAAATATTTATGACTACATCATTTGACCGCATCGGGATCTATATCTATATATCCCGTTTCAAATTAAAATTAAAAAATGTACAGTCCTGAAAAAAAAGTGATCACATCCTACTGCAATACCGCTGTGAATATTTGTATTAAAAATAAAGATACTAAAAAACCGACAATAACGCCAACTAATTAATAGTATACAAAAGTATCCCTTAAAGGAGGTTTTATAATTGCACTAACTTCATCTTTTTTACCCGACTACCAAGAAGTGTTATGTGTTTCACGCCTATCTGGGTATTTGAATTTCTTTATACCCTCGAAACATCCCAACGGCTGGATTGATTTTAATGAATGAGGTCTCTATCGATTTGCCTTAACCGTCTGATGGTTATAGGCTAGGTTTTGTTTTCAGAAATTTAAAATTGCGGTCGTAAAATACAAAATGCCGGTAGATTCGAAAAAACCTTTTTACGCACCCTATTGAGGGCATATCATTGGATAGGTCTTTCAAAATGAAGACGATGTTTTATTGACTATTTTACAGTCAGAAGCTCCGTTTAAATATTACTGGAACCTGTAAGTTGTGTAGGTAAGATCTCTAGCTTTACTGCAACTCTAACCTTCATAGACATCTTTATGCCTCATCAAAACAGTGCTTATAGATATAAACTAACAATTAAACAGCTTAAAAGTCACGAATACAAGTAAATAGAAAAATATGTAAGTAATATATAAAATAGTTTCACATTCACAAGAAAGAATTAATTAGTTCGCTTTTTACGCAGTCGGGTTTTTTGATTTTTTAAATTTAATTTAAAATAGTAATACGAACTTTTAACACTTCTTTTGAACTCAACAAATAAAAGTATGTAGTTCTATCAAAGTACGTAGTTTCTTTACATTTTTTAAATCTTTACAGACATCTGAAATCGTAAATCTGAAATCTGGTTTGAAACTTTGGTGAAGATAATGTTAACTTCCCTTCAGAAACTTCAATAAAAATTATCGAGTGAAAAATTTTTAATGTGATAAAATGAATGGATCCAGACGTAATCCAGGCATTACTTAAAAATTCAAATATATATTTTCAGTAAATCTATATTAAAAAATTATTTATTGCCTGCATAATTTTTTACATTAAAAGAATAAGCATCATCAACGTTGATGTATAAGTTTACAGTTCATTCTAACAATTAGGTTTCGAGTTATAGTAAAAATTTACTTTTTGTCGGTCTAAGGTATGCATGTTAAATAAGTGGCCATCAGGCCACATTTGGACCACCGACAAATTATCAGTGGCCCACTAAGCCTTTGGATTTTTACCTCGCTTATTCCGGTTGCAGTTTTTTTAACAAGGCTACTTTTATTTTTCGAACCGGTTCCGGGATAATCACTTATATTTTTTTACCTCTAAACAAATATCCTTATTAAAATAGCAATTAAAGCCTTTGTGCAGGATAATGGTGGCTGAGGAAAAATCGAACCTATGTTGAGAAGACCAAGAATGTTGAGCAATAGAAGAACGTTTGAGCTCCTGATTTTTAACATAACCTTCATGCTATTTTAAACGAAATCTAAGGGCACGTTTAGTCTGGCCAATATAAGAAAGGCCACACTGGCAAGAGATTTGGTAAATACCCCAGTTATCTAGGCGATCAACGGGGTGTTTGAGATTTGAAAAAGTGATTTTATTAACAGGAGAAAAAATAACCTTAAAATCAAACCTTCTTAAGATTTTAGCAACTTGCTGACTAATTTTAGGAAAAAATGGTAACACAACTGAAGTATTAGGGTTGGAATTAGAAGGCTTTTCAGAATGGACGGGTGTCGTCAATTTCTTGTAAATAGTATCAATAATATTAGAGGAATAACCACGATCAACAGCAATAGCTTTGAGGTAATTAAGTTCAGCACTAAGTAACTGAGGAGTGGAACAAATATTGGTACCCCAAAAAACAAAAGTATTGAAAGCAGCGAATTTCTGGTTAGGGGGATGAGAAGAATGGCTGTGAGGTGGGAGACCGACAGCAAAATGTTTACGAAAGACGGTAGTCTGAAAGTCAATTCACAACGAATAACAAGGACATCGAGGAAAGAAAGACAGTTATTGGTCTCAAATTCAGAGGTAAATTGAATGCAGGGATCAATGGAATTCATAATAGTGACAATATGATTAATATCCGAATTTATTTCAACCAGGACATAAACATCATCAACATAACGGACATAGAACGGAAATTTTAAAATTTCAAAAAGTTTGACCTCAAAATAGTGCATATAAATGTCGCATAAAATTAGACTAAGAGGATTACCCATAGCCAAACCATCAATCATGCGGAAGAAATTACCATTGACTTTTGTTTGTTGTACCATTGACTACCAATACTTTTGTTTTCAATGGTAATTTCTTCCGCGTGATTGATGGTTTGTCTATGGGTAATCCTCTTAGTCCAATTTTATGCGATATTTATATGCACTATTTTGAGGTCAAACTTTTTGAAATTTTAAAATTTCCGTTCTATGTCCGTTATGTTGATGATGTTTATGTCCTGGTAGAAATAAATTCGAATATTAATCATATTATCTCTATTATGAATTCCATTGATCCCTGCATTCAATTTACCTCTGAAATTGAGACCAATAACTGTCTTTCTTTCCTCGATGTCCTTGTTATTCGTTGTGAAAATGGCTTTCAGACTACCGTCTTTCGTAAACCTTTTGCTGTCAGTCTCCCACCTCACAGGCATTCTTCTCATCCCCCTAACCAGAAATTCGCTGCTTTCAATACTTTTCTTTTTCGGGCTACCAATATTTGTTCCACTCCTCAGTTACTTAGTGCTGAACTTAATTACCTCAAAGCTATTGCTGTTGATCGTGGTTATTCCTCTAATATTATTGATTCTATTTATAAGAAATTGACGAAACCCGTCCATTCTGAAAAGCATTCTAATTCTAACTCTAATACTTCAGTTGTGTTACCATTTTTTCCTAAAATCAGTCAGCAAGTTGCTAAAATCTTAAGAAGGTTTGATATTAAGGTTATTTTTTCTCCTGTTAATAAAATCACTTTTTCAAATCTCAAACACCCCGTTGATCGCCTAGATAACTGGGGTATTTACCAAATCTCTTGACAGTGTGACCTTTCTTATATTGGCCAGACTAAACGTGCCCTTAGATTTCGTTTAAAAGACCATGAAGATTATGTTAAAAATCAGGAGCTCAAACATTCTTCTATTGCTCAACATTCTTGGTCTTCTCAACATAGGTTCGATTTTTCCTCAGCCACCATTATCCAAAAATGTTCTTCTAACCTTGATCTTGATTTTTGAGAAGCTTACCACATCATTAAAAATTCTCACTCTTTAGTCAATGACTTATCTAGTACTCCAGATTTTCCAAGTATTTGGAAAGCATTAATTTAATTTCTTCTTTTTTGGTTTCCTTTTCTCTCCTTCTCCGGTAGATGTCGCTACTTGTCCATCCAGTCGTTTCCACTGCTTCTCTCTCATTGGTTGTTTCTGACGCTTTCACTACCCGCATAAGGTATATAAGGTATATATATAATCTCTGTCTATCATTTTGCTCAGCCTTGCTTTTTCTAGCACGCTGTTCTTTTTACCCTATCTTGCACTGAAGAAAAATCTCGCTGTAGATTCGAAACAGCTGTTTGCTGCTTTTCACGCATTATTTGTGCATTTTAAACTTTGGTTTACTGTTTTTTAATTAAATATCCTTATTGCCATTTAGCCTGTGCACTTATCTCAGTTTTTTCAGTTTTGTCACTTATCCCTTGGCTTTTGGGGTGCCATATATGATTAACTTAAGATGAACATTCCAGGTTTCGTTTAAGTGATTTACAATAAATATCATTTTATTAAAAGGAAAACTAAAAATGTATGTTTGATTTGTAGAAAATCTATTGGAAATTTCAAATAATGCAACCTTAAAAGTCAGTAAAGTTCAAAGTATATTAGCTGATATTTCACTTTTTCTGTCTTTTTCCATGTAATGCTTACTATTGAAGACGTGTCTGCACCATAGTATCAGGTATTGTCACCCCCAATGCCACAAACTCTTCTAAATCGAGGTTAGATACAGCTGTGTTCCCCTGTCTTTAGAACCGGTTCCGAAAGTGAAAGTAACTTTATAAAAAAAAGTAATCAAAATCGAAAATGTAAAAATAGGACTGTTTAGAGATAGAGCTCAACAATCCTATACAACAGCAAATCATTTAAAAATACTAAAATGCAAGAACGCTCACATAGGTTTAAAATTAGCGGCCGAGTGCCTTCGTAGACAAGTGTAGGCTCTTAACCTCTTTAATTATTTTCATTATTTAAGTTATTAAACGCATCATTATTAATTAATTCCATGTGAGTTTTTTCCCATTTATTTCATTTCTTACTGATAGATTCGTACTCAAATATATATCAGGATTTATAAAAAAATATGTTAATGCTCTTTGCCAGTAAGAATAAATGACGAGTCAGAAACGAAGGGGTATAAATGACAAAATTTGGATTTGGAGTTAATTGAGTTCAAAGTTGAATATCAATAGTAATTGACGGCATTAAATTATGAAATTGTTGCTTATCTCATACCGATCTTTGAACTCCTATTTCAATAAAGAAAAGTGGGGTACAAAGTGAAAGAAAAGTGGGGTACAATATTTAAAAATAAATTAAGTACAGATTAAACAGGTTCAGTAATTAAGTAGTTTAAACAGCTTAATTACCTCTATAATGCAGGACATAATTAGAAAATCACTTATATTTCTTTAGCTCCAAACAAATGGCTATTTCCAGATAGCCGTGCACTTACCTCAGATTTTTTCAATTTTGTCACTTATACCCCTTGGCTTTTGGGGTCCTCAAATATGATTAACTTAAAATGAACATTGCAGGTTTCGTTTAAGTGATTTAGAATAAATATTATTTTATTAACCCCTTAACCTACGATTTACTTTTAACAGCTCCACGGTTTGGCAAATCCATAGCTACCACTAAAATTTATTAGAGATTTTCGCCTTGTTTAATCATGGAATTTCGACGATTAAATTAAACTATATTTACTGTGAAATTTTAGTGGTAAGAAGAATTTACATTTGGCTCGATCATCGTACGCGGGCTATGCCCGTCATTGTAGGTTAAGGGGTTAAAAGGAAAACTCAAAATGTATGTATGATATGTAGAAAATTTGTTGGAATTTACAAATAATGCTTCCTTAAGAGTCAATAAAGTCCAAAGTATATTAGCTGATATGTCATTTTTCCTGACTTTTTGCATGCAATCCTTGGTTTTGAATACTCTGCACCATAGTATCAGGCCTTCTCCCACCCAATGCCATAAATTGTTCTAAATCGATGTTAGATACAGTTGTGTTCCCCTTTCTTTGGGTAGAAAGAGCTAGAAATTAATTTTTCGCATCAAATCCAACACATGGCCAATTTTTGGAATGAAATTGAAATCAGACAGAAAGAGACTAAAGATCATCCGAGCTGTGACAAAAAGCTTACATTTCATGCGGTATAAATCAGAGTCGTTCAGTATTTTCAATTCTATGCTTATAATTTATGCTTATAAATTTATACTTATAAAATAAATAATAATAATAAATTATGCTTATAAAATAAGCATAATTTATGCTTATAAATTTGCAATCATTAACAAAATGCTTACATCGGTATTTTACCTAATCCTTGCTTGCATAAAAAAATTGTTGCGAATGTAACAATTTTTCATTTATCATCTTCCAATTGGAAATAATGTTTGTAATGAGTTCTTTCTTTATATGTATTTTTTATATATTTTTTTCATATTGCTTTATTTTTCATTTAGAAACACGTTTGCTGCTGCTTGATAAAATTTTCAGATACAAAAAATTATGCTAATGTCCAAATGTTTAATACTATAAAAAGCTAAAAAAGAAAAAAAAAAGATAATAACACCAAAAAATAATAAAAAGGTTAAGCAAAATTAATTACAAAATATTAAAATATTTTCAAAGGAAATAGGTGGTGAAGGAGGTACTAATCTTCATGTGATAATTAAGCCAAAAATCGAATCATTATAAGGATTGAAAATATATTCGTTTTTTATTTATTTTATTTATTTATTTATTTATTTATTTATTTATTTATCAAGTGCATACACGCATAAGTGTTTGGTCTTTCAAATAGATATTCTGTCCAGTGTTTGGTAAGTCATTTGTGCATCTTTTTAAACGTGAAAATTTGATGTTGGAGGACAGTCAAGAAGATAATCCAATAAGATTGATAGAGAACCACATAAACATAAGGGAGTTTTTTTTTTCTTTAACCAACTTTATGAAGGCAGTATTTAAATGAACCGGATTCGAAGTCTATTCTAAAAATTAAAAAATCGAAAAACGGAGAGAGTGTTAGATATCGTACGTCCGGTTAGACCGCAGATATAATTTGCAAAGAAAAATTACAAATTATTAAATTACAAACAAGAAATCTTACACGAGCGCTGCCCTGTGTTTAACTTTATTTTTTTTTTAATTAGGCTTACAAAAACTACCCGCATTGCATTGATTAAAAACGAAATTAATATTACGTGTTCCAAACAATTATGCTTTCCTTATTCCTAAACTATTCGGCCTAACATTTTCCCGGTTTGCATTCAAAGGTGGCATTTACCAAAGATTCCAATTATGAAGTCAAAATTAGGCATTAGTTTTGAAATAGGTATTTTTTTTTTACAATTTATATATGTAGATTACCCCAAAATCACAATTTAAGTATTGCATTAACTAATAGATGTTATTACTAACCAATTAGTACTAGCCACATTTTTATGGTATAATTTGCAGCAGAATTAGTAATGCGTGTTCTCATTTTTTTCCCTTGCCACTTGAACACTCAGTGTGAAAAAAATATATACACATCATATGTTTTATTCACCAAATTGGCTTAGAGGAAAACGAAAATTGTCATTCGTTTGATATTGATTTGTTCTTTCAATTTATATCTCAAAATAAGCTTGGAGGACCGTCGACATATTAAAATTACAACAAACTTTGAAATTTTGAATACGAACACGAAATTTTAACTTCATAGTTGCATTTTTCGGTACATTTAACTATTGGATGACAAACGTTAAGTGATTGGATCCAGTAGTTTAGAAGTAATGCCGCTGTAAAATCTGTAACTGTTTATGTAAATTCAATTTTACTAGTAACAAAATAATCTGCAATACGGGTATTTCTTTTTAAACATATCTCAAAAAGTACTTCGGGGAATGAGATGTAATTTTGTATTCGCACATTTAAAACTTCTACAAAGTGCTTTATGTTAAAAGTTTCCCATGTTTGACTACTTATATTTTTACGGATATTTGTTACAAAGTAGGAAGGGTTTTCGAAAAAAACGATATAATACTGCATACTCATTAAAAAAACTTTTAAGTGATAAAATGTCGATTACAAATTGCTTACTGGTATATTGCTTATTTTTCGTCATATTTACCGTCATTGTCCGAGCATTTGTTAAGCCAAGATAGAAGCTTTTGTATCCCACAATAATAGAACATTACCGCCTGTTGTCGAAACCACAGTTCAACTTCGATTTCAATCTCATTATCGTCGTGGAAGTTTTGCCCAGCAAAATGTTTCTTCAGGTAAAGAAATAAGCGGAAGTCGCTGTGTGTAAGGTCAGAAATCCCACATGACCTACCTCTTCTGCTTCTTCATGAACATTGATCCTACCTCCAGAGAAAGCACGACACCATTTCGTTACATTTTGCCGATTCACAGAGTGACCATAGACGGAAACAATCTCTTTGTGGATATACGCTGGACGCTCACCTTTTGCATGAAGAAAACATATGACGGAACGTACTTCACATTTGGCGGAATTCTGAATTGGCGCAGCCATTATAAACAGGTGCTACGCAAAACAGACTCACCATACAAATAACGACTGACTGCGAGAGAAAGGGCAAATGATCAAGTTTACAATACAGCTCACATTCAAAATATTAGAATAATTGAAAAAGGTAATAAGAAAAAAATATTTTTCATTTATTCATTTTTGGTACTAAGTAAATGCAATTAAATTTCTTATAAATTAAATCTGGAATGTTTACATAAGATTTTAACATTTACAAAATATAAAATGCAGTAAAATAAATTAGAGATACAGCTTTCTGAAACCCATCAAAATATTAGAATAAAATTTAGATTGGTTCAAAATATTAGAATATTTTATTTTACGCAACAATATTCCTTATGAATATGAATTAAATGGTAGACAATATTTTGTAGCATCCCCTTTAGCTTTCATAGCAGCGTAAATCGATCTTGCATAGTATATACAAAATGTTTACAAAAAGTTCTATCAATATTAGCCAAAATATACTCTATACGTGCCACTAACTCAATTTTACTTGAAGGAGGATTTTCTTGGAGTTTTTTCTTCATTATACACCATAAGTTTTCGATGGGATTAAGGTCTGGTGAGTTTGGTGGCCAAGGAAGTACCTTTATGTTGCGTTGGCGGAACCAATTCTTAGTTGACACCGAGGTATGCAGTGACACTAAATCTTGTTGAAAGGTGAAAACATCTTCAAATAAATCTTCTGATGATGGAATCATGTAATATTCCAAAATTTCTTGATATATCTGGGAGTTAACCTTTTCGTAGACAATGCATAACTATCCAGGTCCTTCTGCACTCACGCAACCCCAAACCATGACACTAAAATCAAATTTTACAAAACGTTTAAGGCATTCTTTATAAAATGCTTCTCACTTCATTCTCCAAACTCGAATACCTTGATTACCATATGAAATACAAAACATACTTTCATCACTAAATAATATATTTTTCCAATCTTGTTCGCTCCATAAACGTCTTGATTTACACCAATTCAGTCTTATACGCTTTTGTTTTGCAGTCATGATAGGTTTTGTTTTCGATACATGAAATTCAAATTTAAATTAATGGAGACGTCTTAATGTTGTCGATGTAGAAACTTCAACTTCTTCTTCTATCCATTTTCGGTGCAAGAAGTGCACACTTTTAAAACGGTTTTTCTTAACTATACCCTTCATTTTCCTGTGAACTCTAGGAGATGTTTTTGATTTTCGGCCGCCATTTCGGCGATTATTTTGAAATTTTCCATAATTTTTAATATTGTGTTAGCATTTTACTACGCTTGATTGCGAACAATGTAAATAATTCGCTATATAACATTGAATTTTACCGTACCGATACAAATCAACCATACGAAGTTATAGATTCATGAATATCACTCACGCGACCCATTTTAAGACGAAAAAGCAAACAAACTGCAAAAAGAATACTGATTTTAAATAAAATTGTCTGAATTTAATCAATGATGCCACCAATTATGAATTGGTGATAATTAAAGGATAATTAACGTGAAATATTCTAATATTTTGAACCACTTGAATAAATATTTTAATATTTTGACTTTTCAAAAAAAATGTTTTTTAATTAATTTTTTCAAAAATGACATTAATTTTCAGATAATAAATAAGTTTAATCAACAATAAGTTCTTAATAAAAATATCGTTTGTATATTTGCATTAAAAGACATTAAATTACCAAACGATGTTTTCATTTTGTAAAAAAAAGTAATTATTCTAATATTTTGAATATGAGCTGTATGTGTTGCCAACGTGCTCGTTAAAACTTTTTTCCTGCTGTCTGAAATGTATCTTTCTTTTTCGAAAACACCCTATATATGAATTATGATTCTAATGATCAAAAAGAATATGTAATGTAGCCTATAATATTTTTGATAGAAATTGCATTCTATAAACTTTAAATATCCAAATTTACAGCGAATCCAAATTTACAGCTCATTCCGCCACGTAGTTTTTCAGTCGAGTAGTTTTTAAGTCTTTAAGGGTTAAAAAACTACCTGCATTGTAGTTTGTTTTGAAAATAATACAATAAAGAATTTTAAACTTTACATTTGTATAATTTTTCCTGTTTAGCATTGAAAGGCAAAATGTACCAAACAATCTAAGTATAATGTTACAGTTGGGTGTTCCTACTGTAATTTGTTACAATTTAAATAGCAGAGAGCCCACATAAGAGTATCACTTTTTATAAATTAGAATAACAATTAATTCTCAAACTAATTTCAATTTTCGTTTTCCGCTGTCACAATTTGTCTATTAAAATGCATGTTGTGTATTTTTTCCTATATCTACTTGATAAACATAAGAAATATTGCAGTTTGTTTCAACTTGACAAGCTTAATGTTACAGTAGTTGTACTTGAAAATGGAAATTTTTGAAGTATTTCTTGATCAACTTGTGCCAAAAAGATACATAATTGCTTTCACTTAATAGATTTAACAAGCGGGATGACCGGACATAGCTCGGTCAAAATTAACTTTATGTTCAACTCGAAGAAATATTCTCACTGTATCATTCTCTCTGCGTTATTGCTATAAAGCATGTTATATTATAACAGTACTACTTACAAAAACAATCACCATGAAAAGCATGTAGTACATGCTTCTAAATTTTACATTATTTACACATTTACAACGAAATGACATCAATCCAAATTACATTTTTTGCATTTTACTCATTCAACTCTGATTGGTTTATTTCGAGTCCTATTAAGGATTTCTAAAAAAAAAATTCACATTCTGAATGCTTATTTTTTCGACAAAAATAGCAAAATTTGGCGACATTCTTGCATTTTGCGCCGAGAATGTGTTTTGGCATTCGTAATCATCAAAGTCGATTTTTCGGATAAATGTTGCCAATATTTCGCCAACTTCGCGGTTTCATGACCCTGGCCATGATCCAAAATGAACCACCAATGAAATCTGCTCGAACATGTGACTTCGTTCAATGGTATTTAATCAAAAACGGTAGGATACAAAATTTAGTCAAAATCATTTAAGCCGTTTTATAGATAAAACTAGCAAACCCCGCGGCTTTGCACGCGTAATAGTTGAAATATGCCAAGTGATATTTGCATGACTAATTTTTATTAGAAGAACATTTTTTGGAATAATTCAAAAATTACAAATTAAGCCACAGTTTAACTAAACTTCATTATAAAAGTGCAATAGACAGAAATGATATTTTAATTAATAAGAAGAACTAAAACTAATTCCAAATAAATGATTAGAAAGTATTTTGAGACTTCTAAGCTCATTTCATACACTCAATTCAATATTCATTTGAAGTTTTGAATTTTTTAGAAACCATCTTAACACATTCACTTCTTAAAATTAAACATCATGTCAAATTCCAAGCTTTTTGTCTATCAGTCTACCATCTCTCTGGTGTTAAAGGCACCAACATAAAATGCCGAAACAGAGTTGAAATAGAATGTCTCGAAAAATGTTGGAACAGAGACTGTTACCATATTAATTTGCCAACATTAACCTTGAAATCGGTTGGTATTTCCTAATATTCTATAGAAAACGGAATTTAGATGTTTTTAAAGGCTTTCTTGTTGTTCCTGCCAACCAGGTGGTAGTGACACCGGCATAAAATATAGCCCTTATAGGATCAGGGACTGTCACTCTTGATTCGCAATCAATAACTTCTGTAATCGGTTTATTATTTCCTGAGATTCCATAGAAATCGTAATTTAGGACTCTTTTAGAATGCTTTTCGCTCCTTTCCTTCGCTTCACCCCTTTTTAATTGATAATTTATTTTTCACTGTTCTTAGAGGAGACACTTATATTTTATAAGTAACTACCGTGCTATATTTAAAGTTTCTAGGCTCTTCAGTAAGGCAGAAATGGCAATTTAAAAGGTTTTTTGCTCCTGCAACTTTCTAGGGGTTGTGGAACCGACATAAAATATAGCTTATGTTTGAGCAGGTTCTATCACAATCAATTTGGAACCATTATGCTTGAAATCGTATACGTAATTCATAAAATTGCATAAAAATCGTAATTTAGAGCGCTTATAGAACGCTTTTCGCTCACTTCATCCTTTTAAATTTGGAATTTTTTGTCGACAATTCATAGGAAGCATTTGCATCTTTGAAGTAATTGCCATTCCAAATTTAAAATGTTAGACCACCCTCTTTAACACAAAAAATGTAATTTAGAACATTATTTGCTCCTGTAACCACCAGGTGGTACTGACAACAACCTATAATATAGGCTATGTTGGATCAGGGACTGTCACCGTTAATTTAAAACCATTACTTCTGAAATCGGTTTATATTTCCTAAAATTGCGTAGAAATCGCTATTTAGAACGTTTTTAGAACGCTTTTCGTTCATTTTCACCCCTTTTAAATTTCAAATTTTTAAGGAGCTCTCCTCAGAGAGCATTTACGTCTGATAAGTAATTACCGTGCCAAATTTCAAGTTGCTAGCCACTTCATTACCACAAAAATCACAATTTAGAACATTTTTTAAAATGCAACTGCAAGGTGGTACTGACGCCGATATGGCGTAGATCCTATATTGGAGCAAGGGCTGTCATCATCAATTTACAACCATTACTTTTGAAATAGGTTGGATGCTTTCTGATATTGTGTAGAAATCGCCATTTTGAACATATTTTAGAACTCTTTTCGCGCCTTTTCACCCCTTTTAAATTTCAAATTTTTTAAGAAATGTTCTTAGAGATCATTTATAAGTAACTACCACTCCAACTTTCATGTTTCTAGGGCATTCAGTAACACGAAAATCGCATTTCCGAACTTTTTTTTTGCTCCTGAACCACATTTGGGGGTAATGGTACCGACATAAAATGTAAGCTATGTTGGAGCAAGGGTTGTCACCATCATTTTGACACCATAATTGATTTGGTACTTCTTGAGATTGTGTAAAATCGCCATTTAACGTTTTTTAGAACGCTTTTGAGCATTTTCACCCCTTTTAAATTTCGAATTCTTGAAGAAATGTTCTTAGAGATCATTTCTATGTAATAAGTAACTACTATGCCAAATGTCATTTATCTGGGCCCTTCAGTAGCACAAAAATCGCAATTTCGAACGTTTTTTTGCTTCTGCACATCCTTTAGGGGTAGTGGCACCGACATAAAATATAGCCTATGTTTGAGCAAGGTTTGTCACAATCATTTTGACACCATTATTTTTTAAATCAGTTTGGCACTTCCTGAAATTGCGCAAAAATTGCCATTTAGAACGTTTTTTAGAACGCTTTTCGCGCATTTTCACCCCTTTTTAATTTCGATTTTAAAAAAAATGTCCTTAGAGATCGTTAGTGTCTTATAAGTAACTACCATTCCAAATTTCATGTTTCTACGCCCTTCAGTAACACAAAAAAGGTATTTTTAGAAAGTTTTTCGCTCCTGCACCCCCATTTAGCCAGTGGCACGGACATAAGATATAGCCTATGTTCTAAGATGGTCTAACTCCATCATTTTGATACCATTACTTTTGGAATCGGTTCGGTTGTTTTAGAGCTTACCTCCTACAAATAAACAATTTTTACTTCTTTATAATATTAAGTATAGATAGATTAGCTTGACCCGCAGTGATTCCAAAATGACCCACTAATCTAATTTTCTCGAATATGTGACACAGCCGCGTTGTCTTCTCGAGCCCGAAAACGATAGAATACAAACTTTAATCAAAATCGTTATAGCCGTTTTCTAGATAAAATTAGTTTGACACATCTGACCTATCTCAATGGTCTTGTACCCGGAAACGGCATAATACAAAATTTTGTCAAAATTGTTTGAGACGTTTTTAAGATACACTTAACTTAACCCTGACCCATTTTGACCAAACATGACCCACTAATGGAATGTTCTTGAACATGCGACCTAGCCCAATGATCTTTTTGCGCCCGAAAACGATAAACACAAAATTTAATAAAATCGTTAGAGCCGTTTTTTAGATAAAATTAGCTTGACCCGCAGTGACCAAAAATAACCCACTAGCATAATTTTCTTGATCATGTGACCCAGACCAGTGGTCTTCTCAAGACCGAAAACTATCTAATACTCAAATTCAGTCAAAATCATTAGAGCTCTTTTTAGATAAATTAGCTTGACTCATAGTGGCCCAAATATGATCCACTAATCGAAATTTCTGGAATGTGTGACCTAGCCCAGTGGTCTTCTTCAGCGAAAACGACAGAATACAAAATTTCGTCAAAATTGTTAGAACCGTTTTTTAGATGTAATTAACTTGACCCTGACCCATTATGAACCAAAATGACCCACTAATCGAATTTTTTCGAACATGCAACCTAACCCTCTCTTTCGGGTCTTCTTGATCCGGGAAACGATAGAATACAAAATTTAATCAAAATCTTTAGAGCCGATTTCCAGACAAAATTACCTTGACCCGTAGTGACCCAAAAATGACCCAACCAACTAATCGAAATTTCTCGAACACGTGACCTGACCCAATGATCTTCTCGTACTCTCAAAAGGTAGAATACAAAATTTTGTTAACATCGTTTGAGCTCTTTTTTTACATACAATTAGCTTGACCCTGACCCATTGTAACCCAAAATGACCCACTAATAGAATGCTCTTGAACATGTGACCTAGCCCAATGGTATTATTGTGCCCGAAAATGGTAACATTCAAAATTTCTTCAAAATCTTTAGAGCCGTTTTCTACATAAAATTAGCTTGACACACAGTTACTCAAAATTGACCCACTAATCGAATTTTCTCTAAGATGTGACTTAGCCCAAAGGTCTTCTCGTAATGAAAAACTGTAGAATATAGAGTTTAGTGAAAATCGTTAGAGCCGTTTTTTAGATTTCATTAACTTGACCCTGACCCATTGTGACCCAAAATTTCCCCTAATCGAATTTTCTTGAACATGCGACCTAGCCCAATGATATTCTTGTGCCCGAAAACGATAGAAAGCCAAATTTCGTCAAAATCGTTAGAGTTGTTTTCTAGATAAACTTAGCTTGACCCACAGTGACCCAAAAATGTCCCACTAAATGATTTTTTTCTGACATATGACTTAGCCCATTGGTCTTCTCGTAATCCAAATCGGTAGAATACGAAATTTAGTCAAAATCGTTAGAACCGTTTTTAGATAAAATGGGCTTGACCCATAGTGACCCAAATATGACCCACTAATTGAAATTTCTTGAACATGTGATCTAGCCCAATGGTCTTCAGTGACTGAAAATGATGGAATACAAAATTTCGTCAAAATTTTTTAGATATAATTAACTTGACCCTAACCCATTATGACCCAAAATGACACACTAATCGAATTTTCTCGAACATGCTACCTAACCCAATGGTCTTTTCGATCTCGAAAACGATAGAATTCAAAATTTAATCAAAACCTTTAAAGCCGTTTTCTAGACAAAATTAGCTTGACCAGTAGTGACCCAAAAAGTACCCACTAATCGAAATTTCTCAAACATGTGACCTAACCCAGTGATCTTCTCGTGCTCTGAAAAGGTAGAATACAAAATTTTGTTAAAATCATTTGAGCCATTTTTCAGATACAATTAGCTTGACCCAGACCCATTGTGACCAAAAGTGACCCACTAATCGAATGTTCTTCGAATCCAATGGTATTCTTGTGCCCGAAAATGGTAAAATTCAAAATTTCGTCAAAATTGTTAGAGCAGTTTTCTAGATAAAATTAGCTTGACCCACAGTGACCCCAAATTGACCCACTAATCGAATTTTCCCGAACATGTGACTTAGCCCAATGATCTTCTCGTAATCCAACCGATAGAATACAAAATTAAGTCAAAATCGTTAGACCCGTTTTTTAGATAAAATGGGCTCGACCCATAGTGACCCAAATATGGCCCACTAATCGAAATTTCTCTAACATGTGACCTAGCCCAATAGTCTTCTCGTGCCTAAAAACGGTTGGATATATAATTTAATTAAAATCATTTGAGCCTTTTTTTAGATATAATTAGCTTGACCCTGACTCATTATGACCCATTATGACCCCCTAATCGAATTTTCTCGAACATGGGATCTAGCCAAATAGTTTTCTCGTGCCCGAAAATGGTAAAATACAAAATTTAGTCAAAATCGTTGTAGCCGTTTTTAAGATAAAATTTACACACACACACATACACGCACAATTTTTGCTCGTATTATAGTGTAGTATAAGATATACAGGGTTAGCATAAATGAATGGCCGGATTAAAAAATATATACACTGCTGGCAATTAAAATTGCAACACCATGATAGATTGAAAATACAAAAAAGATATTTATTGTACGTAAACAGTATGGCATGAAAGCAAAATGATTAAATTTGTAAAGAGTTTGGAGGTTTACAAGGGTGCGAAATTGGTAGAAACAGCTGCTCCCCCTGGCAGCTAAAACGGCCCTTATCCGGATAGGCATGGAGCCAAACTGGGCTTGGAGGACAGAAACGGGATACTCATTCCATGCTGCTTCAAGTCTATGCCACACTTCATCAACAGTATTAGCTGGAGAAGTGTGGCGGGCTATTCTCTGAGCAATTCATGACCAGATGTTTTCAATGGGTGACAGATCTAGAGACCGTGCAGACCAGGGCAGCAATCGAATACCCTGTGTATCGAGGAAGGTCAGAACACGACGTGCAACATGTGGTCTTGCGTTATCTTGCTGGAAAATGACGTTTGGTAGGCCACGAAGACAGGGCACAACCACTGGACTTAAGATGTCAAAAATGTACCGATCTTCGTTCAAATTACCGTCGATCCGAACTAGAGATGTGCATGTCGGGAACCAAATGGCTGCTCAAATCATCACACCATGTGGAAGGCCCCTATGCCGATATCGAATGCAAGCAGGCAACAGGCGTTTTCATCGGAGCCTTCAGACAAGTATACGGCCATCAGAATACAGCACGTACAACTGGGACTCGTCTCAAAAGACGACATTGTGCCAGTCATGCATCCAGCTTTGTCGTTCGGCACACCAGAGTCGCCGACTCTCTCTATGCTGCATTGCCAAGGGAGGCCGCAGTACTGGTCGCCGTTCTGACACTCCACACTGCTGCAAACGTCGTCGCGCCGTACGAGCGGATACTGGGTGCGCTGCAAACATGCGCATTTCCTGACTAATGCTTCATGATGTGGTTGTACGGTTTTGCAGGGCCGACCTCACAATATGTCTGTCCTCTCCGGCGTTAGTCATGGGAGGGCGTCGAGATCCTGCATGCCGTTCAATATGACCCTCAGCAATCCATTGATTTCATAATTGCATGACAGTGGTTGGATTTCGACGAATGCAAAGGGCGATATCACGGAAAGATTATCCACACTCTCGATAGACAACGATACTGCCTCTATCGAATATCGACACTTGGTGGTAAGCATTTATTCTTATTATTTGAGGCATAAAACGATATTCTGGGCAAAGACCGATCTTACAAAGCGCGTTTCGAATGAGAAATCCACTACGCAATTTTTCTTTTAGGCAGTGCTTCAGATGTCATTTCTCCCGCCTGCCTCGTCTAAATGCTCTGAAATACTATTCATTTGCATATTCCAACCTCTTCTTCTTTTCATGTGATTTTGTTGTTCGTCAGATCATTCCTTCCTGGTGTTGCAATTTTAATGGCCATCAGTGTATATTCAAAACTATTACACATATTATAATAAGTGATATATGAAAATAAAGGGAAACATTCCAAGTTTTATTTATTTATTTATTTTTTTTTTTTTGTCATTTACAAACGTCCGATCTGTGAGCCTTTCGTAACGTGACAAACATCAGTCTGCAAACAAGTTCGTTCCACATATTTTGCAGTTTTACGCTGTTAACGATTCTTAGTGCAGCACCTTAAATAAAAAACCTTAAATAATACAGCACTTACGCACCGTAAAATATTTACGGTGGATAAGTGCTGCATTATTTAGTGTTAAATTCATATTTTAAATAAATATTTTCAAAATGAAGAAATAATCTAAGAGAAACCAAAGCTGTGGAACATAATCTTGCATACTGAGTTTATTTTATATTATGTTTGCTCCAAAGGACTAAGTGAATATAAATGCTTAATGAATTATTTTAAATTGAAATGGAAAAACAGTGCGATATAGATAATTCATTTACATGGTATTTCATTTAATCTTTCGCCTTAAAGCATATTATTGAATCCGATTTTTTTCAATGTATTATAAAATTTCTATAGGTTTATATTAATTTAATTTGAGTATCTTGTTTCATAAAGGTATGATATTATGTTTAATTTCTATTTGTTTTAAACATTAACTTAGGAGAATTTTTAAATGTTATTCATTTTATGCATTAATATAAAGTCCTTATTAATTAAAGGCTCAAGATTTGTTTACTCAAAACCTTTTCGAATATATTAATGATATTTTCCAGAGGCAGTAGTTGAATAAAAGAGAGGATTTAAAATGTTTAAATTTTCTCGACAAATTTTTTTTTTATCGGTTAAGGTAGCTTAATTACCTGATTCTACTAAAGCGTTATTGTATAATAAATTTTCAGAATAAATATAGAAAGACCAATTCTGAGAACAGATAATTCTGAGAAGTTTGAACATTTGGATTTTAAAACTAGCTTGATAAACACTTAAAAGTTTCATTCAGGATGAATTCTATTGAATCCTATAGAAATAGTAACAAATTTTGATTGGTTATCGATTTAATGGTTACACAAACATATCTATATAAATGCATCGTTAATGTCATTACTGCAACTAGAGTTCATCCATATAACTCCATAAAAACATGCAGATATTTTTCTTAATATTTCATAGAATTGAACGATGTGTTTTCCTTTTCCTACAAGTACGTTATCTACGAAAATAAACAGCATCTAAATTTAACTCTTTATATACTGGATTATGAATTCATGAAAATTTTATTTTCTAAAGCATTTTTTGGGAATTATTTAAACTGCATTAGAAGATTTACATAATCGTTTAATAAATTTTAGAAGGATTTCAGAAGGATTGAAAGATTTAGAAAGATTAATAAAATTTGAATTTATAGGGATTTTGTGCAACATTTATAACCTCACTCAAATCTTTACTTTAAAATTTTTCTTAGTACTTTGTAGAATTAGGAAAATACAGTACAGTGTTCCTGCAATAGAAATATAGAAATGTTTCAGAATAGAAAAAAAATTCTCACTCCACCCCCCCCCCTCCCGACGCCAAGAAAGCTGAAAAGATGCAAAGGCAAAAGAAATAATCCTTTTAAAAATATTTTTATTTTGTGCAACCAATAATGCTTTTGGAACAAGATAAAGTAATGCATCTATAACTCATTCTAAACTGTATTACAACTAATAGATGTATTAAATTAATTCTATAACAAGTTATTTTAATGGTACTCTTAAGTACCGTAAGTAGATAAATGGTTAAATAAAATTGAAAACATGCAGTTATGTAGAATTTCTTAAATTTATTTGAGAAATATATTAGTACTTATTTTCGCCAATTAGAATAAGTAAAAAACGACAAATTATGCACTTTTATTTGGCAGTACATTATTATTATCAGATGTTTAAACACATTCTTTTGAAAACTGTCTTGTACTAACTTCTTTTTAATAAATTCACGAAATTGCTTTCATCTATAAATACATAAAACTTGCAGATACTCTTCTTAAGATTCTAAAGAGTTGAATGCCGTTTTTCATTTTCCTTCAAGTTTTTATCTTTTTTAATTTAAATTTTTTAAGACTAAGTTTTCTAATTTCCGATATTAAACCAACTTTGTAGACATTGCCAATTTAGTGAATTTTTTATTAAGAAAACCTGCTAATTGCTGCCTTCATGTTTTACGTTAAACGTACCTTCTACGTTTGTACAGATAAATACCTAGAAAACGAGATTAGTATAATAAAACAAATTGCTAATTAGAATGGTTTCCCTCCTAAACACATTAATAAATTTGTTAACCTTTAACTGATGTCACAGAAATTGTCACATAACTAGTGTGAAGCAGTCTGTGAGACCGCTGCAACGAAAGATGAATAAAAGGCGCGATTAGCTCATTAGGATGGTGTTTTTGTACTAAACTTTTTGCACAGGACTGTTCTAATTAAAATTCACCTATTCAAAAGTCTCTGGAGATAGTACTAAAGTTCCAAACGGAACAAAATATCGGTAGTGTTAAACTATAGCAAGTTAAACTATAGTTTAACTAGCAAGTTAAACTATAAAAATTGAAAAAAGCAACGGTCTGAGAGACCGGTAACATCAGTTAAAGGTTAATCAAACAAAACAACCAAGACAGAAGAAGGAATTAAGTTTGACCAAGTCTATTTATTGCGCATTTGATTATTTCCCACAGCTTTATGAGAGATTGAGATATGCATTACTAAAATATAATATTAATTTAATAGCTAAATCTCCAACAAAATTGAAAGAATTGATTCACAGTAAAATTGATCCTATTCCCGATTATGAAAAAGCAGGAGTCTACATCATCCCATTCAGCACAGAACAGCATAAGAGTTTATTTTATATTGGTATGACATGTCAAAAATTTAAGGAAAGATTAAAAGAGCACATTTCTGATATCAAGTTTAACAAACCAAATACAGCTTTATTCAGATTGCATCAAAAAGAAAATATTAAGATAAACTTCGAAAAAGCTAAAATTATCATTCCAACGTCTAATCACTACTCGTCAATAATCCGTGAATCCACTGAAATTTTTCTTAGAAGTGATAATGTTTGTAACGATGTCCTTACCTATAATATTCCCGCAATTTGGTACAATATCCTAAATATTTCAAGACCTCCTGATAATATGAACTGATCTTTTCACCCCTCTGCAGAGAAATGGACTGAACTCCGCTTGTGCATGCGTACTATTTTTATTTTTGTTTTTAAAATGCATTTCTATTCTGTCAGTCATCTTTTTTTCCTTTGAAAATGAACGCGTGTGTGTTCGAAAGATCTTGGGTTGCATTAAATAATATTTTTATATGTTTTTGACACCTTTTAATTAGTTACAAGTATATTATAAAGTTTATTAATAACAAGGTGAAAATTTCCTTCACGACACTAGTGTTTAAAACAGTGTTTTGACTCTATTGAAATAGTATTAATATCTTTTTAAGTTCGAGACCGTTAAAAAGAAAATGTAACAGTTTATTTTTTCATTATGATTTTTCAAATAATGCTTCACTTATTTATAGCAAGATGTTAATATTTTTTAAAGTTTCTGTTAGGATGTTTTAAAAGGAAAAAATCTAATTTTAATTTAAATATTTTTCAATCTATTCATTTTAACAGATTCGCACATAAAATTTAAAACATATCTGAAATGTAATGATGAAATTATTATAAAATTGACATTTATCTAAGTTTAATAAGCAATAGAGGAAATTAATTTAAATACATGTATTAATTATCTTTATTTGAGTTTACAGTAACTCATCAGACAAATAATTTGAAAATTTTCTAAAAGTACATGTTTGAAAAAAATATGTTGATATTCTTGCAAAACTAAAGGAATAAATAAATAAATAAATAATAATATTATTAAATTAAAATTTAAAAATCTTACAAAGAAGCAGCAGTCATTATTCTTAATACATACTTTCATACCTGTAATATTTTAAAGAGTAAAATTTATCTTTTATAAAGCATGAAACTAAAGAGCTAACTATTCAAAATTAGAATATTAAATACATGTATTAATTATCTTTATTTGAATTTACAGTAGATGAAAGCATGAAACTAAAGAGCTATCTATTCAAAATTATAGGATTTTTTTTAATATTCAGAATTGTATACTCAATTGAAAAATATTATCTCTACAAATAGACCTTCCTTGCTTAAAATGTTAGCCTTTGCTTTATAAAAGACATCTGAAATAAGCATCGATATTTGAACACGTAGTTTGTGAAGCCGTGGCGTAATCGTTAAGGGCACCAATCTGGAAAAGGATAGTTCCCTGGTTCGAACCCTGTCAGGGTAAGTGTTGTTGATTTAGTGTTGTTTGAATTAAATTGTGATTTTCTGACCTTGATGCAAACGTGTCCTTGAAAAGCGAAGTGTCACGTTGATAAATATGTAAGTTTCTCCTTGAAAAATTATTATATTTTGTCTTTACAACAGAAATTTTTAAATACGAAAATATAAAAAAAAGGGAATTCTGTTTGGTATTTACGGGAAAAAAGTTCCCTTAAAATACGGAAATATTACTGGCGTCTCGTTTACCAGCACAATTTCCATATTTTAACGGATTTTTTTTTTCTTTACAGTGAGGGGTTTGTAAATGCATCTTTATAGTACACTACGGGGCTCGGCCTCCTACGAGCTACGCTCGCCAACCCCCGTCCAGACACCGCAGACTCTAAATACACGCTAATTTGATCGGCTTTAAAAAGATTTCGAAAGATTGAATTATAATTTTAAAAAACAGTGGCGATCTCCCTATAAACGAATTTCTATTCATTTCTCTTTGATTGGGTAAATACATCTTTATAGTACATAACTCTGAACAATTAGCTTATCCATAATGCATTGCAGACAGGAACATCACAATAGATTATGATAAAACTAGTGTTATTCATTAATAATTTAAAGAAGAGACAGTCGTATAGTACGACTTAAACTCATTACTTAGGAAAGTTCTTTTGTGTTCTTAAGTTCATTGAACACAGTCTTACATGCGCAATTACAAAAAAAAAAAAATAAAAAAAAAATAAAATAAACACTTGAATTTCTAAATCTAATGGTTATTTACTGAAGAGAAATTGACAGGCTCTTAAAAATCGCGACAATAAACCAAGCTGTACATGTTCTTGTGTATGTTGCGGAACAAAATCATAGTTGCATGAGCTTTAATGACGAAAAATCCGAACAGCTTCAACTCCTGTCCAGAAACATTCAACTTCGAGCCCGCAAATTTAATCTTTAAGCCAATATTATACTTCATATTGTTTTATAAAAAGCAGTATCATCATGAATTATAATGATAATTTAATTTTTACCAAGGGAGAATGCTAAACGGTAAGAAGTTACAAATTGATCGTTTAATAATTACTTACTCTACAACGTTGGAAATGCGCCACATCCCATGCAACACATGGTGCTTATTTAGTGCATATTAACTTCATGCAGTAAAGCTCTTTCAATAAGGGCAGGGGTTCTAAAATAATATTAATATCCAAATTCTCATTTTAAACGTGTTAAAACTAGACGAACACAAATATTTTTGTAACTCTGAGAAATAGAATTTCCTATTCCCCCCCTCCTCCCCAAGAATCCCATTTAAAATGTTTCACTAAAACAATCTTTGTTATCTTTTCAGCAATAAAAGTTTAAATTTTCATTACTTTAAAGCACGAACATATCCGAAACAGTCAAACACCATTTTAAATTACTTTCAGCTTTTTCTTTATTTCTGGCAAGAAAAAAAGTAATTTTAAGCAAATTTTGATTTACGAGTTGTCCTTGATAATTCACTTTTAAAGCATTCACATAAATCTGAAGTTTATTAAAACTTCCTACTAAATGATTTGAGAAGTCGAAGGAAGTAAACTGAGTTTTAAAACATTTTGAAAAATATATTGAATAATATGATAAAAAAGAAAAATCATGAGTTAAGTTTAGATTATGAAACATTTTCCAACGCATTTAGAATATTGTAACAAAACTTCACAGTCAAATACGGTGAAAGGCGATGTCTAAATAAACAATTTGGAAAACGCATAACACATATGAAAAGTCAATTTCAGCAATTACTGTCTGTAGTCCGAAAAGCATTAGAATTATTTTGCGAAGCTCTGTATATGATCTATAAATTTGAGTATATATAACACGGTATGAAAATTATTAGTTCTTTTAGAAAACACATAATACAGTTGAAAATTCCCCTTCAGCAATTTCCCTCGAAATTCAGAAGTGTGCTCGAATTCTTTTGCTCAGCCTGTATATGATTTATATAATTTATGCACGTAGAACAATATACAAAACATAAGTTACATTTAAAAACGCAGCCATTGCTTGAAAGCTAGATTTTGAAAACAAACCAAAACGAAAAGATTAATATTTTTTGTTCTAATTCAGATAGAAACATGATTTAAATGTCCTTTTAAGCAGGAAAAAACAGAAAATTTTTTAATGAAATAAAATGTTTTTGTAAAATATGAAGATTTTGTGTTCCGGACCCCCTTAAATGAACACATCAGTTTCTGTATTAATTAAATATCACGTGATCTTCTTTTTTTCTGATGCGTCACCTACATCGATTTAAATGTAGTTGGATTTCATTTCATGTCATTTTCTGTTTTCTACTGTTTTGATACACATGCTATATTTTTTGTCATCGCGAAGTGAAAGGACTTTTCTAACACTCCTTTTTAAGTGAATATGGCTGTTATTAATGATGCACAGTCGACTATTGAGGACATTCCGGATAAGATGAATGAACAGGAGATAAAAGATGTGCCCGTTTCGAATAGTAAAAGTATTCTGCTTCACCAGAACAGTTAAAATTACCTTATATTTGTGGAAAATGTAAAGCAGAATTTTTCCAGAAACACGAGTGTTTAAAACATATGGACATTCATTTAGAAAAAAAAAAAAAAAAAAAAACGTTTTATGTGTGACGTAAGTGAAATGTTGTTTTTTCGAAAGAGCTCTTTACTGGAACATATGATAATTCATCGCATGACATCAAACCATGTACCAATGTGAAACATGCGGTAAATCTTTTTATCGAAAGAGTGTGTTAATCAGACACACAAAGTTTCATTTAGAAAAAAAGCCTTTGAGTTGTGACACGTGTAAGAAAACATTAGTTCAACAATGTGATTTATTAATGTGATTAAGCATTTGCTAACTCACATTAAAGACGGAAAATTTCATAAATGTGAACAATGCGAAGAAATGTTTTCGAGATAGATGGACTTAAAGAATCATCTTAAAATTCATATCATTACGAAGAAAGGTAAGCTTTCCATGCAATTCAAATGTGATGATTGTGTTCAAGTTTTTTTCTGATAAATTCGGCTTAGCTGAACACAGAAAAATTCATCTTTTACCCACCTAACTTAAATTGGAACAACGTAATGGATTGATTAAGCAATAAGAAGAATTAACACTTCAATTAAGAACTTTGCAAAATGAAATATCGTCTTAAATATCGAATTTTCATTGATTTGAAATAGACATATTTTTCCATTATACATATATAACATATGCACATTACGTAACATATTTTTGTAACTAACGAAAAATAAAATTTTTCTTAACTGAAAAAAACTTGTATGTTTTCATTTTAACAAGAGGTCTTAATATTTTATCGGATCCATTACAAATGAATTTGAATTTTTTTCTAAGCGAGTAGAACTCTAATAATATTTTGGCAATACAATTTTTTCTAAGTGAATGAAACTCTAATAATATTTTGGAAATACAATTTTTATTTTTTCATTTATTTTTTAATTTTTACAAACACTTTAGTTTTTATCAATTAACCCACTCATACAGATTTTTTTGAAGTTTCTATTTTAATAAAGTTTTAGTAATATTAATGAGTATCAATACTAATAATTGTAAATGAATTTAACTAGTAAATCTGCAGATCAGGAGCCTCAACGTCAGCTCTACAATTCATTGTGTTTAGCACTCTTTGAGTAATATTAATCTTTCTACAAAAAACGAAATTTAAAGTTTTGAAATTACATAAACATTTATAAAACGAAAAAATATTTCGAAGGTTTCTGACATTAGAAGCATTAAATTAAACCCCTTCTTATGTAATGGTATTCTGAAAATCTCATGAGCAACTTATTCTGGTAATTTTTAAATAATAAAGTAGATTTCTTCAGGGGGGCAGAGCCCCCTTGAACCCCTTCGTAGTGTAATTTAATTTACATTTGTAATTATCAATTAATTGTGTTAATGTCCTTTAGTAAATTCTACCAATAGACGGAAACGTACATGAATTCTTTTCTACAGTCCTGTATATTACGTGAAGATTTTTTCGCGTCGTCTATAACATTTAAATTTAATGCAGACAAAAAACTCTCTTAAAACTGCTCATATCACATTTCCGGGGATTAGTATGCATAGTGTGCACCATATATCCAGTTTCTGCGGAGTCCTGTATATGGTTCTATTTAAATTCTGCAAACATTTGTTAGTATACTAAATGTAATTGGGCTGGGAAATACATAACTCAAATAAAAAAAAAAAAACACACAGAAGCAATTCGCGCTCATTTCATTTATACTTACGAATTCATTTGTGTATCGCTGTACATGGTCTATACAATATTTAAGCACTACTTATTAAGCACAAATTTACTTAACGTTAAAACGCACACCATAATCGAAAATGCTCTTCAGCAATCATCCCTAATAGACCAGAACTGTATCCGAAATTTTTTATGTGACCCTATAAATGAACGATAAATACGATACAAATCATATTCAAGCTTCTTGTAGTCAACCACAGTAATGTAATTTAATTTCATAATGTTTGAATTAGTGCAACACAATTAACACACTGACGACAGGCAATTTAATTAAATCTGGGTTTAAAAACAGTAGAAGCTCCTTCCTCTTCTGAAAGTGTCTCGGAAATTGGTTTCTGAGATATGTTTTTCATGTTTATGCAGCAGTAAATATCTTTCAATGTACGGATGTAATATATAATGTCTTACATTCTATAAAAAATATGGACAACACAATATAAATGTCTTTTATGTAAGGTAGAAGTCACTCCCTTAGCCAATGATGTATTCTGAATAAAAACGAGAATTCTCGTTTCCCGTCGCTAATGTGTTAAAATAAGCTGTGAAGAGTTTTTTCCCCCCGTAGACCACATTTTAATCGACCACTTTTGTGTGACCCTGAAAAATACATATGCTTTGCACCCCATATACTACAAAAATGTTTCAAAAATACATATCAATTTTATTATTTTGTAACATAGTAACATCATTAAAAAACGCC
Source organism: Maratus speciosus (assembly GCA_963932465.1). Taxonomy (NCBI): domain Eukaryota; kingdom Metazoa; phylum Arthropoda; class Arachnida; order Araneae; family Salticidae; genus Maratus; species Maratus speciosus. The sequence continues at coordinate 322,264,433 of OZ010789.1, forward strand.
ACAAAAGGATTTTCTTTAAAGATTGTAATATTATGAATACTTTTGAGTTCCCTGTACGCATGCTGTAAGTGCTACACATAACATATTTTATAGTAACCAGGTTCTAGTGCACCTTAATAAAGTATATAAATTTCATTACGTTTAAAATTGTGTAACATTATTAAAATACACCGCAGACGATTTTTCCTAAAGACTATAATGTAACGGAATAGTTTTGAGTGCCGCTGTAATTAAGCTATGAATGCTACACTCTTCATTTTTAATACCAAACATACTTTGGCAAACCTCAATAACGTATATCAATTACATGTAATCCCGACTATATTTACGCGAGTTAGAGCACGTAGAGAAACACGGCAGGCGACAGATAGAAAAACTGAAGTCATAAATACTTTTCATCCATGTTGGAAAGTGTTAAAAAGGATTTACATGCCTTTAACTGTACTTTTTTTTCACTTATGGCATGGTTAAACATTAGTTTAAACATCCTAATCCATGCGATAGCAATAACATATTAAAAGCCCCCCAAAATATGCATATCTGGAGATCTATAAATCTACTGGAAAATAATTCATTATCGTGCCCACTGTTAATTGCATAAATTGCATCGATTTGGCGCGATAAAATATTTTTTGTGATAGCCTTTTAATAGTACCTGCAACAAAATTAACGTAATTTACTAACTTCATTCATATTTGACGCAATGATAGGCTACGAATAACAGTCGCTAGGCAACGAAGAAAAGGGAAAAAAAAAGAAATATGTATCATGTAAAACAAGAAAATTAATTTAAAAATTATTTATATTATTGGAATACATGTATAAATGTCCTCAAAACATTATACACGTAAATAAAAAAATCTGATAGATATATTGATAAAACTTCAATATAATAGGAATAATTTAAAACCCTTATTTGGAATTTTAGTATCCATAATTTGACATTTAAATCCATTAATCAAACGTGCCATTTTCTTTCAACAAATGGAAATTTGAAAATCGTCTGACTTGCCGTAGAAAAGCATTATAAATAAAAATAAAATCTTCCATATTTTCCGAACGAATGAACCAAATTTAACCAAAAACAATACAGCTACGTCCGGGTATCTCACGAATATGCCCAATTAATTTCAAGCTGATCGGGTGCTTTTTGCGGCAGTTATTGCGGAACAGACAGACAGACAGACAAACGGAAATCAAAACTTTTCGTGTCTCCACAGTAAGCCTTCACTGACGTTTCGGCAACTAGTAAATCTGCAGATCAGGAGCCTCAACGTCATCTTTGCAAGTCATTGTTTTTTAACACCCATTGCAAAAATATTCAACTTCCTACAAATCGCTTTTTAAAGTTTTCAAATTACATAAATATTTATGAGCATACAAGATACTTCGAAAAGTTTCAGAAATTAAAAGTGTTAAACAAGTGGTTGTACATTGATGTTCTGAAACTGATGAGCTACTTATTCTGGTAACTTTTTAAATCAAAAATTGCATTTCTTCAGGGGGGCTCTGCCCCCCTGAACCCCCCGTAGTCTATTTAAATTTACATTCGTAATTTTTTATTGATTGTGCGGATGGTTGTAGTATATCTTAGATTTTTTTTTACGCTGTGATTTATAATCATATTTTTTTTTTTTATAAATTAATAAAATTTATATTTAAAATAAAATATTCATGTTAACCGTACACAGACAATAAATCTTGAAGTGACGCCAAAAATGTAATCCTAAAATCCGCTACATTCGGCACAACACAACAACGTGCTTAAAAAAAAAAAAAAAAAAAAAAAAAAAAAAAAAAAAAAAAAAAGATGAAGTCAAAGAATTTGGTGGTCCCTGTTCCACGTGCTTGTTTTGTTTGGGCCGAATGAGATCATTTAAATCTGAGCGATAACGCACATCGTATTGCAAACTGTTTTTACGGCATACTGCATCTCCATCTATCTCTTTCCTCCGTGAATAATAGTTAATTTTATTTTACCCAAGATCTTTTTATTCCAGCATCTTTGTTTTCGATAAATGACGTCTAATTCACCTGCTATGCGTACTTACTCAAAACTTTTCATCTTGTTATATTAAGAAATACTCGAGAGTTTTCTTTTTATTTTTAATATGCCGCCATATTAATTTTTCTATTCTTAATTTTATTTTTCATTTTCATGTTTCACGACAAAACATTGTTTAAAAGAATATATTATTCCGGGTTTTGATTTTCTTGGCAACAATTAAAGAAATATTGGTAAATGTTATGGGAAAATGTTACGTTATTCTCTATGAAAACAATGAAATTTTGTATTTTTAAGCAAAATATTTCAATAAAATAAATAAAATAAATGAAATATTGCCTATTTTTATTTCTGGGCTAAAATCCTTCTATATGCAAAGATACAAATGCATTAATTCATCTGTTTTGACGTTGGCTTTACTCAAGCATTATACACGCAATTATACTAATATTATTAGGACCAAATAAGTTGCTAGGCAACAGAGAAAGAAAAGGAAAAAAATGAAATATGCATTATGTCAATTTGATAAAACAAAATCCTTTATATTATTGGAAAACATGCATAAAATTCCCCCCAATATTATAAACCTAATTAAAAAAATCTCGCAAATATATTGACATAATTTATTGGAATAATTTAATAATGTTATTAAAAATTTCAGCATCAAAAATTTACCATTTAAATCAATTTTTCATATGAGCCATTTCTTTCAACAAATGAAAATCTGAAAATCGTCTGACTTGCCATTGAAAAGCATTATAGAGCAAAATATAATGTTCCATATTTCCCGAACGAATGAACCAAATTTAACCAAAAACTATACAGCTAAGTCCGGGTACCTCATCAACATGCCCAGTGAATTTCAAGCCGATCGGATGCTTTTTGCGGCAGTTATCGCGAAACAGACAGACAGACTAACAGACAGGCAGACTAACAGAAACGAAAACTTTTCGTGTCCCCACAGTAAGCCTTCACTGACGTTTCGGCAATTATTTACTAATTAATTTAATCAACTATCATCATTTTTGGGAAGATATATTAAATGAAGTATTTATCCAATTATTATTTTATTAAATTTCATATGTGACTACATCATATATAATATCTATTTTCAACAATCAACTTCTATTATTTTTGTTTTAAGGGACTAGAAAATGAAGTTATTTATATTATTTTCATATGAGTATAATTGCATCAAAATAAATATTTTTTTTTATCAATCAACTTTTTCTTAGAGGGACTATATAATGATGAAATTTAAATTTTTGTTATCTTTCTATAAGTTAAATTAACAAAGAATTAATTTAATTAATTCGAGTATAATTATTATTTTACTATAATTATCATTTGACTATATTTATCCGCTCATTATTTTAATCAATTTCATATAAGTTTAATTATCCACACACTGTTTTTTTAAACAATTTCATGAGAAAAAAATGATTTTTTTTAATAAACTTGTGTTTCATTTTCCGTGTGTTGCGATTCACAAGTTTGAAAAATAACTATCATGATGAAATATTCATGCTAACAATTATCATGCTTATCGGTTTAATCATCAATTTGAAAAATTTACTTGATACCGATTTTTAACTGAAACCGTCACTGATTTGAATTCATATGAGTATAATTATTCACTATTTATTTTAATCAATTTCATTTGAGTCTAATTAATTTAATTAATTTGATTAATTTGAGTATCATTACCATTTGACTATATTTATCCACTCATTATTTTATTCCATTTCATATAAGTATAATCATATTTCCACTATTTATTTTAATTAATTTCATGTAATAAAATTATTATTTGTATTGAACTTGTGATTCACTAAACGCATGTTGCTATTCTCAAGTTTGAAAAATATCTAACATGATGAAATATTCATACTAGCAATAGTCATGCTTTTCGACTCAATCGGCAATTTGAAAATTTGGTCGGTCTCGATTTTTAATAATTGTGATCGTTTCTAACTGAAACCGTCACTGATTTGAACTTAAGTTAATAATCGTTTGAAATCAACTCAATCAGTTTACTGTTGACTTTTGTCCAGACTACACCACATACTGTTTACTATTTAAAATGGCTTGTGAATTAAATATGCTGAAAAGATCCCCCTCTGAAGTGAATTGCGTAACAAAGTATCAACGTTTAGAATCATCTTCGGATACTTGTAAAAACGAATTAAATCTCCCAAGTTTAGAGTTTTGTATTTCAAACGAGAACTGTTCATCATTATTACCAAACAAGGATTTTCATGCTGCAGAACCCAAGATCGATATGGATTCGACGACCCCAATATTCTCTCAAAATGATGACGACACAACTTCTACTCTGAGTATTTTGGACACTATTTTTAGTGACTTGGATTATAAAAGTTTGGAATCCTTCATTTCTCCAAGTACCTCAATTTCACTGTCACAAGAACCAACAAATGCTGTTTTGAATGCAGTACAAGGCCCCTTCATGAAATACATCTCCAAAAGCGAACTTCGCAATTTTAATGTGATTGAAATCAAGCTGAGTGATTGAATTTATTTAATTTTAAAACAACACATCAAACAAAAATTTGTGTATATTGGAGAGCTTAAACGCAATGCGATTACTAATGAAGAAATGATGACGACATATAGACTTTTTATGAACATTAATGCGTGGTATTAATTTCAATCGAAACATTTTGCTTTTAATTTGAAATATAAATCCTCGTCATTTATTGCTAATAATAATACTGTGTTGGTAATGAATCATAATAATAACACTTTGCGAATTAAAAACGTGAAGAATTTTTCACATTTTGACTTAAACGATTGCCAGTTAAAAAAATTTGAAATATAAAGTTTTTCATTTTAACAAGAAGCTTTTCCAACACATGTATGCAAATTATCTACCACGCATAATTAAGCAAAAATGTACACTAGGTGACGTAACAACCGAAAATAAATGTATAGGATGTATTTTTGAACATGAAAGTTTGAGCCTTCATACATGTTTCACATTTAATAATCGCAAACAGTCTAATCAGCTAGGGGACATGGTATTAATGTTAGTGAATTTCGATTATGTTGTATCTATGTTTTTAAACGGAACTGGATGTATTAGTTAAAGCTTTTTTTGTAACATCAATGTAGAAAACTTACGAAATGAATTGTTTAAATAATAAATTTTGTTGTTGTGTTTGTTAAATGTGTATGTTTATTCATTTAGTCTATCTTTTAATTATGACAAACTATACTGGAAAAAGAAATCAACAATTACCTAATCATAATATATATGTACAAGTTTTTATTTTTAAATTTAAAATGAATTCCAAGTTATTATTTTTTTAATAATGAAAACAAAAGGTTTCTACTTTTGCAATTTCATAAAATTATTTTTTAAGATGTTTATAAGTTAAAAATATTTTTTGAAATAAATTTCAAATCTAGTTGAAATATATTTTTTAGTTTTTCAATTTTAGAAAAAAAAGTTTTCACTTCAAATTAAAAATATATTTTGAAATAAATTTTTTTCAATTCAAATGAAAATTAAATTTAAAATTTTAAATTTTCAGATGTAAAACATTTTTAACTAATTAAAATTTTTTAATTAAACTCTTCATTGTAGAAATTTTTTATTCATGCTTTCATGTTTGCATACTACATATAGATATGTTGTATATTCTATGTTTTATGTAAGAACAATTATTTTATTAGTTTTAGTTATTAATTTAGTTATTTATTAGTTTTCAATTTAAAAAAATAAAAATTTTATTAGTTTTACAATTTAAAAAATTAAAAATTAGTTTTATCAGAAAATATTTTATCAGTTTTAAAAAATTACAAAAAAGTTTTATAGATTTTTTTTTATATTTTGCGTTTTACAATTTCAGAAAAAAATTATAAAAGGTTTTAAAATTTTTCATTAATTAAAAATTTTTTTTATTAAACAATTCATTATATAAATTTTTAAACATGCTTTCATACTACATATAAATATGCAGTGTGTTCACATTTTTACATATCAAATTGTAATAAATTATATACTATGTAATATAGTGTATACTATTTTTCATATAAGAACAAAGATTTTTCTAGTTCAAAATGATTTACAAGTATAGAAAAATATTATATTAGTTTTCCAATTTAAAAAAAAAAAATGAAAAAGTTTTCTTTTTAATATTTTTAAGTTTTACAATTTAAAAAATTAAATAAGTTTTCTAAAAATATATATATTAGTTTTACAATTTAAAAAAGGATATATATTTATGTTATTTGTTTTCAGTTGTTTACAAGTTGGAAAATATGAGTTATTGATGTTAACATAGTATCTATTTATATATAACATAATATATATCACATAGTATATATCACATAATGTGTATGTATAAAAAAGTAGATAGTTATATATCACATAATGTATATGTATAATATATATAACAAAGTAGATAGTTATATATCACATAATGTGTATCATATATGACTAATCGTATACTATGGTCAACTTAAGAATAATCATTTTTCTAGTGTAAAATTAATTATAAGTTTTTAAATTATTTTTTTAATCAAGCTTTTGTTTTCCCTTAACTACCTTATTTCGTCAATCTCTAATTTTTACATGTACATTTTAATACAAATTCATTTATATACAAGTAATAGAATGATATCTACTTACAAATAGCATCGACTTAAAAACGGTGTTTGTCATGACTCGCTCTTAGAGATGAAATGCTTTCCTGAAGTTAACAAACAATATGTTTGTATAGTCACGTGACATCCGTAAACATCTGATAAAACCGATAGTATGTTTGCCATTTCCAACTCAGTCTTCAAATGTGTTGGTTCGTTAAATTTAGTGTCTATATTCCTTCATATTAAAAAAGAAACTATACAGGGTGCAATATGTTATCTATCGCCGACCTTTAATTTCTCAACCGTTGGTCGTAGACATATAGTTTCAAATACAAAAACGTTTCAAATGAGGTAAATATTCATGTTGTGGCATTATTTAAAGTAAAAAATCAATTTTATAAAAATTACTAAATCTAACTTTTTATACGGTCCCCCGGTCCCTATAGTTATATTTAGTAAAAGTTTACACATATCATAACACATATAACACAAAAAGTTTGACATCTGTACTACAAAACTTGACAAAGTTATTAAAATTCAAATTTTGAGATTTTTGCACATGATTTTGTCGTTCATTGAGGAATCAGTTAAAAGATGAATTAAAGAAATTCGAGATCAAAATCAGGGTGCTATGCCCTTTTTACGGTGAAACCACCTTTAGCCGGTATTGCCAAATCGGGGTATCACCGAAGGGGGTTATTTCATCTGAAAATTTCCGCTGACTTTTAGGGGTCGTATACAAAGCGAAGAATGAAATATCGAAATTAAACAGAAAAATAATTAATTAATTGCTCTATATAAACTCTATTCCTGAATTAGAAATTTCTCAGCTCAGTGGAAAATAAATTTTGCACTATTTTTTCTTCACAACACACAGTGTAATTTTAATTTACTCTTGGATAAAGTTTCAAAAGCAACGTAAACTCAAATTCAAAATAACTGAATTATTACTTTCTATTATTTGCAGCAAATCTGCATTTATTGTTTATACAAGATAAATTTCCTATTTTTCAGGATTCATTTGCTAGCAAAACTGAATTAAAATTGTAATTCACGTGTCACTTTTGCTTTTCAAATAGGCATCCCTTCAGCACGCAAATAACACATAAATTATTTTATATCTGATATATAGTATATATTTTCTATGTGGATTGGAAAATATCCTTACCCACCCTATTTCACTGGAAAATATATTTTTGCACTATATTTTCTTTACAACGCACAACATAATTTTAATTAACTCGTGCATTAAGTTCCGCAAGCAAGGTAATATCAAATTCTAAATAAGTGAACAATAACTTTCTATTAATTATGACACGTGTGTTTATAGTTGATGTAAGATAAATATTCTATTTTTGTGGTTTCATTTCCTATCAAATACGAATTAAAATTTTTATTTAGGTGTACTTTGTTTTCAAATATGAAAGAATATAACACATAAATTTAATTATTTTGAGTCTGATGTACAGTGTTTGTTTTCGGTATAGACTGGCAAAAGTTCATACATAACGCCACATACATTAATACCTTTTTAAATATATATGTATGGTAGATAAGTACACTTGCATTCTGTTTTCATATATACGCCTATTTCCTCTCTCATACCTTAGTTGACATTAATTAATCTTACATTATACCAAAATTAAATTTATGTTGGACGATATTACATTACTGATTGAGGAAAAAGAAATTACTCTACTACACGAAGTTACAGTTACTCAATCATTATTTCTAGCTTAATTTTAAACGCAAGAACGAAGCATAAATCGAATTCGTGCGTCATGCATAGATTATTAAAATCTTTCCAACATTATTTTGCGCATTCCTGTAAAAGAACTAAAAGCGTAATGCATAGCGTCTTCAACAGAGAACATGTTGCAGCAAATAAATTTTCAAATTTCTAATGTTCTGATATAAGTAGTTTTCATGTCTAACTTAAAAGTAAATTAATATAAAAATCAGAAATTTTGACTAATTCGAATATCATTTAATTAATTTTACATACTTCTGACATCATGTATAATTTAAAGGATAAAAATAGGAAAATATTATTACGTCCATGATTTTATAAAAGGAGTAAATGACGAGTGTTAAGTAGAGTAATTGAGTTTTAATAAAAGAAAAATTATTTCTCTAATTGTACAATATGTGCATGGCATCGCCTTTTGCACAAAGAATTAAGTTGTCGGATACCACAATGTGCTGCAAGAGACCATACCTCAAAACAACTTTTATTCCTGCTTATTGGACGAACTTAGCAGTAGCACTAAAAGAATTGAGAGGCAAGACAGCTACAGAACATTACCTTGTTTCTGAAAAAACTCATTCAACGCATTATGCCCCTTCACACACACACACACACACATTTAAGTCATCAATAACCATTGCCCCCTCCAGGCTTCTCGTCTTTCTTAGGGCTTCGATTTTAATTTAATGTGTACAGTGGCGCCTTTATTTGACTGGAAAAATTTACCTTACTACGGAAAAAGTCACATATCTCTCGGATGTTCTGATATAATATTATAGTCTTCCGAAGTTTTGTACCTCTTACAAACAAGCAAGTACTTGATTTGGTATTAAATAAACCTCTTTTTCCCCAATGTAAAAGTTAATTAAATGTTAAACTAAGAAATGATATACTGATATTTTCCGGATTTTGAATATTTGATGATTATTTGTTGCTATGATGCGACTGGTTTATGGATGTCAGTGTCACCCATAGGTAACATGCAGTTAAAATTAGTTTTTTATTACTCTTTTTTGGTGAATACGTTAAAATACCAGCTATGAATTTGAAAAAATATATAAGCTTTCTTATGGATGTTGCGGTGTTAAAGTCTGTATAATAGGGTGGAGTGAAAAAACCGAAAATCAGAAAATCAAAATGTAATACCGCGAAAAAATTGGATATGCTCCTCAGTAATAAAACTGCACTTTTTTTTCGAAATCTCCAAAATTTTTCGAAATTTTCTGGTGCCCCGGGGTCCCCCAATTTTTGCCAAACTCGGGAAAAATGTTATAAATAGAAATAAAGATAAAGTTGGAAAATAAAAATGTCATACCGCGAAAACGTTGTGTATAGTACATAGTAATATGCCTGCACAGCTTTTTCGAAATCACGTTTTAACTTCTAGTGCCCCCGGTTCCCCCAAATTTTGCGAAATTCGTCAAAAATGCATTGTGCAACTTATAAATCGAAATATGGAATCGAATAAAGATGGAAAGTAAAAATGTTATACCACGAAAAAGTTGCGTTTTGTCCGTAGTAATGTCCTTGCACAGTTTTTTAGAAATCACGTAATATCTTCCAGGGCACCGGTCATTCGAAAATTCGAAAAAATACTCCGTAAATTTCCCTTTATCTGTTGTACATACTATATAATAAAATGCACACAAGAGCATGAGTGCAATAAAGAAATTTTATCTGTGAAAATTACACAAACAATTAAAGTTCAAGAATGAAAACAAACATTTAAACCTGTTAAAGGAGTTCAGAAAATGTAAAGCTCTATTACATGAGTTCGTGCTAGACGGAAGAAGCAGGAGACCATACAGTTACAGTGGGTCGAATGGAAAAATGTTGGGCAAGTGTGAATCGCTTCCCATCGTTTCTTTCCAGACGATAGATATTAATTATAACCTCGAAACTGTTATTGACGATCTCAGTACCGATCAATAACACCTGAAGGAAATGAAACTATCTATTAAGACAGAAAGTTGTTCGTAAGACCTTGAAATAGATTTCCTGTTAGACTTTCACACAGCAGATGGTTTACCACCTCCAACAGAATTTTGAGACTCTATGTGGCAACTCCGGATCCAACGTTAAATTGGAGCTTGCTGCCAAGGTATGCACAAGTACATGGTTTGCAATTAAGTGCAAGCCATCTTTGGGAAATTGTTTTTTTTTTTCAGGAATATGCCCCAGGTAGTTAAAGTTGTAATTGACCTAGTATTCCAATGCAATCCCTTTTTTGCCCATCCGGAAAATCTGCTGATTGGCATGGTAAGTGATGATCGGAAACACATCCGCGAGCTAGGATATATTTCGTATAATCCTTAAAGCGCGAAGTGCGAAAACCAGTGGAGAAGTCAGACAGTTCCAAGTTCCTGCAATCAATTTTAGAGCGGCAGATTATAAAGATCAGATTCAGTGGGATAAGGTAGAAGTTACGGAACCACCTATTTTGACTAATCTTTCATACGATGATTTAAAGACGTACATTGACAAATGTGATCATGAAGGTATCATTTCGCTTTCTGAGTTCCCATGCCACACTTAAATTGTAGAAAGGTGTGTCAGAGTGGTCATTGAAGCTGACGCGACAGCTTGTGGTGAAAGCGACAGTAATGGTTTCATAAGATCTCGATTACAATCAAGACACATTATGCCATATTATGAGACTAAGTCAGATTGTAAGGTTACAAAACTCTAAAAGGACCAACAAGCAACACAAAGCCGAAAATTTCGAATAATTAGAGTTTTGTTTTGAAGAGCACGAACTGATTTAATTAGACTTTAAATTGTTTGGAGACTTTTAACATGTTTAAATGTTTGTTTTTCATTCTTGAACTTTAATTGTTTGTGCACTTTTCACAGATAAAATGTTTTTATTGCTCTCTTACTTCTTGTGTGATGCATTCTATTATACATGTATATAAATAAAAGAAATTTACGGTATTTTTATTCAAAATTTCGAATGACCGGGTCCCTGGAAGATTTTATGTGATTTCGGAAAAACTGTGCATGCATATTACTACGTACCATTGGCAACTTTTCTGCGGTATGTCACTTTTATTTTCCAAGTCTATGTTTATTTCGATTTATATGTTGTACAAGGCATTTTTGACGAATTTCACAAAACTTGGAGGGACTGGAGCCACCGGAAGATAAAACTTGATTTCGAAAAATCTGTGCAGGCATATTACTACGTACCATACACAACTTTTCCGTGGTATGACATTTTTATTTTCCAGCTTTATCCTTATGTCGATTTATATCTTCTACAAGGTGCTTTTGACAAATTAGCGAAAATTGGGGGGGAGCCCGCGGTACCGGATGATAAAATGTGATTTTAAAAAACTGTGCAATTTTATTACTGAGTACCATGACCAACTTTTGCGCGGTATTACATTTTGATTTTCCGATTTTCGGTTTTTTCACTCCACCCTACTGTATAATTATGCCTGCAACATAGGTTAAATTAAAACGTCGGCAGCGTGCTTTTTGTTACTGCTGTTGTTGTTCTTTGTAACGGTAGTTGAGCGTTGATTTTGAAAATACAATGTTGTCATTTCTGTATTGTATATCTGTGTATCTAAAACTAAAACTTCTCTAAATCTAAACGGAAAAGTAAAATAATAATAAAAAATATAAAAAATAAAATAAATGACCAAGTTGAATGTTATTAATTTTAAAATATCTGTGAAATTTGAAGCGACCAAGAATTTCCCTCGACAAAAAAGAAAAAAAAAATAGCATTTTTTATGCTGATTTTTTTGACAGAAACAAAAAACCTTTTGAAGACCCTTCATCATACAAATTAATATAAAAAATTCCAAACTTTTAGTTCTTTGAAAAATATGTTCTTTCGAAAATATGTTTTGTTTTTAAGAAAGATTTTGAAATTATATGACACTTTCAGAAATTTTTACGTAATACTATATAATTATCTAGAAATATATTAAACATGCAATTTAAATTGGGGATTTATATTTGATTTATTATATACGCAAAACACTCGCTAATTATCTTCAAGTATTTTTCAATGTCTCAATATTTTTATTCCTTTTTAAATTCCTAATCAGATAAATTAATGGCCTTTAATAAAATGTTTTATACTGTTTTATAGCAATACTCAGATGTGCAATTAAAAAAGAATGATTAAATTTTATTGCATTTATTTAGCCGTATATGTATTACAAGACTTTTTTTTAAAATTCCAATCTGTGCGTTAATTTCCTATATATAGAAGTCTCATTAAACAGAAAAACAAAATATCTTTCTATGAAATTCCTAATTAAGGTTTTTCTTTATTTTATTCGAGTAAGACTGCACATAAAATTTTTTTAATAAAATTTTGCGGAGTTGTTTTTATTTATTGATCGGTTTTGCATGAGAATGTGGAATATATTTATGATATATTCGGTAAACATTCCATAAGGGTACCTTACTTTGTAGTTAGGAAAAATAAGAAAAATCAATTCCATAAGCGAAACATTTCATAAAATAATTTATTTCTCTTTTCATGGTATTTAAATTTCATAGTTTAAAATTTCGAATATATATGAAACGTTGTATAAAATCCTTGTCAAATTAGTGAAAGATTGTAGTTGAATGCATTAAATTCCTACAATTCTGCCGGCTGTGTGACAGGTTGTGTTATTTTTGCAATCGACAACTCCAGTCAACGGCATGGATTTATAATCATTAATAGCTGAGATCGGCTAAGTCTAAATGAAACACATGTATTTCTTTTGCAGTCGTATTATTAATCCGATGGGCAGGGCATACGTGTAGCAAAGCAATGGATTTACCTATCCGGTAGTTTCTCCGGAAAAACGGAACCAATTGTCATTATACAGCTGCTATCAGATTCACCAACTTTTCGAGCAATTTTTGAGCCAACTCTTGATTTTCTCCACCTTTTCGCGAAATATTGTCTCAACACCCAATGTGATAGCAACCAGCAATATCCCCAACTTTTTATCCACAGCACTAAAAAAGTCTGCGCTAGCCGCGACTCCCCCCCCCCCCCCCCCCAACGTCCAATATTTCAGCCAATCAGAGAACAGCAATTGATACGAAAAGGCGATAAATATTAACGGCTGGTATTAGCAGGACTCATTTTCCTCCAACTTTAGACACGACAATTGTAACCTTTTGCTCCCTTTGAACGGGAAAAAGTTAGGGTTAAAATCGGCTGAAACGTTGGTTGCTAGAAAAGTTGATTAATCTGATAGCAGCTAAATTTTTATTCCCAAATTATGAAATCGTAAACAATTCCCACAATTTGAGAAACTTCATAGATCTCTCAGGCTGGAGCATGAATTACTACATCATGCAGGTCTTAAAAAGCAAATTTACAATTCTACTAGACTGTTAGACATCGGATAACATAACTGGAAGCACTGAAACAAGACAGAAATCTGAGCTCCGAAGTCACGGCATCTGGGTTTTGTTAGCACTCGCGTAGAGTGACAGATTTCGACGTAATACAGAAACGAATCAATCCGTGACCGGCGGGTGCACTTCGAGCAGCGGTAGCTAAACTAATGGTGTGAGATAGGGAGTGGTTTAGGAGAATGGATCCCAGATCTGGTAATGTAGGGATTTTATGGTAAAAATTCTAGCGTCTCAAAAGCGCGGGAAAATAGATTCGTGGAATTTAAGATGAGAAATAAAAATAGCAAAATGTCCTTTAATAACATTCGAAAATAAAAACTAGCTCCTCTCAGAATATTATAGCTTCGGTAGCTAATAAAAAAATATAAATGAATTAAAAGTTTTAGATTAAGATTTCGAATATCATAATTATTAATATACGCGTTTTAGATTTAAAGGAAATTAGCTGCGAATAAATAATCGATATTAGTTAGAAATATGGAAATAACGAATATGCCGGAAACTTGGAATAATTTAAATGAATATTGTAAAGTAAAAGTTTTATATAACAAGTATTTGTAGATCGAAAAATATAAAATTTCTCTTTATAAAATTCTGATAAAGTATGATACCCAAGATAAGCTTCATAAACGAAAAATATCTGAAGGAGTAAAGGAGAATTGAAAAAAAAATGCACTTATCGACTGATTTTCTTTGTTTGCCAGAGTAGTTTAGATTAATTAATAAATTTAAGTGGGGATTTAGTTATTGCTTTCAAATGACGATAAAAAGTCTTATCGTTTATGATAAGATTACCTTGATCGCGGAAAGGAACCAGAATTGTAACAATTGTTCTGTTGAAGGTTAGGGTTATAAAAAAGTCCTCAATCGCCACAATTTCATTTTTTAAAGGGCTGTTATATCTGTGTATAAGCATAGATGTAAGAAATGTACTATCATATATGGTGGGAATAAATTGATTAATATTCAACTTGTAGGTGCGGTAGGTACAGACGGAAATCTTTCTAACGAGGAAGGTTTTTGAAATCCCACAGAGTGATTTTCAATACAGTTCATTCTTTCTAAGGCGAAATAATGTCTGCGATGAAAACTTTTCTCAGTATCGATCGATCCCGCTTTAGTTTACTGTACGTATGTATATCGGTTCACAGTCTGCGTTAAATTGTCGTCTCCGATTCCCGGAAGACAGTCACCGGATTCACAAATATGTTCTTCAAATATATTCAGGATTAAATTTAATTTTCAGAATATCATACTTGATAATAATTTCTCATCAACAAATGAATTCCGAAAATTCCATCTATAAATGTTGCCAGCTGTATTCCAATCTCAGTGGAAGAACCTTGCAGTCTCTCGAAAAGTAATATTCTTAGCAGAAAGGAAGAATTCATCACCATATCCAGCGATTTCTACACTACTACCTTTAAATATCTACCTGCTTCGAGCTCTCACAGTAGATAAATATATTAAGGTTATGGAGCGCATTTTGTTCAGAATTTCTTTACAGACAGAAAATTTAGAAGAATGCCTACAATAATTTTCATCAAGAGTAGGAATATGCCTAAATGAAAAGGCGATCTTGAATATAAATCCTCTACCGCTTATCTAAATGATAGGTGATCTAAAGGAAAAACGCACGGTCTTTTGATTAAATTTGTTTCTTGAGAGAATATGTAACAAATAAAAGCTAACTAAATGAAGGTTGTTCTGACGTGATGTTCAATATGGCGTGATATATTCGTATGATGCTCTCAGAAAAGTATTTCCTATCCTTAGCTTTAAAAGTACTGAACGGTAGAGGAGTACTGAGGGGCTTCCTAGTTGATGGCAACTTAACATCCAGTCTAAAGTTTGATCGTATTGTTATATTTTGAACCATTGGGTATATGTAGTTTTAAGCCAGGGCTGCGGAGTCGAAGTCGGAGACGTGGAGTCGTAGTCGGAATCAGGCCTATTTTTGAGCGAAAGAGTCGGAGACGGATTTGTTAAAATTACCGCAGTCGGAGTCGCCCATTTTTCCCACCGACTCCGCAGCCCTGTTTTAAGCTACTTAAATAGTAAATGGCAACAAAATAAAAAATATATGAATTCAAAATTTTAATAAAATATAAAAGATTAAGACTGAAAATTAAAAGTGAAAAAATTTAAGTCCAGGTAAGATTAAAATGTAAAATATTAAAATATATATGAATGAAAGGGGTTAGAGTATAGCTGTAGTTACGAAACTACTAAATTGCTGTCAAAGTTAATACAACACTGTAGGCTGCCAGGAAGCAAATCTTCTAAGAACATGATGTGGACATCTCAGAGTTCAAAACTTCGTGCTGACGCTATCAAGGCTATGTTAGCAGTCCTAAGTAACTTTGTCATAATTTGTCAAGAATATACAACAAAACTGGAGTAAAAAATAAGCTATTCTTGACAAGGTGCACTCTTCGGAATAATACAACTATTTTAAAACGAAAGTAAATCTTAATATGATTATAGTTGTTTTAATGTATTACTTTAGTATAACAGCAAATCTCCTATTAAACTATCATTTGGAAAGAATATGGAAAGCGCCCTCGAAATCATTGCAGAAAATCTCTCGTAATTTTATATTAGACTCATTTTTCTGAACAATTCTACACCAAATCCAAAAAAGTTATCCTTGAAAAATTCCATCTTCTGAATCAAATTTTTATTTAGAAATTAACTTTAGTTAAAATTCAATTTGAAATAATTGACACTTTGTCCAAAAATCCACTTGAAATTTAATTCATTCCTAATCCAGTTAAGACGTGATTCAGTTTTACTAGATTTTCTTCTCAAACATATAATCGCATGATGTGAATAAGTACAGTAAAATTTAAGAATTTGAATTACTTTGTTATGCATTGTTACGCCATCAACATTTTATCCGATGCCTTTTAATTCTACGAAACTCTCTTGCGAATAAAGACGAGATAGCATTAAAAAGATAATGCGGTTTTATTTAACTTCGTTAAAAAAAATATTATTAAACACTTTTACAACAAAGAAGGAAAAAATTCAGAATAAAATTTATTTTCCTACAAGAATGCTTTTATGTGGTGATCAATTATCCATGGAATTTCTTAAAAGACGCTATTTTGAAATTAAATATTTCGTTGATTATAATAACAACAAATATGAAATAAAAAATATGCTTATCAGATAACTCATAAATTTATTATAGAGTAATTATAAAAATATCTTTATTTTTTGTCAATATATGGTATCAAATTGATAAACAAATCTCAAATTGACTTCAAAATGTCAATATGTAAGCATTTTTTCCGTATTTCAATTGTTAAATAAAATACAAATAATACACTGAGACGCCTTTGATGTAGTTACCGACACTTTGATGTGTCCTAGCATCACCGATTGAAGAAAATTTGAATTTTTTAAATATGCATATAAAACTTATGAATTACCTGTTAAGTATTTGACTTAGTATTTATCTTGATATTTATGATAGTTAATAAATTATTGCATAAGAGCAAAATACGTTTCAATATATTTAAATTCTGCACATTATAAAATATGAAATAAAAAAAATATCAGTTAAAACTCTTTTTCTAAAATATTATCAAAAAACATTAAATAAATTAATTTCTTCAGAAGAATTTCTTATTTCTTATTTATTTTTCTAAGAGCATAAAAAATATTGATAACTTCGATAAAGGAAATTTAAAGTATTCTATGAATTTGTTGCATAAGAAAAATGAATAATTTGAGCATATTACCACCATATTCATTTCGAACTCTGAATGAAAAATTTCCTTTAGGGTATGAATTTGTGGATAAATGCAATTTTAATTTAATTCTTATTATAAGCATCAATAGATAAATAAACATACTTCCGGGAAGTTTCATGAAACTTATTTGCCTTGGGCAAATATTGTAAACAGATGTATTTGTTCATTGCTAGAGAATTTACAAATTCAATATATAAAGAATGTCATTTTCACTGGAGTGAAACATATCAAAATTATATTTTTATTACAAAGAAATAAACCAGTTATAAAATTCATGCTTGTAAAATGTAGAATAAAAAATGTACAATAGATGCTTGTTTTTACGAACTCGCTTAGACTGGGAAAATAGTTCGTTAAATCGAGAATTCATAATTTAGAAGACATCTAAAATTATTTGCATTATACTATAATGTTATCGATACATGTTAGACAATCGAGGGTGGTTCAATAATTATTTTCTCTAGTATGTATAAAAATTTACATCTAATATGATTTATTTACCAATTAGAATATTTGTGTTAAAATTAATCTAGTGTATAAAATATTTGTACTGCGATGGGTTGATGTGGAATATTAAAGCCTAATGTCTTAGATAGCTATATGCTCAATTTCAGAACTCTAGTTGCTATATTAACATATTTTTTTCGTTTTACGTGTGAAAGTAGCACCTAGTTTGAAACGGGGGAGGGGGAGGCTGGTTTGGAGCTTATGGGGCCTGGCCTGAAACAGTTCTGTGATAGATTTTTGACAGTGGAGGAGGCATGGCTACATCACTATTATCCCGAGTCCAATCGACAGTCTCATTCACTGTCACCCCACCCCCACCCCCTTTCAAGCTAGGTGCGACCACTCACACCAAAAAATAATAAAAATATATTAATATAGCAGCTACAGTTCTGAAATTAAGCATATAGCCCATTAAGACATTTGGCTTCAATATTCCACATGAACCATCACAGTACAAATATTTTATACACATTCTGGACAATAATTACTGAACCCCGCTCGTACTATTCTGTGCTTTTAACTATATTAAGAATTATTTTCATTAATATTACTTAATAAATGATATGCATGCTATTAAACAAGCAAGAAATATTAAATATTCGTAGAACGTATATATTTTTAATAAGATTAAGTACCAAAATGGTTACTTATATTTGTATGCTTTAAAACAATATGTTATATGTTGAACAATAAATGACTTCATTTTCTCTAACTTTTGCAAGCAATTCACAATTAGTGCTGGACTCAGAAAAAACGTCCAAGTCCTAATAGTTATTCAGCAGCCTGTTTCAAAATCGCTATCAGGATTATTTCATTTTTTTAGATCATAAAGTTATATTTCACTTTCATTGGTAAGTTTTCTAACAATTGCATCGTCCAATATTTCTTCCGTGCAGATGGCATTAGAATTAGAATTTAAAAGTCCTGTAATGAAATTTTTTGTAGCTTCTTTTATTGTGGAGAAATTCATACATCCGCAATTCATTTTCACTAAATTCAAAGAACGTATTGTATTTCAATTCTTGGTATGTCTATTTCTTTAGTAAAGGCTCCGTGTAGAAAGACATCTGGTTTTTTAGGAATAAAACCAGGTTTTTTGGGGAATAAACCTGGAAATAAAATGAGTCTATTGGAAATAAACCCGGAATAAACCGGTTTCTTGCAACTCTAATAATGCTATTTATGTTCCAAAAAAGGATTACACTTTGCCAAAGCGAACTTTTATGTGTTGGGTTGAAACTGTAGATCATGCTCTGGTCCATTGTCTATAAAAATCAATTTTCATTTAGTGTAAGATACTCCAAGAACGTTCCCTGGCAACAAGAGTCATCTATATGTGCAATACGATTGTTCCCGATTAGAAAAGTCCTTCCGGCCAGTGCCGGGAGGAAGCGGTAGCTTTCATATTCCTTATTTTTAAAATGCAAGCTTATATTTTTCAAACACACGAAGCTCAATTTAGTGGAAACCGATTATAGGAGGCTCAGTACTAATTTTTATCAATACTAAATCATTATGAATGACAATTTCGCGAAATTATTCAGCTTTATCCAAGCTGCTTTTATTTAAAGTAACTTATATTTGGTTGCCAAATTCGGCGATATCTTGAAGTTCCTGCCATTTTAAGACAACATGATGGATGAGGCTAACGAGTAAACTTGGTCGAGACCTTAGTAATTCCTGTGCACATGCTAACTCGCATCGGAATCGGTTGATATATACGAGTGCTGTCGCAGGCAAAAAATCAAATTTTTCAAAATGTCACCTACATTAGAAATTCAAACTGCTATATCTGAGCCTTTTTTTTAAAGATAAAGACAAAACAAAAAATGCTCCGGAATCCTTATATCATGGTCAAATACTTATGAAAGAAACCTTTTTCTATTTCTAATTTTTTTGCACCTCACTTTAAATATAATTTTTTATTTAATTTAATGGCCTCCATTTTGAAACAAGATGGCTGATGAAGCTGACCAACGAACTTAGTCGAGACATTACGATATACTATCCACATGCCTTCTTATATGGAAATAGGTTAATAAATACGCGTGTTATCACGTGACAAATATGAGATCGTTTCAAAATGTCAGCCATGCTACAAATTAAAAGTGCTATAATTCAACCATTTTTTAAGATATATACGAAACAAAAACTGCTCAGGAATCTTTGTATCAAGGTCAAACACATAAAATAATCTTTTTCATTTTTCAATTTTTTGATAACTCATTTTAAATTTAAAAATTAATTTTTTTTAAATGGTAACCCTTTTGAAACAAGATGGCGAATGAAGATGGCCAACGAACTTGGTCGAGACATTGGTATGCACTATGTACACACCAAGTTACATCCAAATCGGTTCATAAATACGCCTGTTATTGCGTGACAAAAATCAGGTCGTTTCAAAATGTCAGCCACAATGGAAATTCAAAATGCTATAACTCAGCCATTGTTTTAGATATAGACGAAACAAAAACTGTTCCGGAATCTTTGTATTAAGTTCAAACACATACAGAAAAAGTCCTTCTCATTTTCCAAATTTTTAGTACTTCATTTTAAATTTTAAATTAAAAAAAAATTAAATGGCAGCCATTTTTAAACAAGATAGCGGATAAAGCTGGCGAACGAACTAGGTCGAGACTTTGGTACGTATTATGTATACACCAAGGTATATCCAAATAGGTTCATAAATACGACTGTTATCGCGTGACAAAAATCAGGTCATTTCAAAATATCAGCCAAGCTAGAAATTCAAAGTGCTATAACTCAGCCATTTTTTAAGATATAGACGAAACAAAAACTGCTCCGGAATCTTTGTATCAAGGTCAAACACATAAGAAAAAAATATTTTTCAATCTTCAATTTTTTGTTACCACATTTCAAATTTCAAATTTTTTTAATAATTTAAATGGCCGCCATTTTGAAACAGGATGGCGGATGAAACTGGCCAACGAAATCGGTCGAGACATTGGTATGTATTATGTATACACAAAGGTACATCCAAATCGATTCATAAATACGCTGTTATCGCGTGACAAAAATCAGGTCGTTTCAAAATGTCAGCCAAGCTAGAAATTCAAAGTGTTATAACTCAGCCGTTTTTTAAGATATAGACCAAAAAAAATGCTCCGAAATCTTTGTATCAATGTCAAACACATAAGAAGAAAATATTTTTCAATTTTCAATTTTTTGGTACCACATTTCAAATTTTAAATTTTTTTTAAAAATTTAAATAGTCGCCATTTTGAAACAAGATGGCGGATGAAGCTGGACAACGATCTCGGTCGAGGCATTGGTATGCACTATGTATACACGAAGTTACATCCAAATCGGTTCATAAATACGAGAGTTACAGTGTGACAAAGATCATATATATATATAGATAGATAGGTATATATATATATATATATATCAACATTTGGAGAGTGGTTTCGTGGTCTGGGGGTCATGATCGATGAAAATATACCAAATTTTTTTGAAATCGCTTTCCTCCAAACGGCTGTAATAGGTAGCTTTTTGTAATGAAAGCTACCTAAAACTTTGCGCTTCTTTGCTGAAGAGCGGCTATATATATTTCTCAACCACTTTTCGTAAATATCACAAGTAATCCAAATCTTAGTGTTAGTATAGTATGCAGAGGAATGTTTTTGAACAATTTTAAAACTATTGATACATTTTTTTAAACACCTAGGGCTTCAGATATTTTACAATATAAAGCAGAGACAATTTTTGAGATCTTCTCATTTTAGTTGCAATCAAAACTGTAAGTTTCTGTTTAGCTGCTTTCCTCCGAAAGCATTTATTTCCTTTAAAGGTTAATGTTGTCTATGGCAAAATCTTATTATAAAAATGTGGTTTTGCCTGCTATAAAAAAATACCGTTTTCATCATTCTCCCATGGAAAAATAAAACATCAATGAAAAATTAAAAATTAAAAAAAAAAGAAAAACGAAAAATAAAAATTGACAATTTACGGAAAATTCCTTATCCTCAACCTACTTTTAGAAAAATACTAAAATTCAGCTTATTATATCATCAATATAATTCTGAAGTTTCTCTCTGTAAGACATTATTACATGACCTTATTACATGAGACCTTATTACATGAGTTGCCTTATTTAGTTGACTGCTGAATTATGCAAAAAATATTCTATTATCATTCTCATTAATATATTAATACATTTTAGCGCATGCGCTGCTAAAATATATTTCATACAAATGCTCATGTTTTATCAAATATTTAATATACTTATTATACAGGGTGATTCATAAATATCGAAACAATAGGCTATTTCCTTAAATATTGCCCCTAGGCCCATACTTCCAATTGCAAAGTTTCACAAAAAAAGGTGCAAAATTTAATGACATAAGTTGCAACTCCATGGCGGTTCTATTTGAAAAAACTAGGGGGCTCGGCCCCCTACGAGCTACGCTCGCCAACCCCCGTCCAGACACCGCAGACTCTAAATGCACGCTAATGTGATCGGCTTTAAAAAGATTTCGAAAGATTGAATTATAATTTAAAAAACAGTGGCGATCTTCCTATAAACGGATTTCTATTCATTTCTCTTTGATTGGGGAAATTTTAACGCCAAATCCGCTGCGGTACTACTTGATTATCCCGTCGGCTAATTTCGCCAAATTATATAAATCGCCAAACCACTCGCCAAATTATACAAATTGACATAATTTTTATTTTAAATAACGAAAGAACAAATAAATTAGTACAACATTAATAAAAATACAAATAAAACGTCGAAATAAAAATAGCTTGATGACGTGGACACGTGTAACAACATTTCAAAATAAGCTAATATAAAAGGAATTAAGTAAACAGAATCTTTGTCTCCCGGTATTTTTTAACAAAGCGAAAAGAAAGTTCTTTTAAATGAGACATTTTAAATTAATCGTTTTTTATCTGACGTAATTTTGACCAAACTATTCTTTCTCTTTTTAATATTCACGTGAAAATACTTGTGTTAGAACTAAAATATTATTTGCGCTTTCCTAAGAAAAATAGTTGAAAAGTATCCTCCAAAATATCAAATAAATGTCTAGCGCAATTTGTAAATTTAAACCGTTTTGCAACATTATTTTGTGTTCATTTTATGTAATAACTGTAATGTGACGTAAATATGACGTAATTTCTCCTATTTAAGACTTCTAACGCATGTTAATAAATTTATTATTTTACAAATTCCTTTCTCTCTTAAAATTCATGTGTAATTATAGTTTTTATGATGTAATTTTTAATAAGTTCCTGCTTTTTGTACATAATTATTTAATTCTAATTCCAAATGTTTTTTTCTGTTTATAATAGTCACGTGTAAATAAATTTTTAATTTATTACACGTATAAATATATATATATATATTTTTTAAGCACTAGGTGGCTCTGCCCCCTACGAGCTACGCTCGTCAACCCCCGTTCAGACACCGCAGACTCTAACAGCACGCTAATTTGATCGCCTTTAAAAAGATTTCGGAAGATTGAATTATAATTTGAATCTGACAATTATAATCTGACGTAATTTTCACCAAACTCTTCTTTCTCTTTTTAATATTCACGTCAAAATACTTTTGTTAGAAATGAAGTATTATGATCATCTTAAAATTTCAAGTAAATGTCTCGCGCAATTTTTAAATTAAAACTGTTTTGCAATATTATTTTTTGTTCATTTTACGTAATAAGTGTAATATGACGCAAATTCTCCTATTTAGGTCTTTTAACGCATGTTACTGAATTTATTATTTTACAATATTCTTTTTCATTTAAAATTCACGTGTAACTATAGTTTTTATGGCGTAATTTTCAATGAGTTCCTGCTTTTTATATTTTTTGTTTATAATAGTCACGTGTAAAATAAATTTTTAATTTGAAGCAAACATTACTGTTTGCGCTGTTTATACAGCTGGCAGCAGTTTAAATTAAAACAATTTTCTAAAATTTGTAAAAAATATCTCTCGAAATGCTGAAAATTTGAATATAAAATAGAAATATAACCTCGAAAAGTTATTCAATTTAAAAAACTAACTGCAATCTGCACACCGGGAAATTCTGACGCATAAAATGATCTAAAAATGATTAAATTCCTATGTACAGTTTTTGCTCCTATAAAACTTTTTTAATGGAACGATTTTGTCCAACTTTGGCATTAAATATCTCTTAAAATAATTCTTCGATTTGAAAACTGTCTGCATCAGCGTGTTTATCAAACATTTTTCTATAATACTACCGATTTTCATATTTTTGTATGCAAAAGTTTTTTTAATATTAACGAAGAAAGACCTCCGGTCACAAAAAATACAAAACCGGCGGCGGCGGTGACAGCGGTAGTTACTTTTTTTTAGAATAGAGAGAAACATT
The DNA here is from genome assembly GCA_963932465.1 of Maratus speciosus. Lineage (NCBI taxonomy): Eukaryota > Metazoa > Arthropoda > Arachnida > Araneae > Salticidae > Maratus > Maratus speciosus. Next base: position 322,288,805 of record OZ010789.1, read on the forward strand.
ATTGTTTCCGCTGTTTATACAGTTGGCAACAGTTTAAATTAATATCACTTTCTAAAATCTGTAAAAATTATCTCTCGAAATGCTGAAAATTTGAATTTAAAATAGATATAAAACCTCGAAAAATGAGTCAAATTAAAAAAATAATTCAATTCTGCACACCGGGAAATTATAACGTATAAAATGAACTAAAAATTATTAAATTCCGATGTATAGTTTTTGCTACTATAAAACTTTTTTAGTGGAACGATTTTGTCCAACTTTAGCATTAAATATCTCTTAAAATAATTCTTCGATTTGAAAACTGTCTGCATCAGCGTGTTTATCAAACATTTCTGTATAACACTACCGATTTTCATATTTTTGTATGCATTATTTTTCTTAATATTAACGAAGAAAGACCTCCGATCACAAAAAATTCAAAACCGGCGGCGGCGGTGACAGCGGTAGTTACTTTTTTTTAGAATAGAGAGATACGAAAATTAGATTTTATACGGCCCCCGTAGTGTAAAATTTCCAATCAGGAAAACTTTCCTTATCCATTCCTGAATTAAACACAAAAAATTGCATCTTCATATCTGAAAAACTCGCAGAGTTATGGCCGTTTAAATAATTCATAAGGTTTTAAGGGATTAGACACAAATTGAAATGCGTGCAATCCAAGAAACAATGTTACTTTAAGAGTTCTAGGAAACATGTAAAAAATATGTTTGTTGAGTTACAATTTTGAATTTTTTTTCTTTTTTTTGTGATGGTTAACCATATAATTTGCAAACAAAATCACATCCTAATATTTCTCATACAGTTTCTAAAAAATTCAAATGATTAGTATTTTTTTAAGCGGATTTAATTTAAAATCTTTATAACTCGAAACATTATTAGTCAGATTTCAAATTTTTGTCATTTAATTAAAGAGGAAAGTATAATTTTAGTTTTGTTTCAGGATTTTTTTAAATATTATTTTTTTAAATATTAAAAATATTTATTTAAAAAATTATGTAACTTATTTTTTAAAAAATCATATTTTCAAAAGTATTTTTTTTTAATTTGCCGAAACAAAATTAATGTAAAATAATAAAAAAAGACATGTTCCACGTTTGCACCTTTCTCATTTACTATTCTTGACTTATAATAATTTAAAGCCAAGAAGTGATAAAAAAACATTGTGCAGAAAAACGCATTTAAAGATTTAAACATTGATTGGCTCCTAATAAAATGTTTAAATGCTTTTTAAAAAATTGCACGGGGAAAAGTAACTTCCTTCTGTAGCTTAAACTTCCGATTCAGTTTAACTTTTGAAGTTTCCACCTCCTTTTTGTACTATTTAAATGTCCATAAATAAATGTTAAGTGTGTAATTTGAAACAATGCTTTTTCTAACATGCCGATTAAGAGTTTTTCATAATTTTAGCCCTCACAAATTCAGGGTTTTTATTGTCCCGACGAGGCCGTTAAAAAATTCTGTATTCTGGGGTCGGCCCGGACCAGATCCGGGATTGGTGGCTTTCTTTCTGAAGACACAGCCAGGCCGAGCCTAACGTATTTATTCATTTCGAGCCGGGTGTTGGTGGATTTATGACGGTCAATTATCTACACGAGGAATATGAACCCGAAGGGAGGGGGCGGGGAGTGTCTTCCGTGGAGGTCTTTCTAAAGGAACCTAACACGTATTTACGCAAGGTTATCCAAGGTTCGATGAAAATCACTGAAAACTCCTAACGATTGGGCCGAAGGGCACGATTGGGTTCGAAACCAGCACCCCCCATCTACCAGCTTTGAGAGCAGTACCCCTCTGCCACTAGTTATACCGCAGCGGGACTAGCTTCCTTATTCCTAGGTCTCCCCTGGGCGAAATTTTCAGATCCGGTCCCGAGACAAACCCATATTAAAATCATTACCTCTGACTGACCTAATCCGTGCAAAAATAACTAAAATTTGGCTCAGCCCAAAAACTTTTACAACAAATGCATATATTTTTAAATGGCCATTATTTTACAATAAAAATTTAAAATTCATATTTTTTAAGGATAGTAGATTTTAAGGCAAAAAAATTAAAATACAGTAAAACTAATGAAAAAAATCTGCCTATGACGGAATCCTTTCTTAAACGGAAAAACCTGTTGATCCATGGAAAATGAATATAATAATACCTGAGAAAAAATAGACTACATTTACAACTCCTGAGAAGGGAACTTATCTATAACGCTTTGTTTTTCCTTTCCTATGTAATTCCATCTTAAAAGATTTTACTTTGTAGCAGTTTTTATTGTCTCCAACACGTGGAATACAGATTAACGATATTAAAGGAGAAGTCAATCATTTACATATAAACAGAGATTCATTAATAAAACAAATAGTCACAGCTTTTGGCACTACTTTAAAAATAATTATTATAGACATGAAAAAAGAAAAGATATAATACGTATTTTTGGTCAGAATTCTTCCATACGAAAGAATTTTTAACCATATCGATGTAAAAAACTATGTAGAAATTCAGTAAGGCCGGGCCAGGCTACGATTTGAACTTTTTTTCCAGGCAGGGTCGAACTTTTTTCCCTATGGGTTGGTTTGGGACCGGACCTAGATAATTTAACCCATGCAAACCTCTAGTGCACACCACCAGCATACTTTGAAAACAGGCTTAACGTAAAATCTATACGCTGCCTATTTTATGTCCAAAGGAGAGGCACTGTCTTAAACCGACTTTTAATAATGTACAATTTGTGGATGATCCCTATCTTGCATTCAAAATGAGTCAAAAACTCGTCGCTCAGAGGCATGGATAAATGGTGTAAGTCACGAATTTTGGATTTTGATATCTCTGCGAATTTTGAAGATATCGAGATGAATTTTTTTGTGTTTAATTCAGGAATGGATAAGGAAAAAATTCCTAATTGGGAATTTTACTCTACGGGGGCCGTATAATAATTTAATTTTTGTATTTTCTCATATAAACTCCCCCTGTAGTTAAAACATATCTCATCAAATTTTGCACCTTTTTTTTATGAAACTTTGCAATTGGAAGTATGTACTTAGGGGCAATATTTAAGGAGATAAGCTATTGTTTCGATATTTATGAATCACCCTGTATAATTTCAATAAGTTTCTTGTATTGCACTTCTTCAAAATCCTAACTTTGACGTTAAATTTGGTTGAGAGCCTTGCGTGCTACAAATAAAAAAAGTGGAATTTTTTTTTTAATTAAAAGAAAACTGTATATCTGACAACGTGTATACCTGATCTTTCTACATAAATGAACACAAATTCTGTACAAGATCCACACGCTTACGATAAAGAGCTACATAGAATTTCAAGTAATTTATTTTATAGAGTGATAGCAAATTACATTTTTTTATTCAATTTATTTTTGGTCCTCTAATTGACATGGTGATCAAACCTTCGTTGAAAAATACGAGGTAAAACGTGTTCTTTATATTCTTGAAGTTCCAGAGAATTTGGCATGTATTTCACTAATATTTGATAAAACGTCTGAACTGAAAAGTATTTAGTGACATTGGCCATATAATATATTGAAATACTATATAATAAATATTATATTTAATATATTAATATATTCAATAGGTAGATTTGGTTACATACCTATATTGAAAATACATAAAATACAACCAATCTTGTATTATAGAAAAATTGTGGACACATGATGTCTACGTTCGTGATGATGTTGCGTACGTTCCGATTATGTTATGAAGGTTCGTGTTTCACTAAAAAATTCTATTAAAGTACAATACTAAAAATATACAATTTTACTGTAATGTAAGCCATTATATTTGAAAGGTATTTGCGAATAATAAATTTAACATGAAAAAATAGTTCAGATTTCTGAAATGAAAGACAAGATTCATGTTTCAAGACATTTGAATCGAAGATTTAATAAAAGTTCATACAATAACGTAAAAAGTTATCTTTTTGTGTTCCAATGGCAGTAAAATGGTCGTAGAATATAGGGATTCCATAAATGCAACGACGTAAAAAATTTCATCTTTTTCTGTGCATATTTTACTATCTTAAATCAACTGGAAGTACTACATTTCTACTAGTACTGAAATGTTAGGTAATTGTTTTCGTATTACAGAGTGGCTACTAAATACTTTTACAAATAATAAGTCATTTTATTTCACAAATAGAAAATGATAAATACACTAATATGATAAACAACAGAGATGAATTTTTACCTGGAATTAATTTTACTCGAATCGATCGCCATCTTTATCGATTACCAAAGATAATCTCTTATGCTATTGTCCGACTGCTGCACTAATGACTTTAAGAGATAATCAGTCACATTCACGCAATATGGAAACTTTGAGAGAGTTCAAACTTCTGTGTTGTTTGCTATTTACTTTAGCCTCTAAAGTCCTCCAGACACAATAATCTAAAGGATTTTGATTCGGTGAAGAAGGTGGCCAATCTTCATGCATTATAAAGTTCGGACAACTGACATGGAGCCAAGCCTGTGTTGATTTAGCTCGGTGCGAAGTGTCAGAATCTTGCTGAAATATCCAGTTCTTTTTGCGATCCTGTCAGCATGTGGAAATAAATTTGTAGCCCATAAGCCCTGTCTGTAATATTCCACATTAATTTTTATACGTTTATCTATTAATTTCAAAGGCAATTTTCCATTCTTTGACACTGCAAGCCAAACGCATAACAGAATTCTCGTTCAGAAAGCGTTTAAAAGTTCGAAGGTTTTCTCGAAGGTTGCTGAATATACAAAATCATTATTAGCATTCTAACACTGTTCAGTACAAAATATAAGAAAATATTATTCTGTCAACACTTTTCCTACCATGCCGCTTTAGCAATGTTTTGCATCTTTGTAATCATTTTATTCCTTATGCAATTGTCAAACATTGAGCTTTTCTTTGCGATAAGGTCGAAAATCCGGTTCTTCATTTATAAAATAACTTTATTATAATTCATTTATAAAATAATGGCTCACTTTCTCTTCTGCAGTCATTTTATTTGCAGAACGTTGTGGATTTCTTCGTACCTTTTCACGAATTCTTTTTATGCGCTTCTTTTGTGCGAACTGAGCGTGGACGACCAGACTTAAGTCGATCTTTACAGCTATTAGAACCCAATAACGATTTATAGTTTTATATATAAATGTTTTATTAAAACCAAGGTATTTTAATTGCTTTAAGATTTTATCTGCGGAAAATCCACTATCAAACAGATATTTAATTACTATTCTTCTGCCTTCTATCTTTAAAATTACAGTGTACGTTTAACACTAAAACACTTAACATGCAAAATCGGTTAACACGAAATGATATAGCGGTCCGGACTGGATACTGTGCAATTTGAAATATTTTTTTTCCCTTTTAACACGAAACAAAAATCCTTTATCATGAAAAAAATTCTCTTTTGATCTAGTTAGTTTGAATTGAAATTGGTGAATTTTGTGTTAAAACCACTGAATTTTGAGAGAAAATCAGAGAATTTCGCGTTTTTTTTTTTGTAAATTAACTTATGTTTTATGAGCACAGTGGCTTACAAATCGGTGCAAAAACAAACTGCCATTTCGCTTCAAATAAAGATGAAGCTGCTTAATGCAGTTGATGAAAAAGAAGAGTTTAGCTTCAGAGAGTTTAGCTTCACCAATTCTACTTTATCAACGATAATAAAAAAAAACAGGGATAACATTACGTTAATGTTTGAGCGCAGTATGTTTAAACCAGAGACAAAATGTATGAGAACCGTTAAGCACGAAGATTTAGAGATAGGTTTGCTTATTTGATTTAAACAAGCTAGATCTTGTCAGAATGCTGAAAAAGCCACTAAAAAAAAAAAATCTGATATTTTCCCCAAAAAGCAATATTTTTCTTTTACTTGCTTTTTATCCTAATGGATGCAACCTACAATTAGTTTAAAAGGAAATCGAAATAAAATTTAACGACGTCGAAAATATTTCTGGGTTTTTTTTTCTTTTTTTTACGAATTTTTAACGAGAAATTCTTTTAACTTTTCGGCCCCCTCAATTTCGATTTAAACGTATTCCACTGTATTTAAAATATTTGCTTTATACAAAAATAGGGTGCACTAATCGAAAACTGCCAAACGCTGAAATAGAGAAATAAATTGTTTTACAAAACGATTAAAATTAATTCTTATTTTTTGGAGTGTAACAGTATTTCGTAGCCGCCCTGTAAATTTATTCTCCATTGCTTGGTAATGAAAGTAACTAAACTTTCGTTACCTTTTTAATCCAGTTTTGACCGGACATTGGAAACTGGTGTACTAACAAAACAGATACTATCAAAATTTCACGTATTTAATTTTATTATTATTTTATTAATGATTTATATTACTTCCTATTGTGATACAAAATTTCTTATATAATTTACTTTACAAGCAGTTATTGAACTTCTAGAATAACAATAATATTCCTTTTACAAAACATTTTATAAAATATTCATTTGTATATTGGAATATGGGAATCATTTTTCCTATCACTATAAATATCTTTCGACGAAAACTCATATTTTAAATACTTTGTTTTCATTCTCGGAAAGTTTTTTTTTACATTTCGCCCGCAAAATAATAATAAAAAAGATTTCTCAGATAAATTTCAAACTGATAAAATAAACGAAAACGAAAAATAATGCGTCCAGATTAGATTATGTAAAACTTTCCAACACATTCAGAATACTGTAACAAAACTTCTCAGTTTATGAAGGTAAAAGATTATTTCTAAATACACAGTTGTAAAAACGTATAGCATGTTTGAAAACCCAATTTCTGCAGTTACCATCAAAGTCGGAAAAATATCCGATTTTTGTTTTTGTTTTTGTTCAGCCCTGCATTTTTATATATCCTCAATAGTAAGCTGAAAGTCAGTTCAGTTAAACGAATAGCACAGTTGAACATTTCCATTCCGCAATTTCCGTGAATAAATGGAAAGCACATTAGAACTTTTGTGCATCCCTGTATATTATCTATAAAATTTATACATACCAGCAATATTTACAAAAACATCCTTTAATTTAAAAATGCACTTCCAGCATTTATTATTCATTAGGCTTGAATGGCGACCAGTTTAATCTCCCTTAAATGCATGCTAAGCATTATATTAATGTTATTTTTTTTTTCATAATTTAATTTACTTGCTCAATCCTTCGCCAAATCGGAAGATTCTGATACATAAATCATGAATTCGGTATTTTTATGTTAGCGGGGGCAGGTGATAAATCGCCAAACGTTATTCCCGTCGTTTTTTTTTTTCGTATTTCATTTAAAATATAATACTTTCACTCATTTGATTTAAAATACATAACTTTAATTTAAAACTCAAATATTTACAATTTATAAACTCTCAATTATTTCTTAAAAAAAAGAAAAAAAGAAAGCAATAAAGAATATCATAAACCAGAACATTTAATTTCAACATCAAAGCTTTGTTTTAATTTAGCACGCGAAAAATTGTTATGACAATCGCATGAAATGGTCTATTATACACTGTAAAGAAACCACTGTAAATTTGCCAGAACAAACTCGATCACAGTGAATGTGCTGTATCTTTCTCTGGTTTCCTGACTATATTAACATGGAATATACAGTAGTTGCGTAAAATTAACAGCAGAATGTGCTGGCAATTTGGACGCCTTTTTTTACAGCACAAACTGCTGGCGTCCAAATTGCCAGCTCATTGTGCTGTTAATTTTACACAACTACTGTATTTTCCATGTTAATATAGTCAGGAAACCAAAGAAAGATACAGCACATTCACTGTGATCGAGTTTGTGCGCGAGATGAACAGTACTTTGTACTGTAAAAATGTCGTTTTTTTTACAGTGTAATACTGATGACATGATGGCGATGGAACAATATTTGGCAATTTATTACCTGCGCTCGGCTAAAGTTAAATTACCAAATTGGTCGTCTGGCATATAAAAAGCGAAGCTGTCAACCCGGAACTGTTGATGACCTGACTTAGGCATTTATTATATAGATTAGGTTTCAATAGTTCAATTATTGCTCAATTTCTTCTGTAACCAAATTCTATTGTGTGTCCCCGTAAATGAACGATAACTTCTATCCACAGGATATTCTACGCTAAGCACCATGTAGTACAACTCAGTGATATATGTAAATTTAGTATGTTTAAAATAGTTTAATAACATTAAAATACACTACAAACGATTTCTCCCCATAGACCGTAATGGAACGGAATTGTTTTTATCGTCTCTGTAAATGAATCGCAAATGCTTCATTTTCAATATTGAACATGTCATAGTGATGCCTAATAACATCTACCAATCCCATTGCTATCGGACTATATTTAGGCGAATTAGAGCAAGGACGGACAGGCAAACATACAATATAAATTTATAATTTTTTTTCAACTTTGTTGGAAAATGTTAAAAAGGGAGATAATTAAATGCAAAATATGAACGAAAATCTTAACCCTTAAATTCGTGATTTTTTATTTTGTTTCGAAAAAATTGTATATATGATTCTCTGAAAGGTTTATTATACAGGAAAAATAATGAAAAAAATCAGAGATACATTTTTCATATAATACGTCAATCTTTTCTTCTCTTGTACAACTGCAATATAAGTGAAAACTACTGTCGTGTGGCGTGGTTGTTTTAAGCTGAATTATTGCAAATTAGTAAATATTTTAATAAGTACGTCTCCAAATGCCTTATTTTATATAATTATTTATTTTATAAAACTTAACCTTTAACCTTTTAATTTCCATGATAGAATACGTTCTAGAAATTGCGTAGTTCAGAGAATCTGACTTTATACCAGAAAGTTTTCAATGGTTAATTTCGCTTTATTTAAATGCGAAATCTCTGTTATTAATTAAAGCAAATATTTCTATTTTATTTTTCCGGAGAGAATTGGGTATATATGAATAACAAAATCCATTTAATTCAAAATTTTCAATTGTTTGCATATATGCAAAGCTGCGCACTAAAGGGTTAAGTAAGTATATGCAGGTAAAGAAATATAGATATTTTAACAAGAATATAATTACTGATTAAGGAAGAAAATTAAAATTTTGGGAGTGTTAGATTTACTTTAATAACGTGTTATTAAAATAAAAAGTAATATTCGTAAATGCGTCTAAAATGTTATCCCGAGTATATATATACGATGGCTTAAAAGTCAGCCAAATATTTATTTGACATGCGTGAACAATATAATATAAATTTCTCAACATTTCTTTGAAAGAAAATATTTTATATGATTTTCTTTCGGGAAATTTTCTTTTTTTAACTTGACTTGAATTTTTTTTCCTTACATGAATAACTAAAGGAAAAAAGTATTTATTTGAGGATTTCCTACAAATGTTAAATCGTATAGCAAACATTCTTCGTCATATTTATTATTCATTTTTCTTTCTATTCGATGGATGTTTCTTTTCATGTGAAGGCATTCAAATCCCTAAATATTTTTTCTTACTAAAGAATATTAATATATAAAAAAAGAAAATAAATAGTATTTGATAGACTCATGAGAGCATGAAACAAATGAAGGTTTTCAGATATTTATTTATTTAATTTCCTAATTCCGATTCAATAATCAAAATTACATGGTTTTTTAAAAAATCCATTTTAGTTATACTAGATTGAAGGAAAGGGGAACTCCCTAACACTAAAATACAATAAATATAAAGGTGACGTAAATAACCTGTTTTTCAGGTAAGTCATAAAGATTTATATAATGCAATTAAAAGAATATTTGAAATATGGGTCGATATTTGGCGTTACGTTGATTCAAACTGTAAACAATTTCGATTTAACTAGAAAATGTCAAAATATACTCATGTTCCTCCTTTAATAGAATAAAAACTACAAACTGGCAGATCTTTAATGCAGTGCTGAAACAGGCGACTATTTTTAATTGTATTTCGCACCAGTTTTTCAAACGAAAAATATTTTACATAATATTTGACAAAATTTGCACCATAAATGTACTGAAAAATGTATTTTATTAAAATAGTGGTGCAAACAGAATATGGAAATAGTCGCCTGTGGTATGTAGCTTTGAGCATTCTTACAATTTGACAAAGTTCAGTGCAATCCTTTGATGAAAATTGGAATTATGTTTAATATTATTGTATAGAAAACTTACCTGATAAAATTTTTCACTTATTTCAGATTTATATTTATTGTTGTTAATACGCTATTCAGATTTAAATTATGAAGTCATTTATGAAACATATTATACATTAAGCCCGTAAAACAATACTAATTTCATCCTTCCTTATCCGAGTTTCTCATGTTTTTTAAGAACATAGTTCTTTAAAAATCAATCTTTTCTCAGAAGAAAACCAATATTAGATATTCTGGTTTTATTTGACCACAATATTGTGACAATATCACATTCATCGGAACTATTTCGAATGAAATATGAATATTGGTAAAATTTTGGCCTTAGAATAGAAGTATTTAAAATGAAATATCGATTTTACCAAACTACTGTAAAATGTAATATTGACTTTACATTAGAAAAAACAATGAAATGATGATAAAGCAAAAAAATGGCTTTAGATTGGAAATATTTAAAAAATTGATGGTTGAATTTTATTTACCAATATCGAAACAATATTTTAAAAAACTAACAGCCAATGTTGTAGCAAAATTTAATGCACATATTTGCGTATACATATCTAATATAAACAATATTGACACAGTATTGTTTTACTGCTTTTGTTGTAATCTCTCTATTCTAAAAAAAAGTAACTACCGCTGTCACCACTTACTATTATTGTTTACATTTATGTATATTTTTTTATTTATCGCAGTTCTGAAAAAACGCATAATAATTTTTTCGTACATTTTATATATCTATATTATAAAGGACAAACACATCTGTGCGTAACGCATACGTCATTTTGCGAATGGCAACAATTTGAAATTTGAAATGGAATTTCGGTTTTGCAATTTTCGCTACTCCAAATTTTTAAACTTCTAAACGTCGCATATTTTAAATTTTTACACCGTCGTATAAGGAAAAAAATGCTCTTTTAAATGTAATTTGTTTGAAAGCTGTATCTCAATTTACTTTTCAGATATAAATTTTTTTGTAGTTTTTATTACTTTTTTGTAATCGTGGCAACTGAAGTACGCCATTTCTGATGAAAGTAAAGGGGGGAAAATGAAAATAGTAGATTGCTGTACCTTTTTGTTGCCATTTTCTCATAAAAACCGAAAAAAAATTGAAATTAAAGTACGTGCTAAGTCAAGAATATCGTATATTATATAACCCGGAGAGTTTTGGCTTTATTTGATTTTTATTTATTAATTAAATGATTTTTATTTTATTGCAATTTGACTTTACAATCGATACAATACTTTCTCTTTACAAAAATGTGTTTTAAAGAATATTTGTGTGACCTGAAAGAAAGCAATTTTATTAATCCCTGTGTAATAGACCATATCAGTGTGACGTCACAGGCAACTCAGATCTACATATCAACTGCAAATGGATTCTAAACAAACCCATAGAGTTCAGAATGTACTAGGGATACACCATACTGTCAAAATTTCTTTCAATATGAATCCAAATATCGCTCAAAATAAGACAAGCACGTGTAACTAGGACTGAATTTATTGCACTGAGAAGTTTTTAGATCGAGCCGCAAGTGTTTGGGTCGAATTGTGATAAATTGTAACTGATTCATGGTTGCAATTTCAGCCTCACGCCAAACCAACACATTTCCTCTCTATCTTTCTATGAACTCTGTTGTTTGTTTGGAACCAATTTGCGGTTGATATGCAGAGTTGAGTTGTCTGTGACGTCATCAATGATAGGGTCTATTGCATTTTCCGAATTTTGAAAAAATATAAATGAATGAGTTCTGATAAAACATGGAGCTATTAAAAACAAAAATATGAAGTCATCTAAATCATTAGATAAACGAGATTGTATTGCCCGAGCTTCTTAAATGACGTCATTGCTTTCTGCTGGGTTTGTGTATTGTTCCGCGATAATGACGTCATTTGCATATTGTTCTATAGATGTTGTTTAAAACGAGTAAAAGTGGGTTGCTGTACCGGATGCATTTGACGTCATTTTATAAAAAAAAAAGCATGTATTTTAATTCTTAAAACTGAAATATGTTTTGTAGAATTGCGTCATTTTCACCCCAGCTGCTTTGACATTTAGAGGTGAAAATGCTTTATCTTTGAAAATAACGTAATCGTAATCACACACTGATAAAACGCAATGTTATACAAACATTTAGAGTGACTTTACGGAAAAGCAGTAATATACAGTGTGCATGCTCTTTGTGCGAAAAATAGCGATTTATATTACAGAACTTAATGATTCGCTCTTGGATGAATTCGCTTCGAGCAGTTAGACAAGCAATCTATGAAGATCTTGGCAGTAATTCTAGGTTTAAAATAATATCAGGCTCCCCAAGTTTTTGTCCAAAATTCTCATGACTAATAAAATTTTATCGCTATTCTTTAAGACACGTTACTGTAATTTTACCAAAATAGCATAATTTGCATAATTTAATTTTTCATAATTTTATATGATATAGTATATATTTAAAACACAAGAGTGTTTTTAGTCATCTGCCCTGAGCTTTCTGCTGAACCAAATTTACTAATAATTTTTTAACAGGACACTGTTCATTTGTAGATGTGCTCGCAGTAGCTTTTTTTTATATCCCATTATTATATTTTAATTTTAAAAGTATTACATAAAATTTCTTCAAATGGTGGTAATGTTTTCATTATTGCAGAGAAGAGAGAAATAATGAGGTTTATTTATCTTTATTCATGTGATTATCTGATAAAAATTCAAAATTGTTGATAAAAATTGTTGTACAGGGTTTGATGGGGTAAAATGACATTAGGGACATAATACTTTGAACGAAAAATTACGTATTGCTTTTGAAAACACGCATTTTCCTCATAAAGTTTCCATATTTTTTTTTCCTTCTGTGTACTAAATTGCAGACACTAGGTGAAATGCTTAAGTAAGTGAAAATGACATCATATTTAAAAGAAAACGATGATGTTCTTAGATAAAACTAAAATGTTTAACACAAAAGCGTCAAAAAACATAAATTATGGCAATTTTTACTCTACGGTACTGAGATTAGAATCTCGAGTTAAGAGTGCGACTGTTCAATGCAAAGATATTGCTGACAATCGTGACTTCACGTTTTGAGTTAAAATGCTTTTAAAATGATCCACTTAAAATACCAATTTTTTAAAAAGAGTGATTACGGGTTGAGAGGTTAATTTTTAAATTTATCTTTATTGCGTGGAGCTCGATTAAGAAAGATTAATCCGATTTTCCTTAAAACAACATAAAGAGCTCAACATTTTCTTACGACTAATAATCCATAAACAAAAATAAAACTTCCTCCATGATTAAATAAATAAAATAATACAAATAAAACACAAATTTAATAGACATGTAATTGAACTCGCTTAAAGCTCTGAAATTATCAGAAAATATAAAGATGCCGTAAGTAGCAAAATCTTGAGCTAATAACTCTTAGCATGCGGCTAATACGAAAAAAATCGCTTCTGATAAATTTCAAATGTTTATTTGATTGTATAATTCATATTTTTCATATGAAAAATTCTTTTTTAATTTTAGTGTACAATCTAAAAAATATATTACATGTAAAAATATATGCCTTTCAATTTAAAAAAAGTGGTTTTCACCTGTATTCTGTAACCCGGGAAGCCTGGGTACAATCCCCTAGTATATATAAATAATTAACTAGGAAAATTTAACAAAATAATATATAATTTTAATATTTCATTTGTTCTAACTATATTGAATGTAATATATTAACTAATGACATACAAAAATATTTATCATTACCAACATCACCATTATTAATTTATTAAATATGCAATTAACTGAATGATACATATCATAATAATATTCAAAACATAAAATTCCATTAAAAATCACAATAAAAACAACCTCTTTGCATCAATTCTTTTTTAACAATATTAGAAGATGTTTACTAACATAATATGTATTATTTAAATACTTTAATTTCTTAATGCTGTTAAATAGCTGAACCAAATCAATAAAAATAAAACTTTACTTATTCTAATATTACCGCGAAAACACAGCAGAGGATTTTATTAAAAATATTTTTTATATATATGATAAATTATATCTGGCATTTCCAGTACATTTTAACTTTCTTCTATTTTCGATAGAAGAAAGTATTGTAATAGAAATTTTTTCGACTTCCGGTTTTCGAAGGAGTTTAGAGATCCGCGATCCCGACAAACATGTTTATATAAAATGTCTGTCTGTCCCTGTGTCCCTCTGTACGTCTGTCTGTGGCCATTGTACCATCAAATAATGTATGATGCTATGCATAGAATGGAACCAATTTTTTTTTTTAAGTTTCTGGCTATGGCAAGCAAGTCCTCCTTCAAATTGAAAAAGAAAAATGTGCTGGAAGGAGGCACTTCAATAGCGAAATCCGTGCCATTTTCATTATTGTACCATTAAAAGTGTATGAAGTTATGCATAGAACTGAACCATAATTTTTTTAAAAGTTTTTGGCTATGCAAGCAGATCCTCCTTGAAATTGAAAAAATTGTGCTGGAAGGGGGAACTTCAATAGCGATTGTCTATGCCATTTTCATTATTTTACCATCAAAAGTGTATGAAATTATGCATAGAATTTAACCAAATTTTTTGTGTATATTTTTGGCCAAGGCAAGAAGGTAATCCCTGCCTTTGGAAAAAATCCGCCGAAAGAGGGTGCTGTAATAGCGATTTTTGTGCCGTTTTCAATATTGCACGATCGAAAAGTGTATGAAGTTATCCATAGAAATGTACCAAATTTTTTTTGTATGTTTTTGGCCAAGACAAGAAAGTCTTCCCTGCATTTGGAAAAATTCTGCGGAAAGGGGGCGCTGTAATAGCGATTTTTGTGCCATTTTGAATATTGCACCATCGAAAAGTGTATGAAATTATGCATAGAATTGAACCAAATTTTTAGGTCCTCCCTGAATTAGGAAATATTCCGCCAAAAGGGGGCACTATAATAGCGATTTTTGTGTAATTTTCTTGATTTTTCGTAGTTCTATTATACACCGGCGGCTTGTGAAGGGACGGAAACTTCCCATCTTGATAAGCTGGCTATTCGCGAACAGCTGATATACAAAAGAATATCCGTAAGCTATTGATTTTAATAAATATTATGATGTAGATTAACTCGTTTTTGCTCCGATTAACTGACTGAAGTAGAAATTTAAGATGAAAGTCAAAGTTTATATAGCATTAAACTAATAAATGAAGTATTGACACGTGTAACAATATTTTGAAATATTAAATATATGAGATAGAAGAAAGTTTTGGGATTGGCACATCCAACTACACTGTAAAAAAAAAAAAATATGACCAGTTTTCCTGTAGGAATCGGAAAAATAGTTGCCCTTATCGTACCGAAAAAACTTCCGACCCAGCTCAGAGTAAAATCCGTAAAATACCATTTTATTGACTATTTCCTTTTTTTATACGGATTTTATTCCGAGTTGGGTCGGAAAATTTTCAGGTACGATAAGGGCAACTATTTTCCGATTCCTACAAGAAAACTGGTCGATTTTCTTTTACAGTGTAGTTTAAGAATGAAGTCAACAATGTTAATAATTGTTAGAACGAAGAAAATGTTTTAAATTTAGTCTGTAATTTTTTATCTTTGCAAATAAAAAGTGATATTGAGTTCGAACTTTACAGATAAATATATTTATAGGACATTAAAAATTTATACAACTGGTAGAAACTTGCATATAAGTGTTATTAATTTAACATTTTATTACTCTATTGTAAATATATTATTGAATTATCTAATCGTAAAAACGTTTAAGAGATTCGAAATGAAAAGTATTTTGTATAAATTATGGGGAAAAATATATAAATTTCCATTTAAAATCCCATAATGTAAAAAAAATATACATATATTATTATTATAGATCTGCACTTAAAATATAAAAATGTAAATACAAATAAATTTAATAAAAATAATTTAACAAAAAAAAATTCTAGGCATAAATTAGTTTAATTTTCCTCAGTAGAAATATTAGCTTAAAAATTACAGGAAAAAAATAATATTCATAACAATTTTGAAATTGCAAATGTAATTTGTTAGGAAAATATAAAAAATTTCAAAGCGGATTTTTTAATTCGGTGTAAAACTTGTAACATGTCAAAAATATAATATTAAATAAAAATGTAAAAATGGTACAAGTTGGGTTCAAACCCGCGATCTACAGTATAGCGTACTCGCATTTTACCTCGTTGATACCTTAGCCCACGTTTGAAAAAGCAAATTAATCAGTATTTGAAACGTATGTTGAACTTTGACCCCCAAATTCTCGAAAACTGGGGCCCATTTGAATAAAACCTTTCAGCAGAATAATTAGGGGTATGATCGCTATAACATACTTTAAAGCATCAAAATCTATGAGCACCATGTTTGGTGGTGCCTTTGTAAGTGTAACGTTTGATACTTCAAACTGGTGAATGAAAGACTAACGTATCATTCATAAGACTTCCGATGCCACACTGATCCTCTCCGCGGCAAAAAGTTTCTTGCGATGAGATCTTCGACAGAGTCTACACACGTGTCTTGTATGACAATGCTGTCATATGCCCCTACAAGAAGTCCAGTGGATTTAAGTCTAGTGAGTGTGGAGGCCACGCTAAAAGTCCACCATATCCATCACCGTCCGAGATATCTGATATTTAGGACATACCGGACTGCATGCTAAAGTGTGCTTAGGCTCCATCATGGGAAATCCGCTTGTCCATCTGTTTGGTGAGTGAAAGAAACTGAAACACTCTGCGAAGAATTTCCTTCTGGAAAACACAGTTCACTGCGCTATTGAGATCAGCAAATCAGCAGCAACTGTCGATGCTGCTTCTTTTCAAAAGAAATTTGTATATGGCGGAGGTTTGATGGTGATGATCTTGAGAAATGCTGCTTCTCCGCCAGAGCAGAAATGTAAATGAAGTCGGAAGTGATGACTTTTGCTTGTTGGATGTGTTTCAAGGTTCTTGCTTTTCTGACACTGACCGTGGATTGAGATCATAGGTACCGCTGTAAATATTGTTCGTGTAGGTGAGTACTATCAACCCTCCAATTTTTCGTAACCAAATTACGGATATCCTTTAATCCTGTATATATATATATACATATAATAAAACTTTTTTTGCAAATAAAATTATTTAAATCTCAAGATAATCGACCTTAAAGAAAGTAACCAATTGTTAGAAACGTTAGAAAGTAACATCAATCCAATACTGTTGAATGGACTGATTAATAAAAAGGAAGAGAAAAAATTCAAAAACAGAATTTAAGCACATTCCATAAAGAAAATTGAAATTTATATTGTGAAACATTTTATCATGGGCATTATAAAAAATTCGGAAATGCTTTCTATGTCAACACAGAAGTGATTAGCTGAAATATCCATCTTCAAATTCCCCGATCAACTGCAACACTACATATGAAAATAATGGAAAATTAAAAAGGGTTCTATCCTGAATTCCATATAAGAGAAATGCTATGCGATACCAATAGTATGAATCATAATAAATGTATTCTCGTGGTGAATAGAAGAGTGAAAGTGTCGTTCAAAATCAATCCAATGTAAGAAATAAAACAAAGGGAAATCATCACTTATCAATACTTCTCTAACCAAGTGATCTGGACCAACGAATATTACAAGCACGTGGGAAAATTACAAGTTAACAGTTAGAGTTATTTTATCAAAATTTTAAATAACCATAAAGATGAATAATTTATCTGAAAGTAAAAATGTTCCAAATATTAGATAATTAATTAATTTCAAAACTGTTAGAAAAATTCTTTATTGTAATCACACACAAACATGAATATATATATATGAGTATGCATACATGGTGTCCAGCAAAGGACTGTCTGATTTTAAAATTAAATAACTCGGAAACTAAGATCGATAGGAAAAGGAATTAAGTGGTATATTTATTTTAAAGCGGTAAAAAACTGATACAATAGTTTTAAAATTAGTTACGAATTTTGTCGACAGGTGGCGCTGGGCGGCGAAGTTGCAGTACGGAGTCGGAGAAATAGGCTGCAGACTGTCCTTCGAAAGCAATCGTTCCAATCATCAGCCATTCTGCCTGTTCACTGAAATTTCCAAAAAGTTTGCAAATTGTTTTCTTATCAGGATCCTTTGCAACTTTAAATTGCGATTGGAAACTGCTTCTTGCTGTCGTAGGAATGCGATTTAACAGGATACCCGAGTTCCAGAAAAGCACGTTGCTTCGCAGAATACATGACTTCATTAACTTCCTTCAGTAAGAAGATTGATCACTCTGTGCTTCAGGGTGCTTTATTGAGGGAGCCCTCGGTGACTACAGCGCCACCTGTCGACTAAATTTGTAATTAATTTTAAAAGTATTGTATCAGATATTTACGGATTTCAAAATAAACATACCCCTTGTTTCCTCCTTCTATTGATCTTAGTTTCCGAGTTACTTAATTTTAAAATCACGGAGTCCTTTGCTGGACACCCTGTATATATATACATGTGTGTGTGTGTGTAGGAGGAGTATTTTCTTTTCAAGCTCGGATCGTTCGTAAAATATTGAGAAGTGCGAATAACGAAATGATTTTATACCAGGAGTAAAGTACTTTCAAAGTTATTTTTCAACACAGTCACTATGAAGATTGAGAGATTTGTCATACCGGTGGGCGAGTTTTCCAATACACTCTTCATAAAAGGTTACTGCCAACGTGTGCAGATAGTCATCAGCCATCTTGGAGATTTTCGTTGGGATGGGAGTGCAGGATGCCATCTGCAGGCAGAAATTATATTTAATATAAGATAATAATAAATTTAATGTTAGTAAGAAAAAAAGAAAATCTATGAAATATTTAATCAGTTATACAATTAGTAATTTATTTTATTTAAAAGAATCATTAAAAAAAAGAGAAAAAAATTTCGTGAGAAGACTAAAAATATACTTTGTGATTTACATTTGAAGGGAAAAAATGGATAAAATGTTATCCAGATGAAGTGTAAAAAGATAACAGAAATAATAATAATAATAATAATAATAATAATAATATTATTATTATTATTATTATTATTATTATTATATGAATGATGCGGGGTTATAGTATAACTTATAGTGTTATACACTATATAACTTATAGTGTTTTAATATTAAAACTGAATGAAAACCTTTCTACTTTAACCTTTATCTAACCGTCAATTTTATCTTTGCGAAAGAAAATTATGCTTTCAGTTTTCACTTACTTTATTCCTTCTCCAGTTATGTGACATTTCCATGATTTATATTTTACTTTTTTAATAAATTTATCTTGAAATACCATCGGATATTTAGATAGGACACGTTATACGCTCTTTTTTTCTTATTTTTTTTTCTAATATATTATTTATTCTTGTACATGTATTTTCATGATGTTTCAAGTCAGCGTGCTTTTAGATAATACCGCATGAATTCATTGATCACATTAAATTAGTGCAGAATGTCGTTAATATTTTATTATATGCCTGCATATTATAATATGTATGTATTTTTGTTCTAAAATACATTAATATATATAAAATTCTCCATACAAAGTAGAATTTTCTAATTGGTACTAAACCATTGGTATTAATCTTATTGGTATTATCTAATTGGTATCTAATTGGTCTAATTGGTATTCTATTGGTATTAAATTGGTAAAACATCTTACTCACTGTAAAAAAGTTTATTATTATATAAGCAGAAAACTGCAGTGTTCGCCGATTTTATTTACACGTCTGAATTGTTAACATTAAGAAATATTTTGTTATAATTTTGAAATCACATACATGTTTAATATATCATACTTAATACTGAATAATTACACTATGCATGCATCTTATAGATAACTATATACATACATACAGCAGGGTACATGGAAAATGATAGGAACGACAGGCAAACAATGAAATCAGACCGCGATTATTATGCAAATACACAAATCTTTGTGTTTAAACTAAAAACATGAAATTCCAATTAATATTAAAGCAATCATTTATAAAAAATGTAGGGTAAAGCGCCCATATTTCGTCCGTTCTCTTAATTTCGTCCCTCTTAACTTCTCCGCTTCTGCGAAATTGGCGCCACTTATAACGCAAGGCGCAGGGAACTGGAGGTAAAAGGGGTCAGTGTTGAAAGTTTCGTTCGCCAAGACGCATACCTAAATTAAAGACGGAAAATTTCCTATATTTAGAAGACCCGAGTTCTTATTACATCGTTTGTAGAACGTTATTTATTGTACTACATTTATTTCTTATTCATTGCGTGTATTTTACGTTGGTGAGATGCTGACAGTAGCATGCAGTGAGTTTTAGGACGCTCAGTTCATCTTACGGGAACTGAAGCTCCGTCATATTGGGAAGTAGCGTGGTCCCAATTTCGTCCCTTCTTGCAACTCTTATTTTTCGTCCCGGGGACGAAATTAGGAATGCTTTTTCATGACATTTTTTTCAATTTTTTCCTCATGTTTGGATGGCTAACGTTTCGTTATGTTATTCTTGCACTGATAATTTGTACATTTCTTTATGCCTTACTTTAATGTAAATTAAATTACTTACTAATTTAGAAATAAATTTTGAAATTTAGAAATAAATTTTAAAATTGGGTATTGCCATTGAAAAAACAAAGATTGGTCTGGTTTTGATTTGCATATGGCCCCCTAAGCAAATTTTATATACATCATTTAAAAGTAGGCTTTATTTCCAATCGATTGGTATCAGTAACTTTCTTCTACTATAATTAGTTGCAGAGTTAGTAGGGGGTGTTTATTTTTTTCCTACGCCTGTACGTACTTTTTTAATCCATTTTTAAATAGATTTACATAAATAAACAAAAGTTAAATAAATAAACGTTTTAATAAGTAGAACAAAATAAGTGTAAAAGCAAGAAAAGATGTAACACTTTTATTTACGATGAATACACTGGGTGAGCCAAAAGTTTATTAAAACTTTAAAAATTCAGAAGAAATTATGATAAAGAAGTGAGGTTTGCAAGAAAGGGCTAATAAGGTTGTCGGATTTTTTTTTAGCAGCAAAAAAAAATTTATTTTAAAAAGTCACCTGTGAATGGCGCTGACATGCAAGATATTCAGCAGAATTATGCAAATTAATCTTGCAATAAAAGGCCGTGATACACGATGATTTCTCATCGCTTACCGAATGTTATCATTTGAAGAGAAACTTTTTCTCTGCTCCCATGATAACGAAGGTCGGGCGATACGCGCGCATCCTACTTTAGAATGCGACTTTGTTTTGTTGTGGCTGAACGATACGAAGCAATGTTGTGATTTAAAAAAGCATGATCGCTGTAATATTTTTACAGTTGTTGATGAGGCTAAGCCTCCCTTATTTCGAAGAACCACATCAAGTGTTTGAGAATCTTTATTGTATATATGTATATAATCATGATCTGTAAATAGTCATTAAATATTTAAAGAAAAGAACCCAGAAAGCACCTCCTTCTTTGAGTTGATGTTCGACTGTCTTTGAAAATTTTTCTTCATGGTGCATCTCGCCGGAAAAGAAAGAACGAAAAAAAAAAAAGTATTCGTTACCCTATTAATGTCTTCAAAACACAAATAAGGAAATAGAGCATAGTAAGTGATAAGAAGACGTCAAAGGTAAGATAAGTTTTTCATATTTTATTTCGAAATGTCTGATTTAGAAAAGTTGAAAAAGAACCGTACAGTTTTGAGAACAGCAGTAACAAAGCTGATTAATAATATAGAAAATGTTATGAAGGATAGTCCAATAAATTTTGATAATTTAGAAGAATTATTTATTCAGTTAGATACTAAAGCAGAATTATTGAAGTCAGTTGACGAGAAAATTGAGCCCCTTTTAGGGTTAGACGACTATGAAACTGAAATCAATTCTGTTTATGATTACGTGGATAAAATATCAGTTGCAAAATTCCGGGTGAAGAAAAAATTAACCGAAAACAAACAAATTGTTAATGTTGATTTAAATAACAGTCAAGATTTAAAATCGAATGTGATTAATTATGAAAACTCAGTTGTTAAATTGCCAAAACTCAATATACAAAAATTCTATGGCGACTGTACGCAATTTATTTCATTTTTTAATACCTTTAAAAATACAATTCACGAAAATAAATCGCTTTCGAAAATTGAAAATTTCATTATTTAAAGAGTTACTTATCTGGAGCTGCGGCTAATGCTGTAGAAGGTTTTGAAATATCAGAAGCTAATTATGACGCAGCATTGAAAGTTTTAGAAACAAGGTATGGTCAAAAAGACGTGATAATTAATCATAACCTGAACAAGCTTCTTAATTTATCCCCTGTTTATAAGGCTAACGAAATTAAAAAATTGAAAAAATTGCACAGTGATATAGAAATAAATGTTCGATGTTTGTCCACATTAGGACTCGAACCAGCAAATTATGGCTCCATGCTTATCGCCGCAATTTTAAAATTAATACCGGCAGAATTAGCTTTGGAATATAATAGACAAAATGTAGATAATTTAACACATTCAGTTATACATAAATTATTAGATTTTCTGCACGCTGAAATAAAAAGCAGAGAACACACATTTTTTTCGAGAATGAAAGCATTTGAAAATAATAAAACAAAAATCAAGAGTCAAACAACAAAAACTGAATTTAAATCTACTTGTGAATTTATGAACATTTCAAATGATAAATCGACTTCAGATAGGCAGCTAACTCATTGCATTTTTTGCAACGATAGTAAACATTCATCTGATTTGTGTAAGGCTGTTGATGTAAACACTAAAAGAAATTTGTTGAAATCTCAAGGAAGATGTTACCTTTGCTTAGGCAGGAAACACGTTATCAAAAATTGTAACTCTAAAACTAGTTGCAAGAACTGTTCAGGCAGACATAATCAAACGATATGCCTAAAATCTAAATTAATAAAAGAAGTAACTACACCCGAATTAAAAGGTAATGAAAGTGAAGCTAGGGAAAAAGTGATTTCGGCTATTTCCTCTACAGAAAATAATAAAATTCTTCTACAAACTTGTTGTGTAAAAATAAAATCAAACGGAAAACAATCTCTAATTAGGTTACTTTTAGATTGTGGGAGCATGCGAACCTTTATATCTGAAGAAATAGCAAATAAATTGAATTTACAGGCAATAAGAAAAGAAAAATTGTCGGTTTTTACATTTGGAAATAAGAACCCCATTGAAAAACCTTTGAAGTAGTTAAACTAACTATTGAAAATAAAAATGTACCTAATTCAAAATTAGATATAGAAGCGCTAGTCACCAATCAAATATCAGCTACTGAAATCCCCCCACCTGAAATCAGTGATTTGATGAAAAGTAAACAATTTGAAAATTTAACCCTTGCGGACACACCCACATCCAAAGAACCCATTACATTACTTATAGGTACTGACTATTATTATGAGATTGTTACTGGAATTATAAAACATTTGAATAAAAAATTAATAGCTGTCGACACCATTTTTGGTTGGTGTCTACAGGGAAAAACAACTGACAGTTATACGCCCTTAGCATTTAATGTAATAGTAGAAAAATTTTTTATTTCTGAACAGATTGAAAAATTCTGGAATATCGAATCATCTGGCCTTTTTAATACTAAACAGGATTCAGATTTTTCGGAAAACAATGTTATGAAGCAGTTTGAGTCAGAAATTAAATACAATGATAAGCGATATACAGTTCGATTTCCGTGGAAGCTTGAAAGGGAACGTTTAAATGACAATCGGAAAATTGCAGAATATAGATTTTTTAAACTCAAACAAAGATTGATTAAAAACCCTGAATTATTTTTTGAGTATAAGGAGGTGTTAGCAGATTATTTGAAACAAGGTATTATTGAGTTAGTTACAGAGCCTGAAGAAAAACAAAATGTAACTTTTTATTTACCTCATCGAGAAATAATTAGAACTGATAGGACAACGAGCAGATTACGCATAGTTTTCGATGCCTCTGCTCATGACACAGGCTCACTGTCTTTGAATAATTGCCTGCATGTAGGTCCAAATTTGTATACTGAAATATTTGATGTTTTGTTACGGTTTAGATTTAATCCCATAGCTTTTACAACTGATATAAAACAAGCATTTCTACAAATAATTATAGATGAAAACGATCGTGATGTAACAAGATTTTTATTTTCACAAGATTTGTTTGATAATTCTAAACCCTTTGAAATTTATAGATTCACCAGAGTGTTATTTGGAATTAGTAGCAGTCCCTTTTTATTGGCTGCAACAATTAAACACCACTTGAAAAAATACACCGAAAAATATCCAGACACAGTAAAATTTTTAAATGAAAATATATATGTCGATGACGTTATAGGAAGTCATAAAAATATTGATCAAGCCCTATCCACGAGTTTACAATGTATTGATATATTTGAAAATGCAAGTATGCATTTACACAAATGGCATACGAACTCTTTACCTCTTAGTGAACTATGGAAAGAAAATGGCATAACTTCAGAAGTCAATTCTAAAGCTTTTGGAGAACAAAATCTCCCTTATAAAGTTTTAGGAATCGCTTGGAATAATTCCAAAGATTTACTTTATTTTGATGTTCGAGGTTTAGTTGATTTCGTTTCAAAAAGAATAGACACCAAACGATTTATTCTACAAGTTTTAGGTAGGATTTTTGATCCACTTGGATTCCTAGGACCATTTACATTAAGACTAAAATGTATAATTCAACAAATTTGGAATTTGGGTCTAGATTGGGATGACACCTTACCCGAAGATTTACGTATAGTTTGGAGTAGCTGGTGTAACGAACTCCCTCATTTGAAAAACTTTTCAGTACCCAGATACTATTTTTCTGAGATCACCAATTGGCATGATTATGACCTACAATTACATATTTTTGCCGATTCGAGCATGAAGGCTTATGGTACGGTTGCTTATTTACGTGTAGCAACAACCACCGAAAATGTTCGAACAGTTTTTGTTGCTTCGAAAAACAGGGTTGCTCCACTGAAAGCGCTTACCTTGCCAAGGCTTGAATTGATGGCCGCATTGTTGTCGGCCAAGCTAAGTAGTAACATTTTGAAAGCTTTAAAATTGAATGTACCGACTTATTACTGGACAGATTCAAAAATATCCTATTTTTGGATAAAAGGATCCACTAAAAATTTTAAACCCTTTGTCAGAAACAGAATTGAAGAGATCCATAAATTGACCTCACCTGATAACTGGTATCATTGTCCTGGTACTGCCAATCCAGCTGATATAGTTTCTCGAGGATCAAAAATCTCTAGGATAACCAATGATACAACTTGGTTACAGGGACCAGAATGGCTATGTTTACCTCCTGAGTGTTGGCCAATATCAGAAAACAAAGAAATCGCTTACTCAGATGAATTCCCTCATAGCATGCATGGTCACGGTGACGTCGTTGTGACGTCACTGTAAGTCACTGTGGTCACGTCACATCTGTGACCAAAATGCCACCACTCAGTGATGTCACATTGTGACTGAGATGTGAACTTCTTAGAAAACTTTAAAAAATTACGAAAATTCTTCAAAACATGTTATTTACTGTAAAATTATGTTTTTCTGGCAATTAAAAAGAAATTGTGAGGTCACTGTTATGTAACGTACGTCACGTCACATATGTGACAAAAAAACCACCATATTGTAAGTCACAGTGTGACAAAAATATGAACTTCAAAAATCTTTGAAAATGAAGAGAAATATTTTTAAGAGTCACGAGTTACATGGCATAATGAAAAAAATATATTAGTGGATAGCAAATGGTAAATTCTGTCACTAAAGGGGAGGAGGGGGGCATAATAAATAAAGTGCACGATACAAGCATTAATAAACTAAATTTTCAGGCTATATTTTATCAATTTGATATCTAAGATAGTGAATGTATACTTTTTCATGATTTAAATTTTATCTAGCATTTGGATAATATAATTAGAATTAGGAATATTAAATTTATACACTTTACATATTTAGTTTGCTGGGAGGAAATTTATTTATTTATTTCTTTTTTTACCGACCAGGATTATTCGAAACACTTCTGTGGTTTCAAAATAAAAATTTTCTATTACAGTTAAATCTGCATCTTTTAATGAGCACGTAGAAAGAGTCTTCAGAGTTTAGTCATCTATGCATTTATTGCTTTAGAATATTTTTATAATTTGTATTCAAGTCATAAATTCTACTTCTTTCAGACTTTTTAAATAAAATTAGCATTTTCCGAAAATAAAAGAAATATACAAAATTTGTGCAAAACAAACTTTACTTAAAAAAAAAAAGAAAGAAAAAAAAAAGAGGGGGTGGGCTCGTTATTACCATTAAATTTATTTTTACACCTTTTGAAAATTTAAACAATGGTATATCTAATAAACTCTAATTATGAATATTATTATTATAATTATTTAGAAAAAAATGAACTTTACAATACATTTTAACTTGAATTACTTGGTACGGATAAAAAGAAAAGCTTAAATACGTTGGACATTTCTCCAAATACAAAATTTTAATTAACCATACTTTCAGAAAATTACTGCGCATTCAAGTTTCATATCTCTTGCATGCAAAAACAAATAATCTGTACCAGACCATCTGCTTGAAAATCGTCTGCCCACAAAAAAATAAACATGAGAAGACGCGGGAAATAAATAGTTCACTGTTTTTAGAACATCACCTTCACCAACGTCTACAACACTTTAAGATAAGGAAATGACCATTTTAGGATACACGGATATTAATAGAACGTATATGTAAGTTTTATTTAATTTAAATATTTTATTCCTGATTTGTACATATGAGTTAAATAGTTTTATGTTATATTTGTAAGAGACTGATCTTTAACTGTCACTAGCGATATTTTCAAATTCGATAACTGTAAAGAAAAATATCTTAATCTGCCATCGCTTGAAAAAAAAAACTGCGCAGAGACTGTGCATGCCTACATTCATACTGGAATTAATATAAACATTAATTTACTCTTACTTGAGATTGAAAATGTATATAACGACAATGATTTGGAATTATTTTCTCGGATTCTTACTATTTTTTGATTACTAACACTTATAGTTATTATTATTTTGGGGTTAAATATGATGTTCGATTATCATGATATTACGAAACTGTTTCAGATTAGAAATTAACATTATACTGGGAAACTGTATTTTTACATATTACAGTAGTGAAACATTTGAAAGAATTTTCTTTTAGTGCTAATAATATTTTAAATTATCTTTCAAAATCCTAAATCTTCAGACCAATGTTTTCAGATTTAACATTTGCCGAAATTATGAAATAATAGGAATTCCTTGTACCATATGGAAATATTTTTGAGATATTGTTAAATCTAATAATGCATTTAATTTATCTATTGAGTTTGCTGTTGTTTAATAGTACAATTATAAATACTAATTATTATTTTTAGTGTTTTTCAAATTGGTATATTTATTTTTTTTAATTGTATGTAAGCATTTTTTCTGTTTGTGATTTTAATCAAACATTTAATTATATAGACATTCTGAATCGGTTATTAAATTTTCTTCTATTGTAAATTCATTTTCTACGTTTATGATACGCGTAATTATTGGCACTAAAAAGTAAAATATGATATTTAAGCTTTGAAACAAAATGTTTTTCATGCCTGATGGGAAGTTATAGATTAAACTGCTTAGTATATATTTTTTAAAAGTTCATATAATACAGGATACATAATATAGGACACAAGTTGAAAAGTGCTTATGACTTCGGTTTGTCTCTCCGTCTGTCCGTCTAGCAGTCTGTCCGCACTCTAACTCTCGAAAATATACTCGGATTGCCCTGAAATTTTTGGATGTTATTGACGTTTACCATAGCACGGTACCTATTTGTAATGAAGTTTGTAGCATGCTTTGTTCATTTACAGGGACAGCCAAAATTTTTCCGTTACATTACAGCCTATGGTAAAAAATCGTTTCAAATGATTTTTTTATGATTTTACGCACGCTTTCAAACAGAATAAAATTTATATGCATTTATGAAGTGCACTAAAATATGTATTCTGTTGACTATGCGATGCAAAAAATAGTTATTGTTCATTTACAGGGCTAAAAAAGGAATTCAAATACATAATGATATAGGGGTGGAGGGAATTGTTTGCGGCATACTTTAATTATGTTAATCTATTTCATATATAATGAAATTGATATATGTCGCTGAGGTTTACATACTATAAATTATTTCATGTATAATAAGAATAATACGTATATAGCATTTACAGGGACACACAAAATATTTCAGATACTATATTGTATCCGAAGTACTGTTCATTAGCGATGATTGCTGGAAATGTATTTTTAATTATGATATGCGCTTTTATGATTCACTATATTTATGCATAGTATATGGTGTATATAAATGCTTTCCTATACAAGGCTACACAAAAGTATTCGTAAGGATTACTGGGTATGGGCGCAAATTGCTTAAAGGTTGTTTTTAAATGCGATATGCTTTTTTTGCTGAACTGCATTTAATTTACCAAGAAATGTTTGTAGAATATAGATAAAATGATATACAGGGTCACGTAAAGAATTGGATACATGGCTGTCTATAAATTATAATTTCTGGAAATGTGATTTCAGCAGTTTTAAGAGTGTCTTAGTTTGAATTAAATTTTAACTAAATAGTGGCGTGTAATAAAGATTCTAGGTAAACTACAGGGTTGTACAAAAGTATTCAAGTATGTTTCCATACATTAGTATAAATTGCTGAAAAAGAATTTCAACCTGTTAGGCGTTTTCTTGCTAAACTAGATTTTCCCATTATACAGTATATATACACTTAAAAAAATGGGAAGTCAAAATTGAGTAAAAAGTACTCAATTTTAAATGCGTCACATACTCAAAATAGCTCCGATCCAAATGTACTCAAAGTTGAGAAACACATGTACTCATTTTTTATTCATTGGTTGTGATCAAATATGAATAATTATGTACTGCCCCCCCCCCCTTAAAAAAAGAAAAACCTAAAATTTAAAGTAAAAATGTACTGACATTTATTTCCCGTTCAAAGTTCTTAACAAGAAAGGTTTAACTGATTATTTATTAAGAAAAATAGCAAAATTCTTAACAAGATACTCAAAGCGAATATTTTTATGACAAGAGCATTATTTCCAAGCACTTTTAAATTATTTTTAAAATGCTGTGCATAATTTAATATTTACATTAATAAACATCATTTATGCCGCCATAAATGAAATGAACCATTACAGGGTACAAAACTATTCGTTTGTTTGGGTTTGATAACATGTGATGTTTCAAAATAGAGAAAGCATGGGTTCCTTTTTTATCAATAATATTCAATTCGATATGAGTACGTCGGTTTACTTATTTTTGAGTACTTCATTTTTCTCAGTGTATCAACCTACAGATCAAATACAGGGCTGTTCAAAAGAATTGGAAAACATATTTGGCTATGGACGGTAACTGCTGAAATCAGTTTTTCAAATGTTTTATGTGTTTTCTAAAATGTTTACTTAGTTATCTTATTTACGTCATTTCCCTAAATTACGATGTCTTGTTAAAGCATTCAGAAAGTGTTGGAAAGTATTTTATAATCTATGATTAACGCATGATTTTTCTTACTCGTTTTTTTTCTATTTCCCAGATCAGTCTTTTCCTATAAAACATACCAAATCTATTTAGCTCATATTCATAAAATACAATATACACTGGAATAAAAATTTTAAATAAATATCGCTTATCATGCCGCTCTATAAATAATAGTTGTATTAATATCCGTTAGTCTCCATGTTCGTATTTAATAAAGCAATGACAAATCACAACAAATTAAAAAAAATTACACATTCTAAATATCAAGCTTGAACTCAATATCAAGCATAGAACTTAATATCAATCATAGAACTGAATAAAAAAATATGTCAGTTGATAAGCGTTGTTTTTTAAGTGGAAAAATTTAAAATGTTTTAGAAGAATAAGACTCCAAAATAGCGATATTTTGCTAAAAAGTACGGTAAAAAGATAAGATTTTATATTCACAGCAAAAGGTTATTTCAAAATTCATCGCTGTATTAATACTTAGAAATTTTTCCAGAGAGAATCCTTCGCCTTATATACAATATTTCAAATGAAAATCAAATATCAAATTAATTGCTTAAAAGGCGCAAAGGCCAACATAGTGAAAAAGATTCCATGCCGGGACTCGAACCCGGGACATCAGTATATCACACTGACATTCTACCGACTAAACCACATGGAAGGACGCCCAGTCTGTAAAATTTCTCACTATTACAGGTTGGCAAGGCTACAAACGCAGCACAAGATGGAATATTTATCGTGAGCCACCGACATGGTGTAAAAACGAAACTTAATGAAATCCAGCATCGATTGAAACTATATTAATAATTGGAAATTTTTCCAGGGAGAAACATTAGCCTTGCATACAACATTTCTAATTAAAATTGCCTTTTAAGCAATTAATTTGAAATTTGATTTTCATTTGAAATATTGTATGCAAGGCGAATGGTTATCTCTGGAAAAATTTCCAAGTATTAATATAATTTCAATCGATGCTGGATTTAATTAAGTTTCGTGTTTGCATCATGTTGGTGGCTCACGCTAAATATTCCATCTTGTGCTGAGTTTGTAGCCTCGCCATCATGTAATAGTGAGAAATTTTCCAGCCTGGGTATCGTTCCATGTGATTTAGTCGGTAGAATGTCAGTGCTGTACTAATGGCCCGGGTTCGAGTCCCAGCATGGAATCTTTTTCACTATTTGCGTCTTTTAAGCAATTAATTTGAAATTTGATTTTCATTTGAAATCACAGTGTTTATGACAAGTTCGTCACAAATGACACATATTTCACAAATTGGTCACAGTGTGACTTCAAAGCATTGTCGCTTTCGTCACAGGTTCGTCACAAAGTTAATGCCAAAATAGTCACAAATGACACTTTTTTCACAAATTTGTCACACCATGACTTCACAGAGTGGTCACAATGTGACGTCACAAACGACCTCTAAAACGGCCATAACGACCTCGCATTCTAGTCACTGTGACGTCACATCGACGTCACGTGACGTCACATCGACGGTCACAAAATCACAGTGTGACTTCACAACGACGTCGCCGTGACGTCACCATGCCTTACGGGATAGAATACAAAAAAAATCCTAACGATGTTTTTCAGAGCGAGTGCTTAGTCAAAAAACTCGAAAATCCCATAAACATTTCAAAATATAGTAATTTAGAGAAACTTTTGAGAATTACCGTTTGGGTAAAGAAATTGATTATGAAGCTGAAAAAATCAATTGAAGTGCAAGACGTAGTAACAACCGAAGAATTACTCGAAGCTGAAATTTTTTTGATACAATCTGAACAAAAACAATTTTATAAGGAAGAAATAGAATCTCTAAAAAACAGTAAATCAGTGGATAAGACGTCATCCTTATCAAATTTCATGCCCTTTATTGACAAAAACGGGTTGATGAGGTTGGGCGGAAGGCTCGAATTTTCTAACCTGTCCGCAGAAGAGAAAAACCCAATAATTCTCCCCAAACATTCTTGGTTAACTACTCTAATAGTTCGTCAAGAGCACGAGAAAATTATGCATGGAGGGACAGACAGAACTTTGGCAAAAATTAGATCTCGTTTTTGGATACCTAAAGGTCGTCAGTTGGTCAAGAGTGTTATCAATAATTGTATAATATGTAAAAAATATTTCTCCAAACCAGCAGACCAGATCACCGCACCTTTACCAAAAGACAGAGCTAGTGAAGCACCGCCATTCGCAATCTGCGGTTTAGACTTCGCCGGTCCTATCTATATCAGAAATTTTAAAGAAACGCAAAAATCTTACATTGTCCTGTTTACTTGCGGTGTGACTAGAGCCATTCACCTGGAACTCGCGTCTGATATGACAACAAATTCCTTTTTGATGGCATTCAGAAGATTCACAGCTAGACGAGGAAATCCCAAAATTATTTATTCTGACAACGCAAAACCTTCAAAAAGGCCAAAGGTGAACTCGAAAATTTATACAACATACTGACAGACAAAGTATTTTTAAATTTTATTACAAAAGAGAGAATTGTATGGAAGAATATTATAGAAAGAGCTGCATGGTGGGGAGATTTTTATGAGCGACTAGTAAAGTCAGTCAAAGACTGTTTGAGAAAAGTAATTGGTAGAGCATTCTTAAGTTATGATGAATTAGCGACTCTGTTGACAGAAGTGGAAGCAGTTTTGAATACGCGACCATTGACGTATGTATATAGCGACAGAAATGAACCAGAACCTCTTACTCCAATGCACTTTTTAAATTTTGGAAAAGAACTTTCATTTCCTATTAATTTTTTTGAAATAATTGAAGATTGTTCGAAGAGATCAACACTCCTGAAAAGAAAAAAAATATCAATCTTTACAATTGAAACAATTGTGGACCAAATGGAAAAAACAATATTTGATGGATTTGAAAACAGCCCATTCCTTGAAAAATCCTAATGCCCATACGCCACTGAAAGTGGGCGATATTGTTTTAATTCAAGATGACGCAAAAATAAGTTTCTTTGGAAACTTGGTAAGATTCAGTCTGCCATTCCTGGAAGAGACGGCAATATTCGTTCATACGAAATAAAAACAGCGAATGGAACCTTAAAAAGATCCATCCAGCATTTGTATCCCTTTGAAATACAAAATGACTGACAAAATGACTTTTTGCAGACTTTTTATAAACATTCATAAACTTTTATAGACATTTATTTAGTTTGTTTTTTCTGCATTTAGGACTCTAAATATTTTCTTTCTCTTTTTTAATTTTTAGTGTTATTTATATATAGAATCTCTTTGAATTTTGGTAGTATAAGTAAGTATATGATTTAACTGCAAAAAAAAAAAAAAAAAAAAATTGTGTGTGTTATTTAACTGTCATTATTTTTACTTTGTTTGAATTTAAAGTGTTTTATTTAGATTTTATTGATATTTTGAATTTGACTAATTAAGTGATTAATTAGATATTGTTTCAATTCTTATATTTAGTATTTTGTATTCGAATTTTAAAAATTGTATTAGATTACTGAACCACTGATACGAAAAATTGAATTTTTATGATTTTATGATGGAATTTTGATTTGTGAACTCTTTAAGAGTTCAGGTGGGGAGTGTGAAGAGAAACTTTTTCTCTGCTCCCATGATAACGAAGGTCGGGCGATGCGCGCGCATTTTACTTTAGAATGCGACTTTGTTTTGTTGTGGCTGAACGATACGAAGCAATGTTGTGATTTAAAAAAGCATGATCGCTGTAATATTTTTACAGTTGTTGATGAGGCTAAGCCTCCCTTATTTCGAAGAACCACATCAAGTGTTTGAGAATCTTTATTGTATATATGTATATAATCATGATCTGTAAATAGTCATTAAATATTTAAAGAAAAGAACCCAGAAAGCACCTCCTTCTTTGAGTTGATGTTCGACTGTCTTTGAAATTTTTTCTTCACATTACCCGATCAAGCGTTGTTGGTGAAATTGATCTATTTAAACGGAGAGTCAGCAACTGTTGCTTTGCGAAAATTTCGCACGGCGAATTAACTGAAGGCGAAGAATGGCCCCAAATCGTGTCCTGGAGTAGTGAAGCTTGTCAAACGGTTGGAAGAAACTGGCTCTTTGGTGAATCGGCTACGAAGTGGAAGACACACATTGGCGGAGGGCTGAATTACTGAGGGAGAAACCACTATGACTGATTTAGGGGCGAAATTGTCCACGGGGAATAGCAGTGATCGCACAAAGCTGGAAGGATATTGGATTGCCTCACACATCGACTCGACGTATCCTACATGGGATATTGCATCTCTATCCCTACAAATTGCAGTCACTGCTGAAGTTGCAACCGGAGACACAGCTATGAGGGAATCATTTGCCGAGTGGGTTATTGCAAGATTTGAAAGTGACTCTCAGTGGTTGTTCAACGTTTTCTGGACGGATGAGGCGAACTTCACACTACACGGAGATGTCAACACCCAGAATACTCGTATATGGGCGTCGTCTAATCCTCGTGAATACACGATGAAGTCACTGTATCCAGCCAAGTTGACAGTATGGTGTGACTTCACCTCACGTTTCATTCACCATTGTTCTTTTTAGAAACCTGTCCCTATTGGGCTTGAAAACATGCACAGTAACAGCTGAGCGTTATCTCACTCTTTTGCGTTACAATGTCATGCCCGCAATAAATCAAAGAGGTATGTTATATGTAATAAGTTTTATGCAGGATGGCGCAGCGCCAAACTATATTAATCCAGTAAAACGATTCCTATTGAGTACCTTTGGTGAAGACAGACTGATCAGTGAATGTTTCGAGGTTGAATGGCCTCCACGATCGCCCGACCTCTTTCCAGTCAACTTCTGGTTGTGGGGATATTTGAAATCCCTTGTGTACTGTTCATCCCCTTCAACATTGGCCGAACTCAAAGATTCCGTGAGTGTTTATTCCAAAGATTCTGTCGTGAGGTTTTTGCAATTCATTCCGACATGTTGCATTCAGCTGTAACGGGCGTTATGAATCACCTTAATTGTGTTGTAGAATGTTCTGGAAGTCATGTTGAACATTTGTTATTGCAAGAATAAATGAATGCAGCGTGCTGTCCTTTGTGTTTCGGGTCGCCAGAGTCCTCTACAGTTGACTTTTTAACTTTTTTTTTTTTTTTTTTTGCTAAAACACATTCTACTACCTCCTGAGCCATTTCTTGTAGACCGCACATTTTTATCATAAATTGTTCCTTTTTTATGATTTTTTAAAATTTTAACGATCTTTTGGCTCATTCGGTATAAGTAACACTTTAAATATTACATAATATGTCTTTTTACATTGTTGTATTTTGTGAATTCGTAATTTTTTTCTATGAATGATGTTTATCCACTTTTGACAATGATTCGGAAACACATGCACACACACAACAAAAAAAAAAACTGTGTTTGTAGAACAAATTCGGATTGCGAAATTCTATCCAGTTGTAATCTTTACCAGATTGATGCGAAACAATTTTCAAAATACTTAAAAATTCAGAAATACAAAAATCCCTCGAGAAAGAAAAAATAATATATATGGGGAGAGATTTTCATTTCATTTTTTAATATGTTTACTTTAGTATATATTTCTCCTTTTGATTGGTAGAGTTTTTCCTCAATAAATATAAAATCATCTGGTGTTAAAATATTATTTACAAAAAATAAACTGTTTATACTTACAAAGTAAATGCTTTTAAATAGAAAAAAAGCTATCAAAATACATTTTACTGAAAAATAAAATATATTTTGAAAAAAACTTTAAAAGACGAATTTCAATTTATTTTACTTCGATAATTGCAATATATTTTTTATATTAAATTAATAATTTAGTATTTTTTCCTAAGAAAATTTATAGAAATAAATACTATAAAAATGTAAACAAATTGATTTTTTTAAACAGTGGTGAAAAATTAATAATGGATATTGATTTTTATCACATTGATGCAAAAACTATATTAAAAATTCAGAAAAACAAAAAAATTGGAAAAAATGTAATTTTGTCAATAGAATTTTTTTCATTTTTTTTTAGCAAAATGCAAGATAAATTATTAAAAATATATTTTACAAAAAAAATTAAGTTAGTTGAAAAATAACACATAAAAGCAGAATTTCAATTTATTTTGCTTCAGTAATTTTTTGCTATTGATTTTTTTTCAAGTAATTTTTACTAGGAAAATGTATTTGAATAAATATAGTATTCCATTCTTTTAAGGTAAATTTGAGTTTTTTGAAATTTCTCTTGTGCATTAAGATAGAAAAAAAAAATCCGTTAAACCCCTTAAAAAGAAAAAAAAGTAATGAGGAACACTTTTCACAGGAATTTTTTTGTTGGGATATCTTTTTCAGGGCCGCTTTGATCCACTGAATTCAAAAGAAGTATCAAAAGAAGGTAGGTAAGAAGGTATTGGTTAAATAATCCAATTCGCACATTTTTCATATGTAGACGACCTCTATTTAAAAATTACATTTACAATCGGAAAGTCAACAACACTTTCTGTCGGATATCTCTAGCCTTTCTCTCCGATAATTTGATATTAAAAAACTGTGGACATTTCCATTTTTTTCTCACCGACTGTGGATTTCATTACAAAACTTGCTATTGTATTAGCAAGTTTTGTAATTTGCTAATTGTATGCCATAGCGTTGCTTATGGCATATAAAAGAACTTTTAATAATAAAAAAAGATGAAGAAGAATTAATACATTGCTAAAATTGAAACTTTCTGTCGGGATATATCTGAAAGAGTTGAACGAAACTTCATTAAAGAAATTCAGTATAGCTACATTCAAGCACAATCTTAAAGTGCATTATTAAATATATTTCGTATATTTCTAATTTTTTTCACGTTATAAGACTCTTATATCCCTTAGATCGTCTGTGTGTTCTCTTAGATTTTTCTTATCTAATTGCCGAAACATTTCTGAGGCCAATTGTTTCAAACACCAAACTTTAAATGCGTTTTTAACAAACTACTTCGGCTCCAATTCTTTAGAGTTTTAATAAATTACGTTACGTACAAAATTCAGGTTTTAAAAAGTTATCATAAATTCATACAATCTGGTTTTGAGTTCGATATAAAGATCTA
This sequence comes from Maratus speciosus, assembly GCA_963932465.1. NCBI lineage: Eukaryota > Metazoa > Arthropoda > Arachnida > Araneae > Salticidae > Maratus > Maratus speciosus. Next base: position 322,325,469 of record OZ010789.1, read on the forward strand.
GTTTATGTTTATTTGAATTGGGAAAATGCTTCATTACTCCTGTGCTTTATTAATATACAGTGCGGTTATTAAAAAAAACTATCCCGCCCCTATCTCCCTTTCACAGAAACAGAAGGAAATTTTGGTTTAAACTATTTTGCGGCAAAGAGGAACTTCGCTTATTGTGTCATGGACTTCTGCAACAGCCTCGACTGGAACGGGAGATCTTTCAGTCCGAGATCGATCATATGTCAAACCAGTTTCTTCAAATTTGCGTATCAAGTCCTGTACAGCTTTTCGGACAGCCTCGGCGTAGCCCATGATTTTTGTGGTAGACACGCGATGCCTCTGCGGCATTTTATCCGTTCAGGTAATAAATCGTTAGAATCCCCGCCCCCCACGTTTTCCTGTAAGCGGTACTTTTTTCAGAGTATAAGAAAGCAAGATACGCGGCACGCATCGAAACGAGAAGCAGAGACCACGTTATGCAAATTTCCTGGTTCGGTGTAAGACACCGTCTTGATTGACGTCGTCGAACTATGTGAAAGAAAAGGCAGTGTGAAATGCGTGCTACGTATCTTGCTTTCTGCTTTCTTATATCCTGAACAAAATGCCGCTTACACGAAAACGTGGGTGGGTGGGGGGGGGATTCTAAAGATTTATTACCTGAACGAACAAAATGCCGCAAAGGCATCACGTGTCTACCACAAAAACCATAGGCTACGCCGAGACTAGTATACAGTAAAAGCTGTACGGAACTTGATGCGTGAATTTGAAGAAACTTGTTGCACATGCGAGTGATCTCGTACTGAACGACCTTCTGTTCCAGTCGAGGCTGTTGCAGAAGTCCATCAGAGAATAAGCGAAATTCCTCTTATAAGTACACCCGGTGCTTTTCACGTGTTCTGCAGTTGCCAAATTCTAAGGTACGCAACGTTCTGCGCTCTCTCTACTTGTTACGTATTGGGTCCAGCGTAACCAGTTCTTTCAAGCGAGTGATAAGTTACAGCGGCTAGATATTTGAATGAATTCCTCATCAAGTATGACGAGGATGAGAGCTGGCTTTTAGGCATTCTGTAGACGGATGAGGCCCATTTATCGTTGACGACTGGTAACGTTATTTTGAATGACTGTGTTTAACGACTGTGTAGTGCGGAATAACAAGCACCTTTATCCTCGGCCCTTACTCTTTTGAAGAGGTTACTGCCACAGGTCCACAAACATGTACGCTAACGAGTGCTGGGTATCTAGAAATGCTGACTAATTACATAATTCCCAATTTGTAACAGCGAAATTCTCTATCTGACGTAGTGCGGCTGTCGCTCCCCAATTTGTGGGGTCTTCTGTTAAAGGTTTCTTAGTACAATAGTTTGGCAACAGAGTTATCTCCCGGAAATTCACGTTTCCTTGGCCGCCATGTTTTTCCGATCTGACTCTAATGAATTTCTGGCTGTGTGGGATACCTGAAATCCAAAGTGTATGCGTTTAATCCAGAAACTGCATCTGATTTGAAAGATATCATCGAACGTCATGTTCAATAGATTCCTCTTGCCATGGTACGTGCTTCAAAGCCATCCATCATGTGCCGCATGCAAAGTTATATCGTTTGTAAAGGTCACATAGAAAATTTTTAAAACAAAACAAAATGCTTTGCTTTCTGTTGATTCTCTGTCTTTATTGGTTGTTTTCAGTTCAGTTGTTTTCTTCTTAATCTGCCTAGTGCGGGGGATTTCCGTGCTACAGGTACCTTTCGAACGCTATTTATATTTTTAATTTTATTATGGAGGTCACATTCCAATAAAAAGGTAGGCCATTTGAAATTCTCGAAATTTTGTCACTGTAACCGTAACTCTTCGATTTTAACTGATATTTCTCATATGATTCTTGAGCGCATACCTCAAAATAGTTTAAATCAAAATTTCATTCAGTTTCTGTGATAGCTAGAGGCTCGCATATCAGGACAGTTTTTTTAATCACTCTGTATTTATTCCTTGCAAATGAAAAATGAAGCATTTGTCATTATTTGGGGAATAAAGATTTGGCTACTAGTTTAAATGTGTCTGATTCAGTTCCCAATCCGCTCTTGAATATTCGTAATGTTCGGTATCAATGTTATTTTTAAAGTTTCTCTCTATTTAAAATACCTTTAAAAGAGAATAGTGCCATACTCAGATGGCACATGTTACGATCTCAAGTTACATCCACCAAACTATGGCATCCACATACGCTCGTGGATAGTTAAGGCAGGGCCGTGCGAAGAGAAAACTGCGCTCGGGGCAAAGTTTAAATTTTGCGCCCCCCCCTCCTTCATTATGTGATGGGTGTCACAAAATTGAACTGTTAAATGGCTCGAAAGTGTTAAATGAGACATAAATTAACACCTTGCAGGAGACGAAGAGGAAAACAAATAAATTTTCGAAAAGTGTCATCGCTTTTGGACATACGTGAACTCTAACTAAAATTAGAGAGTGTGCACAAGATGCTAAAAAATAAGCGAATTCCTTTATTTCAATGATTCGAGCTTGCACTTGCCTTATATTTGGAAGAAATATTTAAACCATATCATACCACTGAGTTCTACAGTTAATGTCGAGTTGTTGGTCATTAGTTTATCTAAAATTTGTTGTGCTAATCATTCTCCTGTTCTTTTGTTTTGACTCATCGAATTCAAGAAACCTTTCCTCGATTGAATAATTTCCGCTTTCGGTTATCTTCACGCATCTTATAATTTGCATCATTTGTTCTTTGGGGATGTACCTGGAGTGCAATCGAATGAAATTGAAAAATATTTTGCTTTATGGATACAATAATTTTTCTCAAATCATTGGAAAAAAGGTTAATAACTTCATTCTGAATATTATTCGAAAAGTAAGATACGTGTCTTTCTGGCTGTGTTGCGGTCTCGACGCGAGTTTCTTTGCCATTTTCTTAAAATAAATTTTAAAAATTGCGAAAATATTCCGCAATTTCTTTTATTTATCTCATTTAACGTGCCTCTTAGTACCAAATTGTTCTCAGCACAATGAAGGATAACGTTTATTGTTGTTTCTAATATATTTCATCGTTTATTTTTCTTACTTTCTATACTCCTTTCAAATTCGCTGTCGATTATATGATTTTATTTTATCAACCTTCCTCTCAAATTCCTTCCAACGAATGTCTACATTCCTGTGTTCTGGAGCATTTTCATGTTTAGGAATTTTAGAATTTAATTTTTTTTTCCATTTGGAAAGTGCGCAATCTGGATTGGCTAACTTTGGAGGGCAATCATGATAAATGTCGAATGATAAACAGGAAAAACAAAATAGCGACCCCTTAATTCGGCTATACAGGGTATTTCTAAACTCATGGTACATACGCTAGGGGTGATAGAACACATCAAGACGAGTTGTAGTGAATAGGAAACCAAGGATACCAAACGTCTTCCGAAGGAGATAGGCGCCTTTAAAGTTTAGGCACCAAAATTTCAAATGATTATAAAAAACGGAAAAATTGGTCGATTCGTTTGCGGTTTTCACTAAAACTATTCTTTATGTCAGTATTTTCTTGAAAATAAATTTTAAAGATACAGTTCAAAAAATGCCGATAGAGGGCGCTTTAGACTTTGGAGTAACCAACAACCATTTTTTACTGTTATTTTTTGTATCTCATTACATGTTTTCAAAAGCTTATACTTAAACTTAAATTTTGAGCTCAAAATCTGAATCGTTGGGTGTGGTTAAGTAACGCAAACTGAACTGTGTTCAGGAGTTAAAATTTCAAACGATTATAAAAAACGGAAAAATTGTTCGATTGGTTTGCGGTTTTCACTAAAACTATTCTTTATGTCAGTATTGTTTTGAAAATAAATTTTAAAGATAAAGTTAAAAAAATACCGATAGAGGGCGCTTTAGACTTTGGAGTAAGGAAAAACTATTTTTTACCGTTATTTTTTGTATCTCATTACATACTTTCAAAAGCTTAGAATTAAACTTAAATTTTGAGCTGAAAATCTGAATCGTTGGGAGTGGTTAAGTAGCGCAAACCGAACTGTGTTCAGGAGGGGGGTTCAAATTTCAACTCATGAACACAGTTCAGTTTGCGCTACTTAACCACTCCCACCGATTCAGATTTTGAGCTCAAAATTTAAGTCTAAGCTTTTGAAAGCATGTAATGAGATACAAAAAATTACGGTAAAAAATAGTTGTTCGTTACTCCAAAGTCTAAAGCGCCCTCTATCGGTATTTTTTAAACTTTATCTTTAAAATTTATTTTCAAGAAAATACTGACATAAAGAATAGTTTTAGTGAAGACCGCAAACGAATCGACCAATTTTTCCGTTTTTTTTATAATCATTTGAAATTTTAACTACTGAACACAGTTCAGTTTGTTCTACTTAACCACTCCCAACGTTTCAAATTTTGAGCTCAAAATTTAAGTTTAAGTCTAAGCTTTTGAAAGTATGTAATGAGATACAAAAAATAACGGTAAAAAATAGTTGTTCGTTACTCCAAAGTATAAAGCGCCCTCTATCGGTATTTTTTAAACTTTATCTTTAAAATTTATTTTCAAAATAATACTTACATAAAGAATAGTTTTAGTGAAAACCGCAAACCAATCGACCAATTTTTCCGTTTTTCATAATCGTTTGAAATTTTAACTCCTGAACACAGTTTAGTTTGCGCTACTTAACCACTCCCAACGATTCAGATTTTGAGCTCAAAATTTAAGTTTAAGTATAAGCTTTTGAAAACATGTAATGAGATACAAAAAATAACGGTAAAAAATAGTTGTTGGTTACTCCAAAGTCTAAAGCGCCCTCTATCGGCATTTTTGAACTGTATCTTTAAAATTTATTCTCAAGAAAATAATGACATAAAGAATAGTTTTAGTGAAAACCGCAAACGAATCGACCAATTTTTCCGTTTTTTATAATCATTTGAAATTTTGGTGCCTAAACTTTAAAGGCGCCTATCTCCTTCGGAAGACGTTTGGGACCCTTGGTTTCCTATTCACTATTACTCGTCTTGATGTGTTCTATCACCCCCTAGCGTATGTACTATGAGTTTAGAAACACCCTGTATATCAGCCAAACATATCTAATTGTTCCACCATTAGGCCATAGATTTCTTGAACCATATCTTGGAAAATTTTGTTCTTCTGCTTCCGAAGATTTCATGTAAATCAAACCTGTGCTCAGTTGTTACGTTTTGATGATCTAGTTCTAGGTGGACAAAATTCATTTTTCCGATTATCTCGGAATTTGACAAAACCGCGTGTACTGGTAGCTGAATTCTGTATTTTCGAGATTAGTACGAGTTTTGTCGAAAAAAATCACAGGAGTCGATTAATTATGACTGTAAAGAAGCCATTTGCGTAGTTGGTTTGAGGGAGTTTCGAATGTTGCGCTAGCTTTCTCTAAGTTTGAAAGCACGTCGTGACTATTCTGTTTTATTTGAAAGTATGAGTTTGCTGATCTAATGTCACAGGTTTGTCAAGGTCAGCTTTAACACATTTTTGTTTGAAAATAGGCAATATTAAACCCACTGTATTGTTTTTATTTCAAAAGTTGAAATTCTGGATAATCCTTGATGTTGTTTACAAATTTCATCTTGACTTTTAACAAATTATTTAGTATTATTCAGCAATAAGTATTTTTTTAAATCAAAGTGCCATTCCTAAAGTATTGAAAAATTAAAAAAACTCCTGCAGATAGCTTCAGATAATTAAGTTTTTATTAATAAACAAGCATCATATTAACTTGCAGTGCATGTATGTATGTTTAGTTGAAATCTTAGAAGTCAAATTTAAACCACTTTTAATTATCTTATTGAACCGAAACAATGCATATATGTGTAATTTGAATGACAATACGATATTATTCTAATTTAAAGAACGTAGAAGTTTGTTTAGAATACTGTTTCTACAGGGCTTCACAAAAATTTAGATTAAAACTTGCAAGTTAATTTTAAATCAATTTCAATAATCTGATTGAGCTGAAACTTTACTCATGATATGTGGTTCTGATGAAAATGCAATATTATTATAATTTATGGAACGTAGCAGTTACACTTTTTTTACAGGGCCACATAAAAGATTAGCTCAAATCTTGCAAGACAATTTTAAACCACTTTCAATTATCTGATTGAGCTGAAACTTTGCCCACATGTGTTTTTCAGATGACAATTCTATTAAATTATAACTTCACGAACTTTGAAATATGCATTTTTTACATAGCTACACAAAAGATCGCGGAAAGATTGTTGCTAAAAAGCAGAAATTTTAATTAAATTTCAACAAAATTACTATAGGTTATTGAGATACACAATAGCATTTTTTAAATTGAAAAGAAAGTGCGTAGCTGTTGTATTTCTTTTACATGGACACATAAAAAATTCGGGTAGATTACCGTCTATAAGCAGAAATTTTATTTGAAATTGAATAAAATTTATATAGGTTATTTATTCACACAACAGCATTTTTTCAACCAAAAATAATTTTGGCGCTATTTATATGTTTTACGGGGTACCACAAAACATAAAAAAAAAAATTTTAATATGATTTTATTTTAAAAATTTTATTTTTCAGGATGACTACACAAATTTCTCGTGCAATTCTGAGTAGACAAAATACAAAAAATAAACGAATGTTAACTTACATGTGTGCATTAAATTGTTTTCTACTTAATTGTAAAATAAGTATGTTTAACGCATTATTTGTTATGCATTATACAGGGTGCCCACTAAAGTCCTTCCCACGCTCTTAATTGCCGAACGGTTGCAGCTATAGTCATAAAAGTGGTGTCTAGGTATAGTAAAGTGGCTATGTGCTACCAGATGAGACCGCTTTCAGCGCCACCTGGTGCAAAGTAGCTGAGTTAATATTCCTATCTCGGAAACGAGTTTCATGTTCAGAACGAGATTCATTTAGCATTCATGCTCACAAGATGTCCTTTCGAACTGAATCTATGATGCTCTACAAATTTGTCATTCACTTTTAACCCATATTTCGAACTGTTTTCGCGATAGGAACGCTAATGCCGCCATTTTGCACCAGGTGGCGCTGTAAGCGGTCTCATCTAGTAGAGCATAGCCTCTTTACTATACCTAGACACCACGTTTATGAATATAGATGCAGTCGTTCTTTAGTTAAGGGGTAAGAACGGTCTTTAGTGTACAATCCTGTATTTTTATTTTAAGACGTTGTTAAGTAACCAAATATTTATCACTGTTTGAGTATTTCATTAGTGATGCATTAAAAAAAACCCCAGCAAAAACTAATTAAACTTCAACGAAATAATTTTGTCCACCTACATCGTCAAAACTTCCCAGTGTGCTGTGCTGGACTTTTTTGTACAAGTAAAGTAATGACCGTATGTCTATAAGGATGCACCCATGTAGCTGGATTAGAGTAGGTTTGCAAATTATCTTTGGTTTCACTCCACTAAACTCTCAGAATCTCAGCGGTAATTTTTGTGGCAGCTGCAGTAATATTCGTTTTAAGTAATCACTCTGCTTTGACAATTTCTAAAGCATTACCATTATTCTGTTGCTGAACAGTTTTTTAACTTTTTCAGACTACGATTTCAATCTCAAAGAGTAAGTTTTGTTTCTTGTTTTCTTTTGCAGTTGGAGAAGAATATCGGGGATTTGTGTTTGGGTTGTTATTTACCATTTTTGCCAAGAGAACTTTTCTTTCTTCTTCCCGCTTTTTTCTTAATTTACGAAGAAGCCCCAGATTTTTTTTGTTAGGATACTTTTATGGGTACTTACTATAACTTAAGTAGACGATCACTAAAAGCAAAAAATAGATAGGATAATTAAGAGAAATTAGAAAATTAAGTAAAAAAATAAAATCTTAAAACTTGCGAAATATAGTGATTTATTTTATTTGGCATTAACGAGATAAATCTTATTACCCCAGAACTAGCGCGTAGTTGAGAGGTGTTAAACGCATTTGGGGCTGCAAGCCATTTTTCCTATTATTATACGATGGCTCGCGTACAGTGTTTGTTTCATAGACAGAAAAAATAATTCGGGGACGTAGCGAAATTTCTGACGAAAAAATTTTTTTTAGTTTCTAAAAAATTTATTTCCATAAGCATAAGGAAGAAAAATCCTCCCACAAACAGATAAAATTCATAATCGCTGTGGGTCGGAGGGAGCGCGACATTCGTAGATGATGTAAAGGTGGAATGGGGTGGGGGGCAAAAGTTTGAGAACCACTGCAATAGGATATCACAAAATTATATTATAAAATCCTCAAATCTAAAGAACTTAATGAAACTAAAATGTGAACTTACTAATATAACCCAACGAAAGCTGTAGATCGAATAAGAAAATGATACTCATAAATCAATTAGAACGTTCTGCAAAGAAAATTACAGTAAATGATCGACGGCCAAAATAAATAAATAAAACCAAGGCTGATAGTCAAAATTTGGCGCCCCCTCTATTTCCGCGCCCGGGGCGACCGCCCCCTTCGCCCCCCCCCCCTTTCGCACAGTGCTGAGTTAAGGCGATACTTGCCTAGATAACTTCGTATAGATAAGGATATTCTTCTTTATTTGAAATTATTTTCATTATGCAACATCATAGTATTTTTCTAAACTTTAATATGCTGTAATGAACATAGTTCATGGAATAGAAAATTTTGGCTGTAAAGGGAAAGTTTTAATTCTCCTTTTTCTTTCTTTTATCTTCATTTTCTCTTCCACCCACTCTCTTTTCTAATTTTTATAAATTTTAATCTTCATTTTTGTAACGACGTATAACATTTTATTATTACAATACTCTAAGTTTCTTTCACTTAGTGCAAACTGTTTTTTAGATTTGTTTTGAATTCTAAGGAACCCTTTCAAGAGTAACAGATTAAGTAATTTGATTGTTTGAAAATTGTTCTATTTTATAAAAGATTATAACAGTATAATGTAACCCTTTTATCCATTAAAGTTTCTAACAATGGCGGATTAACTATTATTTCACCGCATCCAATATCATACGTTTAAAGAAATTCTAAATATAGAATTTATATATAGAAATGTGGGTGTCTTATGACTTCAGAAAATTCCGATAAGTCGTAAATTATTCGGGAATTCCAACGTCACTTTATAGGCCATAATTCATCGAGAATTCATTCAATCAATAACTCGTAATAAATGAATGATTTAATAGAAATTTAGATAATTCATAAATATTAAAATTGTTTAAAATAAACTTTAAGTTGTAATAAATTTTATGTCATCTAAATGAAGTGTGTTCTTAAAAATATAGAAAGTTATTACAAAAACAGAAAAATGTTTAAGAGTGAAATGCTGTTCTCGTAGAATTAAAAATTTGCGGAAATTCTAGATACTAGAACCCACTAATGAAAGAGAACGCAGCAAACAGTTTTTGACCGCTCAAAACACCCAAAATCTAAAATTTTGGGTGTTTTGTAAGTTTTAGACATCTTGTTCCATGGTAACTGAATATAGATAGAACATGCGACATAAAATACGGATTATTCATGGCCTGAGGCAGTTGTATAAGCAGAAAATTCAGAAGGCAGGGAATTAAATGTTTAGGGAATATTTTTTCCAATACATATAAAAACAACAAAACTCCTCCAATGATAAATTATAATAAATCGTGAAAAAATTTCGTTTTAGACAGGCTTTTGTCTTAGCAGGTGTAATTCTACGATATTTTTTCCAACGACAGCATGAAAAATTTCTTTTTAAATCAATTTTGCGTTACAGACAGGTAAATTTTCGCAGATTTTGTTGTACCTACTTATGTATAAGACCAGATTTAGATGTGGTCCAGATGAGCGGCAAAAAGTGGGAGGAGAATAGGGCCTGCAACTGAAGTTTTTTAGCATCCCCAGATATCCCACCAACACATACATTTTGGCATACAATTGGATCCCAGTCGGTAGTGTCGGATTAGTACCGGCAACAGCAAAGTGGCATCAGTCAAAAGTCAGTAGCATGTCGGCAACGGATTCTAAAGAACAGAGCTTAATGCCGGTGATTGATATCGGTATCCTAAAGGATAAATATCGGCATACGTGGGTTTTTTCTTAATATTAACGATTTCTTTCTGAGAAAACTTTTTTTCCTTTTCTTCTCCTTTTTGCGTATTACTATTAAATAAATTTTGTGACAATTAATTTAATGTTTTACAGAGTTATTATTATTTTTTTTTACAACAACATCCTTTTGGAAGATAATAATTATTCATTGTGAGTAGAGAAATAGCGACTCGGATAAAAATTAAATCACGATGTCTAAACTTTTGAAAATTAAGAAAATAAAACAAAAAACATTGCTGCTTCATGAAAATACTTTTTTTACAAAACCCACAAAATGCCTTTGTATGAGATAAAGATAATTTTTATCTTGCAATAATAGATTTTTCTACCAGTCATTGTTATGTATGATGTAGCTGTTTGTTTAGTGAAACTAATATAAAAGAGGGGATAATGTTTATAAAATGAGAAGTTTATAGGTCCCTTCAAAACGGTATCCGCAGTGCGCAGGGATTCGTTCACTTGAAAAAATAAATTTCAATATTTTCCCTCAAAAATAACAGGGATGCCACTGGGGACTATTTTGTTATTGTTTTGTCTACCAGTATTTTCTAGAAAAATAATCTACCTCAAAGTTTAATGGAAAACTAATATGAAGATTATTATTTCAAATAGTGTTAGACAAAATAATAATAAAAAAAAAATAGTCACCAGAAGCAATCATGTGACTCAAAAATAGATGAATTTTTTTCCCGGGTATTCAGGAAAACTACCCTTCCCGAGATACTATTTTACCTGGACTGGTAAAACTATCATTTTACAAAAATTCCTCCACTCTGTTATATTATATTCACTGAATAAGCAGATAAAGCATATACAGGGTGATTCATAAATATCGAAACAATAGGCTATCTCCTTAAATATTGCCCCTAGGCACATACTTCCAATTGCATAGTTTCCTAAAAAAAGGTGCGAAATTTAATGAGATAAGTTGCAACTCCATGGGAGGTCTATTTGAGAAAATACAAAAATTAAATTTTTATACAGCCCCCGTAGAGTAAAATTTCCAATTACGAAATTTTTCCTTATCCATTCCTGAATTAAACACAAAAAATTCCATCTTCATATCTATAAAACTCACAGAGTTATGCCCGTTTGAATAATTCGTCACGTTTTAAGGGATTAGACACAAATTGAAGTGCGTGTAATCCAAGAATCAATGTTACTTTAAGAGTTCCAGGAAACATGCAAAAAATATATTTATTGAGTTAGAATTTAGATTTTTTTTTCTCTTTTGTTAACCATATAATTTGCAAACTAAGTCACATCTTGAAATTTCTCATAAAGTTTAAAATATATATATATATATATATATTATTGTTTTTTTTAAGTGGGGTAATTTAAAATCGTTATAACTCGAAACATTATTTGTCGAATTTTAATTTTTTTTTCATTTAATTAAACAGCAGAGATCTGCATGGGCCGGAATTTACAGGTTCTGCCCGAACAAAAATTATCTTGGCACGGCCCGGTGTAAAAATTAAAAGTTCGGCTCTAGTCCAGTACGATCCTTTTATATTTTCACAGTTCACCGCCCAGCCGGGGCCGGCCCATACCAATATCAGCGAAAACAGCACCGGGCCGGCCCGCGAAAAAATCAATTAAATCAATCAGTCAATTAAATTAATTAAATCATTATGGGCCTCAGACCAAGCCCGGGACCATGCAGATCTCTAAAAGAGGAAATATAATTTTAATTTTGTTTCAGGATTTATTTAAATATTAATTTTAAAAATATTAAAATATAAATTAAAAAAATGATGCAACTTATTTAAAAAAATCATATTTTCAATAGTATTTTTTTTTTCAAATTTGCCAAAACAAAATTAATTTAAAGAAATCTAAAAAGACATTTTACAAATTTGCATCTTTTTTCTTTAACAATTCTTGACTTATTACAATTTAAAGACGAGAAATGGTGGTCAAAAACCCACCATGCAGAAAAACGCCTTTAAATTAAAAAAAAAAAGATTGTCTCCTTAATTTTTTTTAAATACCTTTTAAAAAATTGCAGGTGAGTAAAGTAACTCCTTCCTGTAGCTTAAATTTCTGATTCAGTTAGGTAGATTTCGTATGAAATACTACCTATTGGCGTCGTTCCTATGTTGGAATTTCTGAAAAATTTTTGCAGATCTACACCGATCATGACTCCTAGAGCCCAAAACCACCCTCAGTAAAAAACTTTATCTATCTATCTATCTATCTATCTATGTATCTATCTATCTATATATATCACTTTCTTCTGGACACGATAACTTCCACAATTCTGCACCAATCTCTTCCAAACTGATACATAAAATCAAGGGGCATAAAATCTCGGTCAAGTTTGTTAATGGACAAAATCGGACGAAGGGGATGGAAATAGGGAGGGGTTTTGTGAAAACCGAAAACCCCCCATAACTTCCTAATTTTTGTACATATCGAATCAGTTTAAAGTTTTTATTACTTTTAAAAATAGGGCCAAAAATTTATGTGTCACAGGTTTTTGATAAAGTTAAAAATGAGCTCAAGGGGTGCAAAAAATAGGGTTTTGGGGGGAAAAATCATAACTTCGCCAATTCTCAAGATATCAAATCCAATTAATTTTATCATGAATCTCCTTAACATTATCTAGAACTTTTACATTCACAAGTTTTTGATAGGACCAATTCGAATCGGAAAAAAAAATTAAAAACGAAAACAAAAAGGGCGTTTGCAGAAGAAAAAAATCCATAACTTCGTCAATTCAAAAGATATAAAATCCCCATGAATTTATCATATATCTTCTTAATATTGTCTACAACATCTATATAGACAAGTTTTGGATAGGATCAATTCTTACAGCAAAAACAAATTAAAAATACATAACGGTTGAAGAAAAAAATCATCTTGGGTGTATTCAAATCCAAACTGCTTATTTTCTGTCTCATTTTACAATTCATTTTTACTCTCAAAGGCTTCCAATTGGTACCTTTTCTTACTCAGAAACTATATAATGTACCGCAATGGTCAATTTTTTGATAGAGGCAGAATATATTTTAAAACATGCTGGCAAAGTGGGCCTTTTGAACCGAATTTCCCGAAGCGGATTGCGTTGGAAAAATCATCGTATTAAGGGAGTATTCAAATCCAAACTGCTTATTTTCTGACTCATTTTTAAATTCAATTTTGCTCTCAAACGCATCCAATTGGTAGATTCGTTTATTCAGAAACTATATAATGTACCGTAATGATCGATTTTTTGACAGAGGCAGAATATATTTCAAAAAATGATGTCAAAGTGGGCATTTTGAACGGAATTTCCCGAAGCGATTGTGTTAGAAACGAAAAATATTGTCTTACTGAGAAAATAATTGTTTATATATCAAGTTTTAATTAATTGAACGAAAATTAAAAACACAGGTCGCTTATAAATCTCTTCAAAAATCACGTCAACAAGTTTCATGTTTTTCCTATTAAAAATGAATCTGAAGTTATGCCAGAAAATTTCGAGTTGTTGAGCATGGAAAAGTATTTTTTTGAATACCGCCCTAACATGATTCTGATAAAACCAGTTATTATATAAAAATGAAATAAAAACTCGTCAAAAGCGGCCAGATAAAATTGTTAAAGTGGGTTTATACCTAATCAAGATTTGGTTTTTGTTTGTGAAATTAGTATACTTAACTAAATCTACCTCCGCCTGTAGGCCGGGCCGGCAGGGATTTTTTTAACTTTTGCCCTTTCCACATTTTTTCTGTACTATTTTAATGTTCGTCAGTTGATTTAAAGCAAAGCTTTTTCCAACATGCTGATTAAGAGTTTTTTCATAACTTTAGCCCTCACAACTTCAGATTTTAAATCGTCCTAGCGAGGTTGTTAAAAAAAAGTCTGAATTCTAGGGCCGATCCAGTCCCGGACCTTACTTTTTTCTGAAGCCTCGGCCGGGGCGGGCCCAAGGTATGTTTTCCATACCGAACCGGGACTGGATTCCTTCTGCCTATGCCTGCACGAGGAGAAATTTTCACTTTCGAACCAACCCGTATTAAAATAATTGCCCCTGACGGACCTGATCCGTGCAAAAAACGGTAAAATTTGTCTCAGCCTAAAACTTTTTACCAAAAATGCATATATTTTTAAATTGCCCTGATTTTACAATTAAACTTAAAAATTCATTTTTTAAAGGATAGTAGATTTCTAGGCAAAAAAAAAAAAATTAAAATACAGTAAAACTAGTGAAAAAAAACCCTGCCTATGACGGAATCCTGTCTGAAACGAATAAATGTGTTGATCCATACAAAAGGAATATAATAATACCTGAAAAAGGAATAGACTACATTTACACCTGCTAAGAACGGAACTTGTCTCTAACGCATTTTTTTCTTTCCTATGTGATTCCGTCTTAGAAGATCTTACTGTATAGCGTTTTTCAAAGTCTCCAATACGTGGAATATGGATTCACGATATTAATGATAAGGGAAACCTTTACATAAAAATAGAGATTCATTAAAAAAAATAAATATCACAGCCTACAAATCTTTACAAAGGAACATTATAAACATGAAAAATAAAAGCTATAGTAAGTATTTTTGATTGGAACTCCTGATACGAAACAATTTTTAACCATATCGACGTAAAAAACTATGTTTTGCAGACATTTAGTCAGACCGGTCCAAATTCGGGGCTGAGATTTTAACTTTTTTCCAGGCCGGGCCGAACTTTTTTTTAATGGGTTGGCCGAGTCCAGGCCTCGATATTTCGACTCGTGCAGACCTCTAATGCAGACCTCCAGCATATTTTGAAAGCAAGCTTATAGTAAAATCTGTACGCTGCTATTTTATATCCAAAGGAGAGGCGCTGTCTTAAATCGACGTTTAATAACGTACAATTTGTGGATGATCCCTATCTTGCATTCAAAATAATTCAATAACTCATCGCTCAGAGGCATGGGTAAATGGTGTAAGTCACGAATTTTGGTTTTTCTGTATCTTCGCGAATTTTGGAGATATCGAGATGAATTTTTTTTATGTTTAATTCAGGATTGGATAAGGAAAAAATTCATAATTGGAAATTTTACTCTACGGGGCCGTATAAAAATTTAATTTTTGAATTTTCTCAAATAGACTACCCATGGAGTTGCAACTTATCTCAAATTTTGCACCTTTTTTTAGGAAACTTTGCAAATGGAAGTATGTACCTAGGGGCAATATTTCAGGAGATAGCCTATTGGTTCGATATTTATGAATCACCCTGTATAGTAAAAGCTATTTAGAAAATCGAGGTGCTTTCGACATTTTAATGACTGCCGATACCAGACCATATTCGACAAGAGTACAGATAGTTACGGTATATGGTCGGCATGGTATCTCGCCGTCATCAGCGTTGCCGATACTGGTCCGTATTCAGCAGTTCTACGGATTACTGACGGCATACAGTCAATAAAGTATCTTGCCGTCAAGTCTACCGGTATGGACGATACCAGACCGACTGTGTGCCTATCTGTAAGGCGTCAGTCGCCCCGCGTGTTAGTAAAGTTACGAAAGTAGAACTAACAGCCGATATCGCACCGATACCGCCAAAAATAGCAAGCGGCTGTCAGCTGATTACTTACCGATAGCTCTGTGTTTTTCTTTCTCTCCTTTTGAGAATCTGACAAATTTTCAAATGTAAGATTAATAAACATTTACTAGCACAGGAAAAAAAAAGTTTAGTAACAGACTAGTGTTTTAAAAAATATACTGATTTTTTATAAGTTAAGTGGCCTTAATTCACTTCTGCTAGCTGACAAATCAATTTCCACTCCTTCAAAAGTTCTCTGTTTTTTTTATGTGAATTTATGTATGGAATCCGCTTTGAAACTTTATTCCCATCGCACAAAACCTTTTTCTGCGCTTCTGGTTTTTGACAAATGTATATACCTTAGCAACAGGATTTTGGTTATTTAAAAAGTCGCATGTCTGTCTATAAACTTCAGTGAAAACCTCATCGTGCCTCTGTCTATGCATTTCCAACTTTTAATTTTTTATTTATCTTGAGAATTTTTTATCATGCTGTAGATTTAAAAACAAAACTTATAGTCGAATGTTATTTTTCGATTTACTCAGTGTTAATCTGGATATTATTTTTACGCGACTGTACTTTACACTACATGATGTAAACTTTATATCACACATTTAATTATGCATAATTCGATTAGATATTTTTTTAGATTAACATGATAATGTAGTCAAAAATCAGCATGTCATAGAAATTTCTTGAAGCCTATATATTTTATAAAAATTATATCAAAATGTATGAAATTTTTGTGCATAACACTTTAAACTATCTCTTGAGTTAAGGAAAAGGTATACTCAATTTCATTTTTTTTTTCACAACGGTTAAAAAAAGCACATGGGATGTATTCGAAATTTTTAATTATTAAATATTATTTTTTAAATATTTTTTGAGACTGCATGTTTCTGAAGGTTACATAACTATTATTTAATGCGTAGAATTTTTCTGCATTTTACAATCGAAAATAGCAGTAAAATTCTGTATCATTTCGCCACCGAACAAACATTCTTTCTAGAAATACATCAGAGGGAGATATAATTGCTTTCAAAAAATTGTACCTTAATTCAAATTTTCTCGAAAAAATATATGCGGCTATTTTCAATTGAAATTGCGTTTCCTTGATATAATTTAATTCCTTTGTGAAAACGTTTTACAATGTAATGGAAAAATGTATTCTTGAATTATCTACAATATGTTTTAAATGGATTATGTACATATTCCAATTGTCAAGCTTGTCAAAAACATTTTCGTGGGACAAGTCTGTGGAATATTTAAAATGATTTGTTGAAGATATAGTCCATTGTTAAAACAGATTAAAATGAGAATGAATAAGAGGGGAAAAAACTAAACTTAATAAGAAACTTTCAATATTGTTCAACACAAAATGTAATATAAATCTCCGTTAAAGGTATACTCATATGAATCTTTATTAAATTCAGATTTCGAGGAATTAAAAAAATATTTAACACTAGTTTCATGATTACAACTTGAGATAATTCTTCGTAAAAAGCCTTTGTCTACACCAAAATAAATTTTCGATAAGAATTTTATTATAAATTGGTATATTAGAATATAAATTTTCATATTTGTACATTTAATCTATTCACAATAATTTGTTAAAAAAAAATCTTTATACTGAGATGTTTGTTTTAGTCATAATCTAAAGATTTTAACTTCACTTAACAGATAAAGATCCCAGTGTCGCCCGATCTACGTTGTAATATTAGGACCTTGGAAGAGGAAGGGCGAATCCCGAAATTTGTGTGTTGAAAAATTAAGCTCAATGTTTTGAAAGTAGTTCAAGATAGCAATGGCGAATCTTTATTTTAATCACTGCGAACATGTGAACATGCATAACGAAAAATGTGCAGAGAGGGGCTTTCAGACCCGCGGTTTTCCTTTGCTCCTCTAGAAAAGTCAGACCATGAGTTTATTATAGAAGATGGTACTACTTACTTTAGCTTGACACTGTGAGAATACTAAGGGCGAACCAGGGGGAAATGACTTACCTACGTGTTGCCTACATCTATCTGACGTGGAAAAAAAATCGATTTTTCGAGTTCACCCTTTCTCTTCCAAGCTCCTGATATCAAACTTAAGATTTTTTCTGTGAATGTATATTATAGTAGGTATGACAGTATGGGTATTAGCTAATTTAAGTCAGGGGTCTTTTGGCAGGTAGCAGGAACTAAAGTTGCCTAAAAATGTTGCCCTTCTACTTTAACGTACCAAATCTGGTTTTTAATATGTTTAATGGGGCGGTTTTAGAAACCCATATTCACTATAGCCAGAGCTTTCCGCTGGTCATAACTTTCCCCAGACGCTTGAAAGCTTCATAAATAATCGGGCAACTTACATCAAGGTATCAAGGGTAAATTTTACACATGCTATTCGAGCGATTGTTTTATGATATTTTCTAAGCAGCCAAACCCATCCGATTGTCTGACGTCCTGTCTTATACAGAAAAGGGTCGGCTATACGTGCGATACATTGTAAAATGTATTCTTGAATTCGCTACTGTATGTATTCTTGAAAGATGGAAAAGTGTATTCTTGAATTTAAATGGATTATGCATATATTCAGATTTATAAAACTTGTCGAAAACATATTCCCGGGACAAGTTCTGTGGAATATTTAAAAATGTTTGTTGAAGAGATGGTCCATTGTTAAAACACATTAAAATGAGAAAGAAAAAGAGAAGGGGACAAACTAAATGTAATAAGAAAATTTCAATATTTTTCAACACAAAATGTAATTATCTGTGTAAACGTACGTGTATATGAATCTTTATGAAATCCAGAAAAATCTAGGAATTACAAAAAATATAATGCTAATTTCATGATTACAACTTGAGATAATTCTTCGTAAAAATCCTTTGCAACACCAAAAATGAATTTTGGATAAGAATAATTTGATTATAAATTGGTATATTAAATATACACTTTTATATTGGAATATTTAATCAATTCACAATAATTTGAAAAGAAAAAAAAGGTGGGTGGGGGGGGGAAGGTTTCAGTGTTAATATTTTTACACTGAGATGTTTCTTTTACTTAGAATATAACGTCCTGACGAAAACAGGTTTCTTAATGAGTCTGGCTACAGTGGTTAGTCAAAACAGAGTCCTGTGGTGCAGATTTCAGAATCAATATAGGGGAGACTAGGGAGGGTTGACCATAGGGGAGGGCTAATCCACCAATCAGTTTTCATATTTAAAAGAATTTCAGAGTTTTATCATTAGGTGTCAACCAAAGCTACTGGAATGCTCAAACAGCTGTCTTTGTTTCATACAGATAATCGAAATAGGTGTGGAAAAAATCAATTGAGAGGTGTTTTCAACCTAAAAGTTGTGTTTTTTAGAAATATTTTGTAAGCTGTTTTCAGATAAAATGTATCATAGAAATTTAAGTAAATAGGTCTTAAGGAATGCAGAGATATCGAGCTTTCATTCCAGGCACATAGATTGTACAGCAAGTTAGGCTTAACATAACAATGTGCTATTCTTTAGAAAAGGGCTATGTGGGGAGGCTTGACCCAGTCAATGTGAGGGAGGGTTGACCAGATGAAATCTTTTTATTATACACTATGCATAATGAAAGGTTAATGCTTATTTATAAAAAAGAATGTAAATTTATTCTGTAAAGCCACGGTAAAATAGGGTGATGGAAAAGGAAATGTTTAGATTAAAGAATGATGTAAAAAATTGCTATAGTATCCACTGCAAGAAAAAAATTTAATGAAATATAAATGGGAAAGTTGATAGCAACTTTCCATTTAAATATTACTACAATAGGTAAATAGAAACAGGTTAAAAGTCTAGAAAGTATGAAAGCAGCAGTCTTAACACTTTCAGGGGCAGCGGTATGCTTATGAAACCACTTAATTTTAATTCCCAAACGCCACATTGACACCAGAATTTTGTTAAAATCTTTTGCATTTAATATATATGTGAAATATACCTTTTTGTTATTTCCAAATAAATTTGTTCGTAAATTCCGGTGCCAGTCATTTATTTCAACATTTTAGTACTGAAAGCATTTTGCCTCTGAAAGGGATAAAGAAGATAATGATCAGTTAAGTGCACGCGCCGCTGCAAAAGAACATAGCATTGATCGAAAAACTTTTGGAAGGTATGTAGACAAATGTCTCCAGCATGAATACAGTGAGATGAAGCCAAACTATGTGACAATTAGAGTTGTCACGTCGGGTGTCACAAAAAGTAGGAAAAGGAGACGGAAAAAAGCGGGACAGTGACTATAAATTCCGGGCATAATAATACATGAAACCCTATGAAAACGGAACCTGTCTCTAACGGAATACTGTCTTAAATGTTAAAATTTCATTTTCCCTGCTGTACAATTATGCCTGCTCAGGCGAAATTCTGTTTAAAACAAAATTTTTCACTTCTGACTTGCAATTGCGTCTAAACAGGTTTGTTTAAGCATCATACCATTTTCAAAAATGTTTTTTTTTATAATAATTAAAGCATGTAGCATAAAGTTATATTGCCTTTTTTAAACAGATTTTATTTCTCTTTACAAACATTTCAATATAAAACAAAGTGGGTCAAGCCTCCCATATAGTGGGTCAACCCTCCCATATGTGGGGAGCTTTGGCCCATTATTTTCTCATGATTAAAATCGATCATTTTTCGAATTTCTTATATATTACACTTATGTAGCAATTTAATTTTGATAACTGATTGTATAACGATTAAATTGATACATAAAACTTTATTCTGCGTTCAATATTTAAAAAATTAAAAATCATTTTGTAAAAAGTGGGTCAACACTCCGTAGTCTCCCCTACTATGACAAATAATAGAAGGTGATGTTGATGAAATATTTAATAAAAAAATTAGATTGTGTTAATAAGTAAATATACATAGATGTTATTAAAAACTAAAATCGTTGAAAAAAAAATACATTTTTTAAAATTTACATTTGAGAAAAATAGGATTTTTTAAATTTTTACTTTATCTATCTTTTGAAGAAGAAAGCTTTGTATAAGAGAAAAAATTCGGCTTCCGGTTTTCGAGGAATTTATGAAGGAAACGTCTTAGAAGGTTCTGTACACGATTTGACTGTTTTAGAAAATTTCTGTCTGTCTGTATGTATGAGAGAAAATTTTGTGGGCGCTGTTTCTCAAAAACATGGAATTAAATAAAACTTTAGATTCAGTTCGATTGTGCTATAAATTCGTTCTGATTAGTTTTTGGTGTAAATCGCCCAACAGGTGGAGCTGCTATGCTGCATTTTTCACGATTTCCGCAATAATTCTATTTCAAGAACTAATGCACGGATTTTCATCAAACTTCAGATTAAGTTAGATGTTGACATAAGTTGTTGCTTATTAGGTTTTGGCCTAAATCGCCCAACAGGTGGCGCTGCTATGCTGTATTTTTCACGATTTCTGCTATAACTCTATTTCAAGAACTAATGAACGGATTTTCATGAAACTTCAGATTCAGTTAGACGTTGATATAAGTTGTTGTTGGCTGGGTTTTGGTCTAAATCGCCTAACAGGTGGCGCTGCTATGTTGCATTTTCCACAATTTTCGCGATTGCTATATCTCAAAAACTAATGCACGAAATTTAATCAAACTTCATATTCTGTTACACTTTTGGCGTAAATAGATCCGTATTAGGCTTGGGTGTATACTGCCCAACAGGTGTCGCTTTTACGCTCTTTGTGTTGGAAAGTTTGGTTGCAGATATCTAAGAGGGTGGATACAGAAATTCAGCGATTTGTTTGAAAAAACGATGCTTATATCTCCTTTTTAAATGCATGCAATTCAACGAACTTATGGCTTTAGAATCCTCAGAATGGGCATAGATTGTCGTTTACTTTTGGCATTGTGACAGCAAATTTTTAAGTATTAACATGTATGGGATAGAATAAAGTTTTAGGATTGGCACAACTGACTAGTTAATCTTGGGTACTGAAACAACATTGTTTACAGTTCGTGAACTGTAATGAAACCAAATTTCGAAGTTCTATTGCCCATCAAATCAAGTGAAATTAAACATTCAGAAACTAAAGAAAAAAAAACATATATTTTTAATTTTTAGATATTTAATGAGCAAAATTGGAGGCTAATTATTGATTTTTTTTTATTATTATTATTATCAGGAAATAATTGGTAACGATTTCTGGTGCCAATAAATATTTTAAATGAAAATTTTTCAATCAGAGAAAAGTAAAAATCGCAGAAACTCTAATTTTATGGTATTTTAAAAGGGGGACAAATATATACGTAACTGAATGCAGTAATTTAGGTTGAAAAAAAAAATTGTGAAACAGCACTTCGTCAGATTATTTTTCCACTGTGACTGGATTTTCCATCGTTAAAATAACATGATGTGCATTATACATGAATAAAAAAGGGAATGAAAAATTCTTTTGCAGTGCATTTGATGAGCAATGAAAATAACATTTTACATAATGAATAAAAATGATTCTCCTTTTCCTGCTAGCAAAGTCATATTGTTTCAAAAGACTATTTTGCAAGAGTTATATATTTCTTTTAAATATTCAGTTTGGAATATTCAGGTTAAAAATAATTAATTTTTTTAAAAATATCTATTAATTTTAACTATTGTGACATGCAGATGAAAACTACTATACCCTATAAAAATAAAAATAAAACTTTTTCTTTATTCTTGCTTTAAAATTTCTTTCATCAGAACAAAATTTATTCAAGCTCAGGAAAAAAACCCATTAAATACATACATAGATGTTACGCATATCTTTGCATTTTGATAATATATATATATATATATTGATAAGCTAAAAACTTTCTCATAATGTGAAATTTCATAAGCAAATAAAAACAGGTTTTTCCGTGAAAGGAAATTCTATCTTTTAGAAAAACGTAAACATTTTTATTTTTATTCTCTACTCTTTGCATCTATCAAATTGTGAAGTATAACAATACTTTAAAATATTTTAGGGTTTCATATATTGAAATGGAGATTACTTAACCATTAAATAGATTTGCATGTGGATCGAATCTCCGGTTATTCTGATATCTTAAAAGCTTCTAATCTGGGAATTCCAAATTTGAATTCGATCCGATAAGTGGTTTTTTAGTTTCGATTTAAAAACATCAGAACAGCACTTTGGGGAACCATAAGAACATTCAAAGAAAAATTACTTCATAAAATTTTTAATGGAGGGTGGTTAAAATTAAACTACCGGTACTCAGAGGCTCATAGCTCCGGTCCTACTGAACGAATCCAATGAAATTTCAGATATATGTTATGTAGATCATGCGGCCAAGGTTTTTGTTAAAAAAGAAAAAAAATGAAATTGAAATTTCGCCATCAGATGGCGCTGTACTTCTAAAACCATATGCAAATTAAATCAGTAGCTATAGCAATTTCGCTATAAAAGCGGTACTCCTCATACCGTGAAACAACAGCCGCTACATTCCCCATACGTCACAGTTTGGTGTGGATTCACGGCAAATGTTATTTTGGGCCCGTATTTTTTCGAGGAAGTCACAATGAACGGTTTGTTAGGCGTACAGTAACAGGTGACCGATACAGTAGAATCCTGGAGAATCATGTTGTCCCTGCGTTAAGACAAAGATGCTGTTTGACTACCACAATATTCATGCAAGATGGGGCAACTGCTCATACGGCGAGATGTGTAAAGAATGTGATTTAAGCCAACTTCTCTGATGAACGTGTCATCTCCCGTACTTTCCCGATTTCCTGGCCAGCAAGGTCACCAGTTCTGAATCCTTGTGACTTCTAGCTGTGAGGTTTTCTCAATGGTCATATTTATAAAGGACATGTAACTAATTTGGCGGACTTTAAAGCTAGCTTCGTACGCCATGTCCCCCTCATTTCTACTGCTATGTTGCGTGCAGCCATTAATAACGCGATGGTACGCTTTCAGCATGTTGTTTACCGACAAGGTATACACATAGAGCACACAGGTGTGTAAATAAATTAAAATATTCCATTATATTTGATTTCAGAATTGTTATCTTTCACTTTACATTGTTATAACGCTATCTGGTAGCGAAATTTGAAACTTTTTTTACTAAAACCTGGTCCGTATGATCTACATAATATAGATCTAATGTTTCATTAGGATCCGTTCAATGGAACAGTAGTTATGAGCCTCTGAGTACCGTCAGTTTAATTTTAACCACCCTGTACTTGTAACATCGGATTTAAATATTTGTTAGAATATATAAATAATTTATTTAGCATTTTTCTAACACGATTATACATTCTTTTGAAAAGTATTTATAAAATCATTTTTAAATCTTAAAACAGACTTTTCGGACAGAGGACCTCGAAACTATTTTCCTTTCTAAGTTATGCGCCCGAGCCCAAATCAGTTCAATTTTATTATTGAATATATCTTTAACTAATCATATAAACTTCGTCCAAATTTATATCTAGGCTAATTTGAGCGTTTAGAATCGTTTACTGGCATCAAAATTGAGTGATTGGATTGAGAAATATGAAGTTTATTATTATTTCAATATGGAGACTGCCTTTTTAAAATATTTTTTAGCATGAATTAAAAGAATAAGACGAGACGACACAATACTCAATGAAATGGCGATTTCGTTTTATTTACTTTCTTTTTTTTTTGTGTGTGTGTGTGTGTGTGTGATTGCCCGTTAAAGCGCGTGGTGCCTTTTGGGTAGGTGTATGGAGGGGAGTTCACGTTTCACTCTAAGAATTACTGAAAATATTTCAAACAATAAAATCTGTAAATGATAATATATTTCAGTTTTTTATGTGAATTTTTTGTGGTCTATTTGAGAAACATATTTAAATTTCGTTGTCATTCGAGCTACCTTATGAAGGCAGTGATTTGTAATTTATTAAAATTTTCTTTTTCTTTGTGACAAATCTATATATAATGTGGTAGCTATTAAAGTACAAAATTAAAATGTACCCTGGGGGTGAATTTTGGTATTTTATATTTGCCTCTTATGTTCGGGTACCTCGTGCTAAGAGACGCTGTTGGATACCTTATAACAGTGAATATCCTAGCAAGTTTTAAAAAGTTTTTGAAGATTAAAAATATTAATTTTAATATGTTATAACCTGCAGTTACATTGAAATTCTAAATACAGCATTTGCATACAAAACAGAGAATTGGGTTATTCAATGGCGGGCGCTAATTTTCAGGGTATTTATTTAAACTTACGTAATTTTCTTATACTTATCCTATACAATCTCTTCAGACATTATTATCGTAGTAGCTATCACAATATAGACATTTTTCCATTATCTGTTATTACAGTTATTTTTTAAAAAAATGCCACAATTATTTTCTCATTTAAAAAATACTTTAACTTGTTTGCATACTTTTACATTAATCTCAATTTCTATAAGACACATTTAGTTATTTTTCATAAAAACTCTAAGACAAAAAAAAAAAAAAAAAATGTGTGATTTTCCTTTAAGTTATTTGAATGTTTATTATTTTTCTATAAAAAGAAAAAAAAACTTGTAGTGGTATTTTTTGTAAATGAAAGAAGAAAGCCTGGTGATGTATTAAAGTATTTGAAGCAGCATAAACGAAGTACGGAACATTTTTATTGATATAGAAAATAGATTGCATTTAAGAGACGACTTAAAAAAATAAGTATTGATTCTACATAAAAAATATGGCACTTTTGTGAAGTACACTATAGAAATGATATAATTCTAAATCCAAAATTTGAAAATTCGCTTATGAGCATTTGGCAAAAAATTTAAGAAAAAATAAATAAAATAAGAAAAACAAGTTGCAAGAAGAAATATTTTCAAGCAGATAACACTGTAATTTTTCTAATTATCGCAATGTTAAAATTAATTAATTTACTACATTAAAGTTTCCTCGTTAACATGGTAACAGTTGCTGCAATTTTCGATCTATTTATTTTACATATATTTTCATTTTAACAGCGGAATAAGATACTCGAAAAAGCTGGTGGAACAGATGTTATATATTCCCGCGGTCGCCATCTTGGATTTTTTCTTGACGTGAAAACCCCTTTTCCGCCAAGTGAATGTCGCCATGCAGATTTATGCGCATGTTAGGCTTAACGGGGTTGACAGAACACGTCACTTGTCGGGGTTCCCTTATCGATAAACGCCAACAAAACATCGCCGAGAAATCCAAGATGGCGGCCGCGGGAATATATCTTAGCGAAGCTGGTTTATATGACCCAAAGTCCAGATTTAAAGAGCGAAAATGTTTTCTTCTCTGCTCCTGTACCCATGGCTCAGTTGTAACTCTTATAAAAGGGGATTATATGGAACGTTCTTATTTGAAACGTTATTTTGTTCTCAGGGCAATCCATTGCAATAACTTCAGTGTGGGGTGATCTTGCTGGTTAAAACGTTGTCTGGTAAAACATACTATATTCCAGGGATGGCGAACCTTTTTGAGTATGCGTGCTAAAAATTTCAAAATTATTATGTACCAACATTCCAACGTGCCAGAAACATTTTAAATTAGATAAAAGCAATAATTAATTTTATAGAATTTTAACTTAAATATTTTTACACTTATACTAAATTTGATTCCTAACTTATTTATTATGCTGCATTTACTCAATAATATAGCCATGTCGCATCAAATTCGGTATTAATAATCTATAAATGATTTTTTCTATTGTATACTTCCGGAACAGATAATTTTTAGTTCTTCAGGTAGGAGCAAGTTCAATACATAATCCTTTTCGATTCACAACAAGTTCGATACATAATTATTTACACTAAAAATTAAAATTCAATTTTCAAAATTAAAACCTAAAATAGTTTAAAACCTTAAACCTAAATAAAATAAAACCTAATCTGAAGTAGAAAGACGATCAATTAGGTATATTACTACGCAAAATATCTCTTAAAATTCAATTAAAAAAAAAAAAACCTTTGAAATTTGATATAGAAGCAAAATGATTTGGAAAACACTGTATATTGAATGGTTTGGCGAGAAAATGAAGCTACAGGGCACGTTTATTGAGATTTATAATACCTTAATTCATTCATAAGTAAAGGATTATTTTAAAATAAATTATATACCTGTTACACAAAACTATACTTTTTGTAATAAAACATAAAATGGATTGTTCTTTATAAACCGAATATAATCTATAAGTTTTTTTTTGCGTGCCAGAGAAGTTCTCTTACGTGCCAAACTCGGCACGCGTGCCATAGGTTCGCCATCCCTGCTATATTCTGACAGTCAGTTGTAATGTATAAACATTATCTCTGAGAGAAAGCGGTTATAAGAATATTAAAACAAACACTGTTTTTCTAACATATTTTACTTTTCGACGAAAATCACATTGAAATGAAAAGATGTTTTGCTTGTTATAATTGTGATCATCCTTTCATAGCTTATAAAAATCGTGAAAATCTTAACTTAAATGAAGAATCATTCTAAACATGCAAATTGCTCGTTTTAAGCATGTTCTCGTTTTAGCCGTACTCATGTTAAACGAGTTCGACTACATTATAAATTTTTATGCCCTTAAACTGGTCGTGTTATTGGCGTTACTCCTTTTGTAACTCGTAAAAATCTTGAAAATGTTAATATAGCTTAAATAATGAAACATTCTTAACGTGCAAAATTGCTCGCTTTAACCATGTTCTCGTTCTAGACGTGCTGAATTAAACGAGTTCGACTATATTGTGAATGTTCAAGTACTTAAACTGGTCGTATTAGTCGTGATTCTCCTTTTGTAGCTCATCAAAACAGTGAAACTCTTATATAGCTTAAATGAAGAACCATTCTAAACGTACAAAATGCTCATTTTAAGCATGTTCTTGTTCTAGACGTGCATCAATTAAACGAATTCAACTCTATTATAAATGTTTAAGTCCTTAAACTGGTCTTATTAATCGTGATCCTCCCTTTATAGGTCGTAGAAACCGTAAAAGTCTTAATATTGCTTTAATGAAAAACCATTTTAAACCAGCAAATTGCTCGTTTTAAGCATGTTCTCATTTTAACTGGACTCATATTAAACGAGCTCAACTATATTATAAATGTTTAAATCCTTAAACTGGCCGTATTAATCATGACCCTCTTTTTGTAGCTCGTAAAAATTGCGAAAATCTTAATATAGCTTAAATAATGAATAATTCTCAACGTGCATATTGCTCGCTTTAACCATCTTCTAGTTCTAGATGAGCTCGAATTAAACAAGTTCGGCTGTATTGTAAATTTTTAAGTCCTTAAACTGGTCGTATTAATCGTGGTACTCCTATTGTAGCTCATAATAATCGTGAAAATCTTAATATAGCTTAAATGCAGAACCATTCTAACCGTGCAAATTGCTCGTTTTAAGCATGTTCTCATTTTAGCCGTACACATATTAAACCAGTTCCACTGTATTATAAATGTTTAAATCCTTTAACTAGTCGTATTAATTGTAATCCTCCTATTGTAGCTCGTAAAAATCGCAATTTTTAATTTCTCTCGTATATTATGCTGTGTTCATAATCTTTTACTAATATTTAAAATTTTACATCTATGATTTAATTAATACATTTTAATTATTTAGTTAATGTTTTACGAAATAATATATGATAAGAAAAAAATTCCCGTATCATAAAATGAACAAATCTGAATTTATAATTTACAGATATTTGAAAACAACCCATATATCTTTACACGTGTGTTAAATAAACTATTTAAAACAGTGTTAGAATATATTTTTTCTTATAATTTTACCGCAATCTTTGATGCAAAAGTCTGTATGTACAGCAATCGTTCGAAAGTTTCAAAATAAAAATATAGCACTGTAAATAAAAATTCCGGAATTGGAAAAAGTATTGAGCCGCCGTAAAACTTTTCACAATTTTTACAGAGAATGTACTGTCTATTTACTTTTTTAGAATCATTTTTTTGATTTAAGTATTGTTTTTCAAAATTATGCAAAAATCTTGTATTTGTATCTCAAAAATTTTATTAAAGAAACAACTTTACAAAATAAAATTATAAAAATAAGTTTTTAATAAAAAAAATCATAAAATATTAAAATAATCACAACTTTCTTATTTTCACTATACGAAAATAGTTGATACATAACGAGCCCTCATCAATCTATCTATCATATTGCAAAAGCTTATGAATCTTCAATTGTTTCTTGTCTAGTAGTTACAGTACATTAAAGTGATTAATAATTATTTATGATAATAATTACAGTAATAAAAAATAGCTTGATAAACATAAAAATCAAGTTTAAAATATTAATAACACATACTGGACAATTGCACAATAAAATATAATAAATAAAGAGAAAATCTTGCTTATGGTATACAAACCACGAACTTTAATAGGCTAAAAGTTAATTTCTACGTTTCGAGCTGTTTCTACAGCCGTCTTCAGTATAATATAATGGTAAAAAGCTCAAAGTTCAGAGACGAAAGCTTCCTGTGCAAGAGATAATTAGTTAAAACTTGACCAATGATTTGAATACAAAAGTGTAGTGTTGCCATCTAGTGAAAATAAATAATTATTAATGAACTGAGATCAAATGAATCAAAAAGATCGATTTAAGACATTACGAGCGCCGCCATTCACACATAAGGGACAAAACCACGCTCAACTGAGTTTTCATTCAAGTTTTGGCAACATAATACAAGTTTAAACTGAAATATTGTAATTAGATGTAGAGTTATGACGTTATGATAATATGCCAGATTTTTGGGATATTATAGGATAAATTATCGTTACAAGGTTTATCTTCACGTGCAATGATTTCAACTGATTCTCTAATTTTACTTTCAAAGGGGTTATTGCAGGGAACTATAATTTTTTTCTTCAGAAAAGTTAATATGAGAGACTTCATTAGCTAAGTAGAACCTAGAATGAGCTGTATTCTGTTTACGATGTTTAATGTCTCTGCAATGCTCCATAATCCTTACTAATAACTTACGTTTTGTCATGCCGATGTAGATCTTTTCAACATTATTGAATAAAGTGATAGGGATTTCTTATATACCAGATTTCTGATCCATTGGGATCCTATCGATCTTATTACTGACGATATCATCATTTCTCAACGATCTTTTTGATTCATTTGATCTCAGTTCATTAATAATTATTTATTTTCACTAGATGGCGACACTACATCTTTGTATTCAAATCATTCGTCAAGTTTCGACTAGTTATATCTTCCACAGGAAGCTTTCGCCTCTGAACTTTGACCTTTTTACCATCATAATTTCCTGAAGACGGTGTAGAAACAGCTCGAAACGTAGAAATTAACTTTTAGCTTTTTAAAGTTCGTGTTTTGTGTACCATTAAGCAAGATTTTGTCTTTATTTATTAAAATATTAAGTTAAAAAATGATGTAACATATCAATTTCTTGTAATCCGTAAATTCACCTTTAAATAACAAGTTTAAAAATGTATAAGAACAAAATACTATTTAAATTTCTCAAAAGTGTCCTGATGATGAGCATCAATAGGTTTGAAAGTTACAAGTTTTAAATGTATCTTATTCTGAATAAAAAACACCTTTGAGTAATTTAAAACGCATTTTGTTTTTACATTTTTTTTTTATATAAGAGTCAATTTAGCACAATTTCAAAATAATTACAGACATAAAGTAGAATATAATATTACTAATGCTTCATGAAGGAGTTTTATTCTATCATAAAATATCCATAAAAAATAAAGTAAAATTTTGTATAAAAACTTATTTTAAATGGATAAAAGTGCAGCAAAACATGGTATATCGGAGGTCTGTAAAAGTCCAAACTTTTCAGACTCGAGTGTATCCCCTTTACATTTGCGAATTTCATAGCTTGACTCATTTTTGGCAAAAATGTCGATATTTCTCAACCAACATTACTTAACAATTAATATGAAAATAAATTACTAAAAAAATAAAGTAAATTTCTTACAACAAATTATTTTAAAACGATTGAAAGTATAGCGAAACGTGTTATATTAGAGGTCTGCAAGGGTCGAACATTTCAGACTCTAACCTGATGTCTTTGTTTTTGCAAAATTCATTGCTCGACTCACTTTCTTCACATATGTCTAAATTTTTTAACCAACTCTATGTTTTACTCTATAATTAAAATCTTTGTCTAGAGATACTGTAGAAATAGCTAAGTAAAAATTTTAAAATAGAGCATTTTTTAAGATATGTCTGCAAGACATAAAGTGCGAAATAACAGTAAATGATCAATTTGAGAAGTACATACATAAAGATTCACTATAACAATAAATGCTAGTTTAGAATGAAACAAAATCAGAATTTTGAAAGTTTTTAGAAAAAAAAATAGATTACAAATTTTCTCTGGAATTCACTGAATCAAAATAAATTTCTAAAGATTTCGTTAAATAAATATACATATACAACCAGGGGTGTAGTGCAGGGTATACGGAGGTATACGCCGTATACCTTCTGAATTTTTTATTTAAGTTCCTCATACACACTGTTTCTCAAATAGAAATATAGCGTTTAATCCAACAATGAACGTTTATGTCTCTAGCCTATATTCTCTGATTTTTTTTGTGACGACTACAACACTAACATAATTTCACTATGATTGTTACAAAAAAGCCAACCAGAAACGGCAAGGAAAGGATGAAGTCAGGCACAGGTCAGGCTCACATTTAACGAAAGAAAATTGGAATACCCCCGACTTTCAGGATGAGCCAATCTCGAGTTCCGGCTCTGTTCAGACGTTTATCCACTTATGACGAATTTAAATTTCTATTATATATTTTTTAATATTTACATATAAATAAGCCCTTTACATGAATGGTCAAGAGAGTTTTTCTAACACTCTCTGATTTACAATTATGTGATGAATTTGGTTTACCTATATATCACAGTTCGGTTCATCTACATGATGATTATTTTTTTATAACAGTAATATTTAACTTATTTTATCCAAAATTTTGGTGATTATAAAAGGATACGATTACCATTCCGAAATACTCATATTAAAATTCAAAAGAAGTTTGAGTATCAACTCACAATGAAAGTTTGAGTATTTAAAACATAAAAACTAATATTTTCTGGTTAATATTTTTTTTTTTTTTTTTTTTTCACAGAAATCATAAGAAAAATTTACTTATATCAATATCACCCAAAAACTCATGTTTATTATTTAAATTTTAATCTTTGCATCTCAATATCACGAAGATATGTTACAGATATTTTTAAAATTTTAAAGTATTTTCTCATACACAGATTCAAACTTCACAGTTTCACAGTTTGACTTCTCAGGAAACACTTACCACTGACATACAACCACATACTGTTTTCAATGTCCCTCTACAGGAAGAAAAATAGGCTTCGACCTTATTCATACTTCGTTTATAAAGTTAAATCAGCAGTTTAGAGGGCACTAATTAGCCTACACATGCTCGATTACTTTGAAATTGCAATAATTAAAAGAAAATGCACAATATAGTGAATTTGAAATCTGTGTAGCGTATATTATACAAGATGTCGATAATTAAATGACCCTATTTTAAGTTAAAAAGCAGAAAAACCAACGTTTAAAATGCACAAATAATTTAATAAAATACACAACAAATAATAAACAACTTTATTTGTGCATTTTAAACGTTGGTTTTTCTGCTTTTTAATATTGTTGCACAAAGGCTTTATTTGCTATTTTTACCTATTTTAAGTTGTCTACACATGAAACTATTGTTTGTTTTTTAATTGTACGTTGTGAAAGTTTGTGGGGGACAAATAAAGGTTTGGAAATTTGCTTGGGCGTAAAAAAAATTAATTCAAAATTTTGCCGCCAGATGTTGTTCTTTAACGAATTCCATATTTAGCATGCATTTACGATAGTTTAAAAATTTTATTACAACAGAACATGTTCCACATGACTGCCATCAGTTTCAGATATCATCTGCAATCGTAAGATAGCATGTTCTACAGATGACCGCAGTGTGTTCTGTGAAATGCTAAGAATGTGTAGTGAAATGCTGTTTTTAAAATCAGGTAAAGTTAAAAAAATATCGTAAATGCATTCTAAATGTAAAATCAATTAAAAAACACCCTATGGTGTCGAAATTTTGAACTAGTTTTTTGCTTAAACAGATTTTTATCTTTTTTTATATCTTTCACAAAATTCTACAATTTTTGAACAATAGTTTCGTCTGTAGGCAACTTTAAATTACTCTCTTAAAAAAATTCAGCGATTTTAACTCCGACTGAGTGTATTTTCACTCATTTCCACTATTGAAAATGCCGAATCAGTTCCTGTTAAAACATCCAATTTTTGTTTTCGTGTTTGATTAAAGAAGACCAGTTAAACATTTGAAAGGAAACTAAAATAAAATGAATTGAGTAAACAGGGTCTTTGCCTCCCGGTATTTTTTAACAGCGTTATAAAACGAATGATATAATACGGTTTACTAAAATTACTACAATTTACTGCTTTAACCCCTTCAAGGACAGTGGTTCATTTTTGGACCGTTTAATTTTAATTCTTAAATGCCACATTGGCGCCAGAATATTGGAATGAAAATTTTCCTTTTATAGATATTAAGTAAGTGAACAAAAGCATTTTCGTATTTCGAAATTTGTTTGTAAATTCTGGTGCCATTCACTAATTTCAACATTTTACGAATAGAAGTGCCTTGCCCCTGAAATGGTTAAACGCATATTAATGTATTTATTACTTTGAAGTTTCCTTTCCCTTTTAATATTCACGTGTAAATACAATTTTCAAGACTTTCCTGCTTTTAACACTTACTCATTTAATAGTAATTTTAAAGAGTTTTTTTTCATGGTCTTTAATTATGGACAATCTTTATTTCAAATCATTTAACACCCATTTTAATCCATAAGAGCTATCTTTATTTTCAATTTTGAATTTAATTTTTCATGAATAAAAAAGATGATTTTCTTTTCAACTTAAATATCTGATATTTTGGTAATTAACACTTTGGCAATTTCTCCTCCTGTTTTTTTTTTTTGTTGTTGTTATTGTTGTTGTTGTTGTTGTTTCTTTAAAACATTGAAAATTCTGAAAAAATTACTTGTAATTCAAAATACTATTTAGATTTAAGAAGATTTTTGGCATTGTAAATACTTAAGCGCACTACACAAGAACAGATAAACAGACCATTTAAAACGGTAAATATGATATTCATGCAACGGAAATTTACTCTTGTTATTCAATACTAACATTGCCATATTCAGACGTAACTGTATAGGAAATTATATTATTGCGAATTCAGTATAAGTTCTATAGAAATTATACATAACTGATAGAATGGTGACATTTTTGATCGATTTACGCTGACAACACATAATTAGTTAACATAATAATTACAACCTGACTCATGATTAGCTTTATTGAATTTAGATTCAGCTTTGATGGATGTATTATGCACGCAATTTAGCAATGGTCGAATATATATATAATTTTAATGGATTTAGTACACAGATAATTCGATATTGGATATATGTAATTCATATTAGGGAATTGTTCAGTTCGATTGTTCAAGCTAATGTGTAAATTTGCATAAAATAAGTTAGCAGCACAGTAGTTAAACTCAGTAGCAGACCTTTACTATAATGTAGGGGTGTTCAAGGCAATCGCCCCGGGCTACCCACCTTTTAAAGGACCCCCCCCCCCCATGGGAATAATAACGATTTTCATTATAAGGTGACAAATGGTTAAAATTGGAACATTTAGAAAGAGTCTGCGGTCTCCCTTCCCTAATGAATAAAATTTTATTATAACAGTATTCTATTGTTTTCACTTCATTCATGTTATTCTCGTACCGAAGCAAATTAAAAGCATTAATTATCACAAATTGCGGACATTTTCTTTTATACATCTTATAACATACGTGGATATGCAAAGTAAATGTTTGCAAACAAATAATTCTGTCAAACAAAATATCATTTTTTCTACTATTATCCTACTGTTATTTTCCTTAAAGTTGTGACCATCTTTTTGTGATACCCTGTATATACATGGGAATTGTACTTGGTACGAAATTTATGCCCACATACCATATGTATGAAGTTTAGTATTAGCCGCTTTCACATTATTCGCAAACTATTTCTATAAATAAAGGGAAGGGGCGCCCCAAAATAATGCTTGCCCAGGGCCCTAGATAGCCTAAGTCGGGCCCTGCTCAGTAGGTATATGTTTGTGTGTTCGTGCGTGTGCTCGTGTGCGTTCATGTTATAGTATACCAAACTTTTGATAAACATGCAACTTAATGTTTTATTTCATATTTATATTTGTTACAATTAATGAATTAATTGAGTTTTAAGTTTCGAGAGACCTTTGTGAGACATCCTATATCCTATATCCTTCAACTGAAAACTTAAAAGTAAATATTTTTTTACCGATAAATCTAAAATACAAAAGTATCACCCGTGAGTGAACATTTGCCACTGGGTTAGTTGTGCAAAAGCACCTTTCACAAAGTGTTAGCTGAAACGCAAATGATCAAATTATATCATGCTAGGATAAAACAGAATGATTTCAATTACTTCAGCCGAAATTCGTTGTTAAAATATTTGTAAGTATATAATGTCATTATTAGCTTTACATTTTTTATGTAAAGCCGATAAAAAAAATACTGGCATAGTATTATTTAGTTTTTCCTGATAGTTGTAGTTTATAAAGCTACCCTATATCTTTATTTCTAGATTTTCGACAGGGATATTTTTTTTTCTATAAGTGGAATAGACCCCTTACCAAAACGTGTCAAATAGTCTTTTTAATAGCATAAGTTGAAATTTATAATTCAATAAAGAAACCGAAAAACGTAAAGAGATTTTATTAAAAATTTTACAAACGAGCTATTCCATGCAGTGTTTCATAGGAGCTAAACAATGTTTTTGGAGGACAGTGCATTCAAAAAGTTGCATGACTAATTGCACACAGACCATATAATGCAGAGGTTATACTTATATTTGGTATTAAGATTCTATGTAGTCTCCTCAAAATACAACGTTTGGAACGAGTGTACACGTCAATAAACGCATTCTGGGATGCCTCAACCCATACACTATTAAGTTCTGATGTTACAGCCGCTTTTGTGTCGTCTAAAGACACTCACCGCTGCCCCTTCATCTTGAATTTCAACTCGGGAAATAAAAAGTAGTCCGGAATGAATAGATCTGGTGAGTACGATGGGTGGTTGATGCACATAACCTTCCTTCTCGCCAAAAATTGCTGCACAAGGATGGACTGTGTGAGCCGGTGCGTTATCGTGCAAGAGGCAAAATTTTCCACTGTCAGCAAATCGGGCGTCACACGCGGCATTCATTTCAAAAGCCATGGATGCAGCCATGGATGCTTTGTGGAACAGACCAGTCATAGTGGCGGACTGATATCATCAACAATTGCACATGATGAACGTTTTCTTCATTTCGACTTGAATATTATGGATGATCTGATATCTCATCGTCTTCGGTCGGCCCTTTTCCAACTTGAAACCTCGAAAATCAATCAAGTACTTGCGAACGACTCGTAGCATCGTCATCATAGGCAGATTTAACCATTTCATACGTTTCTGAGGCCGGTTTTTTAAATTTAAAGCAAACTTAGACACACACAACATTTACACAACAAACTTAGACATTGATTAATTTTTTTTTCGATGACAATGACGCACACACACGCTTTACGGAAATGAACGCTACCAAGCCGAAAGTTTACAGAATTAAATGCGTGAATGAAGGTCGTTGATAGGTCATCCAAACGGTCTTGTAGAGACAGCGTCATCTGTGTTTTTATACGAGTGGGAGTTCTGGAACCTTTTGAATGCACTGTGTACAATAAAGAGAAAATGTAAGATTTTTCGCTATTTTTCAGCAATCCAAAAATAATTAGATATATTCATTCATACATATCGAAATAATTCAGAGTATAAAGTGATGATCTGTATAATTCACATATTTGGGAAGAATTATTTTTTAAAAAATGGCTATAGTTTCATTAAAAATTACAAGCACCGAATTTTTTATACTTTAAACTTTTTTAAATATAACGAGACTGCGAATTGTTTTAACACTATTTTTTGTTTTTAATATTTCTGCTTCAATTGCGTAAAATATATGATAATTATTGACTTAAAAAATGAAAGAATTTCCTTAATTTTTGTTATGTTCTTTTAAACCGAAGAAAAATCATCATGCTGCAATAACAACATCCAAAGAAAATAATGTGGCAGATTTAACGAATTAATGAATAAAAATATGGAACATAAATAATTTGTTGAGATTCTTAGAGCCACAAATATAATGTAAAGTATGCTTGGGCTGACAAACTCATTACAAGTATTTTCTTTAGAAAAGGAAAAAATGCTTTTATCTCCCCATCAATGTAATTACTTTGATCAACGAAATCAAAGAAATAGAGACAAAGGAGTGAAAGCTTGCTTATTTGATCATACATTAAGATTAAAAGATGTAAAGCGTATCTTTAAAAAAAGATAAAAACGTCTGATTGAATAACACTTTTACTTTTTTTATGTATAGTACTTGATTCTAATACATTATTCTATAAAATATCCAAAGAGAACTCAAAAGTCCTTCTAGAACTGAAGTTTATTTCCCAATGTAAAAAATTTAATTAATACGTATATAGAACAGAAAAAAATAGAAGAGTCAATGCCAGTTTTTTAAAGCCCATATTGTAAAAGTGTAAAAAAAAATTATGTACTCATATATATATATATATATGTGTGTGTGTGTGTGTGTGTGCATGTATAGTGGAGATCTGCACGAGCCGTTATTTCCAGGTCCGGACTCGACCCGACCCATAGAAGAACAAATTTGGCCCGGTACGGTATAAAAATTGAAAGTTTGCCCCGAGCCCGGCCCGGTACGGTATAAAAATTGAAAGTTTGCCCCGAGCCCGGCCCGTACAAAAAAATATTGGCTCGTCCCGGTCCGTTATAAAAGTTAAAAGCTTGGCCCGAATCCAGACCAGCTCGTAGAAAAAGATTATTGGACCGGCATGGCCCGGTATAACAGCTAAAAGTTCGCTCCGGACCGATCCGGCGCAGAAAAAAGTTAAAATCTCGGCCCAAGCCCGTCACGGCCCGGATGAATTTCTAGAAGACATTGATTTTTACGTCGATTTGGCTAAAACTTTATTTCGTACGAGGAGTTCTGACCAAAATTTTTTTATGGAAGTGAAATAGGCTGCGATATTTCTTTTTTTAATGAATCTCTATTTGTTGTATGTAAATGTTTCAGTTATCATGCATATTGTTAATACATAGACTTAAAAATATGAAAAAGACTATACAGTAAAATCGTCTAAGACGAAATCACATAGGAGGGGGAAAAAATGCGTAATTGATAAATTCCCTTCTTAGCAGGTGTGTAGAAAAAAGAATTACTGTTAGATTGGCGCTACGTGCTATGCAATTTCGATTTCTACTTTTACTCATAGAACATCTTTTTGTTTTGTAAACAAAAAGAAACGGAACGTTGCTTTAGTATAGAATGATTTGTCATGATGTAAAGATGTAACTTTTTATTGTCGATAATAGGAAATGAAAGTAGAGCATTGCGTCTCCCAGTATTGTGGCTTCTAGGCTTGTAAATATGTAAAAATATAACTCTAAAAAGTTTTCATCTTATTGAAAATTTTCGTTAAAAGAATATTCGACGCCAAGATTTACTGACTTTCGATTTGACACCAAATAATATGTAATTATTTATTCACTCTCCAGATAATTATTTTTAAGATGTTTTTTGATTCAGGATTTGAATATTAACCACAAGATATGATATAAAGTTTTGTGGATCTGGACTATGGTTTATTTTTTTCATGGTGCATCGAATCGAGAATCCGGCATATTAATGATTTATTGATAATTATTTAAACTGGTGAATAGCACTTAGTGCGAAGACTTCTCAAGTTAAGAAATTGATTTTTGATTTAATTTTGATTTTTAAACATGGGTGACCTTGAACAATTTGAGAAAAATAGAACTATATTAAGAACTGTTGCTAGAAAGTTGATAAGCAGTTCAGATACTGTATAGAAAAATGATACAGTAGATATAGATTCCCTTGAAGAAACTTTTAATCAAAAATTAAATCATCTAATTTAGATGAAGTTAGTAATAAAATAGAACCATTATTGAATTTAAATGAATATGAGGCTGAAATGATCGCGACATATGAATATGCCGATAAAATATGTTAAATGAATTTTCACGTTGAAAATAAACTTAAAAAAATAAAAGAAATATTTTTCTTTTGAGTAATAATTCAGTTAATGTTTCTCTCCCCAATAATGAAAATACATTTCTGAAACTTCCCAAGCTGAATATAAAGAACTTTTACGAGAACTGCACGCAATTCACTAACTTTTGGAACATTTTATCTGCTTTAAACGCCATAGAAGGCTTAGAAGTTTTGGAATGAAATTATGACACGGCGCTAAAATTTCTTGAAAGCATGTTTCGGAATAAAGAAATGATAATTAATCACTGTATGAACAAATTATTAAATTTATATCCTGTATTCAAGTTTATTGATATTTTCTATATTTTCTGGTATTTTCTTATGAGTCTGATATTTTCTATACTGCTGAACATATATACCCTTTTAGGATCTCGATTTTTCCCACTGTTCATAATGTGTTCCAACAATACAACGCTATTTGTTACAAACCATATTATACAGCAATGATTTGTTGGTTTTGAGTTGGGTTTTCAGTTCTCCTTTCTTAACATTGCTGAAAATTATCCCTCTAATGAAATATACCTATCCTACTCTATTTCATGGTAGCCTGTCAGTACACTTTTGAAAATATCGTCAAATATGACCCCTGTTTTTAAAGACTATCTTTTTTTTTTTTTTTTTTTTTTTTTTTGACAAATGAGAACGATTCATAAACGCCTATGAAACGTTTTCATTCGTCAGAAAATAGATAATCTTTATAAACAGAGGTGATTTTTCACGATATTTTTAACAGTGTACCTTCTCATGATCTATGGTACTTTCGTACTTTATGCTCGAAAATCTACAGCAATTTTCCTTTGGAAATGTTTTAGGTCTCGTAAAATCCTTACTCCAAAGAATTGCATCTGTGTTGGCAACAGCATGCTGAAGTAGATTATAAAACATTAAATGAATGGTTATAGAGTTTGGGACATCAGTGCATAGAAACTGAATACTTGTTCCAAAAATTAAAACTTCTTGCCTGAAAATATTGTTTGCAAATGACATATTTTTAATTTTTCAGTTTAGCATTGCATCTCAAACTGTAAAATGAATAATGAAAATTATAAATTTAAACAAACCCAAGACACCGATACAATCTTTTCACTCGTAACGTTCGTTTTTAAATATTATCATTTTTCTGCATATTTTAGCATTATTATGTAATTAATTTCTTTTCATAACTGGAAGCAAACTTTAGTTTTCTTATTTATTTATATAAAAGATTTACATAGTCAAATTGAATTTATTCAATTTAGATGCGTCTTGAGTTAGTTTTTGCAAAATAAAAGAAAATAGCGTCAGGAGGATATTTATTAAGTTTAAATGACTAAATTATACAATTACTGTTTAGAATGAATTAAATAAGAAACACAATTTTCTTTATAATAGGAATCCAACAAAAAAAAAATGAAAAATTGCCTACAATTATGTAATATTGTGCTATAACGTTTTTTTCTAGATAATTTCTCTTCTGAGAATTTTTTTATAATATTTTTCTACTTCGGAATTAAATAACGAAATAAATAAAAAAAATCTCTGATTATGACAGACTTACTAAAAAAAACATAGTTTTAGCTTTAAAAATACCTCTAATAAAAAAAAACTAAAAAAAACACACATTTTTTTTATCAGAAAGACTTTTTTTAAAAAATATGAAAATTGATTTCATTTTTAACGTTTTAGCGAATAGGATCGAAAAATGTTCAATCATAAAAAATACTTTTTTTAATTGGTAAATTTTTTTAAAATGCCGTTACACAAGTTTAAGCTCCTAATATAAGTTTAAAATTATATTAAAATTTTATTGTTTAAAAGATCAATTATAAAAATTAAAATATACATATGTCTATACGATTTTTTAGTTTTAGACTCTAAAGCTAAAAAATTTTTTATTTTACCAGTTTTAAAACTGGCAAGATGTAAATTTTGGAAATTTTTTCTTACTTTTAGAAAGCTTATAGTTCTTTAAAACTTATTTTTCTTCAAAGCAGTACAGAAATTTCTTTTGAAAATGTCTTTCCATTTTAAGTTTCTGAAAGGATCTTTAATTGTATTAAGTAGCATTCATTTAAGAACATATTTCTGCAAGACCATTTTGGATAAATCTGGAAGAGATAAACCCGAATATCTTATCTTACTCGCACTTTCAACTTTTGTAAATTCTTATACGAGCGCAGAAAAAAAGTTACTACCTTCATGGATCACTAATAAGATTGGTATTCGAGAGCCTTTCCTGAATCTATACATATTATTGTATTATGTTATCTACTCTATCTCTATATATAGATATACAGGGTGTCCACTCTCAACGGCGTCCAATGGTTAATTCCTAAACCGTTAGTCATAGACATATAGTTCCAACTACAAAAATGTTTTAAATGAGGTAAAGAAGTATTTTAAAAGCGATTTGGGTCAATAAAAATGTTTCTTAAAAAATTACGAAATTTAAGTTTTTATACGGTCCGCCGGTCCTATAAGTTATATTTAGTAAAATTTTCCTATTACACTGAGA
This sequence comes from Maratus speciosus, assembly GCA_963932465.1. NCBI lineage: Eukaryota > Metazoa > Arthropoda > Arachnida > Araneae > Salticidae > Maratus > Maratus speciosus. The sequence continues at coordinate 322,366,694 of OZ010789.1, forward strand.
AGTAATTAAAAAAAAACGGTCACGTTCACAGAACACTAAAATTGACTTGTTATGAAACGTTAAAAATACATTACTTATACCATTTTCTGCATCTGAACACAAATGAGTTCGACCATGCTTTGAGGGTTCATGTACCAAGTTGTTAAAGTTTTCGAAGAACTTATTTCATGTGCATCTGCACTTACCGTACAAGTATTACGATTTAGTTAAATTTTATTAAGTTTCAGATTGGCTAAATTAATTGTATTTTAGCATATGTTTTATTTTATAAGTGTTTGAGACTGTTTCTTTTCATGATTTCTTTTAACAAAAATTATGTTATTTTTATAAGTTTTTATTTAACTTCAAGGATCGTATGTATGTTTTTCCAGTTAAAATTTGTACTCGAACTTTAACTCACTTTCAAATATCCGATCGAGATTAAATTTTACAGACTGGCGTAAATCCGATGACAATCTAATATTATTATGATTTTCGGTGGTTACCATTTATACTTATTTTACAGGAAAACAGGAAAAAATTCGGATAGATTACCGCCAAGATGTTTAAGAAACTGTTTTAGATTAGATAACACAAGATTGCGATGGTTGTGTTTTTTAACTTTTATGTAATTTTAAGCACTGAAAATTACCTTAATTTTTAACCGTCATGTCAGGATATTTCGCAAATCATAATTTGTAAAAGTTAAAAAATAAGAAAAATCGCATGTACTATAAAATAGAGAACGATTTTTAAAAAATCTTTACGTGATGGTAAAACATTAAGGCCAATTATGGATTCAACGGTGCAGAATACATAAGAAACAATTATTAAAATCTAAAAAACATGACATAACCCAACTTTTGCAGGCTACTGTAATTAATCTAATAACATTTTAAAATATGTATCATTTTGTAAAGAATTGAGGCTGTGAATTTTCATCATTTTATTTAACAAATATTCTGTTTTTTTTTCTTATTATACGTTTATTACAAAACTGTATATTTTGCATTAATATGTCAGAATGATTAAAGATTTCACATTTATATTGCAATGTTAATTTTACTCTCAGCCGTTTTTTTTTATTATATCTCACGCAATTATATTTCTACAAAATTTGTGATTGACTTTATTTCTTATTTGAATGTCCTGTGGGTACTATGCAAATTCATTATAAGTAAAAATTTAGAAGAAAATAGAAAGTTATAGTGGTAAAATAGTAAAGAAAATTAAACTCGCAAGTTTAACTTAAACCTCAGTTAAATAAACAAAAATTTCGCTGCTGACCATTTTTTCTTTATTTTGAATCATTAAGGCATTTGTCTATCAGATTAAAAAGTTATTTTAGCAAGTTTAATTTCACCAGATTTTTATTCCCGAAAGTCAAAAGATTGTTAGAATGCCCCATTATATACTTTATGTGTGTGTCAATAATATATGCATGACATCATTGATTGCTCTCTATTTATCTAGAAAAGAATGGACTTCTCTGAATGAATGCTATGCTCTCTTTGGAAATGACTAGTTAATTTCAAGTCTTTTCCAAATGTCTGGGCTCCTCATAGTTCAAATTAGAATTCCTATCACTTCTGATTGTGAGAATTCCCGAACAATCTCGTATATCGAGGAATCTTGATCATTTTTCCTAAATTAAAAGCAAGCATAGAATGCCATATTATTGAAATTCCTAAATAATCCCTTGGCACTATCGATGAGTATGCTATAAAGCGCTTTGAATATATGTTTAACGTAAATGAAATGAACACTGAACAAATTCTAGGACTAAATGGAGTGTATGTTTTTATTTATTTTTATTTTTTCGGGGTTGTTTTCACTCCATGTCGAAAATGTAAACTGTTATTTTATTTATTGCAGATTTTGTTTCTCCGTGATTTATTTAAGAAATGAAAGCCGAAAAACATTTTTAAATTGAATTTTAAAAAATCAGGCTTTTTAGGGTTAAATAATTTTTCGTTAAGTTAGTTGAGGGTTGCTTTGTTTTCATCAAAGCAGTTAGTTTAAAAAAAAATTGTTCTAAATTACCAAACTTACATTCTACGGGAAAGCAGCCACGGGCAAAAGTTAATTTTAAATAAAAGAAACAATAATTATTATGCAATCAATCGTATCTGGTAGATCGAAGGTCATGGAATAGCTTGTCATAGTTTTTCTTTCGGTGTTAAGCACCTGAGAGTTGGAGATACCAATATTCTGTTGAACTATTATTTTTATCGTAGCACGAATTCTTTATTGTGATATCGGTCCTCCAGTATAGAATATATCTCTAACAATAAACTTCCGGTTATCCGCTACTCTATCTACCGCCAACCTTGGTTAAACTCCACCCCTCCTCCCCTATATAATTTTTTTTAAATCAAAAATGAACATCAAAAACTCAAATGCACAGTAAACCCGAGTGAGACGGTGCTATTCTGACAAAAATGCTTTTCAGACGTCAGCAAACATAGTACAGTATCAATGATGCCATATACAACTTGACAGATGCCTGGAATGATTTGTCTGGAGATACTTTGTAGAGTAGCTGGAGAAAATTGTTGCTTAACATTGTTGAACACACAAGATGTTGAAGAACCTGGTGATGAATCAGAGACCTTTGCGTCAAACGTCCCCTGTTTAAAAAATATTTCTGCGGGTGAAATTACAGAGTGGTTTAATTGTGACAAAAATAATATCGGTTATGAAAAATTAACAGATGACGAACTTATATTAAAAGGTTTGAAATCAGTGAAACATGAAACGGATAAATCGGGAAATGGCGATTCAGGAGTCAGTCTTGCGAAAATGGAGACTATGCTCTCGAAATGAATTAATTGTTTTGAGATGCAAGAGGAAGCATATGCAACCCAAGTATTTTTATTATTTAATTTGTAATCTTGCTGCAGTAAAATCGGAAGTGAAACGAAAACAAAAATACACAATGGATTACTTTGGACAAAAACAGGTACTAGATTTTTTTTTTATCTAAATTTGTCTCATAAATTTATATCTGTTACATTATATCAAATATTTATAAACCCCAAATGAACATATATAATGACTAATCTAATAAAGTTCTTTCCACTTTCATCTGTTAATCAAGAAACCTCAATCAGTTTTGACATATGAATGAGGGAGTGAAGCATTTATTTATCTCATATACGCTGAGTGTTTCAAAGACAGTGTAATTATCAATAATGATTTATAAAAACATTTTGAACATTCTTAATAATGACTCTAACGATATCATAAATATTCTTAAATTTATTTGATACTTCCTGTTCTAAAAATAATTTTTTCATGTGTAAATTAAATAAGTTATTTATTGTTAAGACTCTCAATAAGAGAGACGTGTAGTTTTGTCACTGCTACTATTTTATGGATATTAAATAAATATATTAGTTTATTCTAGAAGTAGAAATGATCTAAGTAAATGAAATACACAGCAACTCACCATACATAAAATAAAACACTTTAAAATAAAGGTTATAATTACGTCTTCAAACTGTTGCTGAATAAACGAATGAATTAATAGTTCATCAGAAGACCAATAACTTTTGGATATCTTAGAAAAAGGTAAGCAGATTTAACTTGCCTACTTTATATAGTTATAGTATATAAATATATTTTAAGAAATATACCTACTCACGCTTTACGATAAAGTTTTTCTAGCAATATCTTATTATCAATTATGCTTTTTATTAGCGAAAGTAAACAACAGATAAAAAAAGGTGTTTAAATATTCTTATATATAAACTGACAAATAGAAATCAAATTTTAGTAACGGTCCTGTGCTGTCTTTCGATTATCTGTCTATATCGATTATCCGTCATACTATTTGTTTATTCTGCAAAATTCTAAATTTGTATCATAAATTTATTTATTATTATCAATTACGCTTTTTTTTAAACGAAAGTAAACAACAGATAAAAAAGGACGTTTTAATATTCTTATACAAAAATTGTTAAATAGATAGGTAATTTTAGTAACAGTCTTGTACTGTCTTTCGATTATCCGTCTGTACATTTCGATTATCCGTCATACCGTCGGTCCTGTGAGTGCCGGTTAATCGAAAGTTTACCGTATTTTGAAAAGTGACACCGAACACTCTTGAGCAACGGCCAGACGATCAGAGAACACTAATGAGTCCAGATAATGCACCACCTTCATGCTCTGAACAGGACAAGTTTCTTTTAATATATTACTTAGTATTTTTGTTTATCACACTATTTTATTTAACTGAACTTTGTTTTTGTATGGAATTTTGTAATCTATTTTTAACTCGTTTCCTTATAGGCTAGAATTATAAAAATATGTATTCCAACAAATAGATTTCGGTAAAAAAAAAAAAAAAAAGCGTCAAGTTCTCCTTTATGTTTCGGCCAGAAAAAGAATGATATCTGAAGTTCGCACAAGTTAAAAGCCAAACATCCCAAATCTTTCATTGAAAATGGCTTTCTGCGACTTGGCCGTTAATGCCTTCTACAGCATTTCAAAATTAATGATTGGAAATATTACGCATTAATGAATTATTTAAATATTAAAAGTAATATTAGAATGCAATGAGGCAAATTCTGTACTTTGTGCCCCAAAATGCCTAAAATAATCAAAAAATTTAGTTGGCATGTAGCTCATTTGTACATACTTTAAAATTTAAAAAACTCTCTCGAAGGCATTAACGGCCGAGTCGCAGGAAGCCATTTTCAATGAAAGATTTGGGATGTTTGGCTTTTAACTTGTGTGAACTTCAGATATCACTACTTTTTCTGGCCGAAACATAAAGGAGAACTTAGCGCTTTTTTTTTTTTTTTTTTTTAACCGAAAACTTTTTACTGGGATATCACTACTTTTTGTATGTTTTTTTTCCAAGTTTGTTATTCTAAACTATTTTAATATGAAAAAACTTAAATTTCGGTACTTTTATGTTAGCAGGGAGCAAATCTCCTCATTAGCCTTTTGTTTTTTCGCCAATAGCAGTTTTCATTTTTCACATGTATAAATTAGAAACAATGCTTTGATTTTCAAATAAAATATTTTGGTTTAAGTTATTATTTCTTATTTATTTATTTATTTATTTCTATGTTAAATATTCTATTGAATAAAATGAGGGAAATGCATATATTTTAAATGAGATGACTGAAAAGTTTATATTTTTAAATGAAATGAATGCAATATGAACAATGGAGTTGGGAACAGTATTTGGCGATTTGCCACTTGTGCCCGGCTAACATAAAAATACCTAAATTTATTTTATTGAGCTTTACAAATTTATACTTTATTTTTTTTATATTAAAGTACTAGCCGCCTCTAGCAAGCAGTATTTACTCTATTAATTCCATGTTAAACGTTGCATCATGTTACTGTTATTCATAATTTAATTTACTTGCCCATTCTTTCGCCAAGTCGGAAGCTTTTGATAGAGAAATCAAGAACTCTTTACGATCATGGAAGCACATCATATATTTTGTGTTGTTATGTATTTCATCTTTAGTGAAAAATAAATCTTAACTTAATTATGCATGTTTCCTTAGCAGTTACGATTCGTTCTCTAATGCGGAAATTTTTAATCATAATAAGTAATCTTTTCTAATTGGGCTCACTGCCAATTGTTATATTTTAACTGATACTACTGGGTACAAGTGAAATGGTTCTTATGAAATCCTTTGACGATATCTGCATTTACATTAAACCATACTGATGCTAATATCGTTCTGTTTCACATTAACCTTTTCAATAGACTCGATTACGGAATAATAGAAGATCTACCAGTTCACTGCCGTGATCCACTTGAAAATCTATCATTCTTCTCTTCTGATCGTGTTGAAGAATAAGTCAATGTGCCATGGTTTTAAGATTTTAGCTAATTTTATTCGAAACTTGAAAAATAAAATGCAAGGAACCGGATTATAGAAGATTCATTCTAACGTACATACCGATTAACAGGTTACATATTATAGAATTATAATAATCATAAGGAGAACTGGCAGTTTCAATGCTTTAATAGTTTCCGTATATTCTCTTTATATAATACAGAAGTTTTAGCGATGTAAAGATTAAGAACATAGTCACAGTAAGTATAATAATAGTACAATATAATAACAATAGCAGAGGTTTTGGACAGTGACGAAACTAAATATTCGTACGTTATATCATTTAACTATTCAGATGATATGCGGAAAAATAAAAATAGATGGCTCGCATTAATAATTAACTCATTGAAAAATAGCCACTAGCGTCAAATATTCGCCAAGCTTGGCGACATTTAGCAACGTTTCGCCAAATATGGTAATATATCATGTCAATTCTCAAATTTGGCGACAAAAAAAGTTTTGTTTATTCTGACGTCATAATGATGCATATATATTATGTATTATACACATACCTATAATATTTATGATGCAAATGTATTACGCATTATATGTATAAGTTCATTAACATCACTAAAACGCACTTAAAGGAATAGTGTTCCATAAATAGTAGGGATAATTGCCAGATTGACCAGAGTGCTATTGAGATTAGAATTCCGACATTTATAATAGACCGGGAGGCGTCTGTACACATCAGCACCTCATCGAGTTTACAGCTGAAATTTTAGGATTAGTTAAAACTAGATTAGCATATTTAAATGCAACTGGTCTGTTATGTCATATCTTGGTAGAAACCACCTGAAGACCTAAGTTTAGTGGTTAACTGATAGGTTTACTATTGTATTTTCCCGCATCCAAAAGTTTGGAAACATGGAGGAATGGGTGCAGGAAAACACAATGGAAAATCCACCAATTAACCCGTAAAATCGGGTCTGTAGGTGGTTTCCACAAAGATATGACTTGGCAGACCAGTTACATTTCAATACGTAATCGATATTTAACTAATACTAAAATTTCAGCCGTCAAGTAGATGAGGTGATGATCTGTGCAGACGCCTCCCGGTCTTTAATAAAATTCGTTTTAAGGAAGTATAGAAAGATGGACAGATATAAGAGGATGGACAGATAGAAAGATGGACAGATAAACTGAAAGATTTGCCTTATTAAGATTTTTGTAAGAGCATATAAAAATTCATTCAGCTTGAAATCATGTAACACCTTTATAACTCAGGCTAATTTTCTGTAATCGGGTTTTGGCGACCAACATATCTTATCTATAACTATAATCTTTCTTTTACAGATTTAAAATTAACAATAAATTAACAGTAAGTAGGCTAACAATACAATATAATAACATTAGCAGCAGACTTCGGACGCCGCATATGTCGCACATCGTTAAAGACAGTTTATTAGTTACACATTTCATTTAATTAAAAGGAGATTTTTAAACTTTCGTATGGAATTAGGATATTTTTCCACTATAGGGACCTTGGCATTTTTTTTTAATCTTGGCGCAATTCGGACTTCAGAAACTGAGATATGTTGCCAAATGATATAAACAACTATGAAAACAAACCTGATGAACTTTTATGTTATTTATATATGTATTTATATACATATAAACATTTTATTTATACATGTATAAAATATTATTTTTTTATATACAAATTATTTATGTTGGTATATAAAAATAAATTAACGGGTCCCAGGGATGAGATTTCCGCGTTTTTGCACCCCAGTATTTTGTTCAAGAAAATGTTATTTCATTTAATCGGAACTTTTTTGCAATTTAACAGAACCACATTCTCTCTAAGGATATACTGGTGTGCAAAAACGCGGAAATCTCATCCCTGCGGGTTCCTTACATTAAATAAATTTTGTATATGACACAGTAAATAGGTTGCCTGAAAATACGTTATTATCAAATTTCTTTTCTCGTCAAGGCTATTTTCTGTATTTCGCCAAGGCTACTATATCGGAAACGTACCAAATTGCGGTTATATTTTGTTAAATGTTTTATTATTTTAATATCGTAAATATATCATAACCTATACTGATTAAAATTTTTAGGTGTATTCAGTTTTTCTATTTAACAAACATCTTTGGAAAAGCATATATGTAAAATGTTATTCTGCTTGAAATCACGTGACCCCCTTTAAAACTCTGCAATCGATTGTTGGCGACCAACATTGCCACAATTGAATGTGTTAAGGAACTGCTTACGGCCAAATCAACACCCCCTGTTTGAAGGGTTTAGAGGCGGAAATTCTGTATTTTCAGATTTTTCTGGTTAATTGTGCTACAAACCCGACTTACTTGTGAAATTTCATGATTCTACGACTTTTTAAAGTATCTTAGTTATTTGATGATGCGAAGTGAGTCAGTGACAAAGAAGCGCTTTTTCGGAATTTAATATTTCGAAAACTACTAAATATAGAAACATGAAATCATGGAACCTTAGTTCAGTTTGACCATACGAACATGTGTATAAAATAAAAATTTCTATATCTCATGAATAAGTGCATGTACAGTAATCATGTACAGTGGATAATTCATATATTTATAGTACGGGACCCCCTTTGAGTGCGAGCAATACTCGCACTTGACCGTTTATTTATGGTTACAATAGAATACGGGTTACAACAAAAATGAATTTGATTATGCGTCAAATTACGCTTTCCAAAAATGTCAACACTAAAATGCAGAAAACATAAACAAAAAATAGAGAGTGTTTAAAAAAATAGTTTAAAAATACACTTTAGTCAATTTAAAGTTTCATAGTAATTAAATTATATGTTCAGAAATCAATTTAGAAATTCTAAAAACATAGTCTAAATAATTCTTTTTTTTTTCTCCTTGCCATACCTTAAAAAAGAAACAGAGAAAAAGAAAGAGTAAATTCACTAGCTCCCGCTTTCTACCAAGCGTAAAAAAAAATGAATATTTCATAATCGAGCGATTAGCAGATATTTCATAAATGCCCAAGCGAAGCTAACGTATTGTAAAAAAAAAAAAGTCTTTGGAAATATCAGGAATTATAGTCATGAAATGAGGCACGATTTTTAAGGTAAACTATGAATGCTTATAAAAGAGTTTTTTAAGAAACCTATTTTTAAATTTATGCTTATTTTAATGCTAATGATTTTTCTTTAAGTTTAAGTAACTCACGCTTTTAAATTTTTTAAAATGTTTAAGGCATTTATTAGCTCGTCTCGTATGTGGTGCAATTTCACGATTTTTGTCCCTGAATAATATTTTTTATTTAAGTACATATTCTTGTGTATTTTTTTTATTTCATATACTGGGTAACATACCATTGCATGACTGCATAATAATATTAACGAGATAAATAAGTTTTGGACAATGTTGGGGGTCCAAATATCCATAAAACTCCTATACAGTCCCATGTCCCTGATGCTGATTTTTAAGTTTGGAGCTGTCTGTAAAAAATTGTTTCAATAAAAGTAATTCGATGTAATTTTTTTTCCGAAACTGGGCCAATTGTTATACATAAATATGTAGCAAAAAATTAACCTGCACACATTTTTACGGTTGTCATTATTTTTTCTAACTCTGTCCCTGGGTTTTAGATTCCTTAGCATCCCTCTTGCTAAACTTATACAGAATCACTTCAGATGCAGCCACAGAATATTTTCAAATTTTTCTCATGCAGAAGTATGCTAGAGAAAGAATATCTAAAATTCTTTAAGAAGAAATTTACTGCAGAATTTAAATCACCATTTAAATAATCATTTCCAGCATCATGGCTTTATTGGTAGTCTTACCGCTCCCAAGGTTTATTCTTGCACTTTTCGAGGTAATTTAATTTTTTTTATTATTATTTAATCCAATGTAAATAACTGTTTCTAAAAATCAATGAAAATTGTGGCTATCACTTAGTCTTAACATGATTTGCCTATAAATAGGGGTAATTTTCCTTACCATCCCATCCTTACCATCCTTTTTTTCCATTACCGTCCCATTTTTCCTGTACCATTCCCTTTTTTTCCCTTTCGTCCCTTCTTTAATACCCCTTTAAGACAATGTTATACCAAAATTTTGTACTAAAAATACTACATTGTTATTATTTCTTATTTGAATGTCCTGTGGGTACTATGCAAATTCATTATAAGTAAAAATTTAGAAGAAAATAGAAAGTTATAGTGGTAAAATAGTAAAGAAAATTAAACTCCCAAGTTTAACTTAAACCTCAGTTAAATAAACAAAAATTTCGCTGCTGACCATTTTTTCTTTATTTTGAATCATTAAGGCATTTGTCTATCAGATTAAAAAGTTATTTTAGCAAGTTTAATTTCACCAGATTTTTATTCCCGAAAGTCAAAAGATTGTTAGAATGCCCCATTATATACTTTATGTGTGTGTCGATAATATATGCATGAGATCATTGATTGCTCTCTATTTATCTAGAAAATAATGAACTTCTCTGAATGAATGCTATGCTCTCTTTGGAAATGACTAGTTAATTTCAAGTCTTTTCCAAATGTCTGGGCTCCTCATAGTTCAAATTAGAATTCCTATCACTTCTGATTGTGAGAATTCCCGAACAATCTCGTACATCGAGGAATCTTGATCATTTTTCCTAAATTAAAAGCAAGCATAGAATGCCATATTATTGAAATTCCTAAATAATCCCTTGGCACTATCGATAAGTATGCTATAAAGCGCTTTGAATATATGTTTAACGTACATGAAATGAACACTGAACAAATTCTAGGACTAAATGGAGTGTATGTTTTTATTTATTTTTATTTTTTCGGTGTTCTTTTCACTCCATGTCGAAAATGTAAACTGTTATTTTATTTATTGCAGATTTTGTTTCTCCATGCCATAAAGTATATCTTATATTATAATATGAGCAAAAATTGTGTGTATATGTAAATTTTATCTTAAAAACGGTTCTAACGATTTTGACTAAATTTGGTATTTTACCATTTTCGTGCATGAGAAGAGCACTGGGATAGATCACGTGTTCAAGAAAATTCGATTAATGGCCATTTTGGGTCATAATGGGTCAGGGTCAAGCTAATTATATCTGAAAAACGGCTCAATCGATTTTGACTAAATTTTATATCCAACCGTTTATGGGTACGAGAAAACTATTGGCCTAAGTCACATGTTCGAGAAATTTCGATTATTGGGTCATTTTGGAGTCACTTCGGGTCAAGCTAATTTTATCTAAAAAACGGCTCTAACGATTTTGACTAAATCATTGTAATCTACTTATTTCAATTACGAGAAGACCAATGAGCTAAGTTACATGTCAGATAAAATTCAATTAGTGGGTCACTTTTGGGTCACTGTGGGTGAAGCTAATTGTATCTAAAAAACGGCTCAAACGATTTTGGCAAAAATTTTTATTACATAGTTTCCCAGCACGAGAAGACCATTGGGATAGGTCACATGTTCGATAAATTTAGATTAGTAGGACCTTTTTGAGTTACCGTGAGTCAAGCTAATTTTATTTATAAAACGACTTTAACTATTTTGACTAAATTTTGTATTCTATTGTTTTCGGGTTCGAGAAGAGCATTGGTTAGGTTGCATGTTCGACAAAATTTAATTAGTGGGTCATTTTGGGCCACTATGTCTCAGGATCATGCCAATTGTATCTAAACAGCAAGAATGATAATGTGAGAATAAAATATCGAATTGAACACAAGGCTAATTTTTACCGAGCTTAGATCGATCACACCTGCTGGTATGGAATTTAAACGAGATATGTCAACGAGTAAGGGCTCAACTTAAGGCTGAGTAAAGTCACTTTACATAAAATGGGTGGATTGTACTTTGTGCCAATATTTTAAGTTTGCCGATGATCAATTAGAAATGCTTAACTATTCTTAGAGAGCTTAAGTAGAAAGAAAGCATCACTTAAGTTCTCCCAGAATGGCTGATCACTTCTAACTGATCTCCTCGTATGCCGGGAAAAGATTGACTCCGGTGCATTTTTTCGACACTCGTCGCTTTTTCGCCGGTGAGGGCGAGCTGTGAGTTGCATCTCTCTGGCTCTCTGTGTTTTAATATTCAAATTTTAAATTTCGCATTGGTGATGGAGCTATAGAAGCATGTACCTTTTGTATACATACATTTTCGCTATTTAACTTTTTTCAGTTTTCATAATAAATTCACTTTAATTATAACATTTTAAATAATCTGTACATACGGAGACTCAGACTGAATTGATGTAAAATACCAGCATTCTCGTGATATCATCAATTTTCAAAGAAAGCAGTGAGTCTATTGACAATATTATTACATATATTATAGATAATGAGCAATTTGTCAACAAACTCGCTTGTTGCATATCTACTTAAATTGATATAGGCAAAAGTTAAACTAAATTGGTCTTAATTTTATCGTAGTTATAATACTTTATATTCTGTGCAGTAAAAAAACACATTATTTATTACTAGCTATGCCAGAACTGCTAATTTCGGCTTATACCGAGTGGAGAAGTACATCTTTATTTGGGTGTTGCTTGGGTGTTCGTTATGTAGCATGCACATTATCTATTCTTAAAATTATGAATAAAAAACTGGGGTCGATTTGGTTTGAAAACCTCTTTAGTTTTTATCGAATAAGTACACTCTGTCCTTTTATGGCAAATATTATTTAACTCCCTACTTACTATCACGCATGGACAGCATATTTGGAGGCCTAGGGATGATAATGCCCACCTCACAGAATTTGATATTTCTGAGTGTAACAGTCTTCAGCGGTTTGAAACAAAAGATTTTCAGACTGTTATAATTAAAATTCATCTATTTGGAAGTCTCTAGTGATAGTACTAAAGTTCCAAATAAAATAAAATTTTGGTAGTGTTTGTAGTTAACCCTTAAATGCCTGATATTTCAAAAATCACTGTAATAATGTTTTTCGGCTTTAATTTTTAAATAAATAATGGAAAAAATACTTTTAAAAAATCATATTTTGTTTTAAGTATAGTTTAGGGCTAAAAAAACAGTTTGTTACTAATCGGAAATACTGGTCTTTAACTGAAAAAATAATTTTCTTTCATAATATTCTATAATATTAAACACATAAGAATTTTAGGAACTATAATAAGAAATAAATTTTACTTGCTCACTGCAGGGTATTTCGCAACCTTCCAAACAAAACAAAAAGGACAAATAGCAACAATTGAAAAAATAAATCTATCTTTATTCTTAAACAGCAAAAGTGTTGCTATCTTCATGTTGAAAATCGATTTAATAATTTTTCAGAATGTATTTTGTTGGCAACATTAGGTATTATAGCTTCAATATTATTTATTCTAATAGTATTTTAGAGCCTAAATTGGGTATGTTGCCGAAAAGCAACACACGGCATTTAAGGGTTAAACTGAAAGTTACAAGTTAAACTATAACTAGTTGGATGTGCCAATCCCAAAACTTTCTTCTATCTCACATCAATATTTCATTTTTAATTAGTTTTATTAGTATTTTTATTAGAATTATGCATAAGTTCATACACTTTTCGATGGTACAATATTGAAAATTACACAAAAATCGATATTACAGCGCTCCCATCCGGCGATAGCTGTTACAGCGCCCCCCTTCCGGCGGAATTTTTCCAAATTCAGCGAGGACCTTCTTGCCATGGCCAAAAACATACACAAAAAATTTGGTTCAATTCTATGCATAACTTCATATACTTTTCAATGGTACAATATTCAAAATGCACAAAAATCGCTATTACCACTCCCCCTACCAGCAGATTTTTTCCAAATTCAGGGAGGACCTTCTTGCGATAGCCAAAAACATACACAAAAAGATTGGTTAAATTCTATGCATAACTTCATATAATTTTTGGTGGTACAATGGCAACACACAGGTATACGGACACACGGACAGACAGACATTTTGTTTAAACATGTTTTATGTGATCTCAGACCCCTAAAACGTGGAAATCCACCGAAAACCGGAAGTCGAAAAAATTTCGATTATAATACTTTCTTGTATTGAATGTAGAAGAAAGTAAATATTGAAAAAAGCAGCGGTCTATGAGACCGGTAACATCAGTAAAAGGTTAAATCAAAATTTTGTTACTCTTGCAATACTCTGGTCACAAGAGTAACAAAATTTTCATTTATTATATAGACAAGCAAAAAAGCTTTGTACAAATTAGATATAATTTATGTAAATAGAGCACAATTGTATTTAACTGGTTATTATATCAATTTTTATGTTAATTATATTTTGCAATAAAATAATTGGAACTGTTTATGAAAATTTGTTCTAATGGTCATAAGAGTAACAGTGGACCTGGACGTTACCAGATCCGCGTAATGTAATTTTAACGTAAAGTATATATATTTTTAATAAAATATAACTATCTTATATTGCACAGTTCTGAAATTTCCATAACACTTATTCTTTAAATTACAGTGCAGTCCTTTACACTGAAAAGTTTCAGATAATGTCAAGTTTATTATTCATAGAATTTTTGGAAGAAACAAAGCCCACTCATAAAGGAGACATACATAAACAGATGCATTTTTCCCCACAGTAAAAAATGAATTTCCACTTTTATCATTCTTCGTAAATTCAAGAGTAAAATATAAAATATTTCACTCACTTAACATCCTCTTTAAAACTTATTCCGTACAAGTATCTATTACAAATACTGTTTGTATAGCTTTGTACTATCACCTTTCGCGTGATAACATAATATAGCTAACCAAATAAACAGAGTAAATGATGGAATTATGAGGATAATCTAATTCGCATGCTCATTCTAAATAACATAATTTATCGAACAAATTTGCAAACCTATAATGCGTAAATAGCATTTGATACTGTAACGTATATAGAGTTTCTTATATATATTAGTCACTGAAAACCATATTAAATAATTAAAATATTAATATTAAGATTAATTTATATATCTACCCTATATATAAAAAATCCTAAATAAACGAATTTATGAAACGATTTTATGAAACGATTGATTAAACGACTGATTATGTTTCGTAGCTATTTCTACTAAAATATAGAACCGTTGACGGCGAAATTAACACAAATTATTCGTATTAATCCGCTGATGTCAAAAGTGTTATTAGAATTTTTAAATTCAAGTTACTTTTCTAGATATTCTTTTTTTCTAATTTTAATGATATTTGTATAATAATGGCAACCAAATTACTCCATTTTTGTGAAAAAAAGCAGAGAACATGGAAAAGCTATAGGGATTATTAGATATCTTCTTTTTCGTCGCTTTAAAATTAAAATTGAAATTACCTTTTATTTCAATCGAGAGAGAAACAATATTGGGATTAAATTATGTTTTTCAGGAAAATTTTATTTGTTTAATATAAAATTATATTATTCAGTTTTATAATAAAAATCATATTTGTTTTCTGTCGCCATTTCCAAATTGAAATTGAAAAGTGAAATTATTAAAAACAGAAAGAAAAGTTCAAAATGACAATTAAATGATCACGTGTTAAAAGCAGAAAATAGGGGAAATTACGTCAAAATATTTATGCGTAAATGCTTAAAAATTACGAAAACTTTAAAATAACAAACATTTTACAAGCGAATCGCATTTAAAGGTGATAATTCTGTCATACGTAAAATGCTCCACAGAGTAAAAAGAAAGAAATGCCCGAACATTAAATATCATCACAGTTAAAGCGCTTAAATTAATTAAATTATTATGCTTGAAAAACTCTTAATGGTGAATATTGGATCATATTTGAAAAGCTCAATTCTCAAACATTTTTAAATTAAAAAATATATTTACCTGTGATTCTTAAAAGAGAAAAAACTTTATAATAAATTAAATTATTACATTAGGAATGCATTTAACAGCAAAAGTTACGTCATATATTAAAAAGATTCTATTTAAAACAATTTTCATTCCGGAGAATTCTAATGTGACGTCACATGGTATAAAAATAGTGCGGCTAGCAAACTTGTTTATATATTACATCACTTGATGCTGCATAAATGCAGGTAAATGTATGCGCAAAATACTTTTGATTTATTTTGTAGGAATTACTATTCGATAAATACATATTAGAAAAATTCGGATTTTTAAATAATAATAATAATATAAAAAATATACATTGAAAAATAACATGAAAGCATGCATGATGGTGTATTAAAATAGAGAACATAATTCATGAATAAGATATATCTGTTCCTGAAAATAACTAAATCTCGATCAAAACAGCGATGACAGCGATGACCACATAGGGAACTCAGCTTTCGCTTTAGAGTGTTAGTGCAATCCCGAGGGGTAGACCACATCCACTCCTCCCGACTCTCAACCAGAGTCTGAGAGGGAGCGTTGGGTCCCTGATCAAGCTGCTGAGATTTATTTCGGTTACTATGAGATTTACAATTACAATCACAATTGGTTACCCAATTTTTCTGGGCGAACCGAAGATTTCACATCGAAATATATGACTGTATGTAGTGATTACATGAGGATCATTTCACCTAATGTGATTGCATAATTGTTTACAATTTTCTTGGATACATATACGTCACAGTACATTTAACCCACAATATTTAACATGACAATTAGAAACACATTACAACACAATATCAAACACCTACTATTTCCATGACTGTGTGTAGTGATTACATGTGGATCATTTGAATGTGATTGCATAATTATTTACATTTTTCATGGATTTACAGGGATTTCACAGTACATTAAACACACAATATTGAACATCACAATTAGAAACACATTACAACACACCTACTATTTACAATTTGCGCATACAAGAGTTTGGAGAGATGCACAAGATAAAAATTCAAAAGTGATAGAAGTTTCTGGCACCCACTAATAACCCGTTTCTTCCTCCATGCTACACCCTAATAATGGAGTCGGACTAGAATGACTCTGGATTTGAAAATATGTACTCGTTTGTTTCTATAAACCTCATGCCTTGTATGATCTTGTTGAGTAGTTGTGGTTTCTCTTTTACATCCCGCCACCAACTTGCTAAATTCATACGTGTATGTTTTTTGAGATGATAATGCGTTGTTAATGTACAGTATAATACATAGTGTAACGATGTTGACGGCAAGCCACAAATGCATAGTGGGGAGTCTCTTTTGTCAATTTTGTATAAGTGTTCCTGAAAGGGGCCGTGATTTGTTAAAAATATGTGTAAGTATCTGTTGTTTACGAAATACTTGTGGTCAACCAATGGCAAGAATTCCTTCGTATATCGGCCTGTGTCTGAATCCGTCCAGCGTTTTTGCCAATTTTTTAACAGATTCTGCTTTGTCTGTGATTTTAGTGAAGAAGCTGGATATGGTAAAAATGTATGTATTAGTGTTTCATCCGTTACTGCCGATTTTGCCAGTTGGTCAGCTGCCTCATTGCCCTCAACACCTGAATGTCCTTTTGTCCAATTGAAGTATATGTCTTTTACTGTTGTTTGTAATTGTTGAAGAATTTTTAGTATTAAATAGTTTGTATTGTCAAAATTGTTTAATGCTTTTAAACTTGATAGGCTATCCGTTATGATTAAGTATTGAGAATGTTTGTCCGACTCTATCCACTCTAATGCTGAAGAGATCGCGAAGAGTTCTGACTGGAAGACGGAGTTATCCTGGGACAGTTTCGCTCTCCAAGTATAGATTTGCTCGTTTTTTTCGTGCACACAAAATGCCGAGGCTGTGCCTTCGGACATTTTGGAACCATCCGTGTATATTGTAAATTTTCCTACATAGTCGTTTATTTCACAAATTTGTATTTCACTTGTTAGTGGTGATGTTTTGTATTTTGAGCATTTTGGATAGTATAGTGGAGCAAAAGCCTTTTCTGTTGACTTGCCGAGACGAATCGTCCCCGAATACTCCGCCTCCGCCTCCAACTGCAAATCCAGTGGGGGGGGAGACCTGTGAGGACCTGCAGGGCGTTTGTTGACGTATTGCGATATGCTCTCGTTATCAGCAACAAAGCTTTCCTTTGTGCCGAGAGCAAATGTCGACGACCGTGATATTGCGCCATACGCGGAAACCAAACAGCACACGCGTAGGCCAGTTTCCTTTGTAAGATCGCCGAGTACCAAATCTTAAAAAATTCCGGAGGGGGTCGACCTGAGATTGATGAAAATTTATAAAGATTTTGAGTTATTTTTCCGATTTCTACTCTCTTTTGTGCCACATGTGGGAGAAATGATAATTGTTTATCTAATATTACCCCCAGGTATTTTAGTGTTGTTTCTGATTTTATTGATTTACCTTGAAGTTTAAATGTGGGGCCCCGCTTAAGGTGTTTGGGTTTGCCAAAAGTTAATGATGAGGATTTTTCATGTGAAGTTTCTATTTTGTTGGTTTCTGCCCAATTCTGAATAAATTTTAAAGCTTTCTGACCTTTTTGTTCAAGTTGCTGTCTCGACTGTGCCCAGATCAGTAATATCACGTCATCCGCGTATGCCACCAGTTCAGAGTCCTGTACATCAAAGGTCCCCAACAGAGTCTCCAACAGAACCAACCAAAGAAAAGGACCCAGACACGATCCCTGCGGGCAACCCTTACTAAAGAAGTACAACAAAAATTGTGCCATCCAATCCACCTGAGCTCGCCTACCCGAAAGGAAGGAAACGACAAGATTAATGAGTTGTTTAGAAATACCTAGTCTTTGCAATGCTAGGATCACCTGGTCCCAAGGGAGGTTGTCAAATGCTCCTCTGAAATCCAGTGACACCAGTGATGTGTATTGTTTATTTTGTTTGTGTTGTTCTACTAATGAAATCACTTGCTCCAAAGCCGTTTCCGTAGATTTATTTTGCGTGTAGCCGTTTTGCTTACCCGATAGGAAATTCGTTTTGTCTAATGCGTGATGTATTCGTCTTAGAATTAATTTCTCTAAGATTTTTCCGAATATTGGTAATAGAGTGATGGGGCGATATGAAGAGCTCTCATTCAAGGGTTTTCCCTCCTTTCTAAAATACACGAGCTCTCCCAATTTCCAGTCATCAGGAAAATAGTTTAACTTTAAAAGACTGTTGTACATATCCAACAGAATATTAGAAATTTTTGAAAAGATGCACCTGACCATCCTGTGATCAATTTGATCAGGTCCTGGCGCCTTGTTAATATTGAATGAGAAAACAACATTTCGCAACTCTCTTTTCGTGAATTTTGCCTGGTCGTGTGAGTTTAGTCGCTGTGGTAGTTGCTTTGGAGTTTCATTGCCAAAAATGTCTCTCGTTAGTTTTAAAAGGGTTGATGACCGGAAGTGGGTGACAAAGAATCAAATTGGTAACTGATATGTGAGTCCTGGAATCGCTGGAAGGCTAACTTTTTCGTTAAACCAAAAGGATCCGTCCCTCTGCGACACAGGTTTGTCCAAGCTTTTTCCTTCTCCGATAAAATCTGTTTTTTATAAATTGCCCTTTCCCTTTTGTATTGCTGGTTTATATTTGACTCGTAGTTTGATTTTTTTGCTCTTTTTAAAAGAGCTGCTACTTTATTTCTTTGGGCCCTCAATTGTGGAGACCACCAGGAAATTTTAAATTTCTTGAAGGGGGCTTTCTTTTTAAAGGATTTTTTGGCTTGTAATAATATTTCTTGTTTAAAAGTTTCGTTTTCTTTGTTAAACTGGTCTATAGTTTCTATGTCATTAAAGTTAATCTGTGAGCATTTTCGAGTTAGTTGTTCGGAAAATTGTGTCAAAGGGATTCCCTTTGTTTTGAATCTTCTTCTTGGTAGTTTGGGTATTGTGAAATTTAGCTCTGTTTCTATTGGGTAGTGGTCTCCAAAAAGGGAAGGAAATTACTTCCCAGTGTTTTATGTGTGAAAACATAGCCTGCGTGCAGATGGACAGATCTGGCCTCCCCAGGTTCTTCCCCGACTCATACGTTGGTGGACTGGATGAAGAGTTTAGAATAACTCGTTGATACGCTATGACTCTATCGATAAGAACTTTTCCCCTGGTGTCTTCACTCCTATAGCCCCAAAGCTGACTGTGAGCGTTGAAATCACCGAGAACCAACTGCAATGGGCTCTGATTTTTAGAACCCAGCCAGTTCTCAATATCCTCATCAAAGTCAGCACTCGGGGGCTATACAGGCTGCCAATGCTTAAGGTTAAAGGCTTAAGGTCTAAATTTATAAAAACTGAGTTATAGTGTTTAGATGAGAGACTATGTTTTAAGTTTTGGTCTAAGATTAAAATATGGGCTTTTTTAGAGCTTGAACTATAGCATGGTGTTGTTCGAGGAAGTGATAGAGGTCTATTTTCATAAAGGTATGCATCTTGAAGACAAACCAGGGAATAGTCCGAGTATGAGAGGAACTTCATAAAAGCAGCGGTTTGTGATCTGTTGTTCTGTAAATTTTGTTGAATTAATTTGAATTTTTACCTCTATAAGACAATGACGCTAGCGCTGCTTGTTTCTTTCGCTGATACACGCTGCAGGATGGATCGTAAGATGGATGTTTTTCATATAGTCCAGCTTTCCTATGGTCCCCCTTGTAGTAGTCGAGCACTTTTTTGCAGTTAACACACTCTTCTTTTTCTGAGGCACAATCCTTGATGTTGTGGCCTTTGCCACATTTAGCGCAGGCCTCTGCATTCTGGCACACTCTTGCTGTATGCCCTATTTCCTGACAGTGATAACACCTTTGAATGAAGACATACCGTCTTACCGTGCACCGGTTAAATCCTATGCACAATTTTCCTGCCATTAGTTGCAGTGCATCTCTCTCCAGTAGCTGCAACACCAAGTGCGAGGTTTCCTCGCCCTCTCTTCCTTTCAATACTCTTATTAGCTTATATTGCACCTTCCTCCTCAGAGCTCTTTCCAAAGCCGGATAGAGTACTTGTTTTTCATATAGCTCTTGTTGCTCTTCTAAGTTGTTCAGTGAACTGTCTGCTTCTCTTTCGACGTTTTTCTGTGTGACTACTGGGTCTTCTGGGGCTCCAAAGACTATCACTCGGGCCGTTTTCGGGTTTGGTTCTTTAATATCCAGTTTTTCCGCCATATCTTCTGTAGTGCAGATTTTATCTTTCACCTGTTCTAGGTCAAATTTGTTTTTACATGTTATTATTATTTTATTTTGTTTAGTTGTTTGGCAGTCTACTGGTGGTAATTCAGCCATATTCATAGAATTGAGAACTTTCTTTATTATTGGCATTTTTGTTTCCTTGTCTTTTGGTGTTAATATTAGTGTCGGTCTTTCTTGTGGGAGCGGTGGAAAATTTGTCATTTCTGCATATGTTGGTCGGTCATTTTCTATTGCTGTTTCTCCCTCTCTATGATTAATTGAGACCTTTCAGTTTTCTGCCTGAAGAGTGGTAACATGTTCGACGAGTCTTTTTTCCATTTGTTCATGGTTCTGTTGTATGATTTTGTTCATATCATTGATCAAATTTTCAAAACATAATGCTTTTCAATACCTTGGTCCAGAAAGATATCTCCAAGCAGACCTCGAATCTGGACCGGGTGGCGACTGCACAGATTATTAACTCATCGAGTTAGCGGCTGGAATTCCAGGATTAAGCAGAACATGTTTAGCATATTAAAATGCAAGTGGTCTGCCAAGTCATCTTGGTGGAAAACCCCTGAAGACATGATTTCAGAGGTTCATCGGTAGGTTTGTCATTTGTGTTTTCCTGCAGCCAAAGGTATGACAGCATAGATGACTGGGAGCAGAAAAACCCAATTATAAACTTATCAGTAAGCCGGCTTCCTTTATAGTGATAATATCATTCAATCTTCTTTAACCTGGTAATATTTTTTAAACTTTACTATGAAAACAACATTTATAACACATCACTATGTTTTTGGGGGCTGTGAAGCCTGAACGGGGCTTTGCGGGCATAACTCGCAGGAGGCAGAGCTGCCTAGTTAATATTATATTTAAGTATTAATATTAATTTTTAAACTGAAATTTAACAAACTGAAAATAATGACATTTCTAAATATTAAACAAATAATCTTCATACAATGTTGCCGCATGTTATATGTAGATACAATAGAAAATTTACATAAAAATTAAAATTTACACCTTTACATAAGAAACGCCACCAAAATTATCTACATAGAATGATCGTCTATGTGGATTAATAAAGACATTTCTAAAAGAATATATAAACTAAGTATGGGATCGTGACTAGTGTCATTTTATAAAAAACACACACGCCGTTTGTGCATACATTACTTTATTGTAGATTAATCATTTTCTAGTAGTCCTCACACGGTAGCTATTAGTAGAACACTGCCTAAAATCAAAGAGTTTCTATGAGAAGAGTAACCCCAACAGTTAAATCTAAACTTGACGTTAATCAATATTTATGATTATGAATTAATAATAAATGTCGTGGTAGAGAAAAGCTAATTAGGATTTATGGATTAAATGTAATCTTATTTTGGTGTTAATTTGAATTTATATTATTATAATTATTTAATCTGATTTATATGCTCTAAATACCATAATTCTCAAATATGTGGGAACAATTAAATTTATATCTTAAGCAATCATCTAATGTTTATTTTAACTAAAGTTTATTATGAATTATGATTTTATGTACTTATTTCAAAATAAACATTTCATAAACTTCTAATTTAGTGTACTGCTTTCCGAATCTTTAATACTCAATGATTTGAAATGCTATTTGGGGCAGATATGGAATTTAATTTAGCATTTTCGAGGAATATACTTATTGAAAATAGTTTGTAAAGCATCTAATCAATTTTATAACACACACACACACAAACGCATATATATATAAAATACTTTATAACAAAATTTATCTTACAATTTCATATAAAAATATTAACCTAAAGTCTAAATGAAGTTTGCATGTAATCATAGCAAACGCGGCAGCGTTAAGCTATAATATGATTAAGAAATAGAAAATGCAAACGACTTTCTTAAATTTCTGGCGAACCAGTTGACATACGACAATGATTTTTATTTTGAAAGATAGAACGCGATGAGACAAATAAACTGATAGCATTTAAAAAATTATTGTAGCTTTCAGTAGTTTTTTATTTAATCTTAAACGAAAAAATGAAGATACAAAATTCAACAAAGCGTAGCTAACGTTCCAGTGGGTGGATTAACTTCGTTTTTGTTTTATTTTGATCCTCTTGTTAAAACTTAGAATAGGGTTTTTTTCATCTTTGTATGTTTGACGGTCGATGAGAAAATCGAAATTGTCTTTTATAATGTCCCCATAAAATTATAGAAATCTCTCCTTTTCATTTTCTAAATTTCTAATTCAATAATTTATTTCGTGTTGCCACTCCCTAAAAAGCAGTACAATAATTTAAAAAAAAGGATAACACGTGTACTTTTGTTTTTATAAGTCAATAAAAATTGAAATTCAACTGACAGATTTTTGTATTTGTGAAATCGACGTCAACCTAAGCAGATAATGCATAATTGTCATAAATATATATATAAACTTTCTTGATTAATATTTTGAACTGGAGTAATAGACACAATGGAGCACAAACGAGTTGATAGGAAAAAGAAAAACAGGGTAAATCCCAAGCTTCTGTTCAGGAGCTAAATGCAAGGTTTATTTTAATTATCATCATAACATCCTGACTTACACAAGCGATAGTTATGCAGTAATATAAATACTTCACATACTAAGCATACCTTAAAAAATACCATTTCATCTATTTTTAATAAGGAAGAGATGTCATATACGCACCACAGTACATAACTGGCGCGATAATGGCGTTATTTTGCCTTATATGGTAACTGAGCTATTGTTGTTTATTTATCAAGTGTTTTTTTTTTATTTACTTTTATTTTATTTTTTTAAATTATATAAATTGTTTTGTTCTATAGTTATTAATAATTAAACTTTTCATTATTTATCGTTATTTCCTTTTTAAAATAATAGAAAGTAATTTAAAAATAGATATGTAACTGCTATTCGAAAACGAGGTTTTCGTCAAATTTGCGTCAGAAAAAAAAACGTAACAAACCCGTTGTTTTATATGACATCTGTGCCTTAAATAATTAGAGTTTCGTTTAACTTTAGGTACTTTTGCTTGAGATATTGTCGAAAATGTACAGCAAAAATATATGGTACTACTTGATTATCCCGTCGACGAATTTCGCTAAACTATTCGCCAAATGATACAAACTGACATAATTTTTATTTTAAGTAACGGAAGAATAAATAAATTAGTAAAACATTAATAAAAATACTAATAAAAACACTAATAAAAACTTGGGCACAGATGTCATATACGCTCAATATTGGCGCGATTTTTTCCGACGCTAATTTGGCGAAAACCTCGTGGCACAGATGTCATATACGCTCAATATTGGCGCGATTTTTTTTTGACGCCAATTTTCGAAAACATCAACAGCATAAACAACAATATCCGGGTTACCATATCAAGCAAAATAACGATACTTTGGCGTCAGTTAAGTACCTGTTGCGTATATGACATTGGCGTCAGAAACAAATTGCGCCAATATGGGGCGTATATGACATCTGTGCCAACCTCCTTAATATATCATCTGTACCCGGTTACCATATCAAGCAAAATAACGACACTCTGACGCCAGTTAAGTACCCGGTGCGTATATGACATTGGCGTCAAAAAAATCGCGCCAATATGCGGCGTATATGACACCTTTGCCAAAACTTGAATTAAAAATCACTTGAGGACGTAACAAACATGTGTATCGTGTTAAATGTCAAATGAATGTAACATTTACTACCATCCATTATTGTCATTTAATCTTATAGTTTGGCGATAATTTTTTGTCGACAGGATAATCAAGTTGTACCAAGTATGGTACAGATGTCATATACGCGATATTTTTTCTGGCGCTAATTTGGCGAAAACCTCGTTTTCGAATACCAGTTTCATATATATTTTTAAAAAGGGATTAACAATAAAATTTAAAAAGTTTAATTAATAACAATAGAACAAAACAATTTATATAATTTTAAAAAAGAAAATAAAAGTAAATAAACAATTTATTAATAAATAAACAACAACATTCGGGTTACCATATCAAGCAAAATAAGAAAACTTTGGCGCCAGTTAAGTACCCCGGTGCGTATATGACATTGGCGTCAGAAAAAAATCGCGCCAACGTGAAACGTATATGACATCTGTGGCGGTTCAAGTACACTTCGGAACGTTACTTTGAAATCGATGAGTTTCATCGCCAAAATCGCCAAGATGCCTAATGATCATCGCCATTGAATATATAAATAATGCCATATTTGCAAACTTATAGGTCAAATTATAAGAGGAACCTCGGTTCACGACCGCTTCTGTTTATAACCAGTTCGGTTTATGTCCAACTTCGGTGATCACAATTTGACTCGTTTGGCGTGCAATCTCGGTTCCCGACCAAGGCTGCCGAATAGTACAGTTGGCAACCCTCACATAACTCTTGTTATTAGTCAAGTTTTGAGTAAGGTGCGCATATCAGAGTGCTTTGTGTACCTTTATTACTGTAAAAAAATTAACTTTTTGTTTTACTTTTACTCAGGTTTGCGCTAATTTTAGCTCTCATTATGACTTCTAAGAAAGAAAAAGTGCTTAGTGATAGCAGTAGTAAGAAGCTTAAGCGAATTACTGTTCAATAAAAGAAATTGTAGCAAAACATGAGAACGATGTTAGTATAACCGGTCTAACTAAACAATACGATGTGGCCTAAACCTTCGATTTCCACGATAATCTACAATATGTGTTACGCTATCGTATGTGTCACAGAAATCGCGATTATTTGTTAATTGTTTAATGGCAACGCTCGAATGAAACGCATCTCATTGGTTATAGAACAGCATTTAATGCATCACCATACCTATAAGAAAGGTTACCATATACGGGACCCTGTTCTGTCACAAAATACCGCTAAGTTTGTCACCAACTTGGTGATATATCGCCGAATTCCTATAGACTTCCATTGTAAACTAATAGGGTTTACTTGTTTAGAGAGAATCAACAAACTAAGATATTTTAATGCAACAAACTAACGTCAGTTTAAGGAATTATATTAGTTATATTTAAGGGAGCCCAAGTAAATTAAATTATGAATAAAAATAACGTGAATTTGATTTAAAAACCTGGAACCTCTTAAAACAATGTGCATAACTTGGTTAAATAGTGCATTATTGTGCGAAATAAGAAAAAAAGTATTGGGAATATTTAAAGAAACTCAAGTTTATTTATATTCAATATATAATTATCAAAAAATTTAAATGACTAGTATTAAAAAATGCTCTGACGAGCACCAAAAAAGGCTAATATGTTTAAGTATGAAAAAGGGTTTGATAAGTGCTTCTAATAGAGCATGAAAAAGGACAAGGGGTCCCTTCTTGGCTGCAGCTCACTGTCAATGCCAACTTTGAAAAAATCATATTTGCGCTTTTTTCATATAAAAAAAATCAGCCACAGTTACGATAAAAATGTGTAGTGTAAAGACACAACCAGTAAAGACGCAGCCTGATTAAACATGAATGTAAGGCGACATAGTACCAAAAACCTTAGTTCCTACAGCGTATCACAGTCATGTAGGGCCAACAAGCACGCCCGCAATGTAGAACTGTACAGAAAACTGATTTGTAGTGCAGTGCAGACTGTTGCAGCACTCTGCACAGGAACAATTCCACATGTGCACGCATAACATTATATTTATTAATTCATTGATTGTTGAAATTAAAAGCAAGTGGCTGTGGCTGTACAATGTACTATGCAGTACAGCAATGCATGTAAACTATAAACGAACATTAGACGCATACACCTTTAATACGGAAGTACAAAAGCGCAGTGTGAATGTGCGCTGAGGCTCAAAAATCAAAAGCATAATAGGAATGTACAGTGTAGTACAATTTATAGAGAAATAATGGTACACAGTGCACTGTACAAAGTTGCATTGCAGACGCATGCGCAGTACAACAGTGCAGTTAACATGTAAAGCGCGACGGAAAGTTTTACTAAAGTACCGCGAATTTATTTTATATGGAAAAAGCGCAAATATGATTTTTTCAAAGTTGGCATTGACAGTGAGCTGCAGCCAAGAAGGGACCCCTTGTCCTTTTTCATGCTCTATTAGAAGCACTTATCAAACCCTTTTTCATACTTAAACATATTAGCCTTTTTTGGTGCTCGTCAGAGCATTTTTTAATACTAGTAATATTATACATTAATCATCATACTAAAACATATTAAATGTAAATTTAATTGACATATAAAACCCACTAGTAAATAATGACAATCCTAAACATTTTAATACATGGATGATAGAAAATAAAATTCATATAAAAAGGAAATAATCACAAATGGAGCAAAATTTAGTAGAAAATTATAATAAAGCAAAATAAAGATGATAAACATAGCAAGCAACACGTAGCATTTAACCATCAGATGGCAAGAATACCACGTATTGCTAAAAATGCTTTTTTATCATATAACAGGCAGCTAAATAAGCAAAATATAACCTGTTACTTGCCAAAGTAATGCATTTGAACTCCTAATAAATGAAGAGACAAAAGAAAAAAAATAATAGTAATAATCATCTTCTATACTAATATTATAAAGAAGTAAAGTTTGTTTGTTTGTAGGCGGTATTCTCTTGAACTGCTGAACCGATTCGAAATGTAATGGTATCAAAATAATGGTGTTAGTGCCAGTTCTAACATAGGCTATATCTTATGCCCATACCACTACCACAAATGGAGTGCAGGAGCAAAAAACTCACTAAAAATGCAATTTTTGTGTTACTGAAGGGACTAGAAATATGAAATTTGGAATGGTAGTTACTTATAAGATATAAATAATCTCTAAGAACATTTCTTAAAAAATTCGAAATTTAAAAAGGGTGAAGAAGCGAGAAAAATGTTCTAAAAAACATTTTAAATGGCGATTTCTACGCAATCTGAGGAAGTACCGAACCGATTTAAAAAATAATGGTTACCGCCTTTTGCTATAACATAGACTATATTTTATGTCGGTGCCACTAGGGGGTGCAGGAGAAAAAAACATTCTAAAAATGCGATTTTTGTGTTACTTAAGGGCCTAGAAACATGAAATTTGACATGGTAGTTTCTTATAAGATATAAATTATCTCTAGGAACATTTCTTAAAAGATTCGAAATTTAAAATGGGAGATAATGCGGGAAAAGCATTCTAAAAAACGTTCTAATTGTCGATTTCTCCGCAATCTCAGGAAGTATCAAACCGATTTCGAAAGTAATGGTTGGAAATTGATGCAGACAACCCTCGCTCTACACTGTAAAAAAAAAATACTGGGAGTTTTCCGGTAGGAATCGGAAAAATAGTTGCCGTTATCGCACCGGATTAATTTCCGACACTGCTTGGAATAAAATCCGTAAAAATAAGGAAATAGTCAATAAAACGGTATTTTACGGATTTTATTCCGAGCTGGGTTGGCAATTATTCCGGTATGATAAGGACAACTATTTTTCCGATTCTTACCGGAAAACTGGCATTATTATTTTTTTTTCACAGTGTAACATAGGCTCTATTTTAAGTCGGTGCTCTACCACCTGGGGCTTGCAGGAGCAAACAACGTTCTAAATTGCGGTTTTTGTGTTACTGAAGGGCCTAGAAACATGAAATTTGGCATGGTAGTTACATATAAAATACAAATGATCTCTAAGAACATTTCCTAAAAAAATAAAAATTTAAATGGGGTGAAAATGCACGAAAAGCGTTCTAAGAAACGTTCTAAATTACGCAATCTCAGGAAGTACCAAACCGATTTCAAAAATAATGGTGTGAAAATGATTGTAATAGCCCTTGCTCCAAGGTAAGCTATATTTCATGTCGGTGCCAGTACCCCAAAGGAGGTACAGGAGCAAAAAACGTTATAAAAAAGCGATTTTTATGCTACTAAAGGTCCTAGAAACATGAAAATTCACAAGGTAGTTAGTTATAAGATATAAATTATCTCCAAGAACATTTCTTAAAAGATTCGAAATTTAACCCTTTGAGCTCTGATGGGTGAATTTCTTCCCACTTAATTTTAATTTCCAAATATCACATTGGCACCGGAATATTCAACCAAATTTATTTGAAAATAGATGTATGCACTTTTTCGTGTATATTATTAGCCGAATTTTTTGTTGCAAAATACTGGTGCTAATGTGACATTTGAGCTAGAGATCTGCACGGGCCGGCCCGTGGCCCGAAGCCCGAGCTCGCCCCGCCCTGCCGGGCTCGGGCCTAATTCACGGCACTCGGACCAGGCCCGGGCCATACTTTTTTCTGAAGGCTCGGGCCGAGCCGGGCGTACTCACTACTCTTTACGTGCCGGGCCGGACTCGGGCCTTACTTTTTCCTGAAGTTTCGGGCCGGGCCTAACTTATTTTTCCTGCACAGACCCGGGTACTGGTTTCATTCCTAATCTTCACGGCCCAAAATTTTCATTCTTAGTTTTGACCCAGCACGTATGAAAATCATTGTCTTGACGTGGCCTGGATCGTTCAAAGGTCAGTAAAATTAGGCTGGGCACAATTTTTTTTTCAAAAAATGCATACATTTTTACATCGCCATTATTCTACAATTAAACATTCAAATTCATTCTTTTTAAAGAATAGTCGATTTCTACACTTATTAAAATATAGTTAAATTAATATATAGTAAAACGTGTGAAAAAGAGCCTGTCTATGACGGAATCTTGTTTTAAACTGAAAAACGTGTTGATCCATGCAAAATTAATATACTACTACGTAAGAAAAGAATATATAATACATTTACACTTGCTAAGAAGGGAACTTGTCTATAACGCATTTTTTTTTCTTTTCTATGCAATTCAGTCTTAGATTTTATTGTATAGCATTTTTCAGATTTTTAACACTTCAATACATGGAATATGGATTAACAATATTAATGATAACTGAAACATTTACATACAAGAAATAGAGATTCATTAAAAAAATAAATATGGTACCCTGCGGCACTTCTATAAAAATAAAGATTATAAACATGAAAAGAAAAGTTAAGATAAATATTTTTGGCTTGAACTCCTCGTACGAGACAAACTTTTAACCAAATCGACTTAAGAATCAATGTTTTGTAAAAATTCACTCGGGCCGGGTCGGGATTTCAACTTTTTTTCGGGCCGGGCTAATATTTGTTTTGTACGGGCACGGGCCGAATTTTTTTTTCTCTGAGTCGGGCCGGGCCGGGACCTGGAAATGGCGGCCCGTGCAGACCTCTAATTTGGGCTTTTTGAAGAAATTCAGCCCCAGAGCTCAAAGTGTTAAAAGCGGTAAAAATGCGTGAATCTCTAAAAAACGTTCTAAAAGGCGATTTCTATGCAATCTCAGGAAGTATTAAACCGATTTCAAAAATAATAGTTAGAAATTGATGATGACAGGCCTTTCTCTAATATAGGCTCTATTTTATTCCAGTATCACTTTCACTTGGGGGTTGCAGGAGCAAAAAACGTTCTAAATTGCGATTTTTGTGATACTGCAGGTGCTAATACAAGATATAAATGATCTCTAAGAATATTTCTTAACAGATTTGAAATTAAACCCTTTGAGCTCTGATGAGTGTATTTCTTCCCACTTAATTTTAACCATATTTCACTATATTACTACCCTAAATTTTATTCACTATATTTTAACCCTATATTACTACCTAATTTCAAGCTGCTATAGCAGCTTGAAATTAGGAATGGTAGTTACTTAGGATATAAATGATCTCTAAGAACATTTCCTAAAAAATTCGAAATTTAAAAGGGGTGAGAAAGGCCAGAAAACGTTCTGAATTGCGATTTCTACGCAATCTCATGAAGTACCAGACCAATTTCAAAAGAATGGTTGGAAATTAATGGTGACAGCCTTGCTCCAAGATAAGCTCTATTTCATGTCGATGTCACTTCTACTTGGGGGTTGCAGGAGCAAAAAACGTTCTAAATTGTGATCTTTGTGATACTGCAGGGGATAGCAATGGGAAATTTGCCATGATAATTATACTTATAAAATGTAAATGCTCTCTAAGAAGAATTTCTAATAAATTCGAAATTTAAAAGGGGGTTGAAATGCGCGAATCGATGTCTAAAAACATTCTGAATTGCGATTTCTACGCAATCTGTGGAATTATCAAATTATGAAGCCGATTTCAAAAGTAATGGTTGCAAATTGACGGTGTCAGTCCCTGCTCCACCATCGGCATTATTTTAATGTTATCACTA
Organism: Maratus speciosus; assembly: GCA_963932465.1. NCBI lineage: Eukaryota > Metazoa > Arthropoda > Arachnida > Araneae > Salticidae > Maratus > Maratus speciosus. The sequence continues at coordinate 322,397,686 of OZ010789.1, forward strand.
CCACTTGAGTGTTGCAAGAGTAAAAAATGTTAATTGTTTAAATAAGGAATGTGTAATAAAATATAAATTTTAAAAAAGTCTCAGTTAAACTGACGGCACTTCGCTCACAGGCTATTCACAATAATTGTATATTATAACTCTTATTTCAAAGAATAATGCCCCTCGAAAAATACAGAAATCGACAAAAAAATCATTGAGCGAAAATTGGGAGGGTGGCGGAGCTCACCTATTACCCTACTTTATACGTAACTAAAGAACCTCCAAACCTAATCCGTGAAGTGCCTTTTCAGTATAAACGAGTATACCAAATTGGAAGCAAATCGGATAATTCTGCATAAAAAACACATTTATCTAAATTAAGGTGGGATTATCCCCACGTTCCCCCCTTTTATAGTTAACCAATGAACCTTCAAATCTAAACAGGGAAGCGCCCTATCAAAACAAACCGGTATACCAAATTGAAGCAAATCGGATGATTCTGCATGAAAAATCCATTTATTTAAACTTAGCGGGAGATTACCCCCCCCCCCTGTTCCATCCTTTATACTTAACCAATGAATCTCCAAATCTAATCAGGGAAGCACCTTGCACGAATAAACCGGTATAGGGTCATCCCATGTGAAATCAACCAATTTAAAGAAAACTTGTTGCACCATGGTCACGGGTTTTTTATCATATATTATCATTTTTATAAATTTTTTTATATTAGACAGAATTAATAATGAAACCCTCAAATATGAAATTTAAAAATAATTTTCGCAATATTGTCTGAGATAGAGACTTTTTACAATTTACCACCGTTACCAAATCGCGGCCATCTTGGATATTCATTCCCAATGTCTATATATGTTCATAACATGGCAACTAATGGCTCAAATTCTATATTTCCGATACCAATTTTTAGTTATTTGTACTAATAATGCATATATGATATTAAAATAATAGTAAATTTTCATTTTAATACCTTTTTATTACATGCCTACTAAAAATACCACCGTCAAAAAATGGCTTACTGTAATGAGTCATTAAAAAAATGGACCATCATGCATTTTTCTGAAACTCTGTAAAAACATTACTTCATGCGTGTGCTTTAAACAAAAAAAAAATAGTTTTATGTGCCAATCCCAAAACTTTCTTCTATCTCATACATTTTAATATTTCAAAAAGTAATTAAAGGTGTTAAAACTGCAATATTATTAGTTCAATACTATATCAACATTGGTTTTCATCTTAAATTTCTGCTTCAGTCAATTAATAGGAATAAAAACGAGTTAATCTCGATCATGATATATTTTAAAATTAATAGTTTTTCGCTATTCTGTTTTACATCAGCTGTTTCCGAATAGCCGGCTTAGGAGGACGCGAGTATCCGTCGCGGTAAGTTCCGCACAACCAAGGAAAACCGAGTCAAGGAACACTGAGGCAAGGAAGACCAAGGCTCGAGCCAAGGAAAAGCGAGAAAATTACACGAAACTAGCTATCACAATGCCCTTTTAGGAGGAATATTTCCAAATTCAAGAGAAAACAGCCAGCCACAGCCAAATACATACAAAAGATTTGGTTCAATTCTATGCAGATTTCATACACTTATTTATGGTACAATAATGAAAATGGCACAGACATCGCTACTACAGTGCCCCCTTCCGGCGGAATATTTCCAAATTGAAGGAGGACTTGCTGGCAATAGCAAAAAACATGCACAAAAATTTAGGTTCAATTCTATGCATAATTTCACACACCTTTCGATGGTAAATTAATGAAAATGGCACAAAAATTGCTATTACAGTGCCCCCTTCCGGCAGAATTTTTTCAAATCCAGGGAGGACTTGCTAGTCATAGCCAAAAACATACACAAAAATTTGGTTCAATTCTATGCATAACTTCATACACATTTCGATGGTACAATAATGAAAATGGCACACACTTTGCTATTATAGCCGCCCCTTCCGGCGGAATTTTTTCAAGTTCAGGGTGAACCTACTTGCCATAGCCAAAAACATGCACAAAAAATTTGGTTTAATTCTACGTATAACTTCATATACTTTTTGCTGGTACGATTATGAAAACGGCACAGACATCGTTATTACAGCGCTCTACCACTCCAATTTTTATTTAAAGCATACAGGTGGAGCAATGTTTTTAGAGAGTTTCAGAAAAATTCATGATGGCCCTTTTTTTAATGGCCCATTACAGTGAGCCATCTTTTGATGGTGATATTTTCACTTTACACGTAATAAGAAGTATTAAAATGGAAATTTACTATTAATTTGGGTACTTTATATGCATTCTTAGTGCAAATAGCTTCAAATTGGTGTAAGAAGTATAGAATTTGAGCCATTAGTTTCCAAGTTATGGACATATATAGACATTGGGAATGAATCCAATATGGCCACCATTTGGTAATAGTGGTCAATTTTCAAAAGGACTCAGACAATGTTACGAAAATTATTTTTAAATTTCAGATTTGAGGGTTTTATTACTATGCCTGTCTATATGTTACAAAATTTAAAAAAAAAATTGTGACTATGGTGCAACACCCATTGGTTGAATCCGTGTGGAATTACCCTATACTAAATTTGAAGCAAATCGGATAATTCTGCATGAAAAACTTTTTTATCTAAATTAAGGAGGCGGGATTATCATCTTAAACCAAGGAACTTTCAGAAAATTACAGAAAATTTTCCGTTTTTAATAAGAAAAACTGAAAATTTTCTGTAATTTATGGGTAAAAATTCCGTAAAAAAACGGAAATAGTACTGGCGTCTAGATTGCCAGTAGTATTTCCGTTTTTTAGTCCGTTTTTTTTTACAGTGTATGGAAAGTGCGTATCTTTGCCACCACCTACTCTATATTTTTTGCTGCGAAATAGGGGGTCATTCACAAAAGTAGTAGAAATACAAATAATCGTCAGGTATAACCAAAAAATAGTTGAAAGCAAAATTAACATTGCAATCTAATATAAGTGTGAAATCTATAATCATTCTGACATATTACGGCAAAATATACAATTTGTACTAAACATATTATAAGAGGATAAAAATAACAGATTTATGTTAAATAAAAGGATGAAAAACAACAGCCTCGATTCTTTACAAATTGATACATATTTTTAAATGCTGTTAGACTGGCAATTACACTGTGTTTAAAATTTTGGGTTGTGGCATGTTTTTTAGCTTTTGAAAATTGATTATTATGTATTTTTTAGCGCTGAATCCGAAAATGATCTTCATTTTAAACCATAACGTCAGGATTTTTCTGAAATCACAAATTTCAAAGATAAAAAGCTCAAAGTTAAAATTGATCCCCCCTCTCAACCTCATCAGACCCCTGAGCTCTTTAGCTGTAATAAACTCAGTATAATCCAAAAATTGAGTAGATTACTGAATAAAAAAGTCTTACATCTATTTTATAGTATCAGATTTTTCGCTATTTTTTAAACTTTAAATTTACGATTTCCGAAAAATCCTGTTATGATGGTTAAAAGTGAAGGTAATTTTTTTATTCAGCGTTAAAAAATACATAAAACGTAATTGTAAAAGTTAAAAAACACAACCATCCCAGGTTTATATTATCTAATCTAAAACTCTTCCTTAAACTTGCTGACGGCAGTCTATCCGAATTTTTTTCTGTTATCGTCTAATATAAGTATGCATAAGATGGTAAGCGTCGAAAATCCTAATAATATTACATTTTCACTGATTTAAGTCAGTATGTAAAATTTAACTTCGATTGGATGATTTGAAAGTGAGTTAAATTTCGAGTACAAATTTTAATTGGAAAGATGATCGTTGCAAGTTAAATAAAACCTTATAAAAATTACATAATTTTTGTTAAAAGAAATCATAGCTTCAAATCCTTACAAAATAAAACATGTGTTAAAATACAATTATTTTAACTAATCTGAAACTTAACGAATACAAGTTAACTCAATCGTAATAGTTGTACGATTTCTTTCAAAGCGCAGATACCTTGAAATAAGTTTAAGTACTTTGCATACGATCCTTGAAAGCAAGGCCGAAATCATTTGTTTTCAGATGCAAAAAAAGTGGTATAAGTCATGAATTTCAAAGTTTCATAACTCGGTCAATTTTAATGTTAGAAGAATGGGACCGTGTTTGTCTTACTTGTTAGTGTCACAGTAAAATTTTACTAAATATCACTTATAAGACCCCCTGGGAAGACCGTATAAAAATTTTAATTTCGTATTTTTTTTAATAAATGTTTTTCTTGACACAAATCGCTTTAAAAATAACTCTTTATCTTATTTAAACCATTTTTGTAATTGGAAGTATGTATCTAAGACCAACGGTTGGGTCATTCCATGGTTACGGACGTAACAAACAGAGACGTTAAAGCTTCATAAATAATGTAAAAAAAATACTTATTACATGGATTATTTTATATTTAAGGTCGGTCCAAGAATTGTAAATAGAAAATTAAATTTTGAAATCTGAAAAATGTTCCCATAATTTTTGAAAAAATAAAATCCGGGTGTTACGGACGTAATTCACAAAACAGTCAAAATTGCATATAGTTGCAGTTATTGTCATAATCCTGTGAATTTTAACCCGGGAGAACTCGCTAGTGAGAATGCCCAATTGCTTTTCTTTTACTTTACATTCATATAATATCAACATTTTTTTGGTTGGCTTAGTACTTTTATTCACAAAATAGGTAAAAAATTTGAAAAACATTTTGAAATTTTAATTAAAATGAAAAATGATTTAAATAAGAGTCTTAAAAAAGTACGACTGTGAGAGAAAATCTCATGCAGCGAGTTCTCCCGGGTTAAATAAGAACATTTAATTTTTTCTTCAATAATTCATTATTAGGGTATTAGCTGTTGGAAACTGCAATTCTGAAAACATTAAAATAATTATTAATTAATACATGGGATAATTAAATTGTTATAGACGTAACATTTACCTGTTACGGACGTAACAAATCAATGCATCAAAATTTATTTATGAATTCTAATTCATTTATAATATATTCCCTAATTTCTTTTATAAATTTTAAAAATAGAATATTCAAATGCAAAAACTAGCCTAATTACAACTTTTACAAATAATTTTTGAAATGACAATAACTAGCCTAATTACAACTTTTACAAATAATTTTTGAAATGACAATAACTTGTTAAACTTTACCATAATTTAAGTGAAATGTTCTCAATCTCATCACTCTCACCTTTTTAGTGCTAATACTTTTATTTAATTTACTTTTTATACTTAAACTGCATGTTTTTAGAAAATTCACACTCTAAGCTATAAAAAAATGTATTGCATGACTTTATAAATTAAATATTATTTGTTTTATTAAAAAAAAAAAAATTAGTACTTTGGTTTCAATTTCCATGGAATGACCCGGTTGCGAAAAGAAAGGTCGGTCAGGTTATGCGTTTACACCCTGCATATCTAGAAAAATTATAAAATTTAAATTACTTTTTATACTGTCTGTAATTTTAAATGATTTCCAAAGGTCAATTTCCCGATGTTTATCTTAGGTCAGTAGCTATAATACGAATGCACTTGGATGAGTGACTGTTCTTATTTTAACCATGTTACTGAAACCCAGTGGAAAATTTCATCTTTGTTCGATTAAGCAGTGGGGAAAATGGACCAGAGGATCACGTCTTCTAGTGCCATGGCATCTAAATGATGAAGTGGGGAGGACGGATATTCTTGTGAAGCCAATTAAAATTGCATAGATTTATAGTCCTCAAACTGTATAATTTATATTGATTTTTTTTTTCTGTATTAATGCGATATGTAAATTAAAACAAAACAAAACCAATCTCTTACTTTTATGACCAAATCTGTCCATATTATCCATATTAAGACCTTTATTTTCATGAATTTTATAGTCTTTTGGGCACTTTAAATGTTTTTTTTATTTATTTTATTTTATTTTATTTTATTTTTTTTTTTTACCGGGGTATACACGTTAAATCCGGAAGTGAGTCTAACATGAAAAATGTCATCTAACGTGAGATTCTACATTGTCTTCATGGCGTGATTTATTATTGCCCCTTGTCTGCAGCCAGTGACTCGTCATCGGCTGGGAACTAAAACACTTACAAAATTTTAATGCGAATAAAATTATTTGCTTTGTTGTTTTTTTTCGCTTGTGTAGCAGCATGTAGCCATCTGACTCTTTTTCTCTGAGTTTGTTTTATGTTATTATTTCCCCTATTAACTTATTCTTTTAATGCCATTTATGTGTTTTTAGAATGAAGATCATTTAACGATGAAAATATTTTGGTGTTGGCATTGGACATTTTTTTTTAATTTTGCCGCTGTAGCCTTTATTATGAAAGCTCGATTGATGTTCTTTATCTCATTCTTGAGCCTAAGCTACAAAATAAGCACATCCCAAATTGCACCCCGTTTTCTTGAAGGAATGGTCGCTGAGGCAAATTATACCGGTCGGGCTCATATATCGAAAAAAAATTAGACCTACCTGTACGGGGTGCCAAATGTATTTGAGAACACACATTCTAGGTGAAATACTAGCTTGTACATTCGTGGAAAAAAAAAGTAAACACCCCTACTAACTCCTCAACAAATCATCGTAGAAAAAAGTTACTGGTACCGAACGATTGGAAATAAAGTCTACTTTTAAATGATGTATATAAAGTTTTCTTAGGGGGTCATCTACATATTAAAACGGATCCAAACTTCATTTTTTTCAATGGTAATACCCAATTTTAACGAGATATTTCAAATCTTCGATTCAAACTATGCCTAGACACCAAATTTCAAGTCATTTGAATGATAAGTTTTTGAATTATAAACATTCAAAATTTAGTCTTTCTAATGTTAAATTACATTTTCATATTTTTATTTATATCTCCCGAAATTATGCTCCTAATGTGCTATTTTTTTTTCGTAGTAATAATACTAATATACCCAAACATAAATAAGCTGAATTTGCAATTTTTATAATTTTATGATATGAATTATGAATTATGAAATTAATATTCAAAAAAATTATGAATTGCAACCTACAATTTTTTTGATGGATTTAGATTTATTAAGTCCTGCTTTATGGAAATTCAAAAATTTCACATTTTTCTTCCAAGTAGTTTTCAAATTATGCTTAAAAAACGGCGAAATGATGGTTTAAGGGGCCGTCTATGATGGAAGTGAGTAGACATTTTGAAATTTATTCTGCTGTACTGTAATCTAACACGCTTCATTGACTCCTTGAGTGGCGCTTAAGGTGCCTTGATCAAGGAAGGGGCTCTCTTGGTTAACAATCCAGTACGGACTTCAATTTGGATACAGCCCTTAAAATACGCTCGTTTTAAAATAAGTAATTTCTCAGAAACGTGTGGTACGAATTGCATAAAAATTCGTTTTTAGGCTAATTGAAGGGTGTAGAGTTCATTTATGCTGTCAGAATTGGGTACTGCTATTGAAAAAAACAAAGTTATGGTTCGTTTTAATATGTAGATGGCCCCCTAAGCGCATTTTATATACATCATTTAAAAGTAGACTTTATTTCCAATCGCTCGGTACCAGTAACTTTCTTCTACGATAATTTGTTGAGGAGTTAGTAGGGGGTGTTTACTTTTTTTTTCCACGACTGTACATCATAGTTACACATCTTTCTCTGTTACATGTAAACATGTCAGAACCTAGCCTAACTGAGGAAATGAAGAGGAATGCTGCCATTGTCCCATTTTCTGAAGAACATTCCGATTTAGAGATTGCCGCATTTATGAAACTCAGCCGGTCACTCGGTTTTATACTAAGGAGTGAATTGAAAACTGCCAGGTATGGTGTGGCAACCGTTTCATTTTGGAAACTGTGTTGCCAACGATATGACATCATCAGGACGCCATAATTCGCCAGTTGTGTTGATGAAAATCCTAGTAAGTCAATGAGGTCACTCCCAAGGGAGCTGCAGGTTGATGAGGCCACCGTCCGATGTATGATTCATGAGGGCCTTTGTTAGAGGTTTTAAGTGATTACAAGAGGACAGTTCTACTCTGAGATAACCAGGGATAACCGCCTAATTTTTTTTTATATAAAAAAATCATTTTCTTTCATTTTTTGTTATTTATTTACAGTCTGAATACTATATTTGTAGATAAATTCCAAAAGTTAGAATGTAAACAAAGAAATTGTCCATAATCCGCGAAATTATATAGTCCGCAAAACCCTTCGTCACACCTTGTATGGATTAGAGGAAGTGTGTTACATTTTATTCTAAACAAATAAAAAAAAATATTCCTTCCACGGTCTAATGATTCAAAATTATAATGCTTTCCTTAAGTTTAGAGTACGATTTGTATTTGATTGAGAGCACTAATGCTCCTGAAATTACTGACTTTTTACTTTTATTTTACTACTTAGTTTAAATTTATCTTTATAAGGCTGATTTGTACCTGTTCTTATGTTATGTGACCTGAAATCCAGGTATTGCAATACGTAATACTTGATATCCTAGCGGAAATATGCAGCACAATGCATCTTTTTTCCAAACTAGTTTTCGCTCGCTACTTACTACATTAAAAGGTTTTATAATAAGAGAATTTTTACGAAACTTTCGGAGTTTACACATTATTTTCTAAATACTGAAATAACTTTTATCGTTATCATATTTTCTAAATTCCCATTAATTTTAATAAATTGTCTAGTTAAAAAAGTATATATTTTTTATATTATTTAATTCACATAAATTTTACGCCTTTTCGTGCAGTATTTTCAAAGATCTTTCTCTTTTTCTGTTAAAAATTCATTATAACTCTGCGTTTATTGAAAAACTTTTTAACTAACAAAATTTTATATCAAATATTGATAATTCATTATAATGTTTGCACAAAGAAACTTTATTTTGGAGTTTCAATGTAAATATTTTAATAGCAAATTATGTTTTCCTAAATTAAAAAGCTGTTTTATAAACAAAAACATAAACTTATTCAGATATCAGCAAAGCCCGTTGCAACTTCGAACGGTGGTTGTTGAAATACATCTATTAAACTATTTGTAATGATAAATATGAATTGAAAATTACATCATTCTTGATAATAATAACATTATTAATAGAAGTTACAGCTGTGATAATTTAAAGTTTATATGCTAGATAATCTTAGAAAAATTATAATGAGTACATAACTATAGACCTTTTCCCTCCCATTTGATCCATTTAAAACTTCGGCCATTTAAAAAAATTGTTTTTTTTTTGTTTGTTTGTTTTTTTTTGTTTTTTTTGTAAGAATTACGTCTTAAGAGTAATCCGCATTTTTTGAGTAATTTAACCGATATAACTAGTTTTACGTTACACTTAATGCGTAATATTACACCAGTTATATCAGTTTAAATTACACCATTATATAAGTTAAATTACTCCATAAAATTGGAGGCAGCCATGTTGCCACCAATTTTTTTGAGTACCGTTACATAACTTTTTTAACACAACATGTGCATGTAAAATTTAAAGTTTACATCCTGATAGTTTCAAATTAATTTCCTCATTTCAATCTTTTTAATTTCGAATTTTAAAAGATAGTTCGTTGTCACTTACGTCTTAAAGGTAACCTAAATGTCATATTTCAAGTTTTATTCAAGTTGTTATACTTCAAGAAATCATAATTTTAGAACGATTTTCTCTAGAGCAGTGGTTTCCGGCGTGAGGCATACGCCCCACCAGGGGGCAATTCCAAGTTTGTTACTCACCCATTCGCTATCAGTTTCTTTTTCTTTTTGAAAAGTAATGTTGAAGATTTTATAAATGGAATACGAGAATAAAAAATAAGCTTTTTATTTGATTTAAAAATGTTTCATGTCAAAAGCAGTGTTGCCAGATACTCGAAAGTCAATTTCCCCAAAATTTCTGAAAATTTCCCCAAATCAGTGCTTTTTTCCGAAAAAGTCCCCAACGCAATTTCTACTCAAAAAAGTAAATTTTCAACTTTCAATTTTCCACTATAAAAATTTTTTAACTGATTTAAACTGAAAAATTTTCCCCAAATCAAGCATTTTTTCAAAAGATTCCCCATTTACAAAAAACATTTAAAGTCTGCAGAAATTTGCATGCATATTCGCAACTTTACGACGAGAATGAAGATACATTTTACAACGATAAGTTCGTTTACACTTGCTTAATTGTTGCCAATCGATGATGCTCGCCTATCATTGCGTTAGCTCAATTTACACTTATGCCAATAACTTTTTCAAGGTTTAAACCGCCTCTTATCAGTTGGGGTTTGAATAAATCTGAGATGTTCGTGGTATGATATACTTCTATCTGACTTAAGCTATAAAATATTGTTTTCAATTTTTTTCTTCTCTACTGAAGCACCTAATCATATTGCAAAGCCTCTTTGTTGTATCAATCACTGTGCTTTTGTCAATAATAATAATAAAAAAAAAAATAGCTGCTTTACACATCTTTAATTAAATCTTTTAAAAAGTACTGCAAATAAACTTTACGCATACGTCCTGAAGATTTAGTAATCTGAAGGTTTATGCCATTTAAGACCGCAGAGTTTTCATTCAAGTTTTGTATAAGGAGAATTGGGAGGGGGGGGGGGGGGGCTGCTCATTTATTGAGCAATATTCAATTATAAACATAGCAATATGATTGTAGTATGCAATTGCATGTCTTGCAAAATTCTCTACTGTCATTCCATGAAGCACAAATTAAACATCCTTAAACAAAGAAAGTTATAAATTGTTTTTATTTCTGTTGTATAAGTCTATGCTAATAAAATAAATGTGCATATGTGTTTGTGTATCTGTTCTTGATGACTAGGAAAATGCCGCAATTAGTGATCTGAAAATTCAGGCGGGGATAGTCCAAGGCAGGTCGTGATGCACATGTGATAAATCTACACTGTAAACGATTTAGCACGACCACAACAATAATGATTGATATATCTGATTTCTGTATTTTATTTTCGTTTTCCAAATAAAAATTGAATTTGAGAGAGATCCAGTGTTGTCAGACGACTTAAAGTAAAATTTACGTGAAATAGTGAACAACAACAAAAAAAAAAAATCCCCCAAGTTTTTCCCCAAAAATTCTGATAGTCCCCAAACATTTCCCCAAGAACTACTTGTCCCCAAAAAATTCCCCTGGAGGTTCAAAATTCCCCAAAATGGGGAAAAAATCCCCAATCTGGCAACACTGGTCAAAAGTTTAAAATAGAATAAATACAAGAATATTTGTACGAATAATCTTTTAAATTATTTTGATATATATTTAGTACTATTAAAAATCTCTATAATGTTTCTGGCTTTTGTTGCATTTTACAATTTTTCGTAACGCTTCCAATTATTTATTGAATGAGCTTATGACTTCTATTCGCTCTGCTATTATGTCACACGAAGAATCTTTCACACAGGAAACTACTTAAAATTATACAGTGTGTCCACGTATAACCTGACCGACCTTTATTTTCGCAACCGTTGGTCCTAGATGAAGAAATTGAAAGAAATCGTACTTTTGAAAGAAATCGTACAACTATTACGATTCAGTTAACTTATATTAGTTAAGTTTCAGATTAGTTAAAATGATTGTATTTTAACGTATATTTTATTTTGTAAGGATTTGAAGCTATGATTTCTTTTGACAAAAATTATGTTATTTTGTTATTTTCAAATGGTTTCATTTAACTTGCAACGATCGTCTTTCCAGTTTAAAATTTGTACTCGAACTTTAACTCACTTTCAAATGTCCGATCGAAGTTAAATTTTACATACTGACTTAAAACCGATGACAATGTAATATTATTACGATATTTTTAATAATTATGTTTTATGTATATTTTAACGTTGAATAAAAATAGTACCTTCATTTTCAACCATCATGCCAGGATTTTTCGCAAATCGTAAAATTTCAAGGTTAAAAAATAGCGAAAAATCTGATACTAATAAAATAGATGTAAGACTTTTTTTTCAGTTTCATTTTAATTATTTCAATAATTTATTTAATTTTTTGGCTTCTACCGGGTTTCTTACAGATAAACAGCTCAGGGGTCCGATGAGGTTGGGAGGGGAGGGGGGGGGGATCAATTTTAACTTTGAGCTTTTTAACTTTGAAATTTGCTTTTTGAGAAAAATCCTGACGTGATGGTTTAAAATAAAGTCATTTTCGGATTCAACGCTAAGAAATACATAAGAATCAATTTTCAAAAAATAAAAAACATGGCACAACACAAAATTTGAAAGACAATGTAATCTAACAGCATTTTAATATATGTATCATTTTATAAAGAATTGAGGCTGTTGTTTTTCATCCTTTTATTTAACAAAAATTCTGTTATTTGTATCCTCTTATATGTTCAGTACAAATTGTATATTTTGCAGTAATATGTCAGAATGATTAAAGATTTCAAATTTATATTGCAATGCTAATTTTACTCTCAAATAGTTCTTTAATATATCTCACGAAGTTATATTTCTACTACATTTGTGAATGTCCCCTAATTTACAGCAAAAAATATGCTCCAACATTAAACAGCTATTACTCGGTCAATTTTAATCGTAGAAAAACGGTACTTTTTTGCCTTAATTATTAGTGTAACAGGAAAATTTTACTAAATATAACTTATAAAACCGGTGGACCGTATACAAATTTAAATTCTGTAATTCTTCACTAAATTGTTTTTTCGCTTCAAACTTTTTTATCTTAACTTTGCACCTAATTTTGACCACTTTTGTAATTGGAAGTATGCATCTAGGACCAACTGTTGCGAAAATAAAGGTCGGACAGGTTATACGTGAACAGACTGTATATAAATATGGCTTTCTTGAACATAATTAACCTAAACATCTATGAAATACCTGAACGTGCTACTACCAGCTTTGTAAAATTTATAAATCTTAAATAGCATTAGAAAAGAAAATGAGTAGATAGTAAATATATATGACTCTAGTGCAGGCATCCTACGCAGTAAATAAATTTATATGACAACATGTACAGTCGTGGGGAAAAAAAGTAAACACCCCCTATTAACTCCTCAACAGATTACCGTAGAAGAAATTTACTGGTAGCGAAAGATTGGAAATAAAGTCTACTTTTAAATGATGTATATAAAATTTGCTTAGGGCGCCATCTACATAATAAAACGGACCATAGCTTTGTTGTTTTTTTCAATAGCAATACACAATTCTGACAGCATAAATGAACTCTACACCCTTCAATTACCCCCCCCCCCAAAAAAAAAAAAAAAAAAAAATTATGCGATTCGTACCATAAGTTTTCGAAAAATTAATTATTTAAAACGAGCGTATTGTAAGGGATGTATCCAAATTGAAGTTCGGTACTCGATTGTTAACCGAGAGAGCCCCTTTCTTGATCAAGGCACCTTAAGCACCACTCAAGCAGACAATGAAGCCTGTTAGATAACAAAACAGCAGAAGAAATTTCAAAATGTCTACTCACCCCTATCATAGACGGCTCCTTAAACCATCATTTTGCCGTTTTAAGCATAATTTGAAAACTATTTGGAAGAAAAATGTGGAATTTTGGATTTTCATAAAGCATGACTCAATAAATCTAAATCCATCAAAAAATTATAGGTTGCAATTCATAATTTTTTCTAATATTAATTTCATAATTCATATCCTAAAATTATAAAAATTGTAAATTCAGCGCATTTAGTTTTGGGCACATTAGTATTATTGCTACACAAAAAATTAGCACATTAGGAGCATAATTTCAGGATATATAAATAAAAATATGAAAATGTAATTTAACACTGGAAGCACTAAATTTTGAATGTTTATAATTCAAAAACTTATCATTTAAATGACTTGAAATTCGGTGTCTAGGCATAGTTTGAACCGGAGATTTGAAATATCTCGTTAAAATTTGGCATTGCCATTGCAAAATGAGGTTTGGGTTCGTTTAAATATGTAGATGGCCTCCTAAGCAAATCTTATTTACATTATTTAAGAGTAGACTTTATTTCCAATCGTTCGGTACCAGTAATTTCCGTCTACGATAATTTGTTGAAGAGTTAGTAGGGGGTGTTTACTTTTTTTCCACGACTGTACATTTTAAATTTCAAAATCAGATAATATATAGAAAACAATTAATGATATAGAGATAGGGAAAACAGAGAAAAAGGGTTGTGATGTTGAATACTGGCCTCTTAAAATTAATAAAAATGCGAATCTTGAAATGCTTCTGGTGTATTGTATTACCCATAGAAAAAAATTTTGCATCCAAAACTTTTCTACCCACTCTTAAAAAAACACAAAATTGAATTATAAAATGTGTGGATGTTATCAATTTTAAAGCTAAATGCAAGTCTCTCTTCAAGATATTTTGTGAATGTAAAAATGCAGACCATATAACTTTTTTTTAACATTGATGTAAGTTGAAGAAGTAATACAAAACTCTTTTTGGCAAAAAGGCGAAGATGAATAGTATCATTGCATTTGTAGAATGATATAAAAAATGCGTTTGTAATAGAAGATTCACCTCTTTTATAAGTTAAAAAATGTGAAATGAATAGGTATCTTTTAGGATGTATGGTGCTTTCAGCATGTGAATAGAGTTCACTCTTTAAATAAAAAGATAATTTTCAAAGTGTGTTTGTGTGTGTGTGTGGGGGGGGGGAGGCAATAGTGACTTAACATATGCTTTGGTGGGGCTTGGCCAGTAAAAGGTTGGGAACCCTTTGCTCTAGAGGCATGGATCTCGAGACAAAATGAAGCCTTTATTTAAGGAGTCGTCTTTATAAATCTGAAAGAAATTTTGAAATCGATTCCATAATTTCTGAGCAATCACGATTTTAGAACGTTTTCCGCTTATTTCACTCTTTTAAATTTCGAAATTAAAAAAAAAAAATCGTTCTCAGCAAACATTTTCCTCTTTTAAGCATCTTGTCATATTTCAAATTGCTAGACCTAAAAATTTCCAAGAAATCCTAATTTTAGGATTTTTTTCGCTTTTGCATCTCTTTGGCGATGGACGAACCGAAATTATTTGTTGCCTATTTTTAATCACTGTTTATCCGTATTAGTAAATCGAAAAAAAAATAATTATATTCGATAATTACAGTGATTACCTCCTACATACAAAAAAGTTTCTTCTTTACCATATTAATATAGCATTCCCTTAAATTTTTACCAAACTCATTTAGGAATTTACATTGCAAAAAAGAGGAATCGTATTCCTTGAAATTCTGAATTAGAAAACAAGAATTCTTCTGCGTTAAAAGACTGGAAAATGGGGATGTTGATATTTTAACACAAGCCTTCTGTCGAAAGGCTTTTTGAGGAAAATATGGAAAACAAAATAGTCGCACTTTGTTAGTCAAATAAAACGAAATTAGTTACAAAATCCAAAAGAACGGTGTGATACTAAGAATGTTCCTTTATTTTATGGAAAAAATATATTGAGATAAAAATAGCAAATTTTTGAGGTGGAATTTCTTGCATCAAAATGTAAAAAAACGGATTTTGGAAAGCTGTGGAAAATTATACAATCACAAATTGTCATTCGCTTTATAACTTTTTGTATTAATAGCCTGCGTCAACGTTCCTTGCCAGTGGCGAAATCCCATATTAATCTATAGAGAAATTTAATTAGGTGATATCTCAGCACCTAATATAAATAATGTTTTATATAATACTGGCTGGCTACGCTCGTTAGACTGGACCATACTTTCAAATAAACCTTAAATCAAACAACATATATCGGTGAATTTGACCTTGTAGTTTAAAAGAATATGGACTTTCATCTAGAATGTTTTTTCCGCATCGCTGAAAACAATGAGAACGCCATTGCACTATTATATTTTCTAGTGCATTGAGCAAAATTTGCTCAATTAAGAAGCAATTGTTTTAGTTGATTACTTATGGAAGGATTTTTTTAGGGAAAAATTATGTTATGACAAGAGGAATTGAAATGTTCTCTGGTTTTAACGCTACTAAAATCAAGAGAATTAATTGCAATGACTACAGAGTTCGACCATTTCAATGTTCGGTGATTCATTCCCGTTTGTTAGTTCTTGAATTTCGACCTATCAGCTTGGCTTTGGTTCTGGTAGCTTAAATACAATCTCACTCACCATTTCCTTGTATTTCGTAATACTCGTCATCTTCTAGCAGATCTAATACGGTTTTCCATCTTTAGATTTTCAGCAGTGTAAATGCATTCAAAAACGTAATAAATTAGTTGCACATGAAAAACTGTATTAAACTTTCATATTTAAAAGAAAAGTGAAGCATAAAAAAGTGGATTTTTAAAGCTGAATTGTTTGAATAAAATTTAAATGACGTCATTTTACTTTTATTCTTGTATTTTGAATCTTTATCTACTGTATTATGATCTAGTGTAATTTTTTTCAGGTATTTTTCTTTCAGTTACTACAATGAAAATTAAGAGATATACATAAAAAAAATAATTACCCGTGATAAATTTAATTCGTTAGAGATAATTAATGAAATTGGTCATTTAAAATACCGTAAGTAAACTATGGCTAAAATATTCTCGTAACAGAAAACCCACATGATATTTCAAATAAAATTTAAATTCTTAAAAATGCTAAATAAGAAGAAGACACTTGCAAGTTAACAATAAAAAACATTAAATTGACATAGTTTCATTTTACACATGAAAAATGAGTAAAAATTCAAATTTGATGGTATTAAAAAAGAATGTTTTTTAGGTTTCGATTTAGTTGGCATTTCTTTAGCATTAGTTATGCCTAGTTTACTCTAGTTTAGTTTTTTCCCACATATTATTAGTTTAACCTTAACATTAGTTATGCGACACCTATATTCCAAGGGCAACATGTTGTCTCGCATCTCCACTTATGCAATATATGAATTTAAGTATGCCATTTCTAGCATAGTAAAAATGAGCCGGTATCACAACTTTTTCGATTTCGTATGAAAAAAAATATAAAAGAACAAAAAAGAAATACTAGAAGAACATTACTACACCATAATTTAATTGTAACATTATAAAGCAGATAAAAACGATGGATATCTACACAGACGAAAAGTAAACAAGAAGTTTTTCTCCAGCACCTAGTGTACTGACTGTACTTATAAGTACCACCGAGTAATTCAACTGTTAAATCAAATACATACATCGCTTACGTAAAATAACTAGTCAACTTGTATTCTAAAATCATAATGAACACATAAAAAAATTCAACACTTATCTTATGTCCTTTACTATGTTTGCAGCAATAAAAAGTCAACCGTGACAATCTGTACAAAATGTCGGCACAAAACACGTCGACTGTTTCAAAGATAGCCTCCTTCCTCGCTAAAATAACGAACTTAGAACTACTACTGCCATGTATAATGAAAAGGTGGAGTTAAACGAGTGTTTTTAAAAAGTACCATTAGAATATTAGTAAGATTTACTATAGAATAAAAGTTTAAAGTGAGTGGTACTTATAATTACCTTCAGTAGATAAAGGGTTAAATAAAATCAGTAACAGTTTTTTATTTTTCTATTTCGAGGTATTTGTATTATTTACTTACAGATATAGCCGTTTCAATCCTTTAACTAGCTATAATATGCCGTTGGCAAGAAAAAAGAATTGACCAATGGCAACCTTCGCTGCCAAGAAAAGAGAAAAATACCATTTTATTATCGAAAATCACAGTTATATGGGTATATTACACATACAAATGACCCCTGGAAAATTGCCTATCATTAATTTATCCCGGACATGCAGACACACACTTTCAGGACATCTTGTGTTATAACATATACTGTGTTTTCAAAAGTTCTTTTCTTACATTCCAAGTATTTTTAGAAAGATGATAAAATTGAAAAATTTTGTTCAAATGAAAATTTCAAAATTTATCGCATTTTTAAAAATAAATAAATGCAGGAAAATATTTTTTTGAAAACGCACTAAGCCAGAATCAATCTGATGTCCTATTTATTAGTGAAAACCTTATTTCTATATATTTATATTAATTAATTTGTGATCACCTAATCTAAATTTTCCATAAGTTAACAATGGATTTCGCTATCGGCTAGATTAAAACCTGTATCGATGAAGCCTGCACTGAAAAGGTATTCTAAATATGCAATATAAAATCCCATAAAACGCATTTAATTAAATTCCACATGTGATCTAATTTTATTCGCAACCGTGTGTAAACTATACTATATCAGAAGATATAAACATTTTTTTGGTGTAATGCCCATAGTTATGTAAGAAGTATAGAGGAGATTTATTAGATCAGAGACTCCAGGTTCATGAATAAATGAAAAAAAACTCCAACACAAGGATTTCGAGGACTTACTTCTTTATTATGAAACTTTTTAAGAGAAGGGCCATGATGGTACAATGGAGGGGAGAAGTCACAGACGAGACTGCCCGACGGGGCAGCCCCGAAGGGCAGAGAGCCGAGGTCTGTCACACCCAAGATCAGAGGCAGTAGTGGTAAAATATTCATTACAATCACTCACTCATTGGCGAGATGAACAGCAACATCTGTACTGTATTGGCGATGAATATTGGTGGCGTGGACAAAGGAATCAGAGGCATCTCGAAGTATTACATAGAATTCAAACTTACGCCATGGCGAGCTATTTATGGTTACACGTGTCCTAACATTCTTGCGGTAAGGGAAAGTGGTTAAAGAAAGGAACACGTGATTTTTATATGCACGTTACAGATCTAACTGCAGCTGCAAATTAGTCAGCAATGGGCATATGGTTTGTATCCGACAGAGTACAAGGGTGAGAATTGAATACTAATGCAAGCCCAGAGGCTGGGAAAATATGCATTAGATAACGTTGGCTGCAAAGCGAAAAGAGATTCATTTGTATTTTATTCTTTTACTTTATTTCAATGGAAAATAACTGCGGTTAAGATCTTTTTCTATCGTGTGAATTTGAAAGACAGAAAAAGGAACCGAGATAAATGATGCCTGCATTTGAAAAGAACTTTAAAAAGTAAAAGCGAAACTTACAGTAGTGAGAGGGGGGGGGGGGGGGGAGAGAATGAATAAAGACATATGAAATTAACTCTAAAATGTCAAATTTAAACTCAATATTATATTTGAAAGGGGGAGGGAAGAATAATGACAATTTGTAATAAACCAGTAAAGTTAAAAGTTGATTTTTTTAGAGGGGAAAGGAGGAATAATGAATATATAACGGTAACGCCGTTATATATATCACCCATTACCACCAGAAAAAAAAAACTGTGAATGTTGTAGAACAGTTTTTTTTTTTTTTTTTTTTTTTTTTTTTTTTTTTTTATCTTTAAAGATTACTTTGTCCACCCCATACATATAAGTATTTAAAACAGATATAACATAATAAGAAAGATAAGCCTCCATATATATATATAACATATAACTGTGTGCTTGCAATTCTTTAAATGTTTGCATAAAGCAAAACTTTTCAGGTCATGATAAATGGCGCCTTTTTATTTTTATTCATTTCTTGGTATTCATTAGTCTTTACAGTCACCAAGAAAGTGCAAATAATATTTTTTGATTTAACAGGATCCTTTTTTTTTAAATATCCTTTTAGTATTTGGTTAAGAGGCTGGTACCAGCATTTTTCATGACCAAAATAAGAGAAGTAAATATTTTTTTTAGTAACTTGTTATAATATCTTCTCAAAATAAAAATAATATAATATAAATGCAAGCAACAAAATACACAGATACTACTTTAAAATGAAATAGAAAATAAATGACATATGCATGTCTGTGAATAAAAGCTAAATGAAATAATATAAAAAATTAAAAAAGTAGAAAATCGGTTTTCGTGCACACCGCACAGGACTACAAAAGAACGGGATGCATATAGCATGCCTATGAATGGGTGTAGCCCTTAATCTTGTTAATAAACAAGTGTGATGGCGTCAGTTTAGAACATCAGCCCTAGGGGGAGAGGGGGTTATGAGACCCAGACACCAAGTGATACCTAGGTCCCTGCTCCCCAAAGATCACATTGATCTTCAAAGGAGCATGCGTCAATGTATCATATAAAAAGTTTTGTTTATTGAATTGAAACAACAATTCAAGAGTTTTGTCTCTCTACACAATGAAGTTTGGACCCTTAGGGCAAAAATTTTGAACGGGAACAAAACTTCAGAGGGGATAAATTAAAAATAATAAAAAAAACTGAGATAAATATCTCACATATCAACGGTAAAAGGTCAATCCGAGTGTGTGGAGAGACTGGTGACATGATCGGGTAAGTATAACAACCACAATTTTTTTAAAGTAAATTCTAACTTTGTATTCCTTACAGTGTATCGAGCAGGATAGGAACTGTATGTGTATTGTATAACCTGAGGAAATGTTTGAAACATTTAGTGTAACTGCACTAGGTTACTAATGCTATAAAAAAATTTTGTTACTGTGAACTTATGTTATTACAAGAAGGACATAATATCTTAGACATGTTTATTGTCTAAGTGAAGCTTAACCAGAGATTTTATTTAATCTCCAAATTTAAAAGAAAACGTGTAATTATGTACATGTAGAAAACCAAAACAAGTGATGAAAACAATAAAAACATCATAAGGTTGAAATTTAAAGAAAATGCATGTGAAGGGGTAGCATCCTGTAAACTGGGCATTCTTTGTTGTGAAACAAAGTGATGGTGACATGGAATGTCATGGCATAAAAGCAATATAATAATAATTGAAAAAATTAAGACTGTGTTAAAACTTAATCTTTTAATAAATGTTTAATTTGTGCATATCATGTGAGGTCCAAAGTAGTTCCTGGTATAATGAAAACAAAAAAAAAAAATATCCTAATGTGTAACGTTGAAACCTAGAAACAAAAATGTTCAATTGTGTATAATGTGTGTTTTTTTTTTACTAAACAAAATATCAATGAACTCAGTTGTAATATCAATGAACTAAATTGAAAGTGTATCTCTATGAACCAAAGAAAAAATGTGTATTTCAATGAACGAATCAAAGAAAAAGTTTTTCACTATGAACTAAAACAGTGTATGTCAGTGAAAGAAAAGGAAAATTTCAACGACTTAGATGTATGTTTGTGAACACAGCAGTCTAAGTACCTGAATGAACAAATTATGAGCAAGTATTTCACTGACTTAAAGTATAAAAGTAATACGATGAACTCAAATGTGTGAAAAAAAAAAATTACTATGAACTAATATGTGTCTAACAAAAAATATTCCAATGAACTGAAGTGTCTACCAAAACAAAAATTGGCATGAACTAGTATGCAAAACAAATTACAAGAAAGAAAACAAACTATGAACTAATATGTGTAAGGAAATATTCTATGAACTAAGTATTGTCATGAAAGAAAAATGATAGTGCAATTGGTCCCTGAAGTACACAAAGAATTGACAATGCTATGAACTCGTGTAAAGTGTATTTTTCTATGAACTCAATGAACTATGAACTCGTGTAAAGTGTTTTATCTATGAACTCGTGTAAAGTGTATTTTCTATGAACTCAGTGAACTATGAACTCAGTTGTGTAACCCATGAACTCAGTTGTGTAACCTATGAACTCAGTTGTGTAACCTATGAACTCAGTTGTATAAAACAATGAACACAAACCCAGTGTGTACATATGGAACCAAGAGCATTGTATCACAAGTACAAAAAAAAAATGCATCGCCTAAAGTTAAAACAAATAAACCAAAAAAAATTGTGCTTTTAAGTAAAGGAAAGTGAAAAAGGATAAAATGTAACCAGGAAACGCTACTTGTGTGATGAAATGTAACTAAATAAACTTAACTAAGATTAACAAGTGAAATTATATTCAAATTTCTAAAAAATAAATCTACAAACTAGTGTAATGATGAATTTTTAAAGTTGAATTAATGTGTACTCTTTCAGCAAAATCTTCCAAAAAGTGAAAAACATATAGTCTGACAACGCGTATCAGAAACGATTTCACTTTTGTTCCAATTCGACATTCATTTAACTATTTGCCGGCTAAATAATCAAATGAAAAAGCAACTCACTGTACACTTGTGTTTATAAAAAAAAATCTTGAAAGAATTAAGTTAATTTTAAACATCAAATCAGTATGAATAATGTTGTCGAAAACTGACATATGTATGTAAATGTATAGGAAAATAAAAATTTTAAAAGGAATGCTGTAGATAGTAACTCCTTCACAGTAATGTGTGTTAAATAAAAATTAAAAATGTATGTTACATTGTTTTTATTTTTTATTTTTTTTTTTTTTTAAAAAGGAAGCTGTATGAGATGTTTATGGGAATGTATGGCAGTTGTATACTTTTTCTCGCATTTGCTTGATGAATTTTTTTAATGATGGACAATAAGGTGCAAAAGCACTGTGGAAAATGTCAAAGTTGGTGTTACTGCTATCATTATTTCTAATGCAATTAATGCATTTTGGAGGATTTCTACACTGAGGGTCAATGTGTGGCAAGGCACACACAGAGCATCTAATGTCATTATAACATGAAATTGCAAGATGATCATTGTATACCTGGCACTTAAAACAACGTTTAACATTTATATATGGTTTAACAGGGTACGGTTTTGATTGTATGATAATTTCCTTATGGATTAATAATTGCCTAGCATCCTGTGGTGCAAGCTCAAAGATCCAATTAAAGGACTTAATATGTAGGAGCTTGTACTTTTTAACCAAGTGAAAATCAGGTTCAGGTATATGAATTAAATCTGAGATACCAAACAAGATATCAGGAATATTTAAATTTTCAGGGAGGTTAAAAATAATGACACGAATAGGCTTAGGTACATTAAGTTTAGCAGGGGATAAGGACTTTAGAGAGGAATCGCTAATATCTGTAAATTTTTCATTGTGCTTACCTTGAGTGTGCAGGTCGGAGCTAAGATATGTGTCTTTATCATTTTCCAGTTGTGGTAACTTTTCTTGTTTACACATATAAGAGGGGATAGTTTGTGTAGATTTATCTAGGGCAGATGGAGGGAGTTTGTTGTTGACATCTACCACCTGATCAACCATAGTCTTACTACATTTAGTAAGCTTCTTCTTACATTTCTGTTTGCCTGTGATTTCATGTAATCTCTCAATAAGTTTCTGATTTACAAGAAATAAATTATCTTTATCCTGTTTTAATTTGAAATAATCATCTTTTAGAACATTAAAGTTTAGTTTAAGCACATGAAAATTGAATTTAATGATCTGAAGGAAATCTATAATATTTTCAGACATGGATGCAGCATTTTCGGTCTTAAGTAAATTTTGAATAGATGTGGCTTCCATATTAATGGAATCCGAATATCTAAATAATATCTCCTCAAAATAATCTACCCATGGAGATACCGAAATGGGGTGATTAAAGTCACAAATAGCATTTTCATCATTAGCTGCCATATTGTAAAAATAAACTGGTGAAGTGTCTGTTATCTGCAAAATCCTTTTTTTTTATTTTCTAGTGTTTATTTAACTTCTGTTGTTTACTTTTTTTGACAGCCAAAATGGAAAAAGGAGGAATTTTTTTTTTTTTTTTTTTTGAGAGAGCAACACAAATAATGCAAAATAAATAATACTAGTATTTCAAAAAGGTGTATGTATGCAAAAACTCTAGTTATCAGAAATGAAATGCATGCACATAAAATAAAACACAATAAGTTGCATAAATAAATTATACACAAAAGGAAAAAAAACATGGAGGGGGGGGGGTGTAAAAAATAAAATGAGTGTATCAATCACAACATTTCTGAAAGTTAAATTTCTGTCAACATGCAGTTGGAATAAAGTTTCCGAAATTCAATAAAATAAAAAAAAAACAGGTAATTAAATTGTAATTCAGGTTTAAAATACAAAAAAAAAAAAACAAGGTCAGAGTCTAGCAACATATACAGAGAATAATTGTGCAAATGTCACACACAAGTGAAAATGTGCAAACGTTGCGAGCGAAAAATGCACATATTTATATAAAAATATCAAATACTGCAAAATCTGGAGCAGAGAACTTTTTTTGTTGCCTATCGGCAGAATAAGTGTACTTTCAAAGTACGCCAGTGGGGGAAAAGCGTTAAACTCTAGATTTTTGAATGCATAAAAAAAATCATTTTTAGGAAAAAGGAAACATAGCATGTTTATGTAAATTCACGTAAGAGAAAAAAATATGAGAAGTCTGTCATGATTTAACCATAAAAACATTATAAGTGAAATATTAATAAAAGTATAATAATTTTATCATTTTAACTGCAAAAAGTACTTAAAGAAACAAACAAACAAACAAACGCAGCTTGGAAGAAGATAATAAGGAGCTAATATGCTATCGCTGTTAAAAATATTATAAAAAATAGTTCAGAGGTGATTTCTCCTTTCAAGCTGACAAATCAACAAATTATGAAAATCCAAATGGTAAAAGTACAAGTATGAATAGGGAACCATAACATGGATAGAAACTGCTAATATTTACTGATATTGAAAAGAAAGAAAAAAAAGGTTATAACAATTTAGAGTAAATAATTTAATGTAAAAGTATTCCCTGTTCATACTTACATGCAAAGTGTTTGTGGCTTTATGAATTCTTTTTGTTTTTGATATAAAGTATTGTGACACAAGTGTTGTCTTTGAATACGTTGAACTAGTATGTCATTTTTCTTGTAGAGAGCATTCATTTGGAGTACAAAAACAGAGCGATGAGAAAACAACGCTTGTTTTTTTTTAAGAAAAAAAAGTTAAAAAGATTTTAGCGACGGAAAAAAAATTAAAACCAAAAAGTCATTAACGTCCTATTTTCGTACTCTGAATGCTATAAAAATGTTGAATGATAGATGACACAACATGTGAATTGTGATTTAGTACACTCTTTTTTTTTTTTAATGTAGAGTGGTTTCTTTTTTTTTTAAACTGAAGCATGGTCATCAGTAGGGTAATTTTCTTTTTTTTTATATTGCTGAAACACACCACTAAAAGGAGGAAAAATATTATTCCTCTTAATTTATTGCACACTGAATGAATTTGAAGAACTGTTTTGAAAAATTGTGGATATCAGCATAGACACAAAAATAATTGGAAAAATTTCACAATTGTCTTGAACACTAGGACACTTTCGCGAAATTATATTCCTTTTTTTTTTAGCATATTTCACTGTGTTGTCACCAAATCTGTGGGATTCCTGGACACTTTGCACTGGAAATATTAATGACAAGATCACCAAACAAAGCGAAACGGCGCACATTTCCTGGACTTGTTACACTGAGAACTTTGTTTAAAATTTGTGTTACTTGTGCGGATAATTCATACCACAGCTAGGTGAGGACTTTTCACAAAACATTTCCCTTTTGGGAAACTATGGATGTACGTTCAGATGGCACTTTTTCTTTTCACAAAACATTTCACACTAAACTATTTTCACTCACACTGGTAGCACGAACACGTTTGCTTGAAGGTTGAAGATCACGCACAAAAAAACAGAAACTGTCTTGATTTTTGTTTGACGAAGCCACAACTTCACGCAGGGAAACAAGTGATGCAGGTGTGATATTTCGTAGAAAAAAGAACTGCTGGAGGAGGCGAAGTCGTTCGATGACACCGTTGGAGCACCGCAGTGTAAATCTTGCTTCTCGTCAGGCTAGTGTAAAGTCCGGAAGAAAGAGGCACTCTCCAAATCCGTTGGGGTAGCGAGAAAGGGAAATCCCCTGAAGTTGACATCGGCGAGCGAACGCTGAGTAGGGCAGCCGGAACTCCCGTGGAAAAAGATCTATGGACATCTTTTCGCGTCGCTGGTACAGGATGATACGGAAGGAACGATACTTCTCCTCGTTTTTTTTTTTTTTTTTTTTTTTTTTTTTTTTTTTTTTTTACTGTTGGAGAAAAAAATCTGGGCAACGGCACCAATTTGTATAGAGGAGATTTATTAGATCAGAGACTCCAGGTTCATGAATAAATGAAAAAAAACTCCAACACGAGGATTTCGAGGACTTACTTCTTTATTATGAAACTTTTTAAGAGAAGGGCCATGATGGTACAATGGAGGGGAGAAGTCACAGACGAGACTGCCCGACGGGGCAGCCCCGAAGGGCAGAGAGCCGAGGTCTGTCACACCCAAGATCAGAGGCAGTAGTGGTAAAATATTCATTACAATCACTCACTCATTGGCGAGATGAACAGCAACATCTGTACTGTATTGGCGATGAATATTGGTGGCGTGGACAAAGGAATCAGAGGCATCTCGAAGTATTACATAGAATTCAAACTTACGCCATGGCGAGCTATTTATGGTTACACGTGTCCTAACATTCTTGCGGTAAGGGAAAGTGGTTAAAGAAAGGAACACGTGATTTTTATATGCACGTTACAGATCTAACTGCAGCTGCAAATTAGTCAGCAATGGGCATATGGTTTGTATCCGACAGAGTACAAGGGTGAGAATTGAATACTAATGCAAGCCCAGAGGCTGGGAAAATATGCATTAGATAACGTTGGCTGCAAAGCGAAAAGAGATTCATTTGTATTTTATTCTTTTACTTTATTTCAATGGAAAATAACTGCGGTTAAGATCTTTTTCTATCGTGTGAATTTGAAAGACAGAAAAAGGAACCGAGATAAATGATGTCTGCATTTGAAAAGAACTTTAAAAAGTAAAAGCGAAACTTACAGTAGTGAGAGGGGGGGGGGGGAAGAGAATGAATAAAGACATATGAAATTAACTCTAAAATGTCAAATTTAAACTCAATATTATATTTGAAAGGGGGAGGGAAGAATAATGACAATTTGTAATAAACCAGTAAAGTTAAAAGTTGATTTTTTTAGAGGGGAAAGGAGGAATAATGAATATATAACGGTTACGCCGTTATAAGAAGTAGTACGTAAGATTTTAAATTGGCAACAATTACCTTCAGTATGATAATTACAACAATGGATAAGATAATTACACTTATCTTAATTAATTTTGCGCCAAACCAGGTTTGTTAGCAAACGCAAACATATTGTGGACTCTATTATGGAGAAATCTTCAGTTTCTGTGGGTACGAAAAAAAGACTTATTGTAATAGTTGCAGTTGTAGAGAAATTTCATCAAATACTTGGGTTAGTGCCAATTTGGAATTGTGTTTGGCAACTTAATTTTGTAGGATAAATTTGGCGGCAAAAGTTTTCCAATTATCGCCAAGTTTGACGAAAATTTTAACTCGGGCGTGTATGTGTTTGTTCGTTTATATCTGCAGAAAGTAATAAATAAATACTGAAACTGAGTATACATAGTCAAGCTATTGGTAGTTTTATTTTAAATGTACATGTTTTGCCTTATTCTTAATAAAATGCATTTCAAAATTCAAGCTTTTGTCAGACCAACAAAACTCGCGTAATTTTGTTTTTATTTTATTTTATTTTATTTTTTTAAGTTTTACTGAATTAAGTCATGTTTTTGTGAAATATCATTATTGTAAAGGAAAACGATATAAGAGTAAAAAAATAAAGATGTTTAATTGACTAATGAATACTTCTTTCAATTGCTAAAACTTGTGAGATAAAAACATTTAAAATAGCTTTATTGGACTATCTACATGTTTCGGCTCTATCCGACACATTAGCAAAAAAATAAGAATATTCTAAACTTGCACGACCTATGTTGTAATGATTTGAAAGTACCCCACATTCAGTTTTTCACGTGCTCTTTTAGATTATGCACGTTATTTATTTTTACTCGGATGTTTTTGCCATATTCGTAACCATGGAGTAACTGAAGCCGTAATTTTATTAAGTTAAATGATGCTGCATCTTACATACTGAATTTTTACTTGTTATAATCTCTATGGTTTCTCTTATAATGGATAGATAGCATAAATTGGAGGAAAAGGGTATCTCACTTTCATTGAAATTTATTTGGATGGTTTCTTCTTTAAATAATCTTGCTAGGACTGCGTTTTTTCTATTATACTTTATATGAGCTACATGTTCCTTTTTACTATAACTAAATTTACTACTAGTTTTGCCAACATAGTAATTCTTTGATCTATCTGTTCTAACAAATGGTATTTAATATACTCCTGAATAATTCTCAAAATAAATTTGGTCAATTTTAGCGCAAATGATATTCATTAATTTCGTAAGAGTTTTGGCTATTAAGCAAATATTGAAACATTTAATACTATATTTTAATTTCTCAAAACAGCTTGGAAAATATCGAAGAATTTTTGCATATAACATGCAAACAGTCTAATAAAACATTTTAAATGGTTTTATCTTACACCGTTTATCAATTGAAAGAAGTATAGTATTACAAGTTGTTATAATTTGATATACATTGGAAAATTAAGTGAAAGAACAAAGTATTTATAGTTCTTTTGTGACAACAAAATGGTTGACAAATAGATACTAAACTTGTAGTCCAATTTATCGTGAAATTAGCAGAGCTCTTGCGAAAGTAACATATAACGTAATCATCAATGGACCATATTCTCCCTTTTGGTTCGAGTCTACAAAAATTCGTCTGCTTGGGAATAACATTCACAACCGCGCAATTGAAAAGCTTTGTGTTTAGAAAATTTATGCTTATATTTTATTTTATATGGAGTTTTAGACCTTTACAGGAGCTGGTGTGGATTATAAATGAATTCTTTTCTCCATTTTAAAGTAATGGCATGCATATTTTTCATTTTATTTATAAAATAAAAATTTTAAATTTTAGTTAATACGTATATATGGATTTTAATTAATATGTATATAAGTATTGATCGAAAATAATTTGTACAAAATAAATCTGCAGTATTTTACGCATGCATTTGCCTGAATTTCTGCTGCATTGAATGACGCAGTAAGGTAAACAAACGCGCTAGTCGCTATTTTTAAACCACGATACCTACCGACATCATGGGAACAATATAACAAAAAAGGTTTTCAGGTGGGGGGGGGGGGGGATGAAAACGTGAGGAATTCCTAATATACAGGAATATGTACACAACTACATATGAGACTGGGTTAAGCATACGCGGTGCCAAACAAAATCTATTTAGTAACTATAACCTACATTATATTTTTAGGTTCATGATTGAATAAAGTATAGTCATAAAAGATCATAAAAAGTGTTAAATTCTCAATATAGCTATAACTCTTTAAAAAATTTTGAATTTTATTAAAAAAGTAAACAATTTTAAAATTCCCTGTTCGTTTTCATTTTTCATATTTGGAAAAATATTTTTTTATCCTTTATTCAGAGTACTTTTTTCTATAAATCTCAGTATGGGATTTTCGATGAGTCCATTAGATCAGCAGAAAAAAAGTAATGTATATAGAAAAAACGTGAGAAAATAGAATGTTTTTAAATTCCCAACTTTTTTTCCAGGTTTCTAACATATCAAAAATCCGAAACTTAAATATCACACGCATTCTAAAGATGTCATAAAGATACTAAATAGTCTAAAGATACTTTTTTTAAAAAAATCAGACAATTTGATTAATTATTGTAAAAGTCTTAGCATTTCGATTAAAATGAAAATTTAAAAAAAAATTGCGAACTTAAAAAAATGAGTATAAATATTCCACTTACACATAATCGCTTAGGGAAGGTTTGAGGGATCTCAGGACTCTTAAAGCTTTAAAATTTTCGAAATTTTAATTTTTTGTTTTTTTTAGATGTTCAACTACTATATTTCCTGAACATTTTGATATAATTGTTTCCTTGAAATTCTCATTAAAACAGAAGTTATGGCTTTTAGAATTACACCCGCTGACAGTGGCGTAGCCAAGGGGGGGGGGGGGTTCCAGGGGGTCTGGACACCCCCCCCCCTGAAAGTAGACCTGGTTTACTAAATCATGGATACAAATACAACAGTAAAAACTGCTAAGACAGAATCACAAAGGATCTATAAAAAATTCCGCTTTAGAGAGGTGTTCGTCTTAGAAGGTATAATTCAAAGGTATGTGTTTCTTCGGGACTATGAACTTTTCCGCTTTAGACAGATTTTCGTTATAAATACTTTACGTTTTCACAGTATCCCTTAAGACTGCTAAAACGTACTCACTTCCTAAACATTTTCTTTCACGTATCCCTTTCTTAGGTTTTTCATTTCGGAGTACTCTTCTTATCACAACCATATAATAAATCGATGCAAATTACATTAATATTCCTAACATTTTTGTGACTTCCGTCATTACCGATATTATCTTCACATACCCCCAGCAGACCCGCCAATTACCCCCAGGGGTACGCTACCCCAGGTTGGAAACCGCTGCTATAACACCACCTCTGAAGAGCATAAATCTATTACAGGAAAATCTGCGAAGATGACCAATCTCAAAGGAAAACAATTCAAGGTTCGACGAAAACAACACTATATTGCTAACGTTTGAAATCTATCTGAAATGAAACTTGTTCCAATTGTGAATCCTTCTTGGAAGGTTTTCTGAAAACACGGAATCCTCTCATAAACAAAAACATTTTAATGTCCCGAGACGGAAGGATAACTATGCAAGTATACCTGTTATTCCGTTTACACAAATTTACTGTAACTAGATTAAGCGTAAAACTTCTTTATCTTGGACTTCGATGGGGTTCTGTTGTCGACACTTATGGGAAAGACCGAGTTTACACGAAAGCAATAACGGTACATTGGTTGAGTTTCGTGACCCTTATCTTTGTTCACTTTATAATGGACAATATTAACAATTACTTTAAATCTGGTGCCTGCAATTAATAAAAGTAACTTTATTTTTGTACTGGTTATTTGTTACCACTTTCAAAATACACTGGCGAGAAAAATTAAAGGAACAATCATAAAAAGGTGCTTTATGTTAGTTCTATTAAGGGAACTTCCAGAAAGGTAACTCAATGTCAACGTTATCACGTAGTCCAATGAGATTAACATTCGCTACAGAAATACATGCAAATTTTTCAGCCTTAGCCCGTTCTTTCGGTTCACGTGTAAAAAGGTGCGCACGTGGGTAATTTGA
The DNA here is from genome assembly GCA_963932465.1 of Maratus speciosus. NCBI lineage: Eukaryota > Metazoa > Arthropoda > Arachnida > Araneae > Salticidae > Maratus > Maratus speciosus. The sequence continues at coordinate 322,428,505 of OZ010789.1, forward strand.
AGTCTAATTTTAAGGATTGTACGTGTAATTAGGTAAAACTTTCGCTACTAGTAAGTGGAATATGTCATCCAGAAGACATTTGCCCGATTTTGAGAAATTGCGTGCGATAGAGAGAATGGAAGCAGGACAGACACTCTTAGGGGTGTGTAAAGGCTTAAAAATAGCCAAAAGCGTTGTGAAGAATCTGGAAACGGTTTAAAGATACTGGTGTAATGTCCACAAACAATCAGGTGAAGGTAGAAAACTCACCACAATAGGCTGTCAGGTCTGTAATTTGCCAACAATTGCTAAAAGAAATAGGCAATTGACGTCAGTTCAGATTGCAGGGAGTTGCTGCAGCAACAAGAACTCGACTATCCCGGTTTACAGTGAGTGACAGGCTGCATGCAAGGAAACCCATGATTTGTGTTCCACTAACTCCGGTAGCGAAATGCGCCCGGTTAAAGTGATGCAGAGATCATAGTCATTGGAGTACCACGGACTGGAACCGAACCGAGTTCTCTTTACCGCCGAATCCCGGTTTTGTTGAGAGAGTTACTACAGACATGTTACCATATGGAGGGAGAAAATCACACCCAATAAGGCTGGAAACATCCGTCAATGGCATCGATACAAAGGTCGTGTAATCATGGAATGGACGGACATCATTTTGAATGGCCGCAGTGACCGACACATTTTTACCAATGCAACTGTGAATGCTGAAATATACAGAGATGAGGTTCTTGATCCTCTTGTCAAGTTGTTTAAGGGTGCAATCGGAAGATTCGGAATTTTATGATTATTAATGGTCTAGAAGGGTGCTACCCCCTTCCACGGAACTCCTAAGTGTCCCTTCCAGAGCTTCATAAATCCGACCCGTCCGAAGCTTACTGCTGAACTTGGAGAATGTTCTAAAACTGTTTCGAACCATCTAAAATAAATTGGCTGGGAATTACAAAAACAGAAACCACCATGAACCATTTTTTATACATTCTAATACTTCAGAAAAGTGCTAATCCATCACAAATAAGCTTATTATAAAAATTTAACTTCCTTAAAGACGACCAGATATCGGAAGCAACTATTAGATCGAATATGGTATCAAAAGTGACTAGACATGAAACATGGAAACCCAAAAGAATTATGGCTGAATAAGACAATTGTAACAAAACTGCTTTTTCCAGCATGAACTACATTTGATGTGTTTGCTTCTTACATTACTAGTTTCTGTAGCTGAAAATTCAAGATCTTTTTCTTAAAGTTAAAACCTACCCACATAGCATTTTTAGTTTGCAGAAAATTTGCAACAATCTTGCTTTGAAAACCTGCGAAGTTGCAGTAAGCTTAGCATGACAAGACTGAAAGTTCATAACAAGACTGCAGCAAGATAACGCAAACGCCGAAGTCACCACACTTTGAACTCGCAGCTAACTTGTCGTGCAAGTTAAATTCATACAGTATCAAATTTATTGCAAACTAACGACAAACAAGTAATCAAAAATACTGCAAACTTACTGCAAAATAGTATGCTTTCCATGTCACACTATAAGTTTAACCCCTTCGAAGGGGTCCATAGACCTGAACAAGTCTATTGATGCGAAAGCGCCGTCAGAAGGTGCATGCATCGGTTTTATCACCATAAACAAATTTAGGTAATATTTGTACTTTTCTTTTAGAGCATTTTTTGGTATTTAATAAGTATATCGTTTAGAAAAAGATGTGCATACCGAATAAAATTTCTGTAATTTCTACGTATGTGCTGATTGTCTATTATCTCAACAGATGGATTTTTTGCTTTCGTCACTTTCGTGAATTAAAGGCAATCTTGCATCAGTTTCACAACAAACTACTCATGCAAGTGGGTGATGGTATACCTTGCGGGAGATTTGCTGCGAATTTCTCAATTCAAATTTGTCACGGCAAGATAATATCAGAAAAAATCAAACTTGCTGCTAATGTTCATGCTACCTGGGTTATCTCAAAAACTCCCATAGGGAGCGCGGCGGATCGCATGAACGGTTCATGCAATTGGCACTTATGTAAAATCATTATCCAATATCTATTACAGCACAAGTTCTTAATTCAATGGCAAGAAATTAAACATGGAAATTGCTGTTTTAAACTTAGCCACTTGATCCTAACTTTATTGTAAGCAAATGTTATGTAATATGAAGCTTGATTTAACCCATTCGCTGCCAAAACTATAAAGTAAGAATTTTCAATTTTTTTGTTAAAAGCCGTTTGCTACCACAAATTCAGAAAGGTAAATTTCGCTTTACTAATACCGCGAAATGTCTGCCAATAAATGAGGCAATTTTTTTAATTCTAAAATAGTGGTGACAAAGTAATTAATAAATTAAAGCCACGAGTATACTCGTGGATGACAGCGAATGGGTTAATTAACTTTAACTCTTCAGTATGCGCTCAGCGTTTTACATCATAGTGAATCTTTTTCATTGGTAAATATTAATGTAACTTCAATGTATTATTAGTTGCAGTTATAGAGATTGGCCTTACATTTTTTATCCATGCTTTTTCTTAAATTAGGGAATTAAATAAGGATATACCTAAATACTTAAAGTTACTTGAAATACTTCCGTTATACATACACAGAAAAGACAAAATTGCAAGGGACTGGTAAAAAGCTCCATTTTAGACAGGCTTTCATAAAAAGAAGTGTAATTAATTATGCTTCTTAGGTACACTACCTCAATAAGATCTATTGTTCGTTTCGCAGGGATTCTGAAAGTCTTCCGTTTTGTTTGAGACAAAATTCCGTTATAGAAAGATTCCGCTTTTACAAGCTTCACTATGTTTCACTAAAGAACGATGAAAATCCCCTTTCAGAGAGGTTTTCAGCAAATTTAATTCTATCGCAATTCATATTAAGACCATGTAACGGTTCCGTTAAAGACAGGATTCTGTTATAGATAATTACTATTTTGACAAATTTTATTCTATTCATATGACATAAATAAGTATATTTATATAAATACACAGAACTTGTAAAAATGGAATCTGCCTATAACGGAATTCTGTCTTAAACAGAAATGTTCCATAGTGCTACGGAAAAGAATACTATACAAATTCACCTGATAACACGAAAACCTGTGTAAAACGGAATTTTCACCATTACTTACGATTTCATCTTGACAGGTTTTACTATATATATAATCTGAAGGGGAAATTCTGGACACCTCCCCCCCACCCCCCCACCCCCCCACCCCCGAAACGAAATCCTGGCTACGAAACGTAATCCTATCACTGCCCGCTGAGTAGCTGAGCGGCTTTTCCGAAACTTTAAAGTGATTTATCTCCAAATGACGTTTTGGGGTATAACGCGCAAGATATTTCAAAAACTTCTGAATATTTTTTCATGAAATTTTCAAAACATATCTTTTATGTTAGTCCGTATAAAATGAACGTAAAATTTTCCTGAAACTGAACCTTTTTATTGCTCAAAAAAAATTTTTTTAGGTGATTATATTGTTGAAATTTTCTATATTTTGCATTAGCTAAATACAACTTTGTATTAAAAATATAAAAATGCTTTAAATACAAATTTATTTAGGTGCAGGGTAAATACTACAATCTGAAGTATAAGTAGGCACCAAAATTTTCATTCTAGTTGCAAAATTTATATTGTAATCTTGTCCGGCATTCGGCATCATGTATACCAAATGTAAAAAATTGGCTTTATATCATGCTTTCCGTACTCTGTATGTGTCCGCAATGTAAAAACGAGTAAAAAATATTTATAAGTTTAAAAATAAAATGAGTCATGAATCACTGTAAAGCCACAAATTTCTTTTTTGTATTTATTTTCAAATACCAAAAGGTTTTTTTTTTTTTTAAAAAAAAAAAAAAAAAAAAAAAGGTCTTTCGAATACTTCTGAAAATTTACCCTGTTAATCCGTGAGCTTTTAAAAAAAATTCCTTCGCATACAAATATCGTATTCGAATAACTGTAGAATTTCGAAAAATTATGAAAAAGAAAAAAACTCTTCTATGTAGAAAACTTTGACTAGTGTAATAATTTATCATGTAACTAAAACCTTGGCATACTTATTCTAAAAGGTAAATTCATTTCTCCAAAGGTGAAATTACTCACTCACAATTTCAGGCTAACTCTGTCCAGATTCTCAATAGATCAACTGACCTATGTTTATCCAATTATTATATATATAGTTCACTTTGGCTGGTTCCTTGTCGTGTAAGTTTAAGGGGCTCTTAAAGCCTTAAAATTTTCAAAATTTTAATTTTTTTAGATGTTAACACTAGAACGGCGGGAAATTTTACTCAAATTTTATAAAAATATTTAACATAATTTTTACTTAAAACTATTTAACTTATTTATTTAAGTTTTTTTTTTTGTGCTGAATATATTAATCTTATATTATAAAAAGATTTCTGGTTCGAATCGACATGTATTCAGTTGGCAAGGGTCAAAATGACCCCTCGCCGCTGTTCTAGTGTAAAACTCGTATCTTTTCTGAACATTTTGATATAATCGTTTCCTTGTAATTTCCATTAGAACAAAAGTTATGACTTTTTGGCCCACTTAATAGCTGGTTTCCGAAACTTCGAAGTCATTTTTTCCAAATGGCGTTACGCGCACGATATCTCAAAAACTTCTGAATGTTTTTTCATGAAATATCCAAAACACTTGTTTCATGTTAGTCTGTATAAACTGTACCTAAAATTTCACTTTTATTGTTCAAGAAAATATTTTTTTTTATTAAAAAAATTGTACTAAAAATATAGAAATGCTTTAAATATAAATTTGTTTATGTTTAGGGTAATTATTACAATCTGAAGTATAAGTAGGCACCAAAATTTTCATTCTAGTTGCAAAATTTATTTTGTAATCTTGCGCGTAATCTGCTATGGCAATTTTCTCAAAATGTCTGACAGTTTGGAGGCCCCTGTGAATGCTAATTCTGCATCTTGCAATTTTTTGAAATTTGAAATGAAGGAACATACTTAAATCTTTCATCCCAATTAAAATTGTGTCTAAAAGTCAAATACATTTTAAGATATTAAATCTTGAAAATGGTCTTTTTTTTCTTTTCTTCCAAATTTGAGAGTCCTGAGACACCTTAACCAACATTAATCGTATGGTCAAATTAACAATTACTAACACTTCACAATTTTATACGATTTATAAACATATTTTTTGATAAACTGCAACACTTTGCTGTTACATTTACTTTTAATATTTGCCAAATTGATTATTTACTTTCTTATTATATGATACATTAATAAACATTCCAGTTTTGTTATTCTTCTCAAATGTTTTGAATAGATGTAAAAATATGTGTGCAAGTTGTAAAATTAAAATTATTAGATCCACCGATTACACGTGTATAGAACGCCCACCTTGTGCCCCGACTAGTGAAGACTGCCAGGAAGTAAACCAGACTACCGCCATTCCTAAACTTTGATCAGAATTTTGTGAATACCTGTAACGTCATTTAGTACTGAATTAGCTTCACTCATCGTTATCAAATGAAACGTCTTATAGATTAAGTTACGTCATTCTAAAACCAACAGCGTTTTTGATAGAAATAACTTTCTTAACAATTTCCTTTTTCTCCTCTAGAACATCGAACGTTAGCTGGAACAATGAAAATGTTGCCGAAGTATAGATCAGAAATTATTAACGGATTGCAAACTCGTTATACATTCTTATTAAATACAGGGTGTTCCAAAATGATCTTTACAACTTTGGTCAGATATATTTCAGAAATGGGGATTGGTAAGAATGTGCGGCTTACATCACAATGTTCACACACCTAAAGTCTTGGTAACCGTTTAACAGAGTCCAATGTGTGCGCCATCTGTAGCACCAAATCTGGATCAATCGTGCTTGGACGCCCAGAACTCAACAATTTCGGTTTCCTTGAACCTCGTGTACCGATGCATAATCGTCGGAGGTGATAGTGGTGTGTTGTTGTAACGTGTCAGGTAGCTGTCGTCTGCTGTAGCTGGTTGTCGAATTTTGTCTCGATCAACCATTCCACACATTGTGCCATCTGCTGGAGGGGTCAGCCTTTTCGTCAAATAACTAACCGTCAAAAAAGAAAAAACAAAACTTTAGTTGTGTGTGAACATTATCCCGCAAGCCACACATTTCTACCTATCCCCATTTCTGAAATATACGTGATAAAAGTTGTAAAGATAATTTTGAAACACCCTATATTTTAGTGTGATGACACTATTATCTAATACATTATCTAAATTACTATTATCTAAATATTGCCTCAAAAGAATACTTTTACTCTTAGTTTACTCTTTTCTGTAAATACATTTTCATACAACAAAACGTTTTTTTTGTTTATACTAATTAAAATCGTATTAGTACAAAGTTTTTGTTTTTGTTTAACCCTAGAACTACCGGAAATTTTACTCAAGTTTTATAAAAACATTCTACACCAGAATTTTTACTTAAACTATTTAATTTGTTTATTTAACTTATTATTGTCTGATTTATACATTTAGTTTGTTTTGAAGAAATTTCTGGTTTGAATAAATATTTTGAATGTACATGTCGGGTCCATTGGACCCTTCTGGTAGACAGAGGGTTAACTATTGGTTTATTCTTAGATTTACTCAGTTTATTTTTTAATTGATTTTTTGGTTTGCTATTTTGTATACTTAATATTTATTCAGGTAATTAGTTTACGTAATTATTTAGTCAATAACTTAATTTAGTTTTTATTGTAGAATTAGTTTTACCACAAAAATTCAGTTCGTTCACTTATTTCTAATTAGCCAAGAATATTACACATTTTCACTTGAATGGTGTAAAGACAATAGACATATAAATTTCTGCATTTAAATGTTATACGTTTTAAATTTAAAGATATTTATAAATAAAGTACTTTTAAAAATATGCTCATACGTCAATTTTTGTAGAAATGTGTGCTTCAAAAAGATTATTTAAGTGAATGGAAACTCAGTACCTTGAAAATTTCTTAATTTAATTAAACTTTCGAATAAGAGATCTTTAAACTAAAACAATTCACATACTCTAACATATATAACTCAACAAAATTTTCAAAGTTCTACCATTAGACCATCAGCTACAGCTGTTGGAAATTATGAATGCATTGTATAAGTACATTTATCTCAGTTCATATATGTATATGCATGTGCATGGTTTTATCATTATTATTATTACTGTTATTATCATTAACATTATTATTATTATTATCATAATCAAAATAGTGTGGCTGGATAAAATATTTACATAATATCATATCACATGAAAGAGGTTTAAGGATTGAATTTAAATTATCATGAAAACTATTTTTTTTAATAGTAATGTGTAGTTATTTGCCTTTTTTTCTTTCTCTTAATTTGAATTATTTTTCTCAAAAAACTACTGTCATTAAACAAAATCCGAAATTTTAATTTGTAAACTACTTCAAAACCGACAACAACTTTAACTAATCGGATGTGCCAATGCTCTGCTCAATTCTGTCTCATACATGTTCATACTTCAAAATTTGCTACTACAAAGCCAAAATTAAATGGCAATATATGTCCATTATCAGGATTCTAAAGGTATAGGTTCGTTTGATTAAGTGTCTCTCTATTCTAAAAAAAAGTAACTACCGCTGTCACCGCCGCCGCCGCCGCCGCCGCCGCCGGTTTTGAATTTTTTGTGACCGGAGGTCTTTCTTCGTTAATATTAAGAAAAATAATGCATACAAAAATATGAAAATCGGTAGTATTATACAGAAATGTTTGATAAACACGCTGATGCAGACAGTTTTTAGATCGAAGAATTATTTTAAGCGATATTTAATGCTAAAGTTGGACAAAATCGTTCCACTAAAAAAGTTTTATAGGAGCAAAAACTGTTCATAGGAATTTAATCATTTTTAGATCATTTTATGCGTTAGAATTTGCCGGAGTGCAGATTGCATTAATTTTTTTATTTTGACTAATTTTTTGAGGTTTTATTTCTATTTTAAATTCAGATTTTGAGCATTTCTAGAGATATTTCTAACAGATTTTAGAAAGTGATATTAATTTAAACTGTTGCCAACTGTATAAACAGCGGAAGCAATAACCTTTGCTTAAAAAAAAAAAAAATATTTATACGTGTAAATAAATTAAAAATTTATTTACACGTGACTATTATAAACAGAAAAAAACATTTGGAATTAGAATTAAATAATTATGTACAAAAAGCAGGAACTTATTAAAAATTATGTCATAAAAACTATAATTACACGTGAATTTTAAGAGAGAAAGGAATTTGTAAAGCAATAAATTTATTAACATGCGTTAGAAGTCTTAAATAGGAGAAATTACGTCATATTTACGTCACATTACAGTTATTACATAAAATGAACACAAAATAATATTGCGAAACGGTTTAAATTTAGAAATTGCGCTAGACATTTATTTGATATTTTAAGAGGATACTTTTCAACTATTTTTGTTAGGAAAGTGCAAATAATATTTAATTTCTAACACAAGTATTTTCACGTGAATAATAAAAAGAGAAAGAATAGTTTGGTCAAAATTACGTCAGATTAAAAACGATTAATTTAAAATGTCTCATTTAAAAGAACTTTCTTTTCACTTTGTTAAAAAATACCAGGAGACAAAGACTCTGTTTACTTAATTCCTTTTATATTAGCTTATTTTGAAATGTTGGTACATGTGTCTACGTCATCAAGTTATTTTTATTTCGACGTTTTATTTGTATTTTTATTAATGTTGTACTAATTTATTTGTTTTTTGGTTATTTAAAATAAAAATTATGTCAATTTGTATAATTTGGCGAGTGGTTTGGCAATTTATATAATTTGGCGAAATTGGTCGACGGGATAATCAAGTAGTACCGCAACGGATTTGGCGTTAAAATTCCCCAATCAAAGAGAAATGAATAGAAATCCGTTTATAGAGAGATCGCCACTGTTTTTTAAATTATAATTCAATCTTTCGAAATCTTTTTAAAGCCGATCAAATTAGCGTGCATTTAGAGTCTACGGTGTCTGGACGGGGGTTGGCGAGCGTAGCTCGTAGGGGGCCGAGCCCCCTAGTATTGGAAAAAAAGGTATAACCATAACTTTTTTCAAGCAAATCACTGAATTTCGGCTACCTCCCTCTTAAATGTCAGAAACAAAAATTCCCAACCTAAAGAGCATAAAAGCGACACCTATTGGGCAGTATACATCCAAGTGTAATAAGAATCTATTTATGTGAAAGTGTAACAGAATATGAAATTTGATTATATTCCGTGAATTCGTTCTTAAGATCTAGTTATTGCAAAAATCCTGAAAAATGCAGAATAGCAGTGCCATCTGTTATATGATTTACACGAAAAGCAAATTAGTACCAATATATGTTACTGTCTGACAGTATACGAAGTTTGAAAACATTTTGTGCGTCAGTTCTTGAGGCATGATTATTGCTAAAATCGTGTAAATCTTCAAAAAGGCAGCATAGCAGGGTCACTTGTCATGCGATTTACATCAAAATCTAATGAGCCATAACTTATTTCAACGTCTAATTGAATCTGAAAATTTACGAAAATCCGTGTATTACATAGCTCTTGAGATAGACCTATTGTGTAAATCGTGAAAAATGCAGCATAAAAGCGCTACCTTTTGTGCGATTTACACCAAAAAATAATGAGCAACAACTTACATTATTAATGTCTAACTGAAACTGAAGTTTAATAAAAATCCGTGCATTAGTAATTCTTGATATAGAGCTATTGCGGAAATTGTGAAAAATGGATCATAGAAGCGCCACCTGTTGGGCGATTTACATCGAAATCTAATCAACAACTTATGTCACCGTCGACAATGTTAACTCCAAGTCACCAACTTTAAGTTGGTCGAAACTCAACCTCCGCCTATCAGACGGGTCCAAAGGACCGACAGGAAATATACGGCATTAGCTCAAAAACAGTAAAGACGAGATGAATGTAATCAAATTAAGAAATTGATTTGTAAACTCGCATTTTTAGATCTAAATTCGTAAATATCTAAAAATATTTTAAAAGAATTTCGAGTAAAAATTAATGAATTTTAACTGCAGTTGGATGCGTGTATTTTTCGTACGCTGCTTTTTAGCCCTCTGTATGCTATTTCTTTCTCCCAGCTGATTTTGTGTAGTCTCCAAAAAATAAAGTTACATTGTATAAGCCAGCCGTAAAACAAAGGAGATGCATCATTTTACGGCATAATCTCTACTGCAATTATTTTAACTTCTAAGCATTACACATTTTTAATTTTTATACCGTCGTATAGGGGAAAAAGAACTTTTAAATGCAATTTGTTTGAAAACTGAATCTCCATTTATTTTTATTTATTTATTTATTTATTTTAGTAGTTTATTAGCACCACTTGTTTAATTTTGGCAACTCAAGTACTCCATTTCTGTAGAAAGAAAAGGGAAAATAGTTGGAAAATACCAATTATATCTTTTTGTTGCCATTTTCTCATAAAAACTAAAAAGAAATGTAATTAATATACGTGCTATTTTGAAAAAATATAAATGACTGATTTCTGATAAAGCATGGCGCTATTATAAACTAAATTTAATTTTAAGTATCTATATTAATATTACAAACAAGTGCAGGCATATGAATCATGAGATAACCGGATTTTTTCCCCAGTTTCTTGAATGACGAAATCTCTTTTTTTTTGGATTCGTGTATTATTTAGCGATAGTCACGTCCTATGCATATTTTATTGTAGATGTTGTTTAAGACTGGATTTTAAATGAGAAATTCTTCAGCAGATGCTGATGACGTCATTTTACATAAAATAAAAGCGCGTATTTTAAGTCTTAAAACTGAACTATCTATATTTATATACATATATGTTTTTGTTCTTTTTAATCGGGGGCGACACTAAATTTTGAAAAAGCGGAATTCCTGTTTTCTAGTTATTAATATAGATTCATATTTTAAAAACTATTCATTATAATTTATATTATTTTTTACATAAAAAGAGTCAGCTACGTTGAAAGTTTGGCTTTATGTGCTTTAATAGCTCATTCCTAGCATTAGTTTTGGAAATATAGAGAAAATTTACATTTCGAAAGTCTAAAGGGACCGTCTCCTGCTATCATTTGTATCCACATGTAAGAAAATCTTAGAAAGTAACCAGGCAATTTTTTGTAAAATTTTCTTTTATATAAAATTATTTCATTGTATATTTGGATATTTTATTTTAAAAAATAAGCGTTATAATAATAACTAATAACAACTTTAAAATTAATTTCGTTTTTCTAATTTTATTAATAAACCTTTAGCACACCTCAAATTTATGAAGATTTATGATAAAGTACATAACTATATACTTTTATGGGCTTATTTTAGCAAGGAACTTAAAATATCAAAAGTGGGTTTTATCATTTGAAAAATGACAGTTGGTAATTCTTTAAATGTAATTGATTCCCCCCCCCCACCCCCGAAGTATACTTTATGCATATCTTGAATTAGTGGACAGTATTCGTAGTCAATAAGTACCCATATCATTTATATACAACTATTTGAAGCACAGTTAATAGGAGGAGTGAGAATCACAGTTTTTCTTTTCAGAATTAATTATGAAATATTTCGCAACGGCGAATTAATGAATTTTAACTTACGGTTTTTTTTTTTACGCTTTATCATATTTTTATAGTTCATAATTCATGTAAAAAACAACAAAGCCAGCAATGAATTTTACTATACAATAATTCTTATGAAAAAGACATAGGTACATATAGGCGGCGCAGAGAAACTTACATGTTAGATTGATAGACAAGAATATGTCAAAATAATTTTAACTAAGCTATATAACTCCAGAATTATACTTCTGAAAATATCTTCTTCGATGATAGCATCATTAGCCTCCAAAAATTTATCAGCATATTCTTCCGGTTCAGATGAACTTAATTAGATTTTCAATGCTGAAACTAATCAAAGTATGCTACAGTTTACAAATTTGAAATTCCACACGGTTCTCGAATGTCAGTGGCATTAATCTAACTAAAGTTGATTTGATGAAACCTAAGTATAAATTCTAATATTCTCGTTCGAGCATGTAAAATACCTATACATTCAAGAACACGTAAAATAATCCCGTTTTAATAAACCTGATCCGATGTTCATTACATGAATAATTTTATTTTAATTGATATGACTAATTATGTTACAATTTTCCTTGTTATTACTAAAGTGATTTTAATACTTTTCTCTCTAAAATTGTAATTTTATTTCGCTAAATTTTCACTAAATTAATTTTATTTCGCTAAGCCCCGAAAATATTTCCTTTAAGAACTCTATGAACATTTAATAAAAAAAGCATAAACTTTTTTTGTCGGGCTGATTTTACCCAAGGAACTCAAACATAGCGTCAAAAGTAGTGTCAAAAGTTAACATTTGAAAACTAGTCGGATGTGGCAATCCCAAAACTTTCTTCTATCGCATACATGTTACTAGTTCCTGAAAAAAAAGAAGCATAGCAGTGCCTCCGGTTTTTGTGATTTACATCAAAATCTAATCAGCAATAACTTATGGTAACTGAATCTGAAGTTTGATGAAAATATGTGTCTTAGTTTTTGAGATAGAGTTATAGCTGAAATTGTAAAAAAATCTGCATAGAAGCATCAGCTGTTAAGCGATTTACTCCAAATAGTAATCAGGACCAATTTATTTGATAGTCTAACTGAATCTGAAGTTTGATGAAAATTCATGCATTAGATCTTGAGATAGAGCTATTGTAAAAATCGTGAAAATGCAGCACAGTAGCGCCATCTGTTGGACGATTTACATCAAAAACTAAAAAGCACTAACTAATAGGATTACCTATGATTTTTTTAAAGAGAAATTGCATATGTTAAGCCAGTTGTGGCCAACTGTGGCACGCTAGACATCACTAAAATTTTATAAGTATCTTTGCCTTATTTAATCATCGAATCTCTGCGATTCACGAAGGCTGCTATAGAATTCAGCTATAGTAAAATTAGTGGTATGTGGTGTGCCACAGTTGGGGTCCCCTGTATAAAATGATGCAACACCCCGAAGCCAACCTAAAAAGCGTTTCATTTGTACCTAACTATACTGAATCTATTTACTGATGCAGCAACGATTGGTGGATTCAGCGCCAGGCTCCATATGCAGTTGCTGCGATACTTAGCGACAAAACTAGGGCATGAGAACAGTGTCAGTTAGGGGCGCAAGTCTTAAAAGACGCACATAATCGGATTGTTATACCAAAGGCCATTAAGAGAAGGATCAAGATAATTAATGACAAATATCTATTTGCAAGCAGATATCTTCTCTAAGACATACGTATATTACTTTATTACTAGAGACCTTTCAAAAATGCAGTAATAGGTACTAAGGTGAATTTAGTGTTATTTATCCTAATATGTAAAAATAACACGAATCTCTAATATACGGTGTGCGTCAGATATTTGAGAACATACGTTATAGGTGATATATCACCCTGTATATCATAGTTACAAATATTTTTTCTGTTATATGTAAAAATGTCGGAACCTAGACTAATTGAAGAAATGAAGATGCATGCTGTCATTCGCTCATTGGCTGAAGGACACTTATATTTAGAGATTGCCAGATTCTTAAAACTCGCCCGGTCACTTGCCTTTAATTTAAAATGAGAACTGTAGGCTGCCAGGTTTCATGTGGCAATAGTTTCATGCAGGAAACAACATTGTCAGCAATATGAAATAATCAAAACACCAAAATTCGTTAGTCAAGTGGATAAAAATTTTATAAAGTCGATAAGAGCACTCGCTAAGGAGATGTAGACTCATGAGGCAACAATCTGATGCGTGATTCATGAGAACATTCGTTAGAGCTCGTACGTGATGAGAAGCGTACAGGTTTTGCCCGATAGAATAGGAACAACTTTTTGACTAGGGACAAGCACCTCCTTAACAATATGAAATATCAAGAGGAGCCAGGAATGCTCTTATTTCTTTCCAATGAGAATAACATTGCCCAGGTGAAAAAGGTGAATCGTGAAAAGAACGGTGAGGGTGTAAAATCTCCGAATAGGTTCTGACAGACATGTGCAAAAATTTCCAGCCTCACTGATAATTCTGGGAGATCCTGATAAGTGAACACGATCTGATACATCCATATTTCATCCTCCAATGTGCCAGTGTCAACGCCGTTGCTTATACAGAGGTGTTAAAGCGCTGAAGTACTTTTGTAACACATGGGATGCCGTACGTTTTTTAACAAGACTTTGCACAATCCCATACGGCCGAAACAAACCAAAATGGCCGGCTAAAGCAATCATAATGATGTCAACCTCAACTTGTTGCCCCCCCCCCCCTCCAGCTACTCAGATATTAACCGAATGACCTATTACGTATGTGGCGTAATTGAAAGGGACTCCAATAGTCATCCACACGGCGATGTTGCGGCCCTCAAGGCAGCCGTTGTGTACGTAGTTACAAATGTTTCTAACACTCATCTGGTCAGTTTTGACAGCCTGAAGAAGCGTTTATTGCGGTTGGCAGGGGTTTCAATGAATAATATCATCCAGTGTGTATATGGTCCTTTGTACAAAATGCTTTATCTCTAGTCTTTATTACTGTTTGAAAGCAGGCATTGATTTGTTCTCAAATACCTGAAGCACCCTGTATTATATGTATTCATTCATTATTGTGTGTATTTATGCATATATTATTGTTTTTATTAAATTTTTATATCAAGCTAAGTACAATTTCTAAATTTTTTTCGCTTGAAATAAAAAGCATTTGTTGATAATAAAAATGAAACCTCACCAGTAGCATGAGGATAATATGTAAGTACTATTTCTTCTACAGAAATTTTTTGAAAATTAATCAACAAATTCTTCTGGATCATATTAACTTAATTAGATGTCCAATCCTGAAACCAAGCTAATATACTACAGGTTACAATTTAGACCTTTCTTACGTTCTAGATTGTGAGAATCATTAATTTAATCTAACTTAATTTGGTAATATTTAAACAAGCTGTAATACCCTTGCTCGTGCGTGAGAAATAACAGCATGTTTACAAATTCGTAATGTAATTACATTCTGACAAAAGTATGTTATCTTGATCATAAGAGTTATTTTATTTTAATTGATATGATTGTTTACATGTATGATGAAGCATTATACCGGTTATTATTGCTGGCGACATTTACGTGTCTTGCAGATTAAAGACATTTTTCTTATAAAATATGCCTCGATTTATATTTAGTGAAGTTCAGAATTATTATTATTTTTTTTTTATAAACTTGTGTATTAAATGTATGACTATTAATTTGGTTATGGTTATGTATATATTTATATATTGGATTCAAGTTGTTTACGAGTGAAGGCAAAGCAAGTGGCGCGTATCTTTACGAAACATTTTTGGGTCGATGCCAAGGAGACGAGCATCTAACAATGCCTTGACAATAATGTCAAGAATAAATTTATTGGTATATTTACGACTGCTCGTAAAAGTGGACCACACACCTTCAGCTAGCCACGTGCGCATTTTCCAGTGCCCCTCAAGCGGGCGGTCCCCTGTGGATCCTGGTGTTGTGTGGATGGTATCAAGTTACCGAATGAGACGCATTGAAGACAGTTCGTTGTAAAGGGGGTTGGATATGCCGTTCGCTGATTGAATGGGGGCGTGCAAGCCTTCGCTGATTGAACAGAGGGCATTCAAGCCCCACCCCCTATTGTCTAGTAGATATCCCCCCCCCCGGGATTGCACTTATACTCTAAATCGAAAGCTGGGTTCCCGGGACGGTCATCCCTGTCATCCCTGTCTAGTAGAGAGTTTTACTTAAGAGTAAGGAGTAAGGTTATAGCAGTTATCATGAAGAGTATGGAGTAAGGTTATAGCAGTTATCATGATTCAAAAAGATGCTCTCCAGATGAGATAGTTTTTTAAGTGCTCTCTAAATACCCCTCGAGATGAGAAATGGATCTTCTCAAGGTATTCGCCAAAGTTGTTAATTGCTTTCAGCCTCGACCAAAATGCAGAGGTCTATTGTTTATCGGTTCACCAGTTATATTAGTAAAACCGCATCGGAAAGCTCGATTGAAGAGCTGATGTTGATGTACTCTACTGTAGTTATTGTGTGTGCACCGTTATAATTTGGGACATTTTAGGTTTAAGTATAGCTCCTGAACCCACTGAGAGTGGTCTTCGCCTACTCAAAAGATGTAGAAGGTATTGTCATTTTTATGTATATTTTTGTTCTCTGTAAACGAGTTTTAAGTATATTTATGTATTTTAATTTGGTATTGTATGCTCCAATTTGGTACCCATGTGTCTTACTAATTTTATAATAAGTAATTTAGGATTAATGTTAGCATAATAATGACTAGTTTGACTTGTTGCTTAGAGCAAGCGTGTCATGTGACACATCTTTCTTAATTGTATATTTTAGTGTAGATTTTTTTTGTTATTTGTTAAATTTGAATATGTTATTTTTCAACCATGAGTCCGTGTTAATTATTTTAGTATTAGATATTTTTATTTCAGGAAGTACGGATCTCTTAAGAATTGTTAATGCTTAAATTTTATATTTAAAATTCATTTCATTTGCGTAGTCTAAAAGCTACTTCTATTTTAAAAACAATTACAACGCAGTTTGGGTAGCTTTTTAAGTACATGTCTCCCGCCCCCTTTCGGGATAATTGTAAATATATATTATCTCAGAGGTTAGCCAGGACCAAATTTCACGATCACAGTATGTTATATTATTAATTATGTTTTTTGTATGTTAACACTATGAGTACTACAGGTTGAGTAATTAGGAATTAGCTAGCCTATTTTACTCTGGGGTTATTGGGTAATTGGATGTTGAACCTCCCCCTCTCCTCCAAGGTTATTTCTCACGTTATTTTGTGTGCACAGTTATTTTCTCGTTATTAATTCCCCCCAATATTCTCCCATCATGGTATGTTTGGGTAGTTTCTCGGTAGTAACGTTATAGGAGCCCGGATCTGCCCAACAATTATGATATAGGTTTAAGCTGAATTTTTGAAAAACATGATCTATCTTGACTAAAAATGCGAAGTGATCGTAAATGTAAATCCAAAAGCGTTGCAAACAAATAATCTAAGGTGGTCGTTTCCTGTAAAAGTCCATCAGTCAATAATTCAGAAAACGAAAAATCTTTGGATGGAAAAATTATTTGATTATATGAAACAGAAGGCTAAGATGTAAAAATAGTGATGGTCCCCCGTACTCAGCAGCTTTTGAAGTTTTACCAGTAGCAAGAGCAGAGGCGAAGTGTCCTCAATCTGCGTAAGTTAATACGCCAAGAAAACACATGTGTTAAACCAATACGCCAATCACAAATTATCGGTTATCCTGCGAGTCATATAAAATTTGTACGAGATAATCGCCAAGGAGGAGATCACATTTGGCTATCAATTAACAAGTACATAAAATGGCAAACCTATCATTGCTAACAGAAGTATAACGGCGAAGATAGTTAATGGCAAATATAATATTTGCATTAGTGATAATTAATACAAATGCAAGCAGATGTAAAATAACAATTTAAGGGTTTTTAAATGTTTATACGAGGCGCCAGCTGTGATTAAATTAGCTGTCTGAATTTTGGATTACGTAAACATATTTGTAAGAAGCGGCGTTTATCTAGTAAAATAGCAATAAAGAATATTTATTGGGGGATAACGATTGCGCCAAAATTAGAAATTAAAAGAAATCATTTTCGAATGCTAGCGTTAAACAGCAGAAAGGCAAATAAATTTAGAAAACGTATTAATTTTGAATACAAATATAACACAAATATTATATGACCTCGCCATAACATGAGTTTAATAAAATTACGAGTTTAATAAAATGAGCTTAATAAAATTTATCTGTTTAATAAAATTACGATGTCTATTCCTGCAACTGTTCAGTATTCTTTTACTAATGGATTAATTCTATATTTCTTCTAATTTAATATCTCTAATATCTTTGATTTAAAAAAATTATAAAAAAATTAAGGATACCCTTAAAGCAAAAATTAAGTTTAACAGTCTAAAAATAAAATATACCATCTTGCTATGATTTGTTTTCCATAAAAGTGAGGGGTGTTTCTTAAGTTACAGATTTCATAGATTTTTACAGATTTCGGGGAAAATATTCAAAATATTCCAGCACGTTTCGAAGCAAATACCGATATTCTGTCTGAGTGGCACATTACAAATTTAGTTTTGAAAACGCAAGAATGTCCATTTGGCACACTGTATATACGCTCATACAAACACCAGACATCAATAATCATGCTTTCTGCATGCTGCATAGGAATGGCATGCTGCAAGAGTGCAATAGACTAAAAATTCTAAGAAAGAAGGAGGTTCCATAATTTATTTTGTTTTTTTATTTATTTTTATGAAAAAACATTATACAAGTGAAATGCGTTTAACATGAAACTGAAGTAACCGAAAAAAAATTCGTGTTAAAAGAATTTCGCGTTAAAAGATTCGTAAAAAAAAAAAAAAAAAAAAAAAAAAAAAAAAAAGAACAAAACTCAAATATTTTCGACGTCGTCAAATTTTATGTCGTTTTCCTGTAAAATTACCAGTAAGCTGCATCCATTAGGATAGAAAACAGGTAATATATATATATTTTTTTTGGGGGGGGGGGAGGGCTGGGGAAATCGTATGTATTTTCATTTTGAAGTGTCTTTTTTAGCATTCTGATATCTAGCTTGTTTGAACCAAATAAGCAAAGCTGTCTCTAAATCTTCGTGCTTAGCAGTTCTCATGCGTTTTTCTCTGGCTTAAATATACTGCGCTCAAACATTAACGTAATGGAATTCCTGTTTTTAGGTGCGTTCGTAATTATATAAATACGTAGCACCTATAGTCGTCGTTCAGTCCGTCTGTCTGTCCGTCTGTCCGTCCGTCCGCATATAACAGAGCAAAAACTACCCGACCGAATGATCTGAAATTTTTAATATATAATTGCTGCAAAATTTTGTCGAGCCATTTGCAATTTTATGAAAATCGGATGTATAGTTTAATTACAGGGACAGTCAAAAGTTTTTCTTTACATTACGGCCAAAGGGAAAAATTATTGCAAGTGAATTTTAATGATGTTACAGACTTCCGAATGGTCTGAAATTTTTAATATATAATTGCTGCAAAATTTTGTCGGGCCATTTCCAATTTTATGAAAATCGGATGTATAGTTTAATTACAGGGACACCCAAAAGTTTTCCGTTACATTACGGCCAATGGGAAAAAATTATAGCAAATGCATTTTAATGATTTTACAGCCTTCCGAATGGTCTGAAATTTTTAATATATAATTGCTGCAAAATTTTGTTGAGCCGTTTCCAATTTTATGAAAATCGGATGTATAGTTTAATTACAGGGACACCCAAAAGTTTTCCGTTACATTATGGCCAATGGGAAAAAATTATTGCAAATGCATTTTAATGATTTTACAGCCTTCCGAATGGTCTGAAATTTTAAATATATAATTGCTGCAAAATTTTGTCGAGCCATTTCAAATTTTATGAAAATCGAATGTATAGTTTAATTACAGGGACAGTCAAAAGTTTTCCGTTACATTACGGGGAATGGGGAAAAAATTATTGTAAGTGCATTTTAATGATGTTACAGACTATGCACTTATTAGGTGCGTTCGTAATTATATAAATACGTAGCACCTATAGTCGTCGTTCAGTCCGTCTGTCCGTCCGTCTGTCTGTCCGTCCGTCCGCATATAACAGAGCAAAAACTACCCGACCGAATGATCTGAAATTTTTAATATATAATTGCTGCAAAATTTTGTCAAGCCATTTCCAATCTTATGAAAATCGGATGTGTAGTTTAATTACAGGGGCAGTCAAAAGATTTTCTTTACATTACGGCCAATGGGAAAAATTATTGCAAGTGAATTTTAATGATGTTACAGACTTCCGAATGGTCTGAAATTTTTAATATATAATTGCTGCAAAGTTTTGTCGAGCCATTTCCAATTTTATGAAAATCGGATGTATAGTTTAATTACAGGGACACCCAAAATTTTCCCGTTACATTACGGCCAACGGGAAAAAATTATAGCAAATGCATTTTAATGATTTCACAGCCTTCCGAATGGTCTGAAATTTTAAATATATAATTGCTGCAAAATTTTGTCGAGCCATTTCAAATTTTATGAAAATCGAATGTATAGTTTAATTACAGGGACAGTCAAAAGTTTTCCGTTACATTACGGGGAATGGGGAAAAAATTATTGTAAGTGCATTTTAATGATGTTACAGACTATGCACTTATGAAGCGCAAAAAAATATACATTCAGTACAATGTGGGGTGCAAAAAATAATTATAAAACTAGTTATAGTACGAACGCACCTCATTTGCCACGTTTGACGAGCAATTTCCAACTTGTTTATTATTGTTGATGAAGTAGAATTGGCAATGCCAAACTCATTGCAGATTTCTGTTTTCGTCCTTCTTTTTCATCAACTGCATTAAGCAGCTTCATCTTCATCTGAAGCGAAATAGCAGCTTGTTTTCGCACTGATTTCTCAGCCATTGTGCTCATAAGACTAAGCTAATTTACAAAAACCACGAAATTCACTGATTTTCATCCAAAATTCAGTATTTTTAACACAAAATTCAACAATTTGACCTCAAACTAACTAGATCGAAAGAGAATCTTTTTCGTGTTAAACGATTTGTGTTTCGTGTTTGAAGAAAAAATGCATTAAATTGCAAAGTATACTGTCCGGACCGCTATATCATTTCGTGTTAACCAATAAATACGGATAACTCCAGTTATTGCAGACCTCCAAGTGAGGACTGTTTTTGTCCGCATTTAATCATGTAAGCATTTGAATCGTGTAAAATAATCCATAAATAGCATGCAATGAAATTGTTGTTGCATAATTCAACGTTAAGGTCTCTTTAAAATATCTAAAAATCGATTTTTTTTAAATAGCTTATAATTAATTATGATTTTTTAGGAACATTTAAAAACAAACTCCATTCAAAAATTCGCATTACAAGAGAAGTTATGTCGAAAGCATTTTGAGCTTTTTCTATATCATAAAGGGGTGATTTCATCTTTAATGTCAATTTTCTCAAAACGGCAATTTTGATCCTTGCGCCCACGATTTCTGAAAAATGGTTGCCTGAAATTTCACGAATTTTTTCCTGAATTCATGGAACGTACAGAGACACAAAATGACCTATTTCTCAAGTAAGAAGTTTAGAATTCACGACTACTTTTTTATTAAAAAAAAAAAAAAAAAACTCGATATTTCGAATTTCTGTAAAAAAAAAAAAAAAAAAAAAAAAAAAAAAAAAATCCGTATCTACAAGTTTTATTTTTTTCATTGTAGATCATTTTGGAAATACAATTTATCTGTACTGATTAAAAAAAAATCTTCATTTGTTTTAGACTTTCAAATGGGAAAAATCATGCACGCAATGCATGCAAGAATAATGCTTTCGTAAAAAGTTTATCATCCTCAAAAAAAAATTTTAAAACTTTATATATGAGCATACTTTTTTTGAGAACATTAATTGATAACGGAAATCTTTCATAATATGTGTTTAAAATTTTATAATTCAAAGTAAATTAGTTGTAGAGTGGCTGCAATTCACACAGAGATCACTTTTTCATGTATTTTGTTAGTTCAAATGGCACCTGATCCCTTAATGAAAGTAATCTCTAACTTTGCTTTGTGTTACTAGAGCAAATAATCTTTACCACACCCTTTTCCAATTTTACAATACATTCGAAAATGTGGTCTGTTGTATCGCATATTTATCGGTAATATCGGAGAACTGCTATTGGTAGTTTTTGAACCTCTCGTATTTTTTGTAGTATAAGTTTTCGTTCTCTTCATTATTGTCACTGACATTTCTTAATCTCTCTATAAATGAGTTACATCAAAGTTGCTTTTGAAAAAATAATGTACATAGATTTGTAACCAACAAAATTCGCATTATCTGATGAGTAATACGCTTTAATTGATTCCTTTAATATTAATTATAAATAGTAGGAAACGATAGGGAAAACAAAATTGTCTTCATTGACACTTTGGCTACAGGGTCTAGAATCAGGGCCGAAACTAGCCTTTTTGGCGCCCGGGGCAAACATGGATTTTGGCGCCCCCTCTCCACCACAAAGTAAATTAACAAAAAGAATTTTACTATCTAATAGACAACTTATTTTTTTTTTAATTTAAAAAGTATAAAACTGAACTACGTAATCAGGTTTGTCAAACATTGATTCATTAAAACCTTGAAAAAGGAATCAAAAGGAACTAAATTGCCTTTTAATCATTTGAAACTTTTTTTGTATAGTCTAAATGAGGTCGATATCTAAAAAAAAAAGGTTTTACTAAGAATTTTACTTTGTGCATTCCCCCTCCCATTTGTTTTATTGTCGCGAGCAGTTATCGTCCATTGCAAGACAAAAAAGAAAAAAAAAAGGAAGCTGATGCTCAGCGGAAAACAGGAAAACAAACAAACAGCTTTCATGGAATTTTTTCAGTCAGACTGAGGGGTCGCTTCGCGCTGGATAGTTACCAATAGTGGACAGTGTCCCACAATAGAGACTGACCTTGAAAAACGGTCTCCTACACAGGAAGTGATTTAAAAGATAGTAGGCAAAAGCATAGACATGATACTTTTGGAATGGGAGAATGAAAAAAGCCTAAGAGAACAGTTCTTTTTTTTATTATTCATTTGCAGTTTTGTACTGTAGATGAATCTTTTTATCTAGTATTTGTAAAGTTTAATACATTTGATACAGTTTTCCTTTTAAATTTTCCGGCTCCGATACATTTTTATACAAATTTCGTATATATATACATTCTTGTATCAAACGTCAAACAAAATCTTCATTTTGGCGCCCCCTTCACCTTCTGTTAAAGCGGCGCCCGGGGCACGTGCCCCCTCTGCCCCCCTAGTTTCGGCCCTGTCTAGAATATATGCAGGGGTCGCATTATATAAGGAAAATTTTATTGTTCCTACCAGAACCCTTAACGAGTTACCTTCACGATGATTCTATTTAACATATTATAAAGAAAGGTACGATGAAGATATTATTTTCAAAATAGTGGTAGGAACAATAAAAGTTTTCCTATAGAATGTGACCCCTGTATATGGTGTCGAAATCGTCTATTCCAGTAATACTTAAAAAAGTGCTAAAATATTGGATCCCTTAAATGCTAAACGATGCTGAAATCCGAAGAGTCGATTGCAGTGACATTTTCAGGATACTTTCTAAAATTGCAAAAGGATTTGGTTTAGACACTGTAATAATACGATTTTTACATAGAAATTTGAAAATATACCGTAGATGTCGTTGCGATCAACCCTTTGGATTTAAGCAGCGTTGCACATTTAAGGGATACAAATTTTTAGCGCAGTTTGGATAGCGCTACACTATTTATTTTAGGCGCTGTACTTTGGCTGCCAGGTTCGATTGGATATCAAGTTATAGTGGTTCGATAGCCACTACGATTATTTAAAAAAATCTTTTAAATAAAGTTAGTTGCATTAAGTTTTAAATTTTAAACATACAGTCTAATTATCTATAACTGGGCTGTCATATTCATTTTTGACAAAATAGTTAAATTAAAGTGTTGTGCCACCAATCCTCGTCAAGTATTTAATACATTGTTGTATATTGACTGATTATTTGTATCTATTATATACTATGTCCAGACTGAGCAAACGCATGCGTAAAAACAACCTAAAATAAAGAGAAAAAACCCTCCAAGTATGCAGAAGGAATGAGAATTATCTCATACTATTCTATACGCTGTCTTTATATTCAATAACATTTGAAAAGCAGTAAAATAGCCAAATTATTTTGCTTGCACATGTAACAATAACACGTAAAGTTTTATTTGTAAGTAAAGAATTTTTTTTTACAAAGAATTTGTAAATTTAAAAATCAAACACGGAATTTCACGAGTTTACTTACATACGAATCATACAACAACGTTTTTCCATGAGATGAAAATAATAGCGACCACTGTATCATTAGTGAAAAATCTTTCTCTTAAAAAAATCTATCATAATCCTCATTCAGTTAAAACTTCATAAATATGAATTTTATTTGTAATCTCCCATAATGCGAATAGCCTATCATATATATTATTTCTCTGGTCAACATATTTTTTTCTTAACTTAAATGTAGCGTACAATGATGAATAGGTGTCACTGGACAAGATTTGAATTGTCTATCATATATGGGGCATTCTCACAATCGTTTGACTTTCAGGAATAAGAATCTGGTGAAATTAAACTTTCTAAAATAACATTTTAATCTGATAGACGAATGTCTTAATGATTCAAAATAAAGAAAAAATCGTCAGAAGCGAAATTTATTATTTAACTGAGGTTAAACTTGAGTTAAACTTGAGAGTTTAATTTTCTTTACCATTTTACCACTATAACTTTCCATTTTCTTCTACATTTTTACTTATAATTAATTTGAATAGTACCCACAGGACATTCAAATAAGAAATAATAACTATGTGGTATTTTTAGTACAAAATTTTGGTATAACATCGTCTTAAAGGGGTTTTAAAGAAGGAACGGTAAGGGGGGAAAGGGGGAGGTATAGGAAAAAAGGGACGATAAGGGGACAAATGTGACTTTAAGGATAGGACGGTAATGAAAATGACCACCTATTTTTAGGCAAATCAAGACAAAGTGATAGTCACAATGTTCATTGATTTTTAGAAACAGTTATTTACGTTGGATTAAATTAATTAATTAATTAATTAATTTACCTCGAAAAGTGCAGGAATAATTAGACTTCAAATAAAGCCACGATGCTTGAAATTGATATTTAAATGCTGATTTAAATTCTGCAGTAAATAACCTGTCAAAATATTTTATACATTCTTTCTCTAGCATACTTCTGCATGAGAAAAACCTTGAAAAAAATTCTGTGGCTGCATCAGAAGTGATTTTCTGTATAATTCTAGAAGAGGGACAGTAAGAACTCTAAAACCCAGGGACAGAGTTAAAAAAATAATAACAACCGTAAAAATGTGACCAAGTTAATTGTTTTCTACATATTTATATAAAACAATAGTTCCAGTTTCGGAAAAAAATACATCGAATTACTTTTATTGAAACAATTTTATACAGACAGCTCGAAACTTAAAAAACAGCATCAGTGACGGTATAGGAATTACGTGTTATATTTTGACCCCCCCCCCCCCCCTCCAACAGCGTCCAAAACTCATTTATCTCGTTAATATTGTTATTCAGTAATGCAATGGGATGTTCCCCAGTATATGAAATTAAAAAAAAAAAACCACAAGAATATGTACTAAAATAAAAATTATTATTCAGGGACTTAAAAGTCAAAAGGTTGTGAGAATGCACCATATATTATTTCTCTTGTCAACATACCTTTCTATCAACTAAAATGTAGCGTACAACGATGAATGAGGTACCATTGGATAGGATTTTTTGCCAGTAGGCATTGCGTTGAATTTTTATTATACTTTTAGGTTAAGTATCATCACACAAATATTTCACATGTAAACCTCCCCTTTCCAATGCACATATAAAACACACAACGATGAACAGATTGTAACACGAAAGGTTTTTGAACAAGCGTTAGACATAGTACACTGATATTTCGTTAAAATAATTCATTTGATTAAAATAAATCGAAATTAATTATATATTAATAAAAATGTATCAAAAAATAAACACAAGAATTTCAGAGCGAGAGCTTCGTAAGGTTCTACTGGTATATATTTGATAACAATTCTTTTTGACTAATTGAAAATACTCTAATAATGCCAAATAATTGAGACTTCACATTTCCCCCCTTTTTAATGTGAAAGTGTTCTTCAATATAAATAAGAAAAAAAATCAACCGGCTTGAATTAAGATATTTAGTTTTTCAATTGAAATTTTTATTGATCAAAGATAATGTGTAATAAATTTGATCTTTTGCACTTTCACAAAACCGAAAATAGTTAAATTCGTTGTTTCTTGAGCGTTTTTGTGTGCTGATTCCGAATCTAGTTTTAGATTTACTACAGCAGGTCTTATTTGTGAGATATTAGAATATTTCGATTTATGCAAATTTTGTAAATTTCGTAGAATTATATGCAAATTTCAGGCATAAAACATTATCAAACTGTTTTTTTTTTTTTTTTTTTTTTTTTTTTTTTTTTTTTTTTTTTTTTTTTACTTTTATTTATTTTTACAAGAAGAAAGTATTGGATTCGTGAAAATTTTCGACTTCCGGTTTTGACAAATTTACACGTTTTAGGGGTCAGAGATCCCGAAAAACATGCTTTTACAAAATGTCTGTCTGTGAGTCTGTCTGTCTGTATGTGACACAAACACTATCTGAAGAACTAATACATGGAATTTAACAAAAATTTATATTCAGGTAATGCTTAATATAAATTGGTGCTGGTTAGTTTTTGGTGTAAATCGCCCAACAGGTGGCGCTGCTATGCTGCATTTTTCGCGATTTCTGCAATAGCTCTATTTCAAGAACTAATTCTCGTATTTTTATCAAACTTCAGATTCAATTTGTCATTGATATGAATTGGTGCTGATAACGTTTTGATGTAAATCGTTCAAAAGAAAGCTATTGCAGAAAGCTATTACATTTTGCAGAATTTACACGATTTTCGCAATAGCTATATCTCAAGAACCAATTCACGGATTTCCATCAACTTCAGATTCCGTTAGTCCTTGATATGAATTAGTGCTGATTACGTGTTGGTGTAAATCGGCCAACACACGGTTGGTGTAAATCGGCTGCTGTGTACATTTTTCACGATTCCTGCAATAGCTCTATCACAAGATTAATGCACGAATTTTGATCTAACTTCAGATTTAGTTAGACATTGACACAAATTGTTGCTGATTAAGTTTTGTTGTTAATCGCCCAATAGGTGGCGCTGCTGTGCTGGAATTTTCACGATTTTTGCAATAGCTCTATCCCAAATACTAACGCACGGATTTTCTCAAAACTTCAGATAAAGTCAGGCGTTGACATAAGTTGTTGCTGATTAGGTTTTGGTATAAATCACCCAATAGGTGGCGCTGCTAGGCTGAATTTTGCTGGATTTGCATGATTTCAGTGATAGTCATATCTCAAGAACTTATTCACGGAATTTCATATCATTAGAATCCTCATGAGGGGCATATATTCCCATTTAATTTTTGATAGTGTGATAGCGAATTTTGAAGTATTAACATTTATGAGATAGAAGAAAATTTTAGGATTGGTACATCCGACTAGTTGTTTTATGTCATGATTTCTGTTTAGTTTACTTTACAAAAATGTTGTTTCTGAGATTATATTGACATGTGACCTTGAAATAGTGTGCCTAATTTTCACATTTTCCCAATAATGTTACTTGATGTCCAAATATTTCTGCCACACGAGTACGCTAATACGTTTTTAAACTAGTTTTTTGCACTGATTTGAAATCTGATATCTGTTTTTTGTTCTATCCCATCCAGTTTTTGAAAAAAGTGAAATTTTATTTTTTGGTCACAAAAGCCAGAAATCGCTTTTTATGCTACTGTGTGATGTAATTCAACTGGGAAGGGTAAATTCTACGATTTTATTTTATTATATAAATTTTTCTTTATGTCCCTGATAGGAATCTGACACTGTTTTCCCCTGCAAACAAATAAATAGAATGCTAAATTCAATTTTAAAAAGAAAAAACTTAAAATTACACTATGTGCAAGTTACTTAAAAGATGAAAAAATAAAATAGCACCATTCTTTTTTTTAAGTACATCAGTTTTCAACTGCAAACTTGCTCCGTTCAACTTTTACATAAGACGAGCATTTAGTATTTTTGCTCTATTAATCATCTTGAAAATGAATTAAATACCATTAGAAACATTGCAGTTGAGAACGGTTTTCTAAAACGTATTATTGATAAACTAATCAACTCACAGAAAAACCAGATGAAGATACAAAAAACTCCCCTGAATAATAGCAGATATTGCAAAATGAAGTACATTCCAGGACTTTTCGAAAAATTTAGACATGCACTTTTTTGCTTTGGCGTAAACTTAATCGCCACTCCTCCTATAAAAAAGATCTAGTTAGTGCCAAAATAGACCCGATCCCGAAAGATGAAATTTCTGGAGTATATGTAATTCCACTGAAAAAAGAAAATATTTATCTCGAATACATAGGAATAACTTCTCGTAAACTTAAAAATAGTATTAAAGAAAATTTGAGAGATTTGAAGTATAAGCGGCCACAACAGCACTGCCAAGACTTACCAGAAGCAGAATATACAAGTTAATTTCGAAGATACTAAAATTATATGCCCTTAAAAAATATTATGATTTATTTATCCATGAATCAATAGAAATTATTACTAAAGAAAATACTCATTATAATGATGTTTTATCCTACAACATGCCCAGAATTTGGCTCAGTTTGCTTAAAGAGTCATAAAACACTTAATATTCCACTTCCCTCTATATCCATATTTTTATTTTCCCAATGTTTTCTGAATCTAAAAATTGACTTTCACTTTCACTTCTTTCGAGACCAACTACGTGAAATTTGAAACTAAGACGCTTGTATTTTTGTATTCTCTGGCGAAGGCTATGTATATAGTTGAAAGTACTAACGATATTAAAGTAATTTAACACCTTTTTTAAATATGTTTTCACCTTTTAAGTGATTTGCACGTAGTGTAATTTCAATTTTAACTGTTCATCCTGTTAACAATGAGCTATACACCCCTAAAAAGCATCGTAAATCAAACTTATGTCAATACTGTACAAAAGTCGAAATTAACTTTACTCAAAAACTAGACGTGACATATGGAAACAAATTGCAGAATTTAAATCAGCATAAAAATCTAGTCTAGAAAAGTATTAGTCAATTCTGTGTCAACAACTTTAAAGTTGACAGTAATGTAAACATTACACTATTGAAAAATATGCAAATTAGGCTTAAAAACTGACAGATAAATGTTAAGAATATGCAGATCGTGAAATTTATCCGAAAAATTTAGCCCAGCACACTGTTAAAAATATCCCTGTAAAATTGCGGTCAAAGGCCGGCGGCAGAGATTCTAGTCATACCCCATAAAAAAAAAATCCATGTCCATCATATTTTGCAGCCCGTAATTATACGGGGCAAAGATATGCACTTTAAAGTATAATACTTTACTTACTGTTCCGTAGCACGTAGCACGTTAGATAATCATCACAGAATCGTTTCTTTGGCGGGTTAAAAAATATGTTACGGTCGCCGTTAAGTGACATTATATTTCGAAACATGACTAAAATGAATTGTTACACCCTAACAGAGGAAAATGTATGGGGTCGTACCGTATTTTTTCTAACAGGTGGGCTAGAATTGTAAGAATAAGTGGATTACCTTAATTTTCTAAGTATCTAAGGTGTGAGACCGCTTTTATTTGAAAGTGTAGTCATTATCTAGAAAAGATAATTCAATCTTACATTTATTGCATCAAAATTTCCATAAAATAGCACAAAAGCATAAATTTGCATAAACTTAAATATGCAAATTTCTCAAAAACTGGACTAGAGAAAAACGGAAAGCGTATTCGGAATCAGCGCAAAAAACTGATCTAAAATCAATTAATTTCAGTTCTGTGAAAGAGCCATTGTTGTCCAGCGTAATTATTCATTGCGTCATTTCTTTTAAACAGGCTTCATTTAACCCCTTCGAGTGCGGTTGTTCATTTTTGGATCACCTAATTTTAATCCCTAAATGCCACATTGACACCAGAATATTGGGATGGAAATTTTTCATTTATTAAGTATGTGAACAAAAGCTTTTGCTTATTTTGAAATACATTTTTTTTCTAAATTCTGGTGTCAGTCACTCATTTCAGAATTTTGTGAATAGAAGTATAATGCCCCTGAAGGAGTTAAAGAAGTTTAAAATCTCTTAATTCAAAATTAGAGATTTACACGTTCGCAATATTTTTATAACTGCGGGGGAACATTCTAACGCTTTTACGTAACATAATAAATAATCTTTCCTATTAGTTTCACATTTTACCCACCTGTGAGAACTTAGATGCTGTCATTAATTCCTTTAAATCTGTTATAAATTGGTGCTTGGAGCAATAAAAATAAAATATTGTTTTCGTAATACCTTTCTCATATAAGTTGACGCCAAAGTTTCTTTAAAAATATTAAAACTTTATGAGAAAATTAAAATTCTCATGATAAGAAAAATAATGCATTGAATATAAATTTGAAGTCATTCAAGTTATTTTAAAATCTATCATTTCAGATTTAAAGCAATTATTTTATTAACAATAATTTTAGAAAATAACTTTTAAAAATTGATGAGTTTTTTTCACGTTCCCCATACTTACAATGCTTCGCACATTAAATAGCCTATATTTTCGTTTCAGGTTTAGGTAAAATTGGGTAAATTCTACTATGTTTTTCGATTATTTAAATAGTTTTTTATGGCCGTGGTAGGAATCTGACACTGTTCACTCTTTTGACAATGTGATACACACCCCTAAAAAGCATCTTATATCAAACTTGTGTCAAGTATAAATTCGTTTTACTCAAAAACTAGACGTAACATAAGAAAACAGATTAAAGATTTGAAATCCGCATGAAAATCTAGTCTAGAAAAACATTACTTCAATTCTGTGGCAACAACTTTAAAGTTGATGGGAATGTAAACATTACACCATTGAAAAATATGCAAATTAGGCTGAAAAATTCACAGATAAATGTTAAGAATATGCAAATCGTGACATTTATCTGAAAAAATTAAGCCCAGTATACATTATCTAGAAAAAGTAATTCAATCTTACATTTATTGCATCAAAAGTTCCATAAAATAGCACAAGAAAGCTTACATTTGCATAAACTTAAATATGCAAATTTCTCAAAAACTGGACAACCTAGAGAAAAAGGGAAAGCATATTCGGAACCAGCGCAAAAAACTGATGAAAAATCAATTAATTCCAGCTCTGTGAAAGAATCATTGTTGTCCAGCGTAATTATTCATTGCGTCATATCTTTTAAACGGGCTTTATTTAATCCCTTCGAGGGCGGTGGTTCATTTATGGATCACCTAATTTTAATCCCTAAATGCCATATTGACACCAGAATATTGGGATGGAAATTTTTCATTTATTAAGTATGTGAACAAAAGCTTTTGCTTATTAGGTAGCTTTCTTTACAAAAAAGCTACCTATTGCAGCCGTTCGGAGGAAAGCGATTTCAAAAAATTTTGGTATATTTTCATCGATCATGACCCCCAGACCCCGAAACCACCCTCCGTTCAAAATTGATATATATATATATATATATATATATATATATATATATATATATATATATATATATATATATATATATATCTGACCTATGTCACACTGTAACTCCCGTAATTATGAACCGATTTCGATGTAATTCGGTGTGTACATAGTACATACCAATGTCTCGACCGAGTTCGTTGGCCAGCTTCATCCGCCGTTTTGTTTCAAAATGGCGGCCATTTAAAATTTTTAAAAAAATTTTAAACTCGAAATGTGGTACCAAAAAATTAAAAATGGAAAAATATTTTTTTCTTATGTATTTGACCTTTATACAAAGATTCCGGAGCAGTTTTTGTTTCGTCTATATCTTAAAAAATGGCTGAGTTATAGCATTTTGAATTTCTAGCGTGGCTGACATTTTGAAACGTCCTGAATTTTGTCACGCGATAAAAGGCGTATTTATGAACCTATTTGGATGTAATTCGGTGTGTACATAGTACATACCAATCTATCGACCGAGTTCGTTGGCCAGCTTCATCCGCCATTTTGTTTCAAAATGGCGGCCATTTAAAATTTTTTTAAAAATTTAAAATTTGAAATGTGGTACCAAAATATTGAAAATGGAAAAATATTTTTTTCTTATGTATTTGATCTTTATACAAAGATTTCGGAGCAGTTTTTGTTTCGTCTATATCTTAAAAAATGGCTGAGTTATAGCATTTTGAATTTCTAGTATGGCTGACATTTTGAAACGTCCTGAATTTTGTCTCGCGATAAAAGACGTATTTATGAACCGATTTGGATGTAACTTCGTTTATACATAGTACATACCAATGTCTCGACCGGGTTCGTTGGCCAGCTTCACCCGCCATCTTGTTTAAAAATGGCGGCCATTTAAATTTTTAAGAAAAATTTAAATTTGAAATGTGGTACCAAAAATTGAAAATTGAAAAAATATTTTCTTCTTATGTGTTTGACCTTGATAAAAAGATTCGGGAGCAGTTTTTGTTTCGTCTATATCTTAAGAAATGGCTGAGTTATAGCATTTTGAATTTCTAGCGTGGCTGACATTTTGAAACGTCCTGATTTTTCTCACGTAATAACAGGCGTATTTATGAACCTACTTGGATGTACCTTGGTGTGTACGTAGTACATACAAATATCTCGACCGAGTTCGTTGGCCAGCTTCATCCGCCATCTTGTTTTAAAACGGCGGCCATTTAAAAAAATTAAAAAATAAAAAAATTTAAATGAGATACCAAAAAATTGGAAAATGAAAAAGATTTTTTTTGTATGTGTTTGACCTTAAAACAAAGATTCCGGAACAGTTTTTCTTTCGTCTATATCTAAAAAAAAATGGCTGAGTAATAGCATTTTGAATTTCTCTTGTGGCTGACATATTAAAACGACCTGATTTTTGTCACGCGATAACAGGCGTATTTATGAACCTATTGGGATGTAACTTGGTCTGTACATAGTACATACCAATGTCTCGACCGAGTTCGTTGGCCAGCTTCATTCGCCATCTTGTTTCAAAAGGGTTGCCATTTAAAAAAAAATTAAATTTAAAATTCAAAATGAGGTATTAAAAAATTGGAAAATGAAAAAGATTTTTTTTATGTGTTTGGCCTTGATACAAAGAAACTGGAGCAGTTTTTGTTTCTGAAAATTTGTTCTTTTGTTTATATCTTAAAAAATTGTTGAATTATAGCACTTTGAATTTCTAGCATGGCTAACACTTTGAAACGATCTTGTATTTGCTACGCGATAACGCACGTATTTGCCTATTTCGATGGAAGAAGGCATGTGGATAGTATACATCAATATCTCAACCAAGTTCGTTGGCCAGCTTCATCAGCCATCTTGTTTCAAAATGGCGGCCATTATATTAAAAAAAAATTATATTTAAAGTGAGGTGCAAAAAAATTAGAAATTGAAAAAGGTTTCTTTGTTAAGTATTTGACCTTGATATAAGGATACAGGAGCATTTTTTGCCTTATCTTAAAAAAATGGCTCAGATATAGCAGTTTCAATTTCTAATGTGGGTGACATTTTGAAAAATCTGTTTTTTTTGCCTGTGACAGCACTCGTATATATCAACCGATTCCGATGTGAGTGAGCATGTGCACAGCAATTACTAAGGTCTCGACCAAGTTCACTGGTTTACCTCATCCACCATGTTGTCTTAAAATGGCAGGCACTTTAAGAAATCGCCGAATTTGGCAACCAAATATAAGTTACATTAAATAAAAGCATCTTGGATAAAGCTGACTAATTTCTCGAAATTCTCATTCATAATGATTTAGTATTGATAAAAATTAGTACTGAATCTCCTATATTCGGTTTCCACTAAATTGAGCTTCGTGTGTTTGCATAATGTAAGTTGGCTTTTTTAAAATAAGGAATATGAAAGCTACCTCATCCTCCCGGCACTGGCCGGAAGGACTTTTTTGAAATACATTTCTTTTTCTAAATTCTGTTGTCAGTCACTCATTTCAGCATTTTGCAAATAGAAGTACAATGCCCCTGAAGGGGTTAAAGAAGTTTAAAATCTCTGAATTCAAAATAAGAGATTTACATTTGACAATATTTTTATTTCTACGGGGGAACGTTCTAAAGCTTTTACGTAATACAATAAATAATCCTTCCTATTAGTTTCACATTTTATCCGCCTGTGAGAACTTAGATTCTATCGTTAATTCCTTTAAATCTATGCTAATAATATAAAGGGGGATTTTGGAATCACTGCGGGTCAAGCTCATCTATACTAATATTATAAAGAAGTGAAAATTGTTTATTTGTAGGAGGTAAGGTCTGGAACTACCGAACCGATTCCAAAAATAATGGTATCAAAATGATGGTGTTAGTCCAACTTAGAACATAGGCTATATCTTATGTCCGTGCCACTGGCGAAAAGGGGTTGCAGAAGCAAAAAACGTTCAAAAAATTCGATTTTTTTGTTACTGAAGAGCTTAGAAACATGAAATTTGGACTGGTAGTTACTTATAAGATACTAATGATCTCTAACGACATTTCTAAAAAAAATCGAAATTAAAAAGGGTTGAAAATGCGCGAAAAGCGTTCTAAAAAACGTTCTAAATGCCGATTTTTACGAGATTTCAGGAAGTACTAAGCAGATTTAAAAAATAATGGTGTCCAAATGATGGTGACAACCCTTACTCCAACATAGGTTACATTTATGTCGATGCCACTACCCCTAAGGGGTTGGCAGGAGCAAAAAAACGTTCAAAATTGCGATTTTTGTGTTACTAAAGGGCCCAGATACATGAAATTTGGCATGGTAGTTACTTATTAGATATAAATGATCTCTGAGAACATTTCTTAAAAAAAATCGAAATTTAAAAGGGGTGAAAATGAGCAACAGACGTTTTAAAAAACGTTGTAAATGGCGATTTTTACGCAATCTCAAGAAGTACCGAACCGATTTCAAAAATAATGGTGTCAAAATGATGGTGAGAACCCTTGCTCCAACATAGGCTACAGTTTATGTCGGTGCCATTAGCCCCAAAGGGGGTGCAGGAGCAAACAAAACGTTAGAAAATGCGATTTTTGTGTTACTGAAGGGCTTAGAAACACGAAATTTGGAATGTTAGTTACTTAAAAGATATAAATGATCTCTAAGAACATTTCCTAAATAATCCGAAATATAAAAGGGGTGAAAATGGACAAAAAACGTTCTATAAAAAGTTCTAAATTGCGATTTCTACGCAATCTCAGAAAATACCCAACCGATTTCAAAAGTAATGGTTGGAAATTGAGGATGACAGCCCTTGCTCCAATATAGGATCTATTTCATGTCGACGTCACTATTACCTTGCGGTTGAATTTTAAAAACGTTCGAAATTGTGATTTTTGCAATACTGAAGGGGCTAGCAACTTGAAATTTGGCGTGGTAATTACTAATGAGTGTTCGAAATTTATTTATCGTCTGCCAACGCTCAGTTCGAGCATTTTTGTGTAAGTTTAATTTCTAAAAAATGGCAACGTTCTTTTTTTGACATGTAATTTATTCTATTCTAAGAGTGTGAAACCAAGAGGGTTTATAATTAAACGTGTGATACAGTTCACTTTGTTATTTATTAAGTGTTGTGAGTTATTGACGAGTTTGTGTTTATTTAATTTCAACCAGCGCGCTACATAATTTTTGGTTACGTCTACCGGAGATTTGATATTTTTGATGTTGTTGAATTGAGTGATAGAACGAACGGTAAGAGGAGTTTCGTTTTCAAGTGTAATCATGTCATCGTTCTGAAGTTATGATGCAATAAGTAAATAAAGAAGATGCGTCATTTAAACATCTATACTATTCGGTGAGTCCTTTTTGTTAATATTATCTCATTATGGCAGAATTTAAAGATATTTTAGTTAGAAAACGAGTATTAAAAGCTACTGTAACTAAACTCGAAAATAATATTATTAGTTCGATAGATGATGCTGATTCTAGTCAGCTTGCTTTATTCGAAAATAAAATCGAAAAATTAAATGAGGAATTACATGAAATTTTTAATGCAATTTTTTCACAATGCAAAGAAGAAGATGTAGATAATTTTGTTGATGAGCAACAATCCGTACAGGATAAACTTGACAATCTTTGGTTAAGTGTTAACCGGAAAAACTCAAAATTTACTTTAAATGAATCGAATCAAAATAATAGCCTTTCTAAATCTCAAATACCAGAAATAAAGCTTCCAAAATTGACGCTTCCTTCGTTTAGTGGTAATTTAGAAGAATGGATATCATTTTATGATTTATTTAAAGCTAGTGTGGATAATAATAAGAGTTTATCAGACTGTCAAAAATTGCAGTATTTGAAATCGGCATGCAAAAACAGCGCACTTAAAATTATTCAGAGTCTTCCAATATCTGATTCAAACTATAAAACAGCTTTAGAATTATTAAAGGAGCGATATTCAAATAAACGTGAGTTAATTAATGCATTAATTAAGAAATTAATTGGAATGCCTTGTATATCGGATAATGCACAGTCTATTTTAGAGAGTGTAGGTGTTATAAACGAATGTGTGCGTTCTTTAAGAGTACTTGAACAAGACGTTAGTGGATTTTCGGAAGTAATGATAGTTTATGTAATTACAGATAAATTAGATAAAAATACGAGATATTGGTGGGAAAGAACATTAAAAAAGGAGGAAGTGGGAACTCTTGATAACTTATTATCTTTCTTGAAGGATCACGCTAGAACCTTTCAAAAGAGCAAATCCTCACTAAGGGAAATAAAGAAAGGTAAAGTAACGACATTGTTGTCTTCTAATAATAGTTGTTGTGTATGCAAGGAATCACATCCGTTGTATAAATGTCCTAAGTTCTTGCAGTTTAGTGCACATAAAAGAATAGAATTGATTAGAAGATACAACTTGTGTTACAATTGTCTTTTAGATAAACACCATGCAATAATCTGTAAGAGTTTAAGTAAATGTAAAGTGTGTCATAAGCCTCACCATACAATTTTACATCTTCCAAGAGACCCGAAATCTTATTCAGATACTGTAAATGAAACGCCGACTGGCCCTCTTTCTCCGAACGCACCAGAATTTCAGCCGAGACCAAATGAGTCATTAAATCAAACTTCTTGTACTAGCATCTTTGAATTTCCAAACAACTCTGTGTCGGGATTACATTCATTTCAAAATAAGCAAACTCTACTTTGTACAGCAATGATTAAGGTTCGTGACTCACTGGGTAATCTTGTAAACTGTCGCGCTTTGCTGGATAGTGGCAGTGAAGTCTCTTTCATAAGTGAAAATTGTATGCGTAAATTATGTTTGCCAAGGCAATCTACTAAAGTACAGATTACATGTTTAGGTTCTTATAATGCTGAATCTAATGAAGAGGTAAATTTAAATTTTACTCCCCATTTTAATTCTGAAGTGAGATTTGCCACTAGAGCATTTGTGATAAAAAGAATCACATCAAATGTGCCGTATAGTTCTATTCCTTCAAATATCGTGAATAATTTCAATGATTTAGTTCTAGCAGACCCAATATTCTCTGAATCAAGACCAGTAGATATCTTGTTAGGTGTTAACGTTTTCTTTACATTGCTTAAAGGGGAAGTTATAAAAAGAGAAGAAACTCTACCCTTCGCCGTATGTTCTAAACTTGGTTGGATAATTACGGGAACTACCTCTTTTTATACAAGTCAACGTACATTTTCTGTTAATAATATTCAATTTCAACTAGATGATTTAGTTCAAAAATTTTGGTCTTTAGATTCCATTCCTGAGCTAGTTCGAATTTCTAAGGAAGAACAAGAATGTGAAGACCATTTTAAGAGCAATTATTTTCGAAATAGTTCTGGAAGATTTGTTGTGAAACTTCCATTTAAAGATTCTCCATCGCAATTAGGTGATACTAAGGAATTAGCCATACACCGATTTCATTCTTTGGAACGTAAGCTTTCAAAACAACAGTCTATTTATAAAAACTATCGAGAGTTTATGAAAGAATATTCGGATTTGGGTCATATGGAACGAATATCCAAATCGGAAAGAGTCCCTACATTTGTTTTTTATTTACCTCATCATGCGGTAATTCGTGAATCAAGTACGACGACAAAATTAAGAGTTGTTTTGATGCCTCTGCTAAATCTACCTCTGGTGTGTCCATGAATGATATTCTAATGGTCGGACCCCGTATACAACAGGAACTTTTTCCAATTCTTTTAAGATTTAGAGTTTTGCCTATTGTTGTACGAGCAGATATAGAGAAGATGTTTAGACAAATCTTGATTAATCCAGAAGATAGAGATTTTTTAAGAATTTTTTGGAGAGAGAATTCCCAGGATCCGTTAGAGGAATATCGTTTAACAACGGTCACTTATGGTACAGCATCTGCCCCGTTTCTGTCTACAAGAGCTCTTCATCAGCTTGCCTTAGATGAGAAAAACGATTTTCCTTTGGCATCTGCAGCTGTGTTGAAAGATTTTTATGTAGATGATTTTCTCTCTGGCGGCCAGAATGAGGAAGAAGTTGTGGAACTAATTAGTCAATTGGCATTATTAATGAAACGAGGAGGCTTTAATTTACGAAAATGGATTTCAAATGTACCTGGAGTACTGAGGAATATTTCTGAAGAATGTAAGGAAAGTACAGAGTCATTGCTCTTGACTAATGATGGCGGGATAAAAATTTTAGGAATTCAATGGAATTTAACGGGTGATTTCTTCTGTTTCACTGCTTTAGACCATGAGAAAAAGGACAGATATTCTAAAAGAGATATTTTGTCAGAAGTTGCAAAGGTGTTTGATCCGCTAGGCTTGCTTTCCCCCTGTGTTGTTTTCATGAAGGTACTGCTGCAAGACTTATGGAAGTTTTCACTTACCTGGGACGAGTCAATTAGTGAAGAATATAGTAAATGGCGGACATCTTTTCGGAATGATTTAAAGGTAATTTCTAAGTTGAAAATTCCTCGATTTGTATTATCTGCAGATAAGATAAACCTTCAAATTCACGCCTTTTGTGATGCGTCTGAAAAAGCATATTGTGCAGCAATATATATGCGTTCAGTTTCTCAGAATGAGACAATCACCGTAAATCTTTTGACATCTAAAACTAAGGTCGCACCCATTAAGACTCAGTCAATCCCAAGGTTGGATCTTTGTTCAGCTCTTCTTTTGACAAATTTGCTAAAGGTTGTTTTGGATCACTTAAGTCTCAAGGAGAGTGAAGTGTTTGCGTGGACTGATTCTAAAGTTGCGTTGGCATGGCTTTCTTCAGAGCCTCATAGATGGCAAACCTTTGTAGCAAACCGTGTTGCTAAAATCCAAGAAACACTGCCTAATATTTCGTGGAATCATGTTCGCGGGCTTGAAAATCCAGCTGACTGCGGAACAAGAGGTATGCTACCATCGGAATTAGTGAATTGTGAGCTATGGTTTCATGGTCCTAAATGGTTAAGAGAGCCATGGGATAAACCGTCTAATGAATCATTTGAAAGCAAGGATGTACAAGAAATTATCCTAAAGGAAGAAAAGAGGAATTGTGTTGTAAATATTTCTAAACTTAATGATGATCATCTGATTTTCAGATATTCTTCTTGGAATAGACTAGTACGAATCGTCGCGTGGTGCTTAAGATTTGTAAACAATGCAAGAAAGTCGTTATCAAATCGAGTAAATGGCTTTCTCTCAGTCTTAGAGCTTTCAAATTCCACAACGAAAATTCTGAAAATAGTTCAAAACGAGTGTTTCCGTGATGAAATATCTGATTTAAGTCATCACAAATACTTAAAATCTTCAAGTAAACTTTTGTCTTTAAACCCATTCCTGGATCATAATTGTATTTTGCGTGTTGGTGGAAGATTGAGACACGCTAATGTCTCAGAAGATCAGAAACATCCAATATTATTGCCTAAGAAACATCATATAACTGCATTAATTATCAAACATTATCATATAACTTATTTACATGCTGGTCCACAGCTTCTTTTAGCTGTTCTTCGAAACAATTTCTGGATTTTAAGTGGTCGAGATGCAGTAAGAAAAATAGTGAGGAGTTGCTTAAAATGTTTTCATGCTTCACCATCTGTTGGCACTCAAATAATGGGGGATCTTCCAGCCATACGTGTTAGGCCAAGTCGTCCATTCTCAAAGACTGGAATTGATTATGAAATTAAATAAACACAAACTCGTCAATAACTCCCAACACTTAATAAATAACAAAGTGAACTGTATCACACGTTTAATTATAAACCCTCTTGGTTTCACACTCTTAGAATAGAATAAATTACATGTCAACAAAAAAAGAACGTTGCCATTTTTTAGAAATTATACTTACACAAAAATGCTCGCACTGAGCGTTGGCAGACGATAAATAAATTTCGAACATACACCCCCGGCCTTGAAATCTTCAAGGGGTACAAATAAAAGAGTATTATATGTTAATGAAAGGGCAAAGGACAGAGTTTATGA
This sequence comes from Maratus speciosus, assembly GCA_963932465.1. NCBI lineage: Eukaryota > Metazoa > Arthropoda > Arachnida > Araneae > Salticidae > Maratus > Maratus speciosus. The sequence goes on from OZ010789.1 coordinate 322,468,680, forward strand.
ACCGCTCGTTTAAAATTTCCGGCAGCATGGTCTTACTATGGCGACTCTCACACGACCGTCATGGCCCGGAAATGTCTGAATAATTCTTCCTAACTTCCACTGAAGAGGGTGAAGAAGTTCATTTTTTTTAGCACTAAGTCACCAACATTTAAATTTGCTGTCGCACGCAACCACTTGGGAGGTTGCTGGAGTTGAGACAAATACTCACCACTCCATCGCTTCCAGAAGTGCTGAAATACTCTCTGGGTTAATTGCCAACGGCGAAGTCTATTAGGGGGAATTTCAGAAACGTCAAGTTCTGGAATAGCCGTCAAGGCAGCACCAGTCAAAAAATGACCTGGTGTCAGGACTTGTAGATCACTTGGATCGTTCGACAGAGGACATAAAGGTCTAGAGTTCAAACAGGCTTCAATTTGTGACAATAATGTAGAGAATTCTTCAATTGTAAATAGTGAATTTCCCATTGTTCTACGTAGATGATATTTCACAGATTATATGTTAGCTTCCCACAGCCCACCAAAATGTGGAGCAGACGGGGGATTAAAGTTCCAGATGATACCTTCATTAGCCACATAATTCTGTAATGTTTGATCCTTACTAATGGAGGATACGGAATTGTATAACTCACGCAGTTCCCTACTTGCACCCTTGAAATTTCCTGCGCAATCACTAACCAACTCAGCTGGTTTACCTCTACGGGCAACAAATCTTTTTAGAGCAGCCAAAAATGTGGAAGCTGTCAAATCCGAAACCAATTCAAGATGAATAGCACGAGTTGAAAAACAAATAAAAATAGCAATATAACTCTTAAACGACTTGATATTTCTACGATTTCTCTCCTTGCACATAAATGGGCCGGCATAATCAATTCCAGTCTTTGAGAATGGACGACTTGGCCTAACACGTATGGCTGGAAGATCCCCCATTATTTGAGTGCCAACAGATGGTGAAGCATGAAAACATTTTAAGCAACTCCTCACTATTTTTCTTACTGCATCTCGACCACTTAAAATCCAGAAATTGTTTCAAAGAACAGCTAAAAGAAGCTGTGGACCAACATGTAAATAAGTTATATGATAATGTTTGATAATTAATGCAGTTATATGATGTGTCTTAGGCAATAATATTGGGTGTTTCTGATCTTCTGAGACATTAGCATGTTTCAATCTTCCACCAACACGCAAAATACAATTCTGATCCAGGAATGGGTTTAAAGACAAAAGTTTACTTGAAGATTTTAAGTATTTGTGATGACTTAAATCAGATATTTCATCACGGAAACACTCGTTTTGAACTATTTTCAGAATTTTCGTTGTGGAATTTGAAAGCTCTAAGACTGAGAGAAAACCATTTACTCGATTTGATAACGACTTTCTTGCATTGTCTACAAATCTTAAGCACCACGCTACGATTCGTACTAGTCTATTCCAAGAAGAATATCTGAAAATCAAATGATCATCATTAAGTTTAGAAATATTTACAACACAATTCCTCTTTTCTTCCTTTAGGATAATTTCTTGTACATCCTTGCCTTCAAATGATTCATTAGACGGTTTATCCCATGGCTCTCTTAACCATTTAGGACTATGAAACCATAGCTCACAATTCACTAATTCCGATGGTAGCATACCTCTTGTTCCGCAGTCAGCTGGATTTTCAAGCCCGCGAACATGATTCCACGAAATATTAGGCAGTGTTTCTTGGATTTTAGCAACACGGTTTGCTACAAAGGTTTGCCATCTATGAGGCTCTGAAGAAAGCCATGCCAACGCGACTTTAGAATCAGTCCACGCAAACACTTCACTCTCCTTGAGACTTAAGTGATCCAAAACAACCTTTAGCAAATTTGTCAAAAGAAGAGCTGAACAAAGTTCTAACCTTGGGATTGACTGAGTCTTAATGGGTGCGACCTTAGTTTTAGATGTCAAAAGATTTACGGTGATTGTCTCATTCTGAGAAACTGAACGCATATATATTGCTGCACAATATGCTTTTTCAGACGCATCACAAAAGGCGTGAATTTGAAGGTTTATCTTATCTGCAGATAATACAAATCGAGGAATTTTCAACTTAGAAATTACCTTTAAATCATTCCGAAAAGATGTCCACCGTTTACTATGTTCTTCACTAATTGGCTCGTCCCAGGTAAGGGAAAACTTCCATACGTCTTGCAGCAGTATCTTCATGAAAACAACACAGGGGGAAAGCAAGCCTAGCGGATCAAACACCTTTGCAACTTCTGACAAAATATCTCTTTTAGAATATCTGTCCTTTTTCTCATGGTCTAAAGCAGTGAAACAGAAGAAATCACCCGTTAAATTCCATTGAATTCCTAAAATTTTTATCCCGCTGTCATTAGTCAAGAGCAATGACTCTGTACTTTCCTTACATTCTTCAGAAATATTCCTCAGTACTCCAGGTACATTTGAAATCCATTTTCGTAAATTAAAGCCTCCTCGTTTCATTAATAATGCCAATTGACTAATTAGTTCCACAACTTCTTCCTCATTCTGGCCGCCAGAGAGAAAATCATCTACATAAAAATCTTTCAACACAGCTGCAGATGCCAAAGGAAAATCGTTTTTCTCATCTAAGGCAAGCTGATGAAGAGCTCTTGTAGACAGAAACGGGGCAAATGCTGTACCATAAGTGACCGTTGTTAAACGATATTCCTCTAACGGATACTGGGAATTCTCTCTCCAAAAAATTCTTAAAAAATCTCTATCTTCTGGATTAATCAAGATTTGTCTAAACATCTTCTCTATATCTGCTCGTACAACAATAGGCAAAACTCTAAATCTTAAAAGAATTGGAAAAAGTTCCTGTTGTATACGGGGTCCGACCATTAGAATATCATTCATGGACACACCAGAGGTAGATTTAGCAGAGGCATCAAAAACAACTCTTAATTTTGTCGTCGTACTTGATTCACGAATTACCGCATGATGAGGTAAATAAAAAACAAATGTAGGGACTCTTTCCGATTTGGATATTCGTTCCATATGACCCAAATCCGAATATTCCTTCATAAACTCTCGATAGTTTTTATAAATAGACTGTTGTTTTGAAAGCTTACGTTCCAAAGAATGAAATCGGTGTATGGCTAAATCCTTAGTATCACCTAATTGCGATGGAGAATCTTTAAATGGAAGTTTCACAACAAATCTTCCAGAACTATTTCGAAAATAATTGCTCTTAAAATGGTCTTCACATTCTTGTTCTTCCTTAGAAATTCGAACTAGCTCAGGAATGGAATCTAAAGACCAAAACTTTTGAACTAAATCATCTAGTTGAAATTGAATATTATTAACAGAAAATGTACGTTGACTTGTATCAAAAGAGGTAGTTCCCGTAATTATCCAACCAAGTTTAGAACATACGGCGAAGGGTAGAGTTTCTTCTCTTTTTATAACTTCCCCTTTAAGCAATGTAAAGAAAACGTTAACACCTAACAAGATATCTACTGGTCTTGATTCAAAGAATATTGGGTCTGCTAGAACTAAATCATTGAAATTATTCACAATATTTGAAGGAATAGAACTATACGGCATATTTGATGTGATTCTTTTTATCACAAATGCTCTAGTGGCAAATCTCACTTCAGAATTAAAATGGGGAGTAAAATTTAAATTTACCTCTTCATTAGATTCAGCATTATAAGAACCTAAACATGTAATCTGTACTTTAGTAGATTGCCTTGGCAAACATAATTTACGCATACAATTTTCACTTATGAAAGAGACTTCACTGCCACTATCCAGCAAAGCGCGACAGTTTACAAGATTACCCAGTGAGTCACGAACCTTAATCATTGCTGTACAAAGTAGAGTTTGCTTATTTTGAAATGAATGTAATCCCGACACAGAGTTGTTTGGAAATTCAAAGATGCTAGTACAAGAAGTTTGATTTAATGACTCAGTTGGTCTCGGCTGAAATTCTGGTGCGTTCGGAGACAGAGGGCCAGTCGGCGTTTCATTTACACTATCTGAATAAGATTTCGGGTCTCTTGGAAGATGTAAAATTGTATGGTGAGGCTTATGACACACTTTACATTTACTTAAACTCTTACAGATTTTTGCATGGTGTTTAAAAGACAATTGTAACACAAGTTGTATCTTCTAATCAATTCTATTCTTTTATGTGCACTAAACTGCAAGAACTTAGGACATTTATACAACGGATGTGATTCGTTGCATACACAACAACTATTATTAGAAGAGAACAATGTCGTTACTTTACCTTTCTTTATTTCCCTTAGTGAGGATTTGCTGTTTTGGAGGGTTCTAGCGTGATCCTTCAAGAAAGATAATAAGTTATCAAGAGTTCCCACCTCCTCCTTTTTTAATGTTCTTTCCCACCAATATCTCGTATTTTTATCTAATTTATCTGTAATTACATAAACTATCATTACTTCCGAAAATCCACTAACGTCTTGTTCAAGTACGCTTAAAGAACGCACACATTCGTTTATAACATCTACACTCTCTAAAATAGACTGTGCATTATCCGATATACAAGGCATTCCAATTAATTTATTAATTAATGCATTAATTAACTCACGTATATTTGAATATCGCTCCTTTAATAATTCTAAAGCTGTTTTATAGTTTGAATCAGATATTGGAAGACTCTGAATAATTTTAAGTGCGCTGTTTTTGCATGCCGATTTCAAATACTGCAATTTTTGACAGTCTGATAAACTCTCATTATTATCCACACTAGCTTTAAATAAATCATAAAATGATATCCATTCTTCTAAATTACCACTAAACGAAGGAAGCGTCAATTTTGGAAGCTTTACTTCTGGTATTTGAGATTTAGAAAGGCTATTATTTTGATTCGATTCATTTAAAGTAAATTTTGAGTTTTTCCGGTTAACACTTAACCAAAGATTGTCAAGTTTATCCTGTACGGATTGTTACTCATCAACAAAATTATCTACATCTTCTTCTTCGCATTGTGAAAAAATTGCATTAAAAATTTCATGTAATTCCTCATTTAATTTTTCGATTTTATTTTCGAATAAAGCAAGCTGACTAGAATCAGCATCATCTATCGAACTAATAATATTGTTTTCGAGTTTAGTTACAGTAGCTTTTAATACTCGTTTTCTAACTAAAATATCTTTAAATTCTGCCATAATGAGATAATATTAACAAAAACAACTCACCGAATAGTATAGATGTTTAAATGACGCATCTTCTTTATTTACTTATTGCATCATAACTTCAGAACGATGACATGATTACACTTGAAAACGAAACTCCTCTTACCGTCCGTTCTATCACTCAATTCAACAACAACAAAAATATCAAATCTCCGGTAGACGTAACCAAAAATTTTTGCATGCCGATTTCAATTACCCTTGGTGACAACCCTTGCTCCAACATAGGCTACAGTTTATGTCGGTGCCATTAGCCCCAAAGGGGGTGCAGGAGCAAAAAAAAAACGTTAGAAAATACGATTTTTGTGTTACTGAAGGGCTTAGAAACACGAAATTTGGAATGGTAGTTACTTAAAAGATATAAATGATCTCTAAGAACATTTCCTAAATAATCCGAAATATAAAAGGGGTGAAAATGGACAAAAAACGTTCTAAAAAAAGTTCTAAATTGCGATTTCTACGCAATCTCAGAAAATACCCAACCGATTTCAAAAGTAATGGTTGGAAATTGAGGATGACAGCTCTTGCTCCAATATAGGATCTATTTCATGTAGACGTCACTATTACCTTGCGGTTGAATTTTAAAAACGTTCGAAATTGTGATTTTTGCAATACTGAAGGGGCGAAAATAAACGAAAAGCGTTCTAAAAACGTTCTAAATAGCGATTTCTACGCAATCTCAGGAAAAATAAACCTATTTCAGAAGTAATGGTTTCAAATTGATGGTGACAGTCCCCGCTCCAACATAGCCTATATTGTATGTTCTTGTCATTACAACCTGGGGGTTACAGGAGCAAAAAATGTTCTAAATTGCGTTTTTTGTGTTAAAGAGGGGGTCTAACATTTAAATTTGGAATGGTAATTACTTGCAAATGCTTTCTAAGAATTGTTGAAAGAAAATTCCAAATTTAAAAGGATGAAGTGAGCAAAAAGCGCTCTATAAGCATTCTAAATTATGATTTTTATGCAATCGTATGAAATACGAAACCGATTTCAAACATAATGGTTGCAAATTGATGGTGATAGAACCTGCTCAAACATAAGCTATATTTTATGTCGGTGCGACAAGCCCTAGAAAGTTGCAGGAGCAAAAAACTTTCTAAATTGCGATTTCTGCGGTACTTCAGGGGCTAGAAACTTTAAATATAGCACGGTGGTTACTATTAAAATATAAATGTCCTCTAAGAACAGTCGAAAATAAATTCGAAATTAAAAATGGGTGAAGCGAAGTGAAGGAGCGAAAAGCATTCTAAAAGAGTCCTAAATTACGATTTCTATGGAATCTCAGGAAATAATAAACCGATTACAGAAGTTATTGGCTGCGAATTAAGAATGATATCCCTGATCCTATACGGGCTATATTTTATGCCGGTGTCACTGCCACCTGGTTGGCAGGAACAGCAAGAAAGCCTATATCCCTTTAAGGCCCGAAACATTTTCACCTTTAAATATTACATTCTTCTGGTTATTAACTCTATAATGACCCTAATGACGCTTAAAAAAATTATTAAAAGTTTTTTCCTGCCCCCTGGAGCGTGGAGAGTACCCGCACGAACGTGCTGGTTGGGCTTTTTTTGTAAAAGCCACATCCGCACGATCGTACGGGTTGGGCTTTTCCTGTGAAATTATTACTTATAAGATGAGTTGGGAAGTATTGGTTGAAATATTGCAATGGAGTCCTTCCTTGCTCTAAAACCTAAAAAAGAATGAAAAAAAATTGGAGATGCACTTATCGACTTAAAAGATTTCATATTTTAATTAATTTAAAAATGTTTGCCATATTTTTAAAGCTTTTTTTGTGATATCGATTTTATTTTTTGTATAAGTCTATAACTTTTTTAAATTAAAATTTAAGAAATGAAAAACATACCTGCAACTGCGTGCAATCTAAAGGTCGAGGATGAGATACAGAAATGAACTTCTTAATATCCCACTAGTATTGTTTTTTTTTTCTTTTTTCATTCTCTTACCATTAGCACTGGCTTGGAGGTCGAACTTTCGCAAACGAGTTCTGGGACTTTGATAAGGAAGAATAATCCAAAATTGCCATTTCTTTAAAAATAATTATATATATATTTTTTTTCATCGAGCTCATCTAAATTTGACTGTCCTCCTAGTAAATTTGCTTCAAATGTTTTGTCCGCAACATCGGCATAATTCGAGAAATCACTAAATTCAGAGTCTGATTTATTCACCAACTGCAATATTCGTTCTTGTGTGAGAATTCCTTCCCGTTTAGACATCTGAGAATGTATTTTATTTTGCTTTATTAAAAGTTAACAAAGTATTCCATAAAAAAAATAATAAAATGTATTAGAAAATTTTATTAATTGAAAAGAAAAAAAAGTAAAAATTAATTGAAAAAAAAGGTAAAAGAATTCATCCATGGCAACACCCTAGAAAATAATATGGCATTATTTATGTAACAACATGCTTCGTTTTTATTCTGGCTATCGCCTAAAGTATTAAAATAGAAAACAAAATGAACATTGAGAAACACTTACCTTTACAGTAGCACTGACTAACGTAACGCCCATGTCGCACGATCGTGCGGGTAACGAAATCTTGAGTCCTACAAGCAACATAAATAGTGTATAATTAATGTTTTTTATTATATTATACTTATTTAGACATTAAAGCAAAAATATTTATTCAAGCAATTAGAATTATACTGATAATTACCTTTTTACGATAGATAAAATGATGAGCTGTTTCTGTTGCAATTGTAAACAAAGCTAGTTATGCCGCCTAAAAGTAAAACATGCACTACAACCGTCATCTGTTGATAAAAAATGATACTTTACTCTTTCTGCAAACCAGAACGATCGTTCGATTCGGTTTTTTATTACGAACGACTGTTTCAGAAGCAGAAATTTAAATGAATGTCTAACCCGCACGATCGTGCGGGTTGGGTATTAAAGGGTTAAAATTGTCTAAATTCCATTTTCTATAGAATATTAGGAAACACCAGCCGCTTTCAAGGTTAATGTTGTTGGCAAATTAATGCTAACAGTCTCTGTTTCAACATTTTTCGAGACATTCTGTTTCATCTCTGTTTCGGCATTTTATGTTGGTGCCACTAACGCCAAAGAGCTGATAGACTGTTAGACAGGAAGCTTGGAATTTGACATGATGGTTAATTTTAAGATTTAAATGTGTTAAGATAATTCCTAAAAAATTCTAAAACTTTAAATGAATACTGAAATGAGCGTACACTGTAAAAAAAAAAAAAAAAAAAAAAAAAAAAAAAAAAAAAAAAAAAAAAAAAACGGTAACGTTACTAAAGTTTTTTCTAGAAAACTGGGATTCCTAGAACTTTTTATGTAATGGCAACAAGAAAAATTCCTCTAACAGCGTCTGTTACAGGAATTTTTCTTGTTGCTGTTACATAAAAAGTTCTAGGAACCCCAGTTTTCTAGAAAAACTTTAGTAACTTTACAGATTTTTTTTACAGTGTATGAAACGAGGATAAAAGTCTCAGATCTAAATTATCATTGACTTGAAATTAGTTTTAGTTCTTCTTATTAAATAAAATCTCCTTTCTGTCTATTGTATTTTTATAATGAAGTTTAGTCAAAATGTGGCTTAATTTGTAATTTTTGAATTATTCAAAAAAGTTTTCTTCTAATAAAAATAGTCATGCAAATATCACTTGGCATATTTCAACTATTACTCGAGTAAAGCCGCGGGGTTTGCTAGTCTATTATAATTTGGTGCTTGGAGCAATAAAAAGAAAATATTATTTTCTTAATACCTTTCTCTTACAAGCTCTCGCAAAAGATTCTTTAAAAGTATTGAAACTTTGATCGGAAATTAAAATTCATATTTTAAGAAAAATAATGCATTGAATATAAATTTGAAGTTATTCAAATTAAATTTTTAATCTATGATTTTTTATTTAAAGCAATTATTTTATTAACATTAATTTTAGAAAATAACTTTTAAAAAATAATGATTTTTTTTTCATGATCCCCATACTGAGTTTACATTTTTTCGAGCATTAAATAGCTCATACTTTTGTTTCAAGTTAAGTTTAGGTAAAATTATTAAAAGAAAAATTTATTATTATTTTACCTCACTGAGAATATGAAACTGACACATTTTCGGTTCAACAACCACTTTGAATTTATGGCTATTTTAAATCGTTTTCATTTTTAAAAACTGTATCCACTATGCATATAATAAATAAGAAATAAATTATTTAATAATGTACACATACAGGTAGGAATCGGAATACCGCAAAACAGCTAATCGAATAAAATGCATTAAATTTTCTTGTTAAGTTCTTGTACTAAATTTGAAAATAAAATACATACTTTATTTTTAACTAAACAATTAAATCAATTTTAGAATACATTTAATGCATTAGATTGATTCACAAATCTGTAAATAATTAGACATAATATGTTCTTGAATGACTCATGTAGAACATGTGACTCCTGCATTCAAATCGATCTACGTTTATAATGAAAATTACATTAATATGAGATAACTGTTCAATTCTTTCGTATATTTCATCCGGAAATTGTTGCCATCTATTAAACATAAACATTTTTAATTACAAACATTACCTGAAGATTTCGCAAATTTCAGTTAAATGCCCCAGAAATTTCAGAGTAATTAGATATTGTAAATGAGCGTGCGGTTGGATTTCCTTTGAAGTATATTAATTATTTAACTAAATAAATATTTTTAAAAATTCTTATCGAATACTGCATGCATGATCTATTGCTTTACAAACAATCATTTTCGAAATGTTAAATTCATATTATGTTTGAATTGTTGTTTAGTAAGCTCTGTAATTTCTGTAGTTTCTTTCTAAATAGGGTTAATATCTGTAATCGTAAACAGAATTCTGAACTTTTAAGTACAGTCTGAACTTTGATATTTATAAGGTCTTACATTTTATTATCGAACTGTTATTCCTCTAATATTGAACAAATGGTTGTGGAAAATAAATTGTCTAGAAGGACTTTAACATTAATTACATAGTGTTTATAAATACCCTACGTTTTAACATTTACACTGGAAGATTAGATTTAAATGTAATCAATATTTTTTAAGAAGATCAAAAGAAACTCATTTGCTGATGCAAGAATACCAGAGAGCAAAGTAACAGTTCAAATGATTTTCACAGTATGTATATGATGATTGCAATTATCTGATTTAAAAGTTAGTGATGTGAAATCACATATAGTTTTAAATTGTCTCAGTTTACTTTATTAAATATCCTTTCCATCTCTGTTAGTTGATCAAATTACACAAGCCAACAGCTGTTTTGGTGCCTAGGTTTTTGGAGCTGATTTTATATGAATTCGATGTCCGGAATTCAAATATGACATTCAATTTTGCCTGGGAGCTCAAATATTTAAGATATAGAACTTTTTGTGAAATATATGTTACACTATTTTAAGTTAAATCCATGAATTAAACAAAAACAAAAATAAAATAAATAAACACAGATTTTTTTTTAATAATATACAAATGTTAATTTTCATTATTATAATATACATATATTCAAATAAAATTTTTAAGAATTATATTATACAAATATATTTATTTACTCACAAAGATAGAGGAAAAAATCATCGATGAGACCAATTCTCACTGAACATTTCGGAAGCTTCTTTTCCGTGACATTCTTGAATTTATTTTTGAACAATCCCTTTTTAAACTCCAACAGTAATCTGCCATCATGTGCGTATCCCATCTTCCTTGGTAGTGGTCCTATATAGTCTTAATATCCTGGTGAAATCTTTCGCCCTGTTCCTCACTGGTGTGTCCTACATTTTCAGGAAAATACTCTAAGTGGCTGTGTAAATAGTGCACCTTAATGCTCATATTACACCCAAGAGATTTAAAACTATTAAGCATTTCGTTTACCAGTTCTACTTAGTTTTCTGCTTTGTGTTTTCCCAGAAAGTTTTCGACAACTGCAACAAAAGAAGCCCAGGCTTTTCCCTCAGTCTCAATCATCGAATTTACAAAGGCAGGATCCCTAATCAGTTGTTTTATTTGTGGCCCGTCAAATATTCCTGGTTTAATTTTTTTCATAACTCAATTGGGTCATTTTCTTTTTTATATATGCAAAGCATGACCCGTTCTTATCAAGAGCCTTTACAAACTGCTTCATAAGGCCGAGCTTGATATTCAGTGGAGGAAGTATAATTTTGTCTCACCCAACTAAGGGGTTTTTAATGATATTCCTTTCCCCAACACCCATGTTTTCTCTCTTAGGCCACTCGTTTCTAACCCAGTGGTGTGTTTTATCCCTGCTATCCCAAAGACACAAGAAGCAAGGATATTTGGTGTAACCGCTTTGCTGTCCAAGGAGAAAGTTTACCATTTTTAAATCAACACAAATCACCCATTGATGTTCATGATACTTTATCTTGTCAAACACCAAAGCTATTGTGTTATATTCTTCTCTCATTTTCGTTGAGTGAGCAATTGGTATTGAACCATATTTGTTCCCAATGTGTAGAAGGACACATTTTAAACTCCGCTTTAAGCTGTCTACAAATAAGCGCCAATGATCTGGAAAATATTCAGGAGGACCCATGTTTCAAGAGTCCTCTAATTTTATGACAAAATACAAGATTGTCTTCTTGGAAGAAGAAGGGTAGTAGACCCTTTTCTCTTGTGCGGTAAAGGGTAATTTTGGTTCCTTGTTCCAGTAAATTTTTGTCCTTCAAGCTAGTAATTCAGAAGCTCCTTTTGACAGGTTGAGATCTCTGGTGAGATCATTTAACTCATCCTGGTTGAAACGTTGAGGCATTGATGACATCTCCTCATAATCACTGTCACCTTCATAAGTATCGGAAGGATGATCAGAGGGACAGTATTCATCCTCTCAGAGCTCTGGTAGCTGGTAAAACGTTGGGATCGGCACTTACTTCCTCTGAGTGAGGAACCGGGCGTCTTGCAGACAATAAATCAGGATAAGTCCACTTACTACGTTTCTTTCGATTAATTCCATTAATATTTACTAGGCAGAAATAACAATCATCGAAGTGGTTTTGGGGTTTTCTCCAAACCATCGGTAAACCAAATTTGAGACTTTTTCTTTTCCCGTTAGTCCACTGTCGTAAGTGTTCTGTACTATTTTTACAGACCTGATGCGGTGCCCAGGTTTTATCTTGATCACCAAGTTTAACACCAAAGTGTCCAAGATAAGCTCTCTTTACAAAGTCAGTAACATTTTTTCTGTTCTCTTTTAACACGTATTCTCCGCATATGTAGCAAAACACATCAGGATGATTTACACAACTTCTTCTACTTGAACTCATTTACATTATATTCAACAACACAAATACAACAATCTACAATACAGTACGTTTTAAATTAACTTTATAAGAATTTATACTAAACACAAATATCGCAAAAGGTCAACAACGTCTATCCTCCACGGAGAAAACTCACAAACTAACCTTATCTCTTTGCGGCTTTTCCATTTGGCTTTATGGATGAGCGGCACGAAATCATAAGCATGCGCAGAACCTCAGTTTTACTTGCACATCTGTTTTTTTTTTTCAAGGTCTTCTGAAATTTCAGTGCCTCCCAAATCGCTTTGAGCGTTGCGACAGGCCCATGTGTCAAAGGCCAGTTTAAGCGTTGAACGTCACTTCAGTTCTAAAAAATCTTTAGTTCTCTTCGCATATCTAAAAAAGTGGAGCTGATAGAGGAAAACTGATTTCATATTTGGATTCAGTGTCCCAAAAATATCTAAAATCAGCTGTAAAATCATAGGCACCAAAATTTTTTTTTTTTTGTAGGCCTGTGTTATCATACATTTTATTTAAACCCAATGCTTTTCTATTATATTTAAATAGTAATATAAATAATGACCATTTTTAGCATTAACCATACCACCTTTTCAAAAGAAAAGAATTAAATTCGTTCCATGTTTTGCAAATTGTTACATATCCTCCAGTTATTTTTTTTTTCGTTTTAACCCCTTGGGGACGAGTGACACGTATACGTGCCGCATAAGATGCTCAGAATCCTGGATTATTCCTACCTGTTATTTTTTTATTCTGAACTTTGCCTTATTTAAAATCAGAGCATTTCTGAGAATCAATAAGGCGAAACTTTCTGTTTTGAAAAATCGGTGGTAAAAATTTACGCTTCGCTCATTGCGAAGGAGTTAAAAAGCAATAACCCGCCCAGCGCACTTTCTGTTGAAAGGGATATAACAATAATAATAATAATAATAATAATAATAAATAATAATAATAATAATAATAATAATAATAAATAATAATAATAATAATAAAACAAATAAATTATCTTCGAAGAACATGACTTCATGTTTCGAAAAAATCTCTCTTGTTCTAAATCACTAAAAAGCAGTAAAATATAACGTACTCGTTTTTATTTCAACATTTATCATCAGACGTCATGATCTAAGCCATAAACTTCAAAAAGTGCTTAGCAATACTTCTAATATCAAAAACAAACTCATTATTCTTTTTCTTTTTCAAATTCTCCATTATGCTGATATATAAGGAAAAAGCAAATGACTGTCAATATAAATCATTTAATCAAAACATCAATACTATTTTCAATAATTTGCCCTCTCACAGGATGTAATAATTCTTGCGTAACATTTTCTTTGGCTGGCATTCTGGGTCGCTACCTTACATGTTTCTTTCCAAATTCAAAAATTATCCATCTGCTATTATCTAACGGATATTCTTATTTCGCCTTCTTTCACCAAATTTTTTTCAATTAAATACGATTATGATGTTCTGACTTTCTTATCAAGCTTCAGACAAAAGACTTATCTGGGCTTATATTAAAAATACTATACATATCAATACTATTCCATGGCAAGTTAACCGGAAACCCTACACCATACCCTATGTTTTAGTACTTACGTCAGACACTTAGATATAAAAGTAAGCAATATTTTTTAAGGTGATCAAAAGAAAGTCATTTGTTGATGCATCAATACAAGAGGATAAAAAGGCAGTTTGAATTATTCTCACATTTTTTTTTTTATATATCATGATTGAAATTATCCTATTTGACCGTTTACATTAACCCCTATCTCCTTCTTTTGATTTTTCCATAGATTAAATAGAAGAACAAGCTATGTAGGTGTAGGTATCTGAATACCTGCACAGAACACTCTCTTGTAGAAAGTTTTGGTGCCTCAGTGTGATGAATATCATCATCTTTCTTCGATGAATAGGATCTTTGCATCAGATGAGCAGACTGTCACCATAATTTCAAACTTTTTTACATAGCATTTATCTTTGGCTCGTCTAGTTCAACAAATGAATAACCTATGATAATTTTCATTTTCATAATTCTCTTCATCATTTTCTGATTATATCTTCTACTTCTTGCGAAATATTTCTGATTTTTAATCTTCTTCATTTTCATCCTCTTCTTGCATCTTTTTTTTTTTTCTTTTCCTTTTTGTCGGTGGATTGGGGGAGTTTTATAAGCGCTTCTGCCTCTTTTAATATAAATTCTTCTAAATATGTACCGTGATTCAATCTTGTTCCTAACTTCTCTCAAGAGCTGAATGACGATGTAAGAGCAATACTCGTTGTTATATTTTGAGAATAAATATTAATCAAGTCCTTGTTTCTTTTGTGTCAATAGTTGGATTCGGGATTGTCAGTTTTTGACAGCTCGTAGAAAAAATCTTTTTATTCTTTAATGAAAAGCGATATTTGTTGGATCTCAGAAGAAAATATGATAAATAGAAATGTTTACAATTTCTCCGTAATGAAAATATGAAGTCGGAAATTCTAAACAACACTTTGTAAAATAATGGAAATAAGAAAAACTAAATACCAGTTAGTAGCTGGTCGACAAATTATGTCACCAACAACAGTAAATATATTAAAAACAACGTAACCTTGATTTTTGTCCAATCGCAGTAAGAAATGATGAGAAGTATAAATTTCATTCGGCAACTTTTTTGCGCCTTATCAAATTGTTTCAATAATAACGCTTCCAACTGTAGCACAAAAAACGGAGGAATTAACAATATAACTTCTATTCATGTGTTAGAGAGATAGGGGTTTGCATATCTATTAGTTTTCCCAGCTCTCGGCTGAGAGCCAGTATTGTTTGTTTATAATTACCCCGTGTTTACATTTACCTTTATTGATCATACTTAATTTGCATTACACTAACATTTTGTAATTCAGTTTACATATGTTAGTGAGTTTAATATAAATGTAAATAATTTTGATTGTAAAGATTCCTCGGATCTGTCGTTGATCGCATGTGCCATGGTCAGTTAAAAAGCGCTTCAAATGAAGCAAAAAAAAAAAAAGATAGTTCATATCTATATTATAAAGGATAAACGTATCTGTGCATAACGCTGACGTCATTTTGCGATTGGCAACACTTCACGATCAAATTTTGGTTTTGAAATTTTCGCAATTTTTAAATATTATGACCACGGTCTATTTTCAATTTTTAAAACTTCGTATAAGGAAAAAACCTACTTTCAAATGCAATTTGTTGTAAAAAATGTATCTTAATTGACTGATTTATTATGTTCTTTAAAAAGATTTTCAAGAATGATTTTTTGTAGTTATCTTATCACGTGTCGGCTTCAATACATAATAATAATAATAATAATAAACATTTCGCACATAAAGCAACAAAAATTGTTCAGTATTTATTTATGACTAATTTTCCATAACGAAATTAATGCTTCTTTTATAAATAATTAAAAGAATAATATTAAAAAAAACACTAATTCAACATATTTGTAATAGAACAATTAAAATTTTTAGACAGCCAAAAAGGAAAAAAAAAATCTTTCAAATGAAATTTGTTTGGGCAAAGTGCATCTCAGTTTACTGATAGTCTATGAATTTAAAAATAAGTTTGATATGAAGCATGAAATATTGTTTAATTTATCTCTGTCGCGTGGAGCTCGATTACGAAAGATTAATTTGTTTGCCCTTAAAACAATATAAAGAGATAATCATTTTTTTACGGCTAATATTTCGTAAAAAAATTAAAACTCCCTCTATGAATAAATTAATAAAATGATATATATAAACACAAATTTAAAAAACATGTAATTGAACTACGTGCTTAAAGCTCTGAAATTATCAGAATATAAAAAGATGCCGTAAGTAGCAAAACCTTGGGCTAATAATTCTTAGCATGCGGCTAATACTAAAATATCGCTTTTCATAAATTTCTAAACTATATTTGATTGTATAATTCACATTTTTCATATGAAAAATGCTTTTTTATTGTAAGTGGAAATCTAAAAAATATATTACATGTAAAAAAAAACTAGTTGGATGTGCCAATCCCAAAACTTTCTTCTATATCATGTATCTTAATATTTCAAAATGTTGTTACAAATACCAATAACTCATTTTTATTAGTTTTATTAGCATTTTATTAGAATTATGCATAGCTTCACATACTTTTCGATGGCACAATATTGAAAATTGCACAAAAATCGCTATTACAGCGCTCCATTCCGGTGGATTTTTCAATATTCAAGGAGAACCTTCTTGCCATGGTCAAAAGCAAACACAAAAAATTTGGTTCAATTCTGTGCATAACTTCATACACTTTTCCATGGTACAATATTGAAAATGGCACAAAAATCGCTATGACATCGCCCCCTTCGTGTGGAATTTTTCCACGCGCAGGGAGGACCTTTTTGCTACGGACAAAATCATACACAAAAAAATTGGTTCAATTCTGTGCATAACTTCATACACTTTTCCATGGTACAATATTGAAAATGGCACAAAAATCGCTATGACATCGCCCCCTTCGTGTGGAATTTTTCCACGCGCAGGGAGGACCTTCTTGCTACGGACAAAATCATACACAAAAAATTTGGTTCAATTCTGTGCATAACTTCATACACTTTTCCATGGTACAATATTGAAAATGGCACAAAAATCGCTATGACATCGCCCCCTTCGTGTGGAATTTTTCCACGCTCAGGGAGGACCTTCTTGCTACGGACAAAATCATACACAAAAAATTTGGTACAATTCTGTGCATAACTCCATACACTTTTTGATGGTACAATATTAAAAATGCACATAAATCGCTATTACAGCGCCCCCTAGCGGCGGAATTTTCCAATTTCAGGGAGGACCTTCTTGCCATGACCAAAATCATACACAAAAAATTTGGTTCAATTCTATGCATAACTTAATACACTTTTCGATGGCACAATATTCAAACTGCCCCCCAAAACGCACAAAAATTGCTATTACAGCACCCCCTACCGGCGGATTTTTTCCAAATTCAGGGAGGACCTTCTTTCCATGACCAAAAACATACACAAAAAATCATTCAATTTTATGCATAACTTCATACACTTTTCGATGGTACGATATTCAAAATGCACAAAAATTTCAGAAAATCGCTATTACAGCGCCCCCTAGCGGCGGCATTTTTCCACATTCAGGGAGGACCTTCTTGCTATGGCTAAAAACATACACAAAAAATTTGGTTCAATTCTATGCATAACTTCATACACTTTTCGATGGTACAATATTCAAAATGCTCCAAAAGACGCACAAAAATCGCTATTACAGCGCCCCCTACCTGCGGATTTTTTTTCTAATTAATGGCGAACCTGCTTGTCATAGCCAAAAACTTAAAAAAATGGTTCAATTCTATGCATAACTTCATACAATTTTCGATGGTACAATAGGGACATACAGACACACGGACACACAGATAGACAGACATTTTCTATAAACATGTTTTTTGGGATCTCTGACATCTAAAACTTCTAAATCCGTCGAAAACCGGAAGTCGAAAAAAAATTCGATTAAAATACTTTCTTCTATTGAAGATAGAAGAAAGTAATATTAATTTTAAATTTTAAAATATGATTTTTACCTATATTCTGTAACCCTGGGAACCCCGATACGATTCCCTAGTTAAAATAAAAAGAGAGAATCTTGGTCAAAATTTCAACAAAAAAATCTCCTTTCAGTTACTGTTTCAAAAAGCAAACCTTTTGACTCAAAACTATAAGTTCTGAACAACAGTTCATAGTCCTGATCAGAATTAAATTCAACAAGTAATAAGCAAACAAAAACAAAAGCACACTCACAGTAACTACTTCACAATGTTTTACAAAATCAAATTAACACACTTTATTTAATTTATTTTATAAACTAGCACTTTAATCTAGTAAAATAGAATTCTGTAAACTAAAATTCCTTTGCATTCAATAACTCAACCAAATTTATTTCTTACCACCACAACATAGCATACGAGATCCAAAATAACGAAACACACACTAAAAAGTATCAGAATTCAACTTAATTTTTTTTTTTTTAACTGGGCAGAAAATAAACCTTGTTACTGTTTAGTTTAATAGCCTCGATATCAAGTGAGATTATTTCCCTTTTAACTCATATCATAGGCGAAACTAGTAGTAGAACTTTAGTAGTGAATATATAGTTTAAACAGTTATTGCTTACATTAAACGCTTTTTTTCTCGGCGCTCGCCAAAGAACGATAGATTGGGATTTTAAGCGCTTCTTTATGTGTTGCAGAGTGGATTTATTAGCAATGGAATTGAAAGTCTAGGATTTGTACGACAAGATTTTAAAAACAGAATAATACTCGTATGTTTGAAGTTGTTATTTATTTAATATTTTCTATCAAATTAAAAATGGCTGAAAAAAACAATTTTAATACAAAATTTGAAAAACTATAGTGTTTCAGTCGCAGTATGAGTTTGTGTCAAAAACACTGTTTTGACACACTATTTTTTCTGCAAAGCACAATAGGGGAGGGTAATACACAGTGAGACGAAAAATATTATTACTTAACGTATGGCGACTATTTTTATTCTTTTGAAAATAATTTTACTACTTCTTAAAGCAACACAAATACGCTACAGATTAATGTAGAAATTGTTTTAAAAAAGTTATGTATGAAAGCATAGAAGCATGATGACGGAGTATCGGAAAATGTCTCACTGTGTACCACTTGTGGTACACAGTGAGACAATGTATATATTTTTATGAATCATATATTTTTAGAATCTATCCATAATTAGTTTCAGCGTAATAATGTTTTAACTACTGTCTGAAATCGTGTTTATCACTTGGAATTTAATCTGACATTTTTGGGGTCAAGTAGTTTTGATAGAGCAATTGTAAAAATGCAATGAAATTTTCAATAGCTAGAGATACATGTATTATTAACAATTCAACCACATTTTGAGCTTAACTGAACACGTGTGGTCTATTGAGGTAATTAAACTATAGTTATCCCTCTTAAATAAAGCCTTAAAAGTATGCCTAACAATGACAGTGTGTAGCTGAACATCCAAATTTCAGGAGGAAATCGCAAACAGGTGGTATCCTGGTAGATGCTTTGTTATCATAAATTGTAGTTCAAGCAGTAGCATTTAAATGTCTGAATCCTTAACAGATACCATATCTGGAATATGAGGCACGAAGCCTGCCGCTTTTACAATCTTCGAAGATAAATCACTTCAAAATCACCATCTTCATTCTTACAGATTAAGATTTTTCCTACATAGAACACACTATTTAGAAACCTCACAAGACCATAATAACGAACGACAAGCTCCTGTTCTAGTTCCTGAAACCTAAATGATATTTAAAATAAAGTAAGACACGTCTCACTGTGTACCACAACTGTGTGTCTTACTGTGTACTTTCGTTGCGTTGTAGCAAAATGGATGCCAGATCTGTTTCATCAATTTCATCACTTTAAAAAGTTTGTGTCGTTTTGTCGAAATAGTCTATTATTAGATATAACTAGGTTTGGTTAAGTAAATATATGCCATAATGACGGAAATGAACTGTTAAAATAGACGTTTATGTAACTTTAACCACTATAAAATAAAGAATTATTTACTGTTTTGTCGAACGAATAACCGAAGTGCTGAAACTACATCCACGTGTTGCATAAGATGAGGTGGTTATGTGTGACTTCCAGCTAGGAGAAAAAGTTATAACTATATGTTAAAATGGCTGCTGTCTCACTGTTTACTACTCTCCCATATAGGGGAGATGGGGGCACATGTGAACAGGGGGCAGATGTGAAGACCGCAATTTTTCAATAGTTATTATAAGTTTTTTTATTTGAAAAAAATTACTAAAGATGGCAGCACCTGTAGGCATATGGTAAAAATTTTTTGAATCTTTTTGACATTTTGTTTGTCCTCTGTAACCAAAACACTGTTTTTAGATCTCAAAAGTAAAATCTTTGTTCAAAGTAGATAAGCGTATAACTTTATTTATTTATACATTTATTTGAATTTGAGTGTTTTAACATATACTATGAATACTAATAAATATTTTGATAAAGTTCTTTTTTCTTCTAAAATTGAGACATGTTAATAATTTATCAATTTAACAGAAGCAGCAATGTGGGGCACATGTGAACAGATAAGTTGGGGCAGGTGTGAACAGTACATAAGTGCCTCAATAATCATTCTGTGATTCTGTTCCTTTCAGTTAACTTAATTATAAATAATGTCAGTTCCATTATCTATAATTTTCCTGAAATAGAAGATATTTTCCTCACACAAAGTTGATTTTGCATTGAAACATCATCAAACACATCTTTCAGCAAATACATAAAGAGCAACAAGCTCGTTTACATTCAATTGTACTTTAAATAAATTTAATGTTTTCTAAAATGCAATAAGTGTTTTATATTATTTTACTAAACAGTGTACAACAATACTTTTTATGCATTGTTAATACAAAAGTATTACCTTGGACAACTTTGCAAATTTTTCTATTACATTTGTTTTAAACTTGCAATGATGGCTCACTTCCATATCTAAAACAGTTATGCATATGATGCTTTGAATGGAGATAGATATGAGTAATATTTTAAGAAAGTAAAATTTTTAAACTGATAACTACCGTAAAAAACCCATTGTAACCCCCCTCCCTCTTTCAAAAGCAAAAGAAGTTCGGGGAGGGGGGGGGGGTTATAGTCGAGATATTTTTAAATCATTAAAAAACCCTTCTTTATCTATAATTTACAAGTAAATAAGGCAAATACAGCAGTGGGAATCTTTCGTATTTTGGCAGATTTGAGATAAATAGTATGTAAACGCCCCCTCCCTAAAATATTCCCCAAACAAAAACCCCTAAGTAATGTTTAAAAGTTTTAATTTCTTTTTTAAAATTGCTTCTTTATTTTTTGTATTTTATTTCAGCAATACTTATTGAATCATCTAAGCCTCCACCCCCAAAATCTACTTATTTTCATTTTATAATCTTTTGCTTAAACATATCACCCAGAAACTAGAGAAATATATATATATATATATATATATATATATTTCTTTAAGGTGAATTTCACAGGTAATTAACTAATGATTACGATGACAAATAAATAACAGAATAAAAAGCATGTCAAAGAATATTTTTTCCTTGTGTTCACATGTGCCCCACGTGTGTTCACAACTACCCCGCTGATGGGGCACATGTGAACAATTTTTCGAATTTATAAAACTATTAAAAAATGTAAGAAGAACTATACAGGTGATTTAAAAAAATTCCCATGTATAAAAAGAAGTTCTATTTACTATACTGAGTAGGTTTTGTTTATAGAAATTAATCCAGTCATGAGAAAAAGCTATATTTATGCGAACTGTTCACATGCGCCCCCATCTCCCCTATACATAATAATACAAGAAAACAGAGAAGAAGTATTTCCAGTATCGAATAGCCCTATTTTAAAAATAAACTAGATAGTGCCGTCAAGATTTGACGGTAAACACCTTGAACGTTTCATTTGAAAAAAGCTTGAATTTTTTATTAGTTGCTTTTAAATTAAATAAGCATTGAAATTTTGATGAATTGGTATATTGACCAAGTGATTCCTGTAGATTTAAAGCGATAGATGGTCCTGTCAGTCTAACCTGCTTAGAGAACCTACAACCAGGGATGAGATTTCCGCTTTTTTGCACACCGGTATTTTGTTAGAGAAAATGTTATTTTATTTAATCGGAACATTTTTGCGATTTAAAAGAACAACATTTTCTCTATCAAAATACTGGTGTGCAAAAAGTGGAAATCTCATCCCTGCCTACAACTTATTAGATTGTAGGTTCTCTAATCCTACCCAATGAAGTGAAAGAATGTTAAGTTTATAATTTATAACCAATTATGCTTGCTTTTTATTAGGGATGCACCGAATAGCGATTTTGGCCGAATACCTAATACCGAATATTCGACCTACAGGTGAACCGAATACCGAATATTCGGCTACCCGAATAGTAACTGCTAGGCCGAATACCGAATATTCGGCCTGCCGAATAGTAACTATTCGGCCGAATACCGAATATTCGGCTTGTCGGATACTTTTATATTTCAAAGTTTAAAGGCACTAAAATGTTACATTTTAAAACAATTTTACATAATATTTAAAACAGGAACTTTTATTTTAAGATCTTTTGTCAAATAAACTTTATGCTGAAAAAAATCTGCTTTGAGTTATTTAAGAAGAGGATAGTTATAAAACTTTTTTAATTAAAAAATGTTTAAATTTTATGGCTTCTTCTGAGAATTAAAGCAGATGAATAAAATTTTCTTGAATTCAAAGAAACATTTTAAAATCAAAGAGAAATTGTGAAAAAATTGGAAGAAAAATTGTACAGGATCATATATTATTTGTTTGTCCGGAAGAGACTAAAGTAAAAGTAAATAAATAATACAATCTATTCAAATTTTATATGGTGGCAACTTAGCAAGAACTAGCGTTCTACTCCCTTTGATTAAGAAAGAAAGCTTTTAAATGCATCCTAGATCGGTGTCTGGAGTGGGCAATCATTTTCAGAGATTGTAAACGTTGTTCTGAAATCTTAGCAAAAAACAGATTATTTACTGGATAATGTTCAGCAACTTGCCTTTGTACATAATTATTTCCTCTGAAAATCCTCGTGATTGGTTAATTTTCTTAAATAATACTTAACAAACAGCAAATAAATAATGTAAAAACATTCTCTTTTATTTAAATATGATTTTGTTTCTATTTATTCTGAATATCTTTATAAGTTGACTCTTAAATGTAGAAGTTGTATAAGGTTTTTAAAAATATGTTTAAAAAGTTTTTTTAAGTATTCGGCTTAGCCGAATATTTTGATATTCGGCATACCGAATAGTTTGCTATTGTGTCTGGGCAAGAATTATATAATTACGCATGCAGCGTTTACTGCAGTTCCAAAAAAATAATTTTCGATCTATTCTGTTTAGCTGATTCAGATCTCAGACCAGATGCTGTGATCGTTAAAGATTAGCTGAGTGAATTAGTCATCCAGATTCGTCCAGGATGGCTCCGTTGGTACAGCATTGGCTGCTTAAGCCAAGATATTCCTGGTTCGAATCCCTACCAGGACTTTTTTCACCCACTTGGAAATTTACAACTAATATGCTATTAATTATGTTACAATTTTTTTCAAAAGATTGGTGAAAAAAGTATCCAATTTATTATTTAAAGAATTTTTTTTTTCATTTTAGAACTGAAAACGACTTCATTAAAAATGTGTACATATGTTTTATGTTTGGACAAATAGTTCCTTTTTTAAAGAAATACAACACCTGAAAAGAAACGGAATTTTCATTAAAAATTCTCATTTTAATGTAAAATCCTTTCAAAAAACGAAAACCTCGAAAACCATGATTGACTGCTAAAAGTTATTTGAATATTTTATTATTTTTATTGCCCCATTATATATTTTTATAACTCATTTCGTCTTTTTTACTCATTTAGTTAGTTCTTAAATCCAAAAAATGGTTGTCTCTTCGGGACGCACTGTATATTTTAGTAAACCATTTTTTCTTGAACAAGAAATGTTTCTGTCTTTTGCAGTGCACAATGATATTTTATTTTATTTAAATTTTACATTTTTTATAGAAAAATATAGTAACAATTTTTAAAGATATTAGAACAATATTATAATAATTTTTCAAAATACTATAACAATTTTTTTTATCGGACAATTCTACAAATAGTGTATGTACGATTTCACGTTCTGGCCTCTACGGGTGCTACAAATAATGACACCTCCAAGTTTTCCTCATTCAAATATTCTATATAGAAGCTACTTTTAGTTTACGCAGCAATTATATTTAGGTTTTCTTCAAGTTTCTCAAGAAAAATGTTCACTTGAGAATTGATAGCACCCGAAAAACCGATACTTTGCGTTGATACTGGAATGTGAAAACTGATTATTGTATATCACTGTAGAATCTATTGGGTTGTTCGGAAAGTAATTTTTTTTTATTTTTTTTCCTGTGAAAGGGAAATGCGATTTTCTTATAGTGTATAAATATTTTATTGATTTATATAGGGGAGATGGGGGCACATGTGAACAGGGGGCAGATGTGAACATCGCAATTTTTCAATAGTTATTATAAGTTTTTTTATTTGAAAAAAATTACTAAAGATGACAGCACCTGTAGGCATATGGTAAAAATTTTTTGAATCTTTTTGACATTTTGTTTGTCCTCTGTAACCAAAACACTGTTTTTAGATCTCAAAAGTAAAATCTTTGTTCAAAGTAGATAAGCGTATAACTTTATTTATTTATACACTTATTTGAATTTGAGTGTTTTAACATATACTATGAATACTAATAAATATTTTGATAAAGTTCTTTTTTTCTTCTAAAATTGAGACATGTTAATAATTTATCAATTTAACAGAAGCAGCAATGTGGGGCACATGTGAACAGATAAGTTGGGGCAGATGTGAACAGTACATAAGTGCCTCAATAATCATTCTGTGATTCTGTTCCTTTCAGTTAACTTAATTATAAATAATGTCAGTTCCATTATCTATAATTTTCCTGAAATAGAAGATATTTTCCTCACACAAAGTTGATTTTGCATTGAAACTTCATCAAACACATCTTTCAGCAAATACATAAAGAGCAACAAGCTCGTTTACATTCAATTGTACTTTAAATAAATTTAATGTTTTCTAAAATGCAATAAGTGTTTTATATTATTTTACTAAACAGTGTACAACAATACTTTTTATGCATTGTTAATACAAAAGTATTACCTTGGACAACTTTGCAAATTTTTCTATTACATTTGTTTTAAACTTGCAATGATGGCTCACTTCCATATCTAAAACAGTTATGTATATGATGCTTTGAATGGAGATAGATATGAGTAATATTTTAAGAAAGTAAAATTTTTAAACTGATAACTACCGTAAAAACCCCATTGTAACCCCCCTCCCTCTTTCAAAAGCAAAAGAAGTTCGGGGAGGGGGGGGAGGTTATATTCGAGATATTTTTAAATCATTAAAAAACCCTTCTTTATCTATAATTTACAAGTAAATAAGGCAAATATAGCAGTGGGAATTTTTCGTATTTTGGCAGATTTGAGATAAATAGTATGTAAACGCCCCCTTTCTAAAATATTCCCCAAACAAAAACCCCTAAGTAATGTTTAAAAGTTTTAATTTCTTTTTTAAAATTGCTTCTTTATTTTTTGTATTTTATTTCAGCAATACTTAATGAATCATCTAAGCCTCCACCCCCAAAATCTACTTATTTTCATTTTATAATCTTTTGCTTAAACATATCACCCAGAAACTAGAGAAATATATATATATATATATATATTTCTTTAAGGTGAATTTCACAGGTAATTAACTAATGATTACGATGACAAATAAATAACAGAATAAAAAGCATGTCAAAGGATATTTTTTCCTTGTGTTCACATGTGCCCCACGTGTGTTCACAACTACCCCGCTGATGGGGCACATGTGAACAATTTTTCGAATTTATAAAACTATTAAAAAATGTAAGAAGAACTATACAGGTGATTTAAAAAAAATTCCCATGTATAAAAAGAAGTTCTATTTACTATACTGAGTAGGTTTTGTTTATAGAAATTAATCCAGTCATGAGAAAAAGCTGTATTTATGCGAACTGTTCACATGTGACCCCATCTCCCCTATATCAGCTCAACAGAATAAATAGTATGTTTTTTATAGAACTGCAGTGAACGCTGCATGCGTAATTATGTTAGATTAATTTTTAACACAACTATTCAATTGATAAATAAATCATACCAGTTGTAAATTTCCAAATGGGGCAAAAGTCTGGGCAAGGATTATATAATTACGCATACGGCGTTTACTGCAGTTCCAAAAAAATAAATTTCGATCTATTCTGCTTAGCTGATTCAGATCTCAGACGAGATGCTGTGATCGTTAAAGATTAGCTGAGTGAATTAGTCATCCAGATTGTCCAGGATGGCTCAGTTGGTAGAGCATTAGCTGCTTAAGCCAAGATATCCCTGGTTCGAGTCCCTACCCGGACTTTTTTCACCTTTTTTGGAGACTCACCTTGGCTTTCAGACTTTTTTGGAAATTTACAACTAATATGCTATTAATTATGTTACAATTTTTTTCAAAAGATTGGTGAAAAAAGTATCCAATTTATTATTTAAAGAAATTTTTTTATTTATTTTAGAACTGAATAATACTTCATTAAAAAATGTGTACATATGTTTTATGTTTGGACAAATAGTTCCTTTTTTAAAGAAATACAACACCTGAAAAGAAACGGAATTTTCATTAAAAATTCCCATTTTAATGTAAAATCGTTTCAAAAAACGAAATCCTCATACATTTAAATCTTCAAAACAGTTCCAGAAAAAAAATTAAACAGCCATTTGGCAGGAAATTTTTCTGTTTTCAATTGGTATTTAAAAATTAAACTTTATAGCGAAATTGTACTAAAACTCTGAAAATTTTTAGTAAGAAGACTTTGTTTTAAAATTCTGTTTCGCTTTTGGGTGAAGTTTATATAACGATACTAAACAGAAAATCATTCGTTTATCAATAGTTTAAGAAATATTGAAGTTGGGAGTCGGGAAATTATAACTTTGAATTAATTTGTAATCGTTGCAAAACAGATTGCATTACGGCTAGATTTTTAAACAGAACTCAAGAACTACATGGCAGAGTGAGCTATAGTTTTGGATTCTTATATTTGAAGCTTTTAGAAAGCTATTTCTGTTGAAAATTTTATAGCTTATACAAGTATTTTTTTAAATTAATTAAAAAAATACATTTTTTCAAAATAAATTTTCAAAAAAATGTCAAAATTAGGTGTTTGTATTGAAAATTTGAGAGCTTTGTTCAAAAGATGTTTTTATTTATTTCTTTTTTACACATATTTAAAAACGACGTAATTTCCTCAGTTATAGCTACTTTCGTTTTTGCTTTTTTTTTGGGGGGGGGGGGGGGAATTTGGCTAACCTTTAACTGATGCTACCGTTCTCACAGACAGCTGCTTCTTTCAACTTTTATAGGTTAACTTGTAACTTTCAGTTCAACTACAAACAAGAAATATACTTGGTAGCAGCCGTCGATGTACCGTGGATATTGGTGCTGAAATGTTTAGTTCTATAGAAACTAACCGTACACACAGGTTCTGGTTTGAAATTAACGTCAAAATTCCTCTGTGTTATCATTTAGTTGTTTTCTTTGGTTGTCTTGAACGGGATTTCAGATTATCACTTTTTGACAGAATTCGGTAAATACCAACCCTGTTTCATTCAATTTTTCTTGAAATGTCCACAACTTTCCATCCACGAGCCTTTAACACTAGAACGGCGGCAAGGGTCATTTTGACCCCTGCCAAACGAATACATGTCGATTCGAACCAGAAAACTTTTCATAATTTAAAATTAATGTATGCTGCACAAAAATAACTTAAATAAATAAGTTAAATAGTTTTAAGTAAAAATTCTGATGTGAAATATTTTTATAAAACTTGAGTAAAATTTCCCGCCGTTCTAGTGTTAAACGATAGATATTTAAATTTTCTTTTTTGGAAAACTGCACATTGCGAGGCATCGTTACAATCAGTAGTAAACGGAAAGGCGGATTAGATTTTATTTCAGGAAACTATTGCGTCACAAGTACATGACCTTGGAATATGAATATTTCGGACATCGGTACTTAAATAAGCTTTTAACGCTGATTGTCTATATATTTTTGGGACAGCATTTTTTTGTTTTTAATTTTTTAAATTAAATCTATGACTACTAAAAGTTATTTGAATATTTTATTATTTTTATTGCACCATTATATATTTTCATAATTCATTTCGTCTTTTTTACTCATTTAGTTAGTTCTTAAATCCAAAAAAAAATGGTTGTCTCTTCGGGACGCACTGTATATTTTAGTATACCATTTTTTCTTGAAAAAGAAATGTTTCTGTCATTTGCAGTGTACAAATGATATTTTATTTTATTTAAATTTTACATTTTTTATAGAAAAATATAATAACAATTTTTAAAGATATTAGAACAATATTATAATAATTTTTCAAAATACTGTAACAATTTTTTTTATCGAACAATTCTACAAATAGTGTACGATTTCACGTTCTGGTCTCTACGGGTGCTACAAATAATGACACCTCCAAGTTTTTCTCATTCAAATATTCCATATAGAAGCTACTTTTAGTTTACGCAGCAATTACATTTAGGTTTTCTTCAACTTTCTCATGAAAAATATTCACTTGAGAACTGATAGCACCCGAAAAAACAATACTTTGCGTTGATACTGGGTTGTGAAAACTGATTATGCACTGTAAAATATATTGGGTTGTTCGGAAAGTAATTTCTTTTTTTTTTTTTTCTTTTTTTCTGTGAAAGGGAAAGGCGATTTTCTTATAGTGTGTAAATATTTTATTGATTTATATATTCTCCAATTCAGTCCAATACCTTTTACCATCTTTCTGGCAGTTGCATAATTCCACGTTCTTAAAACTTCTGACCTTTGCTGGCAGAAAACTGATCAGAGTCATTTTTGACGTACTCATTTGAAGTAAAGGTTTTGTCGTCTAAAACATTTTTTAGAGACCAGAACAAGTAATAATTTGAAGGCGCCAGATCTGGAGAATATGTTGTGCGTGGTAGTATATCCCATCCACGCTGTAAAATCTTTTGGCGAGTTACCAAACTTGTATGAGATCTCGCATTATCGTTGGGAACACTATACCTTTCCTATTGATCAATTCTGGCGTTTTCTGTTTGAGTGAATCATCCAGATTGTCCAGTTGATTGAAAAACACTTCAGATTGGATCGTGGTATTGTCCTGTAGAATCTAAAAAATAAGGATTCCCTTGAAATTCCACCAAAAAGATACCGTCACCATTTTTTTATGAATATCGGTTTTCGAAGTCCTTTGAGCCGGTTCATCTTTTTTACTCTATGATCTCTTACGTTTAACATTATTGTAGAAAACTCATTTCTCGTCCACTGTGATGTTCGTCGCTTCAAAAATGGATCATTTTCTTGACGTACGAAAAGAAAATCACAGACGTCAATGCGACGGAACAAATTTATTTCTGTAAGAACATGTGGAACTAATATGTCGAGTTTTGAAATTAAACCAAGACGTTTCACGAGATCATGAATGGTCGTATTCGAAAAATTTAACCTCTCACCGATCACACGAACTTTTATTCGGCGGATTGCAGCAATTGCAGCCTTTATTCTGCTTTCATCAGCTTCAACTGGCCTTCCAGAAGCTGATGCATCTTCACCATCAAAATTGCTTGAACGTAATTTTGTAAACCAATTTTGGCGCTAACGTTCTGTCAGTACATCTTCCCTATACGCATCGAATATAATAGAGTATATATTTTTCCTTTTATGAACAGCATTGTTGTATTTTCTATAGTAAAAAAGTAAAATGTGCTGAAAATGCTACTTTCGACTTTCCATATTTGATAGAGCACCAAACAAAAACTGTTGCGCAGAATTAAACAAACTTTTTCAGAAACAATTCTTGCTATATTACCTGTCAAAATATATAATAACAATGAGGCTTAAGCATGAATTTGGCTGCGAAAAAAATACAATTACAACCTACGTTGGAAAAAAACGAAATTATTTTCCGAACAACCCAATATTTCCTAAAGTTTCCAAAAGTTGCGGGTAGCAAAAGAGAATTTTGTTTCACAAATGCATCTTTAAAAATAAATGCTGCTTGTTTCAGAAATGCTTCTTAAATTCGTAGAAGTTTCTAATATATTTTTAAAACCTTCGAGTTGCATCAAGAAAAATTTCATTCTTATTTTTAAAAGTCAGCCATGCATTATTATTTTTAGCTTACAAGCTATCAAAGCCTGAGAGCTAATGT
Organism: Maratus speciosus; assembly: GCA_963932465.1. Taxonomy (NCBI): domain Eukaryota; kingdom Metazoa; phylum Arthropoda; class Arachnida; order Araneae; family Salticidae; genus Maratus; species Maratus speciosus. The sequence goes on from OZ010789.1 coordinate 322,499,003, forward strand.
GCCTGCAGGTTCTGTATACATGTACGTTGGTATTGTACGCATGTCTGTACGTAACAGGATAACTCTTGATAGAAACATCCGATTTGCTTCAAATTTTGGATATAGGTTCATTCTGATAAGGCGCTTGTCTGATTAGTTTTGAAGGTTTATTGTTTAAGTATAAAAGAGGAAACGGGTAGCTAATCCCCCCTTAATTTAGATAAATGGGTTTTTCGTGCAGAATGATCCGATTTGCTTGAAATTTCGTATACCGGTTTATTCTGATAAGGCGCTTCACTGATTAGATTTGGAAGTTCTTTTTTGACTTGCCTAAGAAGAACTACTCAGACATGGAAACCACGTGGTTTAGTGGTCCCACCAGTGGCCGAGAGGTTCGGCTCTCAAAATTCGTAAACGGGAGGGACTGGTTTCGAACCCAATCGCGCCTGCCGGCCTAACCGTTGGGAGTTTTCCTTGGATTTTCTTGCATAAATATGGCTTAGATTCCCTTAGAAAGAACCCCACGGAGGGCACCCCACCCCCTCGGGCCCATATTCCAAGTGCAAATAATTGGCCGTCATTAAACAACATTAAACAACAACATCATTGGTTTAATATAAAGGGGAGGGGGAAGCGGAGACCAATCCCCCTCTTTAATTTAGATAAATGGGTTTTCTTGCCGATTTTTTTGTTTTTAAAGAGACATTATTCTTTGAAATAAAAGTATAATATACGTACAATAAGTGTGAACATCCTGTGAGCTTAATGCCTGCAGTTTAACTGTGCAATTTTATTTTTATTATATTATTATTTTTATTTTTATTATATTATTCGCCTACGATCTATTAAGAAATCAGTACTTTTAAAAAGTTATATAAGCAAATTTTAATGATTTCTCTTTTCTTTTTTAACGAAAGATCAACAGCAAATATTTTTCTCGCTCAAAAGTTTTGTAATTATTTCCCGCTTCTATGTAATACAAAAAGACTTCTTTTTGCAGAAACTCTAAGCTCACTCAAAAGCTAGAAATGTCTCATGTGTCTCTCCTGCTATTTTTCTATGGAGTTTTTATTTTAATAAGAATTTTTTAATGTGCAGAAATAATATCTAAACGAAAAAAACTAATGTATTATTTCTATACAAATTATATAAAATTTAACGGAACCAGAAAGACTTGAAATGAAGAAAAATGATTGTGATTGGATCGTGGATTAGGAAACCTGTAATTAATTTAAACTGTTGCTTCCCTTTGCATTTATTTATCTATGTTTTTCAGAAATAACAAGAAAGAAAAAATTATGCGTCAAGCATAAATTACGAAACACTTTCCAACACATTCGGAATAATGTCACAAAATTTTACAGTTTATTTCGTAAATTTCGAACTTTTAACTTATGCAGAAACTTATCAAAAATATTTTACTTAGGAACATAAAATTTAATATTTTGAGCATTTCGTTTTATATTCTAAAATATTTGTAATTTTTAAATGTACTTTCTTTATGGAAAAAATTAATCGATTCACAATCCAAATATAAAATTCATAATTTATTTCATTTATGAAACATTTCAATACAGGAAACATCTTTTTTTTATTATTATTATCGAGAAAATTATTTTCTTTGAAACGGAATTTCTTACATTTTCAAAGAAAGATTTTAAAGCTAATCTCAGAATTATTTTTTTTAACTTTTGAAGTATGTTTTCTCAGAACAAAAATAAATCTCCATTCGTGCGATAGAAAACTTTCTGAATAGATGAATAGAAAAATTCTGAAACTATGTAACAATAAAGCCAAATATTAAATGCATTGAGAAATATACTCATTTAATACTTTTATATGTCTGAAAATAATTTACTTATAACAAAATTTCTTGTTACTATTATTTATGTTTTTACTGTGTACTGAATTTGTATAAAGTGAGATTTTTTATGTTGTTTTCCAAATAGCGATTGATGATGGATTTTTAAATTATTAAAATTTAATTAATAATGTCTGTGAAACTAGATATTTTTACAAGGGTGGGATTGTATTTGTTGCTCTAACAGTTTCGAACAATTTATGAACATTCAGAATGTGCTGTTTGTATGGATTTGAGGAATCTCAACAAAATCAACACTTGTTTGAAAAATACGAAAATGATCTAGAAATCCAGAACTATTGTTTTCAACGGTACACATAAAGCTGTTAAAGCATTTAGCTAAAAAAGAGCAACTCGTGTTATCGTTATAGGCCGAGAAAGATTTTGCTGTCAAACTTAAACAACGCTTTTCCGGAAATATATTTTTCTCTTTCACCGTTCATTAGTTTCAGTTGAAAAGTAATCTTAAAATAAATTCGATCATCCTATTAAATTCTAATCTTAGATTACAAAATTCACTTGCTTTTGAAAAATGATGCAAACCGTTTTGCTACTTTATTAAAGTATAGAAGATGCCCTGAAGTTCGCTTAAATTTAATGTAACCATTCAATATGTTAATGATAATGGTGATAGCATCATTATAGTAAGTTAAAGTTTTAATGGCTTTTTCACTAGAAAGTAAAAAATAAATGGGGCTCTTATAGGATAAAGTAGCTGTAGCTTAAATACAGAAACAGAAGCGTACATTTTGTGATAGGTGTACATTTTGAGAAGTACAATTAACATTTTTTATTGAAGTTAATTTTTATCTCAAGAAAATTACACAAATCGGAAAAGTATGATAAAATTTAAATAATTATAAATCCGCTGCCATTTAGTTTATAGAGTTTTACAGAGGATATTTTACAATAATGCAAGGAAAAGAAAAGGGAAGTTTGCAACTGATTCCATAACAACATTGGAATTTTCTTTCATTTTAAATAATTACGAAACAGATTTCACTGCTAAATTATTTGAAACATTATTTTCCAGACACAGTAGTCTCTAGAGTTTTCAACTTATGTCAAAAAATAACAATTTAGATGCTAATAATGACAATATGCTAAAATTATTCGTAAAAATAGCACAAAGTAAATGGTTATATTATTTACAAAAAGAAAATATTTTACTTATTTTAAATCAAAATTAGGAACAAATCTATAAAGAAGCGATCTCTCCTCAGTCGGAAAAGTAAGATAATTTCTTTCTTTTTTTCCTAGCGTTTCGTTCATCTGACAAAATCTTATTCATCTCATTACTACTCTGTTTGTCTGTCCGTCACACTGTCTGTTCTCAGAATTTGTAGAACTTAGGGACTTGAAATTTTGTCTACTTACAGGTGAATAACTCCTATCACACGTGAATAACTCCTATCACACGACAAATAATAAAATTTTGAAAAAGTCTTAACGCAAGATATTAATTAAAAACCCCACTCATTAACAAAGCATTAAGAAAAAACCCTAACAAAAGCATAGATTTTTATCAAACCTGCAAAGAAACTGATTATCAATCTCAAAAAAAGGGGTAGAATTTTCTAGAATTTGAAGCAGTGTCAGAAAGGTAAGAGACTGGAGGTTTTGAAAGACACCCCTATTTAAAAGCTATTGAACCAAGAAACGTCAAATTTTGGACACACACGCAAAAAAAAATTCCCTTTCAGACTTTCTAAAAAATTTTTAAATCCTCCCACTAGGTCACGAAATATCAATTAAAAATCGATTTTAATAAAGTAATTTATTTTCTTTTTATCGGAAATTAGACGTCCACATGTCTAGCACGTGTGTTTCGTGAAATCACATTTTCAAACCAGAGATTTAAAACCATAGTGCGACATTTTAAACTATATCAAAAATTTAAAAAGTTCTTGACTTAGGAATTTCAGATTAGGGTCGCTGTTGCAGAATAACTTTCTCTGAGAGAAAATCCAAAATTCATAAAAATCGATTCACGAGAACATTAATTATCAAATAGAAACATTAAATAGAAGGCAATTAATTTTCTAGCTGTCGGAAACATCTGCTCCCATGCCCGAGAAATGAAAAAATGTTTGCCACAAAGACGAGGTTGACCGGATTGCCACGTTCGAAAGGAAAGTAGAAAATTTTAAGTGCTGTTAAAATTTTAAGAACCGCTTATAGAAATTTCAAATTTCGGATACACATGCAGAATAATAATTTATGTCATACACTCGAAAAATCGAGATAATTGAGAAGCGCGTTCCGGAGATATTAAATAAAATGTATTTAAATAAACGATTTATTTTTTATTTGAAAGGGTGCTTTGAAAAATACCTGTTTCCATTGCCCAAGTGGATAAAACCCCGAAGGGACACTTTTCTAATTTTTCCCGACCCCCTCATGTGACATATCATTGGACAGCCCTTTGACCACTCTTTCATATTATGCGTCACGTCCACCCTACCCACTAATTTGCCTCCCCACAGAGACACTTTTCTAACTTTTTCGGACCCCCCTCCCCTAATGTGATATATCCTTGTACAACCCTTTGACACCTTTTTCATATTATGCACCTCTCATTAGGATACAGTTAAGCTCGATTAGGTTACACTTAGGTTACGTTTAGGATATAGTTAGGTTACTGTTACGTAACAGTTAGGTTGTGGTTAGGTTACAATGTTCGAATAGAACATTGAATAAAATGTTCGAATAGAACATATTGAGCCCTTAATTTATAAGTAGTGGTTAGCATTAATTCCGAATAGTAATTTCAACAAATTTATTAAATTCTTATGTGAATCCCCTACCTTATCGAGTAATATATCAACGGATACGTTGAGTAACGGAGTTTCTTTCGGATATGAGATTGTTCGGATTGGAGTGCGCTCCCTGGCGGTGGAATGTCGAACTTATATAAAAAGCCTGGTGAAATAACTCGAAAATTCAGAAACCTAGGAGTGATATGGTGAGTTGCTTTCTGAAAGTAGCTCTATTATAAGGGATTGTCCATAATTTGTGAACTAGCTCACTGCATCTTTTTGAGTTTCACAATATTGGACTAGACTTTTTATATGTATTCTCCTAAATAGCTAACGAACATATTATGAAATAAAAATTTTGGGATCTTTCATCCATGCATAGTTAAAAATTATTTCATACGAATGCTAATATCTCAATAAATATTCAATATTTTCATGCTTTCAATTTCAGTTTCTACTGTTATTTTTCATATTTTCGGAAAGTGGTATAAATTTGGTCGAAAACTCTGTATGCTATAAACAAAAAACATTCGAATTTTTCACAGAAACGTTAACACCTTCACGAATATAATATGCGTGCTATACTTACACAAATGCAAGCGACAGCTAAACAGAACCCACATAGTCATTTGCTACAGGAACAGACCATTTTGAGCATTTTCTATTACATGATTGATCACAAACATTATTTTATTATGAAATTTATTGCTGACCCCTTAATTGTCTCCGCGAATAAATCTTTACTGAAAAATATGGAGTCAAACATGTAAATTACAGCCTCGAAATTCAAAAATAATTCCATAAGAATTTTAGTTGATATTCGACACAATAATCGAAAGCATCCGGTCACTGTTCCTTAACTTTTGGAGGTCAGTTAAGCTTACAAACGCATATAAAACAGAAAACTTCCTTTCAGAGACCATCGTTCATAAATATCTAAAGTAAGCATATTCTGGTTTGTGTCTGTGTAAATGAACGATACGCAATACGTACGCTATATATTATAGAAAACCTGCTTTACTGCACCTCGGTAATGCATATCAATTCTACTATGTTTAATCTAAGTAGTTTAACATTAGTGAAATACACTGAAAACAATTTTTCGAGTTTTTGTGTGTCCCTGTAAGGAACGATAAGTGCCATATATAATATATAAGCTATATAAAGCTTGCTAAGAAAGTCATCGAAGCTGCATGCATGATTATAAGTTGAGACTCCACCCCAGATATAATACACGTGTTAAAGACAGTTAACTAGTATTTACTTGGACATAACTGGACAAGAACCAGAAAAAAACAGAGAAGTTACACTAATTATCTTTCTCGATGAACTATCACATAAACGCATGCTGCATTTCACCTGAGAAAATATTGCAATCACAGTCCATACATCATTTCAAATCGTCAAAAGGATCATAAGTCGTCGAAAATATTGTATGTTACTTTCAAAGCATCGTTCTTTTCAACATTGATCTGTTATAGTTACTATTTTTCTTCTCCACACAACTTGGTTCTTTTTAATCTTGAAGTAGGTGTTTCGTATTCCCCCGCGCGATACAAGCGCCTGGTACATTCACTCGGAAATCAACATCACTCGAAAACATCATAAAGATGCTTCAGCTTGTTTGAAGTGGAACAACATCATATGGGAATCTCTTTAAAATCATTGACTTATAAAATTTTAAAGCAGAAAAGATTTAAAAAAAAATGCGTCTTCTGTTTTTGTTGATCCAAAGATTCAGGTATTCAGCACACGAGCTAGTATTTATCGGTCCTTCGGTTGGTGAGGTTTTCGCTATGTCGTAGATGTCGTTAGACTTCAATTTAAGTACTTTAAAGTAATCTAATAATTTAGGTTTCAACTTTAAGCCTGTTCCTTGCTGGGTTCTATTAATTGCTATGAGGTCACCAATCTCATCGCCAGGTTGTATTTCCACGGTTTCTTATGTCGTAAAGTATAGTGCTTGCGATTTTCTTGCTGAATTTCTAGAATATTCTTCTTGGTTTCTTTACGGAGCTCTTCTCTCTTTTTCATGAATTGTTTTTCAACTGCATTGTTTAATAGGTCAATAATTTGTAAATCTTCTTGATGTTTCATTTTTGTACCATTGTTCATTGTTGTTTTTAATTAAAAAAATGTATGAGTTACTCTGTGCATGAGTGCCATAAGGTTCGTTTATATCTTCATTATTTTATGAATTATGAAACATGAAAACATGTCAGACCTTTTATAGCCGCGCTCGATTACTTATTTTAACTTGAATTGATATGCAGCAGGGACGGCAAACCTTTTCACATCCACCTGTCAAATTCTTCCAAAAATGTATTCTACGTGATCACGTGCCAACAATAAAAATTTTTAATGGATCAAATAATAAAGAATCAAAATCCTTCTATATATAAAAAAAAGTTTTGATTTGGAAATGGACCAATGGAAATCTGCGTAGATCATCCGGGTATACTCCTACTATATCGGTATCCATATTTTTTTATGACCGGTGGTCTTCTTTCGTTAATATTAAGAAAACTGTTTCATACAAAATATGAAAATCGGTGGTATTACAGAGACATGTTTGATAAACACGCTGATGCAGACAGTTTTAAAATCGAATAATTATTTTAAGAGATATTTAATGTTAAAGATGGTCAAAATCTTTCCATTAAAAAAGTTTTATAGGAGAAAAACTATACATAGGAATTTAAAGATCTTTAGATCATTTTATACATTGGAAGTTCCCGATGTGCAGACTGCAATCATCTTTTTAATTTGACTCATTTTTTTAAGATTTATTTCCATTTTAACACGGGAGAACTCGCTGCATGAGATTTTCTCTCACAGTCGTACTTTTTTAAGACTCTTATTTAAATCATTTTTCATTTTAATTAAAATTTCAAAATGTTTTTCAATTATTTTACCTATTTTGTGAATAAAAGTACTAAGCCAACCAAAAAAAGTTGATATTATATGAATGTAAAGTAAAAGAAAAGCAATTAGGCATTCTCACTAGCGAGTTCTCCCGGGTTAAATTCAAACTTTCAGCATTTCGAGAGATATTTTTTACACATTTTAGAAAAGAGCAATTATTTTAAACTGTTGCCAATTTTAAAAATAGCGCAAAGAATAATATTTCCTTCAAATAAAAATATTATTTTCATGTGGCTATTATAAACAGAAAAAAGCTTTCAAATTAGAATTAAGTGATTACGTGTTATCAGGAAGATATTGAAAATTACATCATAAAAACTACAGTTACACATGAATTTTAAAAGGGAAAGAAAATTTTTAAAAACTAAATTCATTATTATACGTTAAAAGTCACAAATGAAGGAAATTACGTCATATTTAAAATGGCCAAATAAATAAAAGTTGGCAAAACACTTTAAATTAAAAAGTACATTTACACGAGTCATTTATTTCATATTTTGAGATAATCTTTTCAACTATTATCGTGAATTCTATGACTGCGAAAATATTTCCTTTCTAATAACAAAAGTATTTTCATGTGAATATTAAAAAGAGAAAGGAAACTTCAGTGAAAATTACGTCAGATTTAAAACGATACATTTAAAAGAACTTTCTCATAGCGCTGTTAAAAAATACCGAGAGACAAAGATTCATTTTACATTAGCTTACTGTCAAATTTTTAACTAATTTTTAACACTTTCCAACAAAGTTGAAAAGTGTTATTGATTTCGGTTTGTCTGTTCGCGCTCTAACTCTCGTAAATATACTCGGATCGCACAGAAATTTTTGGTTATTGACGTTTAGCGTAGCACGAACCCTATTTCAAATGAAGTTTGTAACATGTTTAGTTCATTTACAGGGACAGTCAAAAATATTCCGTTACATTACGGCCAATGGAAAAAAAAATCATTTCAAATGAATTTTAAAGATGTTACACCCTTTCAAACATAATAAAAAATATATGCATTTACGAAGTGCACTAAAATATGCAAAATATTCTGTAGCATATGCGGTGCAACGAATACTTATTGTTCATTTACAGGGCTACACAAAAGAATTCCATTACAAATGGTATAGGGGGAAATTGTTTGCGGCGTATTTTAAGTATACAAATTCATATATAATAAAATTGATATACGTCGGTGAGGCTTACTTAAGTTATTTCATGTATAATACGAAGTGCATAGCATTTACAGGAACATACAAAACATTTCAGACAAGTATTTTCAATCCAAATTACTGTATATTAGCGGCGATGGCAGGGAATGCATTTTTAATTATGATATGCGCTTTTAAGTTTCACTATATTTATGCATACTATAGGATGTGCGTAAATGTTATAGTTGATATACAGGGCTACGCAAAAGAATTCGTAAAGGTTACTGAGTTTGACCGTAAATTGCTGAAAGGTGGGTTTAAAATGTGTTATGCTGGTTGGTTGTATTTATGACGGCCAATTATCTGCGCGAGGGATATAGGCCCAGGGGCGGAGTGCCCTTCGTGGGGGTCTTTCTAAGGGAACCTAACCCGTATTAACGCTTGGAAATCCAAGGTTCGAAGAAAACCACGAAAACTCCGAACGATTAGGCAGACGGGCGTGATTGGGATTGAACCCAGCTCCTCCCGTCTACCAGCTTCGAGAGCAGAACCTCTCAGCCACTGTGTTATGCTAAACTGTATGTAGTTTTCTATGATATGTTTGTAGAATATAGATAAAATGATATACAGGGCCACGCAAAGAATTGGATACATGGCCGAATATAGATGATAAATTCTGGAAATGCGATTTTAGTAGTTTTAAGAGTGATTTAGTTTGAATTAAGTTTAACTAAATAGTGGCGTGTAATAAAGGTACTAGGTAAACAACAGGGCTGAACAAAAGTATTCAAGTATGTTTCCCTCTATTAGTATAAATTGCTGAAAGAGAAATTTCAACCTGTTATGCGTTTTCATGCTAAACTAAATTTTCTATTATATAGTATATATATCAGCCTACAGATCAAATACAAGGCTGTTCGGAAGAATTGGAATAAATATTTGGCTATGGATGGTAAGTGCTGAAATCAGTTTTTTAATGTTTAGTTAGTAATTTTATTTATCTTATTCCCCTAAATAACGAAGTTTTGTTAAAGCTTTCAGGGAGTGTTGGAAAGTGTTTCATAATCTATGCAGTACGCATGGTTTTTCTTTCTTGTTTTTTAATCAAAGACGAATACAGCCATTGCATCTCTTAGCAGCGGCTGATTACGTCTCAAAAATCTCCAATCAAAGGAAAATGAATAAAAACCCGTTTACAGGGAGGCCGTCACTGTTTTTTTTAAATTATAATTCAATATTTTTAAGGCCGATGAAATTAACATGCTTTTAGAATCTGGGGTGCCTGAACGGGCGTTGGCGAGCGTAGCTCGTAGGGGGCAGAGCCCCCTAGTTACTTAAAATTTCGTTTTTTGCATTAAAAAAATATTGGGTAATATTTGAAGTTATACTTTAGAAATTTATTTAAGAAATATTATTTATGTTGTCTCATCTTAAGATGTCAACTAATTTATATCAACTTCGTAATTTGTTATTTTTTATAAAATGCAAGTTGAATTGGGCTCATTTGACCACATGTTTTTACTTGAATTTTTCAAATTATGTATTTCTGAAAAGAATGTCTCGCAGAAAAATGTCAAAATAGCAAGCGCCAGAAACTACAGCTTTTATTGCCTGGAATTGAATTCCAAATCGTTATAAATTTACAAGTGGCATTTTTTTTCGGTACTACTTACAAGGGAACCACTTTAGGTGTTGCTCGCACCTAGTATTGAAACTTGGTGCATTTTAAAGCTCTATATTAGGAAGTTTGGGAATCGATAAAATTTTTTTGTTAAAATAATATTTTTTGATTTTACAGCAGATTAACTTTCTGAAAATGCAATTTTCTAGACCACTTTTCGGGCTTTTAACGTAAGTTTTTTTTTTTTTTTTTTTTTTTTAATAGTTAAAAATATAAATTAGTCAATAATAACTATAAAATGTTGAAAAAAGTTTTAAAATTCCTTCAAGAACCTACGAATTTGATTTACAAAAAATACAATATTATATTTACATATTTGGCTGGGAAAGATTGGCGTCTTTTTCGTCCCGTACAGTTTTCCGGTAACCCTAGCTCAGTATTTTCGCTACGTACCGTGTTGTAATGGTTTGGACATAAACCTACAGGTATAAAGCTAGTGGAAATTTTGAAGTGCCATATCTGGCGACTTAACTCTCTTTTGGTGTAAAATTAACAAATAAAAATCCAATAATAAAAAATTATAAATATAAAAAATATATATAAAATATGATTTTAACAAAGAATTTTTATCGGTTCTCTAACTTTTATGCATAGGGCTACAAAATGCACCAGGTCTCGATTCTAGGTGCGAGCAACACCTAAAGTGGTTCCCTCGTTAGTTATCCCGTCGACCAATTTTGCCAAATTATATAAGTTGCCAAACTATTCGCCAAATTATGCAAATTGTCAAATTTTTTATTTAAAATATCGAAAGAACAAATAAAATGGTATGACATTCATAAAAATACTAACAAAACGTCGAAATACGTGTAATTTGCTTAAAGTCAAGTGATTGTGAGATTTATGATCAACCATTTTTGGAATTTAATCTTATAGTTTGCCAATGGATTTTTTGGTCGACGGGATAACTAAGTATTAACATTTTTTTTTTCTTTTCCGTTAATCTTCTAATTCTCTCTTTTTTTTAAATTTTATGAACCAATATTGAGGTAGTTTGGGATACATTAAGTTATTTCAAATGAAAATTAAATTTCAAATTTATTTTTGCTTAAAAGGCGCAAAGACCAACTTAGTGAAAAAGATTCCATGCCGGGAATCGAACCCGGGTCATCAGTATAGCGCACTGACGTTCTACCGCTAAACCACATGGAACGATACCCAGCCTGGAACTTCTCACTATTACAAGTTGGCAAGGCTACAAACGCAGCACAAGATGGAATATTTTCCGTGAGCCACCAACATGGGGCAAACACAGACACTTAATTAAATCCAGCATCGATGAATCTATATTAATATTTGGAAATTTTTCCAGAGAGAAACATTCGCCTTGAATACAATATTTCAAATGAAAATCAAATTTCAAATTTATTTTTGCTTAAAAGGCGCAAAGACCAATTTAGTGAAAAAGATTCATGCCGGGAATCGAACCCGGGTCATCAGTAATACTGATGACTCTAAGGTTTACCATTGTGTTTTCCTGCACCCAAAAGTATGAAAACATGGAGGCCTGGGAACAGAAAAACACAATAGTAAACCTACGAGTCAGCCGCTAAAATCGATTTTTTGTGTGTTTTCCACCAAGATATGACTTGGCAGACCGATTTCGTTTTAATATGCGAATCGAATTTTGACTAATTCTAGAATTTCAGCCATGAACTCGATGAGGTGTTTCTCTGTGCTGCCAGCTCCCGGTTAATTAAATAAACCTCAAGTTTGTATGATTTTATATCTTTAACCCGATTTTGTAGAAATTTATATTTTTTAAAGAAAAATTTTCGAAAAAATATTGATATTTAATGGTAAAATTGCTCGTAAAAAGACATTTTCTTCTATTTTCACGTAAGGCCGTTTCATAGTTTAAAAATATGTATATCATAGAAACTCGACAGAGTTTCTCGCCAAGCAAAAGAAACAACAGTGCAATGAACCGTAAATGAAAGGAATTTCCGCCAATTGGTGCCAAACGATTTTGCAAATTTTTTTTAGTACTCTGTCAAGTTTATATTTTCCGGACTGACCAAAACGGGATTTTGACACATCTATAGCTCGAGAACTATTTATGATAGAAACAAAATTCTTGTTTCTATGAGATGGGGCGTGCCACGTGACTCAGATAACAAAAGTAAAGTGGAATCTGGCGAATAGGTTTTTAGTAAATGCGATTTTAAAAGTGCTGTTTTTTGCACTTTTAAATTCTTGTTCTGACCAATATCTGTTGACAGGGCTACAGGGAAACACCTGAAAACCCGATTTTAGCGGTTGACTCGTAGGTTTACCATTGTGTTTTCCTGTACCCAAAAATATGAAAACATGGAGGACTGGGAACAGAAAAACACAATAATAAACTTACGAGTCAACCGCTAAAATCGATTTTTCGTGTGTTTTCCAACAAGATATGACTTGGCAGACCAATTTCCTTTTAATATGCGAATCGAATTTTGACTAAATCTAGAATTTCAGCCATGAGATTGATGAGGTGTTTGTCTGTGCTGCCGGCTCCCGGTCAATTAAATAAACCTCAAGTTTGTATGATTTTATATCTTTAACCCGATTTTGTAGAAATTTATATTATTAATGAAAAATTTTCAAAAAAAATATTGATATTTAATGGTAAAATTGCTCGTAAAAAGACATTTTCTTCTATTTTCACGTAAGGCCGTTTCATAGTTAAAAATAAAATATGTATATATACACTGCTCAAAACAATTAAAGGATATTTGAAGTTTTATGTAAAATAAAGATATAAACGAAATTTTTTTTGCCGAAAATAGAAGAAGAGAATCACAAATGCAAATTTTTCTGGTTTTCAAACTGTGGAGTATGCAAATTTTGAGTTCGACGTCAAAAACGTCGCTTCAGCAGCAGCGAATGAAATTTGACTTTCAACTGGATAAAAGAGAATGAAGACAAGGATGATCGGCATTCAGTGATTGCTTTGTTTCGATAAGTACGATGTCTCAGCGAAGTCATTTGATAGATTCAGAAGCTTTGAGAATTGTTGGTAAGTTACAAGGGGGCCAAACTCAAGCCGAAGTAGCGCAAGCCATTGGAGTGTCACAAAGTGTCATTTCCAGGATCTGGAACCGTTTTTTGGAGAGTGGATGTGCAGGCCGAAGACCAGGACAAGGTCGTAGACGGGCAACAACGCCCAATGAAGATCGGTATTTAGCGTTAACAGCTCGGAGACTCCGAACCATGAACGCTACTCTTCTCCAACAACACCTTCGCTCGGCTACAGGCACCACGATTTCAACTCAGACTGTCCGAAACCGGCTCCATGCTGTAGGTCTGTATGCTCGCCGACCGATGGTATGTGTTAGATTAACATCAAGGCATCGTCGCGACCGCAGGGAGTGGGCAACCGAGCATGTCAATTGGAAAAGAAATGAATGGAGCAATATTCTGTTTTCTGACGAGTCCCGTTTTTCTGTGCATCCGGATAATAGGCGTATTTTCATCTGGAGGGACCGTGGCAGTAGGAATAATCCTGCGTTCGTGCACGAAGGTATCAGATTTGGCGGTGGAGGAGTGTTGGTGTATGGTGGCATCTCCATTGACGGGCGCACTGACCTCTACATCATTCGAGATGGAGTTCTGACTGGTCGCCGATATAGGGATGAGATCCTCAGACCTATTGTAGTCCCTTACGCTGCAGCAATCGGAGATAACTTCATTTTAATGGACGATAACTGCAGGCCACATCGTGCAAACCTGGTGGAGGATTTCCTTTTCGAGGAAGGAATCGTTCAAATGGAATGGCCAGCGTGTTCTCCAGACATGAATCCAATCGAGCACGTTTGGGACGCTCTAGGAAGACGAGTTTCTGGCCGCCAACAACCCCCACAAACTCTCCAAGAACTGGAAAGAGCTCTTCTGGAAGAGTGGGGCAGAATACCCCAACTCGTCATTAATAGCCTCATTGAGTCCATGCCTCAAAGGTGTTCAACGTTGCTGGCCGCCCGTGGAAACCATACCCCTACTGAAAATGATTTTCTTTGAAGAAAACACCTTTTCTTATTCTTTTTTTCTCATATGCACAAATTGTGTTCTTTTCCTTTAGTGCACAAATGCGCAATAAAATGCATTGTTTTCTGCCAAACATGTGTAATTTATTCTCATATAACCTACTATGTCCGTCGACCATGTATCAATCAGCTAAACAGTTTACCAGATACAAAATCCACCTAAAACTGCAATATCCTTTAATTGTTTTGAGCAGTGTATATTTCTTGTTCTTCGAACTCTCTGAAATTTTTATCGGTTACAAATATAACAGTTTTAAAGGCCGTGTAATAATTTCCTGAAAAAATCTACTTGTAAAGGAAATATGTATTCTTATCGCTTTTTTTGTTTTGTTTTGTTTTGTTTTCGCATTAGGTTTTTTTAACATAACAAAAAAAGTAGTTATCATATTTCGAACTACCAGAAATTTTAATTGGTTATAAATATAACTTATTCGATTTCTCTTTAAAATTTCATGAAAAAATATACATATTTATAAAGGAAAACATGAGCCGAAGCCGGGAGAAGCTGCGCCGAAACAACCGGTATTTTGCCATTTTCATCAAAAATTTCTCAGATTTTATTTTCTTTTTCTAGAAAGATCGCTTTTTACATGAGTTTTTAATACATACTTCTAGTCGTACAAACATTTCAAAATTTTTGTAGGTGATGTACATCAGGTCTGCCGAGATGTTATAAAAGGAATGTGTACAGACGTTTAGTTATTTTAGGCGCATAAAAAATCGGTCTCGGCTCTCGGGAGAAGCGAAGTGACTTGCGGTTGACAATGTTTTTGAAAAGGTTAAAATTCGTATTTTCAAAAATTCCAAATAAAAGGTGTCAGCTTTAACAGTATGCTTTTTGTTTGTCGATATCTATAAAATTGCTGCATGAGGAGCGAGCGTTTCCATGAAAGGGGAAATGTCAACTGCGAAAACAGTCCTTTTCTGATTTTTTTTTTCAAAATCTAACAACAATATTTTATCAAACTGATTGGGGCGTTTATGAAGTACAAATATGAATTTTCCTCTGTCTGTCTGTCTGTACGGCACAGAGCCCGTTCTAAAAAACTATATACGTTGGAGGCTTGAAATTTTGCATATTTGTACCTGAACACCTCACATCAAACGACAAATCATAAAATTTTGAAAAAAATCTTATATTTAACCCTCTGGGCTCTAACTTGTGTATTTTAATCTTTTTGTTCTAACTGAGGCCCTAATTAAGTTGAAGACTTGAAATTTTGCTTACTTATAGCTGAAAACCTCACATCAAATGATAAATCATAAAATTTTGAAAAAGTTTTATATTTACCCCTGTGGTGTAATTTGTGCATTTTAAGCTTTTTTTTTTCTAATTGAACCCATGTTTAATTTGAAGGCCTGAAATTGTGCATACTTATAGCAGAACACTTGTGGTCACACGAAAAATCATAAAATTTTCAATAACTCTTATATTATTCACCAATTCGATCTCTAACTTGTGTATTTTAAGCAATTTTTCTAACTCAGCCCCTAATAGCGTGGGGGGAACTTATGAAAATCGTGCACTTTGTGCCAAGTCTTTGAAATTTGGTATAATCTTAGATATTGTCTTAAGATTTAAGGAAACCATCGCAAACAACTAGTGCGCGCCCTCTGGTGGTCTGTTTGCTAGAAATCCAATATGGCCGCCATCTGTATTGGTATTTTTAATAGATGGGCTTCTATTAGTCACAAAACCTTAAGTAATATCACTTTTTATAGGTTCTAGAATACGAGGAATCCATTTCTCAGGTCTAATTTATGTTTAGAAATCAATTTCAAGGTTATAACGTATCCGATTAGAGAGTAAAACTCAAGGTAAAGAAGCAATTTTCTTATTAATTCGATGTAATTTATTAATTACAAAATATAAAGAAACATGAATGGTTGACACAAATATGATAGAATTTGACGTAAGTTACAGCTTTGCAACATGATATATACTTGTTACTTTATGTATTATGTGAGTTATTTGTACTGGGTTGCAGCGAATCCCAGCTCGATAACATTTACATCTGTCTGTGCATGAGACCAAATAATCACAATTCAGTAGCAATGAACATCCGTGACTTGCATCTGGAAGATCAGTCTATTTGGGTACCCATTCTTTGGTTCTATCATTCCATTCCCAACCTCATTTACTATAATCAGGAATATCAGGTGATTTGGTCAGCGACATCTTCCAAATGAATGCGGTAATGAGCAAAGATCGCTTTGTATGCTGAAATAAAGCACATTGTGATGGTGGTATAGATTCAAGAGACTTTAGGGTTTGGGTAAATATCAATTTCCTTTGCATCATTGACAGAATCTGCACCACTGTTTTTTCTGTACATAAGAAATTTAAAACGTTCAAAATGAGACATGTGCTGTGATTTTAACGTGAAACTAATAGGTGTATTTGTGATGTCAATGAACGTGTCAGTGACCTCAGGATAAGCAGCTCATGCATTCCATGCCGTATTTTTACATATTCCAAACATCGATTATGTTACATCACACCCCGTAAATGCATGAAAAACAGAAGGGCTTCGGAGCGTTTAGGTCCACGCTGTTGCAGATGTCATGGATTGGAATCTCTTTAAAGGTCTTTCTAAATCCAATGCCTATCCATAACTCTGACATATTCAACTATTTCAACTGATATATGGTCAGAACAAACATGTCTGTGTTCACTGTGATGAGGTACGCTTTGGCATGTCCTTGCTCAGCTGCGTGTTGCAAGTGCAACATCATTCTGGTGTCTGCTTCTTCTTGCTGGCTTGGAGACATGGTTGATATGTTACTCGTTCTATTGCTTAGCATCTGATTATCCTTTGTGGTGAACAGTTGATACCGAGCACCAGTGGTAACTTCAGCCAATTTCACGCTGAGGAAGTTAAATAAGTCTTGTTTATTGTTGGAGATTGATAAAAATTTATGCCATGAACCGTTTGGTATAGGTGTTTTTGCAGTCACTATAGTTCGATGCCTGAAGTGTCACCTCGTTTGCCCCGGGTTTGTGATTTGAGACTACCATCGTGATATGTGTCCCAGACTGCATCTACTCTTGTGATGTTAGGCGTCATTTTTCTTTCTATAAATGGCAGCAGGTGCGTATTCATATATTCCCCGAAAACTGTGGTACGCAGTGATTTTATAATATGAATAACTGCCGGCATATAGAGTACAAGCACTGATGCCTCCTTGGATGATTGAGAGCGTCCTGTGTCAGGCATACCAGGAAGGCACCCAAGAAGAGCAGATTTTGTTTCTGACAGCAATTTTCCCTCATTAGATAATGAAGGCGGGTCACGCTGGTTCTCGTGTCTGAAGAAGTCATCTATGTCAACTTGTGGTCATGCTTGCAGATTTAGAAATAAGTTCGTGATGAGCGATGCATTTGCCTTCGTTGTTCTCAACATACTGGTTCCTTTCTTGAGATTTGCAGGCGGCCGGTTGCTGAATGGGCATATGGTTGCCCTTGGAATGGTGTCTTAGAGGTGTTTTGTAGCACTTTGAATTCTGTCCCTCACAAAGTCCTTATACATGGTTTCGCACATCCCTTTGGCTTCCTCCAGGAACGTAGCAACAACAGAATCCATGACCTCACCGGTATCCATTGTGACGAGTTCCATACCTGTCTCTTTAAGCGGGTTTACAATTGTTTCATCTTGTACTACATTAAGAAGGGCTTTTATCTGCTTAAGAAATTTTGTCTGTTCGGCGGTAGAAGATTCCTGATATTCCTGATTATTTACGGATGAATCATTCGAATTACGTTCAAAATCATCTATTACCCTCAGCACCTCAGGTCTTGAAATCTCGATGTCCTCCTTCTCTTCTTTCTGACCATACATACCCTTAGATCCACTATCCGCTTTTATGAATTGTATACCATGCTCGTGGCTCTGATCTAGTGCCATTAAAGATAACTTTTTTTTTACAACGTTGAACGACAAACTGCCCTTTCATAACAGCTTCATGGACATTTGGATGGGTATGTTGTAAACATGATATGTCACTCAGAAAAACGGGCAGCCAGCGTAGATAGTTTGTGTGACCGAAGGCGAAAAACCACGGGCAAAGGTCTTCGCTAGAACTCTTAGTAAGTAACCAATTGCCCACTCGCTGACCTCTAACGAAACGACAAATTATCAGGAGAAAGCCTCTGACAGTTACCCAGCAATGTACGATTGGTGATTTGGCCATCATCCCAATACTCCATAATCACGTCAAGAGGCATAGGTACCTCATTATCAACAAAGTTTTTCAAATCTGCTTCTAGTGCATCATATGCTTTTTGATGACACTCTTTCTTATTTGGGCATCGTAAGTCTTTTCGGATATCTTGCTGGCACAAGCAACACAAAGTCCAGTTTGTCGTTTTTCTCATTTTTCCTAAATGCATGTTTATGTTTGTGTTCATATGAAGAAATACACTGTAGTTTTTCTGAAGTCACTGTTCAGACTGTTCAGAACTTATAAACCAGAAAAAAGCACTAATATATTTTATACTGCTGTTCTAGTATTATATTACTCAATTATTATATATTACTAGAGAGGTAGCCCGTCAAAAATGACGGAAATTTAGATATAAAGATATATAATTTCTCAATTAGCCTACGACATATACAACTCATGTGCAAGAATATGAGTTTTCTCGCTTGTTCCGCAGTGATAGATGAAAATAACACATTTTAAGAACGAAACACATTTATGAAAAACTGTGTACAGTAATCTGCACAGTTTGGTTCCAAGTGTTATGCAGATTTGAGGCTTTTTGTGGTCATGTCTATTCAATCTTTGTTTACATTTTTTTAAAATTCGTATATTGGACAATTTAGATTGTTAAGCCTTAAAAATAAATAAATAACACACTTGAAGTAAGGTTAAAAACTATTAAATTATCGTATACGATTTCATGAAATGGTATTATATGGTATTATATGTGTGTGCTTCACGATCTTGGTTACGACGTTGGCGAAATTGGCTGCAACTTGTCATAATCCTAATAGTGTGGGCAGCTATAACAAAAAAGTAACCAGTTTTTAGTAAAATTTCTGATATAAAGTAGCTTTCAAAAACTTGTGTAAATTACAGGCCGTTCTCGTGTTATGTCAGTCCTAGCAATAATATTTCTAACACTGAAGATTTTCCATGTATATATGGAATTTAGAAAAGCTTCTTCAAAAGAAAGGTCCCGAAATAACATTGTAATTCCTCTAACTTCAAAGTTTAATCGGGCCCTGATGTAGAGTACTGAAATCTAATAAATATAGTTATTTTGAATATTACAACAGAATTAAACAGTTAAACTTATTTAACTTAAACCCGCTGTTACTTCCCGATGTTATTTTTTAGTATTAAGAAAGAAAATTATTTAAAATTTTCAAATCCTGCATTTATGATTTTTTTCCGTCTTTAATAACTAAATAATGAAAAAATAGGCTTTTGTTCTGAGCTCATAAATATGACAATAAAATAATGTAACTAAGAGAGATTGCAAAATTAAATCTTTGTGATTACAAACCATAAACAAACGATACCGCCACCACTTTACCTACTATGACGTCATTAGATTATTACCCATTGATTGTTGGAGAACTTACTTTGTGAATGATTACCTCAATGATTTCATATTTTTGACGTTTCACGATGAATGAATCACTTGTGTTTGTTTAGGTATATGGAATGAGATATTAAGCTGTGAAACTAATTTCAATTCAAGTTATCCAAGGATATATGTATTTTTAATCGAAATTAAAAACAATGCTTTGATCTCGAAATAGAAAGTTTTAGTTTGTATAATTTGTTATTTCTGTTAATTATTTATTTAAGTGCTTTTCCATTATAGCGCATTTTAAAAAAAAACTTGGCGCGATTCGGGCATCAGAAAGTGAGATATGTTGCGAAAATATATAAACAGCTATGAAAACAAATCTAATGAACTTTTATCTTTGTTTATATATGCACTTGTATGCATAAAATAATCGGGAACAGATGTCATATTCGCCCCATATTGGCGCGATTTTTTTCGGTTGCCAATTTGGCGAAAACATCAACAGCATAAACAACATAATCCGGGATACCACATCGGTACAGATGTCATATTCGCCCCATATTGGCGCGATTTTTTCTGTCGCCAATATCATATAGGCAACGGGTACTTAACTTGCACCAAAGGGCTTGATGTGGTAACCCGGATTATGTTGTTTATGCTGTTGATGTTTTCGCCAAATTGGCAACCGAAAAAAATCGCGCCAATATGGGGCGAATGTGACATCTGTTCCACCACATCAAGCAAAATAATCACACTTTGGCGCAAGTTAAGTACCTGTTGCCTATATGATATTGGCGACAGAAAAAAATCGCGCCAATATGGGGCGAATATGACATCTGTTCCAAAAATCGTTTCTAAATATATATAATTTTTTTATATACAAATCACGGCACAAATTTCAGATATCAAACGGCACAGATGTCATATTCGTCCCATATTGGCGCGATATTTTTCGGTTGCCAATTTGGCAAAAACATCAACAGCATAAACAACATAATCCGGGTTACCACATCAAGCAAAATAACGACACTTTGGCGCAAGTTAAGAACCCGTTGCCTATATGAAATTAGCGACAGAAAAAAATCGCGCCAATATTTGGCGAATATGACATCTGTGCCGAACCGGGATACCTAACTGGTGCCAAAATGGTGTTATTTTGCCTGCTATGGTAACCCGGCTATTGTTTTTAATTTATTAATAAAAATTTTAGGAACAGATGTCATATTCGCCCCATATTGGCACGATTTTTTTCTGTCGCCAATATCATATGGGCAACAGGTATTTAACTTGCGCCAAAGTGCTTGATGTGGTAACCCGGATTATGTTGTTTATGCTGTTGATGTTTTCGCCAAATTGGCAACCGAAAAAAATCGCACCAATATGTGACGAATATGACATCTGTACCAAATTTTATTTACTTTTTTTTTCTGTTTTTTAATTATATAAACTGCTTTGTTCTATAGTTATTATTCAAACTTTTATTTATTTATAGTTATTTCCTTTTCAAAATGATAGCAAACAATTGAAAAATATATAAGTAACTGGTATTCGAAAGCGAGATTTCTGCCAAATTGGCGTCATAGAAAAATCACGCCAAACCCAATGCGTATATGACATCTGTGCAAAAATTACTTCTGTTTCTTTATAAAAATGGGTAAATAGCTTTTTTTTATATTAAATTGTCGACACAGATGTCATATACGCCCATATTGGCGCGATTTTTTTTTTTTTTTTTTTTTTTTTTTTTTTGACGTCGATGTCATATACGGACCGGGTACTTAACTGGCGCCAAAGTGTCGTTATTTTGCTTGTAATGGTAACCCGAATGTTGTTTATGCTGTTGATGTTTTCGCCAAATTGGCGTCGGAAAAAAATCGTGCCAATATGGGGCGTATATGACATCTGTGCCAAATTGTATGCATATGGAAAAAATTGTTTGTGAGTATGAAGCAGTAAATAGGTTGTCAGAAAATACGTTGGTAAACTTCTTTCTTGCCAAGAAACTTTTATTCGAAGTATTGTACATAAGCAATGATTGCTATAAGGCATTTTTAATTATGATATGCGCTTTTATGTTTCACTACATTTATGCATATTATACTGTGTGTATAAATGCTACAGTTCATATGCAGGGCTACACAAAAGAATTCGTAAGGGTTACTGAGTATGAGAGTAAATTGCTTAAAGGTGGTTTTTAAAGGAGTTATGCATTTTTACGCTGAACTGCATTTAGTTTCCTAAGAAATGTTTGTGGAATATAGATAAAATGATATACAGGGTCACGCAAAGAACTGGATACATAACCGTCTATGTATGATAATATCTGGAAATGTGATTTCAGTAGTTTTAAGAGTAGTTTAAATTAAATTTTAGCTAAATAGTTGCATGTAATAACGGTACTATTGGCTATGGACGGTAACTGCTGAATTCAATTTTTTAAATTTTTTATGCGTTTTCTAAAATGTTTACTTAGTTATCTTGGTACTTCTTAGTTATCCCTTCGACCAAATTACTGTTGGCAAATTGTAAGATTAATTGCTAATAATGGTTGCCATTAATTAATTAATTAAATGCCAATAATGGCCAATAAAACCATTAATTCGACGTTTTATTTGTATTTTTATTAATGTTTTACTATTGATTTGGCGATTTATATAATTTGGCGAAATTGGTCGACGGGATATCTAAGAAGTAACGTTATCTTATTTACCTTATTTCCCTAAATAACGAAGTTTTGTTAAAGGGTGTGTTGGAAAGTGTTTCATATTCTATGCTTAACGCATGATTTTTCTTCCTTCTTTAGTCTTATTTTACATTTATTTTTTCTTAATTATATTGCTTATACTGCTTTATAGAAACTTATAGAAACCTTATAGAAACTTTGGCACAGTCGTCATATACGTTATCATATATTGGCGCGATTTTTTCCGACGCCAATTTGGCGAAAACATCAACAGCATAAACAACAACATCCGGATTACCATATTATGCAAAATTACGACACTTTGGCGCCAGTTAAGTACCCGTTGTGTATATGACATTGGCGTCAGAAAAAAATCGCGCCAATATATGACATCTGTGCCGAAACTTTAATATCTAATGTTTAAACTCTTCGCTCCACTCCCCTTGCATATAGTACAAACTATAACACGGATAGCGCAAAATAATAGACAGTTTAGTACTTTTCCACTGTAGGGGCTTTGGCATTTTTTTTTAAAAAGCTTGGTGTTATTTGGGCATCAGAAAGTGAGATTTGGGTACTGCGGACACCATTGTCGCCAAGCGTAATAGTTGGCGCAAAATCGTGAATTGAAGCATTTGAAAAATAAAAGAAAAACCATTGTCGATACTAAAGTGAGCATTTAAAAAATATAACATTTGAAAATTCCAGACTTTTACGAACTATTTCATCAAATCACAAATATATACTTAAAATAAGTGAACAAATAACTGCTATAAAATAAAGCAATAAAATAAAACTCCTATTAAACTGCTGGCATAAAATTACAAATATCTTTTAGCATTTTGAAATAATTGGCGCATTAGCATACATTTTGGCATGGTGTTCGTATAACGGAAAAATATCTAGATTTGTTGTCAAATCATATAAACATCTATGAAAACAAATTTGATGAGCGTTTTTGTGTGTTTTATATGTATATTATTGAGGTTTTTATGTACAAATTGCATCTGTTTCTGTATAAAATTAGAGAAACGGCTTTTTTATATTAAATAAATCTTATAAATATCGAAAAAAATGCGTGTGTATATAAAATGAAACAGTGAATAGGTTCCCGGAAAATATGTTACCAAATTTCCATTTTCGTCAAGGCACCTATACTGGAAAAGTACCTAAAGCACATTAAAATCGCGCCGTTAGGAGCTCACACACTACACAGTACACCGTTGTCTATTGGCGGTTATTTTATTAGTAGCATCGGGAGGAAGATGTAAAGATGTACTTTAAATTCTCACCCATAGATTTCAAAAAAATATCTTAAAAGAGTGCAGTTTAAATTAAATTTCGGTGACCTCCATTATGAAAGATTAATGGTTTTAAATGGGAATTTCGCCAAATTAGTCAGCTATCGCCAAGTTGGCTAACATTTGGCGCTACTGTGGTAACCCTGCATTAATATTTTTCAACAATTACTCATTTCAATGAGGCGGTCCTACCGGAATATTGAGGGACACACAGAGACTTGGATTTTATATAAATAGATTGTAAAGACCATATTCTATATTGGTATTAGTATATTATTCATGTATTATTCATATATTTCAAGATTTTGTGTTTAACTGAAGCCTATCTATTAAAAAATATCAATACAGATGGCAGCCATATTGGATTTCTAGCAAACAGGCCACCAGAGAGCGCGCACAAGTTGTTTGCGATGTTTTCCGAAAACCTTAAGACCATAACTAATACTATACCAAATTTCAAAGACTTGGCACAGAGTGCACGATTCTTATGAATTTTCAGTAATTCGAACCCAGCTATAATTAAGCTGGTGACTTGAAATTTTGCATACTTACAACAGAATACTTGTGATCACACTAAAAATCATGAAATTTTCAAAAAGTCTTATATTAATTACCCCTCCGGGCTCTAACTTGTGTATTTTAAGCAATCTTTTCTAGCCTTCCCCCATTGCACACTGTGGGTGCTTTTCTAACTTTTCTAACTTTTTTTTTGGTGGGTGCTTATCTAACATATTTTATTTCCACTTTTTACCGCCAAGAGACGATAGAGGTTTGTGTAGAATAGAGTTCGTCCCCTGGTTGCGAAATGTGGAATTAACAGATTTTGCAAAAGGATAAAGTGTTTTGAAAGGAATATTAAATGAAACCCTCTGTGCGATCTGTAATCAAACTTGCCCACATGTTTCGTATCCCGAACGCTTTAAGGCCGGTGGAGGTTTAAACAAAAGGCCAAAAAATGCCGGCTTTTAATTTTTCCTTCCGCTCCGCTAGAAAATCAGGTTCTGGGTTTGCGCGCATACATCTGCCAATTTTTTGCAAAAAGAAAATCTCTTTTAAACACTTCCCAATAAAGTTGAAAAGTGTTTATGTATTCGGTTTTTCTGCCTGTCTGGCGGTCTGTCCACGGTCTAACTCCCGTAAATATACTCGAATTTCATGCAACTGATAAACCTTTATTTAGGGTCACCAAGGTATGTTTTGTATTGTATGTGAAGTATGTGGCATTTATAGTTCATTTACAGGGGCCTCAAAAGAATTCCGTTACATTATAGTTAATGAGGAAAAATCGTTTTGCAGTGTACTTTAATGACATTACGCTATTTCAAATGTATTCAAATTGATATAAATTGCTGAATTTCACTACAAGAATATTACTATATAATAGGGCAGTACAATATATACAGGGCTGATCAAAGAATTCGGATAATTTCCCGATTGTACATGGGAACAGCTGAAATTGGGTTTTCAAATATGTTACGCGCTTCCATATGGTTGAATTAGACATAATATTTTAACTTATTAAACGGTGCCGTTTTCTATAATTATTCTGAAGGGCTTGGAAAGTATTTCATAATCTATGCTTGACGCATGATTTTTTTCTTTCTTGTTTTATGTGTTTTTACTTAATATATTGGCTGGTTATGAAAAATAAATATGATTATTACAATTATACAATTATGAAAAATAATTGTTTAAAAGTACTAATGACAGGGTTATTACAATAGCGCGAAATTTTGGCCAACTTGGCAAACTATCGCCAAATTTGGCGACAAAAGTAAGTTGCCATATATGAAGCTAACTGGGCGTTAGCTGTTTAAGTTGGCGAAATTCTCAATTAAATCAATTAATCCATAATTCTAATTTTTTGTGAATTTTAATGAAAGCATGTTTAAAAAAACTTTTTTTTTACATTTATTGCTAATTAATGCGGATCCTAATAGGAAAATGCATAATGTTTCTTCTATCGAAAGTGAAGTCCTATTTACGTTTTAGGAAACCAATATATATTTTTTAATTCATAAAATTAAAATGCCTGCATTACAGTTAAGTGTTAGTTCCAAATTCATTTTTATACAGTTAATACATCGGTATAACGCACTTTAGTAATTTTTTTTAATGTTTTATACAAAAAATGAGCATTTGAGCAAAATAGCGCCATTTCGTATACAAAAATATAGCAAGTGAGTCTGAGTTTTTATAATTATTGTGCAGGTTTAGTTTCTCTTTGTGGCAACAGTGAAGAAAAAAAATACATATGAATTTTTTTTAAATAGATTTATATAAAAGAAACTTGTGACAGGTGATTAAAAAAGTGATAAAGGGTGATTTGAGACGTTTGTAAAGTAGCCAGTAATTTTACACATAATCTGAAACTTGTGCGTATCTAGTTTCGTTCAAATCGGACAACAGGAATTGTAGATTTGTATAAGAAATATACATTCACTCTTCGTGTTTTATATATACCGGATATTAGACGCTTTCGTAATTGTATAAATACGTAGCACCTATAGTCGGCGTCTGGTCCGACGTCCATCTATCTGCCTGTCCGTCTGTCCGCATATAACAGCACAAAAACTACCGAACCGAATGGTTTGAAATTTAATATGCATTTGTTGTCGAGTCATTTCAAATTTTATGATGATATCCCATGGCAAGTTCTGATTCTATGTTGCCATGGTGATTATGTCATACTTCAGAAGGAGTCTTATTATTTCCGTATTGCTGAATTTAATATACATAATCGTAATAAATTTTGTATTCATGCATTTTTGCATAACAGTGCTACAGCTTTTGCACCAAGATCTGAATATTTATAGAACTACACTGGTATCCAAAATTAAAGACCTGTCACAAATTGCAAATTTTTAAGTAAGTTTAATACTCAAAAGGAAATAATATAATTCAAATAATTTCTATCCCTACAGCACAGCTAGTCCATATAGCATCTCATTCAAGTCACACAGGGTCACAAGTGTCACAGTCACTACGGTGAAACAAAAAGTAGGAAATTCCACACGTCTCATTATGAGCTCAAATGATCACTATATGTGACTCTATTGAGACGTCAACGTGACTGCTGCTTTGTGACGAGTCACCAGATTACTTTGCAAGGTAGTTACATTGTGACTCTCATGTGACTGTCATTTTTAGACTCAATTTCAAAGTCATCATGAACGTTGTATTATGATAAGTCACCTACTAGCTGTGCTGTAAAGATAGTAATTATTCGAACTATATTATTTCCTTTTGAGTGTTCGCGTACTTGAAAATTAGCATTTTGTGATTGGTCCTTAATTTTGGACACCAGTGTAGTTATAGTACGAACACTATGAACACGAATCATTTGCCACATTTGAAGTGAAATTTCCTACTTTTTTTATTTTTTTTTTTTGGTTTTTACCGTATTTTGTTAATCTGTTAAATATGGTAATACGTTATTTGGCAGTTTCATATATTTTCGAATATAAAGGCTTCTTTAAATGTATAAAATACTAAATATATAAAAAATCTAGAAAAACAAATGTTAAAAAAATTCTACGTAAATCGTTTTTTCTTTTAACTTAAAAGTTCATTTTCCTTCTTAAAAAAATATATTAGTGTTCCTTTTTTAAGAAGGAAAAATCAACATTTCCAAATTCAGTGTTTCAAATAAAGAAATAGCTTAAAAATTTCATCACAAGATATGTCTGTTACAAACAGGCTTAAAATTTTCAATTTGTAAATTCTTTGAATTATAATGATATACTCCACAGCAAATACAACCGTTCCGAATTTATGCGCAAAAAGCCTTTTCTTTTAATATACTTTTTCAAAATTGCAATAAACCTATAGTTTTCTTACGACTTCTGATCGGTGCTTCTCAGAATGGTTTTTGAAGATTACGGACAGATTTTCGGAACTGTTTATAAGTATGATGTTACAGTGAGTTTTTGTAAACATTTATGTTATATCAGGATTTGTTTTAAAATATATTACAAAGTATAAAAATATAAAAGGGGTAAAAAGCTTTGTGTAATGTACACTTTTAATTTTTATTTATCTATTTCATAGAACAGGATTTTCATATGAGTAAATAGAGAATCTGTTTCATGCAAATTGTTATTTTAAACACTCTACAATTATGCAAACATTTATATATTTTTTTATTATCAAACAAGATTTATTCCAGTTAATGAGTCTTCTTTCATTTATGTCTTCTCTAGTTTTCGCATGAAAAATAATTTAAGGTGGTATTCCTTTCAATTTATCTAAACCACAATAAAATCCTTTTTGATATTTTACACGCTTTCGCCTTGAGCGTAAACGAGATTTAGGAAACTGTCAATTTATGATGTAACTCTGGCAATTTTTTTAAAAACAATGTTTAAACTTTGAAGGTAATTTAAATTTCCCCTGGGGAGTAGTAATAAGTGACACCCTGTTTCAAAAGTCGATATTTATTATTCAAGTTTGCTTTGTATAAAACATCTTCAAAGTGATAAAATATGTTGATGATGACAGTTTAAATATCTTGTTTTAGAGCTTTGTTAAATATGCCAAAACATAAAATTTTCATTTTCATTCACGCGCATAAAATACTCTGAAGAAAAATGCAGAAATGCAAAGGATAAAGATAAGCTTTTGCAAATAATGTATAATATAACGTATTTTAAAATTCGTCATGCGAATAAAATCTACTTAACCCATTTGTGCCTGAATTTTCTTTTTCTCAAATTTTTTGGTAAATTCACTTTAAAATGTTGCAAAATGAACTGGAAAAATACTAAAAAAGAATTAAGCTTATTTTTTTGTATTTATTTGATAAAATGTAAAATAACTAAATATGAGTATTTCTAGTAGAATAATATGCATAATTATATATTTTGCCTATATTTAAAATGTTTTTAAATTGTATATTATGTACTATAATTAGTATTTTAATGAACTACAAAAAATATGTTTATTTCTTTGCAGAGACTAATAACGTTATAACTATTATTAATAATAAAATAAGAATAATCGTATTGCAGACTTAATAACAATTTATTTCATAAATATCTTCGAAAGGAGATTGCATAAATAACTGTCTCCTAAATTTCTAACAAAAATATGTGCCCATTTGTGCCTAGAACCCTATATTTTGTACATTACAAAAATGCATAAAAAATAGGCTTGAACATTTAATTTCGCAATTTAAAAAAATGCGTATTTCAAAAAAGTCCACAAGCTAAGATTATAACTTGCGATTTTGGGTCCATGATAGAAAAAATACAAATAAACTTACTTTTTACATTTCGCCCTCTTGAAAAATTAAAAATCTATAAACACCGAAAAAAGCCTTAATTTAAGCAAATAAATCACCTTGTGCTGTCATCTATCGGTTATAGATAAAGACATTTATAAATAATGATTTCATGCAATTTTTATCTTATAAAGAAGAAGAAAATTATACAAATGCATTAAAATTTGAAACGTCCCAAAGATGGGACGCTAGGCATAAATGGGTTAAAAGTATTTTTTAAGTGTTTTTTTAAATTATTAGGACATTTTTTTTCATAATAATATGTACCACTTGTTTATTGAATTTTAAATGTATAAAACGATTTCAGAAACATTTCTTGATATAGAAGAAATGTTTATAAAAATTTTGTGTAATTTCGCGGTTATTATTTTCTTACATTTCTTATTGTAGAGCTCTGTACATATGTCATCATATAAAATTTGCATTTGTTTTTCACGCACATAAAATATTTTGACGAGAGATGCAATAACACAAGAAATAAAGATAGGCTTTTGAAAATAAATTAGAGTATAATGTAATGTTTTAATTCAATGTGAGCTATTATAAAATTATGTTTAAACTATAATTTTCGGACGTCTTGATTACCTTGATTATAAAAAGAAAAATATACGAAAATGAAACTTCTGATTTATGTTACTAAAGATCTTGCACACCGGAAAATAGACCCCGATTACTAATGACGAAACTTCAGGCGTATTTTTGACACACTTTACAGATAAAGAAAATCAGAAAAATCTGAATTATATAGGCATGACTACTAGGAAATTTAAAGACAGACTCAAAGAACATATGGCAGACACAAAGTATAATAAGCCCCAAACGCCCTTTCAAAATTAAACCAAATCAAGACATTGACATGGGTTTCAGTAAAGCAAGGATACAGTACTTCACATTACTATGCATCAATAATCACAGACACTTTGGAAATTTTGACTCAAGGAAGGAACACTTGCAATCATGTACAGCCCTACAATATATCCAGGATCTGGTAGGGGATACTAAATATCGCTAGAGAATTTGGAACATAAATTATCGCACCTCCCCCCCTACGCTCTTCCTCCCTTCCTTTGAAATAAACTCCTCTAAAGCTATTTAAACAGTGGACGCTCGTGAACTTTTACGCATCTGAATTTTCCTCTGATGATGGCTGTTTAGTAACAGTTGAAAGCGCTTGAGATTTTTAACATCATTTGACGGTTTTTATATTATAAAGACCTTTTTAATGTATTTTAGAACTTTTTTTAGTAAAATAAATCAGAAGTTTTATTTCGCATTTTTTTCATCTCTTTGTGAGCTTTCTAAACTTTACGACTCTCGAAAATTTCCCCCTTTTTTAACACTTTCCAAAGTAGTTGAAAAGTGTTTATGAATTCGTTTTGTCTGACCGAGCTCGTAACTATACGAGGGTCATTAAGAAATTAAATTTTCACGGACCGATTTTTTTCAGTATAAAAATCACTGGAATTGAAACACTTGTCATAGCGTGGGCTAAGTTTTTGTAGTGCAGTGTCATAGAAGTCTGCCGGCTGGGAATGGAACCAGCTTGTCACAGGTCTCAGCCCACGTCTCATCTCCCGTAACGATCCTATTGAGGCACTCGTTGCCCTCATAGTGGTATCAGTACAGAAAAGTACAGAAAAGATCGTCGATGCTTGAAATTACCACGAAACGCCTGTTGGACCGGAAATTGTGCGTCAGGTGGGTGCCGAAGGATCTTATATACGAGCACAAAATCAATCGCATGGGGACAGCATTGACTTTTCTGCAGCGATACTACGATTAGAGCAACGAGTACCTCAACAGGATCGGTACAAGGGATATGACGTGAGTTGACAACAGTGACAAGCTTGCTCCATTCTTAGGCATCAGACTTCTATGACACTGAACTTCTAAAAATTATACCACGCTATGAATAGTGTTATAATTCCTGTGGTTCTTATGTTGAGAAGTATCTGAAACATTGCTGTATCTTTAGCAATAAATCTTTAAAAGTAGTTATGTTTTGTTTCTTTTTACGGGCCGTGGCAGTCTTACTTGCTAGATGACTTGCTGGATGCTTGTGTTCAAATGGTTTTGGTGTTTTACACTTGATTACAAGCAATTTAAATGTTCAAAAATTGATTAAAATATATCAAAATTGTTTACTGAAGTCTTCACAAAGTTGATTTGACACAGATAATGGATCCATGGTTGCTTCAAGAAGATAACAACTCGAAACACCGAAATCATGCTTGTACAGAGTGAAAACCCGAAAATGGCATCACCACGATGAATTGACCCTCCCATTTTCCTGACGCTTATGAAAATGTGTGATCAGCCATTAAGGGGTCAGGTAACCTTTGAACCAATAACGTACATGGAAAAGTTACCTCTGTAAGAATTGCAGTCATTCTTTAACTAATTAACTTTTAATTATAAAATTGAAAGCACATGTTAGGAACGATTTATTTTATCAATCAAAGGTGTTAGAAAAGGTATACACATATATAGTTTTTTTTTAATTTATTTTTAAAGATAATACAATTTTTACGAAAGAATTATTCTTGCATGTCTTGCGCGCATGATTTTTCCCATTTCAATGGCTGAAACAAGCCAAGATTTTTTTAATGAGTACAGATGTAAAGTGTTTTCAAAATGACCTACAATGAAAAAAATAAAACTTGTAGATCTCGAGGAAAAAAATTTCTTTTAGAGAAATTCGAAATATAGAGATTTTTTTAATACAAAAGTAGCCGTGAATTCTAAACTTCTTACTTGAGAAACATAATAATAGGTCATTTTGTGCTTCTGTACGTTTAATACACTCACCAAAAATTTCGTGAAATTCTAAGCAACCGTTTTTCAGAAATCGTGCGCGCAATGATCAAAATCGCTGTTTTGAGAAAATCGGCTTTAAAGATTGAAAAACCCATTGATCATATAGCAAAAGCTCAAAGTGTTTTAGACATAACTTCTCTTCTAATGCGAATTTTTGTATGGGGTTTAATTTTAAATGTTCCCAAAGAATCATATTTAATTATAAGCTATTTAAAAAAAATTCGATTTTTGGGCGCTTCAAAGGTTACCTGACCCCTGAAGATAAAACGCAGAGAAAATAATGTGTACAATTTGAATTAGCTTAGGCGCTGTATACAGGAAGATTAGACGTCTCTTCGGTACTTACGTAATAACGCCACCCCAGCTTATATATATATATTTCATATTACACATATATATACATATGGGTAGATGTTAAATTATGGAGGAGGATGGAGTTGTCTGGATAATTTATACGCAAATATGATTTAATACAAATTTATTAAAAAATGGGAATGGTACATCGAATAAGGTTTTACTATGTTTATTCTGTTCTTTATGAAGTTGCAGTCCTTAGTAATGTATAAAAATATTTATATTAAATTAATTTACATTACATTTTGTCACTTTTATCAATATTACTTCAATATATTTCGATTTGTAATGATAGACGCTAATAAAGTTTATGATACATGTTATTATAGTAACTTATATGAAATTGTTATTAAATTACTTAATTTTAACTGAAATAATAAAAAATAATTATTACACACTATATTAAATATGCTAAATGATTATTATCGATATCCTGTTGAGCTGTTTTAGATTGATATTGTTGTGCCGTCTTAAAGTGTTTTTATAGGTTCAAATATTAGCAATATTTTAAATATGCAAATTTTTCTACAGTTATATTTGGTAATCTACAATAGATGGCAGCACTATAAAATATAACTACTTATTTTAGACGTGAATTTATTCATATATAGACATTCTTGATTTTTTAATTTTATGAAGTACCGGTAGTGGCAGCATTAAATAATTATTTATATAGTTCCAATATAATAATGTTGCCATCCTCTATATTATTTTAGATGATGTCGCTTAATAATTAATTGTTTAATTTTAAGCAAATTCCTTCTTAATGTACTTTTTGTAATAATTTTTCCACGATCATTAAAATAGTATAAAATAGCAGGTAATAATTTTTATTATATGGACTATATGTTAATTATAATTGTTATATTTTAAGAATATGTATATTTTCTGCGGCAACCGTGGCGATTCGCTTTTGACTATGCCAGTTATTTGGGCGGGATTTTTGCTGTGGTAAAATTGGTTAAATGTTTGAGCTGTAATATGGTCATGGCACTTCTCTTTCTGGGTATGTCTTTGATTTAAATTGCTTCATTTTCTAGTGTTGTTCATTGTTGCGGATTTTGCATTGATTAATAATTTTTTAATTCAATTTATTTGTTATGGTGGATTTACACTTTTTGATGTTTAGTCGATAGGGTACATAATGGAATTCAATTCTTAGCCTATTGCTGGATTCATTACAGAAATCGACTATTTTTTTGCTTATATATGTATTTTATGTAGCCTTGAAAAGTGAAATACTATATAAGCTTCCGGCTTCATCCATCCATTTGATCTATTGTTTGTTTACTTTGTTTACTTTGTGTCTTTTAATGGTTCAACATTAATTAGCTGATTATTTGCATCTTTTGTCTTTGATAGGTTTTTTTATCAAAATTTGGTGGTTTTTCATATATTTTATATGAATTAATCGTCCGCAATGTGCTAGTGAATTAGTGGTATTGTGCTTGATTCTGTATTACTAGTTAAAGGTTCCATTTTTATTTTGTATATTGTCAGTATTATGAATAACAGCTAAATTTATTAATTTAATTTTAGTAATTGGAAAGAGATGATGATTTGTAATTATATAATGGTCATATATATATATATATATATATATATATAGAGAGAGAGAGAGAGAGAGAGAGAGAGAGAGATACTTATTATTATTATTATTATTGCTGCGGTGGAGGTAATACGTAAGTATCGGTCTCTTCTATTGGAATTAGCAGAAAATCCTGTCGGAAGTATGCCTCGACACTGCGAATCTGTACTCGACAGCAGAGAAGACTAGATAACTTATTAAGTAAAAGCATTTTAGTTTAATGAATGTTCTACTGCATTCAAATTTATTTTTAACCAGTTTGTGTGTTTTTTCAGAGAACTAGACAGAATACTTTTATGGAACTGACTGTAAAAAATTATTAAAATGGTATTTTTTGTAAAAGAGACGAAATTTAAATTTTTATATGATATCTGGGTTTCATAAATTATGCATAAAAAAAATTCCATGTTATAACAAGTAAAATAAAAATAAAAATTTTATTGTTTTAAATTTTCTTCATAATATGTTTCATAAGCCCCTGGGACCGTGTAAAAATTTAAATTTTGTAATTTTTACGAAAAGTAACTATTTTTTATGTAAATGGCTTTTCATATAATCAATATTAACATTTGGAAGAAAATGTTATTGTTTCAAATTATCTAAATATTACTTATAAGACTGTATAAAAATTTAAAATGGTAACTTGTACAAACATAACTATTTTGATGTAAATGAATTTCGGTATGATGATAAAAAGCATTATTTTATTTTATTTATTTTTTTTTTTTTTTGCATTTGGAACTATACCTCTAAAACAAACGGCTCAAAAATTAGCTATGTCAACAATATTTAGGATGGGACACTGATAGTTATGGTAAATATAGTTTATGTATATGTCAAAAAATGAAAGAGAGTGGAAACTATTTCTAGAAAAAACAAATATAGAGTGCTCATAAAGAATGTCGCAGTTTCATTGATATATTATACCAGTTTAATTTAGACTATTTACAACAAATCATACAACAAATTGAAGGTAAACTGACTGCTGGACAGATCTGGGATCATTAAAACACAACACCTAGCTAAAGTAAATCGAACCAGGCATATAGATGAGGGACCCGGAGAAAAGATCCCTGGTAGGTAAATCAATTAAGGGGTGATGGAGAAGTAAAAGAACGGAAGGGAAAGAGAGACTCAACACCAAATTACCCAGAGTGAATTAAGGGCAGCAAGTCCTAATCACTCATTACCTGAAATATTCACAGTGTTAAATAAAAAAACTAATATAATTAAGTGTATAATAAAATGTGATCATTACAGGGTCCTGGCTAGCTTCTGAAATAAATGAATTCCCAATTATCCCAATTAAGGCGGGAGGCAACTATCTCAAATATATCCCAAAGCGCTGTGTATTTTTTGAAGATAAAGTTAGCGTGTAGCCATACACACAAGGTGTATCCCGGTCGAGAAATGATCGATCAACTCAATTGAGAATATAAAATTTTCTCATTGATAATCCTTACTAATTAACCAAACATTATCTGAAATAAAACTCAAACTCATAACATTAACATATAAAAACATGTATAAAAATCACTTATAAACAGATTAAGTAAAATAATGCTATAAAAAGTGATAAAATATCTTTATTAAGATTGACGATCGTTTCGTCGCACCAACGGCGACATTTTCAAAATCATTTATGATAGAAAATACCTTTTTTTTCACATAATTTTAAAAACAATAAACATAGTAAACAATGTCACGGGAAATGATGCATAATGAAAAACATTGCAAACATAAAATTAAATTAAAATTAAATTAGCTATTTGTGAGCGTGGATAATTTTCATATAATTTAACAAAACAATAACATTGTAAACAATGTCACGAGACAACATGTGTAATGAAAAACATTGCAAAACATAAAATAAAAATAAAATTATCACGGCTATTTGCGAGTGTGGATTAATTTTTTCTATTGTTATTAAAATTACATAGCATCTCTTTCCAAATTTTAGGTAAATCAAGGGACACTGAATCATTGCAAATATTCTTGTTGCGTAAAAATATCTCTATTGATTCTCGGATTATGGATGGTAAATAAAATCTTGATATATAAATTAACATGCTATTTTTAAAATCGATCTGTAACGGTTCTTCGCTGCATAATCTGGCCAAAGCTGTGGTTCTTCTGTTGTACTTGATGTCTGCTATATGTTCTTTGATTCTGGTTTTAAGTTTTCTACTTGTCATACCTATATAAAACTGCTTTGTTCCATCCTCTTTTGTGAAGGGTATTTCGTATACTCCTGAAAACTGCTTTGACTCTATTGGATCTATTTCTCTATTGGAACCAGAATCAAAGAACATATAGCAGACATCAAGTACAACAGAAGAACCACAGCTTTGGCCAGCGATGACAGCGATGACCACCTCGGGAACTCAGCTTTCGCTTTAGAGTGTTAGTGCAATCCCGAGGGGTAGACCACATCCACTCCTCCCGACTCTCAACCAGAGTCTGAGAGGGAGCGTCGGGTCCCTGATCAAGCTGCTGAGATTTATTTCGGTTACTATGAGATTTACAATTACAATTACCATCCATAACCCGAGAATCAATAGAGATATTTTTACGCAACAAGAATATTTGCAATGATTCAGTGTCCCTTGATTTACCTAAAATTTGGAAAGAGATGCTATGTAATTTTAATAACAATAGTAAAAATTAATCCACACTCGCAAATATCCATGATAATTTTATTTTTATTTTATGTTTTGCAATGTTTTTCATTATGCATGTTGTCTCGTGACATTGTTTACCATGTTATTGTTTCGTTAAATTATATGAAAATTAATCCACGCTCAGAAATAGCTAATTTAATTTTAATTTAATTTTATGTTTGCAATGTTTTTCATTATGCATCATCTCTCATGACATTGTTTACTATGTTTATTGTTATTAAAATTATGTGAAACAAAAATATTTTCTATCATAAATGATTTTGAAAATGTCGCCGTTGGTCCGACGAAACGATCGTCAATCTTAATAAAGATATTTTATCCCTTGTTATAGCATTATTTTACTTAACATTAAAATAATTAAATACGGCTCATGGTTGTAAAGTAAATACCCAAAATTAACAGCTAATATATTTATTACAGAAATATTTACAATTTAAAAAGTGTGTGTCATACGACACGCTCGCTCCAAGCGACTGAAACAAACATGTTGCTTTAATTATGACGATACATTTTGGTTTACTATTCATAATACTATCATTGACACTTGACTGAAATTGAGCATACATTGCCCTACTTATACTACACAATATACATACTCAAAATATATAAAAGTAGGAAATATCTTTAGACATCTCATTAACAGCAGAAATACCACTCCATACTGTTACAGACAAGGGCTCTTGAATATAAGTCAGTATCTGGTTACGTCCTTCAACATAACACTAATCTCCGCATATCCGATGCTACACTGTTAAAAGTTTGCTGCATTCTGTCCAAGAATTCGACCGTTTTTTGAAAAAACGGCTCCATAGCCGTAATTTAACTATATTCTGACCATAAAATGGCCAATAACACTACCCAACAAAAAAAATATTTTTGTCAGTTTCCAGGTTCTAGATAGTCAATTCTTACTAATTTTGGGTTGAAAAAAACGAATATGTAAATGAAATGTTTTTATTAGCTCTTGTTTTCAAGATACAATACAGCCCACTGGAGGCTGACACACAACATCC
Source organism: Maratus speciosus (assembly GCA_963932465.1). Classification (NCBI taxonomy): domain Eukaryota; kingdom Metazoa; phylum Arthropoda; class Arachnida; order Araneae; family Salticidae; genus Maratus; species Maratus speciosus. The sequence continues at coordinate 322,536,630 of OZ010789.1, forward strand.
CACACATCGATTTAAAAGCAAATTGAAGAAGAAAAAAAAATTCCTATGTAATGAATACAATACAATAGACATGTTTCATTAAACAATGTTCATTTTTCAGAAAGCAGTAGTTGTTTCTAGCCTATTCTTGAAAACGTTTCCTTTTGAATTGCCTCTTGTATGTCAACGCCGGAGCATCTCTTGTCCAGCAGTAGTCAGCCAGCATTGACTCATCCCAACGACCCTGATATCTGGGTTCCATAACAGACATATCTTTGTGAAACCTTTCACCGTGCTCATCGCTTACATCTCCACAGTTTTTAGGGGAAAATTCTAGATGGGAGTGGAGGAAATGAATTTTCAGAGACATGTTGCATCCAAGGTCATGGTACTTTTGTAGGAGTTCTTTCACCAACTGTTGGTAGTTCTCGGCTTTTCTGTTGCCTAGAAATCCTCGTACCACACCTTTGAAGGCTTCCCGGGCTGCTTTCTCTTCCCCTTCCAAAACTTTATCAAAAGCAGGATCCTTCATTATTGTGCGTATTTGAGGGCCCACAAAGATTCCCTCTTTAACCTTTGATTCACCCAGTCCTAGAAATTTCGCTCTAAGGTACTGGAAAGCCTCTCAATCCTTGTCCATGGCTTTTACGAAGTTCTTCATTAATCCCAGCCTAATGTGCAGGGGTGGAAGCAGAATGTTTTTTGTATCAACTAGAGGCTCATTTTGGACATTTCTCTCCCCGGGATTTAGATTTCTTGAAGGCCATTTGTCTTTTATGCAGTGAGAGTTTCTATCTCGACTGTCCTACAAACACAGAAAACAGCAGTACTTGGTACAGCCTAATTGCATTCCCAGGAGTAAAGCAATTACTTTCAAATCACCACAAATCTGCCATTTATGATCCTGGTATTTGATTGACTCGAGAAGTAATTTCACATTCTCGTAAGTTTCCTGCATGTGAACGGAATGTCCAATGGGAATGGAAAGAATAATGTTGCTGTTGTGTAGTAAGACTGCTTTCAAACTAAGTTTGGAAGAGTCTATAAATAACCTCCACTTCCGTAGATCATGAGTTATGTTCATGGAATTCATCAAACCATTCACATCAGTACAAGCAACAACATGTTCTTTCTTTTTAAAGACATGAAGATTCTTGTGACGAGGCCTGTATTCCGTTATCTTGACTTTTAGTTGGAGTAGATGCCATTGCTTCAGTCTTGATACCAGAAGCTCTGCTTTCTCCTTTGGCAAGTGACAATTCTGTTTGATTTAGTATGTGAGGCTCATTCAAATCTTCTGCCTCGAAATCTCGGTCATGGGAAGTCCCAGGTCTAGTGACTTCTACAGCATCATCCTCTTTAATCTCATAATTTTGAGGTGGCTCAGGAATTGGCAGATTAGCCGAGTGAGGAACGGGCCGAATGGCTGATGGAACACTGGGATACTGTACCGATTCCTTCTTTTTTGTCCAACCTCGATTCATGGAGGGTGTCATGCAGAAATAACAATTGTCAACGTGGTTTGTTGGCTCAGGCTAAATCATGTTGAGGGGAATTACAGCTATTAGGAGTATCAACTTCAGAACATTCGATTTCCCATAAAACAGCCGTAGTGAGATTTCTCAAGTTGGTTCATATCGTGAAACCAAGAGCTAATATCAACTTTTTAGGTTGATTTTCGTGTTTTGCGAGACAAAATACTTCGGAAATAACTATTTTTGAGCCCGAAACATTTTTGATGTTGGGTAGTGTAATATGGTCCGAATAGTGTTAAATTACGGTTGTGTAACCGTTTTCGATAAAAACGATCAAATGACTGGACAGAATGCTGCAAATTTTTAACAGTGTAGATCACGACGCTATTGCTCTAAATCGAGCTTACGAAGTGGTCAAAGCTATTACAACTAGCTGACTGGCCTATGAGCCTCGGACCTACAGCTATCCAGGCTGGCAGAAGAGATACTATTTCGGTCATCTCAAAGCTCGACCAACTCCGAGACGCTTAAGAGCGGAGGCCACACTCCTACTACGATCATGTACGATCGAATAATTCATCTCAACTACTCATCCTGCTGATACTAATTCTGTATTTTTAATACTGCGCTTGTGAGGATGCTTTCTACATACATTTTTGTAACACTTTGTTGCATAATTAGGAGTAGGGGCCCGTGGACCCCTGTGCAATCTGAGTCCAGCCCCCTCAGACTCCCTTGAGATATAGATACGCGCCCCTCATCTTCGCTTATTCGCCAAAACTTTCTTGGAGGGATGGGCGCTTCTACTCAGGTTTCCTCCTTACATCGGGGTCCCCCTAATAGCTGTACTCACGTGAACGTGATGTGGGTGGACTAACTTTATTACATACAATAAATTTACTCATAAATTGAATTTTGACATAAACTTTCCAATCACTGTTCCTTGCTTTCTACATTGGCGACACTCGTGTAACACTCCAAAGGTGCCTGTTCCTGATACAGAACCACCTGATTCTTTTGATTTTGTAAACAAGATTGTATTTGGCCTAACTTATTTACATATATTTAAACCATTTATACCTGAATTTTTATTTTCTCAAATTTGTTGGTAAAATCACTTTAAAATGTTGCAAAAAGTGCTAAAGTGCACCAAGCAATTATATATCACCTTTATTCATAGTTGGAATAACATAATTGCGGATTATTATCACAGAGTGGAAAATACCTAGACCAGGACTCGAACCTGGATGCCTTAGCTTACCGTGCCAATGCTCTATCATTTGGGCTATCCTGACAGTGGCTGGTTGACATAATTCAGTCTTATTTGTTGGACATGACTGCAATCTGCAATACTAGCTTCATTCATTGTAGCTGTAACTATAGCATTTGCATGATGAAAGTGTGTGAAAACACGGGAACTCTTGTAAACTATGTAATTAGGTCACATTTAAGGTTGTTCTCAACTGCTCTGCTCAACAAGCGCAAAACGTTTTTACACATTCATTTTTTGACGGAAAGATATAAAATTGGAACGCCTGACCGTGAAAGTGATTTGGAATCGAACTGTGTTTTCCATTTTTTTTTTATCAATCAATTACATATTGCATTATGAGCGATTTTGATCACGTAACAAACACGTTTCTCAACCTTTATAGAGTGGTTATTCCTCTTTCGCGCGTAAATTCGACAAAAAACGCCCATTTTGACACTATTTTCTGAAAAATCCATTGAGTTGGCAAAAAAACGAAGAAAAAAAAGTTCGTTTGCATAGTTTTTGAACAACAACACCTGCTAGTTTCATGCATTTCTGAACAAAAATAAATTAAAACTTCTGTCATAAAGTTGCACTTTTGGATTTGAGAACAGCCTTGAGAGAAGGGAAGTTTTTTCAACTGAATAAAAGATATTCATTGTTGGAGTAGCACAGTTGAATCTTCGCCAGTTACAAATACTTTCGTTCTCTTAGTCATGACCTAATTACATAGCATACAGGAGTTCCCGTGTTATCACACACTTTCATTATGTAAATGCTATAGTCATAGCTCAGATAGCATTGGCACAGCAAGCCTGACCAGTCGAGTTCTGGTCAGGACATTTTTCACTCTGTTGGAATAATCCTCAATTGCTCCACTCCAACTATGAATATGGTTTATCCAGTTGAAAAAACTTTCTTTCACTTAATTATATTACGTTTAATTTTAAAAACAACTTAGCAAGATCGGTTTAATCAATTTTGGATTCTTATCAGTTTGAAAAAAGTCATTTTGCGTAAAATGCGTTTATAGTGCTCCAAAAAGGTTTAACCCTCTTTGCATGTATGCAAACAACAGGATTTTCAATTTAGTAGTTTTTTTATTCGTATATACCAAATTCACACCAAAAAAATTAAAATATCAATATTTGCTTTAATTAATAACAGATATTCCGTATTCAAATAAAGCGAAATTAACCATTGAAACTTTCTGGTTGTAAAGTCAGATTCTCTGAACTACGTAATTTCTAGAACTTATTTTATCATGGGAATTAAACGGTTAAAGGTTAAGTTTTATAAAATAAATAATGATATAAAATAAGGTATTTGGAGACATTAAAATATTTACTAATTTGCAATATTTTAGCGTAAAACAGCCACACGACAGTAGTTTTTACTTATATTGCAGATGTGCAACAGAAGAAAAGATTGACGTATTATATAAAAATTGTATCTCTGATTTTTTTTTTCGTTATTTTCCCTGCGTAATAAACCTTTCAGAGAATCAAATATAATTTTTTCGAAACAAAATAAAAAATCGCGCAGTTAAGGTTTAAGCCTACCGCTTGCTAAGTTGCGCTAACTAACTACGACAGATCTTCGAATTTGTCCTAATCATTTTACAGGGATATGAATGAATAGATAAATAAAAAAAAATCGATATTCAGCCTGTAAAAAAGCAAATGCTCCCTTAAGGGAAAGAGAAATTTTCTTTATTTTCAGTTACCTAACAATGTCTTGTGCACTCCACTGTACTCAAGATACGAAAATAGAAGCACATAAGACAATTCCACAAGATTAAACTTTTATCTCTTCCCATTATAGCATTTAATACTCTCTATGGCACGATGAAGAAAAGCTAATATCGAACATAATGTGCTTCAACCGAAACTTTTCTTTCCAAAGTTTTTAAAAAGGTTATGGAAAAAAAAAAGAGAAAGGAATGTCGAAAGATTATATCCGTCGAGGTGAAATGACACTTTAAAAATAAAATAATTTATATTTCTAAAATTTTATAATTGAGAATAGCAATAAATGAAATACTTTTAAAATATTATTTATTGATCTGATTTATAATGAAAGAATATACGTTCTAACAGTCTTTCGGTTGCTTTAAATAATATTTATGAACAATTTTAATCTTTCATATTCGTAGAAAACGTATCAAGTACTACGCTGGCGCATACATTATTCAGCGTATCCCATTCTCCCAAATGCTACCCATACGATGAAAAAAAAATGCAATTTAACAAATTACAACGACCATTTGAAAAAAGATTTTTTCAAAGAAATTTTTAAAATTTAAGACATAAAAAATCGCGCGGAGTTGATCATACATTACGTACGGCATGGATTACATTTTTCGGTACTGAAAATTTTTAAACTTCCTCGGAGCTGGTCATACATTACGTACGCCATGGATTAAACATTAATATTCCTGGACCAATTTTCAATGAAATTTCATTCTTAAACTTCTAAACATCCCACAATATTACTTTTTACACCGTCGTATAGAGAAAAAATGCACTTTTAAATGCAATTTGTTTGAAAGCTGTATCTCAATTTGTTTCTGAGTTATTAATTTTTTTTTGTAGTTTTTATTACTTTTTGTCATAGTGGCAACAGAAGTATCCATCTCTGTAGAAAGTAAAGGGAAAATACAGATTACTGTATAGACCAATCAGAAAACGAATAAAATGCGGAATTCAACTAATAAAACGCTTTAGATATGTTTTTGATTGCCTACCCTGACCGAGGACAATAACCATTTTTCCAAATGGTTAAAAAAGTTATTTAAACTATATTTTTAATTTCTAAATTAAATTATAAACGTATAATCGTAAATGAATTATTATTAAGCTACAAATTAGTATAAATGTATTTTTTTTTTTTTAACTATTACATTCTTTATTACTTACCCATCATACGTAGTATAGGGTAAATCTTGTAATCGTTCTAAAAATCGAAAAAAAAAATTGACGGATTTACACGTTTCAAACACTGGCGATTCCGAAAAACATATTTTTAGAAAAAAAAAATTGCCGTCCATCTGTCTGTGTGTGTGTGTGTGTCTGCAAACGCTCTATCTCCCGAACAAATTGAGATAGAGACTTGAAATTTGGTGTGTACTTAGGAAATAATAATGCGAAGAAGCCTGTTGAATATCAGTAACCTCGATTATCTGGAACTATATTTTTCGGACTCTCGAATTATTCGTTCTGATAAAAGGTATACACAAATTTTCGAAATTGTTTATTTTAAGCAGTGAATATAAAAGACAATAAACAACCATAAATTTTGCATAAAAAATGAAGTCAAACGGATTATTAGTTGCCGAGATATTTATAATCCTATTTTTCACAATCTTCGATTTTTCATCACCCTGTATTTCATTCAAATTTCAATTCATAGGTATATTTTAATTGGAAATGTGACGCTTAATCCGACGCAGTAAACTGTTAGTTAATATGATTATAAGTATTCGAGTTATAAGAATGTTTCTTTTACTCAATTCGGTACTACTCGATTATCCCGCCGACAAAAAAAACTATCGCCAAACTATAAGATTAAATGCCAGTAATATTTTATCGTATATGTCAAGCGTTTAATGTATATCCTATATACCTATAAGAGGGGGTTACCGTAGAGGGAACCCTGTTCTGTCGCCAAATGCCACCAAGTCTGTAGCCAAATTGGCTGTATCTCTAATATTTCGCCAAATTCCCATAGACTTCCATTATACACCAATCGTGTTTACTTGCTTTCAGAAAATTAACAAATTGAGATATTTTAATGGACAAAAAAGCAATATTAGCTTAAGGCGGATTATATTAATTATATTTAAGGGAGACAAAGCAAATTAAATTATGAATAAAATAACACAATACAATGCTTAGCATGTATCACATGTTTTATTTTCATATTTTATATTATCTATATCCATGATGGGTAAGTATTACGGTGGCCACCAACGACTAGTTTTTTATCTAGAATTAACTTTCTACTTTTAAGCCTTTAAAATGTTTCATTATTGCAGTTTCATAGCTCTTTGGCGTATTTTGGTGATTGTGTAATGGCGCGCCATTAAATCCATTGTTGCTTCAACTCGTATACAATTGTACACGAATAGAATATTTGGCGATTTACCACCTGTTGTGGGGTAGCGGAAAAATAGCCTTAAAATTAATCTATTAATTTATGATTAAGTTTTAAAAGTATTCAAATGTTGAACTGACATTATAAACATACCTGTGAACGTGTTTTTTTTTATAATTCTAGCATATCAGGAAGTGGGATTAACTGTTTGATGTGGTATGTTTACTGCCAGTCACCAAAGCTTTTTTAACGTTCCAGCCGTATGTCTGCTGTCAGCCACCACAGATTTTTAACCATTATAGTAGTATGTCTGCTCTCGACCACCACAGATTTTTCACCGCTATAGAAGTATGTCTGCTCTCGACCACGACAAAATTTTAACCGTTATAATCGTATTTCTGCTCTCGGCCACCATAGATTTTTAACCGTTATAGTTGTGTGTCTGCTCTCAGCCACTACAGATTTTTAACCCTTATAGTCGTATGTATGCTCTCAGCCACCTCAGCAAATAACCATGCTGATCTTATCTATACTAATATTATAAAGAGGTAAAAATTGTTTATTTGTAGGAAGTAAGCTCTGGAACTACTGAACCGATTCCAAAAGTAATGGTATCAAAATGATGGTGTTAGTCCAACTTAGAACCAGTGGCGTGGCGCCCGGTCATCGCTGGATGCGGCGATGACCAAGCAATATTTTAAAACTCTTAATAAGCTTTTAAAACTCTACGATCCAGTTTTAGCAGAACATTTGGAGTTCATGTATAAGTGAAGGTAAGATTTAAAGTTTCTTTTTTGAACATTCAACCATTGAATTTTAGAGTTAATATTTTTTCACCACAAACTTAAATAATTGCGATGACCACCGAAAATTTTCACGCCACGCCACTGCTTAGAACATAGGCTATATCTTATGTCCGTGCCACTGGCCAAAAGGGGTGCAGGAGCAAAAAACGTTCTAAAAATGCAATTTTTGTGTTATGGAAGGGCCTAGAATCATGAAATTTGGAATGGTAATTACTTATAAGATATAACTGATATCTAAGAACATTTTCTAAACAATTCGAAATTTAAAGGGGTGAAAATGCACAAAAAGCGTTCTAAAAAACGTTCGAAATGGTGGATTCTGCACAATCTCAGGAAATACAAAACCGATTTAAAAAATAATGGTGTCAAAATGATGGTGACAGCCCTTGCTCTAAGATAGGCTATATTTTATTTTGTTGCCACTACTCCTAAGGGGGTGCAGGAGCAAAAAACGTTCTAAATTACGGTTTTTGCGTTACTGAAGGGCGTAGAAATATGAAATTTGAAATATTAGTTACTTATTAGATATAAAGGATTTCTAAGAACAGTTCTTAAAAAAATCGAAATTTAAAAGAGGTGAAAATGCACAAAAAGCGTTCTAAAAAACGTTCTAAATTGTAGTTTCTACACAATCTCAGGAAATACCAAACAGGTTTAAAAAATAATGGTGTCAAAATGATGGTGACAACCCTTGCTCCAAGATAGGTAAGTCGGTTTCATGTCGGTACCACTACCCCAAAGGTGGTGAAGGAGAAAAAAACGTTCTAAAAATGCAATTTTTGCGTTACTGAAGGGCCTAGAAATATGAAAATTGAAATATTAGTTACTTATTAGATAGGATTTCCAAGAACTGTTCTTAAAAAAATGAAATTTAAAAGGGGTGATAATGCATGAAGAGCGTTCTAAAAAACATTTTAAATGGTGATTTTAACTCAATTTCGGTAAGTAACAAATCGATTTCAAAAGTAATAGTTGTAAATTGATGGTGACAGAACTTGCTTTAACATGGCTCTAACATTTATTTTTGTATCACTACCACATTGGGGTTGCAGGAGAAAAAAAAAACGTTCTAAATTGCGGTTTTGTGTTAAGGAAGGGCCAAGAATCATGAAATTTGGAATGGTAGTTACTTATAAAATATCAATGATCTCTAAGAACATTTTCTAAAAAAATCGAAATTTAAAAAGTGTGAAAATGCGCGAAAAGCGTTGTAAAAAATATTCTAAATTGCTATTTCTATGCAACCTCAGGAAGTACTGAACCGATTTCAAATATAACGCTGTAAAATTATGGTGGCAGCTCTTGCTCCAAGATAGGCTATATTTTATGTCTGTTTCCTCTACCCCAGAGGAGATGCAGGAACTAAAAGCGTTCTAAAAATGCGATTTTTCAATTATGAAAGGACCTAGATTCATGAAATTTTGCATGTTATATATTTATTAGATATAAATGATCTGTCGTATAAAAAGCGTTCTAAAAACATTCTAAATGCCAATTTGTCAGTAATCTCAAACTAATATCAAATTGATGCTGACAGCCTCTGCTCTAACATAGACATTATTTCATGTCAGTGTTACTATCACCCTGAGGTTTCAGGAGCAAAAAACGTTCTAAATTTCGATTTTTGTGATCGGCAGGGGCTAGCAATTTGAAATTAGACAAGGTTACATATTTATTAGATGTAAATTATCTTTAAGAATAGTTTCGAAAAAGTTGGAAATTTAAAAGGGGGGAAAATGCGCGAAAAGCGTTCTAAAAACGTTGTAAAAACGTTCTAAATTGCGATTTCTACTCATTCTCAGGAAATACCAATCTTATTTCAAAAGTAATGGTTGCAAATTAATGGTGACAGCCTCTGCTGCAACATAGGCTATATTTTATGTTGCCGTCACTACCATCTGGGGGTGCAAGAGTAAAGCACGTTCTAATTTGCGTTTTTTTGCAAAACTGGGGAAGGGGGGATTCTAACATTTTGAAATATGGCATGGTATTTACTTACAAGATGCAATTGCTTTCTACAAACAGTCGAAAGAAAATTCCAAATTTTAAAGGATGAAGTGAGCGAAAAGCGTTATAAATCATAATTTACAATTTTTATTAATATTAATTAATAATTAATTACAATTTTAACATTATTTACAATTTTTTTAATTAACTAAATTACAATTTTTATGCAATCTTATCAAATACCAAACCGATTTTAAAAATAATGATGTCAAATTGTTGGTGATAGTACCAGCTCAAACATAAGCTATATTTTATGTCTGTGCCATTACCACCAGAGGGTTGCAGGAGGAAAAAACTTTCTAAATTGCGATTTCTGTGATACTGAAGAGGCTAGAAACTTTAAATGTGGCATGGTAGTTAATTATAAAATATAAATGTCCTTGAAGGACTGTCGAAAATAAATTCGAATTTAAAAAAGGTGAAGCCAAGGGGAGGTGCGAAAAGCGTTCTAAAAAAGTCGTAAATTACGATTTCTATGCAATTTCAGGGAATATAAACCGATTATAAAAATAATAATTGCGAATCAATGGGAACAGTCTCTGATCCTATACAGGCTATATTTTGTGCAGATGATTCTGCCACCTGGGGTTCACAGGAACAACAAATATTCTTAAAAACGCCTTTAAAAGCTTTCTAAATTACGTTTCTGTGGAATATTAGGAAATAATAAACCGATTTCAAAATTAATGTTGGCAAATTAATGGTGACAGTTCCTATTTCAACATAGCCCTTTATGTTGAGAGAGGTGATAGGACTTGGAATTTGACATGATGTTTAATTTTAAGACGTAAGAAGAAGGTTTCTAAAAAAATTAAAACTTCAAATGAATACAGAAATAAGCGTATTAATTGAGCATAAAAGTTTCAAAATATTTTCTAAATTATCATTTATTCAGTTTTACTTCTTTTTATTAATTTAAATCTAATTTCTGCCTAAGGCAGTGTAATAATGAAGTTTAGTCAAACTATGCTTTAAATAGTAATTTTTGAATTATTCCTAAAAGTATAATTTGTTTTAATAAAAATTAGGCATATAAATATCACTTGGCATATTTCAAATATTACGCGAGCAAAGCCGCGGGGTTTAGTAGTATTATATAAACCAGGAGAGGGTCCGAGGTTGGTGTCACCGAATGCGATGAACATTTGTGTATCGATAGAATATAGTCAGAATAAAATATATGACCGCCATAAAACACAACTCATAGGGGTCTTAAGAAAATGAGTTGCAAAGTTTAAGCTACAGTTTATAATTGGATAAATTTCCTTCTTTGGCAAGTGGTTCAGCAGCATGGCCGGTAGCATGGTGGATTTCAGTTTTTCTACACTGTTTAAAATCCCGCTCGGACTTGTTCTTCGGTACGAAATTTTTTATCAATCATTTTCGAACCGCAATTGAAAAATAAATATGTATGTGTATAATAATTGATATTTATGAAAAATATTAATTAAATACATGTTTTAAGCATAGATCAAACTTTGTGTGAATTTTAATAAAAAATCTAAAATCTTTAACAACGATTTTACGCACGAATAACTCACAAACACGATAAAAAATCCCATACGATCGTTTCAAGTATTGCTGGATTCCCTTCCTCAGTGAGAGAGAAAAAAAAACGAGATAATTAAAATGTGTTCGAAGAACCCTTCGGTTATAGCCCCGAGTACAGGCTTAAGGACTGATTGAAAAGGCGAAAACAAGAATTTATATATCTTAAATAAATGACGCAATGGACCAGAAACAACTGAAAAAGAGTCACTGCGCAGGATCCTTCCACACTGGCGAAAGAAAAGAGATGCTGGTCATATCATTCACTAAGGAGGAAGTATATTTATGAATATAGTAAGCTTCGTAAAAGTCTAGATCAAAAACTGAGTTACATTTTTTGAATAATTTTAGCCTCTGTATAATTAAACTGGTAGTTGGAATTCCAACAATGTTTCGCTATTCTAGATTTCTCAAATTCCTGCTTTCTGTAATTCTGTAATTCTGGTATTCTTTCAGCCTATTTCTAAGTGCACGCTTCGTCTGCTCAATGTAAGAGAGGCCGCACTCACAAAAAATTTTGTAAATGCCCCAGGTATTATGGTCGTCAATAGGATATTTAAGATTGGAGAAAGAAATTTTATTGATTGGAGAGAAAAAAACTTTAAAACTAAACCTATTGAGAGCACGAGAAATTTGTGTACTGATTTTAGAAAAATAAGGTAAGACAATAACATTTTTAATTTTTTTATTTGCTGGAACAGAATCAGTGATCATCGGAGGTTTAGATAAAATACGATTAATGATATTCAAACTAAATCCACGATCGATGGGCACTGCTTTTATATAGTTAATTCCACTGTTAAATAACTCAGAATATGAAAAAAAATTACGGGCACGGAAAATAAGAGTATTGAAAGCTGCAAGTTTTTGATATGAGAGAAGACTGGATTTATTATTTATAATGAGGGGGTAAACTTACAGAAATAGTTTTTCGGTAAACTGTCATCAAAAACTCACAATCATTACGAATTACCAGGACATCCAGAAAAGCTAGACGTTGTTGAGTTTCAATTTCAGAAGTAAACTTTATACATGGATCAATTGAATTAAATAAATCAAGAACAGCGTTAATTTTATGTTTAGACAAATCAAGTAAAGCAAAAGAATTATCTACGTAACGTGTATAAAATGGAAATTGTATTAATTTAAATAATTTAACTTCAAAATAATACATATAAATATCACTCAAAACTGGGTTTAAAGGGTTACTAAAGAAATTTGAAAATTATCGGAACGTTTTACTCCCAGGATCTCAAAATGTACCTATAGTAAACAATCAAACTGAAGTTAATTTGTCTGACTTTGAATTGAATGATAATCATATTAATGCTTTAAAACTAAACAATAATTTTACAGATAATAAAAATCCTAAGATTCCAAAAATAATTGTTCCAATTGAAAGGGCTTTCAAGTTCAGTGCTTTGTCTCCTATGCAAAAAGATTCCATTAGGCATCTTATTAAAAATAATGTTGATTTCAATGTAAAGATGGATCAGACAAATTTGAATAATTCCGCGAAAAATTCCCTCAAAACTCTTAAATCCAATCCAGATATTAGTATAACTAAAGCAGACAAAGTAGGCAAAATTATAATACGAAATAAAACTGACTATGTTCAAAATGTTATGAAATTAATAAATGAGGGCCTTACATCAATATTAAAAAAGATCCATCTACCTCTGAACTTAAAAACATAAACTCTGCAGTGAATTCCTCCCCCATTATTACTGATTCTAGCAAATACCCTCTCATACCTTCTGTGGTCGTTTATATGCTTTACCTAAGGTTTATTAATCTGATATTCCGTTTCGCCCCATCGTTTCCAATATTGGTACTGCCTCTTATAAGCTTGCAAAACATTTAGTTTCCAAGTTTTGTACGTCAAAAATCTCCGTTCAATTTGCCAATAGAATTCTTAACTTCAATCCAGACTATACTAGGGTTTCGTTCGATGTCAAATCTCTTTATACAAATGTTCCTGTACAAAGTGCTTTTGATTGTTTGAAAAAATATTAAATGAGTTTCACTATTTTCAATAGGAAATTGAGAAGCTGATTTCTTTAACCAGTGTTTGTTTGTCTCAAAATACTTTTGTATTTCAAGGGAAGTTTTATAAAATGTAGGAACATTTAGCTATGGGTAACCCTTTAAGTCCAATTTTGAGGGATATTTATATGCATTATTTTGAAGTTAAATTATTTAAATTAATACAATTTCCATTTTATACACGTTGCGTAGATGGTTTCTCTGCTTTACTTGGTTTGTCTAAAAATAATATTAACACTGTTCTTGATTTATTTAATTCAATTGACCCATGTATACAGTTTACTTTTGAAATTGAAACTCAATAACGTCTAACTTTTCTGGATGTCCTGGTAATTCGTAATGATTGTAAGTTTTTGATGACAGTTTACCGAAAATATTTTGCTGTAAGTTTACCCCATCATTATAAGTCCAATCATCCCCCACATAAAAAACTTGCAGCTTACAATACTCTTATTTTCCGGCACGTAATTTTTTTTCTAATTCTGAGTTATTTAATAGTGAAATTAACTATATAAAAGCAGTGCCCATCGATCGTGGATTTAGTTTGAATATCATTAAACGTATTTTATCTAAACCTCGAATAATCACTGACTCTGTTCCAGTAAATAAAAAATTTAAAAATGTTATTGTCTTACTTTATTTTCCTAAAATCAGTACACAAATTTCTCGTATTCTCAATAGTTTTAGTTTTAAAGTTGTTTTCTCTCCAACCAATAAAATTTATTTCTTCAATCTTAAAGATCCTATTGACGACCATGATACCTGGGGCATTTAGATAATTTTTTGTAAATGCGGAATTTCCTACATTGGGTAGACGAAGCGTGCATTTAGAATTAGGCTGAAAGAACACCAGAATTACGTTAGAAATCAGGAATTTGAGAAATCTACAATGGCGAATCATTGTTGGAATTCCAACCAAAAGTTTAATTATCCAGAGGCTAAAATTATTCAAAAATATAACTTTTACGAAGCTCACTATATTCATAAATATACTTCCTCGTTAGTGAATGAAATAACCAGCACCCATTTTCTTTCGCCAGTGTGGAGGGATCCTGCGTAGTGACTCCTTTTTTTCTGTTGGTTCTGTTCCATTAAGTCATTCCTTTAAGATATATAAACTCGTGTTTTTGCCTTTTCAATAAGTTCATAAGCCAGTACTCGGGGCTATAACCGAGGGGTTCTTCGAACCCATTTTAATTCTCTTTCTCTCTCTCTCTCTCACTCATTGAGGAAGGGGATACAGGAATCCTCGAAACGATTGTATGGATTTTTTGTCTTGTCTGTACGTTATTTGTGCGCAAAATCGTTCTTAAATATTTTAGCTTTTTTATTAAATATATATTTTGTAGCATATAAATGCTCTTTTAACTACGAAATTTTGCATGTTTAGATATATAATAAAAAGTAAAAACAAAAAAACGCATATTTATATGTCTATAGACCAGAATTTTTTTGTTGTTTGTTAAAATTACTTCCAGTTATTTCAATGAGTAATCTACTGTTTTCACAGAGAACTTAATTAAAACACAAGATATAAATGCGTGAATAATTATATTATTTTAACCCTAAATGCCGGGTGTTGCTTTTCGGCAACATACCCAATTTAGGCTCTAAAATACTATACAAATAATATTGTAGCTATAATACCTAATGTTGCCAATAAAATAAATTCTGAAAAATTATTAAATTGATTTTCAACATGTAGATGGCAACACTTGTGCTGTTTAAGAATAAAGATAGATTTATTTTTTCAATTGTTGCTACTTGTTCTTTTTGTTTTGTTTGGAAGCTTGCGAAATACCCTATTTTGTTCCGCAGTGAGCAAGTAAAATTTATTTCTTATTATAGTTCCTAAAATTCTTGTATGTTTAATATTATAGAATTTTATCAAGGAAAATTATTTTTTAAATTAAAGACCAGTATTGCCGATTAGTAACAAACTGTTTTTTAGCGGTAAGCCGCACTTAAAACAAAATATGATTTTTTAAGTATTTTTCCCATGATTTATTTAATAAATGACAGCCGAAAAACATTATTAGAATGATTTTTGAAAAAACAGGCATTTAAGGGTTAATTTTGTTTCTATATGAAAGTATTTCGAATATTTGATGATTTTTTTAATACACTTTTTAAAATTCTTAATATGAGGTTGTTGTTTTTTTTTTTTTCGGATTTTTGGTTTTGTAATTATTGCCTGCGTAATAACTATTTTCAGCAATTCAATATTTTTTTAGAACTTATTTTTAAGCGCATAGACAGTTATTCTAACTATAATCATAAGAATCCAAGAATAAAAAAATTCGAAAGTTAAAACGCTAGTTGTTAAAAAGCGATACATTTATTTCACTGTGAAAAATAGTAGCTTATTATATAAATAACATTAACTAAATTTTTAATTTAGCTTAATTTTATGGTTTATAAAAGTTGAAATTGACTTTTTTTAGTTTGTTATTATTATTATTTATTCATTTCATCTTTACCTTTCATTAAATATATAAACATGCAAAGATTCGCAGTTAACATTGCATTTATTTAATTAAACTGCATTATATAAAAATATTAAACAAGAAAAAAAATCAATTCCGAAAGAAATTACTACGTAGACACTTATTCTAATTAAATATCAAGAATCCCTGACTTTAAAAAATGATATTAAAAAGTCCTTCCGGCCAGTGCCGGGAGGAAGAGGTAGCTTTCAAATTCCTTATTTTAAAAAAGCCAACTTATATTATTCAAACACACGAAGCTCAATTTAGTGGAAACCGAATATTGGAGACTCAATACTAATTTTTATCAATACTAAATCATTATGAGTGAAATTTTGCGAAATTAGTCAGCTTTATCCAAGCTGTATTTATTTAAAGTAACTTATATTTGGCTGAGATGTTGATGTATATTATCCACGTGCCTTCTTACATGGAAATAGGCGAATACGTGTGTTATCGCGTGACAAATACAAGATCGTTTCAAAATGTTAGCCATACTAGAAATTCAAAGTGCTATAATTCAACCATTTTTTAAGATATAAACAAAAGAACAAATTTTCAGAAACAAAATCTGCTCCGAAATCTTTGTATCAAGGCCAAACACATAAAAAAATCTTTTTCATTTTCCAATTTTTTAATACCTCATTTTAAATTTTAAATTAATTTTTTTTTTAAATGGCAACCCTTTTGAAACAAGATGGCGAATGAAGCTGGCCAACGAACTCGGTCGAGACATTGGTATGTACTATGTACAGACCAAGTAACATCCAAATCGGCTCATAAATACGCTTGTTGTCGCGTGACAAAAATCAGGTCTTTTAAAATGTCAGCCACAATAGAAATTCAAAATGCTAAAAACTCAGCCATTTTTTTTAGATATAGACGAAACAAAAACTGTTCCGGAATCTTTGTATTAAGGTCAAATACACACGAAAAAAATCTTTTTTCATTTTCCAATTTTTTGGTATCTCATTTTAAATTTAAAATTTTTAAAAATTGTTTAAATGGCGCCATTTTGAAACAAGGTGGCGGATGAAGCTGGCCAACGAACTCGGTCAAGATATTTGTATGTACTATGTACACACCAAGGTACATCCAAATCGGTTCATAAATACGCCTTTTATCACGTGACAAATATCAGGACGTTTCAAAATGTCAGCCACGCTAGAAATTCAAAATGCTATAACTCAGCCATTTTTTAAGATATAGACGAAACAAAAACTGCTCCCGAATCTTTGTATCAAGGTCAAATACATAAGAAAAAAATATTTTTTCAATTTTCAATTTTTTGGTACCACATTTCAAATTTAAATTTTTCTTAAAAATTTAAATAGCTGCCATTTTTCAACAAGATGGCGGATGAAGCTGGCCAACGAACTCGGTCGAGACATTGGTATGTACTATGTACAAACGAAGTTACATCCAAATCGGTTCATAAATACGCCTTTTATCGCGTGACAAATTTCAGGACGTTTCAAAATGTCAGCCACGCTAGAAATTCAAAATGCTATAACTCAGCCATTTTTTAAGATATAGACGAAACAAAAACTGCTCCGGAATCTTTGTATAAAGGTCAAATACATAAGAAAAAAATATTTTTCCATTTTCAATTCTTTGGTACCACATTTCAAATTTAAAATTTTTTTTAAAATTTTAAATGGCCGCCATTTTGAAACAAAATGGCGGATGAAGCTGGCCAACGAACTCGGTCGAGACATTTGTATGTACTATGTACATACCGAATTACATCCAAATCGGTTCATAAATTCGAGAGTTACAGTATGACAAAGGTCAGATATATATATATATATATGGATATATATATATATATATATATATCAACTTTTGAACGGAGGGTGGTTTCGGGGTCTGGGGGCCATGATCAATGAAAATATACCAAAATTTTTTGAAATTGCTTTCCTCCGAACGGCTGCAATAGGTAGCTTTTTGTAATGAAAGCTACCTAAAATATAAAAGCATATTCTTAATAAACCATGAAATATTTGAAGTATTTGAATGAGGATACAAAATGAAAATTATATATTTGTTCACTTATTTTTACTTATTTCTCTGTTAAAAATTGTAGATATTAATTGGAATAACTGTAAATAAATTTAAATAACAACAAAAAAATTTTAGTCCATAGACATATAAATATGCTCTTTTTTTTCATTATAATATTTAAACGTGCAAAATTTCGTAGTTAAATATGCACTTATATGCTATTACAAAATATACATTTAATTCATATTTTTCGTAAATTCCAATTATTATACATATTTTTTCAATTGCGGTTCGAAAATTATTGATAAAAATTTTCGTTCCATAAAACAAGCCCGAGCGGGATTAGAACCAGGGTAGAAAGTACTAAAATTCAACATCCTGATTGCGCTTTATGACGCTCATATATTTATATACTAACTATACTCTATCAATACACAAATGTTCATCGCATTCGGTGACACCAACCTTGGAGTAAGTCCTTATATATCGACAATCTTCGAAGATAAATAAAATTCGAAATAATATTTTATAAATTGTGTTTAAGTGCAATTAGACATTTTCGATTCTTAAAATATTTTTTAAACAATACTAAAATGGCAAAAAGAAAGTAGTTTTAAAATGATAAAAATATTCTGCATGTTCAGTCAGAAAAAACCACACAATGGAGAACTACAAAACGTAGTTTTAACATAAAATTCAAATATATTATTGTGTTACATATATTTAAAGTTTAAAAAAGAATTGATCAACTTTGTTTTTCTTTCATAATATTGCATATTATGTATTACTGTTCGTTCAACGAAAATTAATTCCGTCCAGCATGACACCTATGTATAAACATAATATGACAGCAAAGGGTTAAAATCTACTACAAAATTCCATCTTTACATACAAAAACCAAGTTCAGTGAAGTAAAAGAGTGTAAACAGACGTAAGTTTTATATGGATTTAATTCATAAAACCGAAATACTTGTTTTACAATTACATCAAAATGACATCATTTTCTAAGGTTAACTAATTCATCATCGGTAAAGTTAAAACTCAATATTTAAAGGATGCAATGTTTTTACCTGTTAAAATGACATCATAGATAAAGTGACTCGAATTGAGAAAAGTACATAAACTGGACTTAAATTACTTTTTAGGCGCGTTCGTAATTATATAAATACGTAACACCGATAGACATAATCTTGTCCGTCCGTTTGTCCGTATATAACAGCGCAAAACCATCCATCCGAATGATTTGAAATTTAATATGCATAATAACTGCAGAATTTTGTAGGGCCATTTCAAATTTTATAAAAATCGAATCAAAACTTAAAAAAATCTTAATAAAAGTTTTCGTCATTCTTATAAATCCTATCATACGTAATTAATTCAATGCTATCCCATGATAGGTAATGATTCTAGGTGGCTATAATGATTACGTCCTACTTAAGATGGAGTCACATTATATCCGTATTACTGAATTTAATATACATAATCATAATAAATTTTGTATTCATGCATTTTTGCGTAAGAATGCAGCAGCTATTGCACAAAGATCTGAATATTTATAAAACTAGTTATAGTACGAACGCACCTCATTTGTCACGTTTGACGTAAATTTCCGACTTGTTTCACTCCATGGGAGTAAAACCTACAATAATTACTTCACAGAGTTGTATTGAACTCTTACTACATTTTGACACAAATAGTAGGTTGGAAATAGTAGGGTGTTTCATCCTAACTGAATTCGGGTTCAAGGTTATAATTTGAAAAAACAAAAACTATGTAATGAAAATGTAACGTTACTTAACTCGTTTGGTACGAAATGCGATAAAATCACAAGTTCTGCAAAAACAGGGTGCTCACGGAATCGATGATTCCGTATGAACTGGTAATCCCAGTCCAAAATGTGAAGCATCAAGTGCATGCTGTTGGCTCGTACACTGTAAAAAAAAAACGGAGATTCTACTGTCAATCGAAACGCCAGTACTATTTCCGCATTTTGGTGGAAATCCGCCCCCCTATAAATTCCAGAAAACCGTATTTTTACGGAAAATTTACCTCATAAATTATAGAAAATTTTCCGTCTTTCTGGAATTTATGGGGGAAAATTCTCGTTAAAATACGGAAATAGTACTGGCGCTTCGATTGACAGTAAAATCTCTGTTTTTTACTCCATTTTATTTACATTATATAATGGAAACTTCTATCACTTTTTTGATACTATCCCATTTACAAGAAAAGTGAGCATGTCTATTAAAAGTTTCGTTATAATATACTTCAGTTTTCTGAAAGTTATTACCGGCAATCCAAGTTGAGTTAAGAGTAGTATTTTTGTATTTTTGATTAAATAGGCGCTTTACGACACCGTGTAACTTAGCAATTTTTGTTCCTCTTGATGCCTACTATCCGGTCTCTGAATCTGTCGTTCGAATTCAGCAACACCCTCTATGGTTAAATTATCCGGTATGACAAAACGATAAAGGATAATCTTTATTTTTAGTCTTTCTTCGTTAATATTAAGAAAAATATTGCATACAAAAATATGAAAATCAGTGGTATAATAGAGAAATGTTTGATAAATACGCTGATGCAGACAGTTTTCAAATCGAAGAGTTATTTTAAGAGATATTTAATGCTAAAGTTGTACAAAATCGTTCCATTAAAAAAGTTTTATAGTAGAAAAATCTATACATGGGAATTTAATCATTTTTAGATCATTTTATACGTTTGAAGTTCCCGGTGTGCAGACTGTATTTATTTTTTTAATTTGACTCATTTTTTTATGTTTTATTTCTATTTTAAATTGAAATTTTCAGCATTTCGAGAGATATTTTTTACATATTTTAGAAAATGGTATTAATTTAAACTGTTGCCAATAACCAAATATAAAACCAAATATAAAATATAAGCAGCGTAAACAATAATGTTTGCTTCAAACTAAAAATTTATTTACTCGTGACTATTATAAACAGGAAAAAAACCTTTCAAATTAGAATTAAATAATTACGTATAAAAAGCAGGAACTTAAAAATTATGTCATAAAAACTATATTTAGATGTGAATTTTAAAAGAGAAAGGATATTGTAAAATAATAAATTCATTAGCATGCGTTAGACGTCTTAAATAGCAGACAATACGTCACATTTACGTCACATTACAATTATTACATAAAATGAATAAAAAATAATATTGCAAAACAGTTTAAATTTAGAAATTGCGCGAGACATTTATTTGATTTATTTATTTATTGAACAACAAATATATGACTTGGGTGCTTGACATGAGAGCCCGCTTATAAGTCAGAGACAAGATAGCTCTAGGAAATATTACAACATAAGAGAAATACATCCTGGGAGTTCTACACAATGAGTGTGTAGAAACACAATGGAACCAGCGGGATTCAAACCCACAATTTCCTATGCTCGCAAGTGATTAACAGCGTGGTGCTTTGACCACTCGGCCACAGAGACTCCGTGATTTATTTGATATTTATTTGCTATTTTGAGATGATCTTTTCAACTATTTTTCTTTTGACAACGCAAATAATATTTCATTTCTAACAAAAGTATTTTCACGTGAATATTAGAAACAGAAAGAATAGTTTGGTCAAAATTACGTCAGATTAAAAACGATACATTTAAAATGTCTTATTTAAAATTTCGCTTTGTTAAAAAATACCGGAAGAAAAGACTCTGTTTACTTAATTCATTTTATATTAGCTTATTTTGAAATGTTTAACTGATTTTATTTAATCAAAGACGAAAACAGCCATTGTATATTTTAACAGCAGCTGATTTTACCTTAAAATTCCCCAATCAAAGAGAAATGAATAGAAACCCTTGTATAGGAAGTCGCCCCTGTTTTTTTAAATTATAATTCAATTTTCTGAAATCTTTTTAAAGCCGATCAAATTAGCGTGCTTATATAGTCTGCGGTGTCTGAACGGGGATTGGCGAGCGTAGCTCGTGGGGGGCTGTGCCCCCTAGTACTCTATATTAAAATCTGAGAAAAGCATGCTAGGTCTAACATCTCATTCCAAATATATATTATCAAAATGCTATATATTTAGAAACACACACTGAAAGAAAAAACATATCGCCTTCATCTAGAACGAATTGGTATCAGACGAGATCATTGGTCTAGAACGAATTAGTTTCTAAATCCCTAAACTAGAAATATAGATTTCCGAGTTATGCAAATAAGGTATACAAATAAACTGAATAGACGAAATGATCGAGAATTTCTAGTCTATATTCTTCTAGGTAGCGAAACGATACATTATATTATGAATCGTTTTAATTGTGAGAAATTATCTCTTGAGTTCTAGAATTAATTCATAAACTAGAATTATAGTTACTAAAACTCACTTCTTGTGTTCGCATTTATTTGCAGAGCTAAGTTTGACCTCGATAATATAGGAAAATGCCCTTGGATTTTAATATGAATGACTGGAACTCTCTATCAAAGGGAACTAGAATCTATAAGGCTGACATGGAACTATTTTTTCTAGAGGCACAATTGATTTTCTAGATGTCAGTGGCAGATTTATTTTCAGAGCAAAAAGGGTATAAACTTCTATTTTCTTTGACTCGATGTCAAAAAATTCTTATTATCGTATAAATCCATTCCAATAATGTTTTTTTCTAATTTCGGCATTCTTGCAAATAAAAGCTTTGTTAGAAATTAATAACAGATTTTTCGTAAACTACACTACTTTAATAAACTGCTAATCAAATATTTTTTATTGACAAAAAAGAAAGAAAGAACGTAATATATGAAATTTATTTTGCCCTCTTGCGAAATGCTATTTGCAAAATACAAAAAGTTAATTTCCTCTAAATATATTGAAAATATATATCCACGCTTATCTCAAATTGTAAAAGCTTAGCATACAGATTTATTAAAATGTAATTTATTTTTTATTCAAATTTAGTTTTTTTTTTTTTTTTTTTTTTTTTTTTTGGCATTTGATCAGTTTTAAAATAATTATTTAAAGTATAAAAAGGGTGAAAATAAAAATTTAGATTTAAAAAGAAATTCTCCTTAAAAAGTTACGTAAGGATATTACGTAACAACGCATATTATTTCAAACAGATTGTTGAATTAAAATTTTGTCATTCCCCAGAAAAAAAGGTAATCCTATAGAATTAATTTCTTCTTTTTGTGAAATATCATTAACAGAATTCATAAAAAGTTTTCTCTTTTAATAGAATAGAAAATATTTTCAACGGAGACAGATTATCCCCTGTTCAGGAAAAAGAAAATACTTTTAAAGGAGAAATGCAAGACGTATTTTTTAAATTACGATGCATGCTTAAAAAAAATAGCTGTTGTTTTCAGTAGCTAATTTCATTTAAACCTCAGCATTATTTTTTGTTTGTAAAATCACCACTATGTACAAAATAATACATACAGCATAAGAAAGAGTTAATTTTTAAGGAAATCGGATGAAATCTTGGACGCAAAAAGAAAGTTATTGAACCATTTAAAGTTCAATAACATAAAACCTTTAATAAATATTGCCAATTGTTAAAAATTCTACTAAGAAATTTCACTAAAAACATTTTTTCGAATATTTTAAAATACACTTTAGTTTGTGTTAAATGGAGAATAAGAATTTATTAATAGACTCATATTAAATTATTTGTGTGGGGTTTTTATAGTCCCCGAGATGCTATTTCTTTCAGACAACAATTAAAGAGATGTTACTAAAAAATAACGTTACACCTAACCATAAGTCAACTGTAAAACGTAGCAGATGTATCATTGAACGGTTAAATATTGATAATCTACTGAAATTTTTGTTAAACTTCTAACCATCACACGTCGTATAGGGAAAAAAGTGCTTATCCATTACTGTAAGAAAGTACAAACAGGGGCGGACTGGTATAGTTTGGCCAACGTCGCTAGACTTATACATTGGCCCACCAATTGACAACCCCATTGTTAAAATGTTTGAATATTGATTATCAACATGACTCTTTGTTCTAATTCAATGAAGATGACTTAACTCCAATTCGAGACACATTAACATCTTTTTAATCATTTGTTTTCAATTGATAGTAATTTTATCCTAAAAAAATCTTTAAAAGGGAGGGGGGGGGGAGGTTTAAATTGCTTAATTTTTATTTATTTTTTAATATGTAAACTTTAACCAATTAAAAGGTATACACGTAATAAATAAAAACGTTTGAAATTTCTTACGGAAATTCTGTTCAGATATTTTTATTCTTTGTAATAAAAAAAAAATATTTGGTCCAATGGTAGAGAAATTGCGTTGTTAGTATCAGCCAACGATATCGTTAGATTACATGATGGCTACTTGTGAAGGGTCTCCTAATGAGAATAGGGCATCGCTGACCCTAATGTATAGATATTGGCAAACCTAAGAACATCCATGCCTCACCCTTAATTTAGATCCAAGACAGTTTTGGCATTGATAATCTAACATGCTAACCACTTTGCCATAAAAAAAAAACCCTTAGCCTTGTCGGTACACTACAATAAAATATGTTCAGACAGGAGAATATCAGTATTAAACGAAAACAGTTAGTACTGTAACATATTGAATATTTATTAATATTCCGAGGAAGTTTCCTCACTATGAAGTAGTTTCCACAGTCAGAGCACTCCAAGACGATACAGAAAACATCACAAAAAACTATAAGTTATCTTTTAAATAGGATGTGCCAGTTCCAAAGAGAGAACTTGAGATTAGAAATTGGTCAAGCTTACGTCTTAATTGATGGCTAAATCTGCGCTGGTGACACAGTCATCCTTGAAGACACGTAGAAGCTCCAGTAGTCCGTTCTCAGCACTCTTATGCCAAGAAAAGACATCTACCAATGATGAATCTAAGAGAGGACAAAGTGTAAAAACGCCCGTCTACAACTCCCCCCTTCCCTTTTCCATCGAAGAACACAGGGAGAAAAGAGAGGAGTTCGCGCTGAGTTTCGAGGATTTCGAGGAAGTGATCTCGGAGAATGCTCCGGAAGCGTTGAGTCCTATGCTCAAAGAGTGTCTCTGATAGAGTGAGTATACGTTTAAAGACCATTCTTCGGTCAATCCCGGTCAAAATCTCATCCTATGAGGTAATCAGCGAGTGTCCCAAGCTGAAATGAGAAACATTTCCGTTCAGTGAACTAAAACTTTCACTGAGGCTTGTGTAAGACTATTTAGTGAGAGAACTCTGCTGCCTATATAATCTAGCGAAGGCACCGTATTAAGCTCCTAGATCTCTGTCCTCTTATCTGTAACTTTTGTGTGAAGTTTCCATATAACTGGTCAAAGACAATATTGTTAAATAAACACCTTGTCTAATTATTAAAATGTCGAGTGTCAAACACTCTACCCTACAACCATAAGCCACACGCTCGAAATTTTTACAGTACCATTAAAATTGGCATATATACATTGATTAATTTGTTATTTGAAATACCATTATATTCATTGGTACATTTTTTTTTGTTATTTGAAATTATCAACATATATACGTTTTGTACATTGATTAAGGTTTGTTTAAAATTAAAAATGAATAGTTTGTTTTATACCCTTACTTTTAACTCATTAATAATATCACATATCTGGACAATTCTTTTGAACTTGAGGCAACTCCATTTATTGTCTAATCATAATCGCACTTATAAGCTATGTACAAGGTTGGATAAATATAAACATGACATTCAACTCGCACAATAATATTAATGCACAAGCTAGGCAATTTTACATTTCTTATTAACTTTACAGCAATTCTCATCATCTTTAAGGAGATCTTCCGGATTGTTCGTTTCTTTGTTGCAAGCGGCTGAGGGCTTGCTACGTCGAGATTGTTGTTGCAATAGCAACTGATTATAATCAGCATAGTGTCGAAAAAAAAAACCTGCAACAACTCTTTTCTGACATCTTTTATCTTGGCTTTCGCCAAGCCAGACAGAGTACTAAGAGCTTCTTCCGACAGTTCAATTAACAATTTAACCTCATTGAAGTGGCGAGGGTCACGTCTTCCATGATCAAATGTTGTCCAGTAAATCGTGTATTCAGATGCTGAATAGAATAAAATCTAAATGTTCGGTCCATGCCAGCCCGTATGATGAGCAGTATTGGCCCGACCGGGACCCGTGCACTTCTTTAAATTCTTCTCCAAGAGCCCAAGTTGTTCTGGCATCTTACATATTTGTTCGTAAAAATTAGTATGTTTATGTTGTACATTAGTTTAGCTAAATCTTTAAAAATAAAAGTTACAGAGATGCATTTTTAAAAATCTACTTTTTATCTTTGTAGAGCTTTAAAATTGTGATTTTCGTTTAGCATCCGTTTCTTTCATTCTAAACTGATTTTCATTTGAATGTATTTGTCTAAGTAAAGATTTTTACGTAGTGCTTATGTACATAATTACCTAAATAGTCATTAATATAAATATTTTTCTGTATTTATGAATTTTGAACATAATCTAAAATAAAATTTGAGTATAAGTACCTGTGCTTTATGAATAATTTTAATTGCAAATGCAGTCTGGGCTGGAGTCTATTTTTCAGCTTTTATACCGGGCCGGGACAATAATTTTTTTTGTGTGGATTGGACCCGGAAATTTCAGCCCGGATAAAGCTCTAACTGAGCTATCGAAGCCAGCTTTAATTTATTTTTAAATGCTTCTTTCAGCCATCATCCCATAGCTACTGAATACACCGGGTGTCCTAAAATGAACTGACTGATTTTAAATACTATTCAATAACTTGCATATGGCGACAGATATTGAAAAACAACTGAAGGAGAATTATGTAAGATGTCAGGAACAAGGGTGATTCTGTTCCGAATTTTGTGAAAATTTAACCCTCTCGCTGCGCATCCTGAGACCAACGTCCGCGGCCAGCGTAAAAGTGACAAAATTTGCGCAACCCGTAATTTCCGTAGCGAATCTTTTATTTATGATCTAATTCTATTTAAAAAAGAAACTTTTTTACAAAGATTTTGGACATATTTGAACTCTAAAATATATGCAGATTTGAAATATGTAGTAAAATGAATGCGCAATTTTTTAACCTATTTTCATATATATATATATATATATATATATATATATATATATATATATATATATATACGCAACGAGAGAGTTAAGGCATTCGGTTCCGAAAATTTAAAAAATTCATCAATTTGAAAATTTGGACATAAAAATAATCTCAAATTTTGACAAATGGTTGCCATAAAAAATCCATTTCGACAATCGTTCGCAAAAAATAGCTTCAATTTTGCCAAAAAAATCACGGAAAAAACGCGAATTCGGTCAAAGGACAGCGATAAAAAGCGCAAAATTCTTCAAATGATCACGGAAAATGTGAATTTCGTCAAAGGATCGCGGAGGAAACGCGAATTTTGTCAAATAACAGCGAAAAAACG
Organism: Maratus speciosus; assembly: GCA_963932465.1. Taxonomy (NCBI): domain Eukaryota; kingdom Metazoa; phylum Arthropoda; class Arachnida; order Araneae; family Salticidae; genus Maratus; species Maratus speciosus. The sequence goes on from OZ010789.1 coordinate 322,563,715, forward strand.
CGAATTTCACCAAAGTATCTCGAAAAATGCAAATTTTATCAAAGAATCGTTCACGCGAATTACATCAAAGGGTCGCGAAAGAAACACGGATTTCGTCAAAGGTCGCAAAAAACCCCTCAAATTTCGTCAAAGGATCGTGCAGAAAACGCGCATTTCTTCAAGGAATCGCGGAAGAAATGCGAATTTTGTCAAAGAGTCGTGAAAAAAATGCAGTGGTCCTTTTAAAAAACAGCACACATACTTACACCTATGTTTATTATTATAGGTATAGTTTTTAATCTGAAATAATATACTGAACTATCTTTTGAACAAAACTGGTTAACCCAAACCCAGCTTGCAGGTATTTACATCCAGCCTGAAATCGACCGGTATCGAAAACAGCTAACCCTAACTGCAACAAAAATAATTAGTGCTGTAAAATTTCAGAAAATTTCTTTGAATTTCAGAATTATTTTTTTACTGAGAATCACCCCTGATCAGAAATTTTCATTACTGCGATTTTTAATTTTAGTTTAAAATAGCAACAACAGATAGCGCTGCAAGCAATTAGTGCTAAATCGGTGTCCGATTTAACGACTATTGTTTGCAGCGCTATCTATCGCTGCTATTGTAAGGTAAAATCAAAAATCGCAGTAAAAAATATCCTGGCATCTTACTGCAAGAATTTTTTAAATATCTGTCACTGTTTGCAAGTTACTGAATTTTAAAATCAGTCAGTTTATTTTAGGACACCCTGTATTTTTTTAATAAGTTTCAAAACATTCTTTACTTAATTACAGCTGATCTTAGATATAAAGAGACAAGCAGTCGAATACCAAATTACTATTTTTTACATAATCCTGAAGATTAAAGAAGTCAACCCGACCCGCAGCAGGAAAAGTAGAAGTCAACCGAACCCAAATCCGATCCGCAGCAAAAAGTAGAAGTCAACCGGACCCAAACACGACCCACAGCAAAAAAGTATAAGTTAACCCGACGAGCAGTAAAAAAGAAGTCGACCGGACCCAAACCCGGCCCGCAGCAAAAAGTATAAGTAACACAACCCGCAGTGAAAAAAATTAGCTTCGACTCGCGCATCAGATTGGAGTCTCCAAATTTCAAAAATCGCCCCCCCCCCTTGAGGACTCTCCACATCTGCCCTTGCTTCCATTCGTTTATATGACTCGGAGATAAACACGGTATAGCTTACATTAAGGCCAAGAAGTTCTTTGCCAATTTGCAATATTCTGTTGTATCTGTCAGGGCCAAATTTAGCACATGGGGCATAACAATGCCCATGCAATATATCTGGATTGTCCTTTTTCAGCTGTGCCTGCAGACATTTATATCTCCCACTCATATTTGCCGCACCATCAAAAGAAGTGCCAACTATTTGTGAAGAAAGGAGTTTTTTTAAGTACTTCTTTCAGTTAATATATAACAATTCTTTTTTCAGTTTGAGATAGAGGGCTTCCCCTGTTGTTTTGAGGGCATCAACCAATTTTACAAGCCTAACCTTCAATTTACCGTGCAGCACATAACGAACACAAAGTGCCACTGCTCAATTACCGATATATCTTGTGTGGTATCAACTTCAATACGGAATGAACCTGATTATTTTAACGTCGGCAATGTTAATTCGGATCTTAAGGTCGAGATGAGCATTAACTTATTTATAAATTACTTGAATAAGAATGTAATCAACTAACCCCTTCCATGCCGTTTAGGATTTTCATTTTGTTCTTCTTTCTGATCTATTCTAGTCTTTGTCATACTTTCTGAAAAACTTCTTTCTTGGCTTTTCTTGATCGCCTGTGCTACATGACCGTGCAAAATTTGATTCTATTTACATAACAGCATTAGCAATTCTAAAAAATTGCCGTGGTTAACATCTCTATTATTTAAGTCTGCCGCTGTCTCCTCTCTTTTTCCTCTCTAAGCTAATCCTTGCTTCCCAAGAAATAGAACAATGCCAATGATGCATGTTAGAACTTTTCTACGTTTATCAACTTTAGTCTTTCGTTTATCCATGATGTCCTTATTATTATTTTTGGACATCAGATAACTTATGGATGGGTTCTCAGTTTCGATGTTTCGTGGATGATCGTGGATCTTTATAAATATTTTTTACATTGAATTTATGTGCAAGGACAAATGGATTCCGGTTATAAGTGGAAAGAGACATATAAACTGGACAGAACATCTTGTTATATTCTAATTAATAGAAAAGCCACTTTAGCTGTTTAACAATGTTATCTTTAGAATTGCGATAGTATGTTTTGAAGGGTTTGAAATGAAGTTTAATACCTGTATAAAAAAAGAATTACAGTTAGATTTGCGCTATGCGCAATGTAATATCTACTTCTACTTTCACTCGTAGAACACTCTCAGAATGCCTTGGTTTTTTTTTTTTTTTTTGGGGGGGGGGGGGTTTGCAAACAGAACGCAACGAACGTTGCTTTAAGATGGAGTGGTTTTGTTACGATTAAAAATGTGACTTTATTGTCGACATATAAGAATAAAAGTGGAGCATTGCGTCTCCCAGTATTATGATTTAAAACCGTGGAAATATGTAATATAACTGTAAATAGTTTTACTCTTTATTAAATGTTTACTTAAAAAGAAATGAAGGCGCCAAGTTTTGATTTGTTACTGATACGCTGTTTCTTCTTGTTTTTTAAGACCATATAATTATTTTAGAACTAGTAAATCTGCAGATCAGGAGCCTCAACGTCAGCTCTACAATTCATTGTGTTTAGCGCCCTTTGAGTAATATTAATCTTTCTACAAAAAACGAAATTTAAAGTTTTGAAATTACATAAACATTTATAAAACGAAAAAATATTTCGAAGGTTTCTGACATTAGAAGCGTTAAATTAAACCCCTTGTTATGTAATGGTATTCTGAAAATCTCATGATCTACTTATTCTGGTAATTTTTAGATAATAAAGTAGATTTCTTCAGGGGGGCTCTGCCCCCCTGAACCCCTTCGTAGTGTAATTTAATTTACATTTGTAATTATCAATTAATTGTGTTAATGTCCTTTAGTAATTTCTACCAATAGACGGAAACGTACATGAATTATTTTCTACAGCCCTGTATATTACGTGAAGATTTTTACGCGTCGTCTATAACATTTAAATTTAATGCAGACGAAAAACCCTCTTAAAACTGCTCATATCACATTTCCGGGGATTAGTATGCATAGTGTGCACCATATATCCAGTTTCTGTGGAGTCCTGTATATGGTTCTATTTAAATTCTGCAAACATTTGTTAGTATACTAAATGTAATTGGGCTAGGAAATACATAACTCAAAAAAAAAAAAAAAAAACACTGAAGCAATTTGCGAGCGCTCATTTTCATTTGTACTTACGAATTCATTTGTGTATCCCTGTACATGGTCTATACAATATTTAAGCACTACTTATTAAGCACAAATTTACTTAACGTTAAAACGCACACCATAATCGAAAATGCTCTTCAGCAATCATCCCTAATAGACCAGAACTGTATCCGAAATTTTTTATGTGACCCTATAAATGAACGATAAATACGATACAAATCATATTCAAGCTTCTTGTAGTCAACCACAGTAATGTAATTTAATTTCATAATGTTTGAAGTAGTGCAACACAATTAACCCACTGGCGACAGGCAATTTAATTAAATCTGGGTTTAAAAACAGTAGAAGCTCCTCGCTCTTCTGAAAGTGTCTCGGAAATTGGTTTCTGAAATATGTTTTTCATGTTTATGCAGTAGTAAATATCTTTCAATGTACGGATGTAATATATAATGTCTTACAATCTATAAAAAATCACTCCCTTAGCCAATGACGTATTCTGAATAAAATCGAGAATTCTCGTTTCCCGTCGCTAATGTGTTAAAATAAGCTGTGAAGAGTTTTTTCCCCCCCGTAGACCACATTTTAATCGACCACTTTTGTGTGACCCTGAAAAAAAAAATATGCTTTGCACCCCATATACTACAAAAATGTTTCAAAAATACATATCAATTTTATTATTTTGTAACAGAGTAACATCATTAAAAAACGCCACAAAAGGATTTTCTTCAAAGATTGTAATATTATGAATACTTTTGTGTTCCCTGTACGCATGCTGTAAGTGCTACACATGACATATTTTATAGTAACCAGGTTCTAGTGCACCTTAAAAAAGTATATAAATTTCATTACGTTTAAAATTGTGTAACATTATTAAAATACACCGCAGACGATTTTTCCCAAAGACTATAATGTAACGGAATAGTTTTGAGGGCCCCTGTAATTAAGCTATGAATGCTACACTCTTCATTTTTAATACCAACCATACTTTGGCAAACCTCAATAACGTATATCAATTACATGCAATCCCGACTATATTTACGCGAGTTAGAGCACATAGAGAAACACGGCAGGCGACAGATAGAAAAACTGAAGTCATAAATACTTTTCATCCATGTTGGAAAGTGTTAAAAAGGATTTACATGCCTTTAACTGTACTTTTTTTTTCACTAATAGCATGGTTTAAACATTAGTTTAAACATCCTAGTCCATGCGATAGCAATAACATATTAAAAGCCCCCCAAAATATGCATATCTGGAGATCTATAAATCTACTGGAAAATAATTCATTATCGTGCCCACTGTTAATTGCATAAATTGCATCGATTTGGCGCGATAAAATATTTTTTGTGATAGCCTTTTAATAGTACATGCAACAAATTAACGTAATTTACTAACTTCATTCATATTTGAAGCAATGATAGGCTACGAATAACAGTCGCTAGGCAACGAAGAAAAGGAGAAAAAAAAAAGAAATATGTATCATGAAAAACAAGAAAATTAATTTAAAAATTCTTTATATTATTGGAATACATGTATAAATGTCCTCAAAACATTATACACGTAAATAAAAAAATCTGATAGATACATTGATAAAACTTCAATATAATAGGAATAATTTAAAACCCTTATTTGGAATGTTAGTATCCATAATTTGACATTTAAATCCATTAATCAAACGTGCCATTTTCTTTCAACAAATGGAAATTTGAAAATCGTCTGACTTGCCGTAGAAAAGCATTATAAAGAAAAATAAAATCTTCCATATTTTCCGAACGAATGAACCAAATTTAACTAAAAACTATACAGCTACGTCCGGGTATCTCACGAATATGCCCAATTAATTTCAAGCTGATCGGGTGCTTTTTGCGGCAGTTATCGCGGAACAGACAGACAGACAGACAGACAGACAGACAGACGGACAGACAGACAAACGGAAATCAAAACTTTTCGTGTCTCCACAGTAAGCCTTCACTGACGTTTCGGCAATTACTCGAAGTATGATTTACAGATATGATGCGAGAGTAATATTTAGATTTTTGATCCGACCTTGATAGAGATAGATGTTTTTTTATTTTCACCTGTACTTTCATATGGCTGAATGGGATGGTGCTTCATAAAATCAAGTTTCTTCAGAAGTGTAGTCAGCTGGGATGTGTTTCACAAAACAAGAAATGTTGAAGAACATGTTCGTCTTTTAACGTTGTTGATATTGCTTTCGTCGTCAAACACATTGATATCAACATCGGCAACGTTAAATAATTGCTGCTCCCCGTAGGCTCCTTCTGTTCGTGTGTCTCCTCGTATTTCTTCTATGGTGTTAGAAATATGAGGTTTTGGGAGAATCGTTGTAGCATGACTTTGTTTCGTCTGAGTTGTTAATGTATCTAGAGAGATATCACTGACTGCCTCTATAATATAAGGCTTGTTAATCTTGCTGTCATCGTCAAACGCTTCGGAATCAACATCGGCAACAACGTCAAATAATTGCTTCTCCGTAGGCTCTTTTTTTCGTATACCTCCTAGAATTTCTTCTATGAGGTTAGAAATATAAGGTCAATTTATTGTATTATATTTAATTTTAACTGTGTTTTAATTTATATAGAAAAAGGAAAAAAATATGGATCTAGGGCCTTTTGCCCTCCCCTTTCCCTCAGCACATTCTACAAGCCCAATGATTCGGACTCCCCTTTCCGCACAATTCCGATTCATATACATCCAGTCATTCGATTCATCGAATTAGATAGAAGATAAACAGTGGCATACCAACCACTGTAGGAACTTTGAAATCTTGTGTTGTACGTGCGCTGCTCCCTCGAACCCCCCTCCTTTTTTTTTTTTTTTTTGGTTTCAACGCAAATGTCCGCAGGCAGACTCATCCCACCAGAAAACTTTCAACCCTTCACTGTCCATACCTGCTCATTACTTTACCCTTTATCTCCCGGATTCTATACAAAACGTGTAAATTGCACAGATCTTTCAAAGATTGTTGATGGGAGATGGAAAGGAGGAATTAAGATTGACCCGATCAAAAAAAAAAAAAAAAAAAAAAAAAAAAAAATAGAACTCCACGGAAAAAGATTTAAGTTTCATGTATATATATATATTTTTTTTAGCTTTATTGGAAAAAACCTTAAAAAGGTATTATTAATTTGGCCCACTACACCCATTTGGCTCACCCCGCGATCGTGGGATAGCGGGGTGGACCAGTCCGCCCTGTTTATAACCTCGAACCGAAAGGAAGAATAGAGTCCATTTCTTTATGGATTACTAACTGGAAACAAATGCTAAACTATTTATATTCTTTTAAGTGTAAATAAAAATTTCCGTAATCGTTTGCATGCGGAAAGTACAATTAACAGTATTCCTGTGACGTCACACTTGGTAAAATGGCGGTTTTTATAGCTTCGAACCGAAAGGGAGAATAGGGTCCATTGTAATTAAAATACGTGCTATGCCAAGAATATCGTCTGCTATAAAAAAAAAATTTAAGGATTATTTGTGTGATTTATTTTCTGTGCATTTACTTAATTCCTATCAAAAAGCTGAAAGAATGCAATTTTATTAATCCATGTCTAATAACATTTTCCGAATTTTTAGAAAATGTAAATGAATGATTTCTGATAAAACTTGGAACTATTATATACTATATTTAATTTTCAGTATCCATATTAGTGTTACGAACAAACGGCATATGAATCATTAGATACTCGTTTTTTTTGACGAGTTTCTTGAATGATGGCATCGCTTTTTGCTGGGTTTGTGTATCATTCCACGATAGTGATGTCCTATGCATACTTTTCTAAAATTGTTTAAGACTAGATCGTAAATGTGAAATCTTCAGCGGATGCAAATGACGTCATTTTATATAAAATAAAAGAGTGTATTTGAAGTCTTAAAACTAAAATATGTTTTGTACTATCTGTATATATATATTTTTTTTTTTTTTTTTTCAGCGGAGGCGACACTAAATTCTGAAAAAGCAGAATTCCTGTTTTCTAGTTATCCTTTTCTTTTAAACATTATTTCTGCATAGATTTCTTGATCACATTTCTGAAATTTTTCTGCCAGCTGTCGTCCCATGTAGCTCAATAGGTAAAGGATAAGAAATTTAAGTGAAACATTTTGAGTTCGACTCCCGGCGTAGGCATTTTTTCACTCAGTTTTAAAAAAAATAAGTTAGTATAATGTTTGATAATTTTCATAAACTAACCTTCAGACATGCAATTTTTTAAGGTATCAACACGCAACGTAGTAATAATCATTTGTTTGCTATGATAATATAAAGTAACAATTTTAGTACCAAACATCAAATATGCAAAATAACGAGAAAATGGCAGGATTACCGCAATTTGCGGTTTATAACTCAAACTTTGCAAAGCCTTCTTCTAGTACTTTTAAAGTATTTATTTCTTTGAAATAATGCAAGATTTATCTCAATAAATAACCTGTTTTAAACAATTTTAACATTTTTATTTACTTTTATATCTTTTAATATCTTTCCTCCGCTGATAGCGATTTTATTGATCCAGCGAATTCCTGATAAATTATTGCCAATAAAGAGAGTAATGTTGGAATTCCAAAATACTTTACGACCCACTGGAATTATCCGAAATCTTATTTTCACGCCCACAACTTTATACATGAAATTCTATATTTAGAAACTGATCAAAAGTAAGATGTTAGAAGCTATGATGTAAAAATTAATTTTTCATTATTAGGAATTTACGTTCATAAAAGGGGCATTAAATTTATACGGATATACGTATTAAGGGAACGAGGGACCTTAAAAACCTTAAAAACCAATTTTTTATTTTTTCTAAATTTCCCTTTAAATATTATTCTAGAGTACATTATATGCATTATGGCATGCATTTATCACAAAAAAAAAAAAAAGAAAAAGAAAATTATTTTTGAGTTAAAAATGGAATTTTACTTAGTCTTAGAAATCTTCGAAATGCCTCCTACGCGTTCCAAACAATGAAAATCCCCAATATTTTGTATAAAAGTTTGGTTTATATATTTAAATAAAACTGTGCATCGAATTTTATATATTTTAATATAAAGATTTTAAAAAAATGAAACTTTTTGAAATTTTTTCATAAAAATTTCAAAAATTTTCGAATTTTGTTTTTTTATACCTTTATATTCAAATACATAAAATTCCTTGCACAGTTTTATTTATATATATAGACCAAACTTTTATAAAAAATATTGGAATTTTCATTGATATGGAACGTGCAGGAGGCATTTCGAAGATTTCTAAGACGACGCGTAAAATTAGATTTTTTTCTCAAAAATTATTTTTTTTTTGTGATAAATGCATGCCATAATGCATATAATGTACCCTTGAATAATATTTAAAGTAAATTACAAAAAAAAAAAAAAAAAAAAAAAAAAAAAAAATTGAAAAAATTTGAAATTTTGAAATTTTGAAATTTTTTTCGAAAAAATTTCAAAAATTTTCATTTTTTCCCCTTTATATTCCAATATAGAAAATTCAATGCACAGTTCTATTTATATATATAAACTAAACTTTTATAAAAAAAAATACTGGGGATTTTCACTTATATGGAACGCGCAGAGGGCATTTCGAAGATTTCTAAGACAACGCATAAAATTCCATTTTTTTCTCAAAAAAAATTCTTTTTTAATTTTTTTTTTTTTTTGTGATAAATGCATGCCATAATGCAAATAATGTACCTTTGAGTAATATTTAAAGTGAAATTTACAAAAATAAAAAATTGATTTTTAAGGTCCCTTATCCCCTTAAAATAAAGAAGAATAAGAATTTAAGGCAATTGTCTCTTTTTAACACTTTTCAACATAGTTGAAAAGTGCTTATGTTTTCGGTTTGTCTAGCCGCCTGTCCGAGCTTTGAATCGCGTAAATGGACTCGTATGTTCCAAAATTCGACCAACAAATTCAGAGGGGTGCTAGTAGGCATCAAGAGAATGAAAAATTAACATAGAACATGCAGTCGCAAACCATGATTTAAATCAAACATATAGGGCGTTTCATACTAACTCAATTCGGGTTGAATTTTCAGAAAACTGAAGTATATCATAATAAAACATTTAACAGACATTCTGACCTTTGTTGTAAATCTGATAACACCAAACAAAAGTGGTAGAAGTTTGTATTATATTTTGTGTTTACTTTATAGTCTGTGTATAGATTATATTTTGTGTTATTGCAGTTTGCACTTGACGCCCCATATTTTGGACTGTCACTATCAGTTCATACGGTATCATCAACTGTTTGAGCAAAATGCTTTTCCAGATCTCTTCTTGATGATATCACATTTCAAACAGAACATGATACATATCGTTGCCTTTTCATTGCAATGTTTTTATTTTTCTCGAAAATTTTTCTCTTCTACCATCCATTCAGTTAGGATTCAATACACTGCATTTGGGGCTAAATGGTTGTTTTGCAAGCCCATGTTCTATGGCAATTTTTCATCCTCTTGACGCCTACTATCACCCTTCTGAATCTATCGATCAAATTCAGCATCACCCTGTAGAGACTCATAAAACAATGTCGGTCTAATTGTGGAACACGCTCTATATTCTACTTTTATGGATAAACTGACTTCATTTGTATTATTGCTCATGCGAAGAATACATCTGCTTAATCAAGCATTCCTTACTCATGTTCAGTTCGATATTTGTTAATTTTAGCCATGTATGATCCAATAAATTTATTTCAGAATTCTGATTTTATTTAAAGATGGGAAGAAAATTAATTTTCACGTAGATAATTTTCGCTAAAGAAATAGAAATTCTGCAGCTGTCATAAATCAATGGCCACTGTGTACACTCCAGAAAACAAAACTTCGTTAACTCACATATGGGGCATTCTCACAAGTCTTTTGACTTTCATGTTCCTGAATATTAATTTTTATTTTAATCCACTTTTTTGTGTTTTTTTTTTCATATACTGGGGAACATCCCATTGCATGATTGCATAATGGATATTAACGAGATAAATAAGTTTTGGACGATGTTGGGGGTCCAAATACCAGGAAAACTCCCATACCGTCCCGTGTCCCTGATGCTGATTTTTAAGTTTGGAGCTGTCTGTATAAAATTGTTTCAATAAAAATAATTCGATGTAATTTTTTCCGAAACTGGGACAATTGTTTTATATAAATATGTAGCAAAAAATTAACCTGCACACATTTTTACGTTTGATATTATTTTTTTAACTCTGTCCTTGGGTTTTTCATCCTTACCGTCCCTCTTGCTAAACTTATACAGAAAATCCCTTCAGATGCAGCCACAGAATTTTTTTCAAGTTTTTTCTCATGCAGAAGTACGCTAGAGAAAGAATGCCTAAAATTCTTTGACAAGAAATTTACTGCAAAATTTAAATCAGCATTTAAATATCAATTTCAAGATCGTGGCTTTATTGGTAGTCTTACCGTCCTCAAGGTTCATTCCTGCACTTTTCGAGGTTAATTAAAAAAAATAATAATTTAATCTGATGTTAACAACTGTTTCAAAAAATTAATGAACATTGTGGTTATCACTTAGTCTTAACATGATTTGTCTAAAATACGTTGTAATTTTCCTTACCGTTCCATCCTTACCGTCCCTTTTTTCCCCATTTCGTCCCTTTTTTCCTGTACTGTCTTCTTTTTTTACCTTACAGTCCCTTCTTTAATATCCCTTTAAGACAATGTTATACCAAAATTATGTACTAAAAATACTACATTGTTATTATTTCTTATTTGAATGCCCTGTGGGTCCTATGCAAATTCATTATAAGTAAAAATTTTGAAGAAAATTAAAAGTTTTAGTGGTAAAATGGTAAGGAAAATTAATCTCGCAAAGTTTAATTTTCCATAACATAAGTTTAACATAAACCTCAGTTAAAAAAAAAAAAAAAAAAATGCTGCTGACCATTTTTTCTTTGTTTTGAATCATTAAGGCATTTGTCTATTAGATTAAAATGTTATTTTAGCATGTTTAATTTCGCCAGATTTTTTTTCCAAAAGTCAAAAGATTGTGAGAATGCCCCATATATATTTTTTAATTTTCTCAAGAACTCTAACGCGAGATAGCTAGATAATTTTTTTTTTCATCTTCGTCATTTACAGTTACTATGACAAATCATTAAAGATGAAAAATTAAATTATTGATTTTGAGGAAAATCTATTAATATTTTTTAAAATAATCATAAATATCTGAGCCAATATGCGTATTTCAAGGTCCAGGGCTTTTCATAGATGTCCCCCCCCCCCAACCAACCCCATGTCCCTGAAAGAACGGTAATTGGTAAAGCTTTATAATGAGCAAGTATTAAACATTGTGTTATATTAAGATAGTATATAAGAATAAGTTACAGATTTTCTAAATAAAAACACCCCATACTCTTGGTGAAAAATGATTATTACAAAAAAATATTTTAACAAAGGAAAAGTTGCGGCATCTAAACCTTTATACATATAATCCGAGTAACGGTAGTACCCGAGTACTAGTGCTGGTGCATTTCATAAAAAAATATAACGATATATAGTTCACTTTATGTTAAATTCATAATTCAAGACAATGTACAGTTGTGGGAAAAAAAGTAAACACCCCCTACTAACTCTGCTATTAATTAGAATAAAGTTACTGGTACCAATCGATTGGAAATAAAGTCTACTTTTAAATGATGTATATAAAATATGCTAAGGAGGAAGTACACCATTTTTCTACAAATCAAAACCAGGCCAAACTTTGTTCGTTTTTTAATAGCAACACCCAATTTTGACAATTTATCTTAAATCTTCTGTTCAAACTATGTCTAGAAACGAAATTTTTCGTCATTTGAATGATAAGTTTTTGAATTATAAATATTATAATGTTAGATATTCTAATATTAAATTACATTTCCATATTTTTATTAATATCTCCCGAAATTATAATCCTAATGTGATAGTTTTTATGTGTGGTTATAATACTAAGAAGCAACATAGATTTATAATTTTTAAAAATTTTTAATATGGATTATGAAATTAATATTCGAAAAAAATATGAACTGCAACAAGCAATTTTTTTTGATAAATTTATATTTATTATGTCCTACTTTATGGGAATTCTCAATTTCAAATTTTTATTTTAAGTAGTTTTCGAAGCCCTCTAAGCAAATTTTATATACATAATTTAAAAGTAGACTTTATTTCCAATCTTATTTTACCTATAACTGCCTTCTATGATAATTTTTTGCAGAGTTAACAGGGGTGTTTACTTTTTCTCCACGATTGTACACTTTTTAAGTTAAATTTGCACGTCCTTAGTTAAATGCAGAAAAAAATTAAATAAATAAGACGAATAAATAAGAAGTGTTAATGCCATACCTGATATAAATTTCGGAAAATGGAGCATTAAATACTCGAACAAATCAAATGAAAAGAAAATATTAGCATCAACATATACTTGTTTGGCATCTTACATTCAGAAAACTACAAGCTTATTGTAACTTTCACTTTAAATTTGTTATTTAATAGATTTCTCCTTTTGTAGAGTCCGTAGATGCAGCCTCATTAGCTCTCACCTTAATTGGGCCGTATAGCAGCCTGTTATGTCGCATTCTCTCTCTTTATTTATATCACTTACCAATTCACAATGCAACCAATAAAATTACACAAAAATATATTTAATAAGATTTTCCTGCTACGAAGGAAAACTTTTTTAAAAGAAATTCTTAGAAAAATGTGTAGAGATCTCGAAAACTCTTACATAGCCCCATTGCATTCAAAATATAATGTTTCCCCCTTAGCAGTATCAGAAGATTCGCGTACTAGTACCAGAAGACTCGCGTACCAGTATTAGACGACTCGCCTACTAGAATTGGTATCCTAACCATAACCACTTACTAGTGATTGGTCCTGGTAGTTTAAGAAGGTTCTTTGAGGAAACTGAAATACATTTAAGAGCAAAAATATCTTCACTAATATTATTTACTATCAGCATACGAGAAAGTGAATGACGAAAGGAAAATTTTTTTCTTTGGCAGGAAATCATAAAATTCCACCTTATTTTTTTGGCGTGAAATTATAAAATTCCACCTTATTATTTAGGTTCGTTCCTAATTATATAAATTCGTAGCACCTATAGTCGTCGTCTGGTCCGCTAGTCTGTCTGTCTGTTCGTCTGTCCGCATAAAAAGCGGAAAAACTAATTAATTACCCATATAGCACGAAAGCTCCCGAAAACTTCCCCAGGAGCTCCAAGTCATCCCAAATTCCTCCTGATACTAAAATGACAAAATGGGGACTTCCTGAGGAATAGACTTTTAAGATCTCCTCAGGAGTGAGCTCCCAGTGACGTCCTACGGAGCAACGTCCGAGGACGTCAGTCCTGGGGAAGTACCTGGGAAGCTATTCCTGGGGAAGTACCTGGGAAAGTATTCCTGGGGAAGTACCTAGGAAAGTATTCCTGGGGAAGTACCTAGGAAGTCGTTCTTGGGGAAGTACCTGGGAAGTCATTCCTGGGGAAGTATTTAGGAAGTCTGAGTGCTGGCGCCATCTCATGAGTGATTCTGGAGTACAATTGCTTTTTATTAAACTTTTTTATTAAACTTATTTTTTTATACTCAATTGCTTTTTATTAAAATAAAGTGAATTCAATTTGATCGGTTTTTAATGAGTTTGTTTCACATTATTAATTATTCGATTTATTATTTTTTAGCAAATTAGATAATTGTCAATAAATTGTAATTATTTTTAATTATTGCAACAACTTTTAATCATTTTAGTTAAATTAAAATGTTTAATTCAATATTTCAGTTAATTCATATTTTAAATAATAATTACTGTATGTCTTTTAAAGCAAATTTTGCCCATTTATCATTCTTTTACTAATTTTCAATAAATAACATAATGCATTTTCCTTTTTTATTGTTATTAATATTTTATTAATTAAGTAATTAATTTAACTTGTTTAAATTAACCAAATAATAAGTTTCTAAATAAATACACTAAAACCTCTAAATGGAAGATAGTTCTGGACCATATATTTTTCCGGCATTTAGAGGTAAAGATACAAAGAAAATAATATATCCTTACCGTGTGTTTGTTTGTAAGCAGCCGTCTAAAATTATTTTTGTAAAAATAGTCTAAATCGAGTCCTGATGCACCAGAGGCTAAGATTTTTCATTTTTTGAAAATTAGATAACATACATATCAAACCTTGCATTTAAGAAAGACAAACAAAACTGTCGCAATGAGAAAATTTTTACCTCAGCATATAACATCAACTTAAAGTGAATACATTTCACGTTAAAATAGCATATTTCATTAAAAAAATATATAAATATTGAGCCCCCCCCCCCCCGATACGAGTTTCTTTTGCAAAGATTTTCTGTTACAAAAAAATGCATTCTTACAAAATCGGTTAAAAAATATAAATTCAAGATATAAATTCATGCAAAATTAAGGTTTAATTCAGATTATTATCCCGGGCCTTGACAGTACCGCGAAGCTAAGCTCATCTGGTATACTTTATACAGGTGTTGGGAATGAGAAAATGTTAACTAAATAGAAGTGTCAATTTTAAGTGTCAGTTCTGGAGGTTTAACCATATTTTGTTTTATTTTATCTTTAATTTATTTTTTAAATATAAGTTTGACTTATCAATTAATTATTTTTCTATTATCTTTTTTAAATTACCATACATAATATTATTTTTTCTCCTCAATAATAAAAGTGAAGTCTCCATTTAAAGAACTTCAGAAATATAAATAACATTATAGATATAGAAAATATAGATAAATATTTCTCTCTATTTCCCAAATAACAAATATTTCTTTAGAATTTTAAACTGAGGGGTATTTTGCGTTATATATATAGAGAGAGGGTTAAAACTTCCATTTAAGAAACATATTTCCTATTTAGCAAATTTTTAGTTTCGTATATCAATAAAAGACTTTTTTTTCACGGAACATTTAGCCATGGAACTAACTCCATTCTTTTAGCATGCATATGTCCGACAGACTTCTCATATCTCTTCAAGTATCTTTTCTCTGAGATAATCCCTAGCTCGGTGTCAGGAAAAATATTATAACTGGATAACCAGTTGACTCTGAATAGAGCGGATCCGCCCCCAATCAATTTTGTCAGCTGAGAATGTGAGTGCATGCTTGCTGAAAGTACATAATACCTGCGAAAGAAAGTTTTTGAAAGGAAAAAAAAAGGGTTATTCCAAGAATTTGAACAAAACCCATTTTTGAAATAATTAAGCGAAAGCGTTTATCCACATTTGTCAAACTTTTTTAAAGAGGATTTTTTAATTCAAAGGTTTCTAAAAAAAAAGAAAAAAATATTTATTTAGTTTGGGATTTATACAAAATAATTTGCTTATAAAATAAAGATCTGTAATAGTGTCTATTTTTATGTAATTCAGCCTGTTTTTTCATTGTAATGATGGAATATTGCAATCTATTTTCATCCCAGATCCTGATATGACACAATTTTACAAGTTTGTACAAAAATGTATTTTTGATAACAATACAGCATTTTAATGTTTTTATAACGTTATTATAAAATAATAAATTCATTTTAAAGCCTTTTTTTCAATTCGCCCGCGACAGGTGGTAAATCGCCAAACATCTGCAACTCCTATAATGGTATGGGAGTATGATAAACAATGGATTAAATGAAGCGTCTATAAATGCTAGCCAATATGTACCAAATCGCTGTGAAACTGCAACAATGAACTATTTTAAATAGTAAAAACTTGAAAATAAATTATAAACAGAAATGTTAATTTTGAAATATAATTTTTAAAATATGCTTTTAGCAGTTAATAGTTTCATGATTTGTGATTATACGTTGAAAAATCAGTGTAGAAATTCCAAAAAGATGGTTTAAATAAATTTTAAATCCCCCCCCCCTTCTCTTCTTAAAAAAGAAACAGAGTAAAATCAACATTTTTTTCATTAATTTATTTAATAAGAGGGCTTTTTACCGAGCGTAAAAGAAGTCGACTAAAGTTTCTGCAAGTAAAAGAGAGAGAGAAAGAAATATTTGCTTTGAAAGGATTCTCTCAATTGGAATTTTATTGTTTGGTTATCATAAAAAGAATTAATATTTTAAATCAAAGTTTCCACATTTTGCATTTTAAATCTCTGGAAATATTATTTTTATTAAATAAAATTGAATTATGTTGCAAGATATTCTCAGAAATATTTAGCATCATTAATTGTATGAAAAATAGTACAGAATTAATTTTCTAAGTACAGAATGATTTCAATGGATTTTAAGTATGGAAAGCTAAAAGAATATTATTGTCATTTAAAAATATAATTTCATGTAGGAATTTGAAAATTGAAAGACATTTATGTTATCTAAAATAATTATTGATAAGACTTTTTTTTACTTATAAATTTAAATTTGCATCGAATATATAAAAAAGGCTATGCATTTAAATTTGCAATAAAAGTTAGATAATTCCGGCATATACGAAGCACATAAAATATGGATATTTTCTAGTTTTGAGTTTCAAAAGA
Source organism: Maratus speciosus (assembly GCA_963932465.1). NCBI lineage: Eukaryota > Metazoa > Arthropoda > Arachnida > Araneae > Salticidae > Maratus > Maratus speciosus. The sequence continues at coordinate 322,580,534 of OZ010789.1, forward strand.
GGGGAAAAATACTGAATACCTTAGAAACATCTCTTGTTCAACGGCCCTGTAGCATAATGGATAGAGCTCGCGTCTGGCGTTCGTGAGTACCCTGGATCAAACCCCGGAAGGCAGAATGAAGGTAAGAAATTTGTTCCTAAAAGCTGTATTCATGTAATTCCGTGTGCGTGCTTGATAGTTGTAATTGCCTGTTACACGTGAATCTATCTGATAAATAGTTTTAAAAAGATCGTATTTTTTTCTGAAAAAATAATTAAATTGTTTTACATTAATTACTTCAAACCGTAGCTTCAAAATTTTTTGTGGAATATTAAGTGACCTTGAAGCTTCCCAAAGTCCTCCATTATCACTTCCTAAAATCTTCCCCAGAACCTCCCGGGGAGGTCCCTGAAGGATGTCCTGGGGAGCTCTCCAGGATGCTGCAAGGCGGACATTTTCTGTTCCTGAGGACCTCCTGGTAACAATTTTCTGCATCCTCAGGGATGCCCTGGGGATGATGGTGTTTTATTGTAAATCTTCCTGGGGATGTCCTGGGGAGGCACATGTGCTATATGGGTAAATGATTTGAAATTTAATATTATATATAATCGTTACAGAATTTTGTTGAGTCATTTCAAATTTTATGAAAATCGAATCAAAAATTAAAAACATATTAATAAAACTTTTTTTCATTCTATTAAATCCCATTATACGTAATTAATTCAATAGTATCCCACGATAGGTAATGGTTCTAGTTTGCTATGGTGATTACTTCCATTGTAAGATAGAGTAATATTATTTCCGTATTACTGAATTTAATATATGTATAACCGTAATAAATTTTGTATTAATGCATTTTTGCATAAAAATGCAATATTTATTGCACCAAGACCTGAATATTTATAAAACTTGTTACAGTACGAACTAACCATATTTGCCACTTTTGATGTACAATTTCCAACTTGTTATTATTCCTACAAAAACAGTAGAAACAGTAGATTGAACAGATTGAAACAGTAGAAAAGGCTTATAGTATGTTTCCATCGTCTGCTTATAAGAAAAAATATATAAAATTTAAAATAAAGTAATGGGTCAAACCTCCTATATTATCAAACATCCCTTGGTTCTTTTATTTATCCGTGTAAATACGGTAATGATTCAGAAACTAGTATTTGAAAAAAATCTAATTTAATGCCAACAATTTTTTTATAGCTTTTTATGTTCATCCTTTCTTCAATTTAAGTATGTAATTATACTTTGTTCTTTCTAATATTTACTTTTTAAAATAACATAATTTCTAACAACTTATTAAACAGCAGGTCACATGGTTAATAATGTTTAAATTTTAGTGTATTGAACATTGTTTAGTGTTTGAACATTGGCTTTAGGAACCATCTAAATGTAGAAAAAAGAAATCAGATAGGGTAAAGTGGGGACAGATGCCGCAGTTTTACTTTTCTTCTTGTGAGATGTACAATAAAGCAAAAAACAACAAACTAAGTACCAGAAATATTAATCAAACTCTTTGTCTTTAGAATCTAATTTCTATATTAAACAAGTTAAAACCCTTTTAATAAAGTAGGCATAGTTATTTTCCCAAACGTCATTTTTTAACATCATTTTTCACGTTCTGGGTCAGATGCCGCATGGGGTGTGGGACAGATCATGGAGAAAAAAACTAGGCTATTTATTTTTTTCAAGCAAATCACATTTTTACTTTATCAACTACTTAAAATGAAAATAAATAACAGTAAACTTGCAAAACTTATAGGGTTATTCCGGGATTTATGCCGCACTTTTTTTAAAATTTGTGTATAAAGTCCCATGGTGGATATAAAATTTAAAAAATCATTCTGTTCTATTTAATGTTAAATATAAAACGCGTGTAGTGCGACAAAAAAATTCAAAACAAATTATTAATATTTTTTAACAATTTTTTTCTGAATCATTACACTGCGGCGCGTCACCCGTACATTCAGACTGAGACGCCGCACTTGTGCCGTAGTTATGCCGCGCTTGTAATAAGAACAGAATGAAGTTATAAATAAAAATGTAACGTGACTTTGGGGAAAGGGATCTAAAGTTAGTTAAATAAGATATTTAAGATGGCAAAAATTAAAGTATAAAAATAATTAATTAATCAAGTGAAGTTAAGATCTTAAAAGCAAGAAATCCCTCTGTCCAAAGACACATTACGGCCGGAACATAAGTGACGAGACATTGCGAAGTGAACGAAAGTAAGTACTCTAAAGCCATCTAAAATTACTATTTATGCAAAATCTAATTGTTGAGAATTGACAAATAAAGAAAAAATAATAACTCACTCACCCAACTCTTGTGTGTGTGATTGTGGTACGAAATAAATTTCCAAAATAAAGATGAAACCATCAATTATTTATTTAAACATGAACTAAAACACTTGAATTCAGGAATGGGGAAAAGGATGGGGGGGGGGGGGGATCGAGGCAATTTCTATTATTGAACACTTAATAAATCATATTATTTTCATATTAATTTGTTGAGATGTATTTATCAAATATATTGTTGTCTTTTCATTTTAATACTTTAGTAGTTTCAAAAAGAAGTTCAACACATATAAAAGTCATTCAATATTCAAAGTTTTAAAACCAACGTTATAAAGTGTATTTTTTCCTCCTAGCTCTTTTTTATTTATTTTTTATTTATTTGAATTTTTTACTCTTCTATATACGAGGGATAAATTTAATGACGAAATACTCTCCAAAAACTTTTTTTTTTTTCACCATTCTTTTATCAATGTTTATCACTTCAACATCTGTAAATACAGATACTTGTCTGGAAAGTTATCGATTTACTTATTTAGACAGAATTCTTTAAAATAAAAGTTGAGAAGAATATTTGATGAATAGATAATCTCCATCTCTATTTGTAAATAAATAGCTCGATAAAATTTTAAACTATTCTCTTAAGAAAAAAAGAAAGAAAGAAAGATAGCTACTAAGAAAGTAAAAGGGATCACACATAAGAATAAATGAAGTCGAGACTGAATTTTATTTTATTTTTGATTAATTTGTTTTTTAGCACTTTCCAACGAAGATGAAAACATTTTATGAATTCGGCTTGTCTGTCCGTCTGGCAATCTGGCAATCTGTGTATCCGGGCTCTAACTCGCGTAAATATACTCGTATTGCCATTTAATTGATATTGTATAATATTAACCCTTGGACTATCAAAAAAAAAAAAAAAAAAAAAAAAAACATAGCGCATAAAAATTACAATAATGAATTCAACCGCAATTAAAAATCATTAGCTTTTATTCGATATTCTTTTTAAATGTTTCTAAATTTTTACAAATGTAGGTCTAAAAATAGGAGTTTACAAGCCAATTTCTTAATTTGATCACATTCAGCTGGATTATTAATATTCCGGACTAATTCCGTTTTTCGTCCTACCAGACGGATCTAGTATACCCGTCCGGCTAAGTGGAGGGTTAAGGCTTACTATGGCATGTTTGACATTGAAAAGTAAGTGTAGGACATTTATAGTTCGTTTACAGAGACACTCGGAAGAATTTCGTTACATTGTGATCCATGGTGAAAAATCGTTATCAATGTATTTTAATGATGTTACTCTATTTCAAACACATGAAAAATTTTATACAGTACTGAGGTGCACTATAAGAAGCTTACAGTAGAATATGATGTGATTAACATTTTATCGTTCATTTAAAGGAACAGATGCATAAATTTGTTTACATTGTTTATGAGCGATAATTGCTGAAAATGCATTTTATTTGTGAGATGCGATTTTAAATTTAACTAATTTGTTGCACAGTACTTGCTGTGTGCACGTTCTATGGGTCATATATAGGGCTGTACAAGAAAATTTGAGAACATTTCCATTTATTCACGGAAAGTCATAAAAAAGTGTGTTATGCTTCAACTGAGTTGTGCGTTTTCTAACGTAATAAATTTTAGCATACTATATATACAAATCAATAGATCCTATATAGGGAATTAATAAAGAATTCCAATAATTCCAATATTTTTGGGTGAAACGGCGATTTTTGAAATTAGGTATTCAACTGTTTATGTGGTTTCCAAATTTTTTACTTAAATGTCATTTAGGCTACACAGTACCCTAAAAATGACAAAAATATCAAATATTTTTTTATTGAATTTTTGAGTGGCCCATACAATTGTGAATCATGACTCCAAATTGTAGATCTGAAATCCAAAAAGTTTTACAGATATATGAACTTTTCTGAGTGTTCTCGGAATGTTCTGGGTGTTCCTTTACAAACTTTAAATGCATTTTCTCAGACTTTTATCTTTGTTGATGTTAGTGTTTGCTAATCCCTAAGGCTTTTTTTCTTTTGCAGATAGAGTCTTGAAATTTTTTGCAGACATTTACATGTATATGTACTACAATAATTAGTATGGATTTAGGTCTGAGGGTTATAGTTATTTTTTTTAAATGTCAAAGTTAATATTTCCAAAATTTTCGTGTTTTTTTTTTTCAGGTTTCGCGCTACAAAAATAAATAAAACTTTAAATGAAAGTTTACACCTTTAATTCCATAATAACTTTTATTCCCAATAATCCAATGAATATAATTCACTTAAAATAACTAAAAAATATTAAAAATTAAAAATGTTATAAAAGTTTTTAAAAACTTCAAATTTTTCAAAAAAAATTAAATAATAAAAAAAAACGGTGATTGTTAAAATGATTTTTTTTTAACCAGAATCAGTTTAATTTTATAATCTCAAACAAAGTCATTAATTATTTTTAATGTAACTGTCTCCAAAAATTTTTTCTGAAAAAGGGTACTGTGTAAGTTTAAGTTGTGTAAGTTTAAGTAACGTGTAAGTTTTGTTACGGTAATCTGGAAGTGCTCAAAATTGTTTCATAATCTATGCTTGACGCATGCTTTTTCGTTCTTATATTTTAATGTGTATATCCGTATAAATTGAATGCCTATTTTTTAAATATCAGTTCCTAAGAATGGAAAATTAATTTTTGCATCATAGCATCTAATATCCTACTTTTAAAGGGGTGATAAATATATAATTTCATATGAAGATGTGAGATTCAAAAATCACCTTATCCAGAAAATGAAATTTTTGGGAAATCGCGAAAAACATCTGAGTTCGTTCATTGGTTTTCATTATAAACCAAAATTTTACAAAACCAGATTGACAGGGTAAAACGACAAATGTAAATAAGTGCGAGTAATATTTTATGTCACCGCCATGACATAAAATAGAATAGAGGTAGTACTGCTTTATCCCGGCTGAATCAAATAGAGAACATTAACATACTTTTTAACGAGAGTAGAATAATCTACAGATCTAATTTTTATTTACAATTATTTATAAGAGAGTCCATTGAAATTTATTTAAGAGGTTCAGGAATTTGTAACGATACATTATCTTTTCGCATCCCGAATTTATGGGTTGAATGGTTGGACAACTTACGGTGTCGCGAAATAGAGGGCACACACGTGATCGCGAAGATATAGGGCGCGTTATATGATTACTTGTTTATATTCGATGATTTTTTTTTTCATTTTTGATAGACGTTGTATTTGTAATTTTCTGTTATGGATTCTGATGACGAGTCAGTAAAAGAGTTGGAACATGTAAATATAAATTTTTAATTTACTTTTAATGTGTTTTTATAACGTCTTTTAAGCAAATAAATATTTTAATATTGTGGTAGGGTAAAACTAGGTTTTTTTTTTTTTTTCATAATGTAGTGCTTTTTTGGTGCAGGTTTACCAATAGAATTTTATTGTAGAGAAAAAACGATTTCTTTAATTTTGGATAAGGGGAGTTTTGAAACTCATGTCTTCATATATAGAATTTTGGGCGTGAAAATAAGTCTTCATAGTTCCAGGATGTGATAAAGTATTTTGGCAATACAACATTACTATCTTTATGGACTGCCAATATTTCCATTTTCTCAGACCTCTATTTCCGAAAAGTAATATTTGCCATATTTAACATTTAACAGTAGAATTGCTGTAATAATATAAAGAGGATTTTACATATATATATATATATATGCATATACATATACATATGCATATACATATACATATGCATATACATATACATATGCATATACATATACATATATGCATATATATATATATATATGCATATATATATATATGCATATCTCAGCAAAGGGAAGAGGAATTGGAAACTATGTGTATTAATGGTAGTAAATACAGTTAGTAATGGGAAATTAAAGTCTGTAAAATACATTTTTTTTCTTAGCGTCCTCCTTTTTAAGCAAATGTTACTCCATTATATGATGACTGAGACAGCTTTTCTAGAATGTTATCGATTTACAGATTAAAGTAGAACTAAAAAAAAAAACAAAGCAATAAAGTGTATTTTTCTTCCTACCTCTTTTTTATATTTTTCTATTTATTTGTTTGTTTTAGTCTGGTAAATACAGAAGATAATCTTAATGACGAAATACACTCCAAAAACTGTTCTTTTGAAACACCCTTTTTTTAAAGTGTTCTATTACTTCAGTATCTGTAAATACAGACGATTTTCTGGAATATTACTGTTTTACCGATTTACACAGAACTCTTTAAAATAAAAGTTGGGAAGGGTATTTGAAGATAAGATAAATTCAGTCTTTTTGTATGTAAATCGCTCGATAGAATTCAAAAATGTTCACATAAGAAAAAAGAATTAAAAAAGACACGTATTAAGAAACTCATAGACATCACAGATAAGAATAAATAATGTCGAGACTGGTTGAGAATTGGTAGCATCTTAAAAATACATTTCGGATTAATTTGTTTTAAAAAAGGACAAGAGATTGTTAATGTTATTGTAACGGATTCTGATACTGCTTTTTATTTATTATTAATGTTCTTACGAACTGATTTTAAGAAATAAACCCTACAGGGTTTTTTTCGATTAACCTCTAACTTTTTTAAAAATTTTATTTTACCTTTTACTTTTTTCAATAAATACGGGGATAAGTTTAATAATAAATATATACTTTGTTCTACTCTAAAAAAATACCTTTTAGGTCAATTTCGCAAAAAAAAAAGACTTTTACTGTACATTGTAGCAAAGGATGCCATTTCTCTGAAACACTATTGATTTCAGATTTACGCAGATTTCCAAAAAACAAAGTTGGAAAGTGTATTTACGTTTGCTTTTACTCGCATCTATTTTTGTTGGTTTTCATTTATTTACGTATTTTATTCTATTCTGCTGAATAGTGAGGAAACGGCTAATAAGATTGTACGCTCCATAAAATATATTTTCCAACGACTGCTTTAAAAGGGATCCCCAGCATCTAGAAAACAACCCCGCATCTCCTGAATGTGATTTATTTGAGAAAATCAAAGCTGGAAAGGATATTTGAAGAAAAGAAAAAATAACAAATTTATTTGTAAAACATATCACTCAATAATTGAAAATGTTCTCATGGGAGTAAGAAAGAAAGCCATAACGAAACAGAAAGAGATCATTTATAGGAATAAATCAAGTAGCTATAATGTATAAAATAAAGTTTCTAGTTATTTCAAACTGACTAGTTTCTTTAAATTCGAAGTTATTTAGATTTCATATTTGATATAAACACGCATATATATATATACATATCACATACATCACATACACATATATAAATATGTATATATATGATTTTTTTTTTCAAAAATTCTGAAGAAAGGATATCAGTACTGAACTGTTCACAGATTTATTTCATTTTGTTGCTTGCGAGAATTCTTTATTAGAGGGGAAATATATATATATATATATATATAACCAAAGGAGAGGTATTCCAATAAGAGGGAGTTGTAGCTCCATTCTAACAAAAATTTATCTGTTCACTTATGAAACCGGATTATTGTTGAAAAAAGATGTAATGATATGGGCGATTGATTCTACGCATATAGGCCATTTTCATCACAGTGATGAAGAAAAAGTAAATCATGTCAAAAGTTTCTAATTTTTTGTAACAAAGCACTAGAAAAGATACTTATTGGAAACAAAATAGCCTTCAGTCTTAATATTAAGAAATTCTATAATTATTAGATTTTTATTAGAATGGGGATGATTACAATATGAAGAAATGACAATTTTGTGAAAAACAATTCCAAATATTTTTAAGAAAACTTTTGTCCAGAAAAATTAAATCTACATCCTCTGCTATCAAACGGCCCTAGAGGCTCAACTTTTTTTTCAACAATGTCACATATTGGGTAGTCATAAATATCCTCTCTCTTATGCCACTTAAACATTCCATTGCCTGTAAGTTCAACAGCATTTACTTTGACTGATTTGTCAACAATTTCCAATTGTTCTCCAAGAGACATTTCAATTTCATGCTCTAAAATTATCCAATCCAAATGATTTAAAGGCCCTGTTAAATAAAATTTATTGAGTCCCCATTGTTTGTATGCATAGTTCCCGAATGAAGATTATTTGTTGCCGATCTCTTTCAAAATATACAGCTTGATTTCTTCAGTGAATTTACAAATAATTTTTTCGCTTAAATCTATATGGAATAAGATATAAATTTGTGTTTAAAATGACTTTATTTTCTTAATTGCTTCATATTGATAATTAACATTTCTGAGGTATACCAGGTATATTTTCAACTGAATTCTAAATTCTTTCACAAGTTCTTTTGATGATTCTTTTGTTTCCTTGCTGACTTTTCCTTACCTTCTACATAATAAATAACATTTTATACGCAGATTTGCTTGAAAATACGCTTTTATTTTCATCAGAAGCATTAAATTTTCGACAAAATATCTTTTATACAAGTTTTTAAATGTAACAGAACAATTCTCTTACATGAGAAACATTCCCTCACATGAGGGAATGACTTGTGAGGGAATAATAAAATGTACATTATTAGCTTTTAAAATATGTACGCATAAAGTAAATAAAAAAATCCATGCCGTCTTGGCCAACAGGCGCAGGTAGATTTCGAAGTTAAGTATTAATTTCACCAACAAAAACTAAATCATGATTAGAGATAAACCCATTTTGACAATTTTATCTGGCCGCTTTCAACGTGTTTTTAATTTGATTTTTATGTAAGAGCTGATTTTATCAGAATCATGTTAAGGCAGTTTTCAAAAAATATTTTTCCATGCTCAACAACTCGAAATTTTCTAACGTATTTTCAGATTCATTTTTAAAAGGAAAAACATGAAACTTGCTGACGTGATTTTTAAAGACATTTATTTATAAGTGACCTATGTTTTTATTTTTCGTTAAATTAATTAGAACTTGATTTATAAACAAATATTTTCTCAATAGGACCATATTTTTCTTTCCCAACACAATCACTTCGAGAAATTCGGTTCAAAATGCCAACTTTGACATAATTTTTTTAAAGATATTCTGCTTCTATCAAAAAATCCACCTTTACGGCACATTATATAGTTTCTGAATAAGAGGAACCTACTAATTGAATGCTTTTGAAAGCAAAAATGAATTTAAAAATAACTCAGAAAATAAGCAGTTTAGATTTGAGTGCATCCTTAATACGATATATTTTTCTTCAACCTCTATGTATTTTTAATCAGTTTTTGCTGTAAAAAATGGTCCTATCAAAAACTTGTCAATATAAAAGATGTAGATAATATTAAGAAGATATATATTAAATTTAATTGGATTTGATATCTTGAGAATTGACGAAGTTATAAATTTTTTCTCTCTAAAACCCTATTTTTTGCGCCCCTTGAGCCCATTTTTAATTTTATCAGAAATCTAATTCTTAGCCCTTTTTTAGAAGTAATAATAACTTTAAACTAATGTTGATATGTATTATAATTAAGAAGTTATGCGTTTTTTGCGTTATTCACAAAACCCCTACCTATTTCTACCCCCTTGGTCCGATTTTGCACATTAACGAACATGACCGAGATTTTATAACCCTTGATTTTATGCATCAGTTTGGAAAAGATTTGTGCAGAATTATGGAAGGTATCGTGTCCAAAAAAAGTTATATATATATATATATATTTATTTATATATATATGCATATATGTATTTATAATGCTTTTATAAAGGTGTAATAAAAACAACCCAGTACATCAGGCGCAACGCAACTTCTTATATGCACTAAGTAAATATAACTCTATCAAAAGTATATGAATTATGAAATTTATCAAAAAGAGGGTGCAAAACACAACAATAAAATCAATGAACACTTATAACTAAAAAACAATAAACAAACAACTCCTTGCTCGTCTGAAAGTGGGAGGAGTCAAAAAACAGGTACCAAAAATAGAAATTGAATCCTCCCAGTTTTCGCAAGATATGACCAACCCCTATACTCCAAAAGTATAAAAAATCATCAAAGAAACTTAAACTTTTAAGAACTTAGCAAAACAAAACAAACATAAAATATAAACAACCAACTTTGCTTTCAAAACATAAACAACCAACCAATTCAAAATCAGCACAACTGAATTTAACTTATAAAACATAATCAAATCAAAATTCTTGTATAGCTAAATCATTAAGTAACTAAAAATATTGAACATTTAAGAAAGCCATATGCCCAGCTTGACCCGTAAAAACTTGAAAAACTGATACCTTTAAAATATCCACCCACTCCACATCAACTTTCTAAGAGGAGGAGTTGCAAGGCCATAATCCTAGGTAGACCAGCGTCAACTAGCCTTGTCTTTCCGTCATCTTTATATTCATAAATTCCATTCCAGTTCACTTCAGGTCCAACTTGAAATTCATCAAAATGCAGACGTTCTTAAAAAGACTTTAGTCCACACTCTTCATATATTCAAGCAGTTCTCTCGACATCCATTACGGTGCTTGGCCGCTTAGCTGTTGCCACTTCAGAAAACTTTTTTTAAGCTGATTTACATAATGAAAAATAAACTGACATGGAAATAAATTATTGTACAAAAGATTAGCAGTAAATTTAAAAATCTGTGAACGCAAAAATTCTTTACTGCTACAAATCCTATAAAATCTGTTAACTTGCCCAAAATAATGTTGATGAAAACCTTTTTACTTAAGTTTGAAAACCAGTGTGGCATTGATTATGAAAATTTAAAAAATCCCGTTTATCAAAAAGTTTAACTAATATATTAATATCTTTAATTAATAGGTCTAAATCCAAAAAATTAACATGCAAACTATCAATAGAAGCTTTATTTAATTTTAAACATGGAGGATAGATATCGTTAATCGATACCAAGAGTTTGTCATCGAAGATGATTAAATCATCGATATACTTTAAAACTGCAAAACTCTTATTACTGTTTAAAACTTATTTAAAGTTATAATAAAAAAGAAAAAGATTAGCAGCAGAACTCGAAATTTTAGTACCCATCCCAATGCCATTTACCTGGTAAAAAAGCGAGCTATTAAATGTAATCAAATTATTAAAAAAAACAGAAATTACATAAACCCAAGAAAAAATCTCTTTTTATTCCAAGCTCCTCCTCAGTGCAAAACAAATGAAATATATTTTTCAATTTATTATAAAGGAAATCTATGGGTATATAGAAAAAAGTTTTTCAAAATCAAAAGTTTACAAATTAGTAGGCGTTATGTGCGTTTTATTATTATTATTATTATTACTCAAAACCTCATTACTATTGTCAGTACACCAAGAATAACTAGTATTTCTATACATAAACTTCAAAAAACCATAAATACGCTTTAAAAACTTCTGTATCTTAACATTTAAACTTTTACCAATACCTCTTGATTACAACATATGAATCTGAATTTAATAGGTGTTTTGTGAAATTTAGGAGTCAAAAACAAAAATGGAAAAGTATGATAATTATTAATAGCAAAATTATATGAATACATTTTTCTAGCCTTTTTGGTGTAAGCATTAAATTTGTTAACAATAACAGTGTGACTTAATTTACATTCCTTATAAAATTTACAATTATTTAACTCTTTTTTTAACTTTGTCAATATAAAAATAATTCACGAACTTCATAAATTTCATAATTCATATACTTTTGATAGAGCTATATTTACTTAGTGCATATAAGAAACTGTGTTGCGCCTGATGCACTGGGTTGTTTTATTACACCTTTATAAAAGCATTATATACTTTGGAAATATGATAAGCTGCTTTGCGCTTCTTTTGCTATGCATTCAACTATTCATTTCATCTTTCATATGTTGAATTGGGTGTATTTTGTTATGCAATTGAATGTAAGTGCCTACAAAAAGTTATAATAAAAATTAAAAAAAAATTATGGAATTTTGTATAAATTCCTTATTGAAATTATGAAATATATCGACACTTTTTGAACTTTATCTTTAAAATTTATTTTGAAGAAAATACTGACATAAAGAATTGTTTTAGCGAGAACTGCAAATGAATCGACCGATTTTTCCGTTTTTTATAATCATTTGGAATTTTGGATCCTAAACTCTAATAGCACCTATCTCCTTCGGAAGACGTTTGGGACCCTTAGTTTGCTGTTTAATATTGTTTGTCTTGATGCGTACTATCACCCCTTAAAGTTTTGCCCAAGAGTTTACATTCACTCTGTATATGTATGTGAAGTTTGTTCGCAACAGCTAATGCCAGGTCGAACATTTTAGTTGTGACTTCGTGGCTTAGGATGCTAATTTATTCGATCGATGCGAAGAATATTTGATGTATTAAAGTATAATTCCAAGTGAAAAAACATGGTGGTTGTTTGCAGTCGTATTATTCATTCATACGATCATGGCGTAAGTGTAGACAAGGCAACGGATTCAAGAATCCGGAATCCATAAAAGAAAACTAAGTCAGCTTGTCGTTCGAAGGCGTTTATTCATCAGACATAAAAAACTTAAACAAATCCCACTTTGTAATGAAAATTCCGTAAAGCTTTCAGGCTTTGGCACGATTCTCTATGTCATGCTGTAAGATCTTAAGGGTCAATTTAGAATACTACGAGATTGATAGCCACCAGATAACATTTTCTTGAGCACTTGAAACAAAACATAATATCTGCTCCGATTTCAGTGCATCGGCTGTTTATTAAGCTCGCGGAGGAAAATAGATACTGACGTAGCACGTAAACTAACCAATCAGTGAAAAGAACTAAGCTAATGACGCGAGAAGGGAGTAACTTAAGGCGAAAGAATCCCTTACCTAGTAGTGTTAATGCTTTTGAAGTAAAAAGCCGAGACTCAAAATGCGTGGTAAACCAGATTCGTGGAACAAAGATTGGAAATAAAAACAACAGAATGGCTTTTTAAAAATTCGAAAATAAAAACTAGCTTCTCTCAGAATATTATAGATTGGATAGCTGATAAAATTTATGAAGAGACTGACAGCTTTAGATTAAGATTTTGAATAAGCGACGAAAATAATACTACGATTATTAAATCAGTTACCTGTACTTTTGCGAATTTTTTCAAGATGAGAAAATTTTACGAAAAAAAAAAAAGGTTTCTCATAAGTTAATTTCGTTTCGCAAAATTTCAGAAAGCTATTTAGTGTAAGTATGGCCGTAATCTCCCTAATTCCGCTGTATGCGGAACATATGGTTTGGCAACAACAATCTAAGTTTTAAATTTGTTTACGTTTGGGGTATGTAGAAATCCGTAACCGAGTAGTAATATCTACCTCTTTTGCTATTTATTTGTGAACATCGGTGGAGGTGGTACAGGTTCGATTTCCGTAAGATTCTGCTACAATCCCCATTTATTTGAGTTAAAAAATCTATCTGACCACTGTTTCACGACGACCGTTAGATGGGTGTTCGCGATTAAGTACGCGAGTTGAAATAACGCAAGACCATTTTGCGTTTATGTTTAAGAACTGAAAACTACAATGGAGTACGTTATAACGATTCTTGTTATTTTCTTAGTTACATGTTTATGAATAACTAGTTTTTTCATTTCTTTAATATGCCTACTTTCTGGATTTTTTTTTTTTTTTTTTTTTTTTTTTTTTTTTTTTTTTTTTTTTTACATTTATTTGCGCCCATTTTTATTTAGAATTATTTTCACCTATTTTTGCTATATATATTTTAGTATAATACACCATATTTCTTTTTTTTTTCTTTTTTTTTGCCGCATTTTTCAAATACTAATATTATTTAACAGTAGAATTGCTGTAATAAAATGAAGGTAATGTTTATATAACAATATGTATGTCTAAGCAAACGGAGAAGGGGTTAGTAATTATGGGTATTAAGGTTGATTAAAGTAAGTAATAAGAAAATAAATTCAATAAATTATATATTTTTTCTAGTATACTCCTTTATAAACAAACAATACTCCGTTACATGATGAGAGAGACCGTTTTATTGGAATGTCATTGATATGCAGAATAAAGTATAGAATTCAAAAAACAAAGTTATAAAGTATATTTTTTACTCCTAAATCTTTTTTATTTATTTTATTTTATTTATTTTTTACACTGCTAAATACAGGGGATAAATTTAATAACGAAATACTCACCAAAAACTATTTTTTTTTCAACCATTCTTTATTCAATGAATCTATTACTTCAGCATCTGTAAATAGAGATGCTGGTATATTATCGATTTACTGATTTACGCAGAATATTTTAAAGTAAAAGTTGGGAAGGATATTTGAAGAAAAGATAAACTTCGTCTCTATTCGTATATAAATAATTCGATAAAATTTAAAAATATTCTCTTAAGTAAAAAAAGAAAGAAAGAAAGATAACTCAAAGGGATCACACACAAGAATAAATGAAGTCGAGACTGAATTTGTTTTTATTTTTGATTAATTTGTTTTTTAACACATTCCAAGATTGTTGAAAAGTGTTTATGAATGCGGCTTGTCTGTCCGAGCTGTAACTCGCGTAAATGTACTTTGATTGCCATTTAATTGATATATAACCCTCGGGCTACCAAGAAAAAAAAACGTCCAAAAATTACAATAATGAATCGAACCGCAATTAAAATTCGTTAGTTTTTATTCTATATTCTTTTTAAATGATTCTAAATTTTTAAGAATTTATATCTAAAAATAGGGGTTTACAATCCAATTTCTTAATTTTATCACGTTCAGCTGCATTATACCGTATTTGAATTAATTCCGTTTTTCGCCCTACCATGCACCCGTCTGGTTAAACGGAGAGTTAAGGCTTACTATGGCATATTCGACATTGAAATGTAAATGTGTAGATTTATAGTTCGTTTACAGAGGCACTCATAATAATTTTGTTACATTATGGGCTATGGTGGAAAATCGTTTGCAATGTATTTTAATGATGTTACTCTATTTCAAACACATGTAAATTTTTGTGCAGTACTAAGGTGCACTATAAGAAGCTTACAGTAGAATATGATGTGCATAACATTTTATCGTTCATTTACAGGAACACATAAATGAATTCGGTTACAGTATTGTCTATGAGCGCTACTTGCTGAAAATGCATTTTCATTTGTGGTAAGCGATTTTAAATTTAACTAATTTGTTGCTTAGTACTTGCTGTGAATACATTCTAAAGATCATATGTAGAGCTGTCATAGAGAATTCGAGAACGTGTCTGTTTATTGACGGAAAATCTAAAAGAGGATTTTCATTTGCGTTATGCGTTTCCTAACTTAACTAAATTTTAGCGTACTATGCCGATCAATAGATTATATACAGAAATAAAAAATAATTTCAATACTTTTTCGATTATGAACAGCGATTTCTAAAATTAAGTATTCAAGTGTGTTATATGGTTTCCAAATTGTTTACTTAAATATAATTTTTTACCTTATTAAACGGAGAAATCTTGTTACAGTATTCTGAATATGTTGAAAAGTGTTTCATAATCGATGCTTGACGCGTGATTTTTCGTTCTTTTACTTTAATGCTTATATTCGTAAAAATTTAATGCCTCTTTTAAGAATCTGAGTAGTCTGCTCGGCCCGAAATTTCCTGGCCTGGGGCCGGCCTGACTCATAGAAAACAAAATTCGGCCCACCCGATAAGAAAATTAAAAGTTCGGCCCTAGCCTGGCCCGACCCGTACAAAGAAAATATTGGACTAGCCCGGTAAAAATGTTAAAAGTTTGGCCCGTCCCGGTATAACAGCTAAAAGTTCTTTCCAAGCCCGTCCCGTCCCTCTCCGAGTGAATTTCTACAAAACATTGATTTTTACGCCGATTTGGTTAAAAATTTGTCTCGTACGAGGAATTCTGGCCAAAAATATTTATTTTAACTTTTTTTTTTTCCATGTTTATAATCTTCATTTTTATAGAAGTGCCGCAGGTTGCGATATTTATTTTTTTAATGCATTTGTATTTCTTCTATGTTTCAGTTATATTTAATATTGTTAATCCACATTCGGTGTATTGAAGTGTTAAGAATCTGAAAAATGCTATACAGCAAAATCTAAGACGGAATTCCATAGAAAACAAAACAAAATTGCGTTATAGACAAGTTCCCTTCTTAGCAAGTGTAAATGTATTATAAATTCTTTTCTTACATATTAGTAGATTAATTTTGCATGGATCAACACGTTTTTCAATTTAAAATAGGATTCCGTCATTGGCAGGTTCTTTTTTTAAAAAGAATTTTTAATGGTTAGTTGTAGAATAAAGGCGATTTAGAATGTACGCATATTTTGCAAAAGTTTTGGGGGCAATCCTAATTTTACTGACCTCTGAATGGACCAGGCCACACCGAGACAATTATTTTCATACGGGCTGTGTCAAAACTAGGACTGAACATTTGGGCCATGAAGACAAGGAATGAAACCAATCCCGGCTCTGTACAAATATATATATATATAAGTTAGGTCCGGCCTGTCCCGAACCTTGACGAAAAAAGTAGGGCCCGAACTTTGCCCGGCCCATATAGAGTAGTTACTAGGCCCGGGCGGAACCCGGGCCGAAAAGGATTTCGGTCCACGCGCCAGTCCGTGCAGATCTCTGAACCTGAGTACTTAAGAATGGAAAATTAATCTTTACATCGAAGCATCTAATATCCTACTTTTAAAGGGTTGCTAAATATATAATTTCATATGAGGACGTGAGTTTCAAAACTCGCCTGATCCAGAAAATGAAATTTTGGGAAATATCAAAAAACCTCTGACTGCATCCATTGGTTTTCATTGCAAACCAAGATTTTACAAGGCCAGAGTAACAGGATAAAACTAGTTTTTTTGTTGTTTCTTTTTTCAGAACGTAGCGTTTTTTTCGGTGCAGGTTTACCAATAGAATTTTATTATAGAGAAAACACGATTTCTTAAATATTGGCTAAGGCGAGTTTTGAAACTCATGTCCGCATATAAGGCACCTGTACCCAATATGGACACCCTAAGGAAAATTGATTTTTTTCACCCCTTTGTACACGTCATAGGACTCCAAAAATGTATGACCACTATCCCTGGACTGCTGGCTATCATTATTAAAATTAGCGACCTTGTAATTATTCTGGTTTAATTTTAATGATAAAAACAAAAAATGTTTACAAGTGTTCATATAAGGAACCACCTGTCCCTATTACAGACATGCATGTCCATTAGGGACAGGTGGCTCCTTACTGACCTACTACACAGGGTGTATGGAAGAGCCGCTCTTCCAAGGGATTTTAGAGGAGAGGGGATAAAAGAAATATATCTTAAAGTATTGAGGGGCAGGGGGGCACAGTAAATATCTTCAGAACATGCACTTTAGAAGGGCATTTTTGGTTGTGACTCTTCTAAGACCCATGCAAAGCACCTCAGTTACTACAAAATATTATGAAATAATATAGTTGCTTTTGCTTAGCTTTATTGCATTTGTCTGCAGAATTTACGTCTGTTATTACTCAGTTCTCACAGGATGGATAAATGAAAACTTCTTCATAATGGGCGGTAAGTCTCACACAGTCCTCATGGGCAAATCTACCGCATGCGATGCATAGCCGCATGTCTGCAACAGCATCAATACTGCATAAGAAGCAGTACCAGCTCTCCTTTGTTGAGGAAGTCATACCGCTGATACCCTACTCAGGGTAGGCTTCTTTTGATTATTATGCAAGGGCTTTTTGGAGGATTTTTTCTTGGCGGAGGTTTCTTGGGAGTTCAGATGGCATCTTGTTGTACAAGGATTTTACCAATTTGATGCCACTTTGCTGTATTTCCAGTATAGACATAAGGTGTCCATATTAGGAATCGGGCATAGTTTTACTAAATCTTGTAATAAATAAACAAAGAAAACATTTTAAAGCAATATATGCAATAGCAATCGAAAATATGTTTTATCAGTTTTCTAAAACACTCCACTTTTCAATATTTAAAGTAGTTTTACCATATCTAATAAGAATTTAAACTTACCTGTAATTACGATCAGCACACCACGAAACAACAAGTTTCCTTCCAAATGGCGAACAGCGCGCTTTTTTTGCACTTTCCAGGCTTAATTATCTTTTCAACTGCTTTTCTTCACGGACATGTTGCGCTATCTCTCGACCAAAATTGTTACTTTTAAAGATATTAGGGGTATTCATATTGAAAGCACTGTTCATATTGGGTACAAGTATAGAATTGTGGTCGTGAACATAAAACATCGGATAGTTTCAGTGGGTCGTAAATTTTTTTGAAATTCCAACATTACTTTCTTAATGGATTGCCAATATTCCCCTTTTTTCAGACGTCTATTTCCGAAAAGTAATATTTGCTTTATTTAACAGCAAAATTGCTGTAATAAAATAAATAGAATATTTTTTTTTCTGAAAATGTATATCTCAGCAAACGGCGGAGGGCAACTATTTAAATTAATGGTGGTAAATACAGTAAATAATGAGAAATTAAACTCTGTAAAATATGTTTTTTTCTAGCGTCCTCCTTTTTAAGCAAATATGAGATGGTAGAAGCCGATTTTCTAGAATCTTATAGATCCACAGATTAAAGTAGAATTCAAAAAACAAAGTTATAAAGTGTATTTTTTTCTTCCTACATCTGTTTTTATGGGGGTTTTTTTTATTTATTTTTTTTATTTTAGTCTGCTTAATACAGAAGATAATCTTAATAAAGAAATCCACTCCAAACACTATTCTTTTCAAACATCATTTTTTAAAGGGATCTGTTACTTCAGTATCTATAAACAAAGTCGCATTTCTTAAATGTGATCGATTTATCGATTTAAGCAGAATTTTTTTAAAATAAAAATTGTGAAGGATATTTGAAGATAAGATAAACTCAGATAAATTTCGGATTAATTTGTTTTAAAAAAGGACAAGAGTTGATAATTTTATTGTAACGAGTTCTGATACTGCTTTTTATTTATTATTGTTGTTTTTACGAACTGATTTTAAGAAATAAACCCCACAGTATTTTTTTTTTCGATTAACCTATAACTTTTTTTAAAACTTTGCTTTACTTTTTTCAATATATACAGGGGATAATTTTAATAACAAATATATACTTTATTATACTCTGAAAAATATACTTTTTAGGTCAATCGCATTAAAAAAAGCTTTTACTGTACCATGTGGCAAAGGAATTCCTTTCTCTGAAATGCTATGGATTTAAGATTTACGCAGATTTCGAAAGTTGGAAAGTGTATTTACATTTGCTTTTACCCGCGTCTTTTTTTGTTGGGTTTTTATATGTATTATATTACACTCTGTTAAATAGTGAGGAAACGTTTAATGTGAAAGTACACTCCATAAAATATTTTTTCAACAACTTCTTTAAAGAAATCTTCAGTATCAAACAAACAAACCCACATCTCCTGAAAGTTATTGATTTACTGGCTTACGCAGAATTCTCTGATCAAAGTTGGAAAGGATATTTGAAAAACAGAAGAAAAAAAGTTTATTTACAAAATATATCACTCAATAAAATTTCAAAATGTTCTCATGAAGAAAAGAAAGAAAGCCATAACGAAAGAGAATGAGATCATTCATAAGAATAAATCAAGTGGATATAATGTATAGAATAAAGCTTCGAGTTATTTCAAACTGACTAGTTTCTTGAAATTTGAAGAAGAGCAATCAAGATTTCATAATTGATTTACATATATATTAGGTAGCTTTCTTTACAAAAAAGCTACCTATTGCAGCCGTTCGGAGGAAAGCGATTTCAAAAAATTTTGGTATATTTTCATCGATCATGACCCCCAGACCCCGAAACCACCCTCCGTTAAAAATTGATATATATATATATATATATATATATATATATCTGACATATGTCACACTGTAACTCCCGTAATTATGAACCGATTTCGATGTAATTCGGTGTGTACATAGTACATACCAATGTCTCGACCGAGTTCGTTGGCCAGCTTCATCCGCCGTTTTGTTTCAAAATGGCGGCCATTTAAAGTTTTTAAAAAAATTTAAAACTTGAAATGTGGTACCAAAAAATTAAAAATGGAAAAATATGTTTTTCTTATGTATTTGACCTTTATACAAAGATTCCGGAGCAGTTTTTGTTTCGTCTATATCTTAAAAAATGGCTGAGTTATAGCATTTTGAATTTCTAGCGTGGCTGACATTTTGAAACGTCCTGAATTTTGTCACGCGATAAAAGGCGTATTTATGAACCGATTTGGATGTAATTCGGTGTGTACATAGTACATACCAATCTCTCGACCGAGTTCGTTGGCCAGCTTCATCCGCCATTTTGTTCCAAAATGGCGGCCATTTAAAATTTTTTTAAAAATGTAAAAATTGAAATGTGGTACCAAAAAATTGAAAATGGAAAAATATTTTTTTCTTATGTATTTGACCTTTATACAAAGATTTCAGAGCAGTTTTTGTTTCGTCTATATCTTAAAAAATGGCTGAGTTATAGCATTTTGAATTTCTAGCGTGGCTGACATTTTGAAACGTCCTGAATTTTGTCACGCGATAAAAGGCGTATTTATGAACCGATTTGGATGTAACTTCGTTTATACATAGTACATACCAATGTCTCGACCGGGTTCGTTGGCCAGCTTCACCCGCCATCTTGTTTAAAAATGGCGGCCATTTAAATTTTTAAGAAAAATTTAAATTTGAAATGTGGTACCAAAAATTGAAAATTGAAAAAATATTTTCTTCTTATGTGTTTGACCTTGATAAAAAGATTCGGGAGCAGTTTTTGTTTCGTCTATATCTTAAGAAATGGCTGAGTTATAGCATTTTGAATTTCTAGCGTGGCTGACATTTTGAAACGTCCTGATTTTTCTCACGTAATAACAGGCGTATTTATGAACCGACTTGGATGTACCTTGGTGTGTACATAGTACATACAAATATCTCGACCGATTTCGTTGGCCAGCTTCATTCGCCATTTTGTTTCAAAATGGCGGCCATTTAAAAAAATTAAAAAATAAAAAAAATTAAATGAGATACCAAAAAATTGGAAAATGAAAAAGATTTTTTTTGTATGTGTTTGACCTTAATACAAAGATTCCGGAACAGTTTTTCTTTCGTCTATATCTAAAAAAGAAAATGGCTGAGTAATAGCATTTTGAATTTCTCTTGTGGCTGACATTTTAAAACGACCTGATTTTTGTCACGCGATAACAGGCGTATTTATGAACCTATTTGGATGTAACTTGGTCTGTACATAGTACATACCAATGTCTCGACCGAGTTCGTTGGCCAGCTTCATTCGCCATCTTGTTTCAAAAGGGTTACCATTTAAAAAAAATTAAATTTAAAATTCAAAATGAGGTATTAAAAAATTGGAAAATGAAAAAGTTTTTTTTATGTGTTTGGTCTTGATACAAAGATTCCGGAGCAGTTTTTGTTTCTGAAAATTTGTTCTTTTGTTGATATCTTAAAAAATATGGTTGATTTATAGCTCTTTGAATTTCTAGCATGGCTAACATTTTGAAACGATCTTGTATTTGTCACGCGATAACACGCGTATTCGCCTATTTCGATGTAAGAAGGCATGTGGATAGTATTCATCAACACCTCGACCAAATTCGCTGGCCAGATTCATCAGCCATCTTGTTTCAAAATGGCGGCCATTAAATTAAAAAAAATATATATATTTAAAGTGAGGTGCAAAAAAATTAGAAATTGAAAAAGGTTTCTTTCTTAAGTATTTGATCTTGATATAAGGATTCAGGAGCATTTTTCGTTTGTCTTTACCTTAAAAAATGGCTCAGATATAGCAGTTTCAATTTCTATTGTGGGTGACATTTTGAAAAATCTGATTTTTTGCATGCGACAGCACTCCTATATATTAACCTATTCCGATGTGAGTGAGCATGTGCACAGCAATTACTAAGCTCTCGACCAAGTTCACTGCTTAGCCTCATCCACCATGTTGTCTTAAAATGACAGGCACTTTAAGAAATTGCCGAATTTGGCAGCCAAATATAAGTTACTTTAAAGAAAAGCAGCTTGGATAAAGCTGACTAATTTCGCGAAATTCTCATTCATTATATTGATAAAAATTAGTATTGAATCTCCTATATTCGGTTTCCACTAAATTGAGCTTCGTGTGTCTGCATGATATAAGTTGGCTTTTTTTTAAATAAGGATTATGAAAGCTACCTCTTCCTCCAGGCACTGGCCGGAAGGACTTTTTTTATTTTTATTTTTTTCCTTTCGGCATCAAATAACAACAATGAAGTTTCTTGCATGGAGGAGAAAAAATATTTATTAGAAATATTTGATGTTGACGATAAGTAAATCCATTGAAAAAAAAGAAGAATGTTACAACTAAATGTTTTTTACTTTCTTTCATATGTATTAGAAGAGACTATGGAAATCGCGAGGTTTTCCGTCTTCTGGCTTCTGATCAATTTCCACGTTTTGGGATGTCTTGAACACGATTTGACTATTTTTTGAATATATCTGTCTATCTTTCCATTAGCCTGTGTGGCACAATTCTATCTCAAAAACTAATGCATCGAATTGCATAAAAGTGTTATTCTCTTAGACTCTGACATAAACTAGTGCTGTTTAGTTTTGGATGTATGGTACCATGCGTAACAGGCAGGTGTGGAATACTATTTCACTGTATTTAGAAAATACCTGGCCGTGAGTTCCTGTGTCTGCCTATTTAACCGTCTGTGTGTCTGTCTGCATGTGACACAAATTTTGTGGGCGCTCTATCTCAAAAACTAATGAACGGAATTTAATCAAACTCTATATTTATTTAGACCTTGACATAAATTAGTGCTGTAGATTCGTGTTTATATCTCTTAACCCTTTGAGGGGCGGTTGGATATATTATATCCCACTTACGATTAATGAATATTTGCACAGAAAAAGTTCTATTAAATTTTACCTTTCCAACTTTGGCGAAAAATAACTCGTAAAATTGCTTTTCCTTGTTTTGCAATAAAATGTTTTAAAGATTCCGATGTGAATTCGACATTACAGAAACACAAGTATTTGCCCCTGAAAAGGTTAACCGGTTTCATCGCAATGCTGCATCTTTCACGATTTCCCATATAGCTATATCTCAAGAACTAATGCACTGATTTTCATAAAACAGCATACTCTTTTAGATCATGTTATGAATAAATAATGATTAGGTTTTGGTGTATATCTCCATACAGGTAGCTCTGGTATGCTGTGTTTTGCACGATTTCCGGCTATACCTTGATATTTATGGGATGGAATTTCATAAAACTTTATAGACAGTTAGAGTTATACTTAAGTAGATACCTACTTATTATTGGTGTATATAGTCAACGGGTTGCGCTGATATTCTATTACACTATGTTTGGGAGTTTTGAAATACGAATGGTGCTAAAATCGTCATGATTACCGATCTTTTAAACCGATCAGAATAAAGTACATTCAATAGTTACCTGTAATTCTGTTTACAAAAGTAATCAGACGAAGCCAATCAAATGATTATAAACCGCAAGTTTTAGTAGAATTATTTTTTTATTGCAAATTGAGAATTTTCGCTGAAAATACAAAATATGCTAAAAATTCTGAAGCAAATCCATTTTGCATTAAATGCTTATTATGAACATACAAAATTTACATCTAAAAGAAAACCATCTACTGTAAAATACTCGTCTACCTGTCGCTTACGATAATTCGTCTTAAAAAGAAGAAAAAAGTGAACGAAAGAAAAATATGAAGATTTTGTTACAACATTCTCGTAATGTCGGAAAATGCTTCATAATCTAGACACGATGCCTTATTTTTCTTGCTTGTTTAAAACTAATGATGTCACCTAAGACTAATGTCAGACGGGCGTCTATTTTGCTGCTTTTTTGCTTAGGTATTATCCATTCACAATGCTATAGCATTGTGAATGGATAATACTTAAGCAAAAAAGCATAAAAAAAGACGCCCGTCTGACATTGGTCTTATCCGTTTGACTAAACGTCTGTTATTTAATTTTATTAAAAGTTCAAATCACCGATGTGGTCCATAAAACTGTAAGTATGGACTCTTCACGTTCTAAAAAATTTTTATTAGAATATATTTATTAGGTATCACAACTATTCAATATTATATGATATTTAGGTTTACTGCAATTATTAAAAAGACCTTTTTACTCAAAATTAGTGACATAAATTAGCTTTTTTAAACACTTTTGCTGCTTTGTTTACACATTTTATATATTTGTTTTACACAAAGTAAGGGACTGTTCCATTTTCATATTTATACAGGGTGGTCATAAAAACACTTCCTCGATATATGTACCCTTAGTTACCTAACAGCTCAACTAATCGAAAGGAAATTTCAGATTTAGTTATTTGAAGATATGTGCTCGAGATCGTGATAATTTAAAACAATAGAACTCTCACGGTTACGGTGAAAATATTTCGAAATTTTCGAATGGCAGCACCCTTTTTTTCTGCGCAAATTCATCAGCACAGTGAAAAGCCATAAATGGCGTTGGAACGATACACGTATGACTAAAATTGTCTGTGTAATATCGCGGCACTCAATCCTAATCAGTTCCTATGTAACGTAATATTCATTACTCTAAAACAAACGATTACATTTTTATTTTCACTATGCATACCCAACCACAACTCAAAAACACATTTTAAAACAAATATTACAACATTACTCAATTCACACGTCAAAAAATAATCGGCTACTGAAAAACATGTCTTGTAGCCACTCCTTCGTTCCTCGCATATCGAAAATGTGCTCCTTCAATACGATAGGGAAGTCAGTCAGACGCAAGATAAAATTATTCCAATTCAACAGCAAGTCCTGCTTTCGTATCTCATCGTGTATCCAGAGTTTATTTGGGGTTTCGTATCTTACGAAAAATCACGCATTCCAAGTGATATTTAGGGTCGTTACACCAGCATAAAACATTTGAAAAGAAGAGCATTGTAAACGACCAATGACTATTCAAGGATTAGGTGAACTGACACACTTTGCATAATTCACAGGAATCAATAGTAGAAGCACAACACCATATGCAAATCATTGCGTGTAGAAAATTTTTAATAAACAGTGTAAGAAGATTGTTTTTTCAATCAGTTATTCGTACATGTCAATAAGATGGCACTTAGAATAAAACAGCGAGCTGAACTTATAAAGCTGTTTTATCTGAACGGGAAAACTGAAGCAGTGCGAGTTTATCGCCGAAATCATAAGTTTCGACGAAGCCAGTGGTCCTTAAAAACTGTACGTGATTTGGAGAAAAAATGTGAAGAAACTGGTGATCGACATGTGATAGACCACGATTCGGACGACCGTCAGTTCCTGTTGAATTTGTTGCGGAAGTGCATAACAGGATTACTGGAGATCCATTGCATACTGCAAGAAGTGTTGCACGCAGTTTGGATGTACTGAAAACAACAGTCTTCAGGATTCTGCACATGTTTCCCTATCGATTCCAGCGCGTCCATATGTTGCAACCTGGAGACGAGCAACAGCGTTTGGATTTGGCAACCTATTTTCTCATCAGATATGATGAAGATAACAGTTGGCCATTGCGAATATTGTGGACGGATGAGGCACATTTCTCTTTAACTGGGTACTTAAACGCCAAGAACTATGTTCACTGAGCTGATGAAAATCCTCACGATGTGACACCAACGCATTTACACGAAGCTACAGTGAATGTATGGTACAGCATAGAAAACACATTCGTTTTCGGTCCGTACATTTTCGAGGAGGTCACTTCTAAAGGTATAAAAACGTGCTCCATCACAATTGCTCGGTATACAAAAATGTCGCAGAATTACGTAATTCCAGAATTGTAGCAGCGAAATGTCGTTAATGATAGTATATGGATGCAAGATGGTGCTCCTCCACATGTCGCCACATCTGTTCGACAAGTGCTGCAACAGCACTTTGATGACAGAATCATCTCTCGTAACTTTACAGTTTCCTGGTCACCACGATCCCCCGACCTTACTCCAATGGATTTCTGGTTCTGGGGTTATCTGAAATCAAAGGTGTACACATCAAATCCAAGAGATTTGTCAGAATGGAATGATGCTATAAAACGTGAAGCACAGATTTCTTCTGCGATGCTACGATCGGCATTGCTATCAACAGTCTCACGCATGCAATGCGTTATTTTCTGAGAAGGTTGGCATGTTGAAAACTGCTAATTCACATAAATGTTTTTTCTCTCTTCTCTCTTATGTTGTCATTGGTCTTTTACAATGGTCTTCTTTGCAAGTGTTTTACGCCGGCAATTTCCATCGTACATGTATCATTTAAACGCCATTTATATTTTTCTAATGCGCTGATGAATTTGTGCATGGCAAATATGAGTGTTTCCATTCGAAATTTTTCCACTGTAACATTAACAGTGAGAGCTTTATTGTTTTAAATCATCATGATCTCGAGCACATACCTTAAAATAATTATATATAAATTTTATCTACGATTGGTTGAGCGGTTAGGCCGCTACATATTTATATGACCACCCTGTATATGCACTGCAAAATAAGACAGATGTTTCTTAATCTACAAAAATAAAATATAATCTCGAAAGAAGGTATAAAATAACATATTCCAACGATTCTTAAAGCGTTTTAGGTAGATTTCGTAAGAAATACTACATATTGCAGTCGTTACCATGGTGCGACTTTTGAAAAATTCTTTCATAAATTTTCATTATAGGACTCCAAGAACCCAAAACCACCCCCACCTAAAAAGTTTATATATATATATATATATATGTGTGTGTGTGTGTGTGTGTGTGTATGTACTAAATTTTGTCCACACGATAAAAGTCGCAATTATGCACGGATCGTCTTCAAACTCGCCAACAACTTTTAAATGGCTAATATCTCGGAGGGGATTGAAAATGGGCAAAATCGGCCCAAAGGAATGGAAATGGGGAGGGCTCAAAATTTTGAATATCGTCTTAACGTGATTCTGATAAAACCAGATCTTACACAACAATGACAGGAAAAAATAAATATTTTTCGTTATAGCAGTTGCCAACAATTAAAACAAAAGCAATAAAATTCTCACCACAACAATTTTCTTTTCTATTGCAAGATTTTCACTTGAAAATTAAATTAAATAAATAGTTTGACAAATTGAAAACAAATTGAATATGACGTCATAAGTTTTCTAGAGCAAGATTTCCGCATGAAAATTCAAAATGAAATAAATAGTTTGACGAATTAAAAAAAAAAATATTGCGTCATATTGGAAATAAAATGGATCTCAGCAGGTGAATATGCAACGTCATGTGAGTTTGAAGAAGTGTATTAAAACATGATAAAAACCCGACTATGGAAAAATTAACTTATTTTATCACTTTGATTTTCTCTGAATTTGCTTTAGCTATTTTTAAAACATATTCCATATACATGCGTGTGTGTATTCGTGTATATTAGAATTTTCACAAAATGTTTAGCTCCCTAGAGCTCATTCTTAGTGAAGGAACTGGGTTTATCTCTAATTTTGATTGAAGTTTTGTTGGTGAATTTAGTACTTAACTTCGAAATCTACCTTCGCCCGTAGGCCCGAGCCGACAGGGATTTTTTTATCTTTAGAAACCTCAGAAACGAATATATTTTCTAGTTTAAAAGAAGCACTTATAATAGCCAAATTTCCTTTGCTGCCACTAAATTTCAGAAACGTTTCCGAGTAGTTTTAATGGTGTATTAGTTTATTTTCTCAAGTCGGAATATCAATTTTTAGGGTGCTATCGATTGTGCCACACATAACTTTAGAAATAAAAATCTCGGCTACATTAAACATCGACGTACATTTATTGCAGAATTACAAGCACAGCACGCGGTTTTTACACAAGCGATAAGTGCATAATTTAGGGGAGTATTTCGAGACGCACAACAGGATACCAGGGTTCGACACCTTGAGAGGTCTTTCCTCAGCAAATCGTGCCGCGCAGCAAGCAAGAGAGTCCCTCACCACACGTTTCTCGCGGACGATGTCAAATCAATTACATTTTTCGGTCCCTTGAAGTTTGTATATATGGAGTTCGAGTCTAAAGTGGATTTTTAAGAGGTTGAAGATGATCTGAAGTATCTAAGAGTGATTACAACTTCAACGTCACTATGCTGTCCAGTACTTAAGATTTCTTCAAAGTTATGGGTTTTATAATGTCAGGAAGAACATTAACAGAAAATAAATGTTCTCTTGAACCAAAATTAAGATTTTACATCTGGATATTTTCTCTCTTGTAAATCAAGGAGGGGAATTTTATTGTGAGTCACTCTAAGATTCTAATTAGTCGTAATTGAATAAAAGAACTATGCACAAAACATTACACCATTCTCAGTTACGCATTTCTAACTTTCATAACAGAATTTATACCTGCAATAGTAACAAAATAATATTAATGTTAATGTTAATGCTATTATTTTATCATGTCTGTCTGTAAAATAGATTTCTTGGACGTGTAAACCTTTTTTTAGGAATAGATAGCATCCAAAAATCCTGTATTCCTGGTTTATAAAATTGGTTAATACACTATAGAAATTGCGCGGAAACATTTCTGAAAATCAATGGCAGCAAAATAAACTTTATTGTTATAAACGCTTCTTTAAATCTCGAAACTGTACCGGTTTGGGAGATTTCTAAAGATAAAGAAATCTTTTCAACTGTGGGTTACTCGAAACAAGGTTGTTGTATATTTTAATTCGTTGGCAATGTTATTTTTTTCTTAGGTTATAAAATACTTGTCTTTTTTGATAGTGTACATATTTAGTATCGCGAGAGCATTTTTACCTATATACAAATATGTCTTTCAAAAAAATATTACATTTTTTCGCTCCATATAAAGACCAATAATAATATCATGAATGGGGATGATAAATTAATATCAAAAACCGCAGCTGATTTACATTTTATTAGCAATTTCCGGTGGCATTTATAGATTTTATTTTTAAATAAATATATCAATCATTTGACTTAATGTTTAATGTATCGGAATAAAATACATTATGAAAACCTATTACATGCCTTTTATTTTATAAGCGATCGATGCTTGTGTTTGGCAAATGATATTTTTTAATGCTTAAAATAAATATCAGATATAGTTAATAGTTGATATTTTGTATTCTTATGAATGAGAAAAATCAAGATACATTGATTTGAGTATAGTATGCATTTATATTTTTATTTTTATTATGTTATTTTAATTATTATTAAACCGATTTATCTGTCTAAAAAGTCTTTAAATGTTCGTTGAAATTTTAATTTTTTGTAAAATGTTCGTTAAACATTATAAAAATTCATAAAATATTCGTTAAACTTTATAAATGTTCGAAAAATGTTCGTTTAACTTTAAATGTTCGTAAATATTTCAATGTAAATTATGGACATTTTAAAATATTGTAAACTTTTAATCTAAGAAAATATATCTATTTTTTTTAGAAAGTAGCTATTCCAATGTTAGCCTTAATACTACAGTAAGATTCCAAATTGACTACTGAAGAAGCGCAGAACATACCAAA
Organism: Maratus speciosus; assembly: GCA_963932465.1. Classification (NCBI taxonomy): domain Eukaryota; kingdom Metazoa; phylum Arthropoda; class Arachnida; order Araneae; family Salticidae; genus Maratus; species Maratus speciosus. The sequence goes on from OZ010789.1 coordinate 322,610,263, forward strand.
ATAAACTTTTTTATATAAAAAGCTGATAAATGCTCGATATTTCGTAATCTGTTTATTTCAGTCATAAATACAGGATAATTAATGAAATCAGAACACAACTATAGTTCATATACTGTAAACAAAGACAAATGTTTCGTAATCTAAGATAGTATAACACAACCACAAATGAAAATATGAGATAACCTCTTCTGAGTGACCTACGATTCCGAAAAGCTTTATTAATACACTGCTCAAAACAATTAAAGGATATTTGAAGTTTTATATAAAATAAAGATATAAACGAATTTTTTTTTTGCCGAAAATAGAAGAAGAGAATCACAAATGCAAATTTTTCTGGTTTTCAAACTGTGGAGTATGCAAATTTTGAGTTCGACGTCAAAAACATCGCTTCAGCGGCAGCGAATGAAATTTGACTTTCAACTGGATAAAAGAGAATGAAGACAAGGATGATCGGCGACTGCCCTTATGAGCTCCAGAATGGCTGGCTAATTTCTCCGAAACCAGGTAAGCTAGAGCTATAATACTGATCTCTTTCTTTTCGTAACCTCGAGCTGTAGATTATGGTACCTCAATTGTCGAAATCTGTTCAGTGGTTATAAAGTTTTAGGCATTTAAATTTCTTAATCTCGATCCGTATTGTTTTCAGCATTGGCCTTGACCTTCTGAATTTCGACAAACTTCCCGAGCTTAAGAAAACCTTTACCAATATATAAAATGAAACCTATAAATTTTTTATGTATATTACGTCAAGTTGATCACTTTGACATATAAAACATGTATTTTTGTTGATAATTAAGTGAACTATGTAAATTATAATAATGGATGCTGTCGAGCTTTCACTTGCCATCTTCGATGGAATGCTGAAACTGTGTTGTGTTTGCATACATTTTAAATATATTTACTGAGCTCATCTTCATTTATTTTTGTCTTTTTTACGTGTAAAAATGTATAACCTTTCTTACGGTATGTGTTTTATAAAGTTTTATTCAGTAATTAACTTTTGGTGAGTGTTCGAATAGACCCCGTACGTGTATTTTTTAGTTTCACTTTACTTTAGTGTGACCCATAGACATTTCATTAGCGTGTTTACATTTTTAACAAATCTCAAGAGATGTCAAACTATCTTTATTTCAACCAACAATCTACTTTTATGGGAAAATCAAACTGTCTTCCCAGCCCCGTCGCGTATCTTGTCTTGCTAGGAGGTTTTAAAGTATTTTTTCTTTTTTTTTTTTTTTTTTTTTGTTTATAAAGTGCTCTTTTGTGAGTCGATGGTTCGCAGCTGTCCCAGGGTTACTTTGCTGTGTTTGTCGTGCGTTAGTGGCGCCATCTAGTTTGGCTATAAATTTTTAAATGCGTTGTGTTTAATGAATTTACTCTTAAATAATAATTTTATTTTTTACGGAAATGTTTAGTTTCTTTCACTTTTAATATCGAGTAGTCTTCGTCGCCTACTCATTATATGGTGTAATTTACATATTATAAATTATATGCAAATGTTTCTGTGATTATAAACTGAGTTTATGTTTTTAGGAAATTTTTTGCCGTTCTTACCCAGTCAGAAAGTTGTACATTATAATGAGTTGTATTAGTCTTTATCTGTATTTATAAAATCTTTAGCTATTTTTTCTAATAAGAGTAATGCTTCAAAATACTTAGAATGTAAATAGGATGCTACATTATGTTTATTAGTTTTTGTTTTCTTCTTCTTCTTTTCTTTATAATGTTATTATTTCTTCACATTTTGTGATGTATCCCATTTGTTCAAAATCATGTTTTCTTTTTCACATTATTTACAACCACAATGTGTCTTGTTATGTTTTTTGTCCTCCCCCCCCCCCTTTAATTAAGGTTTCGTTAAACTGTCAACTTTAGTTATCATATTTATTTTTAATGACTGTTAATCTTTTTTCATTCCCCCTCGCCTTTTCATTCTAAAATATACATGCAAAATTCTAATGAACTTGTACAAGTACTGCTATTGCTTCTAAATTCTTTCTTTTTTTTTTTCTTTTCCCCTATTATTATTTATTTATTTTTCTAATACTAGTTAAAAATATGGACAGACACGTAGTCGTTGAAGAAGCTTAAGTCTCCCCCCCCCCCCGCCTTTTTTTTTTTTTTTTTTTTTTTTTTTAATTTTAATATAGGACGCTTATCATGATCTAAAATTCTCATTAGCTCTTCTAAAATCTTTTCGCAACTAAATTAACTTAAGCTCTCCCACTTTAACACAAAGGCTTTATTTTATTTATTTATTTTTTTAAATATTTTTTTTTAAACTAATTTATTATTATTACCATTTTTTTTTTTTTTTTTTTTTAACCTTAACCTCGCATAAACTGTCTTAAAGATCTGTAATGTCTGCTTTTAGCTTCTAAAATATTAATTTATAGCAATAATATTAATGTTAATTTTGTTCTTTTATTTATTTATTTATTTTTTTTTTAACTGTTAATATTAATTAGCATAAGCGTTTATTCTTTCTTGACATTGTTTTAATTTTTTTTAATTATTTTATTTATTCTTTTAGTTTGTATTGAAAGCAATTATTTGTCTCCCCCCCCCCTTTTTTTCCACCTTAACTTGTCGTTTTACTGATTAATCGCATAGTATTAACTCTGATGGTTTCATAATAACTCTCTACTTGCAGTCTACGAGAGTTTCGACTGCCACTGAGAATTCTTACCCAAAAATTAAGAACAAATACGAAATTATTCCGACTTCTGCGCACTTGCGTGTAAGGCATTTTGAGAAGAGTGTATTTTGACTTTTGGATGGCTGCGATTTGTCGGCCGGTCTTATCTTTATCTCTCTATATATATTTTTTTTAAAGCCTATCCCATAGCCTAAACTTTGTAAGTAACTCTTTTCTATAAAGTTCATAGTATTGCCCCCCCCCCCTTCTGTTGCAGTTTTTAAAAATTGTTAAATTTTTGTTCTGCTAATAATTTTATTTTCATGCCTTTACCGGAAGTTCTTTTTTTTTTTAAGGATTGGCGTATTAATTTGTATGTTTTTTTTTTTTTTATTAGCCACTTTTAATGTCCATTTTTCTGCAACAGTTCCTTGAGGGACATATTTTTTTTTTTTTTTTTTTTTTTCCTCTCTCTCTTTTTGGAGTAGTCAATATTATTTTCTGGAGTCTTGAACACTCACAATAAATTAAAGTTCTATAATATCAGTTTTTTTTAATATTTATTTATTCAATGTATTGTTATTTTTACAATCTCGTTTCAGTAAACTCGGGAAGTATTTCACAATTGAGTGTATCCCCCCCTCTCATTTCGGCATAAATTTCTGTCTTTATTTTTATTTTATTTTATTTATTTTTAATTTATTCTACAAAATTAATCTTCCCATTTTTGATTTAATTTTATCTTAGTCATTTTCGTTGATTTCGATCACCGGTTTTTGCTTTACACTTATCTATTATTCCTTTCTTTCAAAGAGATCAGTGTTGTTCTCTAGTGATGCCTGGTTGTAATTTTCTGAGAGTACTTTTTATTGATAAATTGTGATTATATAAGTAGCTGTAGTGAGAGAAAGTAAGAAGTTTGCGCTTTTAAATAAAGTAAAGAATAAAATGTTGGCAAAGGGCACTCCAAATAACTCATTAGTCGTTCAAAATTCCTATTCAGAGTCTGGAACCGACAATTCATCTAACAACGACGGAAATAAGATTGTTGATGGTACACAAGTGGAGTTATCAACAGAAAATCATAACCAACTAACGAGTTCTGAAATAACTGACGGGTTAAGTTTAGAACATTCAATGCCACTTCGTTCACAACGAATTAGAGATCTGCGAAATAATTCAAATGAGCAATCTCAAAAATCACCAAAAATAACCAAATGTTCACCATTAAAAGGCGAAGAATTGATTCCTTATGACGAACAGAAGGCATCCCAAATGACAACAGAGGTACTCATAAATCAGATGTATTGTCATTTAAAAGAACATGAAAAAGATAGTAAAGAATATGCTCAGTTATACCGAGATCATCTAAAGCAGAGAGCACATAATTGTGAAACGGAATTGGAGAAATTAAGAAAACAAAAAATCACAGAAGAGCAGCAGGACATGACGCAGCTAAAAGAAAGTGTGGATCAGATAAATGAACAATTGCAGCAGCTGAAAGCCCAGTCCCAGGCAAAAACAACAAAAGACAAACTTACCTCAATCATAAAAAACCTTAAGGAAGTAAGGCAGATATTAAACAATAAGGCTATGGAAGTAACGCCATTTAAAGCCATCATAGACAGCCAGAAAGGATACATAAATTATATGGAAAATTCAAGATCTGAAAAAGAAGCGCAAATGCTTAACGATATGCAATTCCTTTTAGAAGAACACCAAAGCAAAATTAAAAAGCATTTAGAGCAACAAACAAAGGCCATACAAGAAGCTCTACAAAAATCAGCAACCAATGTGACACAAGCTTCAGACATGCCACAACGTGATGACCAGCAGAATTTCACATTTGCTGAAATGGCGAACTTTCCACCATTGCCAAGAGACCGCCCATCAATTGTAATAAACCCGAAGAGTAATGAAGTAACACTTCCCATAATGAAAAAGATGTTAAACAATCTAAATATGCAAGACTTGCCAAAAATGGATTGTCAATCGACAAGACATAACAAAATCATAGTAACCTGTAATGACAAACAAGATATAGAAGCAATAAAGAGCAAATTAGCAGAGGTGGAAGATATATCACAACTCATGGAAATAAAGGAACAGCATCCTAAAATGGCGAGGATAATAATCTTTGGTGCCCCAGAAGCCCCCCTAACACTAAAATCACATGATAAAGCTGATGGAAATAAAAAAGAAACGGATGTCGAACAACTCGACTTATACAAACAACAAATAGTTGATCCAGCACTACAACGTAGTCTAAAAAGAAAATCTGTAAACTATAAAATAATAAAAGTTCTCAAAGGACGTCAAGGACAGGCAGCCTCCCATTTAGTGCTGCAACTTGCAGAAAGAGATGCCATAATCTTGTTGTCTCAGAAAATTTGTATCGGCTTCAACAGATGTACTGTAAAACGCTACATTTCGATACAGCGCTGTTTCAATTGTCAATTAATCGGACACACATCTAGAAATTGCCCAAACGAAGAAGCGTGTGCGAACTGTGGTGGTAACCATAATGCGACAGACTGCACAACACATAAATATAACTGTGTTAACTGTAGACTCGTAGTAAATAGACATGGAGGTGATTATAGGAAGGCTGGTGTCTACACCCAACACCCAGCCTACGATCGCCAATGCGGCACTTATTTAAAGAAAAAAGCAGAGGCCTTGGCATCACTGAATCATAAAGGTAAATATTCAAGCTAATCCAGCCTAATCTACAACAGGAACTTCCGCCATTAAACTCAGTAAAATTCTTGCAAATCAACCTCAACCACTGCAAGGTTGCTAACACTGTAGCTGGGCGGCATATGGAGGAGAACTCCATAGATATCGCGCTGCTACAAGATGCCTACTGCGGTGGGGGAGGAGTTTTGCTTGGATTTCCAACCACCTGGAAGATTTTTGCCTCTAAAAAGCAATCCGCGCACTTGATAGTTCGGAATACTAGTCTGATTATAAATCATCTTTTCACGGGTGACCATTGTATTTTTATTTCCATAACCTCGGCGGAAGGTGAGTTCATTATCGGCTCAAACTATATTGCACCTTCACTTGACTTGGATAACTCACTACAAGAGTGGCAGCACCTAATTACTCAAAGAAGACCTTTTTTATGTGGTGGTGATTTTAATGCGAACTCTCCGCTCTGGGGAAGTCCCAGAGAGGACGCTAGGGGGGAGAGTTTCATTGAATTTCTCGTCACTAACAACCTCGCAATCTCTAATATTGACAACCGTAAACATACATTCATTAAAAGAAATAAATCGGGCACAATCGTGGCAAAAGGATTCCCAGACCATACTCTTGTTAATCCTATTGCACTTACTTTTATTCGTAACTGGCAAGTTGTTGATATACACACATTTTCTGATCATAAGTTCATTGAATTTTCTCTTCAAACTACTCCTCTTTTAGTCACGCAACGCAGATACAATACAAAATTTGGAAATTATAAAAAATTTGATAAAATTCTAAAATCCAAACGAAACACACTTAATTTGACTTTGAATTCTATAACTAACACAGAAGAGCTTAATATATTTACAGAATTGCTAATAGACACAATAAAAACGGCGATACGAGCCACCTTCCGCCTTAAAAATCTTCGCAAAGCACCTGTTTTTACATTTTGGTCTCCGGAATTAAAATCAAAACGTAATTTACTAACAGCTTTGCGTAAAAAACTTAAAAATTTGAAACAGCTAAATTCACCCCCTGAAATTATCCAACAATTCAAATCCTCATACAACAAACAAGCTGCCATTTACAAACGGTCTATTCTTGATGCCAAAAGCGAAGCTTGGAGGTCCTTTTGTTCGCACCAGAAGAATCCCTTTGGTGTTGCACAAAAATTCTTTTCTGGGAAGTTCTTCACTCCGGATGAAATCCTCCTAGAGCGGCCTTCGGGCTTCTCGTCGAAACGTAATAATCTCGAATTCCTTACCAAACATCTTTTTGGTGAAACAGTCTATCCTAACCATAATAATCTTGACATTAAATTTTCGAATTACTCTGATAAGCCTTTTTCTAATGCGGAACTTCGCGCCACACTTGGCAAATTCAAGGATAACAAAGCTCCTGGTGCTGACTCTATTGATTTCCGAATTCTCAAACGTTCCTTTAATATATTACCAGAGATTTTTACCCAATGGGCCAATCTCTGTCTTTCTTTCCATTATTTTCCTCTAACTTTGAGACAAGGGGAAGTAGTATATTTCCTTAAGCAAGGGAAGACTCCCTCTGAACCCAGCTCTTATCGCCCGATCTGCCTGCTTCCGGTGTTAGGTAAATTACTAGAAAAATTAATAGCTAAACGTCTTATTATTTTCCTCGAATCAAACAAGTTATTAAGTAATAGGCAATTTGGATTCAGAGAGGGCAGATCATGTGAAAAAGCTCTTTCCGAAATCTTGACTTCCTGTGCTTTTAAAATTAGTGAAGGCAAATACACTTCCCTGGTCTCTCTTGATATTCAAGGCGCTTTCGACAATGTTGAGTGGAGAGACATTCTCCTCCAACTTAGCATTCTAAATTGTCCGGGTAATATTGCTGGAGTCATTCGTTCTTATCTTTCTGAGAGAAGCATTCTTGTTAGCTGGGGAGCAGGAATCTCTATCCACCCACAGAGAAAGGGTTGTCCACAAGGTTCCTGCCTGGGGCCAATTCTTTGGCTCCTCATAGCTAATATTATTCTCTCAGAATTCGAAAAACTTGGTTACTTGCTTTTTGCGTTCGCGGATGACTTCAGCTTTATTTTCTCTGGTTTTCGGCGTCTGGACTTGGAGTTGGAGGCTGCTTTTGCTCTCCCAATTTTCTGTCAGCTGCTGGAATCACTGCACCTGCAACTTTCCACTAATAAATCCCAAGCCCTAACATTTGCAAAACCTTATAAACTTAAAAGGAAACCCACCATCAGAATAAATGGCACTAGCGTCCATCATGTCTCTAACCTTAAATTGTTAGGATTGTCAATAGATGAGCACTTGAACTGGTTCTCTCATATTAATTACCTTAAAATCAAACTAGTAAAATTTTATCATAACTCAAAAAGATTAACCACTAAATCTTGGGGTATTAAAAGCCATATGCTAAAAATTTGGTACTCTACTATTGTTGAAAAAATTATCACCTATGGAGCATCTATTTGGGGGGGAAATCTTACAAAAGCAGCACTTAATAAATTAGTTTCTATACAAAGGATGTTTCTCTTGCAAATTTCTAGGGGATATAGAACCATTTCCAGTGATGCTCTCAATATCTTGACAGGTATTCCTCCCATTTCCATTACCATTAAATATGAGTTCACTAAAAGCAACATCATCCATTTGGAGAATGAAGCTATCTCACAGCAATTTTTTCCACAAATGATGATTCAGCGTAAGACTTTTGGCTGGCAGTTTCATCCGGCAGATGAGACTTCCCACCTACAAGTAAACCCGACTATAAATTCTTACTCTCCCACTCAAAATGTTATGGTCTTCACCGATGGCTCACGCACTGTTACCGGAGTAGGTGCAGCTTTCTGCGCTACGAAAGGGAGTGAAGTGACTCATCGTTGGTCTTGCAGGCTGGATAACAATAATTCCATTTTCCAAGCCGAACTCTTTGCCATCTTTAAAGCTTTAGAGTGGATTTCTCAACAAAACCAAAATTTTTTAATTCCAGTTTTTAGCGATAGTCTTTCAAGCCTGCAGGCTATCTGTTCGTTTGGCTCAACAAATCCCCAGGTTACTGAGATTAAATCACTTCTCAAAAATCTTCTCTGGAAAACCTATTTAAGCCACGTTTCAGCCCATAAGGGTATCCTGGGAAATGAAACGGCAGATATGTTGGCAAAGGAGGCAACTGCTAAACCATCAGTTGATTTTTCACTTCCAGTACCGCACTCACACATCAAAAGACATCTACGCGCTCATTTTATGAAAAAATGGCAGGATTACTGGGACTACTCAGATAAGGGTAGATATACCTATGATCTTGTCCCAGTGGTAACTTTGGATCTTCTGCTGCTCACTCCATCCACCACAGCTTTCCTTACCGGTCATGGTCCTTTTGGAGCATACCTCTTCAAGTTCAAAAGAGCCCTTTCTCCTCTATGTGAGTGCGGTGATGATGCTGTTGCCTCTCATTATTTCTATAATTGTCCTTTAACAGCTCGCTGGCATATCCGCCGTCCTCCTGTTCTTCCAGTTGGTTGGTTAGCAAATATTTTATCGCGCCCGATTTTGCTCTCAAAGCTTAAAAACATCTTCAACTTCTTATGTAACCTTTCAGTTTTACTCCATCACTGAGACAGAGACTTTGATTCTCCCTTATTCAGTACCCAATGTTGTTTCGCAGCAACTTGTATAATATTGTCTAACTTTGTATAACACTGCATTATTTAATGTCCTTATGTTTGTTTCACAAAGCTTGCTAATGTAACATTTTTTTTTTTAAATCTTATATATACCACTCCGCCCTCTGTCGCGCGTATTGGCGGGCTCAGCCTCGGCTGAAATTTGTAACCTTTTTTTTTTTTTAGACCTCAATAAAGGGGACCGGGAGGGACAATCTATGCTCTACAGACTCACTTCCTAGTCTGAGCAGTCTCTCTCGGGCAGTAAAAGTAAAAAAGGATGATCGGCATTCAGTGATTGCTTTGTTTCGATGAGTACGATGTCTCAGCGAAGTCATTTGACAGATTCAGAAGCTTTGAGAATTGTTGGTAGGTTAGAAGGGGGCCAAACTCAAGCCGAAGTAGCGCAAGCCATTGGAGTGTCACAAAGTGTCATTTCCAGGATCTGGAACCGTTTTTTGGAGAGTGGATGTGCAGTCCGAAGACCAGGGCAAGGTCGTAGACGGGCAACAACACCCAATAAAGATCGCTATTTAGCGTTAACAGCTCGGAGACACCGAACCATGAACGCTACTCTTCTCCAACAACACCTTCGCTCGGCTACAGGCACCACGATTTCAACTCAGACTGTCCGAAACCGGCTCCATGCTGTAGGTCTGTATGCTCGCCGACCGATGGTATGTGTTAGATTAACATCAAGGCATCGTCGCGACCGCAGGGAGTGGGCAACCGAGCATGTCAACTGGAGGAGAAATGAATGGAGCAATATTCTGTTTTCTGACGGGTCCCGTTTTTCTGTGCATCCGGATAATAGGCGTATTTTCATCTGGAGGGACCGTGGCAGTAGGAATAATCCTGCGTTCGTGCACGAAAGTGTCAGATTTGGCGGTGGAGGAGTGTTGGTGTGTGGTGGCATCTCCATTGACGGGCGCACTGACCTCTACATCATTCGAGATGGAGCTCTGACTGGTCGCCGATATAGGGATGAGATCCTCAGACCTATTGTAGTCCCTTACGCTGCAGCAATCGGAGATAACTTCATTTTAATGGACGATAACTGCAGGCCACATCGTGCAAACCTGGTGGAGGATTTCCTTTTCGAGGAAGGAATCTTTCGAATGGAATGACCAGCGTGTTCTCCAGACATGAATCCAATCGAGCACGTTTGGGACGCTCTAGGAAGACGAGTTTCTGGCCGCCAACAACCCCCACAAACTCTCCAAGAACTGGAAAGAGCTCTTCTGGAAGAGTGGGGCAGAATACCCCAACTCGTCATTAATACCCTCATTGAGTCCATGCCTCAAAGGTGTTCAGTGTTGCTGGCCGCCCGTGGAAACCATACCCCCTACTGAAAATGATTTTATTTGAAGAAAACACCTTTTCTTATTCTTTTTTTCTCATGTGCACAAATTGTGTTTTTTTCCTTTAGTACACAAATGCGCAATAAAATGCATTTTTTTCTGCCAAACATGTGTAATTTATTCTCATATAACCTACTATGTCTGTCGACCATGTATCAATCAGCTAAACAGTTTACCAGATACAAAATCCACCTAAAACTGCAATATCCTTTAATTGTTTTGAGCAGTGTATTTATACCTTTATCGGTAGAAGCCACAGAAACCGATATATCGCTCACCCGCAAGAAAAGTGACTCATTTCGACAGAAGTAAATTTCACAGGAGAGGCAAAAGAAAATTTGCATGATTTTACTGTAACAAGAAATTGGAGCACTTAGCTCTGCATGCAGGGCTAAAAACATGCCAACCATAAAACCCTTAAGAATGAAGACCTAGGATGCGGTTTGGAGGATTGGGTAATTTAACCTTCTCTCACAATTCACCCCTCTTTTGTGGTCACAAATGGACATACAGCGTAATAAAGTGATTTTCCGTATAACTACACTTATGAAACTTTTTGTGTAGCAAGACGCACCTTTGACAGACCTATTAGAGGAATAAAACGCAAAATGAGTTTTTGCGAGATGTGTCACTTTTCCTGCGGGTGAGCGATATATTCAGGATTTAAAGAAATATTTATTAAATCAAAGTTTTTTTGCTGCCACTTATTTTCGGAAACATTTCCGAATAGTGCGTTAATCGGTTTTCTCAAACCAGAATATCGTTTTTTATAATGCAGCACTTCTCAATTAAACATTTTTAATAGTAGGTTGCGTGTATAAATGGTGTAGATCATATACAGAGCTACGCAAAAGAATTCGTAAGGGTTTCTGAGCATGAACGAAAGTAGCTTAAAGGTGGTTTTTAAATGAGTTATACATTTTTTACGCTGAACTGTATTTTATATACTAAGATATCTTTGTAGAACATAGATAAAATGATATACAGGCTACGCAAAGAATTGGATACCAGGGCGTCCTTGGATGATAATTTCTGGACGTGTGATTTCAGTAGTTTTAAGTTCTAGTCTTAATTAAATTTTAGCTAAATAGAGGCGTCTATATAAAGATAGTAGGTAAAATACAGGACTATACAAAAATATTCAAGTATGTTTTCGTCTATTGGTTTAAATTTCTGAAAATGAAATTTAAAACGATCATGCTTTTTTAACAATTGCGTTTGTGAATTTGGTTTGTCTGTACATCTGGCCGTCTGTCTGTCTGTCCGAACTCGAGCTTGCGTTAATATAGTTCGAATGCTCTGTAAATGATATGTGTTATTGATATTTTCTATGCCATGTTCGGTGTTGAAAATAAAGAATGTAGTGTTTATAGTTTATTTACAGAGGCACTCAAAAGTATTATCTTACATTATGGTTCATGGGGAAATGTCGTAATTATATAAATACGTAGCACCTATAGTCTTCATCTGTTTCGTCGGTCTGTCTGTCCGTCTGTCCGCATACAATAGCGTAAAAACTACCAAATCGAATGGCTTGAAATTTAATATATATAATAATTTCAGAATTTTCTTGAGTTATTTCAAGTTTTATGAAAATCGATTCAGCACTTAAAAATATATTAATAAAGTTTTTTCATTCTATTAAATCCTATCATAATTAAATAATTCAATGATATCCCATGATAGGTAATGATTCTAGGCTGCCATGGTGATTATGTCCTATTTAAGATGGAGTCCTACTATTTCAGTACTGCTTAATTTAATCTATACAATCGTAATAAATTTTGTATTCATGTATTTTTGCATAAGAATGCAAGCAGCTATTGCCAAAAGACCTGAATATTTATAAAACTTCGTTATAGTACGAACACTCCTCATTTGCCACGTTTGACGTACAATTTCCGACTTGTTGTTAAAGCTACACTGTAAAAAAATGTTCTTAATGTACGAAAATATAATATAACAACGAACAGTACAGAAGAAGCACTTCCGTGTTACTCTTGATTCCAAAAAGCTTTTTTTTTTTTTCATTTGAATCTTCAGAAACCAATAAATGATTGAGATTTAGCGAATCATTGATAAAAACGAAGTTTTTTTTGCCGCTACTGCTTTTCGGAAACGTTTTCGAGAAGATTTTAAAGTTTATTAACCAGTATTCTAAACCTGGTAACAGATTTTTCGGATGTTATCACTATGTTAACACTTTCATGTTCAACACACATGGTTTACAGACAAACAGGAAAAATTAACAGCATTGGCATTAACACTAAAACTAATATTATGTTTTTACTTATGCTTGGATGGATTCAGTTACGCAGTAAAGCTAGAGATCCTACCTATACAACTTATACAGATTGTGTAATATTTAAACAGACCTTCTGATTTAAAAATAGTCAATGAAACATCGTATTCATTTTGAAAGAACTATCCAATGATATACCACTCAATAGGGTGCGTAAAAAAAATTTTCGTCTCTACCGCCATTTTGAAATTATAAAAACAAAACCTGGCCTATAACCCTCGGACGGTTAAGATGAAGGGATAGAGACCTCATTCATTAAAATCCATCCAGCCGTTGGGATGTTTCGAGGGTATAAAGAAATCCACATACCCAGATACGCGTGAAACACATAACCCTTCTCGGCAGTCGGGTAAAACAGAATTCGAATTCCATTTTTTAACCCAATATTGTAAATTTTGTCTTCTTTACAAATTATTCGAAATTCACATAGCGTTTTTTTTTTTTTTTTTTTTTTTGGGGGGGGGGGGGGAGGTTCCGCGGATATTTTTTGAAATTCCTAATAACAATCTGGTTGCAATCTTTCAGCGAAATATAGTAAATTTGGTCCTCTGTAATTTTTTTATTTTTTCCGAATATTTTACGCGACTTTTAGCATTTTCCCGCGTTTTGAAGTGAGCTTTTGACATTCGTAAAAGGAATCCGGCTTCAGTCTTTTAGCAGAGCATATTAATTTTGACCTTTGAGATTTTTAAATTTTTAATAAACTTGTATGTGATTTTTACCTTTTTTTCTGTTAAATGGCGATTTTTTAACATTCATAAAAAGAATCTGGCTTCAATCTTTCAGCTTAACATAGTTAAATTTGTCTATGAGTTTTGAATTTTTCGCAAATTTTTTTATGCAATTTTTAGCGTTTCTCTGAATTTCGCGGCGAGATTTTTTCCATTACTTTTTTTCGAAAAAAAAAAAAAAAAAAAAAAAAAAAAAAAACCTCTCCTGCAAACGTTGATACTGTAAGGATTAAATTCAACTTAAAAAATGTCTAATCGTTCCCTGCGGCCAGCGAAAAAATCTGCGGGCAAGGCTCCGCTAGTTGTGAATATTATTAAAGTTATTTATAAACATAATCATTAAATAAAATTTAACAAACAGATTTTGTTTTAAATTGCATTAAAATGTATCTTTTTTTTTCAGGAAACATACACACTTATTATATGTATACTTTGCAATGAACAATGAGTGAGTACAGCTTTTAATCAAATTTAAGTAAAGGAAAAAATGGTATGAATAATTTTTAAAAATATTGTTTTGAATTTGGGAGGATCTCTTTTTTCTAAGATATATAATGATTTCATATAAAATAATAAGACAAGGAATTATTTCTCTTACCTGTTTCCCACAACTGGATACACCGGAAGCTTTGGAAGAGACCGTTTACCTTCTATCACTGATAGTTTTGATAAGAAGCTTTCTAAAATTTATTTATTAAATAAAAATATGTTAAACTAGTAAATCTGCAGATCAGGAGCCTCAACGTCAGCTCTGCAAGTCATTGTTTTTAGACACACTTTGGAAATATTCAATGTACTGCAACAGCAATTTAAAGTTTTCAAATTATGTAATTATTTATAAGAAAAAAACTAGTATGTTGTGGCCATCACAAAACTTTCTTCTATATAAATCACGTCAATTAAATCATTTAAATAATATAAGAAATTTTGTCAATTTAGCACCAATTCATATCAAATTATATCTGAATTTGAAGTTTGATGAAAATTCGAGCATTAGTTCTTGAGATAGAGCTATAGTGGAAATTGTGAAAAATGTAGCATAGCAGTGCCACCTATTGAGCGATTTGTATAAAAACATAAACAGCACTAATTGATATCAAGGCATACATGAATCTGAAGTTTGATGAAAATTCGTGCATTAGTTATTGAGATAGAGCTGTAGTGGAAATTCTGAAAAATGCAGCATAGAAGCGCCACCTGTTGAGCGATTTGCACGAAAACATAAACAGCAGTAACTCATATCAAGGTATACATGAATCTGAAGTTTGTTGAAAATCCAAGCATTAGTTCTTGAGATAGAGCTATTGCGGAAATCGCAAAAAATGCAGCATCGCAGCGACACCTGTTGAGCGATTTACACCAAAATGTATAAAACATTAATTCCTGTCAAGGACTAACTGAATATGAAGTTTGATGAAAATCCGTGCATTAGTTCTGGAGATTGAGCTATTGTGGAAATCGTGAAAAATGCTGTATAGCAGCGCCACCTGGTGAGCGATTTACACCAAAAACAAATCAGCACCAATTTATATCAGGGACTAACTGAATATTAATTTTTATTAAATTCCGTTCATTAGTTCTTGAGATAGAGCGCCCACAAAATTTGTGTCACACACAGACAGACAGACTCACAGACAGACTCACAGACTGACAGACAGACATTTTTTTAAAACATGTTTTTGGGTTCCTTGACCCCTAAAACGTGTAAATCCGTCGAAAACCGGAATTTGAAAATTTTCATGAATCCAATACTTTCTTCTTGTAAAGATAGAAAAGATCCAAAAGACCTGAATATTTATAAAACTTCGTTATAGTACGAACACTCCTCATTTGCCACGTTTGACGTACAATTTCCGACTTGTTGTTAAAGCTACACTGTAAAAAAATGTTCTTAATGTACGAAAATATAATATAACAACGAACAGTACAGAAGAAGCACTTCCGTGTTACTCTTGATTCCAAAAAGCTTTTTTTTTTTTCATTTGAATCTTCAGAAACCAATAAATGATTGAGATTTAGCGAATCATTGATAAAAACGAAGTTTTTTTTGCCGCTACTGCTTTTCGGAAACGTTTTCGAGAAGATTTTAAAGTTTATTAACCAGTATTCTAAACCTGGTAACAGATTTTTCGGATGTTATCACGATGTTAACACTTTCATGTTCAACCCACATGGTTTACAGACAAACAGGAAAAATTAACAGCATTGGCATTAACACTAAAACTAATATTATGTTTTTACTTATGCTTGGATGGATTCAGTTACGCAGTAAAGCTAGAGATCCTACCTATACAACTTATACAGATTGTGTAATATTTAAACAGACCTTCTGATTTAAAAATAGTCAATGAAACATCGTATTCATTTTGAAAGAACTATCCAATGATATACCACTCAATAGGGTGCGTAAAAAAAATTTTCGTCTCTACCGCCATTTTGAAATTATAAAAACAAAACCTGGCCTATAATCCTCGGACGGTTAAGATGAAGGGATAGAGACCTCATTCATTAAAATCCATCCAGCCGTTGGGATGTTTCGAGGGTATAAAGAAATCCACATACCCAGATACGCGTGAAACACATAACCCTTCTCGGCAGTCGGGTAAAACAGAATTCGAATTCCATTTTTTAACCCAATATTGTAAATTTTGTCTTCTTTACAAATTATTCGAAATTCACATAGCGTTTTTTTTTTTTTTGGGGGGGGGGGGGGGTGTTCCGCGGATATTTTTTGAAATTCCTAATAACAATCTGGTTGCAATCTTTCAGCGAAATATAGTAAATTTGGTCCTCTGTAATTTTTTTATTTTTTCCGAATATTTTACGCGACTTTTAGCATTTTCCCGCGTTTTGAAGTGAGCTTTTGACATTCGTAAAAGGAATCCGGCTTCAGTCTTTTAGCAGAGCATATTAATTTTGACCTTTGAGATTTTTAAATTTTTAATAAACTTGTATGTGATTTTTACCTTTTTTTCTGTTAAATGGCGATTTTTTAACATTCATAAAAAGAATCTCGCTTCAATCTTTCAGCTTAACATAGTTAAATTTGTCTATGAGTTTTGAATTTTTCGCAAAATTTTTTATGCAATTTTTAGCGTTTCTCTGAATTTCGCGGCGAGATTTTTTCCATTACTTTTTTTCGAAAAAAAAAAAAAAAAAAAAAAAAAAAAAAAAAACCTCTCCTGCAAACGTTGATACTGTAAGGATTAAATTCAACTTAAAAAATGTCTAATCGTTCCCTGCGGCCAGCGAAAAAATCTGCGGGCAAGGCTCCGCTAGTTGTGAATATTATTAAAGTTATTTATAAACATAATCATTAAATAAAATTTAACAAACAGATTTTGTTTTAAATTGCATTAAAATGTATCTTTTTTTTTCAGGAAACATACACACTTATTATATGTATACTTTGCAATGAACAATGAGTGAGTACAGCTTTTAATCAAATTTAAGTAAAGGAAAAAATGGTATGAATAATTTTTAAAAATATTGTTTTGAATTTGGGAGGATCTCTTTTTTCTAAGATATATAATGATTTCATATAAAATAATAAGACAAGGAATTATTTCTCTTACCTGTTTCCCACAACTGGATACACCGGAAGCTTTGGAAGAGACCGTTTACCTTCTATCACTGATAGTTTTGATAAGAAGCTTTCTAAAATTTATTTATTAAATAAAAATATGTTAAACTAGTAAATCTGCAGATCAGGAGCCTCAACGTCAGCTCTGCAAGTCATTGTTTTTAGACACACTTTGGAAATATTCAATGTACTGCAACAGCAATTTAAAGTTTTCAAATTATGTAATTATTTATAAGAAAAAAACTAGTATGTTGTGGCCATCACAAAACTTTCTTCTATATAAATCACGTCAATTAAATCATTTAAATAATATAAGAAATTTTGTCAATTTAGCACCAATTCATATCAAATTATATCTGAATTTGAAGTTTGATGAAAATTCGAGCATTAGTTCTTGAGATAGAGCTATAGTGGAAATTGTGAAAAATGTAGCATAGCAGTGCCACCTATTGAGCGATTTGTATAAAAACATAAACAGCACTAATTGATATCAAGGCATACATGAATCTGAAGTTTGATGAAAATTCGTGCATTAGTTATTGAGATAGAGCTGTAGTGGAAATTCTGAAAAATGCAGCATAGAAGCGCCACCTGTTGAGCGATTTGCACGAAAACATAAACAGCAGTAACTCATATCAAGGTATACATGAATCTGAAGTTTGTTGAAAATCCAAGCATTAGTTCTTGAGATAGAGCTATTGCGGAAATCGCAAAAAATGCAGCATCGCAGCGACACCTGTTGAGCGATTTACACCAAAATGTATAAAACATTAATTCCTGTCAAGGACTAACTGAATATGAAGTTTGATGAAAATCCGTGTATTAGTTCTGGAGATTGAGCTATTGTGGAAATCGTGAAAAATGCTGTATAGCAGCGCCACCTGGTGAGCGATTTACACCAAAAACAAATCAGCACCAATTTATATCAGGGACTAACTGAATATTAATTTTTATTAAATTCCGTTCATTAGTTCTTGAGATAGAGCGCCCACAAAATTTGTGTCACACACAGACAGACAGACTCACAGACAGACTCACAGACTGACAGACAGACATTTTTTTAAAACATGTTTTTGGGTTCCTTGACCCCTAAAACGTGTAAATCCGTCGAAAACCGGAATTTGAAAATTTTCATGAATCCAATACTTTCTTCTTGTAAAGATAGAAAAGATCCAAAAGACCTGAATATTTATAAAACTTCGTTATAGTACGAACACTCCTCATTTGCCACGTTTGACGTACAATTTCCGACTTGTTGTTAAAGCTACACTGTAAAAAAATGTTCTTAATGTACGAAAATATAATATAACAACGAACAGTACAGAAGAAGCACTTCCGTGTTACTCTTGATTCCAAAAAGCTTTTTTTTTTTTCATTTGAATCTTCAGAAACCAATAAATGATTGAGATTTAGCGAATCATTGATAAAAACGAAGTTTTTTTTGCCGCTACTGCTTTTCGGAAACGTTTTCGAGAAGATTTTAAAGTTTATTAACCAGTATTCTAAACCTGGTAACAGATTTTTCGGATGTTATCACGATGTTAACACTTTCATGTTCAACACACATGGTTTACAGACAAACAGGAAAAATTAACAGCATTGGCATTAACACTAAAACTAATATTATGTTTTTACTTATGCTTGGATGGATTCAGTTACGCAGTAAAGCTAGAGATCCTACCTATACAACTTATACAGATTGTGTAATATTTAAACAGACCTTCTGATTTAAAAATAGTCAATGAAACATCGTATTCATTTTGAAAGAACTATCCAATGATATACCACTCAATAGGGTGCGTAAAAAAAATTTTCGTCTCTACCGCCATTTTGAAATTATAAAAACAAAACCTGGCCTATAACCCTCGGACGGTTAAGATGAAGGGATAGAGACCTCATTCATTAAAATCCATCCAGCCGTTGGGATGTTTCGAGGGTATAAAGAAATCCACTTACCCAGATACGCGTGAAACACATAACCCTTCTCGGCAGTCGGGTAAAACAGAATTCGAATTCCATTTTTTAACCCAATATTGTAAATTTTGTCTTCTTTACAAATTATTCGAAATTCACATAGCGTTTTTTTTTTTTTGGGGGGGGGGTTCCGCGGATATTTTTTGAAATTCCTAATAACAATCTGGTTGCAATCTTTCAGCGAAATATAGTAAATTTGGTCCTCTGTAATTTTTTTATTTTTTCCGAATATTTTACGCGACTTTTAGCATTTTCCCGCGTTTTGAAGTGAGCTTTTGACATTCGTAAAAGGAATCCGGCTTCAGTCTTTTAGCAGAGCATATTAATTTTGACCTTTGAGATTTTTAAATTTTTAATAAACTTGTATGTGATTTTTACCTTTTTTTCTGTTAAATGGCGATTTTTTAACATTCATAAAAAGAATCTCGCTTCAATCTTTCAGCTTAACATAGTTAAATTTGTCTATGAGTTTTGAATTTTTCGCAAATTTTTTTATGCAATTTTTAGCGTTTCTCTGAATTTCGCGGCGAGATTTTTTCCATTACTTTTTTTCGAAAAAAAAAAAAAAAAAAAAAAAAAAAAACCTCTCCTGCAAACGTTGATACTGTAAGGATTAAATTCAACTTAAAAAATGTCTAATCGTTCCCTGCGGCCAGCGAAAAAATCTGCGGGCAAGGCTCCGCTAGTTGTGAATATTATTAAAGTTATTTATAAACATAATCATTAAATAAAATTTAACAAACAGATTTTGTTTTAAATTGCATTAAAATGTATCTTTTTTTTTCAGGAAACATACACACTTATTATATGTATACTTTGCAATGAACAATGAGTGAGTACAGCTTTTAATCAAATTTAAGTAAAGGAAAAAATGGTATGAATAATTTTTAAAAATATTGTTTTGAATTTGGGAGGATCTCTTTTTTCTAAGATATATAATGATTTCATATAAAATAATAAGACAAGGAATTATTTCTCTTACCTGTTTCCCACAACTGGATACACCGGAAGCTTTGGAAGAGACCGTTTACCTTCTATCACTGATAGTTTTGATAAGAAGCTTTCTAAAATTTATTTATTAAATAAAAATATGTTAAACTAGTAAATCTGCAGATCAGGAGCCTCAACGTCAGCTCTGCAAGTCATTGTTTTTAGACACACTTTGGAAATATTCAATGTACTGCAACAGCAATTTAAAGTTTTCAAATTATGTAATTATTTATAAGAAAAAAACTAGTATGTTGTGGCCATCACAAAACTTTCTTCTATATAAATCACGTCAATTAAATCATTTAAATAATATAAGAAATTTTGTCAATTTAGCACCAATTCATATCAAATTATATCTGAATTTGAAGTTTGATGAAAATTCGAGCATTAGTTCTTGAGATAGAGCTATAGTGGAAATTGTGAAAAATGTAGCATAGCAGTGCCACCTATTGAGCGATTTGTATAAAAACATAAACAGCACTAATTGATATCAAGGCATACATGAATCTGAAGTTTGATGAAAATTCGTGCATTAGTTATTGAGATAGAGCTGTAGTGGAAATTCTGAAAAATGCAGCATAGAAGCGCCACCTGTTGAGCGATTTGCACGAAAACATAAACAGCAGTAACTCATATCAAGGTATACATGAATCTGAAGTTTGTTGAAAATCCAAGCATTAGTTCTTGAGATAGAGCTATTGCGGAAATCGCAAAAAATGCAGCATCGCAGCGACACCTGTTGAGCGATTTACACCAAAATGTATAAAACATTAATTCCTGTCAAGGACTAACTGAATATGAAGTTTGATGAAAATCCGTGTATTAGTTCTGGAGATTGAGCTATTGTGGAAATCGTGAAAAATGCTGTATAGCAGCGCCACCTGGTGAGCGATTTACACCAAAAACAAATCAGCACCAATTTATATCAGGGACTAACTGAATATTAATTTTTATTAAATTCCGTTCATTAGTTCTTGAGATAGAGCGCCCACAAAATTTGTGTCACACACAGACAGACAGACTCACAGACAGACTCACAGACTGACAGACAGACATTTTTTTAAAACATGTTTTTGGGTTCCTTGACCCCTAAAACGTGTAAATCCGTCGAAAACCGGAATTTGAAAATTTTCATGAATCCAATACTTTCTTCTTGTAAAGATAGAAAAGATCCAAAAGACCTGAATATTTATAAAACTTCGTTATAGTACGAACACTCCTCATTTGCCACGTTTGACGTACAATTTCCGACTTGTTGTTAAAGCTACACTGTAAAAAAATGTTCTTAATGTACGAAAATATAATATAACAACGAACAGTACAGAAGAAGCACTTCCGTGTTACTCTTGATTCCAAAAAGCTTTTTTTTTTTTCATTTGAATCTTCAGAAACCAATAAATGATTGAGATTTAGCGAATCATTGATAAAAACGAAGTTTTTTTTGCCGCTACTGCTTTTCGGAAACGTTTTCGAGAAGATTTTAAAGTTTATTAACCAGTATTCTAAACCTGGTAACAGATTTTTCGGATGTTATCACGATGTTAACACTTTCATGTTCAACACACATGGTTTACAGACAAACAGGAAAAATTAACAGCATTGGCATTAACACTAAAACTAATATTATGTTTTTACTTATGCTTGGATGGATTCAGTTACGCAGTAAAGCTAGAGATCCTACCTATACAACTTATACAGATTGTGTAATATTTAAACAGACCTTCTGATTTAAAAATAGTCAATGAAACATCGTATTCATTTTGAAAGAACTATCCAATGATATACCACTCAATAGGGTGCGTAAAAAAAATTTTCGTCTCTACCGCCATTTTGAAATTATAAAAACAAAACCTGGCCTATAACCCTCGGACGGTTAAGATGAAGGGATAGAGACCTCATTCATTAAAATCCATCCAGCCGTTGGGATGTTTCGAGGGTATAAAGAAATCCACATACCCAGATACGCGTGAAACACATAACCCTTCTCGGCAGTCGGGTAAAACAGAATTCGAATTCCATTTTTTAACCCAATATTGTAAATTTTGTCTTCTTTACAAATTATTCGAAATTCACATAGCGTTTGTTTTTTTTTTGGGGGGGGGGTTCCGCGGATATTTTTTGAAATTCCTAATAACAATCTGGTTGCAATCTTTCAGCGAAATATAGTAAATTTGGTCCTCTGTAATTTTTTTATTTTTTCCGAATATTTTACGCGACTTTTAGCATTTTCCCGCGTTTTGAAGTGAGCTTTTGACATTCGTAAAAGGAATCCGGCTTCAGTCTTTTAGCAGAGCATATTAATTTTGACCTTTGAGATTTTTAAATTTTTAATAAACTTGTATGTGATTTTTACCTTTTTTTCTGTTAAATGGCGATTTTTTAACATTCATAAAAAGAATCTGGCTTCAATCTTTCAGCTTAACATAGTTAAATTTGTCTATGAGTTTTGAATTTTTCGCAAATTTTTTTATGCAATTTTTAGCGTTTCTCTGAATTTCGCGGCGAGATTTTTTCCATTACTTTTTTTCGAAAAAAAAAAAAAAAAAAAAAAAAAAAAACCTCTCCTGCAAACGTTGATACTGTAAGGATTAAATTCAACTTAAAAAATGTCTAATCGTTCCCTGCGGCCAGCGAAAAAATCTGCGGGCAAGGCTCCGCTAGTTGTGAATATTATTAAAGTTATTTATAAACATAATCATTAAATAAAATTTAACAAACAGATTTTGTTTTAAATTGCATTAAAATGTATCTTTTTTTTTCAGGAAACATACACACTTATTATATGTATACTTTGCAATGAACAATGAGTGAGTACAGCTTTTAATCAAATTTAAGTAAAGGAAAAAATGGTATGAATAATTTTTAAAAATATTGTTTTGAATTTGGGAGGATCTCTTTTTTCTAAGATATATAATGATTTCATATAAAATAATAAGACAAGGAATTATTTCTCTTACCTGTTTCCCACAACTGGATACACCGGAAGCTTTGGAAGAGACCGTTTACCTTCTATCACTGATAGTTTTGATAAGAAGCTTTCTAAAATTTATTTATTAAATAAAAATATGTTAAACTAGTAAATCTGCAGATCAGGAGCCTCAACGTCAGCTCTGCAAGTCATTGTTTTTAGACACACTTTGGAAATATTCAATGTACTGCAACAGCAATTTAAAGTTTTCAAATTATGTAATTATTTATAAGAAAAAAACTAGTATGTTGTGGCCATCACAAAACTTTCTTCTATATAAATCACGTCAATTAAATCATTTAAATAATATAAGAAATTTTGTCAATTTAGCACCAATTCATATCAAATTATATCTGAATTTGAAGTTTGATGAAAATTCGAGCATTAGTTCTTGAGATAGAGCTATAGTGGAAATTGTGAAAAATGTAGCATAGCAGTGCCACCTATTGAGCGATTTGTATAAAAACATAAACAGCACTAATTGATATCAAGGCATACATGAATCTGAAGTTTGATGAAAATTCGTGCATTAGTTATTGAGATAGAGCTGTAGTGGAAATTCTGAAAAATGCAGCATAGAAGCGCCACCTGTTGAGCGATTTGCACGAAAACATAAACAGCAGTAACTCATATCAAGGTATACATGAATCTGAAGTTTGTTGAAAATCCAAGCATTAGTTCTTGAGATAGAGCTATTGCGGAAATCGCAAAAAATGCAGCATCGCAGCGACACCTGTTGAGCGATTTACACCAAAATGTATAAAACATTAATTCCTGTCAAGGACTAACTGAATATGAAGTTTGATGAAAATCCGTGCATTAGTTCTGGAGATTGAGCTATTGTGGAAATCGTGAAAAATGCTGTATAGCAGCGCCACCTGGTGAGCGATTTACACCAAAAACAAATCAGCACCAATTTATATCAGGGACTAACTGAATATTAATTTTTATTAAATTCCGTTCATTAGTTCTTGAGATAGAGCGCCCACAAAATTTGTGTCACACACAGACAGACAGACTCACAGACAGACTCACAGACTGACAGACAGACATTTTTTTAAAACATGTTTTTGGGTTCCTTGACCCCTAAAACGTGTAAATCCGTCGAAAACCGGAATTTGAAAATTTTCATGAATCCAATACTTTCTTCTTGTAAAGATAGAAGAAAGTAATATATCGTTACTAAAAACGCTATAAATAATGATATGGAAAGTTTCAGTGACTTGAACAGGTGTTCGGGTATAATAAGAAAGTAAAAATACGAAGTTTTCAGACATTCGAAGCGTTAAATTAAAAACGTTGTGATGGAAGGATATTTTGAAATTTTTATGAGCTACTAATTCTGATATATTTTTTTTAATAATAAAGTAGATTTCTCCAGGGAAGCTCCGCCTCCTGAACTCCCCGTGGTCTCATTAATTTACATATGTAACTTTTTATTAATTAGTCGTTGAGCCAGAAGCCAAAATTACTGATTTTGGTTTAATCTCTGAAGACTTGATGATATATACGTTTTTGGATACATAATGATCCAAGGAGTTCATTTTATGATGATACTATGAAATTTGTGGTAGCTTATAGACGCCATATTGAAAAGATGAGCGCCATCTATCGCACATAGATACATATGATTATTTTTCCAGCATGACATAATTAAAGATATTTCATTGAAAATATTGAAAGAACAAATATCGTTAAACATAAAACGTTATGCAAATTATATATTTATTAAGATTTTATTTTAATATGATGCTTATCTTTACATTTAACTTTATTAACATTTTCAACGGGATAAAACGTTCAAAAGACATTTGCGATGAAAGAAAACCGAAATCTTGTTTTGCATTTTAATGCATATTATTTTTATGTGGTAAGACGCAGAAATTCAAGAAATAATTAATACTGGTGAAACTATTGTACTTAGTCTGTTAAGAATTAACCCCTTCGGGACCACTGGTGCATATATGTACCTTCGGAAACGTGTTTCCATTGCTTGTTTTTGATACCAATAAAAAAGAAAATAAAAAATTTTCCATATTTAATTAAAACATTTTCTTGATTGCTAAGGTAAATTTAGTTCTTTGACAAAAAGTGATGTTAACTGAATAAAAATCAAGTAAAAAATGCTGATCCCGAATGGGTTAATAAATAACAGAAATCCTAGTCTTCTTCACCGCTATCATCATCATTGGTTGACTTTCCTGTGTCCAAATAACTTCCACCGTCATGAACAGTTCTATATTCTGCATATGCGTGCATATCTGAGGTTATTAAAAAGACATGCATATGATGGTGAGACGTGTTCTTGAACAAGAACATGACATCATTTCCAAAATAGCTTTAGGAGCAGGAGGACTGCCATTCCACTGGACCTCTAGATAGCCTTTTCCTTCACTATCTGTTCCAAAAATCCAACCATATTTATCTGGGAATGGAAAATCAGCATGTAGACAATTCATTCAAACAAGACTGTGGTAATTAACTCGCATTACCTATAGGTAGAGTGTATTACTACATGACAGAAGGCGATGCGACTCCACAGACTTCTTTTTTACAGAAAAATTATACAGAATATAGAGCAATTCATTGATGCCTGAGTATTTGTGC
This sequence comes from Maratus speciosus, assembly GCA_963932465.1. Classification (NCBI taxonomy): domain Eukaryota; kingdom Metazoa; phylum Arthropoda; class Arachnida; order Araneae; family Salticidae; genus Maratus; species Maratus speciosus. Next base: position 322,635,769 of record OZ010789.1, read on the forward strand.
TTACCATAATAGAGATAGCAAATTTACGACTCAAGTTGTTTCTTTGTTTCCTCTGATATATCAGCTTCAGTATCAAGCGCATTTCAAAATTCAGTGTTCTGAATCATCATTTTCCCTTGCCTGCAAAAGCACTTACAGCACCCGACAGAAAATGCATTACAGGTAATGCACTACATACCGCCTTACCTAGAAATCCATGTATCTCACTCAAGTTGTAGTTCTTTACTTTACCCTGTCTTTGGATCCGCATTTTACAACTATTAACCCTTTCCAGTTTTTCAAATCGTTTTCTAAAGAAAACAGAGTGATAACTGCCACATCAGTATCTATAGAGATAATAATAATATTTCTAAATTCAGACGCTAAAGCATAGTGTGCGCGAAATAAAAGTCGCATATAACCTCTTCTTGGAAGCAGGTCAATTTAGTGGATTCTTCAACAAGTTATTTCGTGAGTTTATACATTTTTCTCCGTAGATAACGTAGATCATTCGTGTATTCAACTATTTCGGAAATGAATAAGTTATTTCTTGTTCTCCTCATCAGATAGAAACTGCTTCCATTTTCGTACAAGGTGTCTGTATAATCTTGTATTATTTTCGAAAACAGATTCTTTGCTAGTTGTGCGAATGATTCTAGCTCCTACGGTAGCTTTGAACAAAGCACATTCCGTCATTGATGTTAACAACACCATCGTTTGAATTCTTTCAGCAGTCGCAATTTTGTCATAACATCTACCAGTTTGATTTTTCAGTTTTTCGCATTAAACCATCAAGTGTTGCTAAGGAAGAGGCCCTAGGTGGTAGGAAAAGACAGTTCTCATATCGAAATTTCTTTGCTCTGTAATGATAGTCATCTGAGCAAACAGATTTATTTCTTATTATATGTAAATTTCCAACTATGCGAAAAATGTCCGGACCAGGATTCGATTTCGGGACCTCCTGGCTGAAGCCGCCAGTGCTCTGCCATCTGAGCTATCCCGGACGATTCTGGTCAAACTTTTTCACCCAGCTAACCTTGATGATTACAGCATCTGGTCTGAAACTTGGTTCAGCTCAACAGAATAAATCTCAGATAATGGAACTCCAGAAATCGCTGGATACGAAATTACACTAGATTAATATTAACACAATTATTCTAATTGGTAAACAAATCATATTAGATGTAAATTTCCAACTGGGCGAAAAATGTCCGGACCAGGATTCGAACCCGGGACCTCCTGGCTGAAGCCGCCATCCAGACGATTCAAGGCGATTCAAGAATCGTCCGGGATAGCTCAGATGGCAGAGCACTGGCGACTTCAGCCAGGAGGTCCCGGGTTCGAATCCTGGTCCGGACATTTTTCGCCCAGTTGGAAATTTACATCTAATATGATTTGTTTACTAATTAGAATAATTGTGTTAATATTAATCTAGATTTATTTCTGCCTAAATAAAAAACTCTGATTTATTAAATTTTACACTCTGTTTCTTCTTAAAGTCAGAAAATGTCTTTAGCTTTTTTATGTTTGGAGATTTGAAAAACCCGTCTGCCTTTGAGTCTTCAGACAGATATTCCCTCTTGAAAGTTTGGTAAGCTTCTTCACCTATCTCATAAGCTTTGACCATGTCTTCGACAATTTCTAGATTTGTCATTCCTCCAGTTGATTCTATTACCATATCTAGATTTATCCATTCATTGGTAATCATGTTCTGTAAATATAAGATTTCAAGTTCGTCTTTCTGGATCCTGCTCAAAGACAGATCTGGATGTAGAACTAATTTTGGTTCTTTCACGAATCATGTGAAGAAAGGCTGCCCTGATATCAAAAATATCTCTCGACTGTGGCAAGTCTTTGACTGAACTTCGTTGTACCTTTTGACCCCAACATGTCTTTATTTATTGTCTCTTCAATCGCCCAGTTAATTTAATAGCATGCAAAACCAAGTAAATCTTTCAATCCCCCTATTTATCAGCGGTCATTTTCCAATACGGTGTCCATTAGCTACTCTGTTTTTGAATGTATCATGGATAAATGTCGTTCTGGTGTTATGGTGCAACCCAAAAGGTGTGGTTTACGAAGTCCGCTGACATGAAACCACGCGAGTCCCTAGCTCAACGACGGCGGCCATTTTCCAATATGGCGCCCATAAGCTAACCTGGTTTTGAATGTATCATGGATAAATAACATACTGTTGTTGTGATGAATTCAAAATGTATGGTTTACCAAGTCCGCTGACATGAAACCACACGCTAAATTGCACTAATGGTTATCGTAAATCTTAAATTTCTTTTTGCACTTCCGAGCATTATTTTTCAATATTGGTGGACAGAAAATGATTTACATTGACGCAATTATATTAAAAGTTTACGTTTTATGAACGAAAATGTCATTTCCTTTTAAAAATAAAATAATTTTCAATCATATTTTCTGAAATGAGGCAGCATTAAGAAGAAACCCTCGTAAAAAAATATTTTTTCCGGCAATCTAATTAATGTTTGGTTTTTAAGAATGAAAATATTTATTTCCCGGTACAATGACGTCATTTTCGACAGCGACATTTTTGAGGTGCATAATTTTGACGTTTACTATCTATTTGCTTTTTAAAAGTTTTTTTTTTCTCATTGAAATTTTCGATTAAAAATTAAACATTTCTGTAAGCTGTGTACAAACGATAAACCATGAGATATTAGTAATATATATATTTTTTAATAATTAGAATTTATATTACAACAGAAGTCCTTTTTATTTCAACCTCAAAGCATATTCGTTTTATTTTTGATATATATAGAAGTCAAATTCACCTTCTTTTCGTATTTTCGTTTTATTTGCAATATAAAGACGTATTCATGTCTACTTTTTATTTCATTTTCCGCTTGGACATGAAAATCTTTCAAATCAAAATTAGGATAAATTATTCAACCGGGATCAGATTTTCTTGGCAACGCTAAAAGGGAAAAAAATTGATATATTTTATAGAAAATTTATTCCTTAGGAAAATAATAAACTTTTTAATTTAAAAGAAAAATATTCGAACGCAATCAATAGAACATAGCCTTTCTTTATTTCTGGAGTAAATTCCATCTATATGTAAAGACAGAAAGGCATTAATTCATCCTTTCGAAGTTGATTTGACTTCAAACATTTACACATACTTTCATATTTACGATTTTTTTAGGTGTAGTTCCGTTGCTAGGTAACAGTTAAAAGAAAATTAAAACAATGAAATATTGTGCATTTAAAAAAAAATAAATTTATAAAAGAAAATATTTTATATTATTGTAACACATATATAAAATCCCTCCAGAAGTTATATACCGAATTTAAAAACTCTGACAAATATATACACAAAATATCAAACTAATATGAATAATGTATGGTCCTAATTAGGAAATTTCATCATCCATAATTTACCATTTAAATCCTTCAATCATATGAGCCATTTCCTACCAACAAATAAAAATGGAAAAATCGTCTGAATTGCTATAGGAAAGCATTAAGGCGAAAAATAAAATGTTCTATATATTCCGAACGAATGAATCAAATTTAACCAAAAACTATACAGTTAAATCCGAGGACCTCACCAACATGCATCCTTAATTTCAAGTTAATCGGATGCTTTTTACGGCCGTTATCTCGGGACAGACAGACTAACTAACTAACTAACAGACGAAAACCAAAAACTTTTCGGGTCTCCACAGTAAGCCTTCACTGGATTTTCGGCAATTATTAATCTTTGTTTTGGTGTGCTGTTCCATTTTCCTGTTAGAGGATAAGATCAAGCAGCAGATGCACACACACATTTATTTATTATAGCTGGATTGTGTATATCTAATTTGAGCTAAAACGGGACTGAGATTACAGCCCGCCATAGCATATAATATTCCTAACAGCAATAACTACTATAACACGGAGGAGGGGGGGGGGAGAAGCGGCGAAAAGATGTCTCAACACTGGAAACCGCAAGTAAAGTAAATTCTGGCTCATCGTGCATTACTGCACTTACATTTGTTTGACGTATGAGGAAAGATTTTATTTTATAGTTGGGAAAGTATTTTTATATTTTTAGAGTTTTGCTTCGAGGGTTCGTACTGTTCAACAAATAATAATAATGAAAATAATAAATATGAGTTTGCAATTACTTTATTCATCAGAATAAAATGTATTCTTTCTTATTTTTTAATATTATATTCACTGATAATCAAAACAATAAAATTAATTTTGATTCGTGAAACTTCTTTTAAATTGCATAAAAATAGTTTTCGTAATTTAGAATAAAGGAAAATTTTTTGTCTGAATGATGTACAGATGAAACACCTGTTGATGTAATGTGAAATTTAATCATAATATCTTTTATTCCTCGATTTAAATAATCCATAAAATGTGCGATAAATAAGTTATGCAACTTCAGACACTTTTTTGATTTGAACATATAATTAATTCAGAGCAGTTTTTCATTTAATTGAATCAATTATGTTATGCCTCTATTTAACTACATTTATTTCTTTATTTTAATAGGAATAATTACAATAATTTAATTAAAATTCTATTGCATAATTTTAAGTTTCTTCTTAAAAATGATTTCAGACATGAGACTTTTTTATTACCAAATAAAAATATAAAATTTAGATTTCCTTTTCTTTAGATACCGTAAAACATGCTTTTATATCAGGTATTCCTGAACTTTATAAACAAAATAAGATCATCCCTGCGAATTTTATTGAATAGTTTAGGCTAAAATTCTCCCATATAGCATTCCTCGTTTTTTTGACGTCACTGTGACGTCGCTGCAAGTCACAGCGGTCCTAGGGCTGGACGATAGGCTGGACGTGTCATGCTAATATACTTGTAATTAAATTGGCTTCAGTGGGTGATAGAGGTAGCAGAAATATTGTTTTTCAATCTTTCTCTAAGGCATGAATGTATTCTTAATCGAAAAAATTCACTGCAATTATATCTTCCGACCTATTTACTACAAGAAAACAACATCAAAACCTTTTTTTTTTTTTTTTTTTTTTTAAGATTCAAATTACATTTCTGAATAGTTTTATACTAATTTAGACTTTTTTTTTTTTTGACAAATATTCCTTTTAAGCTAAAATATCAAAGACATGATATGTTAAATTCATTCGAGAAAACTTCGCACCAACGAAAATACAACAACGACACAGAAGAAAGAATATCGATATACAATGTGAATAAGCATATTGTATTCAGTAGCATAGTGAACGTTACTTACTGGAAAGCTCTTTTTAAAAACAACGAATCATCACAGTGAACAAGTGCTTCTACCTTGACTTTTCCCCAACTTGACGAAAGGCAATGTTTACCATTGCAGACTCCGACTGGTTGTTCGCAAGCCGAACACCCCAGTTATTGGGCTAAGCACTGGATGATAACGAGTTATGTTCCGTATCAAGTGGAACTCGACAATAATCACAGCTAGTGTGATTATTCATGACATATCAATATCTGTAGTTATCGCAATATGTGTAGACCAATCACAACGGCGAGATAAGAATGTGCGATAAGTGTTATTCAGTATTACGCAGCCAGGCAGTGGAATAAAATCGAAGTTAGCGAAGGAATATATTGCCGTAATTGGAATATTTCTAGAGATAATCAGTGGAAAGAAAGATAATCGAGGTAGATTTTCTGTTTTGGTGAAGATGGAGGGTGAAAACATTGTAATGGAATATTGGGCTATGTTTTTCGGGGCTCTGGCGGTGTGTGCAGAACATAATTATTCTATTTGGTTTTCAGATATTCTTCGCTCTTTTTTCGTGACTCATGTTCAAAATTTCAGTGATCACAAAACATCGTTATTTTACGGTAATATATCAATAGAGTCAAGGTTATTGCGAATTATCGCAATATTGTTATTGCGATATTTAAAAAAATATCAATATCTGTCGTTATATTTTTAAATAATCTAGCCCTAGCAGTCACCTCTTATCTGTGACTAATATTAATCCTTTGGATGACGTCACATTGGGACTAAAGTGGGAACATCTTCAAAAACTTTAACTTAAAAAAGGGACAAGAATACTTCAAAACATATTATGCATTGTAAAAAATGTTTTTTTATAATCTGTTTAATTCTCGTGACGTTGCTGCAGTCGCGCACGTCACGAAACAAATGTGACCAAAAAACCATTAGAATGTATAATCATAAATCATTTTAAATATCAAAAGAATATATTTTTCTCAACCTATGAAATTCTGTGTTTCATTCCGTTGCCAAAGATACCTTGTTCGGTGTTTAATTACAGAAAATCGCGCGTCCACAGGCCTCGCGCCACTGGCTTAAAATTGCATCACGCAGTGACGAATTTCCACAAGTTTTCAACCAAAACTCGAACATTTGTGAGTTTTACTGGGTCTTCTTTCAAAGAAAGTTAATAAGGGAGGGGCATTATGCTTTACAGACTTGGTTTCCTCGTCAGAGCATGTTCTCTTAGGCTATCATATCAAATAAGTTATTAATCTAAATAGAAAATTGCATTACTAAATAACTGAAGGGTCTGTATTTTATAGAACGTAGATTTCATATGTACAAAACTGTAATTGTATGAACTTCTGCACGAAATTCAATCAATTTCGTGTATTTACTGAGCGAAAAATGAAATAAGAAAAGGGCAGTTTTCTTTTTTTTAAAACTTTACAAACTATTTCTCTGATTTATTGATTCGACTAGATTCGGTTGATTATCAAACTTTTTGCATGAAAATGTGCAAAGAATTATGAAATTGATCTTTATGTAGTAACTTTTTCAACAATTTCTAAGTGCTTAGTATTAAAAGCTACAGATACATCTTTTCCAAAAGACGGTCCATCATAAAACACAAAAAATTATTGGTGGAAAAGATTAATTACACTTAGGAACACACATTTTGTTGACTTAGATCTGGCACTTGTTTTTGTCTAATTATTGGCATCTAAATCAAAAAATGACTCCAGTTTTTTCCTATCACGTCAACTTTTTAAGCTACAGGATACCCCTAAAATCATACTTAATCAGGATACAATGGAAAATAAAGAAAAAATAACCCAATATATTATTCATACAACGGCTGTATATACTTATTGTAAGCTACATTGTGTTCATACAAGTAGTAAAATCCTTTTACAGAACGAAAAATGTACATATTAAGTAAAAATCTTCGCTTGTAGCTTTTTCTACGCTGTTCGATTTGTGGAACAATCGTTTGATGCTCCAACGATAGTCAGCTGTCATATGTTCATCCCATCTACTTTGATACCATTCTTCCACGAGCTTCAAATCTTGGTGGAGTCGCTCACAGTGCTCATGACTGACTGTAGCAAGATTTTCCGGGAAGTCATCAAGATGACTATGCAGAAAATGAAGTTTGATGCTCATGTTGCAACCAAGCATTTTGAAGCTCTTTAAAAGTTGCTGTATAATTTTGGTGTAATTTTCTACTCGCGTATTTCCAAGAAAGTCTTTGACAAGTTTATTGAATGCCAACCAAACATTCTTTTGGAGTTCTGTCATTGTTTCGATGAAATGTTCATCGCTAACGAATTTCCGAATCTGTGGACCGTCAAATGCACCTGTCTTTATCTTTTCAAAAGACAGATTTGGAAATTTCGAAATGAGATACTTGAAACACTCTCCTTTAGTTGACAAAGCTTTCACAAACTTCATTAGACTCAGTTTCATATGCAGAGGTAGAAATATGATGTTCTTTCAGCCGACAAGTGACTGATGCAAAATGTTTGGATCACCAGGTTTGAGGCCAGATTTTGGAGGCCAATTCGATTGGAACCAAAACTTCTCAAGAGCTCTGCTGTCCCACATACACAAAAAACAGGGATACTTGGGATATCCACTTTGCTGGCCAAGAAGGAAACAGACCATTTTAAGGTCAACACAGATGATCCATTCGTACATGTGATATTGGAATAAATCAATTGCTATCATTAAGCCTTCATAATCTTCGCGCAAATAAACTGAATGGCCTATTGGAGCTCGCACATAAATCTCCTCTTTGACCTATCGATGAACAGTCGCCATTCAATTGCGGTATAGGATGGAATTTCCAACTCCTCCATTAAACAATGTACGTTATGAATTCAATAAACAAATCCACCGTCACTTCGAAAGTATTGATGAAATTCACTTTCTCTTGATCGAAAGTAGGATACCTTATCTCCCTTTTCAAGCAAATTTTCTCGTGCATACTTGATGCAAAGAGCATTAATATAAACTGTAGAGAATAAACTTGACGTGATAGAAGAAAACTAATTGCAGTTTTGCAATCAGCACGCTTTTTTGACTTAAAAACAGCTGAAAAATCAAAGTCAACAGAAATTTTGTTAAAAATTGTTCCTTAGAGTTATCAGTGTTCTTTTGAACAATGAAGATCAATTATTTATAAATATTCAATATCGTGATAATATGAATTAAAATAAACTGTAATGAAATTAATTTCTTTGCGCAATAAAAGTGAGCCAATCATATTTAAAGTACGTTAATATACAATTATGCAAAGCTGTGCAAAGAGTGAAACTTATGATTTCGAGTTTCGCCAGCATTTCAAGAAATTCGCGACTCACTGTTCGTAGTCTGCCAAACTTTCAATACCTCTTTTAAAACTTCTAAATGCTTATTCCTCAAAATGGTGTTTTTCAAATAATGGGCACTATGATAAAATTGCTGATTAAGCTCTGGACTTCAAATGTGGAAGGAAACTACATGAGTGGCGTAGATAGCTGGTGAAACTTTATTTATTTTTATTTATTTATTGCGTAATTTTTAATTTCTTACTTTTGAGAAATATGACTTCTAAGAAAATCTTTCACCACTTTTTTCTACAATTTCATTTAAAATAACGATAATAATAATAATAACAATAATAATAATAATAATAATAATAATAATAATGGAGGTTTGTCGGACTTCTACAATAAATTAAACCAAATTAAACCCTGTGGGGTTTAATTTAAACAAAAATTAAACAAAATGAAAACCTAAAGGGTTTAAATTTAATAAGCTAAAATTTGTGTTTGTTTCAGAACAATCGTTAACATATTATAAACAAGTCGGAAATTGCTCGTCAAACGTGACAAATGATGTGCGTTCGTACTATAACTAGTTTTATAATTATTTTTGCACCCCATATTGTACTGAATGTATATTTTTTTGCACTTCATAAGTGCATAGTCTGTAACTTCATTAAAATGCACTTGCAATAATTTTTTCCCATTCCCCGTAATGTAACGGAAAACTTTTGACTGTCCCCGTAATTAAACTATACATTCGATTTTCATAAAATTTGAAATGGCTAAACAAAATTTTGCAACAATTATATATTTAAAATTTCAGACCATTCGGAAGGCTTGTAACATCATTAAAATGCACTTGCAATAATTTTTTCCCATTGGCCGTAATGTAAAGAAAAACTTTTGACTGTCCCTGTAATTAAACTATACATCCGATTTTCACAAAATTTGAAATGGCTCGACAAACTTTTGCAACAATCATATATTTAAAATTTCAGACTATTCGGTTGGGTAGTTTTTGCTCTGTTATATGCGGACAGACAGACGGACTGAACGACGACTATAGGTGCTACGTATTTATATAATTACGAACGCACCTAAAAAGACAGATATTGCTTAATCCAGAAAAAATATTATCTAACAATAAACTGAAATATACAATAACCTATCCTGAGTTATCTACGATTCTGTTGAGCGTTCTTTATCCTTAGAAAACTTGGAAAACAATATATTTTCGAAATGTAAAGAACCATTTATAAAAACAAAGTTTATATCGCTGCCACTGGTTTTCGGAAACGTTTCGAGTAGTTTTGATGAAATAGGTGGTTTGCGACACCATGTAATATTGCTGTTTTCGTTCCTTTTGATTCCTACCATCACCTTTCTGAATTTGTCCGTCAAATTTTGCAACACCCTGTATATAATCATTTGTATTCAAACATATAGTTTTTTAGTTTTTTTTCTCCTCAGCGATACTGTGGACAACTTACCAAACCAGGCCCATAAGAGTCAAAATACAACTCGATACCAGAACATTTAAAATTGATCAGACCCGCAACAACAGCAAAAAAAAAAAAAAAAAAAAAAAAAAAAAAAATTGCCAGTCTGACACAACATAAACGGAGTTTTGATTTGGTTTGATAAAATCGAATGACCCGACCTTACTCGAGTTATAAGAGAAAATGCATTAGCGTTAAATAGATTTAAGATCGTAAAAGGTGAAGTACCGGGAACATGGAATCATTTACCAGAAAAATTATCATGAAGATTGAAATATACAGGGTAAGTCAAAATGAATATAGCGATTACAAACGGCTATAACTATTTAATGGAAAAGAATTTAACAATAAGATTAACTCAGAATGTAGACGGAACTTCAAAATTTCTTTACGTAAGGCAAGTGCAGTGAAGCGGAAGCCTACGCATGCGCGATTTGAAACTTTTCAACGAAAAGAAACCTGTTCATTGCGGCCGTCTGATTAGTAAAAATGGCCAATTATGACGGTAAAAATGGACGATTTTATTTTTCTGTGGTGTTATGTGAAAGACAGGGTGCCTCCCATGGCGAAAACAATTGAAGAACTCAAAGTACATATTTGTAATGCGCTTGCGTCGGTGGCTGACAAATGCTTCAGAATGTATGGCGTGAAATGGACAACCGCCTAGATGTTATTCGTGTGACCAGGGGAAGTCACATAGACCATCTATGACATATGTATACAAAATTTGAAGTTCCGTCTACATTCTGTGCTAATCTTATCGATAAATTCTTTTCCATCAAATATTTATAGCCGTTTGTAATCGCTATATTAATTTTGACTTACCCTGTATATTAAAACCTTTCAGGCCCGCATTTCTATTTACAAGAGGAAAAATCTGAATTTCTGGTATTAAGGTTATTTTTAGCTAAGATAAACATAAATATAATTAAAAAGAATTATTTAACATTTTTTATTAGTTTTTTTAAACGATGCCATTTCGCATCATTGGGACCAAACAGGAATTATACACGAAGTGTTCATGATGCCATTTGGCATCATTGGAATAAAAAAATACAAAATATACATTCAATTTTTAATGTATATTCATTTTTTAATGTTCATTTAATGTATAATTGTATTTTCTGAAGTTCCAGGCGTTTGACAAGAATAGAGATTTGTTTGATGCACTAAGGTGGTGTTCTTCATGATGGCCGATTATCTACAAGAGAAATATATGCCCGGGGACGGGTGCCTTCAGTGGAGGTCTTTCTAAGGGAACCTAACCTGTATTTACGCAAATATACGCAAGTTTGTTGAAAAAGACGGAAAACTCCGAACAGTTAGGCCAATGAGCGCGTTTGGTTACGAACCAGCGCTTCCCGTCTACGAGCTTTACCGGCGGAACCTCTCAGCCACTTGATACACTAAGTTATTTATACTTTATTCATCATAAAATAATTTAAAGTAGTACTCATAAGGACTAAACTTTCATGAGACAATGAAGAATTTTCTCTAAATGTCGTGTCAAACGGTTCAATATTCTTATCTTCTAATTGACCTACATTTTCAACTTCAACATCTAATACTTATTACTTGCAGAAATAGTAACAGGACCGACTGGATCATTTGTATCCAGATCAAGAATATTGACAATTGAATTGGGAGTCTCCTCTGCTTTTGATAGATTGCGTGCACTTTCAGTGTCCTCTTTGTCAGATTTTTCTATTTCTGTATCATAAAAATCATTATATCTCAGTAAAGAAATGGGTTTTTCTAATGATACAAACTCCTTTTTTCGCTTTGGTTTGGTAAATAGTAAAAGAAATTTTTTTTCCTTTCAAAAAACTACAAATGAGATTTTCAAAAAATCATAAGAGTTAAGTTGTAACTATCTATTTAGTCCCACTGATGCCATTTGGAATCATGTACATTTACTATAAATTGTTACTAAAATAAAAATGCAATTGTTGAATTATAAATACATAAATATGTACTTCATACATATTACAACTTATATTTAAAAAATTGTAATTTTTGAAAAAAGGAAAGGTGGGAATATTTTCTTTTCACAGACATGTTTTCACTTCACGATTTAAAAGGAAATCAAGCAATACTTTTCAGTTTCTAGAGCTTATGCTATCATCTATTGAGGAAATTAGAAAATACTACTGAAAAAGAGTTTACTGTTTAACCCCTTAACAGTGACGTTTGTTTTCTTACAAAAAATTAAAAATAGGGCTGGACACCACTTTTTCCATACTAAAATATTTACCTTACTTAATCGAAAAATATCTGACAATCAATAAAAATAAATTAACAGTTACAAATTAGTGGTATCAAAATGCTTTTAATAACGAAGCAAGCAAAGCGTTCTTGCCCAAATCCAGTTCGGGCCACACTCGGGTGGTCACAAGCAACATGGGGAAAATTTTTTTTAACGTTTTCTTCGGGGGGACCCTCCTAAAAGTTGCCAATTAGTTAGAAAATGCGATTGGCAAAGTTTCATCTCAAATAAATAACATTAACCCGTGCCTCATCGAGGTTAAATTCTTGAAAATTTGCATTTTTTGGCAAAAAATTGACGTTTTTCTTTCTTTACGTGAAAAATATTTGTCTTAGAAACCTGATTCTTGTTTTATTTCATAGAAATTGTTGTTGCCTTGAACTTTTGCTCTCATGAAAACTTATATTTAATGAACATTTAGTATTTTTCAGGACAGCTACTGAACCATACCCTCAAACTCTGCATTTTTGAAACATAGGTAAAAAATGACAAATTAAAAATTTTATTACTTCTGATAATTTTTTTGTATTATTTTTATTAATAGGCAAAAATAAGTGAACAATTTTTGTAACTTTAAAAATATTTCACGAATTATAATTGATTATTAGTTATCTAGTTCTGTGTCTAGTAAGAAAGAGCTTCTTGATTTGTATTGCAGTTGAACCTCTGAATTTCTCTTTTTATTACAAGGCTGTTTTTGTTATCTGTTATGTTTATCTATTTTTAGAATTGACGAAACATTCCGTAAAACCCCTTCCCCCTCTTGATATGATGGCAGAAATGTAAGATTTTTTAAATTGCCCACATGTCTCATCAAATCATCAACAGTAAGTGGTCAAGTAATTGTCAAGTTTTATGTATTTTATTTTATAATATTCGCAAAATGAACTGAACGCCAGAGAAGCTGCTAGACTTAGAATACATCCACTAGCTAACCACAGACATCGACTCTGCAAATAACTGTTTCGTAAAAAAAAAACTGAGCTTATCAAAAACAGATTTTTAAATTCCCGTTTAGAGAGAGCTGTTGTTCACCGGGGTGGAAAACTGCTTCACCATTTTTTGAATAAAGAAAATGTAGAGTGTATAAAAGTTTTAATTAGTTGTGGGGATGAAGAACAGTTACTAAGAGTTCCTCAACTTGAAAATAGTATCGAAATAATTCAGGCAAAAGCTGTATTTTGAGCAGTTGATGAGTGGGAGGAAGTTGGTAAAATCCAGGCAATATTTTTTGATACAACTGCGGTAAACACAGGTCGCCTCGGAGGAACCTACATTTTTCTATAGCAATTGTTAAAGGAAAAGTCTTCTGTATTTACCATGCCGCCACCATAATTTAGAAATTTTCCTAAAAGCTGTTCTTGATTGTAAAATGGGCATAATTACTGCCCCTCAGCCAGATATTTAAAAAAAAACAATTCTGATTGGGTGGTCTAAATTAAACCAGAGTAAGAATACAAATGCTATTGAAGATGAAATACTAGGTATAAATAGTTAATTCAGAAGAAATTTCAAATTTTCTTACAGGAACTTTTAAAAATTAACAGTTCAGGGATGATTATAAAGAGTTTATCCAACTTTGTTTAATTTTCGTAGAACTCCTTCTTGCAAAAGATTTTTTTTCAGAGCAACTGGTGCTTTTAATCATGTCAGATGGATGGCGGCACAGGTCATTCATTCTCTCAAAATATGTTGTTTCAGGGATCATCTTTCAATAACAAATTTAGAAAAAGAAGGTATCAGAGATCTTTTCTTATTTTTAATCAATATTTATGTAAAAGCGTGCTTCAATACTTCCACTGCCACTTTAGCCCTCAATTCAAGACCTGCAAATAATAAAATCACTTGTTCACTACAGAAAATTTGATAAATAGGTTACAGACAAAGCACTTGCTAAAATGACAAACCACCTTTGGTATCTTAACTCGGATCAAGTTGCATTTTCCTTTTTAGATAATACTTTGGTAAAAAAAAAGTCAACATAAGCCACCTTATCTAAACCATTACCACTTAAATCCTTTCAGGCGCAGTGTCCCACGCCTATCTTATTTTTACCACCTAATTTTAATTCCAAACTTACAAACGGCACGAAGAATATTTTAATAAAATTTTTCTTTTACAATAAAAGGTTAAAGTAATATGTTTTTAATTTCTAAAAAAGTCGTTTGTAAATTCCGGGGTAGACAATCATTTCATCCTTTTACGAACAGAATTTTTCTGTTCCGGAAAGGGTTAACGTGACAGTTGTAAGGGAAAATAATTTATTTTCTTTATTATACATCCTTTCTTGTAACACAACTTTAATAATAAAATGCAATTGAGCATTATTTGCTCTCATTTCTATACTGCCTTTGCCCTCCCTTTTTTTTTTAATTCTTTCAGTTTAAAATTCGATTTTTTTCCTTTTCTTTTGAATTTTTTTTAATCAAACACTTTATTGGACTTCACAAAACGAAAAAAAGAAAAACAAAAGGTGGAAAGCAGATGAAATGGAATGTTACAAATTTTTTTACGGTTTTTCATAAAAAGTCAATTTTTGGGATTCAGGTGAAGTCTGGTCCTGAAAAATGCGCATATTTTTAAATGTATACATTTTTAGAAAAAAATGGTGTATGGTTCTTCAAAGCAAAACTTTTTTTTTATAACATGAGACCTGCATTATGTTTCTAGGCTCAATTGTATTCATTTCATTAAGGAAAAACAGCTTTTTTTTGCGAAAAATCACGTTTTTTCCAAACTTAAACCTCAATGAGGCACGGGTTAATATTATCCAAATGAGCTGAAACTTAGGCAATCTCATTTTCTAGTCAATTGGCAACTTTTTGGGGGGTCCCCCCGAAAAAATTCGAAAATTGATTTCTTGTGACCACCCTAGGCCACACTGTTAAGGGGTTAAAGACAGAAAAAGAGTCTTTTAAATGACACCAAACAGAATCTCCGAGATTCAGTTTTTAAATATAAAAAAAATTCGTGAAAGTCATGATGCCATTTGGCATCACTTGTCCCGAAAGTGTTAAATTCACCTTAACAAATACAATTATTTCTGAAAAAGGAGTATAGTTAGCGTAAACTAGGAAAACCTTGAAATATCTAAACTGTTCAACTAATCAAGAAAGAAAATTCAATATTTTTTCCAATGACTGTCTGAGATTTTCTTTTCAGGGGATACCAACGATTATAGTAAGCGTTAAACTTAAACCGGTCGAGAAGTAAAATTTATCTATACTTCGAAAACTAATGATTAGAGTGAGTTAAAAAGTTTACCTTCATGTTCTTGACGATTGTTGTTCGTTTAATATAAAACTTAATGCTGATCATAATTCATAATTTTTTTCACTTAAATTTATAACTTAAAAATATGTTTTTATATCTGGTAAAATATTTGAAATGGGTTTGGATCTATTCATTAAATCTCATTACTAGCAGAACTACCCAGCTTCGCCCGTGTGAATTATAAGAGACCTTCCATGTAAAATAATAAATTTAAATGAACTACTATAGCAATCGCATTAACTGAGATTTGTGCATTTCCGACCACAAATCATTAAAATGACAATTAGAATACATACGTTATTGTCTTGCCACCATAATAAAATGTCTGAGCTTTAATATCACAATGCCCGTTTTCTTCGGTTGGTGTAACAGAAAAATTTGTAATTTTCTGACAATACGAAAAACAAATCCACCAAATGGCCTATCATGTAGTCAAATTATCGTTTGTATGGCGTATATCTACATTATAAAGTAAAAATATGTCAGTGAGTAACGTAATTTTCAAACATTGATATTTTTAAATGTGTGTGCAGCCCAACGAAACCATTATGTAAGATGAACCCGTTTGCTCTTAATGGAATATTATGAAGAAAAGGCATGTCTATGTGTAACTTTGTCATCATATTATTGGTGACAACAACCTAATCTATCCACAAACTTCGATTTCACTACAATTTAACTTCTAAACATCGCACATTCGATTGTTTCAACGTCAAATAGAAAACAAAAAAAAACTTTCAATAATATTTAATTGAAAAGTTTATGTCAATTTGTAGATTTTTTATAGATTTTAAAGTGATTCTCAAGCATAAATATTTTTTTAATGTGCAAGCAATTACAAAAGATTAACTCAATTGCTCAAAAACGCTGCAATAATTCAGTACGTGTTTGTTTTCGTGTAATATTTCATAACTAAATTGGTAAACGAAATTAAAACACTAAAATAAAATAAAATAAAATAAAAAACGAATTTAACAGATATCAAATCGAACTACGCAAAATAATCTATTATGTGTAGAAAATGCAAATGGGAATTTCGTTCCGGCTGCTTATAACTTGAGTTCTTCTGAATGGATTTCAGTGCGACTATCAGTTTCTCAGGCAAGGTTTTAGTGTATAACATATTGTTTTATGTTGCTTAGTCATAGAATTACAGGGAAAAGTTTTATAATCATGTGAACCCGATTATGAAAGATTAGCATTTTAAAAAAGATTTTTATTAATGGACTTCCTTGGAACTTGCATCGTTTCTTGGATAATTTTACACGGATGGTTTTAAAATATTGCATTAACGTCAGGCAGTTATATGTAAAATTATGAAAGAAAGTTCAATAATCAGATGAGGCCGATTATAAAAGTTTAGCCTTTTTAAAAAGTTCTATTGGACAGCTTTTGATGGAATTTGCGCTGTTACTATGCACGCATTTTTCTATAATGGTTTTAGTATATCCCATTTTGCTCTACATATTTTTTTATAGAGTTAGCTGAAAAGTTATTAATCATTTGAATGATTAGCCTTTTAAAATGTTAGATAATTTTTCAGGGATAGTTTTAGTATATTGCATATTGGTCTATCATTTTTAAACCAAGTTCTACTGTAAATCATCAACTAAAAAATTTGGCCCTTAACAACCGAAGTTTTGTCTTAAAGATTAGAAAGTATAATAGCACAGTGGCGTTAGTAACCTTTTCATCTACGCGGAAGGACGTTTCAGATAAAGACCCATATTGCATTAAAATGACGGATCAAATTCACCGATATATTTCATTTAATTCAAGATTTGTTTGGAGAAAATGACCAGCACTGCTAGCAAAATGTGCTACTCAGATTATAAAGGAATTATCGTGAAAATATTCACGATTAACTGCTCGCTAAAATACGAAAGTACCAAAAATGCTTTTTCATGTAGTTTTTGAAAAATCTAAAAAATACACTAAATATATTAGTGTTTGAAATTAAAAACGATTTTTATTTATGTTCTGTTAATGCGCAGTATATCAAGTACCTTTAAACACGGGTATCCTAAGATTCATTGCCTATAATTTTTTAACGGAAACTCACACTAATCATAAAATCCAAATCCACAGCGATTAACATGAAAATGACGTCAATCTATGAAGCTTTGTTTAAAATGAGAAAGCTAACTCTAAAAAAAATAGTTGTTATGTTTTAATTTCAATTTAATATAAATCGTATAAAAGTTGATTTTACATTATGCTGTTTGATGTAAATCGTAGAATGTTATCACTACATTTAAAATATTTAAATATTTACCTAAATGGTATAATTAAAGAAACAAAATTATAACAAAATAAGAAATAAATCATAGTAAAACCGGTTTTTACAGCTAGTTTGAGGCCATATTTATCGTTTGAGGCCATATTAATTGACGTCTTAATTTAATGAAAGTGGCATCGTATTTAGTGATTTGTGTCTCTGGCCCTTTTTCTTGGAGTAGAAAAGCCTATATTTTAGTGAAATTGTAATTTCAAATATATTAAATGGAAGTTTTAAGTTTTCTTAAAATCTTGAAGTTTTTATTTAAAATATGAGAAATGCGCATTTACTGCTTAGAGAGACATCAATTTTAAAAAATGTAACAATATATCGAGAGAGACTGAATTTGTATTGGTTTATGAAAAAAAAACTACACGTGTTTGCCTTTTTTTTATTAATTATTTGTGCCGTTTTTTAGGGTGTGGCAACACAATAAAATAATTCGATTCTCTCGCTGTATTTTTGCATTTTTGAAATTGACGTCATTCTAAACAGAAAATGCACATTTTTCATATATATATATAAAAACTTCAGAATAAAACATCATTAGAAAGTAGTGTCAGTTAATCAGAAATTGACGTTATATCTAGCAAACGATTTTTATTATTATTATATTTTCCCTAAATGATTTTCTTGATACTGAAACGCCTGTTTAAAAATAGATTTTTTAGCTTCAAAAACATTCAAATGAAGATATACTACGTCATTTGAATACACATTTAGTTAAAGTTTTTATTTTATATGGGGAAAATGTGCATTTCCTTTTTAGAATGACAACAATTTCGAAAATGCAAAAATATAACGATTGAGTCTGAATTTTTATTAGCTTATAAAAAGAAAGTACGCGTGTTATCAATTTTTTTTTATTATTGCACCGTTTTTTAAGTTGTGGCAACAGGAAAAAATGATTGAATTATAAAATTAAATAAAAGAGATATTTCTATACGTCATTTGAATACACATTTAGTTAAAGTTTTTATTTTATATGTGGAAAACGTGCATTTCCTTTTTAGAATGACAACAATTTCGAAAATGCAAAAATATAACGATTGAGTCTGAATTTTTATTAGCTTATAAAAAGAAAGTACGCGTGTTATCAATTTTTTTAATTATTGCACCGTTTTTTAAGTTGTGGCAACAGGAAAAAAATGATTGAATTATAAAATTAAATAAAAGAGATATTTCTATAATGTTAAATTATGGAAGATGGTAGAAAAAAGGGATAAATAGTGGTCTGATGGTTTTTTAAAGTAGACAGCGATCTTTTACACGTTCTAAAATGTATGTACATGAAGTTTCGTTCAAATCGGTCAAAAACTGAAGATTTGTATAAAGGACATACCTACAGAAAACGGCTTTTATATATATAGATATTATTTTTTAATTGAAAAAAAATTTCTCGAAGATCTAAATAAAAGTTTTCCACATGGATTTAACATTAGTATTTTCAAATGTTGAACTCTTCTATTCTATGAAGGTTTAAGAAACAAGGGCTTTTTCCACGCTACCTTGATCCAAGGACCTCAAATACACTGTTAAAAATTTTATCCTGGTTTGCACGAAATTTTGATGCTCAGTAGTTTGCCACCATAAGATTGTGAAATCTCGTTCCAACATTTGGAGCTCCTGTTGAACAATAGTTCCAATTGCCGAAACGAAATTGCAACTGGAAGTATGGCTCAATCAGAGCTCCAAATGTTAGAACGTGATTTCAGAATCTTATGGGGGCAACTACTGAGCACCAAAATTTTGTTGAACTAAGAAAAAAATATTTAAAAAGTTTTGGGGAGAAAAGAGGTGATGCCATTTTAAAATTCAAAGAGATACAATTTATGATGACTCCTTTTATCAGAGATTATATTCATATTTGGAAAGTGACTATTTGGAATCGAACAGCACTTATCGAATCTCTCTTAAAAGCATAGGGTATTCTAAATCTCTCTTTTTTTTCTTGTTGAGAACTGTAAATCAAATATAAAAATCTCTATTTAATATACAGAGCTGTACAAAAGAATTCAAGTACGTTTCCACTATTGGTAGAAATGACTGAAGGTGAGTTTTCAAGTGTGCTACGCGTTTTCTCTAATCTAAATTTTTGCATACTATGTAGAATCTGTACTAATCAATAGATCATATACAGAGCAGCGCTAAATAACTGGAGTATGTCTCTGGCTAAGAGCAGTAATTGTTGAAATTTGTTTTGAAATCTTTTATACGTATTCTAAAATGTTTACTTGGTTAATTTTTATCTTATTAAACTGACAAATTTTGTTAAAGTATTCTGGCAGTGTTGAAAATTGTTCCATAATCTATGCTTGATGCATGTATTTTTTTTTCTTGATATGAACTGCAAATTAAGTATTCGCACAAGTGAGCCAAAATTGCTATTTCAAGTTTTCTAAATTCAACTTTCCACAAATTCTATTGTTCTTCTTTCTTAAGAAAAGTATAAGAAAAGTCAACGAAATTTTTACATAAATATGTATCTATTCAGTCAGCATTCAAAAACTCAGTAACTATGTAAAAATTCGTATCTAATGAAGACGTTTCTTTATTTTTAGATATTTACATATCTAATTATGCATAGATATTACATGCATTCAAAAACTCAGTAACTATGTAAAAATTCGTATCTAACGAAGACGTTTCTTTATTTTTAGATATTTACATTAAAAGTACGCATAAAGTTTTAGGAAATTCCTTTCATCAGACTTTTAAAATATGAAGAATATCAAGATAGCATGAAAGAAAGTTGTTGCAATGGAATGTATGCAACTAATACTTTGCAAATTATTAATTTTAAATGTTAAAGGTAACTGTAAGTTTATTTTAGAACTATAATATTCAAAGGATTTGAATAGAGTAATAAGGATTTTGACTATCTCAATATGTACTAAATGATATAGACTATTTTTTCTTATTACTAGATACAATTAAAAAGCTACTATTAATTATTAATAGATACTATTAATAATAGTATCTATTAATAATTAACAGTTGCTTTATTAGTACAATAGATACAATTATTAATATATTTCTATTAATTATTAATAGATACTATTATTCTCTCAAAATGAATCATACAGCCGTAAACAAAACATAATTCTGACTGGAAAAATCTTTTGAAAATATTTGAGTCTTTTTAAATACTACTAGTATCTTTTTCCATTTTTTAAATAAATTTGTTCATTTTTTTCTAACGCGTAAAAGCAAATATTAATATCCTGTTTCAAACATTTTTGTTCAAACTGTTTATTTTACAGCTTTATTTCGCAGTTTTAGTAATTAGATAAAAGAACGTTTAATTAACAAAAATTAGAAAGTAACTAATTTTAGTATTCACATATCATTTATTTTAGCTTTTCGTTAAATTCGTGACTTTTTTTTTTACACAAGTAAATAGCACTTAATGAGTTTTAGTACACATTCTAAAAAAAGCTATAATAATAAAGCTAAAAATTCAATGAATATTTTAAATAATAATGCTGAAAACTTAACAAATAGATTTCGGTGAGAAATATACTTCAAAATGCTTTGATAGCAGGAAATGCTTGCTAGAAATTTTATTTACTCAGAAATAATAACGATTTTATGTTTTCTAAATCTACCTCTTTATTATGAAAAACAATATATTTTCTTTTCAATTCTAAACTATATGTCGTTATGAAATACTGGTGTTTACTCAATAATATATCACTTCCGAATACGATATTATTACATTTCCATATACGATAAAAGTGCATAATTTTTCATAAGCCTAATACGATGTACGTAGTATAATACAGGGTGAGTACAACTGATGGACCCGATTTTTAAAAATCATATTTTCGAAACTGCTGCACATATTACAATAAAGGATACATGAATTTAATGAGAAATATACCAAGTTTTCTCAAGTTCCAAGTAAAAAAGCTATAATAATAATGCTAAAAATTCAATGAATATTTTAAATAATAATGCTGAAAACTTAACTAATAGCTTTCGGTGAGAAATACACTTCAAAATGCTTTGATAGCAGGAAATGCATGCTAGAAATTTTATTTGCTCAGAAATAATAACGATTTTATGTTTTCTAAATCTACCTCTTTATTATGAAAAACAATATATTTTCTTTTCAATTCTAAAATATATGTCGTTATGAAATACTTGTGTTTATTCAATAATATAACACTTCCGAATACGATATTATTACATTTCCATATACGATAAAAGTGCATAATTTTTCATAAGCCTAATACGATGTACGTAGTATAATACAGGGTGAGTACAACTGATGGACCCGATTTTTAAAAATCATATTTTCGAAACTGCTGCACATATTACAATAAAGAATACATGAATTTAATGAGAAATATACCAAGTTTTTTTCAGTTACAAATGTTCGATGTGCGACCTTCTTCTTACATAGCATACGTCCAATCTGTAATCCAGTTCGTTCCAAACACCAAACGCTCCATCCACCGGTGTGGGAGCTCCTCGTTCAAGTAACTACGTACCTGCAAAGACCAATGAGGTGGGGCTCCATATTTCTGAAACACAAAATCTGCGCTGTCCTCAAGCGTGTGATGGTGATTTACCTTTAATCACATAGCCACAAAGATCCCAAGACCTAAGACCATGCGATTTCTTTTTGTGGTCTTGCATCAAAGACATTGTTTATACACCATCAATGCCGAAAACACTGTCAGAACTTAAAGTCCGCATTTGTGCAGCATTCAGAACCATTGACAGAGTGATGCTACAAAATGTTTGAAACGAACTGGATTACAGATTGGACGTATGCCGTGTAAAAAGGGGGTCACACATCGACATTTGTAACTGAAAAAATCTTGATATATTTCTCTTTAAATTCATGTATCACTTATTGTAATATGTGCAGTAGTTTCGAAAATATGATTTTTTTTAAATCAGGTCCATCATTTGTACTCACCCTGTATACAGTATGCCCACTAAAACCCCTTGCCACCCTCTTAACTCCGGGACGGCTGGTGCTATATTCATAAAAGTGCTGTCTAGGTATAGTAAAATAACCATGCGCTACTGAATTAAACCACCTACGGCGCCATCTGGTAGAAAACTGTGGAGTTAGCATTCCTATCTCGAAAATGGAAAGAAATAGGCGAAAAAAGCGTTTTAAAAAGGACTAGAGCATCATTGATTTAGTACAAAAAGACACCTTGTGGACATTGAATAGGATTAGTATAAAAGAACTCCGAGTTCTTTTATTGAATTAATTTTTAAATAAGCATAGAATACACTTAAGAAATGGATGGGTATTCATGTATAACAAATTTTTCTGCACAATAAAAATAGCCGCTATATACAGTATACTCACTAAAGTCTCTTGCCACCCTCTTAACTTCGGAAGGGCTACTGATAAATTCATAAAAGTGTTGTCTAGGTATAGTAAAGTAGCCATGCGCTACTGAATAAAACTACCTACTGCGCCACCTGGTGGAAAACT
The DNA here is from genome assembly GCA_963932465.1 of Maratus speciosus. Lineage (NCBI taxonomy): Eukaryota > Metazoa > Arthropoda > Arachnida > Araneae > Salticidae > Maratus > Maratus speciosus. Next base: position 322,659,054 of record OZ010789.1, read on the forward strand.
GCAAAATTAGCATTCCTATCTCGAAAACGGAAAGAGATAGGGGGGAAATGATGTACAAAGTTGTAGAGTATCATCGATTTAGTACGAAAAGACACATTGTGGACAGTATTGCAAAAAATAGAACGGTTAAAACGCGCATTTGTTTTTTTTTTTGATTTTCTACACTGTGGCGTGACAAAACGATCTTAGAAAGAAAAAACAACTAGTTATAACAATATACCTTTATTTAAGATGTTCAGACTTCTCACCGTTAGCTGCAATGGATATTTGGATACACATTTGTCCGAAAGATAATCATTTCTCCTTCTGTTCAAGTTTCGTTCCCGACTTGGGCATTTTTCACATTGTTGCTTCTACGCTTCGTTAGCAATGTGATAATTCACGCATTATATATTCAATTAGCAGAACTACCCGGCTTCGCCCGTGTCAGTTATAAGGAGCCTTCCAGCTAAAATAAATTAAAACGAAATAATACGGCAATCACAATAACTGAAATTTGTGCATTCCCTCCCACAAATCGTTAAAAAGACAATCAGAAAACATGACGTGGTTGTCTTGCAACCATAGTAAAATCCTTGAGCTTAACAGAATGCGCGTTTCCTTATAATCGAGTTTCAAAAACAAAGGAGATAATTATGCGCCAAACCCACAGTCGCTAAAATATTCCAACTGACTTAATTAAATATCTTAAACACTAAAAAATAGAAAATTAAATATATATAAAAATAAAGGGGGTAATATTTTTTTAATGCTTAATAGTTAAACTTTATGTCCCAAAAAATGAATCAAGATACCCTTCTTGAATATTTATATTATTTAATGTCTGAAGATGTATGAGAAAATTTATATAATAATAACATCAAATTTCGATAGGTTTTTCTTTTAAAACTTATTTATCAAAGCGATGGTCATAGCTGTTTTTTAAAATAATTTCCAAGAATAATTAGAATAATTAATTAAAAAATGCCGTTATGGAAATTACGCAAGTCTTCGAAAAACAATTTAAATGAATTTATTGTAATCCGATCTGCAAAAGGGAAGTTTTTTGTATGCCCAGATTTTTCATATAGCATTTTTTAATAAGAAAATATCTGCAGCCGTGTAAAAATTGAGAAAATAGCTACTTTAACCCTCTGGCTATGCAGCAAAAGGGAGGGCGAAATTGTAATATAATTTTCCATGTAATTTTTAAAAAATACTAAAAAGGATAATTTTTCCATCATTATGTAAAAAACTTAATGAGATATGTGAGATATATCCTTGAATTAAATACTTACTCAACATTTAGCAACTGCATGATATCTGCAGAATTATATTAATATAAATAAATCTTCTATTGCAAAGAAACCTGCATCTAGTGAATAGATATATGAGTTCACGATGCTGAAAAGGTTAAATATATAAACTTGATCTACTCGTTGTTTCTTCTAAATGTGATGGAGTAAAGTATTTTGTATGAAATGTAAAATCTACTTATATTAATAGACGTATTAAATAAATTTTATATTACACTTTCTTTAATGGTACTTAAACGTACTGTCGGAGCGTAAACAATTAATATTAATTAAATTATAATTATAAGTTGAAAAAACAATTTAGAAAACCTGAATATATTACTGAAACAACGATTTATTTTCTTCCCTGTTACCATAGATTAAACAAATGAAGCAATGGAGGTAATTCTGCGTCCAAACACGGTCGATAAAATATATCATCTAGCTATGAACAGCAATAATTAAATATGTTAAACAATAATAAATGGAAATTAAATATATATAAAAATAACGTTTTTTTAAAATACTTTTAATAGTTAAACAAGTCACAATTTATCAATCAAGAAGCTCCACCTCAATATTTATCTTTTTTAATGTCCGAAGATAATTTAGAAAATTTATGTAATAGTATGAAACTTAGATAGGTTTTTTTCCATTAACCCTTTATCTACTGACGGTACTTATAAGTACCATTAAAATAACTTGTTATGAAAGTCATTCAATACACCGATTAGTAGCAATACAGTTTAGAATAGGTTATAGATGCATTCATTACTTTATCTTGTTCCAAAAGCATTATCGGTTACACAAAACAAAAAAATTCGGAAATATTTCTATATTTCTATTGTAACAACATTATCTTATACATTACCTAATTCTACAAATTACTAAGAAAAAGATTTAAAATAAAAGATTTGAGTGGGGATAAATATCGCAAAAGATCCGTATAAATTCAAATTTAATTAACCTTTCTAAATTCTTCAATCTTTCTAAAATCCTTCTAAATTTATTAAATGATTATATAAATCGTCTAATGTAGTTTCAAAAACTCAGAAAATTTTTTTAGAAGATAAAATTTTCATGAATTCGTAATTCAATAAGTAAAGGATTAAAACTTATTTATCAAATCGGTGATCATAGCTATTTTTTATAAAGTATTTACAACAATAAGTAGAATAATTAACAATAATTGGCATTCTGGAAATAATGCATGTCTTGCAAATCAATGTAAGTAAATGTATTTGTCATCCTATCTGTAAATGGAACTTTTTTGTAGTTCCAGTTTTTTCATATAACATTTTTTAACAGGAGAAAAGCTTTGTAAATGGTTGAGAAAATAACCACTTTAAAAAATATTTAACTCCGCTTTTTAAATGTAATCAAGCAAAGTATTTTGTATGAAAAGAAAAATTTACTTCTATTAAAAGACGAATTAAATAAATTTTATATTGAATTTTCTTAATGATACTTAAACGTACCGTTGGAACTCTAAAGGTTACTATTAATTAAATTATGATTATACGTTGAAAAAAAAATGTAAATCCTGCATAAAAAGTATTAAAAACACTTTTTATGTTCTTGTTACTATATCTTTGAAAAAAAAAACAGAGCAAAAGAATTAATCTTTTTTTAGAAAATAACTAATTTGCGCTTTTTACCATGTATAAATCAAAGCGGTGAATTTTGTATAATCGGAGTCCTCGTCAAATTAACCAAGTAGCAGAAATATTTTGGAACAACATAAATTGTAATCATGAAATTAGGTGTGATATTTAAAATAAACATTGAAGCTTATAAAAAACTGTTTTTGAGGGACATTTTTACTAGAAATTAATATTTATAATGAATAATATATATTTAAAAGTATTGTATAAGATATCGCAATTTTATCTTTAATAGAAGTATAGAAATATCAATTTAAAATGACAAATATTTAAAAAAGTACATTATGAGATAATTTAAATTCAAAAAGAAAGTGCGGCAATCATAGACGGCGCAACTTAAAAAACAGGTACATTTTTATCTAATTATTGTATTTTCATGAATTTCCTTCATTATATTCTATAACCTATAGAATATTTTTTAATCTAAAAGTATAAAAATGTGACTTTTAGAGATTTTTGTGCTCCTAACCACCGTTACCAGTAAACTTTATAGCAATACTAGGGACTCGGACGGCGTTACCCGGGCCCGTGATGCATGACCTTTAAATTAACATCAAATTTGTGTGATTTTATATTTTAAGCCTCCATTTTATCTGAATTTATATTTTTAAATTAAAAAATATTGAATTCAAAGTAAATGCTATTCGGTATTTTATTTTCTGCGTAATCTGTATGTTTTTATATCTTAAGCCTCTATTTTATCTGAATTTATATTTTTAAATGAAAAAATATTCATTTGAAAGTATATGCTGTTTGGTATTTTATTTTCTGCGTAATTTGATATTTGGAGTCTATGCGCACCGAAAACGAGCGAAGCCGCGACGAAACACTCAACTTTTTACTGATTTCGTCGAAATTTTCACTCCTTTTATTTTGTAAAAAATATTTCTACCCATCCGAACGTTTCAAAATTTTTGCAGGTGATGTAAATCTGGCCTATTGAGATGAAAAAGATTGTGTTAAAATATGGACAATTAGTTACTTTTAGCGTAGAAAAAATATCGCCTCTGTTAGGCGCGAAAAGACCTGAGTTTGGCGGTGTGTTTTAAATGGTTAAAAATCATTTTTTTTTAAACGGCATATACCATCAATAATTAGAAGAAGGTTTCAGCTTTAAGAACATATTTTTGGTTTGTCAGTACTTCTAAAATTGAGTGCTGGAGACACTCAACCACGACAAAGCATTCAATTTTTACGGATTTCTTCGAAAATTTCGCAACGTTTCAAAATTTTTATAAGTGATGTAAATCTGGTCTATACTGAGTTTTCTAAAAAGATTGTGTTAAAATACGGACTTTGGTTACTTTTAGCGCAGAAAAAATATCGTTTCCGTGAGGCGCAAAGTGACCTGAGTTCGCCGGTGTATTTGAAAGAATTAAAATTCATATTTTTTAAAATCTATTACACTATCAATTAGAAAAAGGTTTCCGCTTAAAAAAAATATTTTTGGTTTGTCGGTACCTCTAAAATTGCGCTCTGGAGGGGCGATGCAATAAGAGAGATAAAAGTATTTCGAAAAAACGACCCTTTTTGAAAATTTCTTTTCAATGGGTCAACTGCAATTTTTTTTATATTGATTGCGACATTTGAGACATAATAGTGCAATCTTTCAGAATATGTCTTCCATTTTTAACTTTACTAAACTGTTTGAACAATGTAACGTTAATAAATAATGAAAAAATACCGCCGTAATTTCTTTTTCTCGTTCTTCATTTTCAATAGATGCGTAAATAAGCTTTCTGCTCATGCATCAGAGCGTTTCTCCTATCGCAAAAACCGAGATGACATTTTAATGAGAGTGAGTTGCTACTTTTAATTAATAAATCAATTATTATTAATTATTAAAATTTTAAAATTCTGACTTGCAGGTGCATCATGAGACACTTTGGGCTAGCCTCACAAAAATTTTGAGCATTGTACGTTTCGTAGATTTTGCAAGCCATTGCGGACAGACACACCGAAACTTTCTTTTATTGGTATAGATATAGCTGCTCAAAAATTAGTTACTGAAAATCTAATGTTTCTAATTTTCATAAAATTACCAAATGCGAATTTAATTACATTTTTTACTGTGAGCAATTTAATGAAGCTTTCAGGAAAATTAAAGTTTTTTTTGACATTTCATATCTACTTTCTCTGACACATTGTTTTACTCGACAATAGTCGAGTTAAACAATATGTGGAATTCACTACTATTCGACTAAAAATTGCTATTGTTTCAGAAATATTTCATATAAAATAAAATTTTGTGCAATAATTAAAAGAGAATACAGTAAAATTTATTTATTTTCACTATTTTTAATAAATTTGCAAAAAGTATTAGAAATTGAGAAATATGAAAAAAATAATTACGGTTGTACGGAATACGATATAATCTATACTAATAAAGCAAAGTTTCGCTCTGTCTGTGAATGTGTCTGCGTGTCTGTCCGTCTATCTGTCTGCACGCGATGGCTAGCAAAATCTTCCGCACATAGAAGTCTGAAAATTTAGGTGAGGATAGTCCAAGACAGGTCCTGATGCACCTGAGCTCAGATTTTTAATTTTTTAAGCGCCGGGGCCCTTGGGCCCTTTTAAGTTTTTATGCATTAAATTATTAATAACTTGTCCCATTTTAATCCTATCTTCTTCGTTTTGGGGAACATTTCTCCATTTAGATATTCTCTCCATTCTAATCTCCAGATAAGACACTGGCTCCTTGGGACCGGATACAGCGCCCTTGAAGTTTTTGTGCAAATAAAAGGTTAATAAATTGCCTCCTTTTAATCCGATCTTCATTTTTGAGATCCTTTTTCCATAAAGTTAGCCTCACGTTTCTACATTCCAGTTCAGATGCTGGGGCCTTCTAGGGTGTCGTAAAGGAGAATCCAGGGCCCCTTGAACTTTTTGTGTGCCCCGATTTTCTCATCTTCTCAGTACATATTTTTAAAATTGAATCTTGGACTCTTCTTTCTGGATCAACACCCTCATAATTTTATTCGGGCCCTTTTTTAAACATTTACCCAATTTTTTATGCATTTCTTTAAAATATTATTCTAACGAATAATTCATACCTTGTACTTAATTTTGACTAATTGAAGACCAAACGCGCTAACTACTAAGGCCATTTTAACATGCTTTTGTTAGGGCTCTGTTTTTAACTATCAGTGGGCCCCTTTTGGGCCGCCTACTATAGCTCCCTTAAAATGGTCCGATTCACTAGCTTTTTCTTTCTAATAACTTCTTGGCCTTCCAGCTACTACATGAACAAAAAAAAAATTGTCATATTTCAGCTACGACAAATTTTTAATATAAATCGCATTCTTGGGGCCCTTGGTGCAGCTTCTTTAAAAATAATCCGAATTGCTTGCAATTTTCTTTAACATAGTTCTAGCGTCCTCTGGTTAAATTAATTTTAACTACATGAATATCTAAAACGCTAAATACTAAAACATTTTAACATGTTTTCTTGTTAGGGCCCTGCTTTCAACTATCAGTTGGACCCTTTTGGGCTCTCTATTATCGCTCCCTGAAAAATGGTCCGATTCACTAGCTTTTCTTTCTAATAACTTCTTAGTTTCTCCAGTGACTACATGAACGATAAAAATAATCAGACTTCAGCTACCACCAATTTTGAATAATATAATTATTAATAAAGGGTGTTTGTTTGGTAGTGTGATTCTGAGATTGACAACACTGTTTCTAGTCACAGTCAATTTGACAGCTGACAGATGATTTGGGCTCAGTATATTTTGCAATTTTACGACGAATAGACTTACTCCAGAACAACGCATACAAGTTGTGCGAGACACCATCAGTTTATTGCAGGAGACGTTCGGTGAGCGCATAATTTCGCGTAACGGACCTATGAACTGGCCTCCACGGTCATGTGATCTCATACCAATGGAATTACTTTTTGTGAGATTATGTGAAGTCGCTGGTCTACACCGATAAACCACAGACATTGGACCGCTTGGAAATCTACATTCGTCGCTTCATTGCTGATATACGGCCCTAATTGCTCGATAAAATGGTCTAAAATTGAACTTTCAGGTTGCACTTCGTTCGAGCCAGCCGCTTCGCCTATATGCCGGAAATCATTTTAGAGCACTAATGACATAAAATTATTTATTTAATAAAGCCAATATAATAGCCATTAACATTATTTTTATGTGTTTTATTTTGTTCTAAATTTGTATACCTCTAAAAATATACCTTTTATAATGCTTTAGGTATTACCTTTTATTTCAAACGGAATTAATTTTGATGCATTCACACATTAATATCATTTCAATTAAAAAATAGCTATATGTTTTTTTTTTAATTTTTATATATTTTTTAATTTTATATTTAATTATATAAATTTTATATTTAGTTTATAAATTTTATATTTAATATATATAAATTTTATATTTAATGTATATAAATTTTATATTTAATATATATAAATTTTATATTTAGTTTTAACTACATTTAAATTCTTAATCAGGCGTAAACATTTTTCGCAGAGAATTTAATGTAAAACAACTAAAATGTTGCATATATTCGATCCAAAACAAGTTTGAATTTACAAAATTATACTACACTTAATATGTACGTTATAACCTGTATTATTATTAAAATTCAATTGAATGAAACGAAAATTATAGAAATAATTAAATTTTAAATGCTTGTTTTAATTTCGTCCTTAGCTTGAAATATTATTGTATCTCTGCTATTTGTTATTCATCTTTTACAATGCATTGTATTTTGATAAAAATCACAAATGAAAAGCAAGTTTAAAATTTAAAATTATATTTTCAAACTAAAGTTAACTAAAACAAATATTTGAATGTGTTTTTCAATGGAAACTTTAGAGTATTTTACAAATAATGAACACTTATATCCGTTATTTTTTTTCCAACTATGGAGAAATCCCCCGTAACTGATATTTTAAAGATTTTTCTTGTTCAAATGACTATTACAAAATTTTAAATCCATTTTTGACTTATTTTTCTTTTTCAAAAGATAGTAGAGATACATTAAAAAATTACTGTTGACAATATTCTCAAAAATTACTCATGGTATTATTCAAAATTATTTCTTTTCTTAAATATGAACAATAACATTATTAACGGACACCAAACCCATTTTGAAAAACTAATATAACTGACACAAAGTGAACGAGTGCCTGACACTTTATTTACAGAGATTTTTTAAAAAGGTTATTTTATATTTGAAGGAATTTATGCTTTAAAAATACTTTAATCGTTATTATAAAAACAAAATAATTAAATATTATGTATGATGCTACAGATGCATGTGTCCCTTTTTGCATGTTTTAGTGATGAAGATATTCAATAACTGACATTTATGAAACAGTAACGGAAAAATGGTGTCAGACCCTGGCAGAAGAACTTAAATATTTTAATGGAGTTGACTACAAGAGAAATTTCATTTATTATTATGTTTTTTTATAGTAAAAATAGTGTACTTCAATTTTATTTAATATTACAAATAATTAACACTTCTGTCACAGACTGGTGAAATGAAATTACGAGAAGCAATAATTGCCCCCCCCCCCCCATTAAGCTAAATTAAATAACTATAAACTAGAAATCATGGTCTTACTAATTTCTATTACAAAAAATATTTATAAACTTAATATTCTTTTCTATCGGTGTGCCTGTTTCTCAATTCATATTATCATTCATATATTTACAACAGGAATAAGAAAATTATCTTACCTGTTTTCTCGGTAACGCCGCTTCTCATCTCCCGTCACCCATAGATTCATCTATACCTTTCTTCAGGCAGTTGCATAGCATAGTCACAATTTTAGCTAAAGTGGTTGAGAAGAAAGTAAATATTAAATTATTTTGGATGTTTGATGTTCACTGTAAATTAATCGATAAACTTATTTCTTCAAATCTTGAATGAAAGCATTTAATGAAAAATCTGGAGTATTATGTAATTAAGCACCGAGATTTCAACTTCTCGGCACATCTTTGAAGATACAACTACATTTGACGGATGCGAAAAGGAGAGTCCAAAGTTTGTAGTCCGTGACGTCAACATAACAGCAACCCTTGCTGTGTAAGTGTAGAGAAAAGGGGCAAGGCGACGACAGGAATCCACATGTGTTGAAGCTAAGAAAGTTCCAATCTTGAATAATAAAAATGTTTCTGGTTTTTCACTTTCAAGGGTTACATATTCCAACACCCCCCTTTAACCCCTGAAGCATTGTATCAAATGTTCATAATTGCTTCCCTGTGGAAGCCAAGCTTAGGTTTGGGAAGGGGTTTGGTGAGAAGATCAGCAGTCATTAAGTCAGTATTAATGTAGCGGGGTTTTATTATTTCTTTGTCCACTAAGTGTCTACGGTGATGATACCGAAGATCAATATGCTTCGTTTTGTGGTGAAATTTATCGGATTCCGCAAGTTTTATTGCGGATTGATTATCATCCATTAAACTTATCGGATACTGCTGTGGCATGTCCAGTTCTGTTAGTAAATTTATTAACCAGGATATTTCTTGCGCAGCACTGGAAGCAGATATAAGTTCGGATTCAGCAGAAGACATTGCTAAGTACTTTTGACATCTTGATGTCCATAAGATTGGGTTGGACCCCAAGAGAAATAAATTATCTGACACAGATTTCCGATCTTGTGGATCGTTTGCCCAATCAGAGTCGGCGTATGCACTAAAGGCAGGTTCTTCGAAATTGGTATACGTTAACTTTAAATCGATAGTAGTTTTTAAATATCTAATAGTTCTTTTGACGGCTTCCCAGTCTTTAGTTCTGGGACGTTCATTTCTACGACATAGAATGTTAACGACTGCACTAATATCTGGTCGGGAAACGGTTGAAATGTATAGTAATGCGCCGACCGCCTGTCTGTAGTTTACATTATCCGGTAAAAGATTTTCATCGTCATTTAACTTAACATGGCCCGGTTCCATGGAAGTATCGGTTGGTTTTGAATTTTCCAAGCCAAATTTAATTACTAGTTCATAAATTTTGTTAATCTGATCTAGGATCATTGTATTTTGATTAGGCCGATTAATGTTTATACCTAAATAATAATTAGCATCGCCTAGATCCGTCACAGGGTATTCTTTCTTTAACTGACGTATTAGTTTATCAATGTTATTATCTTCCCCAGCGATGAGGAGATCGTCAACGTAAACAATTATATAAATTATTTCATTATTTGTGGTTCGTTTGTATAGACACTTGTCAATCGAACTTTGGCTAAACCCTAATTTTGTTAACGAATCATGTATTTTCATATTCCAAGCTCTCGCTGCTTGCTTTAACGGTTAAAGCAAGGTGATTTACGGGTAAAAGGCGATTTAAGGGTTAAAGTTTAACCCGTAAATCGCCTTTTTAAGTTTACAAACCTTGTGTTCAGATCCGGGGACTACATATCCTTCAGGTTGACGCAAGTAAACTTTCTCCTTTAACTCCCATGTTTCTCCTTTATCTCCCCATGTAGGAAGGTCGTCTTAATATCAATGTGTCTAAGGCGTAAGTTTTTATACAAATTATTGCAAATTATTACAAATTATACAAATTATTGCTAAAAAGCTTCTTATAGTAGTGTGAGACGCAACGGGTGCGAAAGTCTCATCGTAGTCAATACCGTATTTCTGGGAGAAACCCTTAGCCACTAGCCTTGCCTTGTATTTTTCTATTTTACCTTGACTGTTGTACTTCGATTTAAATGCCCATTTGCTACCGATTACCTTTGTCCCAGGTGGGACCTCAACTAATTCACAAGTACAATTTTCTTTAAGAGAATTTATCTCGTGCAATGTAGCACTATCCATTTTTGCCTTTCCAGGGGATTTTCTATTTTCAGTATATCATCCCAGCACTTTGGCACTTTTATCCTTACCTCATTTGTTAAAAACGCGAATCTGTCAGGGGAACCCCTCCATTAGATCTGTTAGATCTACGTGGTAAAATCTGTGGGGGGCCTGATACATTTGTGCTCGCATTCCAATTTTGCATATCATTTTCGGTGCTATTCTCTTCGTCGTCAATTAGTTGTAATTTTGGTTGCGGATTTTTATCGCTAAGTATTTCTTTATTTTCATTTGACGCATTATTTTTAACTATGTCATAATTATCATCCTCTAAAAATGTTACTGTCCGACTTATAACTATTTTCCTTCCATTCCACAGTGGAGTATTTGACCCGAAATCCTGGTCAAAAATATTTTTCGATGTAAATATAGTCCGATTGGCTTGAAATTCTTAGATGTTATTGGGTATGACTATGGCATGTTTAGTATTGTAAATGAAGTCTATAGCCTTTACGGTTCATTTACAGAGACACCCAAAAGAATTCCCTTATATTATGGCCTATGGGGAAAAATCGTTTGCTCTGTATTTTAATGATATCACACTTTTAAACGTGCTGAAATTTATATACATCACTAAGGAGTACTAAGGCACTTATTGTAAAATATGGTGTCCATAGAATATATCGATCATTTACAGGGACACACAAAAGAATATGGCTGAAGAATAAATTTAACTATTGAAGTCTAAGACCAATAATTGCTGGAAGTGCATTTGTAGTTGTGATAGGCGTTTTAAAATAGAACAATTTTTTTTAAGTATTACTTGGTGTGGATAAATTCTATAGATCATATACAGGGCTTCACAAAAGTTCTCAAGTACATTTCCGTTTATTCACGGAAATGGCTGAATGGACATTTGTAACTGTGCTATGCATTTCACTGAACTAACTTTTAGCATACTATGAAGTATACATACAAATCCATAGCTTAGTTTAATATTTTATATCTTAAAAGCTGTCAAAACGTAAGTAAGATTTTAACACTTCACATAATAATAAATATACATTTTATAAATATTTTGACAATTAAAAACAAAAGAGTCTTCATTTAAGAAGAGCACAAAGAAAAAAGAAGTTAAAATATTAATTTACTAAGAAGATATTTTAAAAATACGAATAAATTACATATCCATTGATTTAACATTACCGAAGGGAGTTTGGAAGTTAAGCGACTTGTAACCTTAACTATTTACTGTTTTTAAGAGGAAAGTAATTGTTGATAGGTTTGTTTTATTCACTATTAATGTTTAATTAAATGTATTTAATTTTACTATATATAAAACTTATTATTTACAGTTAATAATGCTTATTACATTTAAATTACATTTAATAATAATTATTGCATTTAATTTATGTTTAATAGTGTTATATTTAATAGTAGGTTCAGTAAAGTGGAGTCTATATAGTATAGATTGCTAGTTTTTGAATGTATTTAATACATTACGTTTCAAAATGATTCTTCAGAACTCTTCTTCATCTTCTTCATCACACTCTTCTTGGCTTTTATCGGGACTACCATCAGACCTTGCTGGAAGAAGAAGTTGTAGGGTCTCGCTACTGTATGGCTTGCTCAATTTTAGTTGATAAACGGATTTATTAGAAAATATGAAGTTGCTTATTTTCAAGTACATTATAAAAGGAAAAATTTAACTAAATTTTCTTGGTGCCGTTTGTCAGTTTTGGAATTAAAATTAGGTGTCCCTTTTTAAAGACACCACCCTCGAAAGGGTTAATTCCCGCCTTTCTCTCCTTATGTTACACACATGAGCCCCGAGAACTAATTAGGGAACCCTTTTTCAATAAATAAGTACATACAACTTGAAGGCGATCGGATATTTCTATCAAAAGATATCAAGTTGCGTGCGTATGTACGTACCTACATACGTACATATGTACGTACGTACATACAGAGAGACATAATATGTAGATGAAAAAGCTCTCCGTTAATATCCTGTGAGCTAAAAACCTTCAATACGACAGTAAATATATAGTTCTTATCTCTTCAATTCGGTGGCCGAAAAACAGAGCATTTAAATAGTTATCCCGAAAATTTTTTTTAATAAAAAAATGGCAACAATATGCGGAAGATTTTTTTGCAGAAATTAACACTGAAGACTATAACTAATACGATTATAATTCAAACATGGCGGAGCAAAGTGCGGCACGTATTTAAAAAGCTTTCGATATGCATAAATTAGAGCAAAAAACGCTTTAAAAATAACCCTTCAACACATTTAATGTTATTTTTATTACATTAAAAAAGAAACTATTTAAATGAATACATAGTTTAACACTAAGCTCTGACATTTTTTAAGCACGTAAGCCCTGTTTAGTTTCAATTCAACAATTCATTGAGCCACAAAAAAATTATATTTAAACATAACAACAATGCCAAAAAACAACAAAAAACCACGTCTTCTCAGAAAGAAAATTCCTATTCAGCTGAGGCCAAGAGCCACCGGATATAACTCAGGTTTCTAAAATAGACATAGATCGATGCACCAATTAGTTAGCTATTAAAAAATATGATTTTTACAATTGTTGACGAGATTTTAATTTGTGCATTTTTGGCCAGGTTTTTGGGTAAAATACTCCACTGTGCGTCCGTGCAAATTCTAAAACCCTTACTTCTGTTGTCATATCCGACAAATATACCTTCTTGTGCGGTGTCGTCCAGCTTTTTCCTATTTGGTTTTTGAATATATGCATATGCGCGGCAACCAAAAGTTCTAATGTTAGAAAGGTCTGGTTTACGACCAGTCCATTTTTCATACGGAGTCCGATCGCAGGATGAAGTTGGGAGTCTATTTTGAATGTACGTTGCTGTACATATCGCTTCCTCCCAGAACGAATTAGGCAGACCGCTTTACTTAAGAAGACAGCGTCCCATCTCCATTAAGGTGCGATTTTTACGCTCTGCAACCCCATTTTGGGGCGAGGAGTACGGTACGGAGAATTGATGTTCAATTCCCTCACTTTTCAAATAATCTTCAAATTCCTGACTCGCATACCCCCCCCCCCCCGTTATCGGACCGAATTGCCTGCAACTTTCTGTTAAATTTGTTAGCAGTCATTGCTGCATATTCTTTAAATTTTGAAAAAACTTCACATTTGTTTCTTAGCAAATATATAACTGTAAAACGACTAAAATCATCGACGAAGGTTAGAAAGTAATATTTACCCCCAATCGTTGCTGTTTGCATAGGGCCACACAGGTCACTGTGGACCAGCTGAATTGCTCTCGTAGCTCTAAAACTTGCGTGTTTGGGGTAAGGCTTATCAGTTAATTTTGACGCGAGGCAAACTTCACATTCATTACTGTGCTTACAGTTATCAATTTGAATCCCGGATGCCATGTTTTTATCAAATAATTCCTTTATGTGGTTAATATTTCGATGACCCAACCTTACGTGCCACTTATGTAAGCAATTTTTCTTATCACAGTGATTTATTATATTTACATTTTGAATTGAACCGGATTTCAAATTACTTTCATATAAATTATTATTTATATGACCCTCAAGGTATGTTACGCCTTCATGAGTTATTTTACATATGTTATCTTTGAATATAGCTACGCAACCATTTTCGGTAGCTTGTTTGATGGAAATTCAATTTGTTTCTATCTCCGGAACATATAAAACATTTTTTAATGTTATGGTATTACTTGTGTTATCTGACATAACAGTGTTTAATTTCACCGATCCGTAACCGTCAGAATGTAATTCTTGACCGTTTGCTATAGTGACATTCGATGTATCATAATTGAAGTCATGAAATTTATTTTTTATCGTTACCAATATGGGTTGAAGACCCTGAATCTACTACCCAAAGATCTTTCGTACCGTTACCAATGAAAAATTTAAGTTTTTTATCCGCGCGTTTTTCCTTATCGAAATTTTTGGTTTTAAAACCGTTCGCGCCTACGTTGTCTTGAAAGCATACTGCTGACCTGTTAGGCATATTGTTATTTTTATGTCCCAAAATTTTCGGCTTAGGTTTTCCATTGTTCTTATTCTTTAATTTCCAACATTCTTCAATGTTATGTGAACTCTTCTTGCAGTATCTGCGGAATTTACTGCTTATATGTGGTGAATATTTCACCTTTAATGCAGAGTTGTTGTTTGAGTTTTCATAGATTTTGTCGTTTGTTGTATTCATCTAGCAACTTTCTGCGGATAAAATTCAGTGTCAGTTCGTCATTATTTCGTGTTTCAAGAGCACATATTAATGTATCATAGCTTTGAGGTAAAGAGCAAAGTAATAGAGCCGCTAGGTGTTCATCATTGATGTTTTCACCAATAGAGGTTAATTTATCGTGAAGCTGATAAATGTTAGTAAGGTGATCAATCATGTTGGCGTTTTCGGCTAACCTGCTAGAATATAACTTTCTTAGCAGATATAATTTGTTACTTAAATTTGTTCTCTCATGCGCACTCTTAAGCGCATTCCACACTTCGCGCGCTGTCTGAAGATTTTTAGTGTGGATGATCTGTGTGTCATCTATTAGTAAATTTATTATAACTTTTGCTTTACGATTTATGTTAGTAAAATTGTCAGTGACGGGATTTGGGGGTTCATTTATGATTACATCGTATAGATCTTCTTTTAGTAAATAATTCTCTACTCTGAATTTCCAAACATCGTAGTTATTTACAGTTAATTTCTCTATCACAGTGTCCTTAAATATGCTCATTTTTATTTCTTTATTTTTCTAATATTTTTCAAATTTATATAAATTGCAAAATAATCTTATATATCTTATGTTTCAATAATGCAGTGAGTAATATAATATTACCTTGTAAAACAATTCAATATAATAATCATACAATAACATTCAAATATTCAACTAACCGGATGTGCTTACAATTTCTTATATTCGTGTAGCAAAATATTTGGCACAATTCTTTAAATATTAATGTAGCACTAGATCAGGCTCCCTATCTGTTACAAAAAATATTTATAAACTTAATATTCTTTTCGATCGGTGTGTCTGTTTCTCAATTTATATTATCATTCATATATTTACAACAGGAATAAGAAAATTATCTTACCTGTTTTCTCGGTAACGCCGCTTCCCATCTCCCGTCACCCATAGATTCATCTATACCTTTCTTCAGGCAGTTGCATAGCATAGTCACAATTTTAGCTAAAGTGGTTGGGAAGAAAGTAAATATTAAATTATTTTGGATGTTTGAAGTTCACTGTAGATTAATCGATAAACTTATTTCTTCAAATCTTGAATGAAAGCATTTAATGAAAAATCTGGAGTATTATATAATTAAGCACCGAGATTTCGACTTCTCGGCACATCTTTGAAGATACAACTACATTTGACAGAGGCGAAAAGGAGAGTGAATATATTAAAAGAGTTAAAAAGAAAGGGAGTCCAAAGTTTGTAGTCCGTGACGTCAACATAACAGCAACCCTTGTTGTGTAACTGTACAGAAAAAGGGCAAGGCGACCACAGGAATCCACATCTGTTGAAGCTAAGAAAGTTTCAATCTTGAATAATAAAAATGTTTCTGGTATTTTTACTTTCAGGTGTTACATATTCCAACAATTTCTGCAAGTATAAGTTTAAGAAAAAGTTTAGGATGGTTGCATTACAAATAGATTTAACAAAAGCTCTACCTTAATTACAGAAATAAGATGGATGTCCCAAAATAGTACTTTTTGTATTCTCAAAAGTTTCTTCCTCATTGAATATGTTCTTGGTCTACTATTGGTGAATAAATTAACTCCAAAATAAAAATAAGTGTCTAAGTTACCACTAGATGATAATACTTTAAAGAATTTTACAAGAACTGCTTATTGGAGTTAGTTTTTTCGTATTCTACTGAAGTATCATTACTAGTAAGGTGTCAGTAACTAGGGTTTTCACAATATGTTAATTGAATAAAATGGGAAGACAGTTGTAGCTTCTAAGCAGTCCTTTAAAAAAATTCGATTTAATTAAAATTTCTTTCTAAATTTTACTATTCATTTTGTTCTATCGTCATAACAACTAATCATTTTATAAATTAAATCTGGTTACTTTCAAACTGAATGCAATAGCTAAAAATGTTTACTTAAGATATTTAAATATTTAAAAACATCATTAAATTTGTGTAAAGGGACTCCAAGTTCTTTTATTGAATTGATTTTTAAATAAACATAGAATACATTTAAGAATTGGATGGGTATTCATGTATAACAAATTTTTCTGTACAATAAAAAATAGCCGCTATATACAGTATACCCAATGAAGTCTCTTGCCACCCTCTTAACTTCGGACCGGCTACTGCTATATTCATAAAAGTGGTGTCTAAGTATAGTAAAGTAGCCATGCGCTGCTGAATGAAACTACCTACTGCGCCACCTGGTGGATAACTGCAGAGACAGCATTCCTATCTCGAAAACGGAAAGAGATAGGGGAAAAACTGATGTACAAAGTAGTAGAGCATCATCGATTTAGTACGAAAAGACGCATTGTGGACATTAATGCAAAGAATAGAACGGTTAAAACGCGCATTTGTTTTTTCTTGATTTCCTACACTGTGGCGTGACAAAACGATCTTAGAAAGAAATAAACGGTCAAGTGCGAGCATTACTCGCGCACAGAGGGTTCCGTAGAATAAATATATGAATTTGTAATTGTATTATATATATATATATATATATATATATATATATATATATATATATATATATATATATATATATATATATATATATATATATATATATATATATATATAAAGTTGCTAAAAGAATACTAAGACTTTGTAAAAATCTATACAACGTAGGGTTGGGTATAACTGTATATATTAGAAAAGTGTAAATGGGTATACCATGAAAGTTCAAAGAGATATGGAACCTAAATAATATGAAATATAGCTATTCGTATAACTCTTTTTTTTAATATTATCCTAATCTGTTTATGATGAACTTAATTCGGTACTGAAAATAAAAGTAGTGCATAGCTAAACTTCATTTGAATTATACCCGCTCAATAGCTGAAGCGGCGTTTCCGAAACTTTAAAGTCATTATTTTCCAAATGGCGTTTTTTGGGCATAACGCGCAGGATACCTCTAAAACTTCTGAATATTTTTTCATGAAATTTTCAAAACATATATTTCATGTTAGTCTGTATAAACTGACCTAAAATTTTCTTTTTATTAATCAAAAAAATATTTTTTTATGTGATTTTACTGTTGAAATTTTCAAAATTTTGTATTAGCTAAATGCAACATTGCATTAAAAATATAAAAATGCTTTAAATACAAATTTATTTAAGTTCAGGGAAATTATTACAATCTGACGTATAAGTAAGCACCAAAATTTACATTCTAGTTGCAATATTTATTTTGTAATCCTGCGCGTAAATTGTTATGCCAATTTTTTGTTCGACAAATGCCTAACAGTTTCGAGCCCCTATAAATACTAATTCTGTAGCTTGCAATTTTTTAAATACGTGAAACGAAAGAACATGCTTATATCTTTCATCCCAATAAAAATTGTGTTTTAAAATCATATACATTTTAAGACATTAAATGTTGAAAATGGTCTTTTTTTCATTTTTTCCACTTTTTAGAGTCCCGAGACCCCTTAAATTAGTATGTTTTTCACAATTTGACGTTTATAGCTTTTATTCTGTTACTGGACATTACATTACACATATATATCATTAAAAGTTGTTAACTAGGCATAGAGTACGCCGCCCCTGTCCTTGTGTATGTCCAAACTGACCATACCTTTAAGGGTTAATATCTCGACTAATTACCGATGATTTTTTTTGAAAATCATTATCAACAATGCTTTTATTCTTCTGCAACGATAGGTATATTCAGCGATGCTCAACAATTTTTCTGAATGCCCGTAAATCGAAATTTGTGCATACCAGAAAAATGCCAATTACTCAAAAACTATGTGACCTAGAGTAAGCGCTATAATTTTCCGGCAAGGTTTATACATTAACGTATACTATCTCTAATTTTTTCATAATTTTAGTTTCAGTAGATTCCAAATTAGATGGGTGGAAACATATTTCTGCGCTACATTTTCAACAATATCTTTGAAAATACAATACCTAAAATTAAAAGAAATGTATTTTTGAGTTCAGCGTTACAAAAGCTTTCACAGGATACCTCACATGATATACGAAGAAAAGATTTTTTTGTTCAAGTAGCATAATTAACCCTTCTACTGTTTTACTAAATATATTTATGAATGTTTATTAATCTGAAAATATGTGGGTCAATGGTCTTTATTACTTCCCCGAATTTGAACTTTCCATGTTCCATAGTTTACGAGTAAAATGGCTGTGACAGACAGACGGACAGACACAGGAGTGATCTTGTAATGGTTCCGTTTTTACTGTTTAAGTACGGAACCCTAAAAACAAATAGTTATAACAATATACCTTTATTTGAGATGTTCAAACATCTCACCGTCAGCTGCAATACACATTTTGATGCACATTTCTCCGAAAGATAATCATTTCTCCTTACGTTCCAGTTTCGTGACGTCACAGTTTCAGAAATCACGAACAAACAAATGCGCGTTTTAAACGTTCTTTTCTTCTCATTAATGTCTACAAGGTGGTTTTCGAACTAAATCGATGATGCTCTGCAACTTTGTAAATTACTTTATTTTCAATCTCTTTCCGTTTTCGAGATAGGAATCCTGACTCCGCAGTTTTCCACCTAGTGGCGCGGTAAGCGGTTTCTTATTAAGTACCGCATGGCTACTTTAAAATTCCTAGACACCACTTTCATGAATATAACATCGGCTGTTCTGAAGTTAACAGGGTAAAAAGGGACTATAGTGGGCATACTGTATATGCCTCTATGCATATTTATAAATTTCTTTATGTAAATTTATTTTTAATTATACATATACAGAGTGTTTCAAAAGGTCGTTTAAAAACTTAACATGCTGCTCCGTCATATCATGAGGAACAACATTTACATAGGAACTTGCGTTCGAAGATGCAAACTGCGACCGCTAGAGGACGATGAGAGCAGGTGTGGAAGGGAAGAAAGAAATTATATCGAAAGAGGTATTAATATGGCTTTTATTAAAGAACATAGTTTAATTTACAGAAGATGTTCAAAATTCCTTCCATTCGACGCAATGCATGCTTCACAACGTCGACGCATGGATTCACGGACCCGTTCAAAATGGGCAGGTGTGCCACGGACACGTTCCGCCTCTTCCACGATCCTGGCGACGAGATCCATCTCCGGCGTTACAAGCGTCTTGTGCACCATGGACTTCATATGTTCCCACAGATAGAAATCCAGGGGAGTCAGGTCAGGGGATTGCGGTGGTCATGCGACTGGCCCACCTCTGCCAATCCAGCGATTAGGATATGTCCTATCGAGGTATCCTCGCACAGTGTAGCTAAAATGAGCCGGCGCTCCATCATGCTGAAACCAGATGTTTGGGCGTGTAGCGGTTGGAACGTCACTCATCAGATCTGCCAAAACTCTTTCTAAGAAAATGCGATAGGTATTCCCGACGAGGCACTGAGGTAGTAGGTAAGAGCCAATTAACATGTCACCGACAATACCAGACCAAACGTTTACGGCGAAACGTTGTTGACATGCACGTGTAGACCTTGGGTTTTCAAGCGTCAATGTTGTACATGTTCAGGACACCGTCCTGTGTAAAACAGGATTCAACCGAAAAAATTATCCACGATGGAAAATCCGACTGTGCGACCCGTTGTTGATACCAGCATGCGAATGCAACGCGTTGGGGATAATCGTCAACACACAATTCCTGTACTCTTTGTAAGTGGTAGGGGTGTTGTGGTACGACAGGCGTGCGTGTAGTCCATTCTCGACCGATGTGCTACGTACTTGGAAAGCTCCTGCTTCACGTAATCTGCGGTGCAATTGTCCAAACGAAACGTGACTTCGCTGACGTCTGTTTGGGAAGCGCTCAAGATACATTCGTACCGCGGCTCGTGCATTTCCATCCGCGGCGCCATATGCGTAATGCATATCGGCTAATTCTGCGTTACTAAACCGATTCATCATTCTCCTGCAACGCCCTCCCCCGAAATGATTACTCTTCCCACTCTCCCGTAAGCCTGCACTCGTCGCCCTCTAGCGGTCGCAGATTGAATTTTCGAACACAAGTTCCTGTGTTTTGAGACATCCTGTATACGTATGTGTAAGGGGGGGGGGGGTTACTAAATATCCTCAACAATGTAACATAACAAACTCAAGAGTTTAATTAATATATACATGATATCATATGAAAGAAAAAGCATAACATTAGAGAGTGGAAAAATCGGAAGATTATGGAGTGATCTTCCCGTGAAGAGTTTATTTAAAAAAAGAAGCAAGATAATTGCTTTATTCAATAGTTTTTATCTGAATATGAAGGATGAACATCCGTTAAATGTCAAATAAAAGATTTGGGCAAGTATTCTAAGTGAATTCTAGTATTTATGTTTGCAATTGTAATATGCATTATTGATGTGGATGAATTGCAATGATCTAGTAAGCATATTATTTGTTCGAGTGAATAATAAATGCTGTATAAAATGGAAAAGCTAATAGATGCATTCATTTGAAGCATAAGCCAAGTGAATTTTTAAGATATTAGAAGACAAAATCTTGCCTATATTATACATATACACGTTTATATAAATGTCTTTAAAATATCAATGAAATTTGCCTCAGAAAACTTTATAAAATCGAAATACTACTAAGGTGTTTTAAGGTCACGATTTCTAAAAAGAATTAAAACATGATAACAAAGGGCGGTAGGTAATCTGTTATGCATTTATATATCATACATTAATCTACTCAGTGGCATCATAATCCTAACTGTATTTGTATCCCTCTTGAATTGCCATTACTTATTTAATATTAATTTAACATCTACAGACTTATATCTACTACATTTTTATTATATTTATTTTAACAACTTTTAAATACTAATTTAATACTTAAATTCATCATTCTATAACTTTTTAATAATATTAATAATTTTTTTTGTGTGCGTTACTTGTTACGCTGTTCAGTAATGCTTTGATTGGAGTTTTCTCCAACCATATTTCGAGTGTGGTTTTTTTTTTTTTTTTTTGGTAGTTACTATAAAAAAGTGCTTTATTGTGCCTGAAAGTTATTCCTATAGCATGTCTTCAATCTAACATTATGTTGTACTTCAGTTCGAATATTATGTTATACTGCATTATTTCTCCACTTGATACTATAGGATTAACTATAACAAAGCCGAAAGATGAAGCACATAACCTTTTTTTTATTTTTCAACAAAGAGACATTGTATGCAGTGAGACGTGAAACGTTGGTACACAGAAAAACAGTAGATAGCATTAGAATGACATTTATTCTAAAAAAAAAATAATATGCATATAGGTTAGTTTTCCGTGCAAAAGCACGGAAAATTAACCTACCGGGTGTCCCAAAAAGGACTGACTGATTTTAAAATTCAATAACTTACAAACGGTGACAGATATTTAAAAAATTCTTGCAGGAGGGTTATGCATAAGGTCAAAAGTTTTTTTACAGTGATTTTCAATTTTAGTTCGAATTACAAACAATAGATGGCGCTGCGATCAATAGACGCTGAATTCAGGCTCGATTTTTTGGTACTTCGTGGCCCGGATAATACATTTTCATCTCCTTTTTCAGCATGGAACAAAAGAAAGGACCAGAAATCGAGCCTGTATTTAGCGACTATTGCTTACAGCGCCATCTATTGTTTGTAATTCGAACTAAAATCGAAAATCACTGTAATAAAACTTTTGACCTTATGCATAACCCTCCTGCAAGAATTTTTTAAATATCTGTCACCGTTTGCAAGTTATTGAATTTTAAAATCAGTCAGTCCTTTTTGGGACACCCGGTATATGCATATTATTTATTTTCCATTTATTATGTCTTTTAGATTTGTACGATCTTAGTAGGCACTACCACATAGCAGCTAAAACTACTGTCCCTCAATTTATCAGTTTTTGGACCTTTTAACCCTTTCAAAAGCAAGTAATTTTATTTATGCAATATTGAAATCACACCAGAAATTTCAATTTTTTATATACAGAGTGTTTTAAAAGTTCATGACAATTTTTGATAAAGCCTGATAAATAACATATACTAAGTAGTAAAACTGGATGAGTTTCATGGTAAGAATTTTTTTTAACTTATTGTAATCGCGCACCAATCATAATAATGTTTCTTTTATTTGAAACAGAATTTAATGTTTGAATAGCGGAGCTTATTGGAACTAGTTTTCTTTGCGTCCGCGCTGACTATTATTCATCACAATGGTCCATTTGAGTGATTTTAATTCTATATTGATTGGCTTACTTAAGTTCTTTTTATTTTGAAAACGGAGCAACTTTTATTACTATCAGGGTTTCTTGCATTGTGGAAGAATCTTTGAATTCCTTCATTCATTCGTAAGATTTTTCTTAGTTTGCTGAATCTTCGGAAACAAAAAGAGTTTCATGTGTTGCTGTTACGAACATAGTTACCGCTTCATATTGTTAATCATCTAAATCAGTTTCTTGGGAAATATCAATACTGGATTGGGGCCATTAATTTTCGCGCTTTCTTAACCACGCCGGGCCAAACCACCAAAGTTTCTGGTCCTCTAAACTGCTTAACTTTGTACCTCGTGATAACGCATCGGCAGGATTTTTGCGCAGTGATTCCAACATTCAGAATAAGATATATATTTTTTATTTCATCAACTGTGTTCTTTACAAACGTCTTTATTTTTATGGATATCATGACAACCGACTAGAAGCTAGTCTTTGCGTCTTTTCGTTTTCCTGAAAAACATAATTTAATCACAATATTATTTCACTATCGATTGAAATAAAAGATAATTTCAATTTCAATTTGAAAATGACGAAAAAGAATAAATCTAATAATCCCTATAGTTTTTTCACTGGTCTCCCATTTTTTCACAAAAATAGAATAATTTAGTTGCCATTATTGCAGAAATTTCATTAAAATTATAAAAAAATTAATATCCCGAAAACTTGTGGATCATAACGGATAATTGGCGTTAATTTCACCGCCAAACCTGCCATGGTTTAGGAGAAATGGCCGTGAAACATAATCAGTCGTTTAGTCAGTCGTTTCATAAAATCGTTTCATAATTCGTTTCATTAGGATTTTATATATATAGGGTAGATGTAAATTATATAAAAAGGAGTTAAAAATTTTATTTTTGCAGTAAAGTATTTACATTTTAGCGTAAATGTCTCCCACACAAACACATATGGTAAAATAATTTAGTTTCAGGCACATAAAATATTTTTTCCTTACTTTGCTATGGAAACATGCTGGTTTCTTTTGCTATATTCTGTATTGTGTATTCTGTTTGTTTTGTTTTTTTAACATATTGAACATATTGCAAATTTAACTTATAGAAGCATTCACTGCTTTAAAATTCGGTATCTAAATATTATTCTTATGAAAATTTCTGCAATTATACGCTATTACTTGAAAAAATCCAACATTTTACAATAAAAACAGCTTGCTGGATTAAATTTGAAATATTCTTTTTAATTCGTCATTTCTTTTTAGTTTTTCTGCACAACTTCCATTTTTTGTAAAAGGTTTTGTTAAACATATTGGACTAATCTTCTGTAATCGGGTCATCGCAAATTAGCGTATTTACCATATTGTTGGAAATTTTTATTTATATTTGAATGGGACTCTGGGCGATGAATCCGATTAAGGTAGATTAAACAGATTTTGTAACTAGACTAAATTTAAGACTTTTCATTATAAATCAAACGAACAAAAGAAGATTTACTCTAATTTATATTTTATTTTCAGTTATTTTATCACCAAAAAAGGAATACTTTTCATGTAGGGGAAAATCTTTGTGGCTCCAATGGTGGCAAATAAAATAATGATTGTCCACTTATGATTTCAGCCTTTATAAAAAAAAAAAAAAAAAGAAAGAAAGAAAGAAAAACTGAAATGTCGATCATTATATAGCAAATTCTGCTGCCGCACACCTTTACAGCTAAACTTAGTAACAAATTATTAATTATTTTTACAATCTAGGCTATTTAGACAACAGAGTGAAGAATAATTTAATCTTACAAGGAGAAGGCCAACCTTGTTAATCACAGATTTTGATTATTTTAATATATGTTGTAGGGTAGAAGCCCCTTAGTGTCAGGCTCAACGGATTTTATCCAATGTTCCTTAGTTCTTGAAAAACCGGCGGGTCTAATATTAGTACACAACTTAAATACTTACTTTGCAACAATAGTGATAGGTCAGTCGTAGCTCAGTTGGTATGGTGTTTACCGGCTAATTCGCGGGCCCGGGTTCGATACTGAATGCGTTACATTTGTTTTTATCATTTTCTGTTTTATAAATTTACTTGTAAGTATAACTTTATAATCTCACTGTCAATTAAAATTTTTAATATTGTATATCAATTATAATTTTAACCTATTTATTTTTTTTACTTTTAACTAAATAGTTGAAATAAAAGATCATAAAACTGTTATTTTTTTTAATCACTTTTAAAATGTATTTCATATATTCTTTATCGATGCAATGATATTGAGCAATTGTGTCAATTCGTGATTTTAAAGAAACAGCATTTGCGCATTGCTTTAACAAAGGAAGTCAATGCGATAATAGTATTATTTTGTTTTTAAAGTAACAAGCATAATCATATTAAAAATTAGAATCAGAATTAAATTACAACCGATTTTTTGCATATTAAAGATTTTTAAATTTGTAATAAGTATGCTTGCGCTTTCAATTATTTTGCTTTCCCCTTTATCTTTTTTCTGCTTTTATTTTTGTTTTATTTGAATATTCCTTTTTTTTTTTATCATAACTAGATTTGTCACGATTTTGGAATTTTTATCGTTCAATAATAGATCCAATTTCTTTTTAAACCTCTTTAATGGATGATAAATAATAGTTTACAAATAAGAAATGATAAATTTAAGTTTGCTAACATTATAATTAATGTATGGCGTTAAAATTTTTAATTGAAATTATTAAATTATAATTATAACTATATTTATAAAATAAAAAATGAGAAAAACAAATGTAGCGCATTCAGGTACCGAACCCGGGCCCTCGGATCAGCCGGAAAACGCCATGCCAACTGAGCTACGACTAACTTGTCGTTTTGGTTGCTAAGTAAGTATTTAAGTTGTGTACTAATATTAGACCCCCTGGTATTTCAAGAACTAAGGGGCATTGGATAAAATCCGTTGAACCTGACACTAAGGGGTGTCTACCCTACAACATATATTAAAATAATCAAAATCTGTGATTAACAAGGTTGGTGGCGCCGAAATTCATCTGACAAATAAATTTTCAAAATCCAAGTGAGATGGGAGAGCAATTAGATTAAATAGTTTATTAAACAAAACTGAAATAGTATGTAAATTCTATTCATCATTAGAAGTTAATAATTGTTCCATAATAGTAATTCTCCGTATTTAATAGAGCCAATACAAAAAAAATGTTCTCTGCTTGGTTGCAGAGTCAGGACTTCCATTATACACTCTGTATTAAACAGAGTCATGATTTAACAATTGGCATCTCTGATTACAAAGTCAGGACATGTTACATGTTCTCTGCTTGGTTACAGAGTCAAGACTTCCATTATAAAAATGATACATATTATATAAAATAAACATCAACATAAAAATTACAATATGCAGTTATAAATCTTCTAAATAGCTATAATATTCATTTAAATGACATCCAAGTAATTATAAAACTAATAAATCACCATCAATTCAAAATTATTATAAAATAAATAAATCTATATTACATGACCTTGAAATCATAATGTTACTCATAAATATTGATTCAGGGTTATAAACAATTTAGATAAACAGATTAGATTTTTTCTGTCAAAAGAAATCAGTTTTATAATTATGTTTCACAATATGAAAGATAAACAGAGTTAAATTATAAACAAATAAATTTGAGGGCATTTACGCCGAAACATCCTCCGCCTCCGTGAACGAAGTTCATCAAACAATTATAACTTACCAAATTTCCACCATCACATACTAAATAATCAAATATTAAATACAAAATTAAAATATTACCTTAAATGTCAAGTATAACTAAAATGAAATGCAATTAAATCCTACTACTTCTAAAAAAAACAGTTTCTGGAACAACTAAAAATAGAAAAGACATTAATATACAAAATAGTTCAGAAAGTTACAAAAATTAGACATAGAAAAAAATAATAATAATAAAGTTAGTTAAAATAAAGTAAAATTCTATTATATTAAATGTCCATCGGTAGAGGAGACAATTTTGTGATAGGGCGTTTCAGTTCACCAGTAGAAGTCTTTAATTTGACAACACGAACAATATTATCATCACCAGGAAATAGTTCAATTATTCTGCCCAATTTCCACCTTAATGGGGGCTGGTTTTCTTCCTTTATCAACACCAAGTCATTGATTTTTAAGTTCGGGTTGCTTCTAAACCACTTTGTACGTTGCTGCAATTGTGAGAGATAGTCTGACGACCACCTTTTCCAAAAACTTTGGAAAATCTTTTGTAGCAATTTCCAACGTTCCAAAGGAGTTACATAGGTAGAGGAGATACCAGGCTCAGGTAAGGAGGTCAAGGGTGCTCCTATAATAAAATGTCCTGGCGTCAGAGCCGTAAAGTCATTTGGATCAGAAGACTCAGCGACAAGCGGTCTTGAATTTAAGCATGACTCAATTTGTGCAATTAAGATCAAAAATTCTTCATAAGTTAAAATCTGATCACCAATTGTTCTCTTCAAATGATTTTTCATTTGTTTTATTCCCGCTTCCCAAAGGCCTCCAAAGTGAGGGGCGGAAGGTGGGTTGAATTTCCATACTATCATTTCGTCAGTAAGATACTTGTGCAATTTTTCATCAGAAGCAATTTGAGACATCATTCTCTTTATTTCGCGGTCTGCCCCTACAAAATTTGTACCTCTGTCGGAAAATATTTCTAGAGGTTTTCCACGTCGAGCCACGAATCTTTTTAATGAGGCTAGAAAGGTTTCAGTTGTAAGATCAGTGACTAATTCAAGATGGATAGCTTTTGTTACGAAACAAACATACAGACAAACATAATGTTTAAAGGGTTTCACACCACGTCCCTTACGAGGTTTGATCAAAAAGGGGCCGGCTAAGTCGACTCCTACTCTTGAAAATACTCGAGCTTGTGTCACGCGTGCTGATGGCAGATTTCCCATCAACTGAGATGAAAGGTGTGATGAATTTCGGAAACATTTCATACATTTCCTTATTTCTCTTTTCACAGCTTCTTTAGCATTAATTATCCAAAATTTTTGTCGAATTGCTGAAATTGTCAATTGAGTCCCGCTATGAAGATGTTTCTCATGAAAATACTTTATTATCAAGTCTGTAACATGATGCCTTTTAGGGAGAATGATTTGATGTTTTTGATATTCAGACAAGTTTGCATTTTTTAGCCTACCTCCAACACGAAGAATATCATTTTCGTCAAGAAATGGATGTAAAGGAAGGAGTTTGCTTTTAGAATTTAGGATCTTTCTGGATTTTAGAATTTTCAGTTCGTCTCCAAATTCATGGTTTTGAATTAATTTCACAATAGCATTTGTTGCCCTTTCAAGTTCTGGAACAGTCAAAAAACCATAGACTCGTTCAGATGGGCATGTACTATTTTTGATGAATCTGAGGCACCAAGCCGTAATTCGTTTTAATTTAGTCCAGGATGAAAATTTAAATAAAAGCTCAAATTCTGGAATATTTTGGGATATGGAGCAAACAAGCGTTTTACGTTGTTCTTGCAAGACCTCTTCATCAGGTAGATTAGGTTGAGTTTCAGGGGGAAATACTGGTAACGATTCTTCCTTCAGCCAGCTAGGACCATGTAACCATACCTCGTTATTAATCAATTCAGATGCAGAACAACCACGAGAGAGAACATCTGCAGGATTTTCCTTTCCTTTACAAAATTTCCATTGTACATGAGCAACAAGTTCCTGAATTTCGCGTACGCAGTTTGCCACAAAGGGCTTCCAGTTGTTAGCACTTCCTTTAATCCAGTGCAAGGTAATTTGGGAGTCACTTAGACAAAATATATTTTCATTCACAATTTTAAATATTTCCTTTAAATAATTCGCTAATCTTGCAGCCGTAAGTGCTCCAAGAAGTTCGAGGCGCGGCAATGTAATTTTCTTGAGAGGCGCTACTCTCGACTTTGCTATTACAAATGAAGTTTCACAAGAAGAAGAATCACGTAGATAAGCCACTGACCCATACCCCTTTAAACTAGCATCAGAAAATATGAAAAGTTGAGCGGTTTCAGGATTTAATTTTGGGATAGTTACAAAATATTTTTTAAGAATTTCAAAATTTACCAAGTCTTTTATTTCATTATGCCATTTTCTGAATTTTCCACTTAAAGAATCTGGTAATGTAGAATCCCAGTCAATTCCATGTTCCCAGAGTTCTTGCATTAAAAATTTAATTCTTATCACGAAAGGGGAAATGAGTCCAATAGGATCATAAAATTTTGCCACAGTTTGTAAAACAATACGTTTGGTAATAATTTTATGGTCAAATTCTACCAAAAGTGGTTGTATGTCTATTTTCAAGGTGTCACTTTCTGTTATCCATATAATTCCCAATACCTTCGAAAGATTTTGTTCAAGAGTGTCTTCCTCAAAATTTATTCCATGTTCCTTCCATAAAAATTTTAAATCGGAAGAATTGGTTTTAAATTTTCTGAGTTTCATATTGGCCTAACTCAATATCTTCTCTACACCGTTTGATAAAACAAAAGCTTCGTTTACTGAATCAGCTCCATGAAACAGGTCATCAACGTATAAGGAAGTATCCAGCATATTAACTATTTTTCCAAACAAATCTTTATACCCCTCAATGTGATGTTTGATGGTTGCAGAAAGGAAAAGGGTGAAGTTGTTACACCAAAAGTTACACGGGTCATGCGAAAAACCTTCAAAATGGGATTGTTACCAGTGATATTGTTAAACCACAGGAACCTCAAAAAATTTCTATCTTCTTCTTGTATCTGGATTTGCAAGAATGCTTTTTCTATATCTGCCGAGAAAGCAATTTTGTGGAGATGGAATTTTAAAATAATGTCCAATATGTTAGGATTTAGATTGGGCCCAGGAAATAAGCACTCGTTTAACGATTTTGCCCCCTTATCTTTGGATGACGCATCAAAAACAATTCTTACTTTAGTTGTCGATTTATCTTCCCTTATTACTGGTCTGTGAGGCATGTAATTCGTGTTTATTTCATCTTTATTAAACTCACATTCTTCAATTATACCCAAACCACATTGTTCATTTAATATTTTCTCATATTCCTTAAGTAACCATTCAATTTTGCACAATTTTGATTTTAATCCCCAAAGTCTATGTTTAGCTACATCAAAATTGGATTCCAATTCATTTTTATTTACTTTCCACAAAAGTTTAGTTTCATATCTTCCATTTACAAAATTTAAATTATCATTAAATAAATCAAGAGCATCTAAATCCTTTTGTGAAAATAATTCATTTTTACTATCACAAATACCAAAGACTCTAGTTTCCAAAACTTTTGCAAATCAAAATTTTCTATTTCATTAACAGATACAAGATGAGCATTAACTGTTTCGTTACCTTTAGAGTTTATTTTTCCCACTATTGTGTACCCAAAAAGTGTATTAGCTACATATAAATGGTCATTAATTTCTTCAACGACACCTCTCTGAACATTCCAGAAATAATCACCTCCAAGTAAAATTTGTACTTCGGATTCCTCGGGCGTAGGGTCGGCTAACCTCCATCTTTTACTTTCAATGTATTTTATAACTAGAGGGTCAGAATTGGGAACCTTCAATGTTGTTGCACTTATCAAATCGGTAGCTAACACCTCAACATCTATAAAACGATGATAATTCATTTTACTTCGAAATTTAATTTTAAAAACATCATATTCTTCTTCGCGACCTTGATCCATGCCAAAAGCGAATACAGTTAAATGTTCTTTTCTTAAAACAGGCAAATTTAATTCACGAGCTAATGCTTTTGTTATGAAGCTTTTTTCGCTTGCAGAATCAAGTAATAATCGAACTACCTTTGATTTAGAATTACCTTGAGCAGTTACACAACATGTTTGCAATAAAACAGCATGCTTAGAATTTCTAAAATTACAATGAGAATTAGATACAACTGTTTGATTTTGATTTTCATTAATTTCTGGTTTCAAACTTTTCTTAAAGCAAAATAATTTGTTATGTTCAGTGCTTTTACAATTTAGACATGGCTTTAATTTTATGCGGCATTGCGAAGATAAATGCGATTTCAAAAAGCATTTGTAACATCTACCCTCCTTACGTAATATTAATCTTTTCTTATCATCAGCTAAATTTTTACAATCGGAAGATAAATGATCATTACCTTTGCAAAATACACAAAAAACTTTAATATTGGCATTTAAGGTATTAGCATGTTGATATTTATTTCATGTTTTCTTTTCACGAAATTCAGTTTTATTTTTATGTACAAAAGAAGAGGATGCATCATTTTTAGAACTTGTCATTGGCAAAGCCTTTTCTCTACATTCTATTTCACATTTCAGAAAGGCAATTAGATCGGTTACATCTGACACTTTGCTAGTATCACGTTTTCTATGATATTCAATCACTAATTCATGGGGCAATAGCTTTAGCAAAATAGGATTTAGCAATTGTCCATAAGAACTGGATGTTACCCACAAATTTCTTAAACTTCTAATATTAACTTCGCACATGTCATGCAATCTTCTTAATGCATTTAAATTTGAACAATTTTTAACTGGTTCCATATTTAATAAATTAGTCATGTGTTTATTAATAATAACATCAACCTTACCAAAACGGTCCTTTAATAAATCAATACAAGTATCATAATTTTGTTCTGTCAAAGGAAACCCTTCTACCACATTATAGGCCCGATTACATAACAAGGATTTTAGATAAGCGAATTTTTCTATCTTAGATAGTGATTTATTCTGGTGTATCGATGTTTCAAAACAGTTAAAAATTCGACCCATTCTTCGATTTCACCAGAAAATTTTGGAACATTTAATTTAGGCAATTTCATGGCAGAACTCGTTTCTGTTCCACTAGCAGAACCATTCAATGAATTTACACGACTAGTTGCTATCATAGAAACATTATCCTTTTTACATTTTCTTAATCTATTTTTAATTTTAAATTTAGCACTGATCAATTGGTCAGTGTACTTTTCACTATTAGCAATATCCTTTTCATATTCTTTTAAGTCGGATATTTGAGCTTCAATATCACGATTCAAACTTTGGAAAGCCGTTTCTTTTAAGAGGAATATTTCTTGAAGCTCTAATAATTCATCGGTTTTCGTATTATCAGTGTCATCAATTAATAATGTTTCTAATTTTGTAATTAATTTCGTGAAACTCGTTCGTTCAACAGAACGTTTTGCTTTCAGCTTTTCAAGATTTTCCATTTTAAATAAAGAATAATTCTTATTTTAAAACATAAACCATTCATAGAAAATGAAAAAAATATTTTCTTACCTGTTAATTCCAGGTAATGTAGATGGCATGTCGTAATCCAAATGGCACAATAATAATTCCACACTAATCACAGGTTGAAAGATAAATCACACACTAATCACATGTTGAAAGATAAATCACAGTTGTTAATCGCAAATCTCTTTCACAATAGCTCACTATTCTTTCCAAAAAATGTTTCGCGGGTTACGAGGCACCAAAAAAAAAAAAAAAATGGTGGCGCCGAAATTCATCTGACAAGTAAATTTTCAAAATCCAAGTGAGATGGGAGAGCAATTAGATTAAATAGTTTATTAAATAAAACTGAAATAGTATGTAAATTCTATTCATCATTAGAAGTTAATAATTGTTCCATAATAGTAATTCTCCGTATTTAATAGAGCCAATACAAAAAAAAAATGTTCTCTGCTTGGTTGCAGAGTCAGGACTTCCATTATACACTCTGTATTAAACAGAGCCATGATTTAACAATTGGCATCTCTGATTACAGAGTCAGGGCGTGTTACATGTTCTCAGCTTGGTTACAGAGTCAAGACTTCCATTATAAAAATGATACATATTATATAAAATAAACATCAAAATAAAAATTACAATATGCAGTTATAAATCTTCTAAATAGCTATAATATTCATTTAAATAACATCCAAATAATTATAAAACTAATAAATCACCATCAATTCAAAATTATTATAAAGTAAATAAATCTATATTACATGACCTTGAAATCATAATGTTACTCATAAATATTGATTCAGGGTTATAAACAATTTAGATAAACAGATTAGATTTTTTCTGTCAAAAGAAATCAGTTTTATAATTATGTTT
Source organism: Maratus speciosus (assembly GCA_963932465.1). Taxonomy (NCBI): domain Eukaryota; kingdom Metazoa; phylum Arthropoda; class Arachnida; order Araneae; family Salticidae; genus Maratus; species Maratus speciosus. Next base: position 322,692,208 of record OZ010789.1, read on the forward strand.
CACAATATGAAAGATAAACAGAGTTAAATTATAAACAAATAAATTTGAGGGCATTTACGCCGAAACAAAGGTTGGCCCTCTCCTTGTTAGATATAATGGAAATAGCAAGCCTATTTGTTTGCTCGTTTTATTATGTTCATTAATATAATGCAAAGAAAATCTTTGGTTCAAGTATTCAATAAAATGCACATTGCTAAAAAAATTGCATAACTTTATTTATTATTGCCAGTTCTATTTAAGGTATGGAGTTTTGTTGATGAATGATCTATAACTGAGTAAACAAAAATTTGACGTTATATGGCAGATAATTAACTTCACGTTAAAACTAAGTCTGATACATTTGTAACAATATATTGTTGCAAGCACTTCTAATGTTTGATGTTAACCCTCATAATGGAGCCGATTACGGAAGATTAGAAGGATTTTATTGGATGTCAGCTAGAAGTTTATTTTTCTACAAGCCATCGAGTTTATGACCCGGATTAACGGTTACATGATTGCAACTGGTCTATAATATAAAAAAGCAGTAAAAATGACGCTACTTTAATTATATTCAAACAATTCAGCTTTGAAAACCCACTTTTTATGCTTCACTTTTCTTTTAAAAATGAAAGTTAAATACTCTTCTTTGTTTACAAATAATGTATTACATTTTAAACTGATTTTACTCTGCCCTAATCCAAAAAATGAAAAGAGTAGTAGTAGAGCTACCAGAAGAGGAAGTTTATTATGGAATATAACGTAACATTTAGTAACTGGTCCGTTTTTTGAAAACCAGTAAAGTTTTAGAAAGAAATTCGTGGGAGTTTTCTGCAACAATTTCAAGAAAAAAGCTTTTCCAGGTATGTTTCTACTAAATTTATAAAGACGATTTTTATTTAAATAAAAGTAGTGTTCAAAAAACGGACCGAGTAGGAGCCTGCTTTCTCTACCAAACTCTACTATAAATGAATAACTAAAAATCGTTGCTTCTCAATAGGCCAAATTCTGTCCAACGCATGAGATAATTTATTATAGCAATAGCGTTCGCATCCTTTCAGCAATGCGGGTGGACATTCCAGGTTCATATCGGTTTAAAATACAAAGTCAGATTCACCATTTCGTTTGATTCGAGATCGATGACCAGCGCAGCCTGCTAGTACTTTATAATTTGCCCACATTGCAAGTTATTTTACAAGATTAAAAATGAATTTAAAAGTTTCAAACTCTAAACCTGCATAATACATAAACTAGTTAAACAAATGTTTTGGTCAAGATAAAATTAAATGAAAAATTCAAAAATCATTTAAAAACTAGCTGTTAGCATTGAAAATTTTAAAGTTTGTTTCAATATCTATATGTAATCGACTCCTCCATATGCAAAATTTGGGAATAGTATTAGTTAGTAGACGTTATTATTAACCGATCGGGTATTATTACCAGTGACATTTTTTTAGATTTCCAGTTTAGCTAGTAGGTTTTATAAGATTTACTGTACAATGTAACATAAGGAAATATTTTTAAAAAAATGTTTAAAAGAATTTTCCCGATTATTCTCATATTTTGCTCTGTGCTATTTTAGAAATAAGACTTAATTCATTGAATAATTCATAAATGTAACTTTTTTGATTTTCTAGTTTATACTATTTATATCATTTAAATAATTTAATCAACTTTGTCAGTGTATAATGAAATTTAATCCATTGATTCCTCTCAAGTTTCATAATTAACTGTTAATGGCTTGCCTCGCTTTATATTTGAATGTTGCTTTTCCTGCTTTGATTATTTAGCATAATTGACTTTATTTTTCGAGATGTTTCATTAACGTTAATTAAATATAGATTAGAGTATATTAAACAAAAACAACATTTGTTTTCTGAAATATAAAAAAGTTTCAATCAAATTAACAAAGTATAGGATATGTACGTTACATTCAATTGTTTTGATATCATTAATTTTCTAAAAATACGTCAGAGTTACTTTTAAATTGATGAAAAATAAATGTGCTTGTAGTTTTTTTTAACTGCAGTGTAATAATTTAATTTGATATATTGGTGTTTCTCAAGATGCATAATTAACTTTAAATATCTTATTTAACGTTATGTTTAATTGTTGATTTTCATACATTGAATATTTACCGTAATTAATTTTAACATTCGATAAGTTTAATTAATGGTAATTAAATGTAGATTAGGTTATATTAGGCATTAGAACCATTTTAAAACAACCTTTATTTTCTGAAACATAAAAAAGTTGTGGTAAAATTTATTGCATTTTTAATGCAGACAAGCAGTAAGCAGCGGAATGTAGAAATAGAAATCTCAAATGATGATGATTAAATGAGCAAATATTTAAAAAAATTTAGAATGTAAAAGTCACATCTTTAATACAAAATGATATTTGTTTATCTATATTATTTTTGCCAGATGCAGGAAATTTCGACATGATTGTTTCGGTATTAAAACCTGTTCACTCCCAGGACGTACGCTGCGTACGTCATCTCATTTAAGTAATCAGTGACCATTCCGTACACCAATACGTTCCGCACACATCTTAATGTCATTATAAGAATAATAGTCCAGGCAATAGGGAATTTTACCTTGCAAAATTAATGGTAGTTCTGGAAATAGGCTTACTTTATGTTTTTTGAGTCGCTGAATCCGAATTTGTAACTTCCCACCAAAATTTCCCCCGGCACCCCCCCCCCCCCCCCCAAATTTTGGTAAAAAGCCCCCAAAAAAGGTTTTTATTAAAACCACGCAGCACCGCGCGCATGTTCCGAGGCAGATCCCCCCTTCCCCGTGATCGTAAGTCATAATGTCATATATCTAATTTGTTGCAAATTTTGTCTACTTTCTGAATTTCTAGATACTATCGGTGTCTCTTGCCTGGACAATAGCTAATGTGTTCTTATTGTGAAGATTTTGCAGGACTGAGCAGTAGAAGTCATTTTGATAAATATAAATCTTTAAATAAATTCCTGAGTTTTATGTATATACTGTATGTATGTATATCAGTATATGCATATAATGTGCAAGTTTTATATATTGTTTTATACATATTATGATAATGTTGTAAATCCTTTAACGACCTTAAATTCATTACTATCATATCACGAAAGTTGTGAAATGATTTGTGACACAAACATTTTACACCGCACAGCCGGGTATATAGCCCTTCACCAGCGAAATTAAGCCTGGAAGTGCAGTGATTGAAATAACAAAATTAGATTTAAACATCTAATGCAATTATGGTTATCGTTCTTTGTGATTGATATGAGTTTTATGAAATATGAGCAGTTGTATGAAATATTTTTTATGTGCGCATGCACTCGCGATGAAAAAAAAATTTTTTTTTTCATAATTTAATAGTTAACTCTATAGTACAACTCATAAAAAAAAGCCAGTCAAATATCGTGAAAATTCAGAAAGATCTCGTTGATAGAGTGAGCTGATTTTAAGTTGCTCAATAACAGCTGCTGAATGATAAGGGATTTTCCACAAATTGTCATTTTTATTAACTGACTTTCATCAAAGGAGCTTGAATTTAATGAATGTCAACAAGTAAATTTATTAGAAATACTTAAATTTTGATCTTCTTTTTTTTTTGGAATACATTCGTTCTGGTGGTTGTCCAAGAAGAACTAAAGCATTAATAAAAAATGAAAATATAAAAAAAATAAAATTAAAACTGCAATTTGTGTGAAAACCCCTTATCATGTAACTGTTTTTAGAGAACAACTAAAAATCAGCTTTCTCTATCGTCGATAACTTTCTGAATTTTAACGATACTTGACTGGCTTTTTTTTTCCTTTGAGTTGCTCCATAGAGTTGACTATTAAGTTACGTAAAAAATATTTTTATCGTGCGCACATGTGCATATAAAAAATATTTCATACAACTGCTCATACTTCATCAAATTTTTAATGTATTTTCATTCCAATTGTACTATATTATTTCTACTACATTTTGTCAAGTTTTCTGAAACTCGCGTTAAATCTGATAGAAAACCTTACAGGATATAAACAGAAAACATGTAAGAATTTTTTTGAAACTTAAAATATATATATATATATATATATGAACATACGTGCTATTCTTACACAAATGAATACACATATTGTACAGTATCCGTATATTCGTAAGCTATAGCGATAGATTATTTCGTGCATTTTATTTTACAGTGTGATCCCAAACATTATGATTTTTCTTTGCTTTTTTTGTTGGCCCCCTAATTGTCCTTCTGATCAAATCGCCATTGATAAATATGAAGTCCAACATATTTTTCATAATCCTGAAGTTACGAAAAAAATCGACTATTTTATCTTTAAATATTCGACAAAATGCCTAAAATCGAACGTGTCCGGTGATTAATGGCTATATAGTGTAAATATCCAATACAAAAATTGTAGATGATTAGACTTGGAAATTTGATAGGCTAAACTACTTAGCCAATCTAATATTTAGGGAAACATATATCCAAATTGTCTAGCAAACTTTAAATGATCCTCTTTCATTTGTAACAAGACCGTGCTACTTAGCCAATCCAACTGTTAGGGAAACACATTTCAAATTGCCTATCAAACTTTAAATGATCCTCTTTTATTTGCAAAAATCAGTATGCATGTATTACTCAGTATAGGGATTCCTTTCCAGCTTATGTTTATTAAGTGCTATCCAAAATATATGTTATAAAATAAAACATATATATATAAAGTAAATTCTTATAAATATCATTAGAATGTAATTGCAAAACAATGTGGATACATTTTAAATGAATTCACATATTTTATTCAAAATTTTAATTTATTGCTTGTAGATCAGTTTATATAAAAGAAATGCCGATTTAAATAAAAGTTATTGCCCATTTAAATTCGAGTTTCTCTTTAATCGAAACGTGCAATAATTTCGGCTAAAAATGCATTCGCAACACATAAAATAATAGCTATTCTATCGCTAAAACAAAGAAAGAAGAAGAAGAATATGAAGGGTTTTTTTTCCATAATCAGGATGCTTTCATCATAAATCGAATGTAGTTCTTCGTTAATTGAAATTAATAACTTATCGGTCGCTAATTCTAAAATTTCATTATACTGTGCTACGTTTTATTATTTATTTTCGTTCGCTGGCTATTTTTTTATATCTTACCCATATGAAAAAAAAAAAACGTAAGTTATTTTAATGTAAACAGAAAATATCTTTTCAAATCTCTTTTTTTTTTCCTTCGAACTTCGTTAATTATTTTCGCCGGATATATCACTTACTTCCAAGTTGTAGTTAATTCTGTTTACATAAGTAGAAATTCAAATAATTTTCTCGCTGTATCTTTTATTATTTTTTACTTTTCTTTTTTTCTGCAAAACCTTATTTTTATGTTTTATAATTAACTAAAAAACAAATAAATAAACTTAGACAATGGGCGTAAACTCCAATAAAGTGCAAATTTTTAATTAAAATAGTTTCTGTCATTAAAATGCTAAAGAAGTTAAATAAATTCAGAAAAACTACAGACAACCATATAATAATCATGGTAACAGCAACAAAAAAAGAGAACCGTATAAAATTACGCCTTAATTAAGTAATTTTAATAATTTTTGAAAGATAAAACTTTTCAGTAATTTTTGAAAGAAAGATCTACATTGCCAAAATAAAAACTGCGTTTCATAGTTTTACAGTGAAATTTTTTTGTACAGTTTCTTGAGAAAAAATAATAAAATACTCACATATTAGTCCAAAATTTCAAATTCAACTCGTATTTAATTAATTTCTCGCATTGCAAAAAAATAGGATTTTAAATTAAAAAAAAATATATTTCATCATTTCGTTCAAAATAAGTAAGAATTAATATGTTTTTTCTCTTTATAATTTTTATGTAAATTAATTAAAATTTGACCTATTTTTAACAGTTTCTAGCACAATTGGAAAGTGTTCATGACTTCGATTTATCTGTCCATCTGTTCATGCTCCAACTCTCGTAAATACGCTTGTATTGACCTGTAATTTTATTATGATTTTAGCACTTCCCAAAAAAGTTGAAAAGTGATTATGCATTCGGTGTGTCTGTCCGTCTGTCCATGCTCTAACTCCCGTAAATATACTCGGATTCTCATGCAATTGATAAACGTTATTTAGGGTCCCCAAAGCATGTTTGTTATTGTATATGAAGTACGTGGGATGGGGATTAATAGTTTATTTACAGAGGCACCCAAAAGACTTCCATTTCATTATGGTATATGGGGGAAAATCGTTTGCAGAGTATTTTAATGAGATTACGCTATTTCAAATGTATTGAAACTGATATAAACCAATGAATTTCACCACAAGATGCTTAAGATAGAATAGGACATTCATAGCATTTGTCGCTCATTTACAGGGACATGCAAACGAAATCGCTTACAGTACTGTCTTTGAGTAATAATTGCTGGAAGTGCGCTTTAAAATTTAAATAATTTTTTGCATGCTACTCGTTGTATATAAATTCTATGCCTCATATTCTGGGCTGCACAAAAGAATTCACCTACCAATCTCTTTACTAGCGGAAATTTCTGAAGGGGAATTTTCAACAGAGGTATGTGTATTTCTTAACTGAACTAAATTTTACCATGCATGTCGTTAATATATACAAATCTATATATCATATAGACGGCCACTTAAAGAATTCGGGTAATTTTCGAATGGTAGATGGGGACAGCTGAAATTGGGTTTCCAAATGTGTTATGCGTTTCAATATGGTTGAATTAGACATAATATTTTAACATATTAAACGGTGCAGTTTTGTTACATTATTCTGAATGTGTTGGAAAGTGTTTCATAATCTATGCTTGACGCATGAATTTTCTTTCTTAATTGAAATTTTGTTCCAGCACGATCGCTACTGAAAATGAAGTGCGTAGCATTTATATTTTTCGTAGGGACAGTGAAAAGTATTCCGTTGCATTACAATCAATGGGAAAAAATCGTTTCAAGTGCATTTTAATGATGTTACACCAGTACAAACATAATGAAATTGATATTCATGGAAAGATATTCCCACTACAAGAATTTTCACTGTAAATTACTTACTGAAAGGTATGCTTTGCATTGCATTTATTCATCATATATACAGGGTGTTCTCGAATTTAACCGACAAATTCAGAGGGGTTATACTAGTCATCAAGAGGCTAAAAAATTGCCATAGAACATGGGGTCGCAAATCACTTATTTAATCACAAATATGGGGTATTTCATCCTAACTGAACTTGGGTTTATGGTAGTAATTTTGAGAAAAATAATGAAAATGCATTGTAATGAAAATGCAACGATATGTATCTTGTTTTGTGGGAAATGTTATAACATCACGAAAAGTTCTGGTGAAACTGGGTGCTCAAGCAATCAATGATACCGTATAAATTTGTAATCGTAGTACAAAATGTGAAGCGTTAAGTGCATACTGTTGCCGCGTATAATGAAAATGTCTACCTCTTTATATATATACTTACATTTACAACAAAGGTGAGAATGTCTATTAAAAGTTTTATTATAATATGCTTCAGTTTGATGAATGTTATTACCGTTATCCCAAATTGGGTTAGAGTAGAAAACCCTGTATTTTCATTAAATACGTGGTTTGGGACACCATGTTCTATGGTAATTTTTCATCCACTGGATTCCTACTATAACCCGACTTAATATGTCGTTCGAATTCGGCAACACCCACTATAGTGCCTGACTTCCGACTGACTTTGAGACACATAAAATAATTTCGCTTATAATATTGCATATGAGCAATAATTTCTGAAAGTGCGTTTTCAACTTAGTTTTGCATTTCTAAGTTTAATTCTATTTTTGCATAGTGCGTGATGATCATATTAGAGAGGTGAATTCAGTTTACAGGGCTACATAAAAAAATATAAAAAATGTAAGTATTACTGACTATGGGAGTGAATTGGTGAATGGGAGTAATTTGATAGACATCAGTCCATCAGAAGAAAGGGATCCATTCCAAAGGTATAAGTTCGATTAACTCGGATAATCGGGACTCTACTGTATATATATATTTATATACATATGTTTTTTTCTCATCGGGGGCGATACTAATTTCTGAAAAAGCAGATTTCCTGTTTTCTAGTTTTTGTTTTGTTTTATTAAAGGGAAAAAAATGCTTTAAATTTTGCAAATAATGTATGAAATATAAATATACCGATTGGAATGACGGCGGATGGGAAGGGGAGAGAGGTACTCTACAGTTGTTAGTACTGCAGAACATTAAGGCTCCGGTACTCTTTTTTGTAAGAAATGAAGCCCTGTTTAGTATACTAATAGAAGTTTGTGAATATAAATAAATTCATATACAGAGCTACGCAAAGAACGATGCATTTCCTTTTATGGTTGGTAATGGCTGGAAGCACGTTTTAACTCATTTATGCCTAGCGTCCCATTTTTGGGACGTTTAGAATTTTAATAAATTTTTATAATTTTTTATTTCTTTACACCATGAAAATTGTAAGAACTAATTGTCTATAAATGTCTTTATCTATTATCGAGAGAAGACAGCATAAGATTGATATTTATTTGCTTAAATGAAGGCCTGTTTTCGGTTTTTATAGATTTTTCATTTTTCAAGATAGCGAAATGTGAAAAGTAAGTTTAGTTGCATTTTTCGTATCAAGGATCCAAATAAATAAGTCATAATCTTATCTTGTAGACTTCTTTGAAATGCGTATTTTTTCAAATTGCGAAATCATATGTTCAAGCCTCTTTTTTATGCATGTTTGTAACGTTACAAAATATAGGATGCTCGGCGCAAATGGGTGCATATTTCGATTAGCCATTTAGGGGACAGTTATTAATGTAAAATCCTTTTCAAGATGATTTTGAAATAAATTTCTTTTAACCTCAAATACGATTATTCTTAAGTTGTTATTAATAATACTAATAATGTTATTAGTCTCTGAAAAGAAATATATGTATTTTTTAAATAGCTCATAATAATACTAATTATAATATACTAGCAAACCCCGCGGCTTTGATCGCGTAATATTTGAAATATGCCAAGTGATATTTATATGTTTAATTTTTATTAAATGGTACTAATTAAATTTTTATTTTATTAAAAAATAATATTTTATTTTATTAAAGGGTTTGTTTATTAAAAGGTACTTATTACTTTTAGGAATAATTCAAAATTTACTATTTAAAACAAAGTTTGACTAAACATCATTATTAAACTGCATTAGGCAGAAATGAGACTTAAATTAATAAAACAAAACAAAACTAAAATAATTATAATTTAGAAAATATTTTGAAACTTTTATGCTCAATTAATACGGTCATTACAGTATTCATTTGAAGTTTTGAATTTTTTAGAAACCATCTTCTTACATCTTAAAATTAACTATCATGTCAAATTCCAAGTCCTACCACCTCTCTCAACATAAAGGGCTATGTTGAAATAGGAACTGTCACAATTAATTTGCCAACACTAATTTTTAAATCAGTTTGTTATTTCCTAATATTCCACAGAAACGTAATTTAGAAAGCTTTTAAAGGCCTTTTTTAGAACGTTTGTTGTTCCTGTGAGCCCCAGGTGGTAGAATCATCGGCATAAAATATAGCCTGTGTAGGATCAGAGACTGTTACCATTGATTCGCAACTATTACTTTTATAATCGGTTTATATTCCCTGAAATTGCTTACAAATCGTAATTTAGGACTTTTTTAGAATGCTTTTCGCTTCACCCCTTTTTAATTCGAATTTATTTTCGACAGTCCTTCGAGGGCATTTATATTTTATAAGTAACTACCATGCCATATTTAAAGTTTCTAGCCTTTTCGGTATCACAGAAATCGCAATTCAGAAAGTTTTTTGCCCCTGCAACCCTCTTTTGGAAGTGGCACAGACATAAAATATAGCTTTTGGTTGAGCAGGTTCAATCGCCAACAGTTAGTCACCATTACTTTTTAAATCGGTTCGGTATTTGATAAGATTGTATAAAAATTGTAATTTAGAACGCTTTTCTCCTGCAACCGCTAGGTGATAGTGAGAACCGACATTAAATAGCGTCTATCTTAGAGCAGAGGCTGTCAGTATCAATTTCCTACCATAACTTTTGAAATCAGTTTGATTCTTCCTGAGATATTGCTGAAAAATCGGCATTTAGAAAGTTTTTAGAACGCTATTCGCGCATTTTCACCTCTTTTAAATTTCAAATTTTTAAAGAAATGTTCTTAGAGATTATTTATATCTAATCATGGAAGACGGTAGTATTTCGAGTGACGCAGCCTTAAGCCTAGAATCGTATCGTATCGTATCGTTAAAATCGTATCGTATCGTATCATAGAATTCGTAGATGGCGGAACTCATATATACAGCTAACTCGACATCAAAGAAAATGCGAAAAGCCGCCTTTTAATAACTCAGCAGATATACGTCTTATTGTTCTGAATTTTCTAGAACAGTCTTATATCTGCAGTCTAATCGTATACTGAAATTTTTACATTTCTACGTGCAGTATATTTTGAGATCTAAATAGTCATTTTTAAAGTGAAAACGTTGGTATAATATCGAGGAAGTTCCTAATTTGAAAATCTCGAAAACGGTTCTAACGATTATTTTTAAATTGATACATAATATAAATGTGATTAAGGCGAGGTGAATAACACTTTTCTTTTTTCTGGGAAAACTCTCGTTCGTTAAATAATTCGATTTTTTTTTCTCTCGAAAATGACACGGGCGATTTTTTAAAAATCAAATAAATATGTTTCAGATGAACCAAATAACAATTTACTTGTTTCCAGCAAGACTCTTGTTCGTTTTATAATGCGCATGAAAAATCGGACTATATTTCTTCGCCATTCTATGGAAATTTCACCGAAAATGCATGACACTGTATTCATACACATGCTTTCTTTTTAACCACTTTTGGGGAGAAAAATTTTGTCTTCCCACGGCTGAGTGGTTGAGGGCCATCGTCTACTGATCTTAACATAGGCAGTTCGATACTCTTGGTGCGTGTGAAGTTTTTTTTTTTTTTTTTTTTTTTTAAGTCTGTTAGTTGACCATTATTCTCAGTTCCTTTGTAATTTTTTAATTGCCATTAAGTTAAATAAAATTACAATTATAATGACGCCAATTTGATGATGATTATTTCTTGGCAATTTTTCAACAATAAAAATATTACCATAAATTTTATAAATATATTTAATTTCAATCACTTTACAAAAATATACATTAATTATTATTTGAATATAAATCACACGATCAGAAACGTAAAAAAATAATTCATTTCAGCTCTTCTTTTTATAATATCATTTTTTATTATTATGACGGTCAATCAATATATAATCACTGACATCCATAATATTATTATTATTATAATTATTATTTTCCTTGCATAAAAACTATTGTGATGTAATAATTATTTTATAATAAATAATTTAGTTGAAATGTTTTATTTATAAATAACAATGAAGTTTTACATAATAAGCATACCAGAATTTTGGTGTCGCCATCTTTTGACGCAATGAGGAATTTGCACACATGGGGGATTTGATCATTTATATATTTTTCTGATAGTTCCACATCCTCAGTTTTCAAAAATGTTCTCGAAAACGCGAAAAAAATATCTATACTATTAAATAATTAGTCCTAAAAGTAAGCTAAAATCACGTCGCTTCAAATCGGGGCGTGACTTACTATGACGTCACAGTTCACGACAGGCAAGCGGAACGGAAAGAAAAGAGTTACTAAGCTTTGGAAATAAAGGTTCGAAATTTTTAAACTACTGATTTTACAAATTTGGTTCTTTCGCATCTGGATGTTATTTTGTACGTTGATTTATAAAATGTCTATTTGAAAAAAAATGAACTCTAAGTTTATGAAAAAATCGATTTTTAAACTCATTAAAAGTCTTTTCACATAGAGAAAGTTGACGGGATATTGTTAAAATTAGGAAAAATAAAGAACTGATCGCTTTTAAACTTTGACGTTGTTTTAACGCATAATAAAGATTTTATAAATTTAAGATGAGTTGATTTTTGGTGGTGGTGGTGTGTGTGTGTGTGGGGGGGGGGGGGGGGGCGTTTTCTCTTTTTTCCTTCAGATCAACTATTTATTGCGTTTTAAATGCGATTTTTCATTTAACACTCAAATAAATATTATTTTTTAACATTAGATATTTGAAAGAGTGGGAAATGCAGAGGGAGGGAAGGGTCATCCGGGGAGGAGCTATTTTCTAAATTTTGAGTACGCGCCTCATGTGACATATCGTTAGAAAGGTGTATGAAAACTTATTCATATTATGCACATCCGGTGCCCCCCCCCCTACACTTCGTCCCCTGGGGGCACTTTTGTAAATTTTTAGGTTTTTTACAAGAATTTGCAGTGCGTGCGCAGCACGTGGTGCTATACGATGCCGCAGACAGCGTGGATGTGGTTCGCGGTTTTTTTTCCAGATGATTTTTTTTTTTTTTTTTTTTTTTTTTTTTTAAGATTATGCAGTACTGTCGAAGCACGCCTGCTACACGGTGTCATAGGCAGCGGGACCTAAAGTATTTTTATGTTGAAAAGTAAAAATTTAATATTAAAATTTTTTTGAGTAGTTTCAATATTTTTACGTTTTATAATAATTATTAAGACATGACAAAATATTGTTTCGAAATAAATCCTTTATTTTTTAAACCTAGTCCCTAACTTAATAAAAATGTACACTTACGCAATAAAATTTTTATTTACTTCCTAAATAAAAACTAACATATTTGTGTGTGTCATATCTTAGACGTTTCTACGTTTTACCTATTTAATCATCAATAAAACAGGGTTATTGCTTATTAATCTTTACAGATACAATATACGTATGAAATCGGCTACAGAGTGTTTTGTTTGTTTTTAAATACGAATGAGTACATCATAAATATGAATGCCTTTTTTTTTTCTCTTGAGTAACTATTTATCCAATCAATTAATGTTTTAAAATAGTAATATTTAAACAAAATCAAACATAAAGTTACTGAAAAATGATCTTCACAAGATCAAAGAGATGATGCATTAGATAAATTAGGATTTTTCTTGTCATCTCTCTTCATAGCTTTAGTCCATGATTTTCTAATGGCAGGGTCTTTTGGCACACTGAAAAACAACTTTTCGCTAGAAGTTACGGGTTGTATTAGTGCAGAGTGGTACAATACAGTACAGTAAAACCTCCTTAAAGCGACCATGTTTCATTCTAATAAAAATTGATCGTTTCAAGAGGTGGCCTCATAATGGAGGTCATGTTTAAATCTAGATTTTAATTGTTGAAAAAAAGTAGAAATAATGTTACTAGAATTTATTTTTCACATTAGGAAAAAATATAAAAATTTAAGTATCAAAATAAAAATTAATTATATAAGTTAATTACTGCAGTGTTTAAAGATGAATATATTGACGATTGCTTTGGTTTTACGGTTTTATCTTTCATAACATTTATTTCAAAGTCCTTTCAAAATTCAGTAAATAAATACAATTTTTTTTTTTTTTTTTTTTTTTTGGGACGGGAACAAATAAAGATATTTTCATTAATTTACCTATTTCTTTGAGAGTTTCCTAACTGAATAGGGTAGGGGAGTTTATTGATCGTCATTCTTAATTCGTCATCAGAGTTAACTTCATTGTCTAAAAAGGCATAAAGGGGTTTAAGCACTTAAAAGTTACCGGAATAAAAAAAAAAAAAAAAAAATCTAAACTTATTTAGAAGTTTAAAGCCCCTCGGAATTATTTTTCTAATAAAACCTTCTTCAAGTGACAGGAAAAAACGGAATTTGTTTCTTTTTCTTCAAAGAAATTGGTCGCTCATGGAGAGAGGTCAGCTGGGATGGTCTCTGAACGGAAGTAAAATTAGTATTGAGCCTATGGGAATAAATTTCGTTCAATGAAAAACTGATCGTTCAGGGAGGTGGTCGCTTAATGGAGGTGATCGCTTAATGTAGGTGGTCGCACAGAGAGGTTTCACTGTATTTATAATATAACTTTGTGCTCTCCGTCATAATAATTTTAGAAACAGCAATATTTAAAATGAACAAGTTGAAAAGCGACACACGTAAAGAATAACAGTCGTTTGTTGTCATGAACTGTGACGTCAGATGTATTAGTATTATGGAGCGTTTTCGGGATACGGTAAATAGTGCGATATTAAAACAATCATAAATCAGTAATAAAAGCTCAAAATAAAAAACATATGCAGGGTATCCTTCTTATTTTTTCATGTAGTATTGTTTCGTGATAAAGTTAGAAAACGTGCAAATTCTCCATTGCGTACTACATTTTGTCTCTTATTCGGAAAAAAAAAGAAAAAACTAACGCTTTTCACCGCTTTGAAAGAATCTCTTGTGACTAGAGGTCTATTTCGCAAATATTAAGAAAATTACTGCATACAAAAATATTAAAATGGGTAGTATTATAGAGAAATGTTTGATAAAAACGTTGAAGTAGACAGTTTTTAAATCGAAGAATTATTTAAGAGATATTTAATGTTAAATCTGGATAAAATTGTCTCATTAAAAAAGTCTCATAGGAAAAAAAATATACATGGGAATTTAATCATTTTCATTCAATTTAATCATTCAATAGAAACTCGAAGTTTGCGGAGTGCATTTATTATTTTTAACTTGCCTAATTTTTTGACGGTTTATTTCACTTTTAAATTAAAATTTTCAGAATTTCCAGAGATATTTTTTACATATTTTAGAAAAGGTTATTTTAAATTGTTGCCAATTGTTAAAACAGCGCAAAGAATAATATATCCTTTAAATTAAAAATTTATTCACACGTCACTATTATAAACAGAAAAAAATCCTTTTAAATTAGAATTAAATGATAGCGTGTTAAAAGCAGGAAAATATTAAACATTACGTCATAAAAATTGTTTTTACACATGCTTACTTAAAATGAAAGAAAATTATAAAATAATCAATTATTTTCAAATTAGAATTAAATGATTACGCATTAAAAGCAGGAAAACATTGAAAATTACGTCATAAAAATTATATTTACACGTGAATATTAAAAGAAAAAGAAAATTTTTAAATAATAAATTCATTGATATGTGTTAAAAGTCGTAAATGGAGGAAATTACGTCATATTGGCCAAAGTGGCCAAATAATAATATTGCAAAACAGTTTAAATTAAAAAATATATTTATATGAGAGATTTATTTCAAATTTCGAGATGATATTTTTAACTATAGTTGCCAATTTTAAGGTAGCGCAAATAATAATATTATCTTTCTAATAATAAAAATATTTTCAGTTGAATGTTACAAAGAGAAAGGAAAGTTTGGTGAAAATTATGTCAGATTTAAAACGTTACTTTTAAAATCTCTTATTTAAAATCATTTTCTTATAGCGTTGTTAAAAAATACCATAAAGCAAACACTCTGTTGACTTAGTTCCTTTTATATTTGGTAATTTTCAAATGTTTAACTAATCTTATTTAATCAAGCACGGAAACAGCAACTAACATCAGCTGATTCGGTCTTGAAATCCCTCAGTAAAAGGGAAACCCGTTTACAGTAAGATCGCCATTGATTTTTTAATTATACAGAGCAGCCTCGATTATCCGAGCTAATTGGGACTGTTAGTAAATCGGAATCGGAAATCTCGGTTAATAGAAACTGTGTGTAAAAACTCGCCGTGCTTGCGAATTTAACATCTCTTTTAAAAAAATATATAGAACGTTTTTTAAATAATAAAAATAAATATATGTAAAGTTCTGTTTCACAGCTTAACAAATTTAAAAAGAAAATCAACTACCAGTAGTAAATTTTAAAATGCAAATTGAAAAATTTACGAAAGTTCACACAGTCACTGGAAACAAAGCATTGTTCGCTATTGACTTCTCAGGGTCCAGTGTTTCTTTGGAGTTGAGTGCTTTTGGGGGGCAGAAGGGCCTGTATAGCACGGACAGTGAGCTAAAGAGTGTGGTTATTTTAAAGGCTCATTCAAAAGGGAAAAAAAATCAGACTTTGTTATCGGCTCGGTTAACAGAAACCTCGATTAATCGAAGCTCGGTTAATCCAGGTTCTACTATAATTCAATCTTCCGTAATCTTTTTAAAGCAGATCAAATTAATGGACTTTAGCACAAAGTCACATAGCTGATAACTGCCATGCTTGTTGGCCACCTTTTTTTCAAAAAGTTTGCTTCACCTTATTCAATTAATGAGATATCTCCGATAAAATAAGTCACATTTTCCCGTTCTAAAATACTGGTATCCAAAAATCGTAGCATGTAACTGACACTACAAGTACTCATGGAACTAGACTATTTTAAGTCTGATTTTTATTAGACTATATAAAATTATTAAAAATATATATTATGATAGGAACTATGGGCTTCGTCCGCTATTTACGTTACAGATATAAAAATCATGTTTTTTTTTTTTAGGGAAAAAGAAATAAAAACCTATTTGACGATAGGTTTATAAAGACACATTTTGTATTTGTTATATTTCCGGGGATGAGGAGGGGGGGGGGGGACTATTTTGATTAAATATCGCAATTAGTCCACATGGCAGATATAATTATGATAGACACTAGTTTGCTTCGCCCCTCTATGGCGCCTTATGGGTCCAGCTTCCATAACTCAGAAACCACCTTTCGGACATCAATGCAACAGATTCCAAACGTTATAATTAACTTAATAATCACCCTATATAGCATTAAAGTAAATTTATGAGTACTGCATACTATTTTTTTATCGTAATTTCTGAAGAGAAAAAATTATTTCGGTTCCATTCTTAGGTACTGGTCTGAAAAATTTTGAAAAAGGGGGGAAGGAGGGGACATGAGACTGCTGTTTGTGAAACAACACAACGGGGTCTGGCTTATTCAACTTGGTTTTTGGTGACTTCAATTGGAAGGTGGTTTGTTTAAAAGAATGCGTTCCCTGCCCCATGAAAATTGGAACTATTGGTGCACCATCTATGTAAGGATTTAATAATTATAAATTAACATTTTGGATTTATTAATTTAAGGATAAAGTGTTTTTAAAGGAATATCAAATGAAACCCTCTGTGCGATCTGCGATTATACTTACCCACTTGTTTTTATATACAAACTGCTATAAGGAAAATTGTAATAAAATAGTAAAAATTAAATCTGCATTAAATTCCATAAGTATCTTTTTTTTAATAATTTTATCACTAACCTCAAAAAAGTAATGATATCAATGCAAAAACCCTTGACGGGTTAAAAGTTTCTGACGCAGCAATTTATCTTATGCTCTAAGAATTTTAAATATGGAACTTAAAAATACTGATATCAAATTTTGAGTGACGTTATGCTATTTCTTAAAAAATATATTTGTATTTATTTCATCATTTTATTTTTGTTTTATTTATAATCGCATGTGCAAAAGTCATGTTCAACATGAAAAGCTGCATAAAATTTTATTCGCTGTTGCTTTATCATTTACATCTCTCATAAATTCAAAATATGAGTTTTAAAATATATGATATAAAATTTAAGTGACGCCTTGATGTGACTTTAAAAGGTTTGTTTTAAAATTCAATTTAAATTATTTTTGACTTGGTTAAAATATTTTTTTACATCTATACAATACTTTTAATTTTCCAATTCACTGTTAAATATATCACTTTCATTGAATCTATACTATGCATTGAAATGTATTTATTTCAATAAATTGATTTATCTTTTGTGTCACGCTATTCAAAATTGTGAGTAAGATTTATGTAAATGGTTTCTTTGCGTCATTGTGTCCAAACTACATGAAATGTATGAAAAAGGATAGTTTGACGCAAATAAACCATTTACATAAATCTTACTCACAATTTTGAATAGCGTGACACAAAAGATAAATCCATTTATTGAAATAAATACATTTCAATGCATAGTATAGATTCAATGAAAGTGATATATTTAACAGTGAATTGGAAAATTAAAAGTATTGTATAGATGTAAAAAAATATTTTAACCAAGTCAAAAATAATTTAAATTGAATTTTAAAACAAACCTTTTAAAGTCACATCAAGGCGTCACTTAAATTTTATATCATATCTTTTAAAACTCATATTTTGAATTTATGAGAGATGTAAATGATAAAGCAACAGCGAATAAAATTTTATGCAGCTTTTCATGTTGAACATAACTTTTGCACATGCGATTATAAATAAAACAAAAATAAAATGATGAAATAAATACAAATATATTTTTTAAGAAATAGCATAACGTCACTCAAAATTTGATATCAGTATTTTTAAGTTCCATATTTAAAATTCTTAGAGCATAAGATAAATTGCTGCGTCAGAAACTTTTAACCCGTCAAGGGTTTTTGCATTGATAAATATATACCACTAGAAAAGTAGCCCGTCAAAAATGACGGAAATTTAGATATAAAGATATATACAACTCATGTGCAAGAATATGAGTTTTCTCGCTTGTTCCGCAGTGATAGATGAAAATAACACATTTTAAGAACGAAACACATTTATGAAAAACTGTGTATAGTAGAAGACCACTAATCTGCACAGTTTGGTTCCAAGAGTTATGCAGATTTGAGGCTTTTTGCGGTCATGTCTATTCAATCTTTGTTTACATTTTTTTAAATTCGTATATTGGACAATTTAGATTGTTGAGCCTTTAAAATAAATAAATAACACACTTGAAGTAAGGATAAAAACTATTAAATTATCGTATACGATTTCATGAAATGGTATTATATGTGTGTGCTTCACGATCTTGGTTACGACGTTGGCGAAATTGGCTGCAACTTGTCATAATCCTAATAGTGTGGGCCGCTATAACAAAAAAGTAACCAGTTTTTAGTAAAATTTCTGATATAAAGTAGCTTTCAAAAACTCGTGTAAAATTGCAGGCCGTTCTCGTGTTATGTCAGTCCTAGGAATAATATTTCTAACACTGAAGATTTTCCATGTATATATGGAATTTAGAAAAGCTGCTCCAAAAGAAAGGTCCTGAAATGATATTGTAATTCCTCTAACTTCAAAGTTTAATCGGGCCCTGATGTTGAGTACTGAAATCTAATAAACACAGTTATTTTGAATATTACAACAGAATTAAACAGTTAAACTTATTTAACTTAAACCCGCTGTTACTTCCCGATGTTATTTTTTAGTATTAAGAAAGAAAATTATTTAAAATTTTCAAATCATGCATTTATGGTTTTTTCCGTCTTTAATAACTAAATAATGAAAAAATAGGCTTTTGTTCTGAGCTCATAAATATGACAATAAAATAATGTAACTAAGAGACATTGCAAAATTAAATCTTTGTGATTACAAAACCATAAACAAACGATACCGCCACCATTTTACCTACTATGATGTCATTAGAATATTGCCCATTGTTTGTTGGAGAACTTACTTTGTGAATGATTACCTCAATGATTTAATATTTTTGACGTTTCACGATGAATGAATCACTTGTGTTTGTTTAGGTTTATGGAATGAGATATAAGCTGTGAACCTAATTTCAATTGAAGTTATCCAAGGATATATCTATTTTTAATCGAAATTAAAAACAATGCTTTGATCTCTATCACTTGTGTTTGTTTAGGTTTATGGAATGAGATATTAAGCTGTGAACCTAATTTCAATTGAAGTTATCCAGGGATATATGTATTTTTTTTATCGAAATTAAAAAGAATGCTTTGATCTTGAAATAAAAAGTTTTAGTTTGTATAATTTGTTATTTCTGTTAATTATTTTTAAAGTACTTTTCCATTATAGAGCATTTTTAAAAAAAGCTTGGCGCGATTCGGGCATCGGAAAGTGAGATATGTTGCGAAAATATATAAACAGCTATGAAAACAAATCTAATGAACTTTTATCTTTGTTTATATATGCGCTTATATACATAAAAAATTCGGGTACAGATGTCATATTCGCCCCATATTGGCGCGATTTTTTTCTGTCGCCAATATCATATAGGCAACAGGTACTTAACTTGCGCCTAAGTGCTTGATGTGGTAACCCGGATTATGTTGTTTATGCTGTTGATGTTTTCGCCAAATTGGCAACCGAAAAAAATCGCGCCAATATGGGGCGACTATGACATCTGTTCCAAAAATCGTTTCTAAATATATATAATTTTTTTTTATATACAAATTACGGCACAGATTTCAGATATGAACCGGGATACCTAACTGGCGCCAAAATGGTGTTATTTTGCCTGCTATGGTAACCCGGCTATTGTTTTTTATTTATTAATAAATTGTTTATTTACTTTTATTTTCTGTTTTTTAATTACATAAACTGCTTTGTTCTACAGTTATTATTCAAACTTTTATTTATTTATAGTTATTTCCTTTTCAAAATGATAGCAAATAATTGAAAAATATATAAGTAACTGGTATTCGAAAGCGAGATTTCTGCCAAATTGGCGTCATAGAAAAATCACGCCAACCCCCATACGTATATGACATCTGTGCAAAAATTACGGCACAGATGTCATATTCGCCCCATATTGGCGCGATTTTTTTCTGTCGCCAATATCATATAGGCAACAGGTACTTAACTTGCGCCAAAGTGTCGTTATTTTGCTTGATGTGGTAACCCGGATTATGTTGTTTATGCTATTGATGTTTTCGCCAAATTGGCAACCGAAAAAAATCGCGCCAATATGGGGCGAATATGACATCTGTACCAAAATTACTAAACGAGAATTTTCTATTAGATAAGAGTGTATTCGTTAAAAACACACAACCTAGCTCATTGGTACACAGAAAACAAAAACTTTAATATGAACATGTACAATTGAAAATAAAATATAAAATCTATGTTTTGATCTGCTTCTGCAGTCGTCCTCAGGAATATTATTTTAACTATGGAAAGTAATTTCTAAAACTGGATTTTTAAATGTGTTACATGTTTTCCGAATTGTTTAATTACATATTTCCTCTTATTTAAAGGTAAATTTACATTATAGTTCCCTGCATCAATTCGAAAGGGCCTCATAATCTATACTTGAAGAGTGAATTTTCGATCTTGTTTTTAATTCTGAATTTTATTCTTCACATTTATAAACGAAAGTATTTATTTTTGTACATTTTTTTCGAAGTCAGAATTGGACTTTAATGCAAAAAGACAACGGAATAATTTATAAAAATCCACTTTTCTCTGTTTCAAGAGGTAGATTATTTCTATTTATGCACAATTTTAAGATAATTAATCATTATTGTTAAGGGGATTCTTCACTCACTTGAAAACACACGTTCGCTAATGTTAAAGCTACAGGCGGGTTGTTTTCGAATTTCCCGTTTAAATTTGAATATTTTTAAAGGATTTTTTTTTTTTTTTTTTTTTTTTTTTTTTTTTTTTTTTTTTTTTTTTGCATATGATAGTTAAGATTGATCTCTAATAGAAATTTTGTACGTTTTCGATTTCGTTTGCATATCTTTTTAATAAAGGTACTTTGACTTTCGGAACTGGTTCCCGAAAGCGAAAGTACCTTTATTAAAGAAATCTGTGACCGAAATAAAAAAAAAGTAAGGAATAGCTACTCGTTGACATAAGCTATTCTATGCAAAAAAAAAAGTTAAAAAATATTCAAATTTAAACAAGGAATTCGATAACAATTTGCCCGTAAGTTTAACATTAGCGAACGTGTGTTTTCAAGTGTGTGAAGAATCCCCTTAACATCAGATTTCGTTTTGACGCACTTTTTCTCTACTAATACTGGTTTTAACCATCTGGCTTTTGAGAAAAAAATTTTTTAACTGAATCTGAAAGTCCATTAAATTTCTTACATTAGTTCTTGAGATGAAGCACAACTAAAATTCCTGTCACATACAAACACAGACACACAGACAGATGCACAGACTCACGGACAGACATTTTCTAAAAATGATCAAATCGTGTTCAGGACCTTCTAAACATATAAATCCTTTGAAAACCGGAAGTCGAAATTTGTCACGAATCCAATACTTTCCTCTTCAATAGATAGAAGAAAGTAAAAAAAAAATAGGCGATGTTAACTCACGTGAACGTATTTCATAACTATGATCATGTCTTAGCTCAAGAAATAATCACTTCAACTCTGTTTTATTATTACTTTTATAATTATCTGTTTTAAAATTCAAAATATTTCAAACCTGAGCGAGTTTCAGATCAATTCTTTGTTCCTTTCTTTCCATCTTTTAAAACACTTTTAAACACCAGGAGGAGACGACCTAAAAAAATATAATGTCTTTTATTTTAAACTTCTTCTATCTACCATTATTTTCAAATAAAAAGCAAAAAAGAAAGTATAGTTTGTCGCCCTCAAGGATGCGAAATTATTTTCGAATGGCCAATTAAAGTTTATTTTTCATATGTAACTAAAATAAACTAGCACTGATATTTGTAGCTATAATTCCGATGAAATAGTTAAAATCTTACGCTACTTCTATAATACATTTATTGTGTAATAGATATAGACATTTTCAAGTTAATGAATGAATGCTCATTTATTCGTATAAATCTTTTTTAATTGAAAGTATTTAGTAACTGAAATATTGCAGCGAAATTTCCACTTGCTCATTTCATACAGAAAGGAAAACAATACTTTCTGTATCTATATCATAAAAGACAAAAGTGTCCTTGAGTAACGATGACGTCAACACGTTGTTTGTTGGCAACACCTGACGACTAAATTTCGCATATTTTTTTTAACTTCTAAATATTACACAATTTCCATTTTTATACGGTTGAATAACGAAAAAAATGCCCTTTCAAATGCAGTTTGTTTTAAAACTCCATCATAATTTACAAATTTTTTATGCTTTAAAAATAATTTATGGATTTCCGGGGTAAATTAGACTATTTAAACATTGTCAAATACAAAATCTCAAATTTTCCAGAGGACAGTTTGCTGCTCCCAGGGAAATGCTCATGCAGTTCACCTATTCATAATACCTACTCGGTTTAGATCTCGAGACGTTCTGATTGGCTTGCTAGATTCAGATCATACTGATTTTTAATGTCTTAGAAGTGTCGATCAATATATGCAGCTTACTTATAACACAATTTAATGATGATTCTAACTATATTATATGGGAAATAGCATTTATAAAAATGTTTCCTCCTTCGCGAACAGTTTGTGATTTATGTTCGCATCGACAGACGACGCTACTTGTCAGCACAGCGATACAAGAACTCTTTCAAAAATCTTCAAGACTGGGAGTGTTAATCCATGAACTAACTATGATTGTAATACCACAAAATCCTGCTTGATGGTGACACTACAGAAACTACACTGCAAGAAAATTAAAGCTTCGTAAAAGATAATGAATTCTTGCTGAATAAACATTTTTCTTTGTGAACTGACTTTGAGCAAAACTTTAAAATTACCTTCTCCTTTCACTTGGGCGTTAGCTTTGAAGCCAGACAGAACTGTTTTCAAACTGGTCTTATTATTTCATTTCGAGAAACTTTAAATTCGCTCTCGTTATGTATCGCGCAGTGAATATTTAACACTTAAAACTTTCAATTTATCATGCAATAATATAATCAAGATATTTTATGTTTTATTAATCTTTTCTTCGTCATTGGTCATCAAAATAAATAGTAACGACATTCCTGATTCCTGGTGATCTCTGTGCAACACAAGATGCACATCTTTCTTTAAAAATTTTAACACACAATTTTTCCAGTTCCGGTCCAGTGCAACTGAAAAGAGATCGAAAATGCTGTATATTGCTGTCTAAAGGTAAGCAGATTTTTCTTACCTAATTTGAGTATTATAAAATAAAATATTAAATAGCCAAACTTAACAGTAGCGACACTCACAAATTCGGAAAGATTATGAGATACTGAACTGAGATAAATATGAATAAATAAAGATTATATATATATGATGAGATAAATATGAATAAATTGGCAAAGAGATCTCTCTTATTGATAAACTGAATAATAATAATTACGGCAACTGGGCGTTCAAACTCGAAATGTTATTAATTAAGGATGACTTATTTAAATACGTCACTTCGGACCCGCCGTCGACACCATATGATTTATGGCGAATGAATGATGCCAAATTAAGGGGTACAATTAACCTTATATCGAGGACTCTCAAATAGTGCATGTAAAAATCTAAAAACAGCTAAAAAACTATGGAACACACTGAAATCAGAACATCAACGCTCTAGACTATCATCAAAATTATTTTTATCGAGAAAATTCTATACGCAAAAACCTTATGAAAGCGGTGACATGGATCACCACATAAATAACTTATAAACTTTAAAAGATAATTATGTGCCATAGGAGAAGAAATTCTCGAATCACACATAATAGTGGGTCTTCTAATATGCAGCCCCGTGTCACACTCGTACGACCCATTGATTACAGATCTGGAGTCGCACAGTGAGAGCGATCTGACGCTCGAGTTAGTGAAGAACAATCTCACCGATGAATTTAGGCATCGCTGAGAAAATTGAAATACAACTTCAAACACTCGTGAAACCGCATATGAAGTAATAAATAAAGGCAATAAAGCAAAGGAATACTGCAATTATTGCAAGCGTTAAAATCATGTTCAATCCGAGTGTTACTATTTAAAGAATAAAAATACAAATAACTTCGCGAAAAATGAATGGAATAAAAACAGAGAATTTAATAACTTGAACAATTTTTAAAGAAATACAGCCAGCCACAAAACCACTCACAACAATCTGAAAGAATCCTCTAACTTTTGTTTTGGGAGCAAAGTAAAAGCAAATGATAATATGAACGACTTGAGCCCCTCTGGTGAAAATAAAATATCAGAGGAAATTATTCTTGAAAGTGATCCCGCTCCGCCAACAAAGCACAGATAACGAACACGATCAAATATATCGTAGACTATGGGGTGTACTAGGCATATAGTATCGATAAAAGAAAATTTATGCAATTTTTCGACAAGAAATTTTGGCGACATAACTGTTGCAAATGGCAAGAAGCTGTGTTCACGAGGTCTGGAAAACGTAAAAATAAACACAGATTCACAAAATTTCGCAACATTTAAAATGTACTACATAGTCTCGAATTTCAAAGTTTTATTTTATCCATCAAAAAGGTCACGGAAAATAAAATTAAAGTAATATTCGAAACACAGTCATGCTCATTTATCAAAGACAATCACACGATCTTCACCACAAAATTAAACAATAACTGGTATGAATTAGAACCTAAAGATCACTATGGATATAGCATACAGACACAAAACAGAAACATCTTGCAAAAAAAAAACTGCATATCAATTTGCCACAAAAGCCTGGGGCACAATAACTTCGATGCGATATCTTATTAAACACAAACTGGCCGAAGCTATCGAAATAAATAACTACAGACGCGAAACGATTTGTACAAAATGTATTGAGGGTAAACTGTCAATCACACCCTACCCTAAAACAGCTACTAACAGGTCTAAAGAGGCTTTAACCCTAATTCACTCAAATCTGTGCGGCACTGTGAAAACCGAAACACTTAGCAGAAAAAAGATATTTTATAACTTTCACTGATGACTACAGTCGGTTCACCATGATATATTTAATTTCACATAAATCGGAAGCTATGACAAAACTAAAAGAATTCATAGCCCTAACCAAAAATACTCGTAAATTTGGGAAACTAATAAAAGCAGTTAGATACGATAATGCCAAGGATTACCTATGAGATAGCATCGAAAATTATTTAACGGAAAACGCGATCGAACAGGAATTAAGCGTCTCGTATTGTAGCCCACAGAACGGCGTGTCGGAACGCAGAACCGCACCATAGTTTTGATGGCGCGCACTATGTTATTTGACGCGAACTTTTCTAAACATTCCTGAGGCGAGACCGTTCTGACAGCCACGTATCTTATAAATCGGTTACCCCCCAAAGCAAATGAAAAGAACAAAACACCTTTCGAGCTATGGAACAATAGAAAACCAAATTTATCAAACATCAGGACCTTCGGGTGTAAGGCATACGCCTACGTCGAAAAATCGAGAGAGATCCAAAGAGATCCAAATTCGACGAAAAAGCCATTAAAGGCCCAACAAACAAAAAAAAAATCTGGCCTCATTCTGAAAGTTTTGGGGCCAAACAGAATTCTGGCCACTTGTATCAAACCACCGTTTTATATTAACTGATGCGCCATTACATCCGGTAGCTATTGTCCAACTGATAACGGGCGAGTATGGAGAAAACGAGTGCTTTTTCTGCTCACTAGCCACTGAAGTAAAATTTCCGGCCAGCATATAAAAATCCCGAATCGGGTGAAAATAACTGGGCCAGTTTAATCTGATTAGTATATTGATTAAAAGAAATAGAAAAATTCTTTTTCTTCAAATTTTCAACAGAATTTTCCTTATTCAAATTCTATGTTTCGGTGAAAGATACAAAATTTATTTTTATGCATTAAAATACATATTAAAAGACTTACTTTTTTACGCATTCTTATAAAATACAAATAAAATTCTCTTGTCTATAAATTACGTATTAATATATATGTATATATCATATATGTGTATGTTTTTTCTAAGCACACTGGAATGGAATAGAATATACTTTATTTAAATTCATTTTTTTAAATAGAAATGTAAAATGTAGAAAATTAATAAGAAATGTCCAGTTGAACGATACAAAAAATTAATAGGAATATTTATTATCAGTTTCAATGGAAAAACATTTTCCGTAGTATACAAAAGCAAAATATGTCACTTTGAATGCATCATCAAAAAGTTTTCTTTTAAAGGAAAAAACTTTTAACCGTCAAACAAATTCCAATCTGAATAATCTTTTAATAAAATACAATTCATAATTATAGATTAGCAGCGAGGAATTTTTAATATAATTTGAAATGGGATTTAAAGTGTAAGTATCGAAGATATTTGTTAAGGCTGTTCTCAAATCCAAAGGGCGGCTACTTTCTGACGCATATTTTTTTTTCGGAAACACATGAAATGGCAGGTACTGTTACTCAGAAACTATAAATTACATATTAAAATATATACAAGTACTGTAATATGGATTCAATAAAAAATTGAAAAAATAATCTATTTTTTGAAAATTAAAATATTTAAAGCTATTTATAAGATTTTATTTTTTTATTAAATGTGCCATGCGTTACAATTTTAAAATAATATATATATATATTTTTTAACAAAAGTTTCGACATAAAAACAAAATATTTTGGATGTTTTTCGTCAACTTTTGCTTATTACAAAGTCAAAGTCCACAGTTCTTTTAATAAAGAAAATCTATAGAAGCTGCCGTACTTATCAAGAAACTTAAGTTAAATGAAAAATTTGAAAAAAAAAAAACATTTTAGAAGTTGGCAGTGTTTCGCAATATAAATTCACATGTCCAAGGTGACTCCTTATATACTAAACTTTTACAATCCACGTTTTATGTCTATTGCTGGTTCAATACAAAATTGTTCATTTTTTATGGGATTGTGACGCAAGATATCTCGTATACATAACTTTTTTTTTCTTGTGTGTACTTTTCTTTAAAGGTTGTCATTGCAGCTGTAATTTTGAAACATGTCCTTCCAGCTTAGTAGCAAGAGTAGATTGCTTTATTTCTCTTTTTTCTTTCTTCTATCTACAATAGACGACCGTATTGTAATCGAAAATTTTTCGACTTCCGGTTTTCGACGGATTTACACATTTTAGGGGTTAGATATCCCAAAAAACATGTTTATAGAAAATGTCTGTCTGTCCATGTGTCCGTATCGCTCCATTGTAACATCAAAAAAGTCTATAAAGTTGTGTATAGAATTGAAACATTTTTTTTTAGTTTTTGGTTATGACAAGCAGATTTTCCCTTAATTTGGAAAAATTCCGACGGAAGGTGGCACTGAAATAGTTACTTTTGTGTCGTTTTTATTATTGTACTATTGAAAAATGTATGAAGTTATATATATAATTGAACCGAATTTTTACATGTACGTTTTTGGCCATGGCAAGAAGGTCCTCCCTTAATTTGGAAAAATTCCGACGGAAGGGGGCACTGTAATAGCGATTTTTGTACAATTTTCTTGATTTTTGTAATTCTATTGTTCACCAGTGGCTCCTAAAGCGACGGGAAGTTCGTATCATGATAAGTCGGCTATTCACGAACAGCTTATTTACAAAAGAATAACGAAAAACTTTTGATTTTAATAAACATCATGATTTAAATTAAGTCTTTTTACTCTGATTAATTGACTGAATAAAAAAATTTAAGATAAATTCAAAGTTGGTATAGTATTGAACTAATAATATTAAAGTATTGACATTTGTAACTACATTTTAAAATATTAATATGTACTAGATAAAAGAAAGTCTTGGGATTGGCACATCCAACTAGTTTTATTTTAAGAAGCATGCATTAGATTAAATGCAAACTAAACAAATTCTCTCACTCATCTCATTATTTTGTGAGAAAGGTAATTTGCAGAGAAATGTTACATTAGGCTTACCTAAATTGAATGGATATGAGGCAGTTACATAAAAAAAATTATTATTATTATTATTATTATTGTAAATTACCGTTTAAAAATCTCCCTTAGGATGTTATATAACCCAAACCATTGAATGAATATCATTGAAAACTCGTGTGTATCCCTATAAAGGAACTATGAGAGCAACATATTTGGTTAACGAATTCATTCAAGATCTGCCCCAATTAGGATTGAATAGTTTCAGCATTTCGGTTGTTATCGGGATGACAAATTTTGCATGTTTTTTTTTTTTTTTTTTTTTTTGCTTTTGAGTCCCTGTAAACGAACTATAAGAGCTACACATTTGATTAACAGACTCTTAAATGATACTTGCAATATCAATACGCTACCCAAATTACATTCGAATTGCTTCAATGTTTCGGATGTTATCGTTGTGGCACGTAATGCATGCATTTTGCTTTGCGTGTCACTATAAATGAATTACGAAAGCCACATTCTTGATTAACGAACTCATCCAAGATAAAAAACAATACACTGTTCCAATTAAGTTTTAATTGTTTCCGAATTCACAACTTCTAGTGATGACAAATTTTGAATCTGAATTTAATTACATGATTTTTTATTCACATTGCTAACAAAGCGTAAATCCAACAGAGTGAAAAATTATCCAGGCCAGGGTTCGAACCTGTGTCTTTGGTTCAGCGCACCAATGCTCTACCAACTAAGCCACCTGTACACACCTAGCTTGGAAGCCTTCACTCGTGCATGTTGGTAAGATTGCAACCGTAGCACAAGATGGGATAACTTCATGAAACACAACAAACATGAGTCAAAATTAATCCAGCATCGGTGAATATATATATATATACATATATATAGTAATTAAACGCTGAAATATGCCCGAGAAATGGTAAATGTGTATTTTACATTGACAAACATGTACTTTATAGTTTTGAAGTTCCAGCAGAATTCATCAAATATTTCTCTAGATATATGACAAAACGTGTAAAATCGAAAGTGTCCTGTGATGTTTCGCCATATACATTAAAATTAATACCACGCATTTTACACACTCCGTTTGTTATGTGTTTTGGTAAAGTCTGAACAAGATACTTCATTCATACTGATTTTCTTGGAATTATGCATACAGGTACATGGTTGATGGCAGGCATTTTCAGAGCTGTACTTCAACAGGAACAGGGTAGGTCTAGTGGCAAAAAACATTCTTTTACGCATCTGGTTTAAATCCCTTATATAACGAAACCATTTTGCTCGAATTTTACACACAAGTTTATTGTCAATGACAGTGTAATATATAATTTCCAAGACCATATCTCATCAGGGGGAGGTTATAGCATTCTTTTTTCGACCAAATTCACAAATCTAAGGAATTCATTTTGCTAAAATTTTGCACACAAGATCATTGTCAATGATAATGTAATATTTATGTTGTTTCAGGGCCATAGCACTTCAGGGTCAGGTTCCAGGGGTAAAAATATTCTTTTACTTTTTTGATGGAAAAAATATATCTAAGAAACCGATTTTATAAAAAAGTTCAACATCGATGACAATGCATATTCAGCCTCTCATATTTAACAGGGGCAGGATCCACTTTATCCTTTAATTTAATTTTTTAATTGAAAGCATATAACTAATGGAATAATTTTGAAAAAAATCAAATTTATTCAAGACAACAATGAACCTCTTGATCAATTTTGTTTGAAATCACATTAAACTTTGTATTAAAAGCGTGTTATTTATTTATTTTTAGTGACATATACATGGTGTTTCATAAAAGATGGGCAAAACTTTAAGAGATGGTAGTAGGACTCAAAACAAACAACTTTCATCAAAGAATGCATGGTCGGAAATAAAATGCAAAGGTGTTAGGGAGCGCCGAAGTTGATGCTGTTATACGAGGTAAAAACACACAAAGAACAAAAAGCAATGTGGGAAATCGCCCTCCGTACAATCGTTGTGCCTCTAAGCCATTTTCCTTTGCAGTGCAGTAGATAAATTCAATTCAGACTTTTTTTAATTAGTGAAAGGCAACATCTTCCCATAGGTTCCTCCGGGATTGACAGTTGCACACTCGTACAAGCGGCTTTGATGTATTGACAGAGGCGAAATTTTGCTTATGCGTTCTTATTCTTCTCCATATCACATTTGCATGCTATTAGTGTTGTTCTTCTTCCGATAACTGGCACCAGGAATGGAGATTTAACGTTTGCATGGAGGAAGTTTCTAAATGAGCCAGCACCTTTGCGTTTTATTTCTGACCATGCATTCTTTGATAAAAGTTGTTTGTTTGGATGTGTACTATCGTCTCTTAAAGTTTTGTCCATCTATTATGAAACACCCTGTATGTATTTAGTATAATGTTATGTTAAGGGGACTCGGTACCGTTCGAACATTTCTTTTAATTTAAGCAGTTTAAGGTACATGTTTGGCATAATAATAAAGGATTCAATGAGGGAAAATGATTCTATTAAGAAATTGTTCGATTCCCCCGGCAAAATTTGAAAATTTTAAATTTAAAAAAAAAAATTAAGTAAAATTAAAAATGCATCTTGTCAATTTTGAACATTTTGAGCTAATTTTTTTAAAATTATTCTTGGAAATGTGCTGTATAATTTCAAGTATTGGATTTAATATAAATTAATTAGTTTGGGAGGAAAAAAATGTGCAAATACGTGTAAAATTACAATAAAAACTGAATTTATTTTACATTTTTATGTGTAAAAAAATAAACTTTTTACTTTATTGTAAATCCGATACTTATTTTTATCAAATACAATGTAAGGAACAACCAAAAGAAAATTCAAGCCAATTGAAAAATATACATAAAAGTTTTATCACTTTAAACATGCTAATTCGTTGAAGAAACACAAATTGAAAAAACACTTTTAAAGTGATGTGGGTGTGGCATTTAAAGGGACAGCTATGTAATAAAATCGCTTTTAACTGTATTTATAATACTCGCATCTTTACGAAACTTCATGGTAATATACTAGGGAGCAAAATAATACAGCGCATGTAGTGGTCAATATGCACTCCTCATTTAAATCCTATCGAGCATATCTGGAACACACTCGAACTATGAATTGCGTGCAACTGTTGATGTGTTCGGGACTTTTACGTATCACGTTTAGAGGAGACAATTCCCTAAACTCTTATCGGCAACCTCATTGCATCCGTGGAAAACAGATATTCAAGAGTATTAACAATTCGAGGGGACCACATACCATATAATAATACTCCACTCTCTTCAAACATCATATTTTCGTAATTTAGAGTTACTCAAATTGGCACGTAACATCTGTTTGTGCTCTTGATATTATTTCAAACAGTTAAAAGTTCTGTTTTATTTTCTGTATTACTTTTAATGCATTGCGTTTTTTCAATTTTATACCCATGCATGGCTGTCTTGCATGATTTGCTTTCCATTTATTTAACAGTCTATATTAATTTATATATAGTACACTTCTCAAAAAAATTAGGGGAGCTCATGGTTTTAACAAAATTACGCAAATATTTACACCGATAAGTAACGTAAAACAAAACATCCATAATTTAAAGCGTAGTAGAAAACATATAACGAGAACTTTACCTGCAAATTAAAGTTTATGATGTCAAAAACTAGAAAAAGGAGATAAGTGCAGAAATCGGGATTTTGCAGAAGCATCTGTTTCACTATCTCAGTTGTAAAATTCAATTGCTCAGCTTGTGTTTTGAGAAAAGGTGACTTGAAAAAATCACAATAATGTCATTTACCGGAATTCATGTCTTGGCGTGCTATCGGGACAGTTGAATCTGGGGAAACACAACGAAGTGTAGCGGACGATGTTGGAGTCGCAAGAAGTGGTAATGCAAGGCTGTTGAATCAATTCCAAGACACAAGGAATGGTAGACATCGACAAGGCAAGGTCGGCCATATGCTACCACAGAAACTGATGACCGATATTTCCTGTTAACAGCTCATCGAGACCGAACAGGTAATGCTACTCTGCTGAAAACATAGTTGTTCTTGGCCATAGGACGAAGGGTGTCTGGCCAAATAGTCCAAAATAGGCTTCATCAGGGTGGTCTCTATGCACGTAAGCCAATGGTCTGTATCCCGTTGATCTCAAGCAACTGTGTGGCCCAAAGAAGGGGGGCAACTGAACATCGAGTTTGGAGGCAACGTTGTTGGAGTCAAATTCTGTTTACAGACGAGTCCCGATTCAGTCTTGATGTGACATCTGATGTGTTTTGGCATGGAGAGAAACAGACACTTAAAATAATCGCACATTCGTTCGTGAAAGATTACATTACGGACGAGGTGGGTTGATGCTATGGACTGGAATCAGCATAGGTGGACGTACGAGCCTGCATATCATTCGGAATGGCACTTTGACTGTCCGAAGTTATACAGACGAGATACTGAGACCTCATGTCGTATTTTATGTTGCAGCAGTTAGTGATTTCTTTTTATCCATGCATGATAATGCCAGACCTCATACAGTTCGTCTTGTGGAAAACATGTTTGAAGCTAAAACAATACAGCGTATGGAATGACCAGCATGCTCTCCTGATCTGAATCCGATCGAGAATGTTTGGGATATACTGAGGCGACGCATTGCTGCCAGACCAAGGCCTCTTTTTACTGTCCGGGACTTGGAGATTGCAATTCTTGAGCAGTGGAATAGTATTCCCCAAAGACTTATCGATAACCTCATCGCATCCATGGTAAACACGTGTGTTCACACATAGCTGTTCGAGGAGACCACACGCCATATTAAAAATCTTGCATCATTTCTAAACAACACTCTTTTTTATCATTTACACCTAACCAAATTCTTGCCCTAAACCATCTTTTCATGTTCTTTCCATCTTTCCAAATTATAAAAGCTCCTTTACACTTTTTTTGCATCTTTTGCTATGCATTGCGCATTGGTACACGTGCACTATCCATTTTATGCCCATACATGGCTGTCTTGCACTGTTCTCTTCACTTTTTTGCTTGCTCGCCTAATTTTTTTTTAGCAGTGTATTTTATAATTTAGCGATTCAATTTTCTCATTTTCATTATTTAAATTTGTGGCAGTATATGGTCAATTAAAAATAGCATCTCATTTTCTTTACTTGTCACAAATTATTATTAAATCTATGTCATTTTCAATTAAAAATAGCATCTCATTTTCTTTACTTGTCACAAGTTATTATTAAATCTATGTCCTCAGCAATATTGCTCAGACTAATCCCTCTGAAGGAAGTCCTAATAAAGTATAATTTAAGCAAACAAATAGAAAATCGATATTTTCGTCATTTTTCGCCGAATGAAGGGTACTGAGACCCCTGAAAGCTCAAGTAGAAACAAACATAAGCGCTAAAAATAGAAACCTTGTCAGTAAATGTAATCTGGTATTAGTTCGTTTAATGCAATAATAATGTATTAATTCATGACAAACATTAGCCTCTTGATCAATTTTGTATAAAATCCCATTGAATTTTGGATTAAAAGTGCGTTGTTTA
Organism: Maratus speciosus; assembly: GCA_963932465.1. Lineage (NCBI taxonomy): Eukaryota > Metazoa > Arthropoda > Arachnida > Araneae > Salticidae > Maratus > Maratus speciosus. The sequence continues at coordinate 322,726,081 of OZ010789.1, forward strand.
TTTATTTTTAAGTCACATAATATATTCAGTATAATGTTATGTTAACGAAATGCTCACGTAGAATCAAACATAAGCCCTAAAAATATAAACCTTGCCAATAAATGTAATCTTATATTAGTTCATTTAATGTATTAATTATGTACTGTGTTTTAATTTATTAATAATGTATTAATTCACGACAAACAATTAGCCGTTCGATCAGTTTATTAGAAATCACATTAAATTTTGGATTACAAGCGTGTTATTTATTTAAGTGACATATATTTATCTGGTATAATGATATGTTAACAAAATGCTGAAGTAGAAACAAACATAAGCGCTAAAAATATAAACCTTGACAATAAATCTAATATTGTATTACTTCATTTAAAGTATTACCAGCTTCAAAAGAATTTGTTTAATAAATAAATGTGCATGTAGAATTTGTATATACGTTTTCGTAAAATTTAAAGAACAAAAGTTGAGCACTTTAAGCTTAATTAAATATAATTTAAGACGGATTTATTCCAACTGCATGTGGGTTATCTAATGTCATAAAAAAATACGTCTCTGTTGTTTTTTAAGTACTCGTTTTTAATAAAGTGCCTTGCAGAATGCATCTTAACTCTTTATCTACTGACGATATTTTTAAATACCATTAAAATAACGTGTTATAAAATTCATTTAATGCATCTGTTATTTGTAATACAGATTAGAATGATAGATACATTACTTTATCTTGTTCAAAAAACATTATGGGTTAAACAAAACAAAAATATTTTTTAAAGGATGATTTCTTTTGCCTTTGCATCTTTTCAGCTTTCTTGGCGTTGGAGGGGTGGGATTTTTCAATTTGGAAATATTTCTATATATCGATTGTAAGAACATTATATTTGTACATTTCATAATTCTAGAAAATACTAAGAAAAATATTTAAAATAAAAGATTTGAGTGGAGTTATAAATATTGCACAAAATCCCTATAAATTCAAACTTAATTAATCCTTCTAAAATCCATTTAAAATGTATTAAATGATTATGTAAATCTTTTAATGTAGTTTAAACAATTCACGAAAAATGCTTTATTTTAGAAGATAAAATTTTCATGAATTCATAATTCAGTACATAAAGGGATAAATCCTTTTAATTTTCAATTTATTTTTTATTCAATCATGTTCTGTTCCAGACCAACTGCCTTCCTTAAACTTCTTAATAATGTTCTTGAACCTTCTGACACATTCACGAGACGATTTTCATTCTGAAATGAAAAAAATTGCAAGTACCGGGTAAGTCAAAATGAATATAGCGACTAGAAACGGCTATAACTATTTAATGGAAAGGAATTTATCGATAAGATTAACACAGAATGTAGACGGAACTTCAAAATTTTGTATACATGCGTCATAGATGTTCTATGTGACTTCCTTTGGTCACACGGACAAGATCTAGGCGGTAGCCCATTACACGCAATACATTCTGAAGCATTTGTTCAGTCGCCGGCGCAAGCGCATTACAAATGCGTACTTTGAGTTCTTCAATTGTTTTGGGCATGGGAGGCACCCTGTCTTTCACATAACCCCATAGAAAAAAATCGGCCATTTTTACCGTCATAATTGGCCATTTTTACTAAGGAGACGGCCGTGATGAACAGGTTTCTTGTCGTTGCAAAGTTTCAAGTCGCGCATGCGTAGGCTTCCACTTCACTGCACCTGCGCCTTACGTAAAGAAATTTTTTACTTCCATCTACATTCTGTGTTAATCTTACTGATAAATTCTTTTACATTAAATAGTTATAGCCGTTTGTAATAGCTATATTCATTTTGACTTACCCTGTATTTTTATTCGTATACGAGGAAGTTTAACAGTTGGTCTCTTTTACAATGGGCATCTTAGGACATCTTATATTTCAAGTGTTACAATGCAAATAAATGGTGGTATTTATAGGTAGCGATAGCAGAATAATTTAATCCTAAGAGTAACGTGAAATTCATGAGAACGTGAAATTCATGAGATGAACACATTAGAATTTCTTTCACTATTATTAGCCCCCGATATGCTATTTATTTCGGCCAGCAGTTCAAGTGTCCTCTAAAAAATAAAGTTCCTTTCTATAAGCCAGCCGTAAAACAAAGCAGATGTATCATTGTACGGGATAATCTCTACTGCAATTTTTTAAACTTTTAAGCATCGCACATTTTCAATTTTTATACCGTCGTATCGGACAAAAAAATACTTTTAAATGCTAATAAATTTGTTTGAAAACTGCATCTCAATTTATTTTTGAGATATTAATTTTTTTGTAGATTTTAACGATTTTTTTAACGTTGGCAGCTGAAGTACTCTGTTTCAAAGTAAAGGAAAAATAGTTGGAAAATAGTAGACTATTATATCTTTTTGTTGCCATTTTTCCATGAATACTGAGCAAAAATTAAGTAAAATACGTGCTATTTTGAAAAAAAAAAATGAATGACTTCTGATGAAACATGGAGTTATTATAAACTATATTTAATTTAAGTATTTATATTAATATTATAAACAAATGAAGGCATATGAATCAATAGATAACCGATTTTGTTTGTCGAGTTTCTTGAATGACGAAATCTCTTTTTATTATTATTTGTCTATTATTCAGCGATAGTGACGTCATATGAATACTTTAGTCTAGATGTTGTTTAACCCTTAAATGCGCGATTGTTTATTTTGTTTCGAAAAAATTATATATGATTCTATGAAAGGTTTATTACACAGGAAAAAACGAAAAAAAAATCAGAGATACATTTTTCATATAATACGTCAATCTTTTCTTCTATTGCACATCTGCAATAGAAGTAAAAACTACTGTCGTGTGGCTGTTTTATGCTAAAACATTGCAAATTAGTAAATATTTTAATAAGTATATCTCCAAATACCTTATTTTACATAATTATTTATATTATAAAACTTAACCTTTAACCCTTTAATTCCCATGATAGAATACGTTCTAGAAGTTACGTAGTTCAGAGAATCTGACTTTACACCAGAAAATTTCAATGGTTGATTTCGCTTTATTTAAATACGGAATGTCTGTTATTAATTAAAGCAAATATTGCTATTTTAATTTTCCGGTGTGAATTAGGTATACACGAATGAAGAAAAATCTATTAAATTCAAAATACTGTTGTTTGCATATATGCAAAGCTGCGCACTAAAGGGTTCTAATTTTTGTAAACCCATTTTTCAAATAAATTCTGGGTTCTGTGGTAGGTGGTGCATAGACGCCCTTGGCGGGTGAGCGTCGCACTAAAGGGTTAAGACTGGATCGGAAATGAGGAATTCTTCAGCGGATGCGAATGACGTCATCATATATATTATAAAGCAGTAAGCTCTAAAAGTTCCGCTCGAGTGTTTTCAAAAACTACCCGGTGGATTTTTTTCCAAATTGTATCATTCGATAGGAAATATTCCCGGGGTGGTTTATGAGATAATATACAGGGATAGCTATGATTTTTTATAATAAATTTCGTATTTTACTGCTATTTTGAACGAAAAGGTTGCCAGTGATTACCTTTTGGCGAAAGGTTTGTTGATTAAAGAATTAAGATGGCTATATATGTTAGAAAATAATACAAACACTTCGCGAATAAATGAAAAAAATACTGATATTTAATTTAAAAAACAACAAAAAAAAAGTTTTAATAAGACATAATATTATAAAACGAAAATATTTAATTTTAACATGGAATAAATATTTGTAATGCTTAAAGTATAAATTATTGTGAAATTTTACAATTAGTACAGTATTTGGCGAACTATTGCTTGCGATAGGTTAAAAAAATTAATCTGAAAATTTGATTTGACAATTTTGAATGGAATTTTTTTTCTTTTTAGCTCTTTTATCGCATTCGCCAGGTTAATAAAAACGTGTCTGAAAACTTGATGAAATAAAATCTAGGTTACATTCTTTATTAGTCTTTTTCTCTTTTTTTTTTGTCAATTTAATAATTATTTTTATATAATTCTCCCATCATATGATTTACAGGAAAAACTAGAAGTATTTGTAAAAATGGCTGTATTAAGTTACATGCTATTTATTTATTACCTTCTTCGCCAAACAATGCAATTTTAAGCCAAATAAGACAAAAGTGTGAAATAAGACGAGAGAAGAGCATTTCGGAGTACATTTTTATATTCAACCGTAAATTATATAAAAAGCAGTTAAAATTATAATTATGTAGTCAATCCTTTAAATTTTAGTGTAAATGTCTTCCATATACACACATATTCTAAAATAATTTACTTTCAAAGATTTAAAATATTTTTTACCATACTATGGAATATCATTACTATGGAAACATGCGTTTTGTTTTCCTCAAGCATGTGATTTTTATATCCTGGCACTCAGATCATTACTTATTAATTGAATATTGTGTATTATGTTATTTTTTTTACATGACGAACATATTGTCGATTTCACTTATAGGAATATTCACTGCTTTAAAAGTTAGGATATAAGAATATTGGGTACTTTTCGGTTAGCCGGGCGCCAGTGTTATATATACATATGTATGTATACCTATATATACATATATATATGTGTAATATACACACTATTATATATATGTATACATATAGCTTCTATATATTAATAAATATACATATATATGTATATATAGGCATACATACATATGTATATATAACACTGGCGCCCGGCTAATCGAAAAGTACCGAATATTGTTAAGAAGATTTCTGCAATTATACGTTATTACTATAAAAAAAATCCAATTTAACAAATTACGACGACCATTTGGAAAATGATTTTTTCAAAGACTAAAATTTAAGACATAAACAGTCTCGCGATGTTGAGCATACATTACGTACGCCATGGATTACATTTTTCGGTACTGTAAATTTTTAAACTTCGACGGAGCTGGTCATACATTACGTACGCCATGGATAAAAGATTAATATTTATAGACCAATTTTAAATGAAATTTCATTCTTAAACTTCTAAACATCCCACAATATTACTTTTTACACAGTCGTATAGAGAAAAAAATGTACTTTTAAATGCAATTTTTTTTAAAAGCTGTATCTCAATTTGTTTCTGAGTTATTAATTTCTTTTTGTAGAAGTATCCATCTCTGTTGAAAGTAAAGGGAAAATACAGATTACTGTATAGACCAATCAGAAAACAAATAATATGCGGGATTCAACTAATAAAACGCTTCAGATATGCTTTTGATTTCCTACCCTGACCGAGGAAAATAACCGGTTTTCCAAATGGTTAATAAATAAATAAATAAAATAAACGTTTTGCAATAAATATTGCTTGCTAATATGTCATTTCTTTTTAGCTTTTTCTGCATAACTTTCTTTTGCTTAACCATTGTTTAAAAAATGTTTTATTCAACATATTGGACTAATCTTACGGAATCGTGTCACCTGCCAACGAGCATGTTGCATGGCGTATCAAAATTCAAAAGATTAGACAGATTTTGAAATTAGCGATTACTAAATTATGGTTTTTCATAATGAAGCAAACAAACAAAAGATGATTCATTATTATTTATTTATTACCTCAAATTATTTTATTCCCGTAAAAAGAAAAACAATACTTTCAATGTAGGGGAAAAAAATTTATGGTTCAAATGGTGGCAAATGGAATAATGCCCATGGACTTATCATTTCAGCCTAGATAGGATTAAATTACCTGGAATTTCTATCAGTATAAAGCGAATTGTCCTGACGCACACTCTAGCAGCTAAACACAGCAACAAATTAAGAGTTATTTTCATAATCTGGGTTATTTTCACAACAGACGGAAGATTAATTTACTCTTAAATATAAAGAAAATAGCAGGCCTATTTGTTTGTCCGTGTTATTATGCTCTTTAGAAAAATGCTAAATAAATCTTCGGCTCAGGTATTCACCAAAATGCATATTGCTAAAATTTTTATATAACTAACTTTATTTATAATTGTCAGTTCTTAACCCTGGTACATGTGCAACAATATTGTTGCATCCGTTTTAATGTTTGACGTGAACACTCACAATAACGTCGATTACGGATGATTATAAAGATTTTATTGGATGCATGACGTTTATTTTTCTACAAGATTAAGTCATCGAGTTTTTTCCCGGGTTAACGGTTACATGATTTCAACTGGTCTACAAAATGAAAAGACAATGAAAATGACGTCATTTTAGATTTATTCAGGCAATTCAGCTTTAAAAACACACATTTTTATGTTTCACTTTTCTTTTAAATATGAAAGTTAAACAATCTTCTTCGTCTGCAAATAATTTATTACTTTTTTGACAGCATTTACCCTGCTAGAATCCAAAGAGGGAAAAGAGTAATAGCACAAGAGGGTACTTATTAAGAAATATAACTAACATCCAGTGAGATTGTATTTCAGCTATCACATATTGCGCGAGCTGAGAGGCCAGAAAATCAAGGACAAACAAACGAAAATACACCACCCTAGCATAATTCAAGTTCAATGGTAAATCTCTGCAATCATTGTAATGCATATCTAATTTAATATTGTCAGATATGAGAACATTTTAATTCCTATATCATAACGGCCTCATTTCTGTACCAAAAGTGCACTGTGAATAATCAACTAAAAGAACTGCTTCTTAAAGTAAATTTTGTCCAGCGCATAAGGTAATATAATATCGCAATGACGTTCGCATCTTTTCAGCAACACGGAAGGACATTCAAGCTAAAGGTCCATTTAAAAATATAAACAAGTTCGAATTCACCATTTCGCTTAATTCAAGGTTTATTTGGAAATACTGACCAGCGCAGCGGGCATAGCCAGCTAGTTTTATATAAAATAAAAATTTGTGTTTTAAGTCTTAAAACTGAAATATGTTTTGTATTATCTATAGTTATATACATATATAAATCACCTAAAAACAACGTTTAAACACACAATAAAATACATAATTTAATTTGAACAGACGTATACTTTTCGTGAGTACCTGAACTCACATCATCAGTGAATTAAATTTATAAAAACAATATCCCCCCAACTATATGTAGGGCGAAAACCCAAATGTCAGAAAACACAATACCAAAAGACCATCAAGTTCCAACAGCCGATGAAATTAAAGCGGTAGTGAAGTGTCGTGACACAATAAATCCACCCAGAAAGTTGAGATGTAAGGTACACTAGACTATGCGTCGTGACACAACACATCCACCGAGAAAGTTGAGATGTAAAGTACACTAGACTATTTGTCTAGTGTACCTTGCCACGCAACTTTCTGGATGGATCTGTTGTGTCACGACACTTCACTTCCATTTTAATTTCATTGTCTGTTGGAACTTGATAATCTTTTGGTATTGTGTTTTCTGTCATTTAGGTTTTCGCCGTACATGTAGTTGGGGGAATATTGTTTTTATAGATTTTATACACTGATGATGTGAGTCGAGGAACTCACGAAACGTATACGTCTGTCTGTTCAAATTACCTTCTGTATTTTATTGTGTGTTTAAATGTTGTTTTTAGGCGATTTATATTTCCTCACAAGTTTTGTATTTACTGTATATACATATATATTTTTTTTTTTATCGGGGACGACACTAAATTATGAAAAAGCAGAATTCCTGTTTTCTAGTTTCACTATTATTTTCGCTCAGAAGGAAGGTCTCCTTATAATAACGAGTTGGAACCCGTCGAAATTCGACGAACTAAAATGTTAGAAAGGAACTGTCCGATAGAATTTAAAATAAACCTACAAAAATAATTGCAATAAAAAATTCATCTTACATTGGTTGTCTAACTCTTAAAACAAATAATATTTTTAACCTAAAATTATTAAAAAGTTATTTCCACAAACTTCAACTGCTTAAATTATTGAAAAATTAAACTGCATTAGAATACTATTCAAGATAAGTAATTATGATGAAGTTATCGATTGAGGCTCTTATGTTTGTTTTTAAGGGATAAAAAATCAGTAAAAAGGATTTCGCTTTGTCACATCAAAAAACTTTCCGCAATAAAATCTAAACTGTGCGCTATTTTCACATTCTCATAATTTACATACGCACCAATCAAATTCACAATTTGAAAGTATTTTAACGCGCAATAGATTATTAATAAATGTATTTCCAAACTTAAAGTCACGTTTGTCCGATATAACTTTTCATGTGAACATTCGCACAAACTTTTAAGTTCTAATCTCAGTACCCGCGAAAAAAAATTTCAGAAATTTGCCTTTAGTTGTCATACTATTGGCCATTTAGTATTGGTAAAATATTTAGTTTTATCATAAAAAAAATGATCGTTCTGTTTTAAATATAGCATCATTTTGGCTCACTGAATCATTTTGCCTAGCGTCTCAAACTCGGTATCAGCGTAATGTAAAAATATTGAAATGTAACTGATTTATGAAGAAGAATGCGTGTTTTTTTTTTAATGTCTGACGTCATTTTCTGTTCAAAAATTATAAAAAAGTTACTTTTATTTGTAATGTGAAAATGGCATCAATAAGGATATAATCGATAAAAATAATAAACCATGACTATTTTCTCTTTACTTTCAATATAAATGAAGTACTTCAGTTGCCACAATTACAAAATCTGTATTAAAAACTACAAAAAAATTAATATCTCAAAAATAAATTGAGATACAGCTTCCAAACAAATTGCATTTAAAAGCATATTTTTTCCCCGTACAGGGGTGTAAAAATTGAAAATATGCGATGTTTTGAAGTTTAAAAATTTGCTATAACGAAAATTGCAAACTGAAATTTCATTTAAAATTTCAAAGTGTTGCCATTCGCAAAATGACGTATGCGTTACGCACAGATATGTTTGTCCTTTATAATATAGATAGATAGATATAAACTATAATGATAGGTATTTCTGAAATCAGAATATTTTGAAAAAAAAAATACTAATGAAACAACTTATGTTTTTAACAAAAGATCAGTCAAATTTAGCGGGAGAATTCCAATACAAAGTCTGCAAAAAATAAAATACTTTCGAATATTTGACGCGAAAATAAGAAAGCTCCGCGCGGTTTGGCGAGTAATACTTTTCCTTGCCAAACGCAAGTGATTTTAATGCATTTGGAAATGGCTAGTTAAATGAGCGTTTAAATGTGCAGTACTTAATGCATTTACAGTTAGATGTTGAAACAGGTTAGGTTTTCTGTAAGCTTTTACTATAATATATACAATTTGCGTGTTGGTGGAGTTATTTTATTTTTCTCGGTTTCACTGGCTGGATAAATTTTTAGTGTATTTTAAAAGTAAACGGCCCGATTAAGAATGTAGTTCCTAGACCTTCCGATATTGATTAAGTCATAAAATACATAAGGTAATTTGAACAGACGTGTACGTTTCGTGAGTTCCTGAACTCACATCATAAGTGAATTAAATTTATAAAAACAATATCCCCCCAACTACATGTACGGCGAAAACCCAAATGTCAGAAAACACAATACCAAAAGACCATCAAGTTCCAACAGCCAATGAAATTAAAGCGGAAGTGAAGTGTCGTGACACAACAAATCCACCCAGAAAGTTGAGATGTAAGGTACACTAGACTAAGTGTCGTGATACAAGAAATCCACCCAGAAAGTTGAGATGTAAGGTACACCAGACTATGTGTCGTGACGCATCAAATCCACCCAGAAAGTTGAGATGTAAGGTACACTAGACTATTTGTCTAGTGTACCTTACATCGCAACTTTCTGGATGGATTTGTTGTGTCACGACACTTCACTTCCACTTTAATTTCATTGGTTGTTGGAACTAGATAATCTTTTGGTATTGTGTTTTCTGTCATTTGGGTTTTCGCCGTACATGTAGTTGGGGGATATTGTTTTTATAGATTTTATACACTGATGATGTGAGTCGAGGAACTCACGAAACGTATACGTCTGTCTGTTCAAATTACCTTCTCTATTTTATTGTGTGTTTAAATGTTGTTTTTAGGTGATTTATATTTCCTCACAAGTTTTGTATTTATTGTATACATATATATATATATTTTTTTTTTTTCATCGGGGACGACACTAAATTATGAAAAAGCAGAATTCCTGTTTTCCAATTTCACTATTATTTTCGCTCAGAAGGAAGTTCTCATTATAATAATATAATCTATAATGAGAGGTATTTTTGGACTCAAAATATTTTGAAAAAAAAAAATACTAATGAAACTACTTATGTTTGTAACAAAAGATCAGTCAAATTTAGCGGGAGAATTCCAATAGAAAGTCTGCAAAAAATAAAATACTTTCGAATATTTGACGCGAAAATAAGAAAGCTCCGCGCGGTTTGGCGAGTAATACCTTTCCTTGCCAAACGCAAGCGATTTTAATGCATTTGGAAATGGCTGGTTAAATGAGCGTTTAAATGTGCAGTACTTAATGCATTTAAAGCTAGATGTTGAAACAGTTTAGGTTTTCTGTAAGCTTGTATAATACTAGGGGGCTCTGTCCCCTGCAAGCTACGCTTGCCAACCCCCGTTCAGACACGGCGGAATCTAAAAACACGTTAATCTGATGGATTTTTAAAATATTAGAGAAGATTGAATTATACTGAAAAATAACTGTGCAGATCTCCGTATAAACGGGTTTCCCTTCAATTCCCTTTTATTGAAAAAAATTAAGGGCGAATCAGTTGCTGTTAAGACATCCAATGGTTGTTTTTATTTTTGATTAAAGAGGATCAGTTAAACATTTTAAAAGAAGCTAAAATAAAATAAATTAGGTATAAAGCGTCTTTGTCTCCCGGTATTTTAAACCAATCTCTATAACAATAGCCTAAGTCATGTGACTATCCTCAACAGTTCCAGGCGGACCACTTCGCTTTTTATATTCTAGGTGCCATTTTGGTACTTTAATGTTAGCCAGGCACAGGTGATAAGTCGCCAATTATTATTCTATCGCCATCATTTCATCTCTATTGTAATAGTTCAAATCATCAACTGCCATAAACAAATACGGTCTGAAATCTTCGCCTTTCGTATGAAAGTTTGTCACAGATGTCATATACGGCCCACATTGGCGGGATTTTTTTTTCCGACGCCAATTTGGGGAACGCATCAACAGCATAAACAACAACATCCAGCTTACCATATCAAACAAAATAACGACACTTTGGCGGCAGTTAAGTGCCCGTTCCGTGTATGACCTTGGCTCAGAAAAAAATCGCGTCAATATGGGACCGTAAGTTTTCCATTTTCATTAAAAAATCAAAAAAAAAATTTTTGAATAAAACTACATAAAAGTTGCCATGGTTGCAAAGAATTCTTGGTACTGTTACGCTAATCGGATGCAAATCGCGCCAATAGCTTTTTTTCAACTAGCCAGTTAGCATTTTTTTTCTTTCGAGTGGTGATATTTGGCCAGATGTCATATGCAGGTTTGGCGTGATTTTTTTTTTTTTTTTTTAACGAAAATTTGGCGAAAACCTCATGTTCAAATACCAGTTGCATATGCATTTTTGGTATTACTTAGTTAACCCGTCGACCAAAAATCTATCGCCAAACTATAAGATTAAATGCCAATAATGGTTGATCGTAAATGTCACATTCACTTGACTTTAAGCAAGTTACACGTGTTTATGTCATCAAGTTATTTTTATTTCGACGTTTTATTTGTATATTTATTAATGTTATACTAATGTATTTGTTCTTTCGTTATTTAAAATAAAAATTATGTCAATTTGTATAATTTGGCGAGTGTTTTGACGATTTATATAATTTGGCGAAATTCGTCCTCGGAACAACTAAGTAGTACTGTATTTTTTAATTATTTTCTATTATTTTCTAAAGGAAATATAAGAAAATAATTATTTACTATAGAACAAAATAATTTATATAATTTATAAAAAGAAATAAAAGTAAATAAACATTTATTATCAAATAAACAACAATAGCCGGGTTACCATGTCAATCACAATAATGCCATTTTGGCTTCAATTAGGTACCCCGGTGCGTAGATAACATCTGTGCCTATTAGGTAGATTTCGTAAGAAATACTACCTATTGCAGTCGTTACTGTGGTGCGACTTTTGAAAAATTCCTTCATAACTTTTCATTATAGGACCCCAGGAACCCAAAACCACCCCCACCTAAAAAGTTTATATATATATATGTATGTATGTATGTATGTATGTACTAAATTTTGTCCGCACGATAAAAGTCGCAATTATGCACGGAACGTCTTCAAACTCGCCAACCACTTTGAGATGGCTAATATCTCGGCTGGGATTGAAAATGGGCAAAATCGGTCCAAGGGAATGGAAATGGGGAGGGTTCAAAATTTTGAATACAGTCTTAACAAGATTCTGAAAAAACCAGCTCTTACACAACAATGACAGGAAAAAATAAATATTTTTCATTATAACAGTTGCCAACAATTTAAAAAAAAGCAATAAAATTCTCACCACAACAATTGCTTTTCTATTGCAAGTTCACGTGAAAAATTAAATTAAATAAATAGTTTGACGAATTGAAAACAAATTGAATATTACGTCATAGGTTTCCTAGAGCAAGATTTCCGCATGAAAACTCAAAATGAAATAAATAGTTTGACGAATTAAAAAAATATATATATTGCGTCATATTGGAAATAAAATGGACCTCAGTTGGTGAATATGTAACGTCATGCGAGTTTGAGAAAACGTATTAAAACATGATAAAAACACGACTATGGAAATATTAACTTATTTTAACACTTTGAGGTTCTCTGAATTTGCTTTAGCTAATTTTTAAACCTATTCCATATGCATGCGTGTGTGTATTCGTGTATATTAGAATTTTCACAAAATGTTTAGCTCCCTAGAGCTCATTCTTAGTGGAGGAACTGGGTTTATCTCTAATCTTGATTTAAGTTTTGTTGGTGAATTTAGTACTTAACTTCGAAATCTACCTCCGCCTGTAGGCCCGAGCCGGCAGGGATTTTTTTTTTTCTTTTCGTTTTGTTTTTTAAAAAAAGAAAGAAGCGAAAGACATAAATTTTAAATGAATGTTGTGTATTTTAAATAAAATGAATGAAAGAATTATATTTTAAAAATGAAAATAATGAAATATGAAGAAATGCGACGGGGAAAATGTTTGGCGAATTACCACCTGCGTCTCGCTAACATAAAAATACCGTCAGAATTGATTTCTCTATCAAAATCTTTCGATTTGGCGAAAGGTTGTTCAAGTAAATTGAATTATGAATAAAAGTAGCATGATACATTTCTTAGCATACATTTAAGAGAGGCCAAACTGGTCGCCAAATTAGTTTAAAATAACCTTTTCTGAAATATGAAAGAAAAAAAAATCTGTTTGATTAAAATTTGAGTTGCCATCATTAGAAAAATGTATATAAAATTAGAAAAAAATTAATATTTCGAAAACTAATTCGAATTTAAAAATTCTAATACCAGTTTTGAGATCTGTGGATCAATACGGATTTTTGGTGTTAATTTCATCGCAAAGTATTCCATATTTTAGGAGAAATCGCCGTGAAACATAATCAGTTGTTTAATCAGTTGATTCAAAGAATCGTTACATAAATTCGTTTCATTTCAGCCGTTTCATATATCCGTTTCATAAATTTGATTCATTAGGATTTTATATATACTAGGGGATCGTACCCGGGCTTCCCGGGTTAAAGAATATAGGTGAAAATATTTTTTTAATTGAAAATTAATAGTTTTTTTATATGCAATAAATTTTTTAGATTGACCACTTACATTAAAAAAAAACATTTTTCATATGGAAAATACGAATTATACAATCAAATATTTTTTTGAAATTTATCAAAAGCGATATTTTCTTATTAGCCGCATGCTAAAATTTTTTGCCAAGATTTTACTACTTATGGCATCCTCTTATTTTCTGATAATTTCAGGGCTTATACATGTCTGGTAAATTTGTGTTTTATTTACATTATTTTATTTATTTATTCATAGGGAAGTTTTTTTAATGGATATTAGCCGTAAGAAAATGATGAACTCTTTATTTTGTTTTAAGGGAAAACGGATTAATCTTTCGTAATCGAGCTCCGCGCGATATAGATAAATTAAAAAATATTTCATGCTCTAAAATTGTTTTTTAAACCGTAGACAATCAGTAAACTGAGATGAACTTTGCAAACAAATTCCATTTGAAAAGAAAAAAAAAAAAAATCCTATTTGGTGATTTAAAAATTTAAATTGCACGATTACAAATATGTTAGATTTGTGTTTTTTCAGTATTATTCTTTTATTTGTTTATAAAAGAAGTATTAATTTTATTAACTTGTCTTTCACAAATATGTTAGATTGGTGGGTTTTTTTAATATTATTCTTTTATAAATTGTTTATAAATAAAGTATTAATTTCGTTATAGCGTAGTCAGAAACAAATGCTGAAAAATGTTTGTTGCTTTATGTGCAAAAAGTTTATTATTATTATGCATTGAAACAGGCACATGATAAGATAAACTTTAAAAAAATCTTGCTTAAAAATTATTTTAGAATATATAATACGTCAGTCAATGAATACAGTTTTTAACCAAATTGCATTTGAAAGTAAATTTTTTTCCCTATGCGACAAAAATTGAAAATGTACGACGGTCAGAAGATTAAAAAATCGAGGTAGCGAAAATTTCGAGACCGAAATTTGATCTTGAAGTGTTGCCATTCGCAAAATGACGTAAGCGTTGCGCACATATAAGTTTGTTCTTTTTAATATACATACTGAATCAGTAAAATATAATAAAGATCAGTTATTAGGATGTGGTTGTCGAAGTTCTTATATTTGGGTTTCCGGAATGAAAACAGCGATTTTCACCTTCTCAAAATTTGCATACGCACTTCTCATATCCATATTCATCATTAATAAAAAAAATATTTCGTTTGATCATTTAAAAATCATTTTAACTCTAAACTTGAAGTCACGATTGTCAGCAACATCTTTTATGTGAAAAGGCGCACTATTTACTTTAGATTCTAATCTCAATTCCGGAGCGTAAAAATTTCCGCAATTTATGTTTTTTAGACGCATTTGTGTTAAAATGTTTAGTTTTATCTGAGAAAATGATCGTTTTCTTTTAAATATGACTTCGTTTTCACTTAAACAGGCATTTCGCCTAGTGTCTGAAACATAGCATCAGTACACATGCAGAAGGAGAAACAGTATAGAAAATTTATGAGGAAAAATGCGTGTTTGCAAAAGCAGTATGTCATTTTCCGTTATTATGCCCCTAATATAATATTCTGCTCCTAACGGGATTTTGCGCCACTGAACCCTATGCAACAATTTTTATCAAATATTTTGAATTTTTATCAGAAAATAGCACGAATAATGTTAAAAATACCTCATTATTTCTCTCTTGTCTGCAATAATGAAAGCTATCTAATTTTCATCATTTTGAAGAAATTTCATAAAATACTTTTAAAATTAAAATATAAAAGAGGGGATATTAAAAAAAAAAAAACCAGATAGTGCGATCACATCTACAAAAGAAGAGCTTTCAGTTAAAAAAAAATATATATTAGTAAAATTGGTTCAGCAGTAAGATCAGGGCAAATGACTAAAAAACACACTTGTGTTTTAAATATATAGATTATATAAAATTAGGAAAAAATAAATTAAGCAAATTATATTATTTTGATAAAATTATAGTAGAATGATTCTAAAGAATAGCATTCAAATTTTAATATTCCAGAGAATTTTACACAAAAACTTCAGGAATACGATATTATTTTAAACCACGAATTATTCATTTGCTTGTCTAACTCGGCGAAGCAAATCCATCCAGGCGAGAATCATCAATTTCTGTAATATAAATCGCTATTATTTGCATGTCACCTCTCTTTTATAAAGACACT
Organism: Maratus speciosus; assembly: GCA_963932465.1. Taxonomy (NCBI): domain Eukaryota; kingdom Metazoa; phylum Arthropoda; class Arachnida; order Araneae; family Salticidae; genus Maratus; species Maratus speciosus. The sequence continues at coordinate 322,741,868 of OZ010789.1, forward strand.
CTAAATTTTTGTAAAACATCGCGTTTTATCAGTGTGTGATTTCGATTATATTATTTTTAAAAGTGAAGCATTTTCACCTGTGAAGAATTTCAAAGCAGCTGGACTGTGAAAATGACGCACTTCTACAAAACATAACTCAGGTTTAAGAATTAAAATAGTACACGCTTTTTTATAAAATGACGTCATTTGCATCCGCTAAAGCAATACACATTTAAAATCCAGTCTTAAACTTCGTCTATAGAAAAGTGTGCATATGACGTCATTATCACGGAATAAAAGATAATATTCTTGACTTTTTTTTTCAGGTTTTATGCGAAACTAAAAGATACAGTATCTCCTATTTTCAACCAAGACTCCTTTGGGAGTCTTGTTTTCAACTATTTTCCGTTTACTTTCAATGACTTTAATAGAAATGATAGAAATGAAGTACTTTTGTTGCCATGATAAGAAAAATGGTATTAAAAACTACAAAAAAATTAATATCTCAAAAATAAATTGAGATACAGCTTTCAAACAAATTGCGTTTAAAAGAGCATTTTTTTCTATATACGACGGTGTAAAAATTTAAAATGTGCGATGTTTAGAAGTTTAAAAATTTGCAGTAGAGAAAATTGCAAAACCAAAATTTTATATCAAATTTCAAAGTGTTGCCATTCGCAAAATGACGTATGCGTTACGCACAGATATGTTTGTCCTTTATAATATAGATAGGGTAGATATAGAGTTTGCGTGTTGGTGGAGTTATTTTATTTTTCTCGGTTTCACTGGCTGGATGAATTTTTAGTGTATTTTAAAAGTAAACGGCCCGATTAAGAAAGTAGTTCCTAGACCTTTCGATATTGATTAAGTCGTTATTTCCCTGTCAACAACACAATACTCTTGTTGTCTCTGATACTAACAATATCGAAGGCAAATTGACAGTGCTCAGAATCGGAACTTAATTTTGAGTTTGAAGCAACTTTAATCAATTAAGATTTTTTTCTAAACTGTAGTAAAACGATCGTTTAATTTCATTAGAGATACATATAAGTTTATATGACAAATCCGTAGTTATAAAATTGTAGGGGAGGCCAGGGCTAGTTGGCTACAGTGGTAAGTAGGCGCAGTCCTCATAATATATCTGTTTATGGATAGATGACGCACCCAGTCACAGAGTACCTTCCTTCTTGCTTTCTACAGCCCCCATTGTAGTTTTACAGTGTTACCCACGTGCAGTGGACATTTATTAAGATTTTTCTTCTTTTTGCATTCACAAGTAATTTTTTGTTGCTTCATTCTTTTTCTAATTTCTAATACTTATCTTAATAATTGCGATTTAACTTTTGTAGTTTTTCATAGTTATGAATAACTCTACCTATTCCATATGGTATTTACTTGAATTTTTTATGTTTAAAGGGTTACATCTCCAGTTTTATGAAGAAATTTGTTATGGGGCTAGTAGGCGCATTGAACATGGGGCAACTGGGCTCGGCGCGCCAAATAACCCCATTACACTGCTTCGTAATATTTTCTGCTATTTTATACAGTTTGATAAATTAATTACTTTTTTTTTACAAAAAACATGCGTAATTACCAAAGAAAAACTGAACAGGATAAAACATCGAAGAATATTATAAGAAATGATGTGGAAGCCGTAATAATTTACGGACGCTCTATTACGCAAGCTTTTAAAGCTTTTAATATACCATGGAGAAGTTTGGCCCTATATTTCAAAATTATGAAGAATGAAGTTTAAACGAGTGATGATGTTCATAACTCAGCTATGACAGGCTAGCAGCTGAAATTTCAAAAGATTCAGTATCATTTTATTGGCTTTATCTTCAGCAGTCACTTGAGTTCCCTGATTACGGCTTAGGATGTTGGATAATAATATTCTGAGGATGATAATAATCCAATTCTCATTATTCAAAGTAATCAGAATATTATTTGGATAATAATATTATGATGTTAGACCAATAAAAAAGATAGAATCAAAAAAAGAAAGTAGATAAAAAAAGGCGTAGGTAAAAGGCTGCTACATGAATATTGACAGATTCACCAAATCAGGAAGGCAACAGGAAAAGTAAGCTTTAGAGAGGAAAACAGATGAAATACAAAAAATAAAATTACAATATCAGGCCTTATCATTCTGTTTGGCTTAATCAGGTATGCTTAAATCGAAATATTAGAAAGACTGCACAGTTTTATCTGTTTATAAATCTAATATTTTTATCATGTGATATTTTTTTAATAACTCATGTTATAGCTAATAAATATTCTTGCTAACAATGTTATAAATATCTTGTAAATGCTTATTTAACCCGTGAAATCCACACTAAGGCGAATTCACACCAATAGAAATTAAAATGTCTGCATTATTTAAATATGCTTTAATTAATTTGTATTTTTCATTAACAAAATAAGGTTTTTTATGAAATCAATATCCCGTTTCGATTTCTTTTTAAATTTTGTATAAGAATCATGTGTTTTATTTCATTATCACTATACTGCGAACAAAAGTATACGCAATAAAGGCAACAGAAAAAGTTGGCCAAAGGTAAACAGATAATAAGGAAAACTTTGTTTCCACCTATAATAAAAGTGAACTTGTTATTGAGAAAAGCACGAATCTTGGCAATATATCAGATGACAAGGTACGTTAATATATGGTTTGTGTTGGAACTTTAGAAACAGCAAAAACCGATAAAAGAGTGTACGAGGCAGTGTTTAAGCACATGTGGCATGCACAAACGGAGACACTCGATTTTACATTGCGATAACCATAACTCTGATGATGATATCGAGTACCATAGAAGCTACTCAATGTTAATGTTTTATTCATTATTTTTATGGCTGTATAATTTAGAATATACATTGTACGGGGATACTTTCTTTGTTTAAACTTGCTAGTAATAATAAAATTGATTTCTCTTAGCTAATTGTCTTATTTGAGCTTAAATTAACTTTTTATGAAGCGTGAGCCAACTTACCCCATAGGTATAGGCAACTTGCCCCGCAGCGGGGTAAGTTGGTACACATTTACTTTAGGCTTCATCTAAACATAAACTACAAAACCTACAAATATAGTACTCCTGGTATTTATAGCAAATGTCTGTGCTTTGAAAGTGCAGTAAAATTTTGTTAAAAAACTGAAACAAAAAATTAATAAAAATCAATAACTAAAAATTGCGCTTACTACCCCCGGTCTCCCCTATTTATTTAAGTAGAGCTACTTAAACTAGTTCAGTATGAAGAGTAGAATAAGTTTTCCCTTAAAGAATATATTTATCATAAATTCTATATTTATATTTAATTCATTTAATTCATTTCTAATATTTAATTCATTTTGTCGACATTCAGAGATAAATCGCTAAAAAAATTTCATAATTGTTTTACGGACGCTATATCGAGGTTCCTCCGGAATTTTTTTTAGAAGCATAGATATTCTCATGAGACTTTAACTTTTTCAAATGTTTCTGATTCTGAGTATGTGCTTATCCTTGTCAGTTGGAAAAATTGAAGTCGTAGTTTCTTTCATTTTCTTTGTTTTAACAACTTTACACTAACTTTACGTCATAGGTTTTCAAGTATTTCTTTAGTATGAAGAATAAAATATTGTTTAAAGAAATTTTAAATTACGAAAGGCTTTTGACAAATGACATATTTGAGAACATGCATTTTTATTGAGAAATTTTCAACCAACATCATCAGCATGGTTTCGTATTTGAAATTTAATATTGAATAAAATTAATATAAAAAATCTTCTAAATGTACAATAAAGACAATCAGATTTATTTTCTATAAAACAATAGAAATATCTCAAACAATTTAAATTTACGTATTATGTTGTCACGGAGACCTTTTAAATGAAAAAGCTTTGTTGAATTCTGCCGCCTTTTGAAATGAATGAATTACCACACTTTGACAGCTGTAATGCAGAATTATTATCGCTGAGAAAAAATACTATTTGATCAGAAAATACTCTCATTTTTTTCTATTTCTATCTTTCATCATAAAAATAATCACATTTTAATGTGATTTTCTTTATGAAATAGGTGAAGTAGGGGGTAGATGCTAATGTAAAGTTTGCAGAACATAATTATTTTTTTAGCACACAATTTTCTAGAAAAAGAGAACAAGAAAGAAAAGTTATGAGACAAACATTGATTACGAAAAACTTTCCAAGATATTTAGAATAATGTAACAAAACTTCACCATTTAATTAAGTTAAAGATGATGTTTAATTAAACATCATATTTTCAAAAATTGAGTTTTCAAATGTGTTATGCACATTTGAAAACCCAATTTTTTCCAATTACCATAAGGCGTGTTCAAATAAAAGTGATTCCAAACGTCATATGCAAACAATTTTCAATGTATTTTCGTGAAACAAACACGATAGTGAAGGTGTATGTACCACACGTGTGCGATCGCAAGCTGATTTGGGATAATTTCATTGGTCAGGACGTGGCATTCAGTTAAAAATGGCTGCTGTGGATGCAACTGCGTCCGAAACGGATCAGCGAGCTGTAATAAAGTCTTTAACACTGGAAGGGTGTAAGCCAGTGTATATTCATCGCAGGATGCTGTTGTTTACGGTGACAAATGTGTGTCAAAGCCCATGGTGACGAGGTGAACGAGAATATTTAGCGACGGTCGACAGGAGACATCGGATTTTCCTCGACCCGGTCAGGCACACAAAGTTGGGATAGAGAAACTGATTACGGGCATTGACACTGCAATCAAGGGAAATCGATGTCGAAACATTCGTGACATTGCAAGTGAGTTCAATGTCTCCATGATCAACCAACGCCGTTCTTCGCGGACGGAATTCGTAACCTTCCTAAGCAATGGGACGCCTGCCCAAATGCCATGGGAGACTTTTTAACAAACTTTGTAAACATTTCACTCATTACATATTGTTCTTTTATCTATACATCTGTCTCATTTCTCTCCCTTCGCATCTGATAGATACACACCTCGAGTCACTTTAATTTGAATACCCCATGGATAGTAGGAAAAATATCCTAATTCTTTTTTGCTGCCCTGTATATTGTTGATAGATTTGTATATACACTACATAGTGTACTAGTATTTAGTTCGGTTAGGAAACGCATAACACAATTCAAACTTCATCTTCAGCAATTTCCGCCAGTAATTCAAAATCTACTCGAAGTATTTTGTGCAGCCATGTATGTGATCGTGATATATAGAATTTATTCACACCAAGTAATATGCAAAAAATTAGTTAAATTTAAAAATCATGCGGCAACTAAAAATACACTTCCAGCAATTATTGCTTATGGGAAGTACTGTAACCGAATTCTTATGTGTGTCCCTGTAAATGAGCAATAAATGCTATGCAAGCCATATTCGACAGTAATAATCTGTTAGTGCACCTTAGTGATGTATACAAATTTCAATATGTTTCAAATAGAGTAGAGCAACTAAAATGCATTGGAAGTTATTTTTCCTGGTATAACGTAGCGTAACAACGAAATTGTTTTGCGTGTTCTTGTAAAAGAACTATAAAGTCTACACATTTCATTTCCAATACCGGACATGTCATAGAAACCTTCAATAACATATATAAATTATATGGCAATAGGTTTTTATTTATGTGCTTTAGAGTACGGCCAGACAAACCGAATTCATAAGCAATTTTAAACTGCTATATGTTGAAAAAGTGTTAAAAACGCACTTTTGTAGGATTTCGTTTGAGTCGACTACAGAAGCAACAATACCACTACCAAAATTTTGAAATATGTTGTTTTCGGAAAATGCTGTTTTTTTTGTTTGTTTGTTTGGTTTTTTTGTTTGTTTGGTTTTTTTGTTTGTTTGTTTGTTTGTTTTTTAACTGTTGTGCACTGTGGAAAAAGCTAGTAATTCAGAAAAAGTATTAAACGACTGTTAAACGGTTTTGTCTTTCTTTTCGGGGGAAGGGGGGGGGGGACTTGGCTTTTAAGGAAATCTTTTACATTATTTTTAAATTTCACTTTAAAAATAATATAATAATGTTAACATTTTTGTGAAAGTGGATCGTTCGATATAAATTTTAAATTTTTAAACTGTCCAAACAGATAAGCGGTACTGTACAGCAGTCAGTAGGGTACTGTAATGACGGTTAATCATTCTCATATTCTTAGCTTCCGGATGATCAGAATAATTTTATGTTTATAAAATTTACAGGAAGAAATTTTTTTATCTAATTAATGACATTCACCCTTCTCAAAAGGCGTTTCTTCTCTCTTTTTTTTCTCCAAAGACCATTCCTTTGCAGCTCGAAAAAGAATGAATTTCTTAATGCAGTTTAAATCCTGAACCATTCTCAACACTCAAGCTGCTCGCTTTAACAGCGCTCTCGTTTTAGCAATACTCGTATTCAGTTCGAATGAGATTATTTTTTACAGTACATTTTCAATTGGTAAATTGATAGAAAGGTTGATTTTTAAAAAGCACAAGCGAAAATTATATTATCTGACATCTTAATTAAATATTTCAATCTATATTTTTTTACGTGTTGCAAGTTTATTTGTAGTATATAAGTTTATTTTTAGTATCGCAATTCAAGGTGAAATTTTCCGAGTTTGACCAAATAAAACCTCATTGGTTGTGCACTTTTCTCAAAATTCTCCAGTATAAAAATCATCAGAAAGAGATTCTTAACATTATCCATGTATTCTTGTAGCTGCCGAGTTAAGACTATTTTAGTGTTTCTAGTCAGTTTTAATTAAACACATTGCCGTAAACGTGGCTATTTCTTAAACCAACTGCATTTATAAATAACAATGGTATTTGATTTTCATTAGGCTTAAACATTCATAAAAGTAAGCAGTATTCTTTTTTATTACTACAACCTTTTATTGCCGAAACGCCATGTTGAGGGTCACTGTGAACAGACGATAAGTTTTTGGTGTCTGTATGTTTCATGATAACTGTTGCAAAATACATTCGATTACTTTGAAATTGGATTGATATGTTGATGAAAAATTTAGGTAAAAAAGACAACGGTCAAAAGGGTGACAGGTAACAAAATTCAATGGTAAAAAAGCAACAGGCAAAAAAGGGTGAACATTTTTGTTTTATTCAAGCATTGATTAAGAATGTATTAATATTTTTGTTCATTATTAAATATGAATTTTGTTTTTCGGTTAGCTTTAAAGTACTTTTAATTTTACTTGTAATTTTCAATAACTCAACAATAATTAATTATGTGTAGCTAATTACATACTTACCGGAATATTTAAGCACTTAATTGATTTTAAACAAAAATAAATATTTGTTACTTTCGATTTTAATATTACTTGGCTTGCTGTTTGGAGTTACATGGTAATTTTGCTGGAGGTTTTTTTGTTGTTCTTCTTCTTTTAACTAAATTGCTAAGGTCTTCACCTTTTGTCAAAGCAGCAAGCTTCTAACTGGATTTTGACTTCAATTATTAGTTTTTTTTATTAAAATGCACGTCTCTCTTCCCATTTGGAACAAATCAAAAGTAATTTCATTTTAATATTTTTTGTAACTGAAACAATAATTAACTAGTATTAAAAAATGCTCTGACGAGCACCAAAAAAGGCTAATATGTTTTTAAGTATGAAAAAGGGTTTGACAAGTGCTTCTAATTGGGTATGAAAAAGGGCAAGGGGTCCCTTCTAGGCTGCAGCTCACTGTCAATGCCAACTTTGAAAAAAATCATATTTGCGCTTTTTCTATGTAAAATAAATTCGCGGTACTTTAGTAAAACTTTCCGTCGTGCTTTACATGTTAACTTCACTGTCGCACTGTTATACTGCGCATGCGTCTGCAATGCAACTTTGTACAGTGCACTGTATACCATTATTTCTCTATAAATTATACTACACTGTACATTCCTACTATGCTTTTAATTTTTTAACCTCAGCGCACACTCACACTGTGCTTTTGTACTTCCGTATTAAAGGTGACTGCGTCTAATGTTCGTTTATAATTTACATGCATTGCTGTACTGCATAGTACATTGTACAGCCACAGCCACTTGCATATAATTTCAACAATCAATGAATGCATTATACTGTTATGCGTGCACATGTGGAATTGTTCCTGTGCAGAGTGCTGCAATAGTCTGCACTGCACTACAAATCAGTTTTTTGTACAGTTCTACACTGCGGGCGTGCTTGGTGGCCCTGCATGAGTGTGATACGCTGCAAGAACTAAGGTTTTTGGTGCTATGCCGCCTTACATTTATGTTTAATCAGGCTGCATCGTTATACTACACATTTTTATCGTAACTGTGGCTGATTTTTTTTTTTTTATATGAAAAAAGCGCAAATATGATATTTTCAAAGTTGGCATTGACAGTGAGCTGCAGCCTAGAAGGGACCCCTTGTTCTTTTTCATGCCCAATTAGAAGCACTTGTCAAACCCTTTTTCATACTTAAAAACATATTAGCCTTTTTTGGTGCTCGTCAGAGCATTTTTTAATACTAGTCATTTAAATTTTTTGAGAATTATATATTGAATATAAATAAACCTGAGTTGCTTTTAAATATTCCCAATACTTTTTTCTTATTTCGCGCAATAATGCACTATTTAACCAAGTAATGCACACTGTTTTAAGAGGTTCAAGGTTTTTAAATCAAAATCACGTTATTTCTATTCATAATTTAATTTACTTGGGCTCCCTTAAATATAGTTAATATAATTCCTTAAACTGATATTAGTTTTTGTTGCATTAAAATATCTCAATTTGTTGATTCTCTCTAAACAAGTAAACCCTATTGGTTTACAATGGAAGTCTATAGGAATTTGGCATACATTTACAAGCTGATGACAAACTTGGCGGTATTTGGCGACAGAACAGGATCCTGCCTATGGTAACCCCCACTTATAGGTATGAAGATGCATTAAATGCTGTTCTATAACCAATGAGATGCGTTTCATTCGAGCGTTGCCATTAAACAATTAACAACTAATCGCAATTTCTGTGACACATACGATAGCGTAATATATATATTAAAAGAAAGTTATGAAAACACAAATAATTATGAGTTAATTAACTCATAATTATTCAAAATTTAAAGAAAAATTAACGAGGCAGAGAACAGAATTAGGGCAATGTATAAAAAAATTAAAACAAAACAAGATAATTTGAATTTTCCTTATTTGGTTTTAATACCCAAGTTCCATAAATGCCCTGTGAAATTTAGAACCGTTACATGTGGTTATAATTCCTATATTGAATTTGCGAATAAAAAATTATTAAAGGTATTGAAGAGAATATTTTTGAAGATTAAAAGTGAGAATTCAACTTTTATAATAAGTAATAGTTATGAACTGTTGGAAAAAGTAAAAAAATATAAAAATAAGATTACAGGATTGTACGCATATGATTTTGCAGATTTGTTTAACAACATAGAGATTGAGGATTTGAGGGAGAAGATATTGGAGGTGTATAATAGGTATGGTGATTCATACATGGATTCAAGTGAATTTCAAAATTTGTTTCAATTGGTGGTTCAAGAGAATTTTTTATATGAGGGCAATAAGGTATATAAGCAGATTAAGGATATCCCCATGGGGGGAGTTGCAGTTCAATTTTGGCCGACATGTATCTAGATATATATGAAAATATAAGTGAATTACATAAAGACATAATGAGTTTCAGATGTATCGACGACGTTTTGATTATCGAGCTGAATGGAATAAAGATTAACCATGAATTTAAATATTATCCTAAAAATTTAGAATTGAAACTTTCCGGTAGTCATAATAGTTGTAATACAAATTACTTAGATGTAAATCTAAAATTAGAAAACAGAAATTTAATTACATCGGTTTATGATAAAAGAGACGATTTTCACTTTAAAACAATTGCAATATTGAATTTCAATTCAAATGTTCATATATCGGTATTCAGAAACATTTATATTAACGGTTTAAACAGATTAAACCGATTGACATCGGATAGTGTCATTTTGAATGAGGATATGCTGAAATGGTACGTCACTGCTGTGAAACAGGGTTATCCTGTGAGTCTGGTCAAAAATATGACGTATAATTATGTTAGAACTTGCGAGAACAGAAGTGAATTGATGCCTTTACTCGAAGCCTGTGGTTTACGGAATGTAGTGGAAACAGATCGCTTTTGATATGGATTGATTTCGGTCGGTCGGTTTCATTTAGCTTTAATCTTGTTTCATTTGTTTTTTCAATATGGTCTCGACAGGTAAATCTGGGGAATGTTGCATGCTTAAAAAAAGTTTTAACCTTGCATTAGCGTGTCATAAGCCACGCAGACCTGTCTCCATGTTTAATTAGTTATTTGCCTTGTTTCTTGTGGTTGTTTTGTTTAAGTTAAAGTTGGTTATGTTGTGTTTCTTTAAGTTTGTTTATTAAGTGAAATTATAGTTCTTATATGGTTTGGTTAAGTTAGTTTTGTGCTTCAATTAAAGTTTACAGTTTGTGGTAATGCTTGAAATAACTATTGGAATTTTTTAACTATATATATATATATATATATATATATATATATATATATATATATATATATATATATATATATATATATATATATATATAGATTATCGAGGAAATCGAAGGTTTAGGCCACATCCTATTGTTTAGCTAGACCGGTTATACTAATGTCGTTCTCATGTTTTGCTACAATTCCTTTTATTGAACAGTAATTCGCTTAAGCTTCTTACTACTGCTATCACTAAGCACTTTTTCATTCTTAGAAGCCATAATGAGAACTAAAATTAGCACAAACCTGACTAAAAGTAAAACAAAAAGTTAATTTTTTTACAGTAATAAAGGTACACAAAGCAGTCTGATATGCACACCCTACTCCAAACTTGACTAATAACACGAGTTATGTAAGGGTTGGCAACTGAACTATTCGGCAGCCTTGTTCGTGAACCGAGATATTGCACGCCAACCGAGTCAAATTTTGATCACCGAAGTTGGACATAAACCGAACTGGTCATAAACAGAGGCGGTCGTGAACCGAGTTTCCACTTATATTTTGACCTATAAGTTTGCAAATATGGCATTATTTATATATTCAATGGCGATGATCATTAAGCATCTTGGCGATTTTGGCGATGAAACTCACCGATTTCAAAGTAACGTTCAGAAGTGTACTTGAAACGCCTCAGATGTCATATACGCATCACGTTGACACGATTTTTTTCTGACGCCAATGTCATATACGAACCGGGGTACTTAAGTGGCGCCAAAGTTTTGTTATTTTGCTTGATATGGTGTCGGATATTGTTGTTGATTTATTAATAAATTGTTTATTTCTTTTTATTTTCTTTTTCAAAATTATATAAATTGTTTTGTTCTATTTTTATTAATTAAACTTTTTTTAATTTATTGTTAAACCCTTTTTAAAAATACATATGTAACTGGTATTCGAAAACGAGGTTTTCGCCAAATTGGCGTCAGAAAAAATATCGCGCCAACGTGGTGCGTATATGACAACTGTACCATACTTGGTACAACTTGATTATCCTGTCGATCAAAAAATTACCGCCAAACTATTAGATTAAATGACAATAATGGATGATAGTAAATGTTACATTCACTTGACATTAAACACGATACACGTGTTTGTTACGTCATCAAGTGATTTTTAATTAAAGTTTTGGCACAGATGTCATATACGCCCCATATTAACGCACTTTTTTTGACGCCAATGTCATATACACACCGGGTACTTAACTGGAAACAAAGTGTCGTTATTTTGCTTGATATGGTAACCCGGATATAGGTGATATATTAACGAGGTTTTCGCCAAATTGGCGTCGGAAAAAATCGCGCCATTACGGAGCGTATATGACATCTGTGCCCAAGTTTTTATTAGTATTTTTATTAATGTTTCTTCCGTTATTTAAAATAAAAATTATGTTAGTTTGTATCATTTGGCGAATAGTTTGGCGAAATTGGTCGACGGGATAATTAAGTAGTACCGTATATTTTTGCTGTACATTTTCGACAATATCTCAAGCAAAAGTACTTAAAGTTAAACGAAACCCTAATTATTTAAGGCACAGATGTCATATACACAAGGGGTTTGGCGCGTTTTTTCCTGACGCCAATTTGACGAAAACCGAATAGCAGTTACATATTTTTTCCAATAGCAGTTACATATATATTTTTAAATTACTTTCTATTATTTAAAAAAGGAAATAACAATAAATAATGAAAAGTTTAATTAATAACTATAGAACAAAACAATTTATATAATTTTAAAAAATAAAATAAAAGTAAATAAAAAAAATAATTAATAAATAAACAGCAATAGCTCAGTTACCGTATCAGGCAAAAAACGCCATTATCGCGCCAGTTATGTACTCTAGTGCGTATATGACATCTCTTCCTTATTTAAAATAGATGGAATGCTATTTTTTAAAGTACGCTTAGTATGCGAAGTATTTATATTACTGCATACCATTCGCTTGTGTAAGTTAGGATGTTATGATGATAATTAAAAAAAAACTTACATTAGCTCCTGAACAGAAGCTTGGGATTTACCCTGTTTTTTTTTCCTATCAACTCGTTTGTGCTCCATTGTGTCTATCACCCCAGTTCAAAATATTAATCAAGAAAGTTCATGTATATATATTTATGAAAATTATGCATTATCTGCTTAAGTTGACGTCGATTTCAAAATTTAAAAAATCTATCAGTTGAATTTCAATTTTTATTGACTTATAACAACAAAAGTACACGTGTTATCATTTTTTTAAATTATTGTATTGCTGTTTAGGGAGTGGCAACACGAAAGAAATTATTGAATTAGAAAATTAAAAAATGAAAAGGAGAGATTGCTATAGTTTTATGGAGACATTATAAAAGACAAATTCGATTTTCTCAGCCACCGTCAAACATATAAAGATTTAAAAAAAAATCTATTTTAAGTTTGAACAAGAGGATCAAAATAAAACAAAAACGAAGTTAATCCACCCACTGGAACGTTAGCTACATTTTGTTGAATTTTGTGTCTTCATTTTTTCATTTAAGGTTGAATAAAAAACTACTGAAAGCTACAGCAATTTTTTTAACGCTATTTCATTCGTCTCGTCGAGTTCTATCTTTCAAAAGAAAAATCATCGTCGTATGTCAACTGGTTCGCCAGAAATTTAAGAAAGTCGTTTGCATTTTCTATTTCTTAATCATATTATAGCTTAACGCTACCGCGTTTGCTATGATTACTGAGTAACTAATTAAATATTTACTGACTAATTTAAGCATTTAAATGATTTTCTATTAAAGTTAATATTTGTTACTTTCGATTTTAATATTAACTTGGCGTGCTTTTTCAGACATACGTGGTTATTTTCCTCAAAATTCTTTACCAAATAGCCCCCTCAAGTAATCCACTATCTATCCAAGCGGCAAGCTTCTATATTAATTTTAGCTTTTTACCGTTACATTTTCGACCGTTGATTTTTTCACTGCGTAATGTTGCTGAGGTACAAGAAGGATTTTGCTATATAATTTTTGATTTTACTTGATTCATTCATCCATAAAATATTTAATCGATAAACATTTTATTTTACGTTAAAATGCTTTCTTATGGGAATTCAAATAATTTTTCAAATTTTACCCTTCATTGAAAACAAAATGGCACATTTGGATAATTATTTAAATTTTAAATTATGGTGGCTAAAATTTTGCAATAGGGGCTTAAGTTACTCCGATTAGTTTAAAATTTTGTCAATATAATTGACGAATCTTTTTAATTAGGTGTGTAACTTTTAAGGAAATTTTATACATCTATACTTAAAATATAAAATATAGTGCAATCTCTGAATAGTGTACAACTTTGGAGCGATGAATTTGTCCGAAATTCAGAGGTTTCCGATTCTCAGATTTAAAAGAAAATAAACAATATATATGTGTTGGGAAATGAAAAAATTCCACAATTCGGGAGTGTCCGTAATGAAGATTTTACTGTATTTTATTTTGTTACATTACATATTTGGCACTATATATATTTTATTTTTCCATTCTTCCAATGACAGTTGCCGAGCAACTGTATTTCATAGTGCATAGGCAAATCATTAAAACAATCCCAATTACGATAGATTACACAAAAGTACTCATAAGGTAAATAAAAAGTTAGCTAATCACCCGTAATCAGCTCTAAAGCTTAGGGTTAAAGCTTAGGGCTGCTTCAAATATGAAGGATGATAGTGACGTTAAGGTTTAAATTGATTGTTGATACTATTAAAAAGCTGTTACAAAAAATCGCTTTATAGCGCCAAATCACGTTTGCTAAAATAAACAATGGAGGTGGACACAATTTTGGATGATTGCGCAATATGTTCAAATGTCTGCAAATATGGCTATTTTTGGCTGGTTTAAGTATGCTATTTCTATCGAAATAAATTGGAATGTATTTAGATAAGGTCTTACTTTTAAATATTATAGAATGACTATCAGAATTTTTTTTCCCAAACAAAAGTTGTAAAAACATTAGATTTCTAAATTAGATGTAACGCTAGTAACATGAGTTTACACAAGTACTTGTGAGATCTCATTCAACTTCTCAATCAGTGTTTAGATGTTTCGGTATTCACAGGTAATTAAGTACATTGCTATTTAGGCTATCTATATTATTAAGGGAAAATATGTTCGTGCGTAACGGTGACGTTATTTTGATGTTGGCAACACGTCGACACTTGACGATTAAATTTTGCTTTCAAGTGAATTTTTTTTACCTTCTAAACATCGCACAATTTTACTTTTTACACAGTCAAATAGGAAAAAAAATATTATTTCAAATTCATTTGTTTGAAAACACTATCAGAATTCACTTATTTTTATGGTTTTAAAAATATTTTTCAAGTATGATTTTTTTTTAAATATATCATCTCTATAGCATGATAGCTCTTATGAAATATTAACCCGTTCGTACTTCAAGCAATGAAAATTAAAGTATCCATGATACTTTTGCGTGTAACTATAATAATATATGTAATCATGGTAAATTTACGTACATTACGTTAATACAATTCAAATTTGGCGATTGAAATTAGCAAGCATTGTATAATATATAAGTTTAAAAAACGGGAAGTAAAGTTATCCATAAATTCCGCTTATTGATCAATATATTTCAATACATATATTTTTTTTTAACTTAACAGGAATATAAGTATTTTCCCCTTAAAATCTTATTCAAACATTAGCAATAAAAACAAATGTTTTATTATTTTTGTAATTTTTTTTTAAGATAAGATTTTTAGTTTATTTTTATTTTTATTTTTATGGGTTTCTTATTTTTTTTACTAATATTGAAAACCCATTATTTACACACATGCAATAAAAGAAGAAAAGAAAAACTTTTTGTTGAAAACGTAAGCACTTTATTAAAGAAAGATCATATGAAGATAGAAGCTCAATATCAAAAAGATTCCGTGGATGAGAAGGTTCTTCCCTCTTGTCACTATAGGCGCAGAGATCATCATAACGTTAGTTACGATTACACTGTATGAAAGTGTTCAATCTTGTGTTTTTATCTATGAGTTGGATCACCTAATTATTATAACATAAAATCCCTGTCCAAATTGATGGTTATCATAATAAAATCACAGTTAAAGATGGAATCCACCCAACATATACTACACTGTAAAAAAACCGGACTAAAAAACGGAAATACTACTGGCAATCTAGACGCCAGTACTATTTCCGTATTTTTACGGAAATTTTTCCCCATAATTTACAGAAAAATTTCCGTTTTTCTGACTAAAAACGGATTTTTTTCTGTAGAAATTTCCATTAAAAAAAAAAAAAACGGAAATAGTACTGGCGTCTAGATTGCCAGTAGTATTTCCGTTTTTTAGTCCGGTTTTTTTTACAGTAACAATCATGATATAGCACGATTATACGAAATTGTAAGGAAAATTTAATGAGACTACGGTAGGTTTTGTGAAAAGAGGGGGCCGAGCCCATCTTAAAAATGTTCTTTTTATTCTGAAAAAACTGCAATATAAGAATTTAGAGAACATCATTTCATGATAGATTTCATAATAGATTTCATAATGAAAGATTTGAATCACGAATCATGAAATTTTCTTTTCTGAATGTTTGAGAAATTAGGTATGTTCATAAATATGTATATTCATATATTTAAATTATCGATTGTAGGATTTTAGATATTATGTAAAGCGATATACATTTAAAAAAGTAACTTGCGACCCTGATGATGAGGTTCGTGATCTAAAGCTTTATTAGTTTAATTTAACTTCAATCATGTACATATAAAAAGAAATTTTATAATTGATTTTCTATTTACTTCATGATATGCTAGAACTCTAACATTATACTTCCATAACAATACAATATTTTAACTAGGACTTTCCTCAGAGGGATTAGTCTGAGCGATATTGCTGAGAACATAGATTTAATAATAACATGTGGAAGCAAAGAAAATGAGATGTTATCTTTAATTGTCCATATACTGCGATAAATTGAAATGATGAAAATAAACGAATCGTAGAATTACAAAATCTTATACATAAATCCGTATTCACTGTTTTAAAAAATGGGAAATCAAACCATTCAAGACACCCATGCATGGATATAAAATTGAAAGTACGAAATATATTAAAAGTAAAATAGAAAATGAAACACTAAATTACTTATATCGGAATTTTAACTGTATAAAATGATGTCAAGAGCATAAGCAGACGCCCCGCACCAATTTGAGTAACTTTAAATGACAAATATATGATGTTTAAAAAGAATGGACTATACTTTATATAGTGTGTGCTCCCCCGGAATAGTTAATATTGTACAATATCTGATTTCCACGGATTCAATGAGGTTGTCGATAACATTTAAGGAATTCTCTCCTCAAAATCTGATATAGTATCAAAGTACCGAATACATCAACAGTGGCATGCAATGCTTCGTTAGAGTGTGTTTTAGATATGCTCGATCAGATTTAAATGATGAGTGTATGCTGGCCACTGCATACGCTGTATTGTTTTGTTTTCAAACATATTCTGCACAAGTTGAGCTGTATTTAGCATGTATTAAATAAAAGAAATCGGCAATGATTACAACATAAAGTATGACACAAGATCTGAATATATCGTCTGCATAACTTTTGAGCTGTCAAAGTGTGATTTGAAGTAATTTACAAATCCATACGTATTTATTCAGCAAATCATGCAAGCTAAAATACGATATATGAACTCGATTATGAAATTTCACCAGAATTAGTTAATATATAAAAAATCTACTAATGACAATTGAGAATATGGTCTTATGATAAAATGTCTAGAAAAATGAATCGGATAAAAAATTCATATCACATTTAAAACGGCACTTCCCTCTGTTAGTGGCCTTGGCGAGAAAGAGAAAACCCTAGAGAAGGAACATTTTAACAAGTACTTTCGGGCAACCTACTCACTGTTTCATACAGGTCTTTATTCAATATTTACACAATTTATTTAATGCTAGGTGGGTATCTATCAGTTTTGTTGCATTTAAATTGTATGTTTTGCGGAGGAAATGCAGCATTATGAAATATTTAAAGTTGCTGTACCTAATAATTCCAAATTAATGGTAATTGAGATCGCTTTCCGTTAATTTTATCTTTTAAAATTTTAAATTTTTTAGAAACCATTCATAGAGACAATTGTATATTTTAAAACTAACCCGAAGCAAAATTTCAAGATTTTGGGCTCAGCAGTAACACAGAAATAGAAAATTTTCGAAGGTTTTTTGTTTCTGCACTGTTTTATATAGCGACATTTTTAGAAATTGTTCTATTGCGAGAATTTAGGTCATAATAAATACAGCCATGTCAATTTTCATGTTTATATTCCTAACAATTCCATGTACTTCGTTACTTAGATCATCTTTAGATCTTTTTCCGCTTTGTTTAGTCTTTCGATTTTTTAGAATTCGTTCTACAACGAGCATTTACATCTTATTAATTACTACCTTGCCAAAGTTCTAGTTTCTAACCCCAACAGTATCCTAAAAATTCAGTATTCCAAATAAATCATAGTTTAGAACCTTTCTAGAAATTTTTACGTTTATCCGTCAAATTGAACCTTTTAGAGAGCGTTCATTACGAGTATTTACATCTTAAAAGTAACTACCGCACCAAATTTAAAGTTTCTAACCCAATCAATATCGCAGAAATCGCAATTTTAGAACTTTTTTTGCTCCTGCAGCGATGTAGGTTCTTGCACTGACATAAAATAGTCTTTTTTTAGGAGGAGAGATGGCCACCAACATTTTTTTTAAGTTGGCTATGTAGTTTCAGAGATAACACCTCACAAACGTACAAGCATTAATAATATTATACACTTTATAATATTATAACGCTTTATAATATTAGCATTAGATGTACAGATACAAAAGCCATTTATCTGTTACAAACTAAAGTGCCCGGCGTTGCCCAGAATTTGAAGGATGTTCGTTCTGAAAAATCAATTTCAAAATTTAACATACAACACAAAACAAACATTAAAAAAAGCAGTCGAAATGTTGTATGAATGAATCCTATGAAAACGCTATATAAAAATGTATAAATGCATATAACAGACGCAAAAGAATACAGCTATAAATGAACTTATTTCAATTTATAATTGGAGCAATAATGTTAAAATACGCCAATATTTCCCTAATCGGGTTTTTATCATGCTTCAATACATTTTTCACACTCATATGACGTTATACTATATCCACCACGTCCTTTATATTTCCAATATGACGTAATATTTTCCTCTTTCACGTGGAAACTTTGAAATAGAAAAGTTATGAAGTTATATTCACTTTCATTTAAATTCGTCAAACCATTTATTTCATTTTCATTTTTCACGTGGAAATCTTGCAGTAGAAAATTAATTGTTGTAGTAATAATTTTATTGTGTTTTTTAGTTGTTGGCAACTGTTATAACGAAAAAGTTTTAAATTTGATAAGAAATTGCTGTTAAATTGGTGGTTTTTTATTAATTAAATATTAACTATAAATTATTTCTATTCCGGATTACTTTAGTTGTCTCGGCCATGTTTTAATACACATGTACCTATCTTTTCACAATTTTGGTTTCCAAATTGTGGATTTTTACATTACACTTATTATGCAAAATGAACAAAAAATAGTTTTGCAAAACAGTTTAAATTTAAAAATTGCGCGAGACAAAATATTAGAGGTTAAATATTAGATTTTTTCAAAATTTTATTTTTTATCGTTTGATGTGAGGTGTTCAGCTATAAGTATGCAAAATTTCATGTCTCCAACTTAATTAGGGGATGAGTTAGAAAAATTGTTTAAGATACACAAGTTAGAGCCCAGAGGGCTAAATATTAGACTTTTTCAAAATTTTATTATTTGTCGTTTGATGTGAGGTGTTCAGCTATAAGTATGTAAAATTCCATGTCTCCAACTTAATTAGGGGCTTTGTTAGAAAAATTGCTTAAAATACCGAAGTTAGAGGCCAAAGGGTTAAATATTAAGCCTTTTTCAAAATTTTATGATTTATCGTGTTATCGCAAGTGTTCAGCTATAAGTATGCAAACTTTCAAGCCTCCAACTTAATTAGGGGATGAGTTAGAAAAATTGTTTAAAATTGATAAGTTGGAGAATGGAGGATTAAATATGACTTTTTCAAAATTTTACGATTTATCGTGTTATCGCAAGTGTTCAGCTATAAGTATGCAAATTTTCAAATCTCCGACATATATAGTTTCTGAGAACGGGCTCTGTGACAGACGGACAGACACACAGACAGATAAAGGAGTGAGACAGGTAGGGTTTCGTTAGATGAACGAAACTCTAAAGACATACTGCAGATGACTGTAACAACATCCTAAAATTACATTACCATCAGCGATCTACCAATCCCGAATTTAGTTTATATTCGTTTCATATATTCTCATTCTTTTGTGCGGCCCTGTAAAATAACTATCAATAATATATACAGTAAAACCTCTGAATAGGGGACACCTCGAGAATGCAGAATTTGTCCTCTATTTGCAGGTGTCCGCTACTGAGAGTAAAAAATGTACAGTTATTTAAGGGTTGGTAATCGAAAAAATGCCCGCTAAATAGAGGTGTCCACTAATCGGGTGTGTCCGTTATGGAGGTTTTACTGCATAATAATATCATCCTTCACAAGAAAATTGCATGCTGTATGATAGACAGACAGACATCCAGAGAAAGATAACATACCGGAGCAATAAACACTCATGTCTTTTGTTTTAATCATCCACAATTGTATGTCATACAACAGGCTAAAAACGGTCACCGTGGTACGGAGTACTTTATTATTTGTTTGCCCACCAAAACTGGTTGCCACGGATTGTTGCAAGGTTTGTGATCACGTGGTTGAAACTGATCTATTCAATATTACTGCGTGCCTCGCTGCGTGAGTATTTTTTTTTATTTGCTCCATGTGTACAAACCAGTTGTCTACTAAAACATCCACAGGTGAAAGTGACGCACACTAAATTTCTGTGACGTATGCAGATAAATTGTGTTTTTTTATCAGTTTTTTTAATATAATTTTTAAACGATTTGGAACTTATTTTTCATAGTAGGTGCATTCAGTAGGTGGCCCTCATAGGTACCGTCTGGTGCAATCAGAAACGAAATCCGACAAATATTTTTTGAGTTATGCTTGTCGAAAGGTTTTTATTAGGCTTTTTTTTTTTTAGTAGGGCATGGCGTTAATATCCATCGTAGTTGTAATGTGTCCGGACAGTAATATTTCGCTGAGTATTAGCCTTCGCTTCGCTCAGACAATTAAAGAAGTTATCTATAAAATAATTTATTCATTTTAATTAAAACAATCGTCATTGATTTAATTCAAGCATGGAAAAAGAATAAGACATAGCGAACGCGATGATTAACAATGAATGTGTTTATTTCGACAGTGTGATTAATCCATCAATTTCGCATTTTGAAGAAATGATTATGAAATTGTAAAATTAAAAATTACTTAAAATAATAATTAAATCCAGGACATAAGTTCAAGCTGCAAATGATGCAAGAAAGCGATATTGAAACAAATGTGAACACACAATGGTGTTATGTTTATACTACGCTACTGAGCAGATAAAAGTTTAAGGGTCATTCCACGTAAAATGAGCAAAAATTAAAAAAAAGTCGTGGCCACATACTAACCAATTTTAATAAAATTCGATGCTCAGGTTCAATTCATATTCAAGTAATGCTCTGCAAAATATCTTGACAAAAAATAAATTTTTTTAGCAGTTTTGGACATTTAAAAAACTTGTGATATAGAATGACATGTGCGCAATCGTCCAAAGTTGCAAGTTTGAAGTTCTGTATCTTGAAAACTGTTTAACAGAAAGGAATTTTTTTTATAATTTTGTAAACTCTGAAAAATTATCTTCTTATTTACTGAGTTATAATAATCTAGTAACACCATGATTATTTATAAATTGGTTGCAAAAATTGAAAATTTGTGAATTTTGAGAAAATTAGAAACGTTATAAAAATCAAAGGAATTAAAAAACCTCTGTGAAATTAATGCCTGATGTAGTATGTCATATGTAGATCGAATTCCCCAAGTTTTAAAGTGGCCATTTATTTCCTTCATCTTCAAAAAAACTTAGAAACTTTTAAAAAAATTACAAAATCATGATTTTTCCTCTTCTGTATAAGCAAAACATAAATAAAGGACAGGCCCGACATTAACAATATTGCACAGACATAAAGATTAATAAGTCCATAATACGTTAAAAAAAATTCAAGATTGCCTTTTGATTCCTAACATAAGAAAAATGGGTTCAAAATAGTTATGTTTTCTGCATTCCATTAGCTATACCTCTTTGAATTCTCCCGCGTATCTTAAAATATTGCACGATTGCATGAGAAAAAAAAATTTAGTGCTGCCATCTAGTTTTTTTATTTGAATTTAGAATTGATATATAGTTTTTCGTTTAGCTCAGTCTGTTCTTTCTACTCTAATTTAAAATTCTCTTGAGGCAAAAATAAACTGAAAGCAAGAATAAAATTTTCTGCATTTAAAGTATACACATTTATCTGTTATATAAAACAATTTAAAAGTTTAATAAATCTTTCCTTGACTTAAAAAAATGTGATAGAAATATTGCATTTTACCCTCAACATTTTTTACTATTTATTTTTTTTCTCATTAAGGAATAAAAAAGGCATGAATGAAACTTCCGATATTTCAAATATATACTTTTAGCTATAAGGTGTAGCAATTTGCAGCTTGTCAAGGCTGTCCTTCGTGTGTAAAGGATTAGTAGAAATATTGCTTTTTTCTCTTAAAAATTTTCAAAAATAATTTTTTTTCTCGATACGAAATAAAAATACAATTACTAACTTACGCCAGTCTGTTAATTATAATTCATTCCTAATTATAAATAATTTTTAATATATTCTTTCCATTACTAAGGCTAATAATTGAAATTAAAATTTTAAGCACGTAGACAATACCTCGATTTTACATTCAATTTTAATGTAAATTTTAATACTTAAATGAACAATCCAGAAATCTATTATTTTACATTTACTCATAAATAGATATGATCTACTTATAGACTGATTTTGATTAAAATCTGTGACATGTGTGCCACAGCTGATTTGCTCATTTTGCATGGAATGACCCTTAAAGAAAGCAAAGTGTGTAAATTTGTAAATTCTCCATTATAAGTGTCATTTTAATAACTCAACCGAAATTTCGGTTCTGGTTATACTGAGCCGGTGACAACCAAATGAATACCATCGCTGAGTTTAACCCTTCAGTACTAAATTAGGATCTACCTGAGAATTCTTATATTTATTTTAATGTTTTGTATTATTTATCCACTAAACCAGAAAATAATGGAGTTTTTATGTTTAATCTTATTTTTATGTTACCGAACTCGACTAGTACTCAGCATTTACAAGCACTGGAAAACACACAAAACTAGTTGAATAGTTCGGGGGGAACCGTCTCATATTTGAAACAAATTTTGGCATCGATGAAATTTATATATATGATGATAGGTTAGATGGTTCTGATAACGAAACTGTTAGATAGCTGGCACATCAGAGGGGATGTTGTCAAAGCAACACCGCACTGCTCTCTTTAACGTGAAATAAATGACAACCCGATTCCTGAATGCTTCTTTCGAGTCTGCGTAATCTTAGTAACTGGGTTGCGGTTCATTTCACATTACTATGTGATGTTTCTGCGGCAACAGGCCCGCATAATCATGGATGCTAAAATTGGTTGCGAAAATATGACGCTTCCTCACGGACCAGAAGTTAAAAGGCATAAATAAGTTTGAAAAGTTATAAAAAGCATTTGGTTATATCATAAAGTATAGATTAGACACCAACTGCTTTATTAGTACCTCAAGAAGCTACTGTATGGGACTGACCTAATAACCTGTAACGATTTTCCGAAACTTACTGAGCAAAGACAGACATCTCCTGGAGTATGTATTGGGAACTGGGAAATTGTAATCACTATTAATTTTTGGGGGAATAAATTTGAAAAATGATGCATCATTGGAAGTGGTCTAATTTACGATAATTCGGATGTCGAAGGTATTTGTGAGTATCATTTTAGCGGGTTTTTTCCTTTATTAGTTATCAAAAGATTTCATCAGAATTTCCTAATAAAGCATTTAAGTATTTATTGCGTTCTATTCACATGCAAATATCAGAGCTAGTTCTGTGTCCTTTTAAAATTTTATCTAAAAATATTTTGAAATTGATAAGGCTTTCGCAGAATTTCATAATTCGCTTTGAATAGGTTTAAATTTTCTATAAAAGACCGGGACGAGAAAATTTAAATGTATGAAATCATTCAAGCTTCTTATATAACTAGGAAAAAAGCAGCGTAGCTGGAAAAAACCAAAAGGAATTTTGAAAATATTTGGGAAAGTATGTCTTGAATATTCAGTCTCTATAAATAAAAATGTAAATGTTCGTTTGTACAAATCTCCGAAAGTTCTTCACCGATTGCTTTGAAATTCACGGAAATGGGTTGCAATTAAATATGCGCGTGTTTTTATGTACTTAATGCTCTCCCTCCCCCCGCCCCCCAATTTCCCCCAGGGGTACTTTACTTTTTCCCGTCAACCACCATGTGATATATCATTAGAAATGTAAATGTTAGTTTGTTCAAAATCTTAAATCTCTGAAAGGTCTTCACCGATTGCGTTGCATTCGAATATGTGCATGTTTTTATATACCTACTATTCCCTCCCCCCCAAATCCCTCTCTGAGGTCACTTTTTTATCTTTTTCTGACACCCAATATGTGATATATCATTAGAAAGCCCTTGGACCACTCTTTCATATTATGAACCTCGCTTCCACCCTCCCCCAATTTCTCCCCGGGCACATTTTAAATTTTTTCCGACACACATGATGGGATATATCATTAGAAAGACCTTAGACCACTCTTTCCTATTATGGACCTTTCGTCTCGCTTTCACACTCCCTCCCAGCGGGAGGGGCACTATTCTGAAATATTTCGTTAGTATTTTTTATTTTTCTTTGTTTTTCTTTGTTTCTTAGTTCGTGATTTTTCCTTTTTTCATGTTTTTCAATTTTATAGGTTTTTGTTATTTTTTTCTTTCTCCTTTTTCAGTGAAATCGATCTGCTTTAGTTCATCCAAATAATCCCTCGCAGAAGATGAAACTTAGGTCGTCGTATTCGCTCAGCGGAAGCAATGCAACTAATAATTGTAAATCAAACTCAGGAAGTACGGGCATCAGCGACGAGTGAAACAGACAAGAATTGCTCAAATACGTGCCGAGGAAGCAGCAGAGCGACATGCAGCCAAACTTGAGGATGCACAGTTGTGAGCACGGCGAGAATGTTCTGCAACTTATGGTCTGCTTCGTTCTCAAGAAAATGAACGCGACAGATTGAGCGTTACTGAAAGACGTCAACGAGAAACAGCAAATCAGTGCAAAACACAACTCAGTGCCCAGCAATCATGCGATTACAGACACATTTCAGTCATAGTGCCGACGAGAACATGCCGGTTCAAAATCATCCGGTACAGTTGGGTTGTACCGGAATGCAAGGCGTCCTTATTCAAAGCTCTGATATATATTGGAAGAAATTATATGAATGCGTTGCACCGCCGGAAAATTAAACTGCTTCAACTTGGGGAACCGCCAGAGCCATTAAAAACTTTGCTCGCCGGATATACCGCTGACTCAGTGTATTTCATATCTAGCATCAGGAAATACAACTCATGCTTCCAAATAAAGTCGTTCCGCGCAGAAATCGTAACAGATCATGCCAACTTTCAAAGTGAAAGGACAAATTTATCATAAAGCCTGCCCGCTGCTTCCTTTCCCAGATGGTCAACATAAATTCATACAAGTGTATTTCATTGGTGATGGCAATGATGAACTGAATGCTTGCTGTGGAATTTCTACCGGCATAAAAAGCCCATCGTTTCCCAACTGCAAGAGCTTCTTCATAAAAAAAACAATTTAATGCGTTTGTTCAAAACAGCAATTGATATAATGCCATCTGAAGATTGTTATTCAAGCTGAAAAAACGCCGACTGGGGAACATGTGCGAAGATTCAATGCTCCAACTATAGGCAAAGTAGCAATTGTTATAGTCGAAGATCAATTCTAACATAGAGGCATTGCTCTTCATCGGAGAAACAATCAATTGACAAAAGTTGTAGAAACTCATCGATGCTTCGATACCCTGAAATATTCAATTATTTTTTGTGATAGTGCTTTAGGATATTACTTCAACGTTTAGATGATAAATCCAATCAGTGGCGAAGAAACAAATAAGAAATGCAGCGAAATGAGCTACTATTCATACCGATTAATGATTCGAAAGAATGAAGACAATCACATTTTGAAATACCGTTAATTGTTTCACCAATACATCGTAGATATGTATGCGAAAATCGAAACAGAAAAACTCATATTCTTCCGTTTGAATCAGGCCTAGTTTCGCTCTGAAGAAAACGTTCATTTGCGAGATGCAGTTTTAAATGATGGTAATAGAACTACTTTTAGAAGACTAACGATTTTGCCATCTTCATATACAGGCAGTCCACGTCATATGCATCAGTGCGCTCAAGATGCAATTGCATATGTTCGTCACCACGGGCGTCCAGAACTATTCCACATGTAATCCAGCTTGGGACTATATACAACAGCTCTTACTTCCTTGGCAATGAACCGCAGGTGGATAGACATGACATCACAGCACGTGTTTTCAAAAAGAAGCTGAAATCGCTGATATATTTCGTCGTAAAACGTGAAGTTTTTGTGTCCGTGCACTGCTGTATATAATCAGTTTAATGGCTGAAAAGGGGATTGCCACAGACACATATACTAATCTGGCTCTATAACAAAATCTCTTCAAACGAAATCGACGAGTAATATGTGCTGAAATACCCGACACCGACGTTGATAAGTATTTCCATGAAGTTGTAACGAAAAATATGATACATGGACTTTGCGGTACACTGAATCCAAATTCAACATGCATGATAGACAGAAAATGTTCTTAGCTATATCTTCGAATTCAATTCAGTTACAGGAAACTATGGATATCTTTTATACAAAAGATCAGTAGAAGATGGCGATAAATTAGCAACAATACAAATGCGAAACGGTGACATCGAAGTATTAAAAAACCGGTGGGTTGTTCCCTATTTGCCTTTGCTATCAAAAACATACAAAGTCCACATAAATGTGGAATACTGTAACTCCGTTAAATCGAACCCATTTCTAAGTACGTGAATAAAAGCATCGACATGGCAGTTTGTGGCGTGCAACTAGAAAACAGTGATAGGAATGCAGTCATACATATTCTTGAAATCGCACAGTATCAGGCTGGAAGATCATAAGCAGCAATGAAGCTGGGTGGCAAATTCTTTCATTTCCCATACATGAACAAAGTCCAGCTGTTGTTCACTTAGTAGTATATCTAGAAAATGGTCAACGCGTTTACTTCACAGCTGCAAATGTGCAACATATAACTCTGAATCCACCAGCTACGATGTTAACTGCTTTCTTCACGTTATGTTAAATTGACGCATTTGCGAAAACACTGCTGTATTCGGAAGTCCCTACGTGTTACACATGGAATGGGAGTAGAAAGTCATTATAATCAAATCATCATCAGCATGCTGAATATTATAAAATTGTCGACTGACGTTTGCAATCATCATCAACAAAGCTCAGGGCCAATCTTTAGAATTGTGCGGTTTAGATCTAGGCACGGATTGCTTCTCACATAGACAATTATATGTTGCGTGTTCTAGAGTTGGAAAACCAGAAAATTCCTATATCTGCACAAACAATGGAACATCAAATAGTATACACTCAAGCATTGTGAAATTAAACATGTTAGGACCGTGCGCCTTTTCTTTTCTTTATTTTCTATTTAACCAGACTGAGCCACAGCAACACGTGGCCGGGTACAGCTAGTTTAAAATAAAATAGGTAAAATTAAAACTAAATTGTCAGAATTTATTGTTACGACAGTGTGGCTATTATTAATAAATACTTTTGAAATGTTGTTTTAGAACATGTATTTTGTCGGTGGCTGTTGATGCAATAAATTTGTTAATATCATTTTAGCGGGTTTTTTTCCTTTATTAGTTTTCAAAAAACTTCATCAGAATTTCCTAATAAAGCATTCAGGAATTTATTACGTTCTATTGACATGAAAATATCAGAGCGAGTTCTGTGCCCTTTTAAAATGTTATCTAAAAATATTTTGAAAATGATAAAGCTTTCGCAGAATTTCGTAATTCGCTTTGAATAGGCTTAAATTTTCTGTAAAAGACCCGGACAAGAAAATTTAAATGTATAAAATTATTCACGTTTCTTATATAACTAGGCGAAATGCGCGTAGCTGGAAAAAACTAAAATGAATTTTGAAAATATTTGTGAAAGTATGTCTGAAATATTCAATTTAAAATAAAATAGATAAAATGCAAACCAGATTATCATAATTTATTGTTACGACAGTGTGGTTAATATTAATAAATACTTTTGAAATGTTGTTTTAGAACATTATTTTTTTTTTTTTTTTTTTTTTTTTTTTTTTTTTTTTTTTTTTTTTTTTTTTTTTTATCCCGTGGCTGTTGATGCAATAAATTCAGCAAAGGAGATAGTTTGTTCACGATTTCAATTGACAATCTCTTCTAATTTTTCTTTTTTCGTTCATTTTTCATAGTCAGAATGGTGGTTCCATTTAACGCTTTCCAACATAGTTGAAAAGTATTTATGAAAAGTATTATTTTTCAGTTTGTCAGTCTGACGTCTGTTATCTGCCGTCTGTCGTCTGTTGTCTCCCTCTGTTGTCTCCTGTTTGTCCGTCCTCTAACTCGCGTAAACATACTCTGATTGACATGTAATTGATATACGTTATTCAGGATTGCCAATGGATGTTCAGCATTGAAAATGAAGTGTGCAGCATACATAGTTCATTTACAGGGGCACTCAAAAGAATTCTGTTACATTATGATTTATGTGGAAAAAACATTTGGGGTGTATTTTGCTAGTGTTACACAATCTTAAACATAATGAAATTTATGTACATTATTGAGGAGCACTTGAAGATAGTTACTACAGAATATGTTATGTGTTTAACGCTTACAGTACGCATATAGGTGAACTCAAAAGCATTCCGTTATATTATAGTCTACAAAGAAAAGTCATCAGTTATATAATGGTCTCCAGGTAAAACTATTCACATTTAATTATGTTTCACTGTGAAGTTGTTATACATCGCTGAGGGTTTACTAAAAGATGCTTGCAGTAGAATAGGATATGCATCGCATTTATCTTTCATTTACAGGATCACATAAGATTTCGGATACAATACTGTATGCAAAGTATTATCTATTAGGCATGATTATGCTGAAAGTGTGTTTTCAGTTATGGTATGCATTTTAAGCCTAACTAATTTTTGCTCACTATGTGGTGTGTATAAATTCTATAGACCATATACAGGGTTTCACAACAAAATTTGTAAGAATTACGGAGAATGGGCATGAATTACTTAAATGTGCCTTTTAATTTGAGTTTTGCATTTTCAAGCTCAACTACATTTAGTATAGCGAGAGACGTTTACCGGCATGTAAATAAAATCACATATAAGACTATGCAAAAAACTGGATACATGCTCTCCTAAGTAAAGTAATTCCTGGAAGTATGATCGCAGTAGTTTTAAGCGTATTTTTGTCTGAATCAAATTTCGGCTTAATATGTGGTGTGTATAAAAATATGTAGGTAATTTGCAGGCCTTTACAAATGAATTCAAGTATGTTTTCGTCTATTTGTAGAAATTGCTAAAGAGGAATTTTCTATTGTGTTATGCGTTTTCTAACTAAACTAAATTTTATCATAATGTGTAGAATATATACTAACCTGTAGATCATATACAGTGGTTTACAAAAGAACTGGAGTACCTATTTGAATTTGTACAGTAGGGTAAGATGCCCTATTATCGTCCCCCAGTCACTTTTAGGCCCTGGAAGTTGTAATTTTCAGTGAAAATCTACCAAATTTGGATTTTACATAGACTAACTACCAACGCACATAGAAACATAGGCAAATGTCGCACAAAAAAATTTTAACAATGCGAAAAATTGTTTTTTCAAATGTATCTAAAAAATGCAAAAGAAAAAAAATGGTCCCGATTTCGTCCCTTCAAAGAACCCAATATGCTGAGGCTTAACTTATAACTAAATCAAAATTTATTTCTAAATGAGTAAGTAATTTAATGTACATTAAAGTGAGGCACAAAGAAATGTACTAATTATCAGTGGAAGAATAACATAACGAAACATTAACCATCCAAACATGAGGAAAAATTGAAACAAAATGTCATGAAAAGGCATTCCTAATTTCGTCCCCGGAACAAAAATAAGAACTGCAAGGGGGACGAATTTGGGACCACGCTACTTCCCAATATGACGGACCTTCATTTCCCGTAAGATGAACTGAGCGTCCTAAGACGCACTGTATGCTACTGACAGCATCTTACCAACGAAAATACATGCAATGAATAAGAAATAAATACTTACAGTACAATAAATAACGTTCTACAAACGACGTAATAAGAACTCGGGTCTTCTAAAAATAGGAAATTCGCCGTCTTTAATTTACGTATGCGTCTTGGCGAACGAAACTTTCAACACTGATCCCTTTTACCTCCAGTCCCCTGTGCCTTGCATCATAAGTGGCGCCATTTTCGCGGAGAAGTTAAGGGGGACGAAATATGGGCACTTTACCCTAATTGTTGAAATCTGGTTTGTTTTCAAATGCGTTATCTAAAAGGCTTGGGCATCTTTTTTACCTTATTAAACGGCTAAGTTTTGTTTAAGTATTCTGGAAGTGTTGTAAAATGTTTCATAATCTATGCTTAATGCATGATTTTTCTTTTCATGATTTTCATTCCTTTCTGTCCAATGGAATTGCATTCAAAATATATTTTTTTCGATTAAAAATCATAATGATGTAATTACAATACAAGAATGATATATCTTAAATGAAATTATGCATTCTATTCAAAATTTTCTTTGTTCGAGTATTAATTTTTGTTTATGCTTGACAGTAACACACTAGACCTTTGAGGCCTATTATGTTGAGTAAAGGGACAAGGAACCTTCAAGCACATTTATTTTATTTTATTTTTCATTTTAAGTACTATTCAAGGGCACACTATACGCATTAATGCATAAATGTATCATACAAGAAATTAACAAAAAAAAATCGGAGAAAAATAAGAAATTCTCAAAATATTTAAGCGTTCTGAAGAACTTTTCCAAAATGCCCCATGCGCATTCCACATCAATAAAAATCATCAATATTTTTTAGGTAAGCTTGTTTTATATATATATATATATATATATATGAAACTGTGCATCGTCTTTATAAACTAAATATAATCGTAAAAGTTAAAGGTAGTTAATTGCAGAAATAAGATGCAAAAATGCTGAAAATTTCATAAAATTTAGAAAATGCTTTTTTTTCTTACCTTTATATTCAAATATATATAAAATTCGATGCACAATTATTTTTGTATATATAAAACAAACTTGCACAAAAAATATTGAGGATTTTAATTGATAGGGAATGCGCATGGGGTATTTTAAAAAGCTTTTTATAACGCTTAAAATATTCGGGAAAATTCCTTGTTTTTCTTCATTTTTTTAAAATTTCTTGTGGATAAATATATACCATAATGCATATAGTGTAATGTGTTTGAAGATCCCTTGTCCCCTTAAACGATTTATAAGTCTGGCAGTCCTGTGATGTTTTTTGACAATATTTTTTCCACAAAATGCCCTATTATGGAATGGAAATTATGGAAATTTTGATGAATCTCATTGAATGGGATATAAGCGGTGAAAAAAAAGAGTTGTTACTGCCTGGTTTTTAAAAAAAGCTTTCAGCTAAAACTATTGATTTAAATATTGATTTAAATTAAGGAATTTTTCGAATAAGAATATAGTTTTGGGTAAATTGCTTCCCCAACAAATGAAAGTAATAGTAACTTTATCGCCAAAACATGATTAGTTCTCCTTTCCATGATCGGGATGCACCATAAATCTAACACCATTTTTACGATGATTGAAAACAATTACAAATTTGTCGCTAAAAAATAATAATTTATTATGATATTCACGAATGCTGAAATATCCAAATACTAAAAAGTCACGAATACTACAACATCCGAATACTGAAACATCATGAATCATCAAGCAGCTGCATCATAAAATAGTTTTTTTGGGAGGTTGTTTTATATTTATATGTTTAATCCTTTATATCCCAAATTATAAATTTAAAAAACTACCTCCATGAAACTTTTTTCCTTGAATTACTATGATACATTAGAAGATATATGCATTAAAATTAAAAGATTTATTTATTTTTTGTTAATTGCGGCTAATTACTTGATGTGGTACTCCAAAGTACCGTCGTGTCATAATGCTTGGACAAAAATCGGTTCTTAGAAAAAAAACTATATCCAGTTTTTTCTTATTATTTTAATGTGACTTATCATGCATATATATTATGTATATAAGTCTATGATGTATATGTGACTAGATTATGATGCTGTTGTTGCATCATCAATGAGCATTTTGCCATCAGAAGAATATTCCACAGTTGTAACACTTTCGTCCGATGAGAAGCATATACAAGGTGATTCATAAATATCGAAACAATAGGCTATCTCCTTAAATATTGCCCCTAAATACATACTTCCAATTGCAAAGTTTCATAAAAAAGGTGTTAAATTTAATGACATAAGTTGTAACTCCATGGGCGGTCTATTTGAGAAATCACAAAAACTAATTTTTTATACGGCCCCCGTTGTGTAAAATTTCCAATAAGGAAATTTTCTCTTATCTCTTCCTCAATTAAAAAAAAAATTGATCTCGGTATTTGCAAAACTCGCAGAGTTATTAAAATTCACAATTCGAGACTTACACCATTTTCCCATGCCTCTGAGCGACGAGTTATTGACTCATTTTGAATGCAAGATAGGGATCATCCACAAATTGTACGTTATTAAAAGTCGATTTAAGACAGTGCCTCTCCTTTGGACATAAAATAGCAGCGTATGGATTTTAAGTTAGACCTTCTTTCAAATTATGCTGGAGGCCTTTATTAGAGGCCTGCACGGGTCGAAATATCCAGACCCGGTCTCGAGCCGACCCATAGAAAAAAAAGTTCGTCCCGGCCTGGAAAAATATTTAAATCTTAGCCAGAGTCTCGTCCTGATTGAATTTCTAGAAAACATAGTTTTTTACGTCGATGTGATTAAAAATTGTTTCGTATGAAAGAGTTCTCACCAAAAATAGCTTTATAGCTTTATAATAGCTTGTAGATTTTCTTTTTATATGTTTTTAATCTTCATTTTTAAAGAAGCGTCAAAGGCTGTGATATTTATTTTTTTAATGAATCTCTATTTGTATGCAAATGTTTCGCTTACCATTTAATATAGTTAATCCGTAATCCATGTATTGGAGACTTTCAAAAATGATATACAGTAAAACCTTCTAAGACGGAATTACACCGACGAGAAAAAAATGTCTTATAGACAATTTCCCATCTCAGGAGGTTCAAATGTATTTCATTCTTTTCTCAAGTATTATTATATTCCTTTTGCATGGATAAAAAAATTATTCCGTTTTAGTCAGGATTCCGTAATATGCAAGTTCTTTTTCACTAGTTTTACTGTTTTTTTTTTTTTTTTTTTTTTTTTTGCGTTTAAATCTACTATTCTTTAAAAACGATTTTAAAAGTTTAATTGTAAAAGGTAATATGTTTTATTTGTAATGGCGATTTAAAAATATATGCATTTTTTGTAAATTTTTTGGGTTGAGCCAAACTTTACTGATTTTTGCACGGATTAGGTGAGTCGGATAGAATTATTTTAATACGGGTTGAGTCGAGACCGGGACTGAAAATTTCGCCCCGTGCAGACTTAGGAAGAAAGGAAGCCAGTCCCGGTTCGGCATGAAAAACACATTAGGCCTGGTCGAGACTGGTCCGGCCCCAGAATACAAATTTTTTTCAATCGCTTGCCGGGACGATATAAAACCTGAAGTTGTGAGGGTTAAAATTATGAAAACACTGAAATTATGAATCAGTATGTTAGAAAAACCTTGTTTGAAATAGTACAGAAAGAAGGTGGAAAGGGCAGTAGTTAAACTGAATAGGAAGTTTAAACTACAGGAAAGAGTTACATACTCACCTGCAATTTTTAAAAAAACCTTTAAACATTTAATTAGGAGCCAATCTTTGTTTAAAACTTTAAATGCGTTTTAAATTATTAATTTAAATTGTTAAAAATAATCAATTTAAATTTATTAATTTAAATGCGTAATTAAAATTAAAATAAATTTAATTTAAATTATTAATTTACATTTTTAAGACAAGAATTGTTAAAAAAAGGGGGGGGGGGTGCAAACTCGGAACATGACATTTTTGATTATTTTATATTATTTTTGTTTCGACAAACATAAAAATATATTTATTTTTGAAAATATGATTTTTTTTTTAAATAAGTTACATCATTTTGTTTATTTGTGTTTTTAATGTCTTTAATATTAATATTTAAAAAAATCCTGAAACAAAATTAAAATTATATTTTCCTTTTTAATTAAGTGAAAAAAAATTTTAATTTGACGATAATATTTCGAGTTATAACGATTTTAAATTACCCCATTTTAAAAAAATGATGATAAATTAAAAAAAAATTAAACTTTCTGAGAATTTTTTGGGTGTGATTTTATTTGCAAATTATATGGTTAATCATCACAATAAACAGAAAATCTAATTCTAACTCAATAAATATATTTTTTACATGTATCCTGGAACATTTAAAGTAACTTTGTTTCTTGAATAACACGCATTTCAATTTGTGTCTAATCCCTTAAAACCTGACGAATTATTTAAATAGGCATAACTCCATGAGTTTCGCAGATATGAAGATGGAACTTTTTATGTTTAATTCAGGAATGGATAAGGAAAAAATTCCTAATTGGAAATTTCACCCTACGGGGGCCCTATAAAAATTTAATTTTCGTATTTTCTCAAATAGACCTCCCATGGAGTTGTAACTTATCTCATCAATTTTTCCACCTTTTTTTATAAAACTTTGCAATCGGAAGTATGTGCCTAGGGGCATTAATTAAAGAGATAGCCTATTGTTTTGATATTTATGAATCACCCTGTATAAAGAAATTTCCAAACTTTTAGTTGTAGAAAACTCAAAAGGATTCATAAAAATGCTAAAAAATATTTTTAGATTTTTTTTCTAATTTGTATTTTTTTTCCATTTAGTTTTATAAAATACAATATTTTTTCTAAATATAAAAATAATTACTTTATTATTCATCAATGTCATACCTTCTCCTATATTGTATCAAACTCCACCTGTCTAGCACCCACGCACCCCTAGTAAATATATACGTTTTTATGCACCATATGTATTCAAACGATAAAAATCTAAGTAAAACTCCTGTTCAACGTATAATCATGACGGTACTCAAAAGTACCGCTGTGAAAAGTGCTTTGTAAAGTAAAAACTAAAAATTAAATTTTTTAGCATGACATAGTGATTTAGTTGCCGAATGATCTATTTAAAACAAAAAATATATAATAACCTTACCTTTAAAATTTAAGATATGTCCAAGTAAAAGTTAGGGATACCATATCACACAAGAAAATGAAAGCAAAATTGACGCCCACACGCGCCAAAATAGCTTCGTTAACAACTTTGAGCTTACTGTAACTAGTCCAGGGGAAATGTACATTTTACCTTGCAAAAGGTCGGGAAAAAGATTTTTTTTCTAAATTGTTTATAGTGATGCCAACATGGAAAAACCAAGTTTTCTAACAAAATTTCTTAAGGCTAAATTTTCTGTGGCCAAAAAACAACAAAATTTTGGGACATTTTTTGATTTTTTGGAAATATTTCGAGATTCGATGCCGTAGCATTTTATTTGTCAATTATAATATTAAAGAGGATAAAATTCTCTACAACTTTCTCATTTACAACTTTTTTATACACTCAATAGCAAGCGCAGTACGCTATTTCAAAAATGGGACAATTTTTCCAATTTTCTTAAAAACCGTGAAAAACGTAGTTTTGCCGCGATTATTCAAATGTTTCGCGCAGATTTAATCGTGTATGTCGACTTCTAAAAAATGGTAGCAGTAAATTATCTATTATTTGCACACTCACGTCTTTATTTTCATCTCAACAGACATTTTATATGCAATAAATTTATATAATTTTAAAGTAGGGAAGAGTGTAGATGAATGAGACAATTTTCATATTTAGACAGTAACTTTAAGTGTATGCAATGTTAACATCAAAGCATTGTTTAAAAGAATTTTTCAATCTATAGTAACTTATTGACGCGATAGTTTCAATTAAAAAAGATTTCTTGCTTAATTTTAATAAATTTTATAATTTTAATAATTTTTATAATGCATACATATTTTTCCAGGTATCAGTGGAATAGGTGGGTCATTTTCAAAATCTGTCCATGTTTTGGGATAACAAAATCAAATTTTTAGAAATAATCAGAAAGTTTTAATTGTTTGTAAATAATTACCTTACCTCATAAACATTAATATACAAGCATCAGCAGATACCAAATTACTAATTTAATATTTTAAAACTAATTTTTATATTTTAATGCACTTGGTATAATGACATAAGTGAGCACGGTAATGACAAATTAAGCAAAATATTTTTATTTTTACCCAAGCATAAATGGCAGCCATTATATCTTCTGGCCCATACAATGAATTTCTATTTATCATATAATGAAAGCAGATTAAGAAATAAAAAGTCATTTAATTATCAATTAGAATTGGGTACGGTAATGACTTACAAAAGAATGCTCAACAAAACATTCAAAGTCTTTGCTTGTTTTATTGAAATTATAAAACTATTTACTCTATTCACCTAAACCTGATAACAAGTTGACTTTTAAGAAGTACTTTTGCCTTGATAAAAAGGCAGGTACAGTAAACTCTGTCTAAGGCGGAATCGATCAGGAACGAGAAAATTTTCCGTTGTAGACAATATTCCGCCTTAGACAAATTTTACTCTATGTCTATGGATTCGCAGGGATTTGAAAATCTTTCCGAGTTAGACAGATTTCCGTCTTATACAGAGTCCGCCTTACAGAGAGTTTACTATACTGTCCTCTAAAAAAATCCGGAGGAGCTTTTTGTCAGACGCATGGCAATGACACTCTTTCTTGGGACACGGTTTAAAAAAATTATTAAGAATTATAGATAAGTTTAATTAATGAAAATAAATATTTTTTAATTAGTAGCATCTTAATAAATAAAAATGTATAAAAAAATTATACCATCTGTTTTAAATAGAACTTTGTCAAATCTTTACCTAATAAATTGTTTATTGGGAAAACCTACTGTAATGATATTTTGACTACAAAAGAATATATTTCTTTTTTTATATATAATAATGTATCTGTAAATTATCATTAAAAAACACGATAGTTAAAATGCAATAATTAATTATTTAACTATTTTCCTGTGGAAATGTGAAAGGACAGTAAAACATGATTTTTTTAAATCACCCGGGTATGAAAATTTGCGAAAAACATACTTTATTCCCCACTACAATGGTATATTTTATTTACCAATTATTGATAACATATGTTTTAATGTTTTACTGTTTTAAAGATAGCAAACATTGAATCGTAGTACCATATAAAAGGGAGGGACTCAAAAGATAAATATATTTTATGAAAGAAATACTTTTACCATATAAAATAGCTACAATAAAAATGACACCATTTTATTTCACTAACTGATGTTATGCATTTATATCTTGTAAAATTTATAAATTCTGTTAATAAAATATTTGAGATCACTAGTTCTATAAAAAATATTTAAAATATTAGTTTTAAAATATATTGTCAATTTTTTTCCACCTATATCAATAAATATAACAAGAGATTATATCATATTAGCATGCAAAAATATGTAAAACTTTAAGATTATCTATTAACCCTCTAGTGCATGATTTTTTATTTTTCTTAAAAATATATTTGCTTTCTTGACGGCCATAAATAACAGGAAAAATAATGAAAAAATTTTCACTCTTATATTTTTTAGTATTTTGAAGTTTTTTAAATTGTTCCCAAATGGCAACATCATGCATTAACACAATTTTTTTTTACTTTGCCAACTAACAACACTGTGGTGTTTTATTGCATTTTTTTTTTTTGAAATTATAAGATTTTAAATGCATATAATACTTTACACACACTTAGAAAAATAATATTATATATATATATATATATATATATATATATACTACATATATATAATAATTTTAAATCAAAATTTAACTTAGAAGCTATATAACAATATTAACCAATATTCTAAATAAAGACGGCATATAATAAT
The DNA here is from genome assembly GCA_963932465.1 of Maratus speciosus. Lineage (NCBI taxonomy): Eukaryota > Metazoa > Arthropoda > Arachnida > Araneae > Salticidae > Maratus > Maratus speciosus. Next base: position 322,779,755 of record OZ010789.1, read on the forward strand.
GTTATACATAGATTGTTATCTATCAACAAAATAATAATGGTGCAAATTATAGTTCTAAGATATTAAATGAACATATGAAGTTAGATGCTACAATAGAATCATTTTCAATTTATAAATGAATAAAAAGATATGCTGTACTGATACAGAACACAATAGAAGTATTGTAAAAAATATAATTAACCTTCCGTCTACCAGACGGGTCCATTGGACCCGACAGCAATATTTAATGTAAATTTTTCTCATGAAAAATAGCATTCAAAGTTTCGCGATTACATGACTTTTCCTGCAATTGTCTGCTCTATGTATATGCAATTGCGATTAAAATTTTGTTCGAAATTTTTTACCTATTTTTAATTTGTTTCATTGTTTACCACGCGGGTCCATTGGACCCAACATTAAAACAAACGTAATATACTGTTGCTTTCTTTTTCTATGGTTGCCATAAATCATGAGGAGGAACAGGGTTACCATAATTGGCTGTTTATCGCCCATTTGGCGATGGATTTTTAGCGCCAATCTCGCCAAATTTGGCGACTTTATAATGAAGTTTTGAGAACATTCTAGACTGATCTAGTAAACTTCGTGCTCTATATATAAAAGGTTACTTCTGGTTCAGAGAGTCATTTATCAACAGACACAGTTAGTGAGCGAATGGTGTCTATTGATGTTTTTGAGTCTTTTCATTGAAAATAGGACTTGATATTTGAAGACAAGTAATAAGTGTAGTTTGTACGTGCTTTGTTATTTTACAAATATTCATCATTTTCTTATTTCCCAACTTATTTTTTGTTAAAAACTGAATTGAAGATGAACAGAAAAAAAGTATTGACTCAAGAGGAAATTCAAAAAATTATGGAAAATCCGGACGATATAGAATTCGACACCGATGATGAAAATCTGTCGTCTGATGAAGGTGAAGTAGATTATGTTGAAATACATAATGAAATTTCTGATTCCTACTCAGAATCTGATAATGATTCCAATGAAGTAAATGTAGCAACCACAAGTACTTCAAATTCTACTTTTGTTTCCAAAAATAATTCACAGATCTGGTATAAGAATGAAGTTGCCAGACCACAAGGAAGACGTACTGAAATCAATATTTTACGTGAAAATTCTGGACCTTCAAGATTTGCAAATCGTGAAGTGGATTCCATATCATCCTCATTTCTTATCTATTTCCGAAAAAGACTTTTGGAAATTATAGTAAAATGGACAAACGCGGAAGGCAATAGAGTATTCGATAAAGAGTGGAAACCTATAGATATTATAGAACTTAAAAAATTCATCGGACTTTTATTACTTATTGGAGTATATAAATCGAAAAATGAAACAGTAAGCGAACTTTGGAGCATAAAAAATGGAAGACAAATATTTCGGGACATTATGAGTCGCAATAGATTCACAAGTATATTACGTGTCATAAGATTTGATGATGCTGCTGAGAGGCGTAAAAGAAGATCAACTGATAAATTAGAGCCAATAAGAGAATGCTTTGAATTGTGGAATAGCTATTTACAAGACCCTTATATTCCTAATTGGTCTATGACTGTCGATGAGCAATTAGTTTCTTTTCGTGGAAAATGTCCTTTCCGCCAGTATATGCCATCTAAACCTGGAAAGTATGGATTGAAGTTCTGGGTTATTTGTGACAGCGTAACATCGTATGCTTGGAAACTGGAACTATGTACAGGCAAAAATGAAGTAAGAGAATCTCATCAGGGAGAAAATGTAGTTAAAAGATTGACGAAGGAAATTGAAAATTCTGGTCGTAATATTACATGTGATAACTTTTTTACATCATATGCATTAGCAACACATCTTACTTCAAAAAAATTATCTCTTATTGGAACAATTCGAAAAAATAAACCTGAATTACCCGCTGTGTTCACAAATCCAAAACATCGTTCTGTATATTCTACTTTATTTGGGTTTCAAGAGAAGGCGACCATCATCTCTTACTGTCCCAGAAAAGGTAGAATTGTTACTTTGCTAAGCACAATGCATAACACTTATGATATTGACAACAGCTTAGAAAAAAAGCCACAAATAATCCTAGATTATAATAAAACCAAAGGCGGAGTAGATACGATGGACAAAATGGTAAGAGCATATAGTGTGAAACGCGTGACACGTCGGTGGCCTTTGATTGTATTTTATAATATGATCGATATAAGTGCGATGAATGCATGCATAATATGGTTGTCACTGAATGCTGAATGTGATCCGAAAATGAAAAAAAGGCGGAATTTCATTATTCAACTTGCAGAAGAATTAGTAGGTGAAGGAGGTATCGCCGTCTCAACATCTACTTCAGAACAACTTTACGCAAATAGTTTTGAACCGCCACGAAAAAAATCAAGATGTCATATTTGTCCCTCTAAAAAAGATCGAAAAACACGAACATTATGCAAGAAGTGTACGAAAAATGTTTGCGGAGAACATTCCGTCGTTATTTGTACTTCATGTACAGAATAATTTTATTATGATGAAAAACGTTTTGTAGTCATTATAATATACTATATATATTACTTTCTTACTGTATGTGTTACTTTCTTACTCTATTACTATATATATCACTTTTATATATTGTATAAGGTGCATTAATAACAAATATATTCATTGTAGATAAATGGGTGTTTTGTATATTTTGAAATCCTATATATTTTACATATGGGTCCAATGGACCCGAATGGTAGTTCTTGCATATACTTTTTTTTGGTAGTCTGAAGGTTAAATAAATACATAATAAAATTCGGAAAAGCAGCCATATTTATCCTGTATTTTAAACCAATTGAAACAATTAAAAATTTGAAAACCGAAGTGGGCTTATAAAGTGCAATATTACATGCAAAATACGATGAAAAAATCATAGGCTAATAAAATATACCCTATAAATATACGGCTAATGCAGCAGAATACTATAGAGTTTTATATAAATAATATTTATCAAAGTTATGAATGGTAACCAATAGAACATTTATTGTTTTTGTTTGAACATAGAGGTACCAAACACATAATACATTTTACTCTAGTGTAACCTATACAGCCCAGAACTTTACACCGTTGTTTTTTATGTAAGTTTTGTGGCCAGGGATCAATTTTATCCTTCCTGACATCTTTAGAAGTCTCAGAAAGCTGAAAACAATGGACTAATAAGTTGTTACTATTAAATTTTAAACATTGGCTTTTTTGAAGATGTAAGTAATACCTAGAGGGGGGGCATGGACACGGAAGCACAAGCGAAGGAGAATAGAGCCCCTTTAAATCTGAAAAAGAAGTATTTTGGCCATTTTTTATCATTTGGCCCCCGTTTAACAAAAAACTTATATCTGCCATTAAGGGGGGGGGGGGGGTCCCTCAAATCGGGAGTCCGGGGCAGCAGCCCGCATGCCCCTGCATTAGTCAGGCCCTAGTTTTACAGTAAAGTGAGAATATTTTGTATTTAATAAGAGTCGTTTATCGAGTAAGGGTGACATATGGTGATAAAAGTGAAAAAAATTAAATAACATGCGAACCAGTTGTGAAACAAACAATGCTCAAAATGTTTACAAAAGCGGAACTCAATTCATGGTGTTGCCAAATGGCAACATGTATATTCATATGCATGCAATTTTTGCTCCAATAAACATTATTTAAAATTATTTAAAATAACTTTTAAAAGTATATTCTTTTCAAAAATATTTTTTTCAAATGAAATTTTGCATGTTAAATATTTATTATATGAGTTAGAAATCCAACTATGACTAACAAAATGGAAGGTATCAAAAGTTGCTTCTTATTTGTAAATTATAAACAATTATTGCCAACTATGATACTTTTTATGAAATAAACCTAAATATAGGACCAACATGAATACGTAAAGCATAAAATTGACAAGAGACAACGATAAATAAATAATAAGGAGGGAAAAATTAATATGTTGCCAATTGGCAACAGTATGAACTAGAGGGTTATTTGCTTTAAAGCTCAAACAGGATACTTTAAATTTCAGAACGGGTTCCAAACAGTTTTCCAAAAGTGAAAGTGTCCGAATATATATAAAAAAAGCAATCAAACCTGAAAAAGTACAAAAGCACAACATTAGATATTGATCTCAGGTATTCCGTGAAAAAAAAATACTTAAAAGTAACAAAATGCGACCGAGATATTTGTCCAGAACGTTCCCATAGGTTTAATGTTACTTTGCGAATGTCTTCGTGTGAATAATTTACTCCTATAATTAATATAACTGTGACTTTAAAAGACTCAATACGACAACTACCGTAAAATCTTTGAAAACGAAATCTGTATATACGGAATTCGGGCTTTAAAGAAAAGTACATATTTTTTCAAGAGAAAGAATATGACCAATTATACCTGCTAAGATGGAAACCTGTTTAAAGCGGAATATGTTTCGATTCCTTTCGGTACGGTTTTCAAAGTCTTAATGAATCAATATTTGGCAAAGCTGATTATGTAGTTTAGCATTACGTATTTAATGCTTACACACTTAAAATTTTCAAAATTCGGCTATTAGAGATTTATTAAAATTCCCGTGGTAAATTTTCTTTTTAAAAGAGAGGGGGTGGAGGGGGCGCCAAAATCCATGTTTGGTACGGGTGCAAAAAAGGCTAGTTTTAGCTCTGAAGCACATAATTTACTGCTACTAATATATAGAAGTTGACATACACGATTAAATCCGTGGGAAACATTTGAATAATCGGAGCAGAACTGCATTTTTCACGGTTTTTAAGAAAATTAAAAAAATTGTCCTATTTTTGAAATGGCGTACTGCGATTGCTATTGAGTGTATAAAAAAGTTGTAAATATAATAGTTGTAGAGAATTTTATCGTCTTTAATAATGTAATTGACAAATAACATGCTACGACAACGGGTTTCGATATATTTTAAAAAAACCAAAAAAGGTCCCAAAATTTTCTTGTTTTTTGGCCGCAGAAAATTTAGCCTCAAGAAATTTTGTTAGAAAACTTTGTTTTTCCATGTTGGCATCATTATAAACATTTCAGAAAAAAAAATCTTTTACCCGACCTTTTGCAAGGTAACCTCCTTTTTTTTGGTACATTTCCCCTGGACTAAACTGCTATTGCTATCTAGTGATGGTCAAGGGAAGTATTTACCATTGTTTCCTAAAAGTACCATTGCGAATGCATTGAATGAGTGTATTTTAATTGGTATAGAGAACTGTAGTACTTTAAACGTACCGCCGGGGCATAAAGGGTTAAAGAGGCTATTTTTTAATAATAAACTTGAAAAATCTATATACATATTACGCTACACGCAAGTCAACCAGAACCTCAAAATTCTATTTGAAGTCCACCCGAAACCCGAACCGGCACCGATAAAATAATTTCAATTAATTGTAACCCGATCCGAGCAAAACAAAATAATTTCTGTCGATAGGCAACCCGATCCTAACCTGAAAGTTCTACTTGAAGTCAATCCGAAACTTGTCCCGAACCCGAAAAATATTACATCAGACTGTACCCGATCTGAGCAAAATAAACACAACAAGAAAATATCGAACAAGAAAAAACAAGACAACGAGAAAATATCGTTAAACTGGTACATAAACAATCCAACACAATTATCACAAAGCTGACTTTGTAAAATCGACTGTTATTAGGCTAATATTTCAATAACTAGAACCATCTGCAGAGAGTTTATTATACTGTAGTTGCTGCGTTCTGAGTTTTAGGTAGATTTCGTATGAAATATTAGGTAGATTTCGTATGAAATACTACCTATTGGGATCGTTCCTATGTTGGAATTTCTGAAAAATTTTTGCAGATCTACACCGATCATGACCCCTAGAACCCAAAACCACCCTCAGTAAAAAACTTTATATATCTATCTATCTATCTATCTATCTATCTATCTATCTATATATATCACTTTCTTCTGGACACGATAACGTTCGTAATTCTGCACCAATCTCTTCCAAACTGATACATAAAATCAATGGGCATAACTTCTCGGTCAAGTTCGTTAATGGGCAAAATCGGACCAAGGGGATGGAAATAGGGAGGGGTTTTGTGAAAACAGAAAAACCCCTATAACTTCTTTACTTTTGTACATATCAAATCAGTTTAAAGTTTTTGTTACTTCTAAAAATTGGGCCAAAAATTTATGTATCACATATTTTTGATAAAGTTAAAAATGGGCTCAAGGGGCGCAAAAAATAGGGTTTTGGGGAGAAAAAAATTCATAACTTCGTCAATTCTCAAGATATCAAATCCAAATAATTTTATTATAAATTTCCTTAACATTATCTACAATTTTTATATTCACAAGTTTTTGATAGGACCAATTCGTACCGCGAAAAAAAAATAAAAACGAAATCAAAAAGGGGGTTTAAAGAAGAAAAAAATCCATAACTCCGTCAATTCAAAAGATATAAAATCCCCATGAATTTATCATATATCTTCTTAGTATTGTCTACAACATCTATATAGACAAGTTTTGGATAGGACCAATTCTTACAGCAAAAACAAATTAAAAATACATAGCGGTTGAAGAAAAAAATCATCTGAGTAAGGGTGTATTCAAATCCAAACTGCCTGATTTCGGACTCATTTTATAATTCATTTTTGCTCTCAAAGGCTTCCAATTGGTACGTTTTCTTACTCAGAAACTATATAATGTACCGTAATGGTCGATGTTTTGATAGAGGCAGAATATATTTTGAAAAATGCTGTTAAAAAGGGCATTTTGAACCGAATTTACCGAAGCGGATTGTGCTGGAAAAATCATTGTATTAAGGATGCACTCAAATCCAAACTGCTTATTTTCTGACTCATTTTTAAATTCATTTTTGTTCTCAAACGCATTTAATTGGTAGATTCGCTTATTCAGAAACTATATAATGTACCGTATTGATCGAGTTTTTGATAGAGGCAAAAAAAATTATGTAAAAGTGGGCATTTTGAACGGAATTTCCCGAAGCGATTGTGTTAGAAACGAAAAATATTGTCCTTCTGAGAAAATAATTGTATATATATCAAGTTTTAATTAACTGAACAAAAAATAAAAACACAGGTCGCTTATAAATCTCTTCAAAAATCACGTCAGCAAGTTTCATATTTTTTTTAAATTAAAAATGAATCTGGAATTATGCCAGAAAATTTCGAGTTGTTGAGCATGGAAAAGTATTTTTTTTTAATACCGCCCTAACACGATTCTTATAAAACCAGCTATTATATAAAAATGAAATAAAAACTCGTCAAAAGCGGCCTGATAAAATTGTTAAAGTGGATTTATCTCTAATCATGATTTAGTTTTTGTTTGTGAAATTAGTATATTTGACTTCGAAATCTACCTCTGCCTGTAGGCCGGGCCGGCAGGGATTTTTATGTTAACACTGCAACATTGTATTGGTTGAAGAAAATGAAAGCTTATCTTTATCATAGAGATCAAACGAAAATACATTTTCGGTTCCGGTTTCGGTCCAAAATTTGTGTTTCGGCGAAAATACTGCAGAAAAAATTCAGGCAGACCAAAACTATATGTATTAAAAAAAAAACTAGTTTCTTCCTTCGAAAGTTTTCAATTTTACTCATTGATTTGAGATGTATCGGCTCAAATGAGACACTATTTATTACTAGGTACTTCACTGTTTATAATTATCAGTCACTATTGACTTTAGACGTAAGTGCGAATTATAAAGCAAGAAATGAATGTATGACTCAACTTTAAAGTCGCTTTTTACCTGCTCATTAAAAGCTTCATTCTTCACAATAATAGAAAATTTTTTGTTTAAAACCGAAGAAGTGTTTTGAATACTCTTTGAGAAAGTTCTATTATAACAGATGATCATTTACAAAAATCATTACAAAAGATAAATCGAGGTATATATATCTAAAACATTTTTTAATTAGATAAAATTTGTACCCAGTAAGTCCTCCCTAAAGCGACCACCTTCCATTCCAATAAAAATTGGTCGCTCCGAGAGGTGGTCTCTTAATGGAGGTCATGTTTAAATCTAGATTTTAATTGTTCAAAAAAGGTAACAATGAATCTTACTAAAATTTATTTTTCACATTAGGAACAAATATGAAAATTTAAGTATCAAAACAAAAGTTAATTACATAATTTAATTACTGCAGAGTTTAAAAAATGAATACATTGACGTTTGCTTTGATTTTTCGGTTTTATCTTTTATAACTTTTATTTGCAAGACCTTTCGAAGTTCAGTAAATAAATGCAATTTTTTTTTTTTTTTTTTTTTTTTTTGGACGGGAACAAATAATGACGATTTCATTACTTTGTTTATTTCTTTGAGAGTTTTCTGACAGAATAGAGCAGGGTAGTTTATTGACATCATTTTTAATTTGTCATCAGAGTTAAATTCATTGCCTAAAAAAGCACAAACAGGTTTAAACACTAAAAGTTACCGGAATGAAAAGAAAATGCTAAAATTTCATACAATCTCCAAGTTCCCTACACTGTTAAAAATTTTGCAGCATTCTGTCCAGTCATTTGACTGTTTTTTGAAAAAACGGTTTCATAACCATAAGCTTAACTATATTCTGACCATAAAATCGCCAATAATATGGTCAGAATAGTGTTAAATTACTGATGTGTAACCGTTTTCGATAAAAACGGTCAAATGACCGGACAGAATGCTGAAAATTTTTTAACAGTGTAAGTTATGTTAATAAAATCTTCGTGATCCAACAAGTAAAGCAGTAAGCTAAAACTTACCATGTTATGATAATTTGAATTCTCTTAATTTTCAGGCTTTACCAGCACTAAAAACACGATTCTTGTCTTTATTGTCAAAATGCGCTTAAAATCTATAAAATTCAAAGCATCATAACTCGGTAACTTTTGGCCTAGAAAGAATGGATTTTTTACTGTTTTACTTGTAAGAGCAAGGAGAAAGTTTTCCTGAACATAACTTATGGGACTCAACGACTTAATAGAATTTTAAATTTCCTAACATTAAAAAAAGAACAACCATTTTAATGTAAGTGGATTTTTATTTCATGGAACAAAATTTGAAGCAATTTTGCAAATGCAACTAAACCTCTGAAATAGGTTGGTGAATTAGTTGTTGACCAATGATGAGCCGGGACAACCTATATATTGTATACATTGAAAGTTGTACGTATGTATGTTATAACATGTGCTTAAGTATAAAAGATGCTTGTAAGTATATAAGATGTACTTATGTCATAGTAAAAAGTAAAGAAAATTATGTTTGTAAACACTGTGATGATGTATTGAGTAAGGATATTCAGGTTGAAATTATTTTAAAAATTAAAAAATATTTATTATTAACTTTAACAACTCTAGAGAGTAAACAAAATTTGCCATAAAAATAGTTTTTTTTTAAACTCTTGTCATACTTTCTCATTATTAAGAGTTATTTTCTTGAAGATTTCCTTCAAAATATTTCTCAGTTTCAAGCAAAATAATCAAAGTTTATTCAATTTTATATTGAGTACGTTATTTTTCTTACAAAGACAGGTGCTTTTAACTTTCTTCAATGTTCTTATAATACTCTTAAAATAAATCTTTAGCGTCAGCTTATAAATGAAAGGTATTTCGAAAGTAAATTTCACTTTTCATTACTCCAAGTAACAGTTTGTGAAAGATTTAAAGGTATTGACATCAGCTTGTGCCACAATAAAAGCATGCGGAATTTCAAACTATGTCAATCTGCATTATTTATTATGTTAAAACTGTTAAAATGGCGTGGGATAATGAAAACTTACTTTATAGAGGTAAATCTTTAATCATTGTCTACAAAGTTTTAACTAATTTAAACAAAGCCAGTTTAATGGGGAAAATGTGTTTAGTTCGTTATTACTTTTATCTACTTTCATAAGAAGGAAAAATTGGATTCCGAGAAAATTTCGAATTCGGTTTTTGATGGATTTAGACGTTATGGGATGTAATGTAAAGGGTTTGATTAGATTTCGATCCAGCACCGTCACAATGTCGCGCGAGCACTGGCAAAGCAACGTCTCTGACTTCAATATTCGACAAATAAAAATCTTTTTTTTTTAAATTGTATATGCGGTATGGCTATTAAATAACGAGACTAATGCTGTAAAATATTTTATTTTAAATTTATACATACTTAGTTATTATTCCCTTCAATATACACCCCTTCTTTATCCCTACAACGCTCCATGCGAATTTTCCGTTGTTTGAAACAGTGCTGGAAGTCTTCTTCTCTGAGCTCTTCCAAGTCGCGTGCCGCTTTTACTTCCATAGCTTCAACGGTCTGAATTCTGGTTCCTTTTAATGCAGACTGGACCTTGATCAAAATCATGTGGTGCCAGGTCAAGCGAATAAGGCGGCATAGTTCAACACAGGGATATTATACTTTGCTAGAAACGCCTTGACAGACAATTCAGGGTGAGCCGGTGCATTGTTCGCATGACGCACCCATGACATGTTCTTACACAATTCGGATCTTTTTAGGGTTTCGTTCATCTGACGAAACCCTATTTGTCTCACTCATCTGTCTGTCTGTCCGTCTGTCACAGAGCCCGTTCTCAGACACTACATATTTTGGAGACTTGAAATTTTGCATACTTATAGCTGAACACCTCACATAAAACGGCAAATAATAAAATTTTGAAAAAGTCTTATATTTACCCCCCTGGGCTCACTTGTGCCCTCTCTTGTGTCTCTTTACCTCTCACTTGTGTATTTTAAGCATTTTTTTTTTTTTTTTTTTTTTTTTTTTTTTTTTTACTGAGCCTCTAACTATGAGCCCGATCTTCTCGACTAATATATCTATGGATAGATTGTAAAACGGGGTTTCGTTCGGATTGATTTTTCTTTAGAATAAAGTGCGTCCTCTGGTTGCGAAATGTGGAACTAACAGATTTTTCAAAAGAATAAAGTGTTTTGAAAGGAATATTAAACGAAACCCTCTGTGTGATCTGTGATCACACTTACCCACTTGTTTGCGTATTTTTCCACGGAGTTGAGAAAGAACCTAAAGGTAATAATGTTGATTAACAGTTTGACTTTCAGGAACTCAATGAAGGTACACAATCCCATGAATATCGAAAATTTTCTCAGTTGTTGACGTGGAAGGGCGACCCGGGAGAAAATAATCTTCAATGTCGTCTCGAACATCTTGGTAACGCTTAAACCACTCAAAAACTAGCGCACATGATAAATACAAACTTCTCTTAACAAATGACGAGTTTCTGTTGCAGATTTTCCAAGTTTAAAAATAAATTACGCATTAATTCATTACTCTTTTAAAACACTCGACATTTTTCGGGTAAAACATTAAAACAGGGTCCAGAACAAATGAAGATCACAGCCAAACTAACTGTAATACAACCAACTTAGAGGCAGTAATCGATACAGGGGGATTTGCACTACACAACTATTGATCGTACGAATTTGGTGCATGCGCAATTCTTCTGTATAAGCATTAGTCTCGTTATTAAATAGCCACACCTCGAATATCATAGAAAAATTTATAATAAAACTAGGGGGCTCAGCCCCCTGCGAGTTACGCACACCAACTCCCGTTCAGGCTTCGCAGTCTCTGATAACATACTATTACGCCCTGTTTAAAAAATATTACCATGTTATGGAAGATTGAATGGTATAGTATCATTATAACGGTGGTTATCTTCTGTAATCGCTTTGCCATGCTTTTCAGATTGAATGGGCATTTTTCGGGTACCATGGCCTCATCCATCACTGTCGTAATAAATGGTATCTGTTTTCGGGATTAATAAGTAAGATCAATTACACATTTGAAAATCAGCTTGTATAAAATGGTTAGATTAAAAGTGTCGCTATCTTTCTGACTTCTATAACGATGCTATGGACAATATTATTTCTTTAGGTTCGAGGTTAAAAAACTCCATCTGCTTAAGTGAATAGCTTTCAGAGCCACGGTATTGAAGAACATTGTGATTTGAAATTTCTAAGCTTATATTTTATATTTCGGTTGAGTTTTAGATATTTTCAGGAACAGGTATAGCTTATTCATGAATTCTTTACTCTATTCACCTATTCTATTTAATACACCATCATGCATATTTTAATGTTATGTTTACAATGCATATAATTTATATTAATTAATAAGAATATACGAATTTTTCAATATGTATTTATTAAATAGTGATTCGTACAAAATAAATCGAAAGTATTTTGCGGATACATTTACCTGTATTTATGCTGCATCAAGTGATGTAATATATAAACAAATTTACTTGCCGCACTACATTTATACCATGTGACGTCAGATTAAGTATTCGGAAAGAAAAAGGTTTTAAATGTATCGTTTTAATACATGCCGTAATTTTCCCTATTAAATGCATTTCTCATGTAATAATTTATCTATTTAATTTTTTTTTCTCTTTTAAGATTCACGGGTACATATATCATTTAATTTAAAAGTATTTGCAAACATTATTTGAACTTTTTAAATATGACCTAATATTCACCATTAAAAGTTTTTCCATGTGTAATAATTTATCTATTTTAGGCACTTTAAGTATTACGATATTTAACGTTTGAACCTTTTACATATGACGTAATTATCACTTTTAAATGCGTTTCAAGTGTGATAATTTTATTTTAAAGTTTTCGTACTTTTTTCAATTTGACGTAACTTTCCTTATTGTCTGTTTTTAACACGTGCTCATTTAATTCTTATCGTAAAATTTTCTTTTTGTTTTTAAGATTATTGATGTCATATTCTCTTTAAAATTGAAAAGAAAACCTTTTTTTACGTCTATGGAATTTGAAAGTGACAGACGATTTTTGGTTTCTAAAATAAACTGATTCCGAATGATCGAAATGTGCAAAAAAGTTTTTTTGTTTTGGTTTTTTTTCTGAAGAACATAATTTAATCACAACATTGTCTTCACTATCGATTGAAATAAAAGATCATTTCATTTTCAGCTCGAAAATGACGAAAAAGAAATCTAATAATTTCTGTGTTTTTCCCTTTTCTCGCTTTTTTCCACAAAAATGGAGTAATCTAGTTGCCATCATAATAAAAGTATCATTAAAATTAAAAAAAAAATTAGTATCTCGAATAATAATTCGAATTTTAAAATTCTAATCCATTTTTAAACCTGTGGATCAATACAGATAATCGGAGTTAATTTCATCGCGAAACGTTCCATATTTTATGAGGAATAGCTGTGCAACATAATCGTTTAATCAGTCGTTTCATAAAATCGTTTCATTAGGATTTTATATACATGGGGTAGATGTATAAAAAAGAACATGTAAATTATTTCACATGTAATGTGTATAATTAATTTCTAAAAATCTTTTACCCTTTAGAATATTTTACATATTCATATTTTGCGTTTGCGGTGACTTTCGAGATCTTCACATCTATACGTTCAATTATACCAACTTTGGCTGTAAGAAATAAAGTTAATGCTAACTTTTTTCGCGAAAACATTTAAAGACAAATTAAGAGCAATAGTATCATTATTTTACAAAGGTTAGCGTTATTCTGCATTGTATGGAGACGGTCGGTGCCCCTAACAAAATTCCAACTGACGCGCGCCTGTTTTCCGATGGTTACGCCGGTCATGCCTGGACCGATGTCTAGCATTTGTATAATGTCCAAATATCCGTGTGTTATGCGCATTTTGTGGACACTGTAACTCAGGAAAAGAATTTGTGGAATTTCAGCAGGGAGATATTAGATTTTAGTGCATATCAAATAACACGTGCACCCACTGCGCCGTGTTTTCCCCGATGCAATGTGCGTGATATCTTGGTATCTGTGGCATGAAACTGTGTTGAATTCAGCATGGATCATTCCACGTGAAATCAACCAATGTACTGAACTTTGATAACTTAGACACTGGTAATATTTTGCACAATTATTCTACATTTAAAAATAACAACAAGAACGAAAAATCATATATTCGACATAGATTATGAAATCCTTTCCAGCAATAAATGAATATTTTTAAGGAATTTCATTTTTTCATACAATGAAAGGAAAATTTTAAATAAACAATTTATAAAACACATAACGCAAAAAAAAAAAAAAAAAAAAAAAAAAAAAAAAAAAATTCATCTTCTGATATTGCTGTCCACATTCGGTAACGTGTTCTAATTATTTCGTGTAAACCTGTGTGCAATCTATACAATTTATACACACAACTTAATGTACCAAAAACAAATTAAGTTTAAAAAAAGTCCTTCCGACCAGTGCCGGGAGGAAGAGGTAGCTTTAATATTCCTTATTTTTAAAAAGTCAACTTACATCATTCAAACACACGAAGCTCAATTTAGTGGAAACCGAATATAGGAGATTCAATACTAATTTTTATCAATATAATGAATGAGAATTTCGCTAAATTAGTCAGCTTTATCCAAGCTGCTTTTCTTTAAAGTAACTTATATTTGGCTGCCAAATTCGGCGATTTCTTAAAGTGCCTGCCATTTTAAGACAACATGGTGGATGAGGCTAAACAGTGAACTTGGTCGAGACCTTAGTAATTGCTGTGCACATGCTCACTCACATCGGAATCGGTTGATATAATACGAGTGCTGTCGCATGCAAAAAATCAAATTTTTCAAAATGTCACCCACAATAGAAATTGAAACTGCTATATCTGAGCCATTTTTTAAGGTAAAGACAAACAAAAAATGCTCCTGAATCCTTATATCAAGGTCAAATACCTAAGAAAGAAACCTTTTTCAATTTCTAATTTTTTTGCACCTCACTTTAAATATATATATTTTTTTTAATTTAATGGCCGCCATTTTGAAACAAGATGGCTGATGAATCTGGCCAGCGAACTTGGTCGAGGTATTGATGTATACTATCCACATGCCTTCTTACATCGAAATAGGCGAATACGTGTGTTATCGCGTGACAAATACAAGATCGTTTCAAAATGTTAGCCATGCTAGAAATTCAAAGTGCTATAATTCAAACATTTTTTAAGATATAAACAAAAGAACAAATTTTCAGAAACAAAAACTGCTCCGGAATCTTTGTATCACGGCCAAACACATAAAAAAAAATCTTTTTCATTTTCCAATTTTTTAATACCTCATTTTAAATTTTAAATTTAATTTATTTTTAAATGGCAAACCTTTTGAAAGAAGATGGCGAATGAAGCTGGCCAACGAACTCGGTCGAGACATTGGTATGTACTATGTATAGACCAAGTTACATCCAAATCAGTTAATAAATACGCCTGTTATGGCGTGACAAAAATCAAGTCGTTTTAAAATGTCAGCCACAATAGAAATTCAAAATGGTATTACTCAGCCATTTTTTTAGATATAGACGAAACAAAAACTGTTCCAGAATCTTTGTATTAAGATCAAACACATACAAAAAAAATCTTTTCATTTTCCAATTTTTTGGTATCTCATTTTAATTTTTTTATTTTTTAAATTTTTTTAAATGGCCTGCATTTTGAAACAAGAAGGCGGATGAAGCTGGCAAACGAACTCGGTCGAGATATTTGTATGTACTATGTACACACCAAGGTACATCCACATCGGTTCATAAATACGCCTGTTATTACGTGACAAAAATCAGGGCGTTTCAAAATGTCAGCCACGCTAGAAATTCAAAATGCTATAACTCAGCCATTTCTTAAGATATAGACAAAACAAAAACTGCTCCCGAATCTTTTTATCAAGGTCAAACACATAAGAAGAAAATATTTTTTAAATTTTCAATTTTTTGGTACCACATTTCAAATTTAAATTTTTCTTAAAAATTTAAATGGCCGCCATTTTTAAACAAGATGGCGGATGAAGCTGGCCAACGAACTCGGTCGAGACATTGGTATGTACTATGTATAAACGAAGTTACATCCAAATCGGTTCATAAATACGCCTTTTATCGCGTGACAAATTTCAGGACGTTTCAAAATGTCAGCCACGCTAGAAATTCAAAATGCTGCAACTCAGCCATTTTTTAAGATATAGACAAAACAAAAACTACTCCGGAATCTTTGTATTAAGGTCAAACACATACGAAAAAAATCTTTTTCATATTCCAATTTTTTGGTACCTCATTTTAAATTTTATTTATTTTTTAATTGTTTAAATGGCCGCCATTTTGAAACAAGATGGCGGATGAAGCTGGCCAACGAACTCGGTCGAGATATTTGTATGTACTATGTACACACCAAGGTACATCTAAATCGGTTCATAAATGCGCCCGTTATTGCGTGACAAAAATCAGGACGTTTCAAAATGTCAGCCACGCTAGAAATTCAAAAGTCCTTCCGGCCAGTGCCGGGAGGAAGAGGTAGCTTTCATAATCCTTATTTAAAAATAGCCAACTTATATCATGCAAACACACGAAGCTCAATTTAGTGGAAACCGAATATAGGAGATTCAATACTAATTTTTATCAATATAATGAATGAGAATTTCGCGAAATTAGTCAGCTTTATCCAAGCTGCTTTTCTTTAAAGTAACTTATATTTGGCTGCCAAATTCGGCGATTTCTTAAAGTGCCTGCCATTTTAAGACAACATGGTGGATGAGGCTAACCAGTGAACTTGGTCGAGACCTTAGTAATTGCTGTGCACATGCTCACTCACATCGGAATCGGTTGATATAATACGAGTGCTGTCGCATGCAAAAAATCAAATTTTTCAAAATGTCACCCACAATAGAAATTGAAACTGCTATATCTGAGCCATTTTTTAAGGTAAAGACAAACAAAAAATGCTCCTGAATCCTTATATCAAGGTCAAATATCTAAGAAAGAAACCTTTTTCAATTTCTAATTTTTTTGCACCTCACTTTAAATATATATATATTTTTTAATTTAATGGCCGCCATTTTGAAACAAGATGGCTGATGAATCTGGCCAGCGAACTTGGTCGAGGTACTGATGTATACTATCCACATGCCTTCTTACATCGAAATAAGCGAATACGTGTGTTATCGCGTGACAAATACAAGATCGTTTCAAAATGTTAGCCATGCTAGAAATTCAAAGTGCTATAATTCAAACATTTTTTAAGATATAAACAAAAGAACAAATTTTCAGAAACAAAAACTGCTCCGGAATCTTTGTATCAAGGCCAAACACATAAAAAAAAATCTTTTTCATTTTCCAATTTTTTAATACCTCATTTTAAATTTTAAATTTAATTTATTTTTAAATGGCAAACCTTTTGAAAGAAGATGGCGAATGAAGCTGGCCAACGAACTCGGTCGAGACATTGGTATGTACTATGTATAGACCAAGTTACATCCAAATCAGTTAATAAATACGCCTGTTATGGCGTGACAAAAATCAAGTCGTTTTAAAATGTCAGCCACAATAGAAATTCAAAATGGTATTACTCAGCCATTTTTTTAGATATAGACGAAACAAAAACTGTTCCAGAATCTTTGTATTAAGGTCAAACACATACAAAAAAAATCTTTTCATTTTCCAATTTTTTGGTATCTCATTTTAATTTTTTTATTTTTTAAATTTTTTTAAATGGCCTGCATTTTGAAACAAGAAGGCGGATGAAGCTGGCAAACGAACTCGGTCGAGATATTTGTATGTACTATGTACACACCAAGGTACATCCACATCGGTTCATAAATACGCCTGTTATTACGTGACAAAAATCAGGGCGTTTCAAAATGTCAGCCACGCTACAAATTCAAAATGCTATAACTCAGCCATTTCTTAAGATATAGACAAAACAAAAACTGCTCCCGAATCTTTTTATCAAGGTCAAACACATAAGAAGAAAATATTTTTTAAATTTTCAATTTTTTGGTACCACATTTCAAATTTAAATTTTTCTTAAAAATTTAAATGGCCGCCATTTTTAAACAAGATGGCGGATGAAGCTGGCCAACGAACTCGGTCGAGACATTGGTATGTACTATGTATAAACGAAGTTACATCCAAATCGGTTCATAAATACGCCTTTTATCGCGTGACAAATTTCAGGACGTTTCAAAATGTCAGCCACGCTAGAAATTCAAAATGCTGCAACTCAGCCATTTTTTAAGATATAGACAAAACAAAAACTACTCCGGAATCTTTGTATTAAGGTCAAACACATACGAAAAAAATCTTTTTCATATTCCAATTTTTTGGTACCTCATTTTAAATTTTATTTATTTTTTAATTGTTTAAATGGCCGCCATTTTGAAACAAGATGGCGGATGAAGCTGGCCAACGAACTCGGTCGAGATATTTGTATGTACTATGTACACACCAAGGTACATCGAAATCGGTTCATAAATGCGCCCGTTATCGCGTGACAAAAATCAGGACGTTTCAAAATGTCAGCCACGCTAGAAATTCAAAAGTCCTTCCGGCCAGTGCCGGGAGGAAGAGGTAGCTTTCATAATCCTTATTTAAAAATAGCCAACTTATATCATGCAAACACACGAAGCTCAATTTAGTGGAAACCGAATATAGGAGATTCAATACTAATTTTTATCAATATAATGAATGAGAATTTCGCGAAATTAGTCAGCTTTATCCAAGCTGCTTTTCTTTAAAGTAACTTATATTTGGCTGCCAAATTCGGCAATTTCTTAAAGTGCCTGTCATTTTAAGACAACATGGTGGATGAGGCTAAGCAGTGAACTTGGTCGAGACCTTAGTAATTGCTGTGCACATGCTCACTCACATCGGAATCGGTTAATATATAGGAGTGCTGTCGCATGCAAAAAATCAGATTTTTCAAAATGTCACCCACAATAGAAATTGAAACTGCTATATCTGAGCCATTTTTTAAGGTAAAGACAAACAGAAAATGCTCCTGAATCCTTATATCAAGATCAAATACTTAAGAAAGAAACCTTTTTCAATTTCTAATTTTTTTGCACCTCACTTTAAATATATATATATTTTTTAATTTAATGGCCGCCATTTTGAAACAAGATGGCTGATGAATCTGGCCAGCGAACTTGGTCGAGGTGTTGATGTATACTATCCACATGCCTTCTTACATCGAAATAGGTTAATAAATAAGCGTGTTATCACGTGACAAATATTAGATCGTTTCAAAATGTCATCCATGCTAGAAATTCAAAGTGCTATAAATCAACCATTTTTTAAGATATCAACAAAAGAACAAATTTTCAGAAACAAAAACTGCTCCGGAATCTTTGTATCAAGGCCAAACACATAAAAAAAATCTTTTTCATTTTCCAATATTTTAATACCTCATTTTGAATTATAAATTTAATTTTTTTTAAATGGCAACCCTTTTGAAACAAGATGGCGAATGAAGCTGGCCAACGAACTCGGTCGAGACATTGGTATGTACTATGTACAGACCAAGTTACATCCAAATAGGTTCATAAATACGCCTGTTATCGCGTGACAAAAATCAGGTCGTTTTAAAATGTCAGCCACAAGAGAAATTCAAAATGCTATTACTCAGCCATTTTTTTTATAGATATAGACGAAAGAAAAACTGTTCCGGAATCTTTGTATTAAGGTCAAACACATACAAAAAAAATCTTTTTCATTTTCCAATTTTTTGGTATCTCATTTAAATTTTTTTATTTTTTAATTTTTTTAAATGGCCGCCATTTTGAAACAAGATGGCGGATGAAGCTGGCCAACGAACTCGGTCGAGATATTTGTATGTACTATGTACACACCAAGGTACATCCAAGTCGGTTCATAAATACGCCTGTTATTACGTGAGAAAAATCAGGACGTTTCAAAATGTCAGCCACGCTAGAAATTCAAAATGCTGTAACTCAGCCATTTCTTAAGACATAGACGAAACAAAAACTGCTCCCGAATCTTTTTATCAAGGTCAAACACATAAGAAGAAAATATTTTTTCAATTTTTAATTTTTGGTACCACATTTTAAATTTAAATTTTTCTTAAAAATTTAAATGGCCGCCATTTTTAAACAAGATGGCGGGTGAAGCTGGCCAACGAACCCGGTCGAGACATTCGTATGTACTATGTATAAACGAAGTTACATCCAAATCGGTTCATAAATACGCCTTTTATCGCGTGAGGATTCAGGACGTTTCAAAATGTCAGCCACGCTAGAAATTCAAAATGCTATAACTCAGCCATTTTTTAAGATATAGACGAAACAAAAACTGCTCCGAAATCTTTGTATAAAGGTCAAATACATAAGAAAAAAATATTTTCCATTTTCAATTTTTTGGTACCACATTTCAAATTTTAAAATTAAAAAAAATTTTAAATGGCCGCCATTTTGAAACAAAATGGCGGATGAAGATGGCCAACGAACTCGGTCGAGAGATTGGTATGTACTATGTACACACCGAATTACATCCAAATCGGTTCATAAATACGCCTTTTATCGCGTGACAAAATTCAGGACGTTTCAAAATGTTAGCTACGCTAGAAATTCAAAATGCTATAACTCAGCCATTTTTTAAGATATAGACGAAACAAAAACTGCTCTGGAATCTTTGTATAAAGGTTAAATACATAAGAAAAAAATATTTTTCCATTTTTAATTTTTTGGTACCACATTTCAAGTTTTAAATTTTTTTAAAAATTTTAAACGGCCGCCATTTTGAAACAAAACGGCAGATGAAGCTGGCCAACGAACTCGGTCGAGACATTGGTATGTACTATGTACACACCGAATCACATCGAAATCGGTTCATAATTACGGGAGTTACAGTGTGACATAAGTCAGATATATATATATATATATATATATCAATTTTGAACGGAGGGTGGTTTCGGGGTCTGGGGGTCATGATCGATGAAAATATACCAAAATTTTTTGAAATCGCTTTCCTCCGAACGGCTGCAATAGGTAGCTTTTTTGTAAAGAAAGCTACCTAATACATACCACAGCTGTAAACACACTTCCAGCAATTATCGACCAGTCTATCCTATAACCGATTTTTCTAACAGTCTCTGTAAATTAATGATAAATGTTATGCACTCTATAATCTACTAAAAAGCATTTTGTAGCACACCTGAGTCAGCCATATAAATTTCATTATATTTTAAGGGGTATCAGGACTCTTAAAGCTTTAAAATTTTCGAATTTTTTTTTTTTTTTTTTTTTTTTTTTTTTTAGATGTTAAATTTCTATCTTTTCTGAATATTTTGTTATAATTGTTTCTTTGAATTTACCATTAGGACAGAATGTATGGTTTTTAGATTTATACCCGCTCAATAGCTAAAGCGGCGTACTTGAAACTTTGAAGTCATTTTTCTCCAAATGACGTTTTTGGACAAAATGCGCACGATATCTCAAAAACTTGAAAATATTTTTTCCATGAAATTTTCAAAACATATGTTTCATGTTAGCCTGTATAAACGGAACCTAAAATTTCCTTTTTATTGTTCAAAAAAATATTTTTTAGGTGACTATACTGTTGAAATTTTCTAAATTTTGCATTAGCTAAATACAACTTTGTATTAAAAATATAAAAATACTTTAAATACAAATTTATTTAGGTTCAAAGTAATTGTCGGAGCACAGCTCCGGCTTCTCTGCAAAAATTACACTTTTGTGAACACGTTAAGGCCCAAAATATTTGTCGCATCCACACAAAAAATGAAATGGACGTCGACAGTGTCAAAATTTCGGGACGTATTCAAAATCAAAAATATCCGTCAACCCTAACGACCTGAAATGTCGGCTCATAATTTCCCCATAGAAATAACATTGCGAGTTTAAATCTACATATTTAAAAGATATGGCTGTTTTTTTAGTCATCAACACTGAGCTTTTTTCTGAACTAATTTTAATCATTATTATTTTTTTTTTTATCAAAGCTATTTCTTTGTACATTTGCTCGCACTAGCGATTTTTAAATATTCCCATTTTTATATTTAAAATTAAAAACATTTATATCTTTGTTTTAAATAGTAGCAATTGGATTAATTTATTTATTTATTGAACAACAAACATACTACTTGTGTGCTTAACATGACAGCCCGCTTATAAGTCGGAGACAAGGAGACAAGATAGCACAAGAAAATATTACAACACAAGAAAAATACACCCTGGGAGTTCCACACAAAGAGTGTCTGCAATGGAACCAGCGGGAATCGAACCCACAAAATTGGATTAATTCCATTGTTGCAAAGAAAGGAAAATAATAAGATTTGTTTATCTTTATTGATGCCATTTTCTCATAAAATTTAAAAAAAAAATTATACAGAAAATGACGTCACGCTTTAAAAAACACGCATTTTTTCCTCATAAAGCGTTACGATTCAGTACTTTTTTATTCTACATATACTGAGTTTGAGACGCTGTATTAAATGCTTCAGTAAGGCAAAATGACATCATATTAAAATGAAAACGATACATATTTTTTAATAAAACTAAATATTTTACTAAATATTTTCAATCTTGGGTGGGGGGTGTGATGTCTGGAGACATCTGTATAACCTTTCTTTTGATTTCTGTTGGCGCCAATGTCACGTGATACACGGGCGCGCGGAGAGGTAGGGGGGTACATTGTTTTTCAGAATAGAAGAGTTTTTGAGAAGTGTAAACGTGGGCCGTGCATGTTTTGGCTGGCGAGTGTTTTTTTATTATTATTATTTATAAAACGGAAGTGTCAGGTGCTACGAGCATCGCAGAATTATAATTTGAGTTTTTTCTGAAATAATTTAGCAGTATAGTGAAGTGTAGGTTTTGGAGTGTAATATGAAGATATTGTGTCCTGGAAATTGGAATTTAGAATCTGTATATATAATTGTACATAGCGTGTTGTCATCCATGTTTTTCATGTATTCTTATAAATAAACTTTAGTGTTGTGAAAAAGCTAGTGCTATATTAACAAAGGAATACACACCTTGATGATTAGCTGATTTCGAGCGTAAATCACGAACCTATTGCGTATTGCAATATTTTTAAAATGGTGAACGTAAATATGAGAGGTGCGTATGTAAATTTTGAGATGATGAAAATGACGTTAGGTTTAAATTTTAACCAAAAAATAATTTCGTGATTGAAGTGAAATCATTTTTGCTGATTTTCAATCAATAATTTCAAACATAAGAGCCTAATTGAACCGTATTCTTCAGTTCGGTTAAAGGATATAAAAATCGCCATTTTACCAATCGTGACGTCACACAAATACTGCTTATTGTACTTACCGCATGCAGACTATTACAGAAAATGTCGTTTACGCTTAAAAGAATATCACTAGTTTAGCATTTATTTCTAGCTAACAATCCATAAGGAAATGGACCCTATTATTCCTTTCGGTTGGAGGCCATAAAAATCACCATTTTAGTGACGTCATAGGAATACTATTCATTGGTAACTTCATCATAATTACTTATCTTGATTGGGTATACTAAATATAGTTTAATTTTTCAATACTTTGATCAGTCGAAGTTTATTGAATTACTATTTTGGTAACTTTAAGTTCAAAATAATATTTGTTCCAAGAGCTATAAAACAATATTTGTTTTTAGGGTTTCATCTCATTATTAATTAAAATATTAGGTCCATTGTTTTAAATTATGCATTTTAACCTCATCCGGATCGTTATGTGGTCATCAACGTTTTTCACCTGAGATACAGAGTGATTTTCAGAAGTTTTACTTATTACGTAACGACCACGTGTTTCTTTTCTTTAATTTTGTCAAAAACTGCTGTGGACATTAGTCTAAAGGAGTTATCAGATAAAGCAACCTATGTCACTTTTAGTACAGTTTGTCATTTAGAGGAAGTTCTCATTCGCATCTCATTGGCATCACATGGAAGCGCTTCTTTGCTAAGGATAGGCTTGACCAAATTGGAAATATGGGATCACTTGATAGCAAATTAGCATTTGCGCATTAGCTGAGGCAAGTGATGACTGAATTAAACACTGGAAGATTCAACGAAAGTTATTTCAAATTTAATTTGAAATAATTTTTTTATTTTATATTGTTAAACAGTAATCATGCAAATAAAACTTTTTTTTATTTAAAAATGTTATGTTTTAAGTTTATGCGACTCCATTCCCCGACATTTCGACCTGACAGATACTAGTTATTATAATCTGAAGTATAAGCAGGCAGCAAAATTTCATTCTAGCTACAAAATTTATTTTGTAATCCAGCGCGTACTCTGTTATGCCGATTTTCTGCTCGTCAAATGTCTCATAGTTTGGAGCCCAATATAAATGCTAATTCTGCATCTTGCAATTTTTTAAATGAATGAAATGAAAGAACATACTTATATCTTTCATCCCAATTATAAAATTGTGCCTTAAAATTTAAGCTATATTTTAAGGTATTAAACGTTGAAAATGGTCTTTTTTTTTTTCTTTTTTTCCAATTTTAAGAGACCGGAGACCCTTTAAGTACGTAATATCATTAAAATACACCAAAAGCGCATTTTCTGGTAGATCATATGGAATTTAAAAAATTGTTCCTCCCTGCAAGTATTCCCATAAGTGCTATTTTGTTTTTAATATTTTCGGCGAATTTTTCGGCGTTCGTCGTCTTTGGTTCGTGCAGTTTTCAATTAAGGGAAACAGTTTGATCATTACTAGGGGGTTTGAACATTTTTCCACAAAATCATAACGTTTAATGTCCCGAAATGAATACATTTTGTAAAAATTACTAGGGGATATGAAAACATGATTTTCGTCCAGAAGTTGACACCACCGTGAACGTGAGAGTTTAGTAGTCGACACATTCGTGAACTAGTAATTGACACTGGCCTAAATTAATAATAATAAATACTCTTTATTATTATATTACTAACATATGAAGACATAATGATAAGAACCGTTAATTAGCAAAATTTTTTAAAGAAATCAGAAGTTTTAATGAAAGATCAGAAATTTAATCAGAAGTTTTAATGAAAATAAAAAAAGTCCCATAGATCTGAAATTATAACATAAAACCACTTACTTAATTAATCTCAAATAACAAAAAGGAAAGATCGAGTGCAAAATCAAGCACAAACGGCCGATATTTTACCTTTTCATTGGAGTTTTTCCCTCAACTTTGTATTTCAGAGTTATTCTAGGCACGTTAATTTTTTTAGCCGCTGTTTTGTACCCAGCTTTGTTGACTTTAACGTATTCTACGGCAGCTCTCATGCTCTCTTTCGTGTAATTCCTAAAATTTCCCTTCGTAGGTGGCATCTAAAAAAATAAATAATTAATTTTAGTAGTTGACACTCCCTAATTTTAATAATTGACACCCTGTGTCATCTATTGGTTTAAATGCATTTTTAGTTTTTCAAAGGTCAGTCAGGAATTTATCTGGTAGATTCCAGCTTATTTTCATTGCACTGAATTAGATTAAAGGGTTTTGCAGTATTTTTATAAGAATGCTTGTAAATCCCAGGATATATATTTTTAAAATCTCAGTTTGATGCTATAATATCTTTAATATCACTACTTTCTATATAAGGTTCAAAATAGAAATCTGTTTAAAATATTTTGGTCTACAGCCATTTTAACATGATTTCTAGGAACGGAAAAATCCGGGCCAGACGGTTAAAGGGTTAACAAAAACCCAACATGAGCGAGTAGTTGACACTCAAACTCACTCCCGCTATTTTGCACAAAATGCATCAATTTTATTCCAATACAATTCTTGGACATCGAAACAATCAATATCAATCAAAACATAACCAGAAATTAAGATAAATTACGGGTTTTAATACTTACTGTAACGTGCGATCCTTATCACTTTTCTTAAGATAAATTCGAAAAATTCAACTTTGCACATATGCTTCTTTGTTGTCTTCCGCCATATTGGAATTGGGCTCGACTGTTTATAATTTTAGTTCTCAGTTTTGCCGCAAGGTGATAGATTTTAAAAATTCTGTGTCTCTCATGTTCCTACCTGTGACGTTTTCTTGTTACACTACTGTTTCTACAAAAGTGTCAACTATTGGTCCAGTACCAACTACTGGCTACTTTACCTTATCAACAAGAATAAATATTAAAACTCCTTTCGGGTTATGGACAGGTATAAGGCCAGATTTTTCTAACATCAGAAGATTTGGTTGTAAAGCATTTGCCTATGTTCACAAAAGTAAAAGAAGGAAGATTGAATAAAATGCTGTAGAAAGAATTATGTTAGAATATGATAACAAAAACAAAGGCTATAGAATTTCTGAAGGCAACGTCCTTATAAATAGATGTGTAACATACGTTGGAAAAACGAATTTAAAGAAGTAACTCCTGTAATAAATATTCTAGATAAGAAGCTCGAAAATAATAATAAATTGCTGCTTAGAAGACTTTGACTCTACGCAAACTTTGATTGAATATTTGAAACCTAAACCAAAAAGATCTTGAAAGCTGGAAATAGATAATCTCCAGAACGATTAGTGTACTTAATCAGAAAAAAAATTAAGCAGTTTCAAAGAAGCTCAAGAATTAAATAACGAAGAAAAGAAAAAATGAGCAGGAGCTATGCAATAAGAAATTAACTTACTCGTAAAGATTAAAATGTGGAAACTAATCACATTAACAAAGGGTCAGAAATCAGTTGGTTGTGAGAAGATTTTTAAAACTAAATTAAATAAAGGTGGAAGTGTTAAAAGATACAAAGCTAGATTGGTTGCAAATGAATACAATAAAAATGTGAAAGTGACTTTTGCTCCAGCTGTGAAATATACAGGGTTACCCTAAATGATTCATCGTGTTTCAAAACGCTGTGTATTATTGAGAGATATACGATCTACAAAGACGAGTGATACATGACTAGACACTCACCAAGTTTAAAAGCCCGCCGCGTGGCTCGCGTGCAGCAACGCATCACTTCTGCTGTGACGGGCATTGACAGAAACGTGCTGTTGAACGTATGGACGGAACTGGGTTACCGTTGGGATGTGTTCCGGGTGACTAAGGCCGCACACGTTGAACATTTGTAGTATATACCAGGAACTTGGTGGGTGTATGCATCTTTTCATGTACCACCCATCTTGGTACGTCGTATCCTTGTAAATAAGCAGACTTTTGAATCTTGATGAATCATTTAGTAGAACTCTGTACTGCTATGGGTTCTTTAACAGTAGCTGCTTTACAAACAAATACATGTGAAGAACGTAGAAAAACTGCTTTTCTTTATTGAGAACTTGGAAAAGAAATATACATGAATCAGTCAAAGTGCTATATAAAACCGAGAAACGAAAACAACGTATTTAAACTGAAAAGGCTGTATATCTCCTTGAACAAGCTGCAAAATCATGAAATGAAAAAAACGGACATATTCTTATAGAAAATGGGTTTAAACAAGGTAGACAGATCCATGCTTATTTACGAAAACTGAAACCACACTGTAAAAAAAATACGACCAGTTTTCCATATTTTTTTTTACAGTGCATTCTAATTATTATATATACTGATATGTCGGTTTCCAGCCTAGGTGAACAGGAAATAGCTGAAACTATTGAAATATTAGAGAGTAAATTTCAAGCAAAGTATTGAAGATATGCAGGCATTATCTACGACTTATACTGTAAAAAAAAATCCAACTAGCTTTCTGTAGGAATCGGAAAAATAGCTGCCCTTATCGTACCGGAAAATTTTCTTACCCAGCTCGGAATAAAATCCAAAAAATACCGTTTTAATGAATGTTTCCTTTTTTTTACGGATTTTATTCCGAGCTGGGTCAAAAAATTTTCCGGTACGATAAGGGCAACTATTTTTCCGATTCCTACAGGAAAACTCCCCGGATTTTTTTACAGTGTAATATAAAGAGTACTCAAGAAGGAAATTTTGAATTTAATCAAAGAACAAACATTAAAAAATTATTTGATATCTTGAAATTGAAGCTCAAAAAGTAACATATATCTGAAAAGAAAATATAAAAAGCAAACTGCTGGATAGTACTACCAAATATGGAAAAGTCATTGCAGTACTATTTCATATATCTACGTTGGAAAGACCAAAAATATAAATAGTGGTTAATTTATTGAGTAGAAAATGTGGAAATAGAGCAAGACATTTCCAGTGACATACCATAAGATACTTAAATACTAAGAATGATCTCAATGTTGTAATCATAATTATACAGAACTAGTCTTAAACGCATACACAGATGCTGACTGGGCAAATGATAAAACATCATGAAAATGAACCAGAGGGAGTATAGTCTTTCTGAATGACAGTATAATATCTTGAATAATTGAAAGACAAAAATATCAGAAGATTCTGGATATGTTGCTGCTGCAAAATTAGAAATGTAGTTGACAGAATTTTCGAAAGATCTTGAACATAAAGGAAATTTGCCCATAAAGGTTTATGAATAGAATAAATCTTGCATAATTTTGTCGCTAAAGACAAAATTCGTTCTGGAATAAAATATATTGATGTTAAGTTTCACTAACCAAAGCACTTATAAAAACAAACTTACAGTTACGTGCAAACAGTTACGTGCTTGATTAAGACACAAATGAAAGTTAACGCAAAGCAAATTACAGTTAATTCTCGATAAGTCGAAGTCAGATAAGTTGAATATTCGTTTAAGTCGAAGTTTACACGAAGTCCCTGTCCCTATATTGCAATTCAGTATTAAACTATTTCATACTGTCAAAGTCTTCATTTTTTGAGTCAATTTTTTCCCGACAAAGAAATAACAGTAATTCGACTAATTTCTTCATTTTTCGGCCACAACTCCAAATTATGGACACTTTCTGTTAGATAAAACTTTTCTGCACTCCCTTGCCGGCTTTGAAGGGTGCTATTTTTACTTTCTACCTCGGTCAGTGTGGAGACTCTGAGAGTTTGGTATTTTAACTGCAATCGTCCCATACCCAGCTTTTATGCAAGGATTTTTTTTCGATTCTTTTGAGATTTCTTTGGAGTTTTTTACTTTAATATTGAGTCTTGTCATTTTAGTGTTTATTGTTTTCACATCATGATGCGTTTTCAGTTGGGTCTTTCAAAATGTCGAAGCGGACATTACAAATTCTTACTTTAGAGGAAATAGTAATTTGATAATATACATTGAAGACAATCCTAATTAAAAAAAAAAAAAAAAGATATAACCCTGAAATATAGTATCCCTCCCAATACGCTGTCTACCATACAAAAAGCTAAAGAAAGCGTTTTCAAAAGACATAAATCAAGTGTCAACACAAAGTGCAAATGGATGAAGACGTCTGACGTTCCAGATATCGAATCAGCCGTCATAAAAGAATATACATATTATAGGACACAGAAGAGTGTAATTCCTTTAAGTGGTACGATGTTACGTGAGAAAGCTATGGATTTCGCAGAATTATTGAATGTGGAAGGCTTCCCCGCAAGTTCGGGCTGGCTTGAAAAGTTTAAAGCCAGACGCAACATCATGTTTCGGACATTACACGGTAAAGCAAAAGATGCGTCTGATGCACTGTGTGATGAATGGAAGACACTTTCATTACTCAAACTTCTTGCAGATTATAGTGCGGACGATGTTTTCAATATGAATGAAATGGGACTTTTTTACAAACGTTTTCCTAAAAATACGATAATGTTTAACTGGAAGCCATTTTGCGGTTTGCAATGTTAAGTAAAGAACGTTTAACTGGCCTTGTCGGAGCAAGTGCTTCTGGAACAGAAAAATTACCTTTACTGGTCATCGGTAAATACAAAAATCCTCGCTGTTTCAAACATAAAATGTCACTTCCCGTACAGTTCGGATCATATCACAAATCTCGGATGACGCTAATATTGTTCGAGGAATACATCAGAAATTTGGATTTAGTGTTTCATGCAAAAAAGCGTAGGATGTTTATCTTCGTTAGTCAGTGTACAGTTAACAGTCAACTTTTGGACTTGAAATCTATCAAGTTAGAATTTCTCTCTTCTAATAAAACTTCTAAGCTAATGCCAGCAGATCAGGGAATTAAATGTTTAAAGCATTCCTACAGAAAACGTTTAGTGCGGAAGGCAATCGAGGATGACGAAAATGGAATAAATCAAAAGTGTGATGTGTTAGAAGGAATTAGACTAATTTCGAGTGCCTGGAACAACGATGTGAAACGAATACTATCAAAAATTGCTTCAGTAAATGTGGCTTCTTTGCAATCAATGCGGACTCATGTGTTGTGAATGAAAATCTACAAGATCAAGTTACTTCTGCAGATGACGATACTGAGTTTTCGAATATTGACGAAAATGTTCCAGTTTGCGGTGAACTTAGTGATTAAGATGCAGTTGAGGCAATAAGAAAGGTGGAGAACGATTCTGAATCTGGAAAAGATGATGAGAAAGTAAATTGCGTTTCACTACCAAATAATCAAGAAGCACATTCGGCAATGACGACACTCCGGGAATATCTCGAAAGTAAAGACGGTGTGGGCGATTCTCTTTTCCTTTGTTTATAAAATGTGAGCGACTTTCTAACCAGTGAAAGACAAAAAAGTTCCTTCAAGCAATTATCATGAACAATTTTTTTTTCACAAAATTTCAGTTTGTAAGAACCTTATATTGCGTACTAATAAATTGTACTTTTCTTTAGTGCTTATTTAGGAAGACTCCATTATTACAGCATAAATGCAATTCATATTTATAAGATTGAATTATTTTTATATTTTTTGTGTATGTATTTAAGGATTTTCGATAAGTCGAACTTACGATGACTCGAATATTTTTGCGGATCCTTTCGAATTCGACTTATCGAGAATTCACTGTAAATAGCAAAATGGTTTTAGACAAACCAAATTTTATCAAAGTCTGTTTGCATGGACTTTATTTCTGGATATTTTAATGATGAATGCTCTACTGATATTTTTTTTAAATTCATGCTTGGATCATTGCAGAGGTAAAATTTTAACGTTCCCGGGCTCCGCTTAAATTACAAGAACTTATAACTCATTACTTAAGATCCCACAATAGGATCCCACATTTGAATTCTCAAGTTAACGATAAATGAATCGAAACACGTTTTTTAGAAGTTTCCGGTTTGCATGATAATAATTTTAAATGATTCTTTTTCAGAGGATATCTGAGGTCAATAGGTAAGTGGAAGTTTTGTACTTTTTTTTATTTCGGTTACAGTTTCAACCTGAGACCACACTTTGTCTTCCAAATAAACCTGCAAACTAAATCGGTAAAGTACAGAACTATAGTGTTAGCCTTTGAACTCAAATATCCTATGGAATAAAAAAATATTGAAATGCAAAAGAGAAATTTCTAAAGAACGTTTCTACTGGTTTCAATTTAGTTTTCAAATATCTTGTACTAACTAGTGAAAATATGAAATCTCGAAATAGTAACAGAAAAATAATTCTTTCTCTTTCACTCTCTAAGAAGAACGTTGGTTAGCCTTAAAAATTGCCAGGAAATAGTCTATACCTAAATAGGTCTCAGTACTTTTAAAGCTTCAAAATTTTCAATTTTTCAATTTTTTAGAAGTTAAACTCCTGTCTTTTCTGAACATTTTGATAATTCTTCCCTTGAAATTCTTATTAGAACAAGAGTTATTGCTTTTAGAATTATACTTGCTCAAAAGCTGAAGCAGCGTTTCCGAAACTTTGAAGTCATGTTTCTCCAATTGACGGTTTTGGGCATAACGCGCAGGATATCTCAAAAACTTCAGAATATTTTTTCATGAAATTTTCAAAACATATGTACCCTGTTAGTTTGTATAAACGGAACTTAAAATTTCATTTTTATTGTTCAATAAAATGTTTTTTAGGTGATTATACTGTTGAAATTTTCAAAATTTTGTATTAGCGAAATACAACTTTGTATTAAATATGTAAAAATGCTTTAAATAAAAATTTATTTTGTTCAGGATAATTATTACAATCTGACATCCTGTATAATTAGGGATAAAATTTCATTCTAGTTGCAAAATTTATTTTCTAATTTTACGCGTAACCTGTTACATCAATTTTCTGCTCGACAGATGTCTGACAGTTTGGAGCCCCTGTAAATACTAATTCTGCATCTTGCAATTTTATAAATACATGAAATGAAAGAGCATACTTATGTATTTTTTACCAACAAAAAATGTGTTTTTATATCTTATACCTTTTAAGATATTAGATGTAGAAAATGGTCCTTTTTTTTAAAGAAAATCTAATTTTTAGAGTTCCGAGACCCCTTAATACTGAACTGTGGAATGGGGAGAAAGACCCTGGTGTCCATATAACTACAATTACGCTTCAAAAGCAAAATGTTTCCGTAAACTGTTTCAAGAGCAAGGGCTTGAAACAGACGTTTTACATAATTTAGCAAAGTGAAAAAAACATTCTGCTGTTCCGTCCAAGCGATTACGTAATCTTAGCAAGGTTTGTAAGTTTAGAAAGAAATATAGTAAAACCTCTATAACAGACACTTATTAATAGGGAACATCTCTATTTAGAGAAACTTAATTCAATCCGTTATCCATAACACCTATTTATTTGTATGCTTTTATCTCTGAATAGAAAACAATTTTCAGGGACCCCCGGCGGTATCTGGTATTTAAAGGTTTTACGGAATACATTTTTTAACACAATGTTAAAACATTTCTGCTGTTTTATTCATCAAGTGAATCTATTTCTGGTGTAGTTTATGTCTCAGATTAATCAAGGACTATGTACAACAAGTGCATTTATCATACTCACCCCTGCATTTTTTATCTGACATATTTCCTCCATTTATTTATCTCTCTTACCAAAAACACTGCTCTTCCCTTATTCAATTATCATTGAATTCCATAAGCAGAAAGAAAAATATTACCTTGCTGACAACTGTAAATAAGTATTAAGAGTTGGATATAACTATTAATAAAACAAATTCTACTATAATACTAGAGATATAAACAACTGATTTATAGAAATATGGGTACTTAATGCAATACATATTTCATGACAAATTTCTCATAGAAACATTTTGTGTAATTTTTGTTTGTTACTTTAAGCAATAAAAATAAAAATATTTGACTTACCTTAATTAAGCTTTAATTTTTTTTCGTTTGCAGATCTCATTTTTCCTCTTAACTCTTAAAAAACGAAATGTCAAAATATATCTTTATTTTTCAGGCTCTTTTGTTTGACGGCACATTTATTCATAGTTATACTTCTGAAACACACACATATATGTTATATAAAAATTTTACTTGCAACATTCATATAAATTATTCTAAATTTCCGGCGTATTCATTATTTCTCCCTATTTCTTAATACATTCTATTATTTATTTCTAGTTAAATTCCTATAAAATTAAACGCGTATCTTAATAATTATCTTATTAAAAAACATAATTTAAACTTTTAATCCCTTCATTAATTTTTATCAGCTACCAAAACTGTAATATTCCGAGCGCAACTGCTTTTATTTTTCGAATGCTTATTAAAGCCATTTTTATTTTTTTTATTTTATTCCATATCAACTTCCCGCTAACCTGTCTAGCGTCAGCCGTATTACATCGAAATTCCTCCGTAAGCCAATCCGAAACTCGTTTTCTGTTACGCCCCTCTCTCGCTTTTCTTTAGTTGAGTGAGGGATTGCATTTCATTTCGTATCTAATTCTGAATCTGTTTGGATCGTCTGAATTTTATATTTCAAACTGTATTCCTACGCGAATCTTGACAAAACAGTCTAGCATGAGGTCAGAGAGATATTTTTGTGCTGTTCGATTCTCTTGAAAGTTGTTACCAGGTGTCTTATTATCTCGTAGAATATTTAAATTGTCATTAACATCTTTTTAACATGGAATAATTAATTCGTGCTCTAGCTCGAATGCTCTGATAAATTCTCGCAATGTGGAAATTATTGACGTTTATGTGTGTGGTTGAATAAACAGTTTCAAGTGAATTTAGCCTCTGTTTTATTAGGAAAACTACCGGATTTCTTAATCCATTACTTACCACTCATGCGGCCTGACCTGCATTTGACTACGTCGTGAATCACTGGTGTTTCGATTGAACTGGGCCGATCTCATTACTATAAACAGATCGATAAATGATTAAATTGGTGAACTCAAAAATATTATGCCTGTCTACAGCTGCTAATATCCCACCATATTGATACTTCCAGCAGCAATGTTTTCACTAAGTGGTGCGAAATTTATGCCACTCACCGATGCCTGACTAGATTTTAAAATTCATCCAGCAGGATGTAAATCCTTATTTAGTTCTTATTCCCAAATTTCATAAGAAACCAATTAAATTTAGGATTGTAACTATTGGATGCAATACATATAATAATATAGCCAATAAACTTCTATTAAAAATTCGCAATCAAATATATATACTGACAACAAACAATGATAATACACATTGTATAAAAAATAGCTATCAAACTGGTCAATATTATGAAAAATCTTAATTGTGTAAATAAATGACTTCAAAGATCTTTTTAATAATATAGATTTATTAGATTTACATAATACCATAAATGCATTATTTTAAAAGTATCATCAAAAACTGGATTTACCATTTAATATAGATATCGCTTATTTTAAATCTTCAACAAACTTCATTATATATAATAATTATATCTTGCAAGATAAGACATTATATTTACAGCACGTCGGTCTACCGCAAGCTGGTTGCACATCCAGTTTATTATCAGACTTATACTTATATCACTATGAACGCACTTTTACTAATAATAATCTACATTTATATCGTTATATTGATGGCATAATTTTAATTGCCACTGATCAAACTAATATTTCTCAATTTCCAGTAGATTATCCCACTAATTTGGAATTAACGGAAGTCCTCTTATCTAACAATACAATTAACTTCTTAGATCTTAAAATTACAAGAAAAGACAACAAAACAATAACAGATCTATATGATAAACGTAAAGAATTTAAATTCAAAGTTAATACATTTACAAATTTTAAATCTTGACTTTATAATTCCGTATATCGAAATATAATACTTAATCATTTATATAGAATAAAATGTTTATGTTCTTCTCATGTAATTAACAATAATATTAAAAAACTAATTTATGATGCATTAAATCATGGTTTTCCAAAAAAAATCTTATGTTCCTTAATATACAATTGGTACTTAAATGATCTTAAAAAAAAAATTAACACATGCGTAAACAAAATTACAAAAAATATATATAAAATAAGAAAATAATTATGAAAAATTAAAAATTGTAAAATAATAATAAGAAATTGTTATAGGACGGTTGGGTGGGTAGATGTTAGAGTACGGAGGAGGGTGGCGTTGTCTGGATAATACGCAATGGTTAATTTATTTTTAAAAAAGGGGGCATTTGATTTATAACTACATTGCAAATACACATTTTATAATGGATATTGATTCGATGCTTTTATATGTATGATGGTGAAGTTATATTTATATTTCAATTCACATTAAATTTATTCAGCTTCATTAATATTTAATAAAGTTAACGATTAACTTGTATTTCATTTTTAGTCTACTCAGGACAATATCATATTAATTTCTAATAGTATACCATCTTTATAGAGAATAATATGCATAATAAGTTTATTTGATATAACTATTGCTATGACAGTATGTATTAAAATTTGGTTATTAGTTTTTTATTATGCCTCTATCCTTTTTAATATTGTTTTATTTTTAACTTTGTGTTCAATGATTATTTCTCGGTTTTCTGTGTCTGGTATTCCCAAATTCATATTCTTTAGCTTTATTATGGCTAATATGAAAATAAACCACATACTTTATTTGTGAACTTTAGGAATTTGGGAACTGAAGATTCTGACTAAGTTCTACAAAAATCCATTTTTTTCTTGTCCATTTTATTAATTAATTTTTTATGTTTAATAGTAATTCTTGATGTTTTTTAAGTGTCATATTTATATATATTTATTATATATAATTTATTTTATATGTTTTAGCATATTGCTATATATTATTATCAATGTTATAAAATTACTTAAATTCTCCGTATAGATTAATTGGGTGTGGTAGCAGAATATAATGTATGCATTATATGCTATTTATATTCTAATAACTTGTTATTACATCTGTTAGAGTTAAATTTCATTATAATTATGTTATTTTTGTATTTATGCTATATTGTATCTTAAGAATTGTAATTGTGGTTAATCTATTAACATTTATATTTATTTAATATTTTTGTGAATAATGATATCTGTAATTAGATCATAATAGTTTTATTTTATCATAATAGATGGCTGTACTAAAATTTAATTTGCATTTTGTCTATAGCTTCTATTAGTGTAATATTTTCAATTTTCTTTCAACACTAGGTGGCACTAATGCTGGTTATTGGCGATATTGTAAATTAATAGTTTGGGATTTTTTACTTTAGTTAAGAAAATTTAAAAGTGTTAATAGGAATTTTAAATACTAATATTGTAAATATTTTCTATTTATATTATTTAATAGCATTTATCACGGTATTTCAAAATGGATTAACTGCAACCATTAGGTATTAATGTCTGTGTTAACTTAACTGCAAAAATAACCTTAAAGTTATAGCGGAAATGGATACCATGTGCAGGAGTGTATTTGGATTAAATAAAAATTGGATTATATTAGGTATGCAGTGTAATATTACTATATTTCATTGCTATAAATTAAATATTCAAAAGGTTGTATTGATTTTTCCATTTCATGGCATTTAATATTATTCTGTTTTCATCTTGAATCTATTCTTTTGGTCATGTAGTCGTTTGAGTACCGGGGAAAAATATTTCAGCTTTTAGCTTTTTTTTTCTCACAGAAAACGACTATTTTGCTTATATATTTGAATTCTGTACTCTTGATAACGTAATTCAATATATAAAATTTTCAATTACTTTTATCGGTATCCATATTTTTCTTTTTTTCTTATATATTAATACTCGTAATATAGTACAAGGGACTATATTTTATACATAACAGCTGGTATATACTATGTTTTTGGTATGCATGTTAAGTGTATTAGGGGAAACTGTATTATTGTCATTTCAGTCATAATATCACAATTTTTGTTGGTGGTCGGTAATGTTTATTTAATGGTTATATATATATATATATATATATATATATATATATCATAATCATCATCAACCGTTTTCAATCCACTGCTGGATGTAGGTCTCCCCCAGATTTTTCCAATGTTTCCTGTCTAGTGCTTTAGTCATCCAATTTACACCGGCTACTTTTCTGATTTCATCACTCCATCTTACTTGAGGTCGTCTTCTTGGCCGTTTTACATCTCTGGGATACCACTGTAGGGTGTTTGTGCTCCATCTATTGTCTTGTCTTCTTGCGATGTGCCCAGCCCATTTCCATTTTAGCCGTTTAATTCTTTCAATGATGTCAAAAACTTTCGTCTGACTTCTTATCCAGGTTATTCTTTTTCTGTCTTTTCCAGTTATACCTAGCATACATCTTTCCATACTTCTCTGTGTTGTTTGTAATCTTTGTACCATCCGTTTTGTTAGCGTCCATGTTTCTGCTCCATAAGTTAGGACAGGCAAAACACATTGGTTAAATACCTTTCTTTTCAAACACAGGGGCATGCTACTCTTCAGAATAATATTGTTCTTCCCAAAAGCACTCCATCCATTTCTTATTCTTCTATTGATTTCATTCATGATACTATTATCAGATGATATTTCTTGCCCAAGGTACACATAACTTTGCACTTCTTTAATTTCAGTGTTGTTGTAGACGATTTTCTTTTTTGATGCAAATGAATTGAACACCACATTAGTCTTTTCCAAGTTTATTTTTAATCCCACATTAATGCTAGCTTCTGCCAAATCTTTTAGCATATTTTCCAATTCTTCAGGACTGTTACTGAAAATTAAAATGTCGTCAGCGAATCGGAGATGACTTAAATATTCCCCATTTATTCTAATCCCTTTGTTTTCCCAATCCAGCTTCTTGAAGATATTTTCTAAGACAGCAGTAAAAAACTTAGGCGAAATGGTGTCTCCTTGTCTTACCCCTCTTCCAAGCTTGATCTTTGCTTTTCCTTTGTCCAAGCGGATGGTTGCTGTTGCTTTCTTGTAAATCTTCTTTATAATATTGATGTAAGGTTTGTCTATACCAATGTCCTCCAGAGATTCTACTACTGCTGATGTGTAGACCGAATCAAATGCTTTTTCATAATCAATAAAGGCAAGGCAAAGAGGTAAATTATATTCCTTATGTTTTTCTATGAGTTCCCTTACCGTTTGGATATGATCCGTTGTGCTGAATCCACTTCGGAATCCTGCTTGTTCTCTAGGTTGAGCTGAGTCCAGAGCTGATTCAAGTCTTGTAGTTAAAACTTTGGTGAAAATTTTATAAATCACTGACAGTAAGCTGATTGGACGGTAGTTTTTAATGTTTTCCTTCTCTCCACCATCACAGCATTATTCCAATCTTCTGGTACATCTGACTTCTGGAGACATTTGGAAAACAGTAAAGATAGCATTTTTGCAAATTCTTCTCCTGCTTCTTTGATAAGGTCGATTGTAATTCCATCTTCTCCGGGGCATTTACCTTTTTTCATAAATTTAATGGCTTGTAAAACTTCGTCTGTTGTCACTGGGATTATGGCATCGGTTTCTGTTAAGTTTTCTCGTGGATCACATAAGTTGATTTCCCTCTGATCTTCACATTTATATAAATCGTTATAGAATTTTTCGACAATGTGTACTATTTCTTTATTGATTTTGGTGATTGTTCCATCTGCCCTCTTTAGTACAAAAATACCTTTTCTTCCAACACAAAGTTTTCGCCTAGCTGATTTTAAACTTTTGTTATCTTCTAGAATTTTCTTGACAAGATCAGAATTAAATTTTCTGATATCTTCTGTAACACATTTTCTTACCGTTTTACATAATTCAGCATATTCAACTCTTGATTTAGGATCGTTTTTCTTCATTTTAAATTCTCTGCGTTTCTTCATCAATCTTCTTGTTTCTTCTGTTATTTTCTTTCTCTGCTTTACTTGTGCATCGCCGGCTATCTTCTTTGCAATATCTTGTAGAGTACTGGTTAGTTTCTTGTTCACTACTGTAACATCTTGCTCTTCTTCTAAAGCCGATTGAAGTACTTGGAAACGGTTTTTAAGTTCCAAATGGAATTCTTCTTTATGTTTCTGGAGATTTATTATATCGATTGATTTCTTTGAGTGTTGCAAAAGCTTCATTCTTTCCACTTTAGTATTTAACAGCAGTTTGCATCTAACCAACCCGTGATCACTTCCTGTATTGAAGTTATTGAGAACGCTGCAATCCTGAATAAGATGCTTTTTGTTTGTTAAGATGTAGTCGATTTCACTTGTTGAGCCATTTGCACAACGCCATGTCCATTTTCTTTGTGGCTTTTTCTTGAAAAATGAATTCATGATATACAACTGTTCACATTCTGCAAACTCAATCAATCTGTTTCCTCTTTCATTTCGCACCCCATATCCATGATTTCCTACTGAAAACTCACCTTTCTCTTTTTCCCCAATTCTAGCATTCCAGTCTCCCATTATTAATTTTATGTAGCATTTTCCCTTTTGATGCATTGAAGCTACTTCTTCATAGAAATCCTCAACTTCTTCATCAGTATAGCTTACTGTTGGTGCATAAACTTGGGTAATTTGCAGCTTGTATCTTCAGGACACTTGTATTACTAACCTTGCAACTCTATCTGATGCACTATCATATTCTACGATGTGATTCTTCCACCTTTTATGAATCAGAAATCCTGCACCGCTTGTTCTTCCATCTTCTGTGCCTCTGTAGTATAATACATGTCCGCTGGCAAGATCTATCTTCTCTTCTCCTTTTCTTCTTACTTCACATAATCCTAGGATGTCCCAGTTGATTCTTTCTAATTCTTCTTCAAGTTCCTGAAAACGATTTTCCGAAGATAGGGATCGTCCATTATACGTAGCCAAGGTCATCAACTTATGGCAGCCTAGCCGAGCCCGGTTATTCTTAGCACCCTCTGTCTTCATGTCTTTCTGATCGCTGCCGTAACCAGGAACATTCAGACCGCCGGGAATTAAGGGCCGTGATTTATTTTGTGAATTCATGGTAAAATAAGGGGGGTAGGTGGCCAAATTCCTCCACGCTGGCCAAGCGGGTTGGAGGAAGCCCATCCGCGTTCGTTCCCCATGCACTAGGCAAGGGTACTAACAGGCTGTATCGGTGGAAGGTGCGGATTGGACATTAAGTCTCCGCTCCCAGTCGATTCCTTTAAGTCCTCCTCGAAGGCAATTAAAGGGTCTTCTCCTGGTTAATAAGCAGAGGCTATTAAACAGCCCATATATATATATATACATATATATATATATATAGATAGAATGCTTTTGAAAATCAAAAGATATCAAGTTCTTTTAACATTACATGACAAAATCTCTGCTATAAAGATTGCATATGTGTGAATGAAGTAAATACTAACATATTCGATTATTAAAGTGACCGAAACTCCAAATTTAAAGATGGCATATCATAATCCACACAATTGTTACAGGAAAATTACAAAACATCAATTTAAATAAATCCTTTATTAAATTTAATTTTAAAAGGAAAAATAAATTATTCATCCACAAACGAAACACAGATATAAGATGATGATAAAATTTTAAGAAACCAAAGCGACATGTGGATGTTTAATCATCAGACGGCAGGACACCACATGTCACACAAAATGCATTATTTCTATAATAGACTATCTAATTTGCTAAAATAGATCTATCACTACAGATATAAAGCATTGGAATAATAAAAAAGAAAAGTGCCCAGCTAAACTGATGGCATTGAGCTCACAGGCACATAATATTCACACTAATTCTATATTATACACTTATTTTAAAGAATAATGCCCCTCAAAAAAATAAGTGAAGGGGAATTAGCCCCCGTTTCCCCCTTTATACTTAAACAGTGAACCTCCAAATCTAATCAGGGAAGCCCCTTATCATAATAAACCGATATACCAAATTTGGAGCAAATCGAATAATCCTGCAAAAAAGAACATTTCTCTAAATTAAGGGGGTGGACTAGCCCCCCTTTATCTTTAACCAATGAATCGCCAAAACGAATCAGGGAAGCTCCTTAACATAATAAACCGGTATACCAAATTTGGAGCAAAGCGAATAATTCTGCATGAAAAACCCGTTTATAAAAATTAAGGAGGGTGGCCTAGCCCTCTTCCCCCTTTACCTTTAACCAATAAACCCCCAAAACTAATCAAGGAAGTTCCTTAACAAAATAAACCGGTATACCAACTTCGGAGCAAATCGAATCATTCTGCATGAAAAACCCATTTATCTGAATTAAAAGGGGTGGACTGGACCCCTTCCCACCCCCTTTATTCTTAACTAATGAACCCCCAAAACTAATCAGGGAAGTTCCTTAACATAATAAACCGGTATACCAAATTTGGAGCAAATCGAATCATTCTACATGAAAAACCCTATTATCTCAATTAAGGAGGTGGACTAGTCCCCCTTTCCCCCCTTTATTCCTAACCAATGAACCCCCAAAACTAATCAGGGAAGTTCCTTAATATAATAAACCGGTATACCAAATTCGGAGCAACTCGAATCATTCTGCATGAAATACACATTTATCTGAATTAAAAGAGGTGTACTAGCCCCCTTTCCCCCCTTTATTCTTAACTAATGCACCCCCAAAACTAATCAGGGAAGTTCATTAACATAATAAACCGGTATACCAAATTCGGAGCAAATCGAATCATTCTGCATGAAAAAAACATTTCTCTGAATTAAAAGGGGTGAACTAACCCCGTTCTTCCCCCTTTATCCTTAACCAATGAACTCCCAAAACTGATCAGGGAATTCCTTAACATAATAAACCGGTATACCAAATTCAGAGCATATCAAATGATTCTGTGTGAAAACCCCATTTATCTGAATTAAGGGGGTGGGTTAACCCCACTTTCCCCCCTTTATCCTTAACCAATGAACCCCCAAAACTAATCAGGGAAGCTCCTCATCATAATAAACCGGTATACCAAATTTGGAGCAAATCGAATAATCTTGCAAAAAAAACATTTATCTAAATTAAGGGGGTGGACTAGCCTCCCTTTATCCTTAACCAATGAATCGCCAAAA
Source organism: Maratus speciosus (assembly GCA_963932465.1). Lineage (NCBI taxonomy): Eukaryota > Metazoa > Arthropoda > Arachnida > Araneae > Salticidae > Maratus > Maratus speciosus. The sequence continues at coordinate 322,821,604 of OZ010789.1, forward strand.
CGAATCAGGGAAGCTCCTTAACATAATAAACCGGTATACCAACTTCGGAACAAATCGAATCATTCTGCATGAAAAACCCATTTATCTAAATTAAGAGGGGCGGGCTAACCTCCCTTTTCCCCCTTTAGCCTTAACCAAAGAACCCCCAAAACTAATCAGGGAAGATCCTTAACATAATAAACCGGTATACCAATTTTGGAGCAAATCGAATCATTCTGCATGAAAAATCCATTTATCTGAATTAAGGGGGGGGGGGGACTAACCCCGTTTTTCCACCTTTATCCATAACCAATGAACTCCCAAAACTAATCAGGGAAGTTCCTTAACATAATAAACCGGTGTACCAAATTCGGAGCAAATCGAATGATTCTGCATGAAAAACCCATTTATCTGAATTAAGGGGGTGGACTAACCCCCTTTTCCCCCTTTATCCTTAACCAATGAACCCCCAAAACTAATCAGGGAAGTTCCTTAACATAATAAACCGGTATATCAAATTCGGAGCAAATTGAATGAGTCTGCATGAAAAACCCATTTATCTGAATTAAGGGGGTGGACTAACCCCCCTTTTCCCCCTTTATCCTTAACCAATGAACCCCCAAAACTAATCAGCGATGTTCCTTAACATAATAAACCGGTATACCAAATTCGGAGCAAATCGAATGATTCTGCATGAAAAACCCATTTTTCTGAATTAAGGGGGGGGTGGACTAACCCCGTTTTCCCCCTTTATCCTTAACCAATAAACCCCCAAAACTAGTTAGGGATGTTCCTTAACTTAATAAACCGGTATACCAAATTCGGAGCAAATCGAATGATTCTGCATGAAAAACCCATTTTTCTGAATTAAGGGGGGCTAGCCCCCCTTTTCCCCCCTTTATCCTTAACCAATGAACCCCCAAAACTAATCAGGGATGTTCCTTAACATAATAAACCGGTATACCAAATTCGGAGCAAATCGAATGATTCTGCATGAAAAACCCATTTTTCTGAATTAAGGGGGGGGGGTGGACTAACCCCGTTTTCCCCCCTTTATCCTTAACCAATGAACCCCCAAAACTAATCAGGGATGTTCCTTAACATAATAAACCGGTATACCAAATTCGGAGCAAATCGAATGATTCTGCATGAAAAACCCATTTTTCTGAATTAAGGGGGGGGGGGGACTAGCCCCCCTTTTCCCCCTTTGTCCTTAACCAATGAACCCCCAAAACTAATCAGGGATGTTCCTTAACATAATAAACCGGTATACCAAATTCGGAGCAAATCGAATGATTCTGCATGAAAAACCCATTTTTCTGAATTAAGGGGGGCTAGCCCCCCTTTTCCCCCCTTTATCCTTAACCAATGAACCCCCAAAACTAATCCGGGATGTTCCTTAACATAATAAACCGGTATACCAAATTCGGAGCAAATCGAATGATTCTGCATGAAAAACCCATTTTTCTGAATTAAGGGGGGGTGGACTAACCCCGTTTTTCCCCCTTTATCCTTAACCAATGAACCTCCAAAACTAATCAGGGATGTTCCTTAACATAATAAACCGGTATACCAAATTCGGAGCAAATCGAATGATTCTGCATGAAAAACCCATTTTACTGAATTAAGGGGGGGTGGGGGGGGGGGTGGACTAACCCCGTTTCCCCCCCCCTTTATCCTTAACCAATTAACTCCCAAAACTAATCAGGGAAGCGCCTTATCACAATGAACCTAGGAAAAACTTTTGAAGCAAATCGGATACTTTTATCAAGAGTTATCGCGTTACGTACATACATACATACGTACGTACGTACGTACATACATACATACATACATACATACAGAACGGGCGGGCACATTAGCTCTGAGGCTTTGATAGCCTGTGAGCTAATAAAACATAAGGTAAAACAAGAAAAACAGAGAAATATAGAAAATCTGTACTCACATAACAGTAATCCATTTGGTGGCACACTAAATGTGCAAGAACTCAAGCTTCTAGCTAGACCAAGCGCAATACATATATATATAGTGAGAGAGATGATAAAATTGCGGACTCTTTCTTAAATTTGAATGTTTTCAGCTTTGAATGCTTCTAAAAGCACTAACACTTCATAGACTGTCTAATTTGCTAAAATAGATCTATCACTACCGATATCATGCATTGGAATAATAAAACATAAGGAAAAACAAGAAAAACAGAGAAATATAGAAAATTTGTACTCACATACCAGTAATCCATTTGGAGGCACACTAAATGTGCAAGAACTCAAGCTTCTAGCTAGACCAAGCGCAATATATATTTAATCAGATTATGCCAGATTTCGACATCTCGAAATCTGATTGGCCAGAATTTTTGTGTCAAAGTAGCCGTCTTTTGCGGGAATAGTGTTTCTGGAAAACCATCAGTGGAGATTGTTTTGATGGCGCTTTATGTGCTTTTTCCATAAAAAATAATAGAAATATATTAAATTAGTTTTCTATTTGCATTTTTTTTATCTAGTCGATTATTTTTAGATAATAACCTGCGTATTTTAATCTTTTAATGAGTAAATATGCACCTCCTCTCCCGAACAGAAAAATGATAGTCTTCATTATTTGGGGGGGGGGGGGGCAGGGTGTGTTGATATTCTGCGTTTCGATGTTTTCTGTTGTTAACTTGAGGGGCGGTGGGACATATTTTATAACACGTACGATTAATGAAGATTTGCACCAAAAGAATTTTATTAAATTTTACTTTTCTAACTTTGGTGGGAAAAAGACGTAAAATTGCTTTTCCTTATTTTGCAATAAACCTTTTTGTAGATTCATGTGTGAATTCGACATTACAGAAACACAATTTCTTGCCCTCAAGGGATTAAAAAATCATTTAATTCGGGGTCGGATGGGGTTGTATGATTTTTTTTTTTAAGTTATTACTATAGAATAACATTTAGGACAAAAAAAAAAAACATAAAATCTTTTTGTGCTGGCTGAGCAAAGGATGGGAAGTAGAGTAAATTTCAGGCGGGGGTGAAATTATAGGTTTTTATGATTGATTAGTTACTGCAACTACTGAATAAAAAGTAGGTCAGAAAACATTTAAAAAATTCTAATAAATGTAATATTTTTTTGTAAATTAATATATATTTCCATTTTAACATTTTTTTGATAATTTTAAATTTAATAATTTTAAGCATTTGAAAAATTTTAATCTTTTAAACTTTTCAATTTAAAATATATTTTAACTTTTTAAGCTCTGTTGTTTATTTTCTGGGGGAGAAAACGTTTTAATTTTCATAGGGGAAGGATAATGTAGAAAATTGTTTAATTATTTATTAACTAGTATTAAAAAATGCTCTGACGAGCACCAAAAAAGGCTAATATGTTTTTAAGTATGAAAAAGGGTTTGACAAGTGCTTCTAATTGAGCATGAAAAAGGACATGGGGTCCCTTCTTGGCTGCAGCTCACTGTCAATGCCAACTTTGAAAAAAATCATATTTGCGCTTATTCCATATAAAATAAATTCGCAGTACTTTAGTAAAACTTTCCGCCGTGCTTTACATCTTAACTCCACTGTCCTACTATTGAACTGCGCATGCGTCTGCAATGCAACTTTGTACAGTGCACTGTGTACCATTATTTCTCTACAAATTATACTACACTGTACATTTCTATCATGCTTTTGAACCTCAGCGCACACTCACACTGTGCTTTTGTACTTCCGTATTAAAGGTGTATGCGTTTAATGTTCGTTTATAATTTACATATGCACTGTTGTACTGCATAGTACATCTTACAGCCACAGCCACTTGGATATAATTCCAACAATCAATGAATGCATTATACTGTTATGCGTGCACATGTAGAATTGTTCCTGTGCAGAGTGCTGCAACAGTCTGCACTGCACTACAAATCAGTTTTCTGTACAGTTCTACACTGTGGGCGTGCTTGGTGGCACTGCATGAGTGTGATATGCTGCAGGAACTAAGATTTTTGGTACTAAGTCGCCTTACGTTCATACTTAATCAGGCTGCGTCTTTACTGGCTGTGTCTTTACTCTACACATTTTTATCGTAACTGTGGCTGATTTTTTTTTATATGGAAAAAGCGCAAATATGATTTTTTCAAAGTTGGCATTGACAGTGAGCTGCAGCCAAGAAGAAACCCCTTGTCCTTTTATATGCTCAATTAGAAGTACTTGTCAAACCCTTTTTCATACTTAAAAACATATTAGCCTTTTTTGGTGCTCGTCAGAGCATTTTTTAATACTAGTCATTTAAATTTTTTGATAATTATATATTGAATATAAATAAACCTGAGTTGCTTTTAAATATTCCCAATACTTTTTTCTTATTTTGCACAATAATGCACTGTTTAACCAAGTAATGCACACTGTTTTAAGAGGTTCAGAGTTTTTTAATCAAATTCACGTTATTTTTATTCATAATTTAATTTACTTGGACTCCCTTAAATATAATTAATATAATTCCTTAAACTGATATTATTTTTTGTTGCATTAAAATATCTCAATTTGTTGATTCTCTCTAAACAAGTAAACCCTGTTGGTTTATAATGGAAGTCTACAGGTATTTTGCGATATATCGCCAAGTTGGCGACAAACTTGGCGGTGTTTGGCGATAGAACAGAGTCCAGCCTATGGTAACCCCCCCCCACCCCCTTATAGGTATGGAGATGCATTAAATGCTGTTCTATAAATAATGAGATGCGTTTCATTCGAGCGTTGCCATTAAACAATTAACAAATAATCGCGATTTCTGTGACACATACGATAGCGTAATATATATATATAGATTATCGTGGAAATCGAAGGCTGAGTCCACATCGTATCGTTTACCGGTCGATTCTCCACCAACCTTTAACTCGCGGTTCAACTCTCAGTTGAGAAACCTTCGGTTGACAAATCTAACCGCCGGTTAATATTTCGAATTCATCGATAACTTTCAAGCCGCGATTAGTCGACCTAAGTTAGTCAACTCTCGCTTGAAATCTGCGTAGTTGATTGGCCAAAGGAATCACATGACCTAGCAATCCTCTCTGCGAGTTCTGTCCTTCCTTGACACCATCTTAATCTGTTTCTTTTCAATAACGAAACTAAAGGCAGTATTGAAATTGGAAATGCATACTTATCATGTTTAATTTTTAAATAAAAAATTCTTATAAGTAAATGTGCAATTACAATTTTGATTTCATGATTTTGTTCATTTACAGAACAAAAGTTTCAATAAAATTCTTAACAATAAAATTCTTAAAAAACAGTTGATTAAAAAATATCTTGATTAAAAAAAATCATTTTCTTTAATGTAAGTTTAATAAACAAAATGCATATACTTATCATGTTTAATTTTTAAATAAAAAATTCTTATGAGTAAATGTGCAATTAGCATTTTGATTTCATGATTTTGTTCGTTTACAGAACAAAAGTTTCAATAAAATTCTTAACAATAAAATTCTTAAAAAACAGTTGATTAAAAAATATCTTGATTAAAAAAATCATTTTCTTTAATGTAAGTTTAATAAACAAAATGCATATACTTATCATGTTTAATTTTTAAATAAAAAATTCTTATAAGTAAATGTGCAATTACCATTTTGATTTCATGATTTTGTTCGTTTACAGAACAAAAGTTTCAATAAAATTCTTAACAATAAAATTCTTAAAAAACAGTTGATTAAAAAATATCTTGATTAAAAAAATCATTTTCTTTAATGTAAGTTTAATAAACAATTATCTGATCAAACTAGTAGTATTAAGTAGAATAAAAGTAAATAATGCAATACGTTTATTTATTTATTTTTTACAATGAATATTAGATATGAAGATATTTTTATATAATTATTTCTAATGCATATATATTTTATTTAACAAATGCCTGTACAGATTCAATTAAAATATCTTGGATAAAATAGCATGCCGGTAGCAAAAAAAAAAAAAAAAAGACGAGGCCTTAGAAAATCCTGTGTTGATTATTACACATTTTTTTAGAGATCATGTTTAATAACTTTAGAAGAAGGCCGAGAACATGTATTAATATTCTTGATGTATTGCGAAATTATATAAAAAAAAAAATCTTCTGAAAAAATGTTTCTTTAAAACAAAAATCATTATTTCAAACTTACTAAGTATGTAATAAAAAAAATAATTATTTATCTATTATGAACAATTGATCACATATACACAATTCGGTAGAAAATTCATGCTTTAAGCAACTATGAACGAGGGACTCAAATGGAAGAAAATTTGTTTTCTATTTTTTCATTATTATTAAAAAAGAGAGAGAGAAAGAAAGAGTTTTGAATCATATATTTTTACAAAACTGGTATTGAAAGAACATATTTCCATTTAAATTTGTTAGATGGCGCCACCAAAAAATACTTCGTAAATCAATAAAATTTGAAGCTTCGTTTTCGACACACAAATTAGTATAATTTTGCATTCATAGAGCAAAAATATCCAAAAAAAGGGGGAAAAATGTAAGTGACACATTCTTTTATAATACCATCTTTAATAATTAATGCTTCGTTTAATTAGTAAATTCCAAAAAGCTTTGTTTTAAAAAAAAGAAGCATCAGCGCACAATTTAAAACGATCGCCATCTTTCTTTCTACTAGGCATGCGCGGTTCACTAACCTACCTACCAGAGCTTGGTTGAGTAAGTCAACCCCAGGTTAGTATTTACCTCGAATTTCGTGAGGTTGGGTAAACGGAGAATTGGATTTCTCATTCAACCGAGAGTTAAGCTCCGAAACGCGAGGTTGAAGTTGACGGAGAATTACCGGGTTAGCTAGACCGGTTATACTAACATCGTTCTCATGTTTTGCTACAATTTCTTTTATTGAACAGCAATTCGCTTAAGCTTCTATTATTGCTATTACTAATCACTTTTTCATTCTTAGAAGCCATAATGAGAACTAATACTAGCACAAACCTGAGTGAAAGTAAAACAAAAAGTTAATTTTTTTTACAGTAATAAAGGTACACAAAGCTCTCTGATATGCACACCTTACTCCAAACTTGACTAATAACAACAGTTATGTGAGGGTTGGCAACTGAACTATTCGGCAGCCTTGGTCGTGAACCGAGATATTGCACGCCCACCGAGTCAAATTTTGATAATCGAAGTTGGACATAAACCGAACTGGTCATAAACAGAGGTGGTTGTGAACCGAGGTTCCCCTTATATTTTGACCTATAAGTTTGCAAATATGGCATTATTTATATATTCGATGGCGATGATCATTAAGCATCTTGGCGATTTTGGTGATGAAACTCACCGATTTCAAAGTAACGTTCCGAAGTGTACTTGAATCGCCACAGACGTCATATGAACATCACTTTGACGCGATTTTTTTCTGACGCCAATGTCATATACGCACAGTAGTACTTACTATTGCCAAAGTTTTATTATTTTGCTTGATATGGTAACCCGAATGTTGTTGTTTATTTATTAATAAATTGTTTATTTACTTTTATTTTCTTTTTTAAATTTATATAAATTGTTTTGTTCTATTGTTATTAATTAAACTTTTTTTAATTTATTGTTAATTCCTTTTTAAAAATATACTAGCAAATCCCGCGGCTTTGCTCGCGTAATATTTGAAATATGCCAAGTGATATTTATATGTCTAATTTTTATTAAAAGGTACTAACTAAATTTTTATTTTATTAAAAGGTAATATTTTAGTTTATTAAAAGGTACTTATTACTTTTAGGAATAATTAAAACAATTACTATTTAAAACACAATTTGATTAAGCATTATTGTTACACTGCATAAAGCAGAAATGAGACTTAAATTAATAAAACGAAATAAAACTAAATAAATAAAAATTTAGAAAATATTTTGAAACTTTTATGCTCAGTTAATACGCTCATTTCAGTATTCATTTGAAGTTTTGAATTTTTTAGAAACCATCTTCTTACATCTTAAAATTAACCATTATGTCAAATTCCAAGTTCTACCACCTCTCTCAACATAAAGGGCTGTGTTGAAATAGAAACTGTCACTATTAATTTGCCAACATTAATTTTGAAATTGGTTTGTTATTTCATAATATTCCACAGAAACGTAATTTAGAAAGCTTTTAAAGGCCTTTTTTAGAGTGTTTGTTGTTCCTCTGAACCCCAGGTGGTAGAATCATCGGCATAAAATATAGCCTGTGTAGGATCAGAGACTGCTACCATTGATTCGCAGTTATTACGTTTATATTTGGTTTATATTCCCTGAAATTGCGTAGAAATCGTAATTTAGGACTTTTTTAGAATGCTTTTCGCACATCCCCTTCACTTCACCCCTTTTTAATTCAAATTTATTTTCGACAGTCCTTCGAGGGTATTTATATTTTATAAGTAACTACCAAGCCATATTTAAAATTTCTAGCCTTTTCAGTATCACAGAAATCGCAATTTAGAAAGTTTTTAGCTACTGAAACCCTCTGGTTGTAGGGGCACAGACATAAAATATAGCTTATGATTGAGCAGGTTCTATCACCAACAATTTGTCATCATTATTTTTTTAATCGGTTTGGTATTTGATAAGATTGCATAAAAATTGTTATTTACAACGCTTTTCGCTCACTTCATCTTTTTAAATTTGAAATTTTCTTTAGACAGTTCTTAGAAAGCAGTTGCATCTTGTAAGTAAATACCATGCCATACTTCAAAGTGTTAGACACTTCAGTTATGCAAAAAACGCAAATTAGAACATGTTTTGCTTTTGCAACCCTCAGATGGTAGTGACAGCAACATAAAATATAACTTATGTTATAGCAGGGACTGTCACCATTGATTTGCAACCATTCTTTTTGAAACAGCTTTGGTATTTCCTGAGATTGAGTATAAATCGCAATTTAGAACGTTTTTAGAACCCTTTTCGCGCATTTTCACCCCTTTTTAAATTTCCAATTTTTTCGAAACTGTTCTTAAAGATCATTTATATGTAATACATATGTACCTTGCCTAATTTTAAGTTGCTAGCACCTACCGATCACAAAAATCGAAATTTGGAACGCTTTTTTGCTCCTGCAACGTCTAGGTGATAGTGATACCGACTTAAAATAGCGTCTATGTTAGAACACAGGCTGTCAGCATCAATTTCTCAACATTACTTTTGAAATCAGTTTATTCTTCCTGAGATATTGGTGACAAATCGGCATTTAGAACGCTTTTCGCTCATTTTGCTCCTGCATCTCCTCTGGGTTAGTGGAAACATATATAAAATATAGCCTATCTTGGAGAAAGATCTGTCACCATCATTTTAACGCCATTATATTGGAAATTGGTTCATTATTTCCTGAGATTGCATAGAAATTGCAATTTAGAACGTTTTTTACAACGCTTTTTGCGCATTTTGACCCCCCTTTTAAATTTCGATTTTTTTAGGAAATGTCCTTAGAGATCATTGATATCTAATAACTAACTACCATTCTAAATTTCACGATTCAAGGCCCTTCCGTCACGCAAAAACAGCAATTTAGAACGTTTTTCTCCTGCAGCCCCTTTGGGGTAGTGGCACCGACATAAAACATAGCCTATGTTGGAGCAGAGATTTTCACCATCATTTTGACGCCATTATTTTTTAAATCGGTTTGGTATTTCCTGAGATTGTGTAGAAACTACCATTTAGAACGTTTTTTAGAACGCTTTTCGCGCATTTTCACCCCTTTTAAATTTAGAATTGTTTAAGAACTGTTCTTAGAAATCCTTTATATCTAATAAGTAGCTGACACTTCAAATTTCATATTTCTAGGCCCATCAGTAACACATAAATCGCATTTTTAGAACGTTTTTTGCTCCTACACCCCCTTTGGGGTAGTGGCACCGACATAAAACATAGCCTATCTTGGAGCAAACGTTGTCACTATCATTTTGACACCATTATTTTTTAAATCGGTTTGGTATTTCCTGAGATTATGTAGAAACTACCATTTAGAACGTTTCTTAGAACGCTTTTTGTGCATTTTCACCCCTTTTAAATTTCGAATTGTTTAAGAACTGTTCTTATACACCATTTATATCTTATAAGTAACTAATATTCCAAATTTCATATTTCTAGGCCCTTCAGTAACGCAAAAATCGCATTTTTAGAACGTTTTTTGCTCCTGCACCCCCTTTGGGCTAGTGGCACCGATATAAGATATAGCCTATGTTCTAAGTTGGGCGAACACCATCATTTTGATACCATTACATTTGGAATCGGTTCGGTAGTTCCTGAGCTTATCTCCGACAAATAAACAATTTTTACCTCTTTATAATAGGAGTATGATGATATGATATGATATGTAACTGGTATTCGAAAACGAGGTTTTCGCCAAATTGGCGTCAGAAAAAATATCGCTCGAACGTGGTGCGTATATGACATCTGTACCATACTTGTTACAATTTGATTGTCCTGTCGACCAAAAAATTATCGCCAAACTATAAGATTAAATGACAATAATGGATAATAGCAAATTTTACATTCACTTGACATTAAACACGATGCATGTGTTTGTTACGTCATCAAGTGATTTTTAATTCAAGTTTTGGCACAGATATCATATATTTTATTATTGGCGCGATTTTTTTGACGCCGCCAATGTCATATACGCACTAGGTACTTAACTGGCGCCAAAGTGTCGTTATTTTACTTAATATGGTAACCCGGATATAGATGATATATGAACGATGTTTTCGCCAAATTGGCGTCGGAAAAAGTCGTGCCAATATGGAGCGTATATGACATCTGTGCCCAAGTTTTTATTAGTATTTTTATTAATGTGTTACTAATTTGTTTATTCTTCCGTTATTTAAAATAAAAATTATGTCAGTTTGTATCATTTGACGAATAGCTTGGCGAAACTGGTCTACGTAATCGATCAAGTAGTACCGTATCTTTTTGCTGTACATTTTCGACAATATCTCAAGCAAAAGTAACTAAAATTAAACGAAACCCTAATTATTTAAGGCACAGATGTCATATACACAACGGGTTTGGCGCGGGGGTTTTTTCTGACGCCAATTTAACGAAAACCTCGTTTTCGAATAGCAGTTACAGATATATTTTTAAATTACTTTCTATTTTTTTAAAAAGAAATAACTATAAATAATGAAAAGTTTAATTAATAACTATAGAACCAAACAATTTATATACTTTTAATAAATAAAATAAAAGTAAATAAAAAAATAATTCATAAATAAACAGCAATAGCTCAGTTACCGTATCAGGCAAAATAATGCATTATCGCGCCAGTTATGTACTCTGGTGCGTATATGACATCTCTTCGTTATTTAAAATAGATGGAATGGTATTTTTTAAGGTATGCTTAGTATGTGAAGTATTTATATTACTGCATACCTATCGCTTGTGTAAGTCAGGATGTTATGATGATAATTAAAAAAAATTGACATTTAGCTTCTGAACAGAAGCTTGGGATTTACCCTGTTTTTTTTTTTCCCTATCAACTCGTTTGTGCTCCATTGTGTCTATTACTCCAGTTCAAAATATTAATCAAGAAAGTTTATATATATATTTATGAAAATTATGCATTATCTGCTTAGGTTGACGTCGGTTTCAAAAATACAAAAATCTGTCAATTGAATTTCAATTTTTATTGACTCATGAAAACAAAAGTACACGTGTTATCCTTTTTTTTAAATTATTGTACTGCTTTTTAGGGAGTGGCAACACGAAATAAGTTATTGAATTAGAAAATTAGAAAATGAAAAGGAGAGATTTCTATAATTTTATGGAGACATTATAAAAAACAAATTCGATTTTCTCAGCGACCGTCAAACACACAAAGATGAAAAAAAAACCTATTCTAAGTTCTAACAAGAGGATCAAAATAAAACAAAAACGAAGTTAATCCACCCACTGGAACGTTAGCTACACTTTGTTGAATTTTGTGTCTTCATTTTTTCGTTTAAGGTTAAATAAAAAACTACTGAAAGCTACAGTAATTTTTTAAATGCTATCAGTTTATTCGTCTCGTCGAGTTCTATCTTTCAGAAGAAAAATCATTGTCGTACGTCAACTGGTTCGCCAGAAATTTAAGAAAGTCGTTTGCATTTTCTATTTCTTAATCATATTATAGCTTAACGCTACCGCGTTTGCTATGATTATTAGAATAAAATAACAAATTTGTAAAAATATATAAACAAAAACGTAACTTTCAGAATAAATTAAAAAGACATCAGTTTATTTCCTACATTTTTTAAGCCTGAGAAGGGACATTTATTGATATATTTCATTCAGTTAGCTCTTCGTTTAATGTTAAATTTTGTAACAAATAAGTTAACCCTTTCGAGGGCAGTATCCTTAAAAAGAGCAGCTAATTTTCATTTTATTGGCACGCAGAATATTTAATTAAAATTTTCCATTTATAACGTACTTGAAAATAAGCAAGTTTGTATTTTCTAATAAACTGTTTTATAAATTCTGGTGTCAGTCTATCATTTCATCAGTTTATAAACAGAATTACTCCTCGCCGGTAAGGGTTAAACCAATTGAACATTAAAAAATAAAAATAAAATTCAAACACTATGATAATTTAAATACCCTAAAAACTTAGGTTCCCTTCAAATTAAATCGACATAAATCTTAAACTTTTTCAAATGTTTTTTGTATTTTGCATGTGTCTTATCATTTTGTACACACTCATCATAAGCATAATACAAAATCTGCAATACAAATATTTGCAACTTAAAAATGAAAAAAGTATAAAATGTATTTAGATCTCTTTTTAACGGAACCTAAGTTTTTAATGTGCTTTATGTATCATATTTTATGTATCATACTGTTTGATTTATTTTTTTTTATGTTCAATTGGTTTAACATATTTGTTAAAAAAATTTAACATTGAACGTAGAACTAACTGAATGAAATATATTTATAAATGCTCCTTCTCGGGCTTAAAAAAATTTAGGAAATAAACTAACTTGTTTTTAATTTGTTCTGCCAATTATGTTTTAGTTCACATATTTTTTGTCGCTATGTTATTTTATTGTAATAATAAATAAAAATATAAATAAACAATTTTCTACATTATCCTTCTGTTATGAAAATTAAAACGTCGTCTCCCCCAGTAAATAACCAACAGAGCTTAAAGAGTTTAATTATACTTTAAAAGAAAAAGTTTAAAAGATCAAAATTTTTCAGTTATTTAAAATTATGAAAAAAATGTTAAATTGAAAAACACTTTAAATTGCAATAAATTATTACGTTTATTAGAATTATTGAAAAATTTTCTGCCCTACTTGATATTTTGTGGTTGCAGTAACTAATCAAGCATCAAAATCTTTTATACCCCCGTCCCACCCCCTGAAATTTACGCTACTTCTCCATCCTGTCTTCAAACAGCACAAAAAGATTTTATATGTTTTTTATTTTCGTCCTATATTTTATTCTACAGTAATATATTTTTTTAAAAACCATACACCCCCACTCGCCCCCGAATTAAATGATTTTTTTAACAGCAGATGCCATCGAAACGCAGAATATCAACACACACCGCAACCAAATAACGAAGATTATCATATTTCTGTTAGGTGCATAGGTACTCGTTAAGAGATCAAAATACGCAAGTTATTATTTATAAATGATCGAGTGGATAAAAAAAAATGCAAATAGAAAACTACTTTAAAATATTTCTATTAATTTTTATGGGAAAAGCGTATAAAGCGCTATCGAAACTATCTCCACCCATGGTTTTCGAGAAACACTATTCCCGCAAAAGACGGCTACTTTGACGTCAAAAGTTCTTGCCAATCAGATTTCGAGATGTCAAAATCTGATTGGGAAAACCAAAATATGTATCTGTCGAATTTGCTCGATTACACCGTGATAAACGAGGATCGGAAAAAAATGTTAATTACAAAAGTTAGGATTTTTGTCCGTTGAATCCGAATCAGCAATAAAAAAAGGGGGTATCATTCAATATTTCAAAGTTGGACCTCCTATGTACCCCCGGAGGTCGGTTGCGGGTTCAAATTTGGTGTCACTGAATAGCTTTTTTAAAAATGTTTAGCACGTAGTTTTTCGTTTATCAATCTGATATGTATTTCTCGAGTTATTCGACCGTTTCCAAACTTTTCGGACACCCTGTATATATATATATATATATATATATTCAAATTTATTATATATATATATATATATATACGTGTGTGTGTATGCCCGCGTGTATGCATGTGTGCATGTGTGTGCGTGTGTACATGTATGTTTTTTTTTTTTTTTTTTTTTTTTTTGTTCTTTTTGTCGTGTAAATTATTTTCAATACGTTTGCTGACTTTCCTCTTTAAAAGATCAATTGTGCATTTTTTTAAAGATTATATGACACATTGAAATCTCAAAAACGCTCAGAAAACTTAAAATTGTTATAGCAAATCTCCGTATCCTTTTTCAAATAAAATTCTTTTATTTTAGAGGATAGTGTTATGGAAGTTGATTAAAAGTATAGAAATGGACTAGAAAGTTCTTAATATCCACGTGTTTCAAAATGAAAACTTTTCCTTAAAGACTTTTAGAAACTGTAGAGCATTAGAGATAATCTTTACTCTGTGTAACAAAGTTAAAAACCCTTCTACTGTTTCAGTCTCCAAGTAAATTTCATTATAACCTTCTTATTAAAAACAAAACTTTTAGACAGAAATAAATACATTTTATAAAAATGTTAAAACATTTCTGCTGTTTTATTTCCCAAGTGAATCTATTTCTATCGTAGCTTATGGGTTAGATTAATCAGCGACGATGTACGAGAAGTGCATTAATAATAATCAACCCTGCGTTTTCAATCGTACATATTTTGTCGGTACAGTCATTCATCTCCCTTACCGAGAACACTTCACTTCCTTTATTCAATTAGACACTAATTTCATGTGTAGTAAAGGAAAGATATTCTTACTGATGAAAATGATGAGTAAAATGCTTTGGAATTGAACGAATCTGTTAAATAAAAATACATCTAACGTAATACTAGAAACACGAAAAATAGATTTATAAAAATATTACAATTCAGTATATTTTTCCTGATATATTTCTAATGGACAATATTTTTGTGTTTTCTAAATTTAAAAAACAGAAATATAGGAATTTCGCTTACTTTTTTTTAAGCTTCAATTTTTTTTCTTTCGAAGATCCATTTTTTAGGGGCGTTCGTAATTATACAGGGTGTATCTAAACTCTTGGGCAAAACTTTAAGGGAGGATAGTACACATCAATACAAACCATATTAAATAGGAAACTAATGGTCCCAAACGTCTTCCGAAGGAGATAGGCGCCATAAAAGTTTACGGTCCAGAATTTCAAATGATTTTATAATCATTTGAAATTATAATCAAAAACGGAAAAAGTTAAACGGAAAACTATTCTTTAACTAGTTAATTCTAGTTAACGGAAAAACTATTCTTTATGTCAGTATTTTCTTGAAAATAAATTTTAAAGATAAAGATTTTAAAATGCCGATAGAGAGCGCTTTAGACTTTGGAGTTACGAACAACTATTTTTTACGGTTATTTTTTGTATCTCATTAAATGCATGAAAAAACGAACTCTTTTCAGAATCATCTTTGTTCAGTTTTCTTGAACTGTGTGTTCAGGAATTGAAATTTGAACCCCCCTCCTGAACACAGTTCAGTTTGTGCTACTTAACCAATCCCAACGATTTAGATTTTGAGCTCAAAATTTAAGTTTAAGTCTAAGCTTTTGAAAGCATTTAATGAGATACAAAAATAACGTCAAAAAATAGTTGTTTGTTACTTTAAAGTCTAAAGCGCCCTCTATCACCATTTTTTGAACGTTATCTTTAAAATTTATTTTCAAGAAAATACTGACATAAAAAATAGTTTTAGTGAAAACCGCAAACGAATCGACCAATTTTTCTGTTTTTTATAATCATTTGAAATTATGGACCCTAAACTTTAATGACGCCTATCTCCTTCGGAAGACATTTGGGACACTTAGTTTCCTATTTAATATTGCTTGTCTTGATGTGTACTATCATCCCTTAAAGTTTTGCCCAAGAGTTTAGATACACCCTGTATAAATACGAAGCATCTATAGTCGTCATCTGGTCCGTCCGTCTGTCAGTCCGCATATAATAGCGCAAAAACTAGTCAAACAAGTGATTTGAAATTTAATATATATAATCGTTGCAGAATTTTGTCGAGTCATTTCAAATTTTCTGAAAATCGAATCAAAACTCAAAAAGATATTATTAAAAGTTTTCTTCATTTTATTAAGCCCTATCATACGTAATTATTCAATGATATCCTATGATAGGTAAAGATTCTAAGTTGCCATGGTGATGATGTTCTATTTAAGATGAAGTCGTATTATTTCCGTATTACTGAATTTAATATATATAATAGTAATACATTTTGCATTCATGCATTTTTGCATGAGAGTGCAACAGCTATTACACTAAGATCTGAATATTTATAAAATTAGTTATAGTACGAACGCACCTCATTTTCCAAGTTTGACGCAAAATTTCCGACTTTTTTTTTTACCTTAACCTCTTTACTGCTATGCCGTATGCAGTGTACGTCATGATTTCATCGTTAATGATTGCTTGACGTAATTGTCCGTAAGTCATTTTTTATTCCTTATTGAATCCGCTTGTTTTATAAATAAAGACACAATCTTGCTTAATGGAACACAAAACACGAACTTTTATTGCGTGCTTTATTTATTCATAAATAGTTCCCATCTCTAAAGTGGTCCATCTCATGGTAGTGGTTTAAAAACATCAAAGTTATTTAAAGGTTTGTTAACGAATATGGGGCATTCTCACAATCTTTTGACTCTTCAGGAAAAAAAAGCTGGTGAAATTAAACTTGCTAAAACAACATTTTAATCTTATAGACGAATGCCTTAATGATTCAAAATAAAGAAAAAATGGTCATCAGCGATATTTTTTTTATTTAACTGAGGTTTAAGTTAAACTTGCGAGTTTAATTTTACTTACTATTTTACCGCTAGAACTTTTATATTTTCTTCTAAATTTTTACTTATAATGAATTTGCATAGAACCCACAGGATATTCAAATATGAAAAAATAACAGCGTAGAATTTTTAGTACAAAATTTTGGTATAACAATATCTTAAAGGGGTGTTAAAGAAGGGGCGGTAAGGAAAAAAAAGGGAATGGTACTTGAAAAAGGGGACGGTAAGGGAAAATAATAAACAATTAAATTTAAAAAATCAATAACCTCGACTGCGTAAAAAGCGAACTAATTAATTATTTCTCATCAATGTAAAGCTTTTTTTTTTTTCAATTCCTACTATTAGCTCACACTCTCGCTATATATATCTACTTCAAATTTTCAATCGTTAATAAAATACTTATTATTTATCCAATCAAACTCAAATAATTTTTTAAAACTTGTAGTGGATGACACTTGATGTTAATTCAGTTTTTTGAAATATTAATTCATTAATTAAATTAAATTAATTAATTTTCAATAATCGAGAGAGCCTTCTTCTTGATCAAGGTATTTTAAGACCGAGAGAGCCCTCTTTTTGATCAAGACAATTTAAAGGCCACTCAAGAGGAAAGAAGAATGGGTGAAAAAAAATTTCTCTTATTGATCTAAGTAGGAATTGACTTAAAATATTTTTTTTTTATAATACTTGTTTATATTACTTACCTATTTTTTTATTTACTTGTATTGGTGATTTTTAAGTTGTGTTTAATTGTTAGTTCCTATCTGTAAACACTGTTTTGATGAGGTCTATATATGTCTATGATGGTCAGAGTTGCAGTAAAGCTAGAAATCCTACATACACAACTTCCAGGTTGTATAATATTTTAACGGAGGTTCTGACTGTAAAATAGTCAATGAAAGATCGTCTTCATTTTGAAAGACCTATCCAATGATATGCCACTCAATAGGGTGCGTAATTTTTTTTCGTCTCAACCGCTATTTTGTATTTTACGGCCGCCATTTTGAATTTATAAAAACAAAACCTAGCCTATAACCATCGGGCCGTTAAGACAAATTGATAGAGACCTCATTCATTAAAATCCATCCAGCCGTTGGGATGTTTCGAGGGTATAAAGAAATCCACATACACAGATATGCGTGTGAAACAAATAACCCTTCTTTTCAGTCGGGTAAAAAGGGATGGTAAGGATGGGACGGTAAGAAAAATTACCACCTATTTTTAGGCAAATCATGTTAAGACAATGTTCATTGATTTTTAGAAACAGTTATTTACATTGGATTAAATTTAAAAAATATATAATTTACCTCGAAAAGTGCAGGAATAAACCTTGGGGACGGCAAGACTACCAATAAATCCACGATGCTTGAAATGGATATTTAAATGCTGATTTAAATACTGCAGTAAATTTTATGTCAAAAAAATTTTTTAGCCATTCTTTCTCTAGCATACATCTGCACAAGAAAAAGTTGAAAAAAATTCTGTGGCTGTATCTGAAGTTATTTTCTGAATAAGTTTAGCAAGAGGGACGGTAAGGAATCTAAAATCCAATGACAGAATTCAAAAAATAATAACTACCCTAAAAATGTGTGCAGCTTCATTTTTTGCTACATATTTATATAAAGCAACAGTCCCAGTTTCGAAAACAAATTACATCGAACTACTTTTATTGAAACAATTTTATACAGACTGCTCCAAATTTAAAAATCAGTATCAGGGACACAAGGCGCTATAGGAATTTCGTGGTATGTTTGGATACCCAACATCGTCCAAAACTTATTTATCTCGTTAATATTGTTATGCATTCATGCAATGGGACGTTTTTTAGTATAAAAAATAAATAAAAAAAAAGAATATGTACTAAAATAAAAATTATTATTCAGGGACAGAAAATTATAGAAAAGTCAAAAGATTGTGAGAATGCCACATATGAATAAAAAGCCTGTTGTGAAAGGGTTAACCATTAAAAAATGAAATATCATAAGATATACGATAACTGAGAGAATATATGTTTTTTCCGCATCTTTTATTTTACGGCCTTTTTTAATCAATAATTAAACTTCCTCAGCATTCACAAATTAACACAAAACGTATATTTGTGTGGTGCATGTATATATTTTTTTATAGTATGTCCATTAATATAAATAAAATATTTCATATTAGCCAAAAATTTTCATTTCATAATAAAAAGATTGTAATTAAAATTCAGCAAGAACATTGTTTGTTTTTTTTTTGTTGTTGTTGTTGTTTTTTTTTTTTTTTTTTTTTTTTTTTTTTTTACTATTATAACTCAATATTATTAATCTTATTTTGCAAGACGTATTTTTAAATTTTCTTTAATGCTGTTCTCAAATCCAAAGGGGCAACTTTTGTTTAAGTTTAAATTGGTTTTTGTTCGGAAACGCATAAAATTAGCAGGTGTTGTTTTTCAGAAACTGTGTAATCGAACTGTTCTTTCAGTTTTATTGTAAACATAATAGATCTTTTAGAAAATGCTGTCAAACTTGACGTTTTGAACAGAATTTCTAGACTAGAGAAGAAAAAGAGTCAGGAAGGGAGAAAAAACGCCTCGCTCACGTGACCCATTTCGCTTATAACTCGATAGGTAATCTATTGGTCAAAAAATGGAAAAAAACAATTCGATTCCAAATCGCTTCCCTACTCAGCTCTGCCAATTTTGTACCTTTACATTTATAAATGAGTTAGGGAATGTGTAAAACCGTTTTGCGCTAGTTGACGAAAGCAGTTGAGAACAGCCTTAAGAGACTACTTCAGTCAGGCGAAAAGACCCATTCGCTAATGCTAATCCTATGGAAGAAATTTTTAAAGATATCTCGGATGCATTTCAATATTTTTAAATGATTTCTTTTGGATTGGATAGCTGAGATCGTTCTGTATGCAGGCCGTTTTTTTACTTTTTCGATTTTCATTGCAGATTTTTTATGAGGATGTTTTCACTTTCGAAACCGGTTCCGAAAATGAAAGTGTCCCCATAAAATATATCTCTAAACAAAATCGAAAAAAATAAAAAACAACCTTTGTACAGATCGATCTCAGCTGTCTAATGCAAAAAACATCATTTAAAAATATTGAAATGCAACCGAGATAGCTTTATAAATTTCTTCCATAGGATTAGCATTAGCGAACGGGTCTTTTAACTTGACAGAAGTAGCCTCTTAAGGAGTCTCAGGACTTTTAAACTTGGAAACAAGGAAATAAAAGACCATTTTATACATTTAATATATAATGCATACTCATTTAATATAAAATGCATATGACTGAAAAACACAATTTTTCTTGTGACGAAAGATATAAGTATGTTCTTTCATTTCATGTCTTCAAAAAATTGCAAGATGCAGAATTAGTATTTACACGGGGCTCCAAACTTTCAGACATTTGTAGAGCAGAAATTGGTATAAGAGTTTACGCGCAGGATTACAAAATAAATTTTCAACTAGAATGATATATTTTGAGCCTAATTATGCCTCAGATTGTAATAATTATCCTGAAACTAAATGAATTTGTATTTAAAACATTTCTATATCTTTAATACAAAGTTGTATTTAGCTAATACAAAGTTGTATTTAGCTAATACAAATTTTTGAGGATTTCAACAGCATAATCACCTAAAAAAAAATTTTTTTTTTTGAACAATAAAAATGAAAATTTAGGTTTAGTTTATACAGACTAACATAAAACATATTTTGAAAATTTCATGAAAAAATATTGAAAAAGTTTTTAGATGACCTGAGCGTCTAAAAATAGCTTTTGTCCAAAAACGCCATTTGGAGAAAAATGACTTTCCATTGAGCGGGTATAATTCTAAAAGCCATAACTTTTGTTCTAATGTGAATTTCAAAGAAAAAAATTATATCAAAATGTTCAGAAAATGTAGGAGTTTAAAATCTAAAAAAAGTAAAATTTCGAAACTTTTGAAGCTTTAAGATTCCTGAAACACCTTAGAATCCTAGCCTTACTCGATATTTTACTTACTATAATTTTTCTCTGAAAAAATTCAAACGTCTTCATACAAATATGACATTTATAACAGAGGTTTTTCTATTCCATTTTTCTTATGCCTGTGTGTATTATTAAGAAAATTCGTCATGGGAAATATCTAATATAATATAAATCTTACAGCAAACCTGGTGTAATTTGTTCTAATGTTTTTGCTCGATTTGCTAATTGGAAACCTTCGTCATTTTTGCTCCAAATTTTCTTTAATTTAAGAGACTTCTATCCTGCGTATACTCATTTTAATTAGTTTAAACATTTCTATTGCACTTTAAGGGAAGAATAGTATAGACTGTAGGGAAAAACTATCTTACTTTCATTTAAATTTATTTGGATAGTTTCTTCTTGATATAATGTTGCTACACTGTAAAAAAATTCTTTTAAAATACGGAAATTGTACTGGATATCGAGAAGCCAGTACTTTTTCCGTATTTTAACGGATATTTTTACCCGTAAATTCTAGGAAAACAGAAATCTTTCTGTAATTTTCGGGGAAAAAATTCCGTCTAAATACGGAAATAGTAGTGGTGTCTCGATTGCCAGTATAATTTCTGTATGTTAGCGCAGTTTTTTTTTTACAGTGTAGGGTTACAGTTTTTCTATTATATTTAATATCGGCTACATTCTCCTTTTTGCTACACTTAAATTTCCTGCTAGTCATACCTTTAAGCTATTAAAATTAGTATATAAAAATAATATGATAGAATTTCATTAGAATTTTTTGCATGATGCCTAGGATTCTCTCATGGCACTCCAGCTGAAATTTATACCTTTAGAACGAATTGTACAAATAAAGTTTATGGTTTGGATATTTGAAATAGACTAGATATAAACATTGACATTTAGTAATTTGGTTCACGTTCATTGCATCATAGGAATCGTACAACACGATGTGAAGTTTTCCTGAATAATAACTTCAATGTGTTTCTTTTTCGATGTTACAAAAATTCGTAACAGAACACATATTGCAAAACAGGCATGTTATCTAATAAGGCCAATCGTAACATTGCCATCAAATTATATATTGAAAGCTATATTCTTTTTAATTCGAGTGTACGGACTTCGCTGATGGGTTTTAAAACATTTAAAAGTTCTCTAATATTTCTTTAAAAATGTAGGTTTTGCTTTTATCAAACAATTATATAGCAAAGTATGCTATGAGGGGATTTCAAGAGATCGAAAAAAATTTTTTATTAGCTTGAGAAGGTACATATTTCTCTTATAGTTACATTGTATTAATTTTGCTGGAATCATGCGATTTTCTGTTTTAGAAAGGTTTCTATTCTGCACAAATTCCTTTTTATTTTCTGTTCTGATTTACACATTTCTCCCCTTAAATAACAGAAAATTGAAGAAAATAATCTATAAACGTTTCAAAATTCTTTAATCTAGGCTACGTATTCATCAAATTAGATAGGACTGGCGACAACTGTGCTACCAGGAGGCTTCTTGAACAGATTATCTTACTTACATTTTATCAAAATACAGGAAATTTTCTAATCTAAGCTGCAAATTACTTAAAGCACAGCAAAATTCTTAAAATCACGAAGAACTGGCAATTTTGATGCGAGAACTTTTCCGTTTACTATGAGATGTTTTATTTACTTGTACTATTTAGATCGTAGATGATATTGAGATTTCGAAATATTTTATTTCTCCTAACAATTTTCTAATGTCATATTTTAATTTTCTTAATGTCATATTTTAGTTTTTCTAATGCTCATTTTAATGTCAATTAATTTATGTAATTTCACAGACGTATAGGATTACATGAGGATGGAAGTTTTGAAACTCGCCTTTTCCGAAAAAAAAAAATCGTGTTTTCTCTATTCATCTGTTGTGTAAGTAAGCTTGTACTGAAAAAACGCTACGATCTACAGAAAAACTAGTTTTATAGAGTATTTGTGGCATTGTAAAACCTTGGTTTACCTTCAAAACATGCCTAATATAGGGTAACCGAACCAATAGTTGATCAAATAAGGTGAATGCTACGGAGTTTTTATTACATTTCCTTCCTTTTAAGTTTTAGAAGTAAAGTAACAAGATTGCTACAAACCTTAATCCTTTAGTACGCAGCTTTGCGTATATGCAAACAACAGTATTTTGAATTTAATAGATTTTTTTAATTCGTATATACCTAATTTACACCAGAAAATTAAAATAGCAATATCTGCTTTAATTAATAACATATATTCCGTATTTGAATAAGGCGAAAATAACCATTGAAACTTTCTAGTGTAAAGTCAGATCCTCTGAACTACATAATTTCTAGACCGTATTCTATCATGGGAATTAAAGGGTTAAAGATTAAGTTTTATAAAATAAATAATTATATAAAATAAGGTATTTGGAGACATACTTATTAAAATATTTACTAACTTACAATATTTTAGTGTAAAGCAGCCACATGACAGTAGTTTTTACTTGTGCAACCAGATGTGCAACAGAAGAAAAGAATGACGTATTATAGGACAAATGTATCTGTGATTTTTTTCATTATTTTTCCTGTGTAATAAACCTTTCAGAGAATCATATATAATTTTTTTTCGAAACAAAATAAAAAATCGCGCATTTAAGGGTTACGGAATGTTCTATAGAGGGCAAAAATGAAATCTGCGGAAATTAAATAGCAACAAAATTATTAATAAATAGAATCTTTAATTGCCATTTCCCCAGTAATTGATCAATCGAAGAAATCAGTCAAAATTCAAAAATTAATCTTTAAAATATCATACTTGGGCTGTGATTAAAAATAACTCATGTAAAAATATTATTTGAAATAAGCAAAATGGACGGGGATTATTTTAACTTACCGTAATTGTCTCCAACTAATCAAAACTAATTTTTTACATTTTCTAATTTAAAAAAAATCATAAAATGGTTTATCTTACAGCAGGTAGCTGAAAACAATGTGACAACAGGTGCTCCAACATTCAAACAAAGATATTATGTCTAGTGCCACATGTAAAACTCATTTCCGTCTGAAATGGGACAATATTTAAAAAAAAATTAATCAACTACTGGAGGGGTATCAACTACTGGCCCCTACTAGGAATTCTGGAACAAAACTTAGTCTAGTCAAACTTTTTTCATTGATAAGGTGAATTTTGAAACTCACGTCCTCATATGCTTTCGTGTAATATCCATCATATTTAATAATTTAAGAAATTAAACATTAAAAAAAACTATCATTACTATAATAAATGATAGACCTAAATTAATTTTCATTTCCCCAAATCAATCGCCGTTTGAAAGTTTTGTTGCTTCACAGAATTAATTTTTAGGTATTATTATCTATATAAGGGATCACATTAGCATTCCGAAATATCGTTTCTCCCATAAGAATATTTAAATGACATATTTTGCGAAATTCTATCTTTCAGAACGCTTTAAAAATATGAGTCTAGATGCTGTCACGTAATCAATCTGCCATACTTATAAATTTTGACTGATTGAATGAAAAATGCATTCAGTTCTAACACCAACATTCTTCAAATAAGTTTAAATTTCGAGGAAAACAGAAAAAGGTTTTTATTTTCTCCTTTTTAAATTCATTTTTTATTCTTTAACTTACTTATAAATTAAAAAATAAAATAAAATAAATTAAAACTGGTGATTGAGTGAATAACAACAAAAAATCTTCTTAAAACACCATCAAAAATTTTTAAATGCGCTAGGCCTTTCGAAAGATCTGAGTCTTTCTTCGTCAGGTGCAAAGAAGACGTGCTTCTACTATGAAAGCAGCAGCAAGGCTGAAATGACAGATAAGGGAAAGGAAACAAGCTGAAGAAACAGACAATATGAAAGTAAAAGACAACAGCCAATAACAGAACAGTATAATCAAAGCAAAAGAACACAGAGTAGAAGGGGCAGAAATTGGGAGAAAAAAAAACAATAATATATATATATATATATATTTAAATATGGGAACACATGAAATGAAAAAAAAATGAATAATTATAAAAAACAGCCTAATATTAATTAATACAAAAATAAATTATATGGTAGTACTGAAAAGGTTTTTCCAAGCTGCAGAGAGCATTGTGGAATCAGATTTATCATTAACAATAACATCACGATTAAGATAAATCGCTAGATTTTCAAGAAAGTCCAATTCAGAGATACTATTGTCATTAAAGATATTTCAGCATTTTGAAAATTAAAACTATGGCCGGAATCCCAAGAGTGCTTGGCAATAGAAGATTTAGAAAATTCTTGAGTAATTATATAACGATATAATTATATAACATTATATAAGTAACTAATTATATTAATTATTATAAGTAATTAATTATATAACATTATATAAGTAATTATATAATGTTCTTTTAGGCGGATTTCGAGATTTCTTTTAGATTGACCAATTTGATTTATCTTATATCGATTTGTCTTGAGGCAAATGCAGCAACACAAAAGTTATACCCATGAGAAATTGGCTGAAATTTTGAGGCGTCGTAGTTCATGCGATGCTGATCAGAAGCCTCAATGAGCATAATCCTGAAAAATTACTACTTTTGACCCTATGGCCATAGAAAGATCTTAATTCACGATATAATGTACGTTATTGAAATAGATACACTACAGTTTGCATTTGTTTTTATATGTTTATTGCTAATAACCAATGATTCGTGATCAATAACTATGACTTATGACCAGTAATCGTAAAACACAAACACTGATTATTTACCTGATGATCAATAACTTTTGAACGATGACGACCTAATCAGTAATATACAATGCTGAATGACCCAAAACTGACGACTCATGACAAATTATCGTTAACAATGATCTAATATCAATTGTCCATCAATATATTTATTAATCCATTTATTTTATTTAAATAAAAGAAAACAGCACAAAAACAATTACAAACTGTAACTAATATCATATAAGTCTAGTATTACTGTATTCTTTATCGTACATCATTGTTATAATTTAAGATCTTTCAACTATGAAGGTTTAAAAATGATCATTTTTCAAGGTTGTGCCCATTGAGTAATTTTACAGGCATTGCATGAACAACGACATCTCAAAATATCAGCCAAATCCATTTTTCCATACCATTTGTGCGCGATCCTTTATGTGACTTTATCACATGTGTTCTTGTCCATTCTCGATAACTGGAATTCTACAGGTCGAAACGAATTTATTTCTGAAATATTTAAAGCAAGTTTTGGACACTTAAGTTGACAAGACGCCAAGAAACTTTCCAAGTTTGACATCTGTACTGGCCAATGCAGTATAAGGAAATGCTGTTTTAGATTTTTGCCCTATATTGCATTTACATTTAAGAACCTTTCTTAATGGTAGGCTAAAATGGGGATGCTATTTTTAGCTTTTCGTCTAAACTGCATTCACATTTAAGAACTGATTATAAAAAGAAATTCAGTTGTGAAACATTTCATGGAAAATTTCAAGAAATATATTGTGTGTCAGAATGTGAATGCAGTTCAAAATTGTTGACCTAGATTGCATTCACGTTTGAAAGTCATTATTGTTT
Organism: Maratus speciosus; assembly: GCA_963932465.1. NCBI lineage: Eukaryota > Metazoa > Arthropoda > Arachnida > Araneae > Salticidae > Maratus > Maratus speciosus. Next base: position 322,848,018 of record OZ010789.1, read on the forward strand.
GAGAAAACTTTCAGATGTATTTCAGAATGTAAACATCGTTTATTCCATTTTCTAATCACCAGGTCTCCATCGAACAGTGGTAAAAAGAACAAAATATACATAAGAAATAATCTCAAATATAATGTATTGCTGTTATGGATATTGATATTACAGTAGACAGACAATTGATTTCAAGAAAAACAAGCAGGATACGCATTTTCTAATCGAAAAAACTTTCAGAAAGGAGATGCTCTATTCCGAGCTCGAAATACCAAAAGTTATGTGAGCAGTAAAATGCATCCCAAGGTAACAAGCTCACTTATATATGTGAGGCCCTCTGAACGATAGTGGATCAAATCCATATTTTTTCAACCGAGTTTGTGTTATTATTGCTCAACAGAAAATAATTTCTTCGGTGTCTTAACAAATCAAGTCCTAGGTTGAAAATGTTATCAACAATTGGTATTAGTCGCAAATTATTTTAAATGAAATGTAGCAGACCCCATTAATTTTATCTCCCAATATCTCTATCTTCTATGGAGTTAATCTACTCAGATGCTGAATGCTTTACATTTTCTCACGCGATTAACTTGTCAAGAAATTTATATAACGTCACGCTAGGTTATCCGAGGCTAACGAGAAAGACAGGCTACCGCGGTGCATTCCGCGCATCTTTTTTTACAGACCACTGGAATCACCTGATGCTCGAATGCACCAATGAAAGTGTGCGAAAAGGGCATCACGTCAGTCCAGTGGTCAGTAAAAAAAGATACGTTGAATGCACCGAGGTAGCCTGCCTTTTTCGTTAGCCTCGAGGTTATCTCGAATCTTTAAATTTCTCTTCTTAGTTGATTTCTGAAATCATTACAGAAGAGATTTGTCAACAAATAGATTTGTCAATAAATGCGGTCTCGAGTCGACAAGAATTTATACAAATTTGTCTAATTATAGTTCCACAGATATAGTTCTCATACCTGCACTCATTAATTTTCTAAAATAACAAATCTATATTCTCATTAATTTTAGACATTTTTAACGTTAATGAAAGATCGAAATCGGTGCTGCTTCTTTATTTTTTTTTATCTTTAAATATTTTCAAGTCGTGCTAAAAATTATGTTGTTACTGTTTATTATTTAATTTTGAAAATTCATAAGAGATAATATCTAAAAGTTGAGCTTTAAATAAAATGAATTGGATGTTTAACAATGACAAAAAAAAAAAAAAAGAAAAAGAAAAAGAAAAAGACACCGTCAAGAAAAATCTGAGTTAGAAATTTAAAACTTTTCTCGTACTTTTTGGTCAAATATGCTTGTTTATTCCTCAAAAATCATCTACAATGGAATTCATTCCTATGACGATGGAACATTCATCAAAGAAATGCCACATAATATATTCAGCTAGTTTCAAGAAGTAATGCTAGTTTCAATGCTGGAGAAACCTATGAAAAAAGAAATGGATGTAGGATAAAATAAATTTATCATTTTGAAAAGTGGATGACATTTCAAGATAAATTTCCGAAGATAGATTATAGTTATGATAGGTCAGCAAATATGTTACAAAAAGAATAAATCGAATGAAATTGGAACGGGTAATTCTTCTTTTATAAATATCAAATTTGACGGGTAAATACCAAGTAAAATAAAAAGCGCCTTCGGTACAATTAGATTATTTTGAGTTACATATCATTCCATTCAATGTCATCATATGTCAAGTTTTCATTTAAAACCGAATGGCATCTACAGCAATACAGCAAAAAGAATAAGGGCTAAAGTGTAATATTTAAAAATATTTGTTAGAAAAACTATGTAAAGTTCATTACCGTAGGAAAATATGTTAATGGGTATACACTGTTTAAAACATCCCTGTAAAATTACGGCAGCAGGGATTCCAGTCATACCCCTTAAAAAAAAAAAGATCTATTCCCATCATTTTATGGCAACGTGTACACCCTAACGGAGGAAAATGTATTGGGTGGTACCGTATTTTTGCTAACAGATGTAACAGATGGGCTAGAACTGCAAGAATATGCGGATTGCCCTTGATTTTCTAAGTATCTAAAAATATCCCTGTAAAATTACGGGCAGAGACCGGCAGCAGAGATTCCAGTCATACCCCGTAAAAAAAAAAAAAAAAAAAAAAAAAAAAAAAAAAAAAAAAAAAAAAAAATCCATGCCCATTATTTTGTGCAGCCCACGATTTTACGGGGCAAAGATATAATATACTTCAAAACACAATAACACTTTACTTACCGTTCCGTTGCACGTAGCACGTTAGATTAATCATCACAGAATCGCTTTTTGACGGGTTAAAAAATATGTTACGGTCGCGGTTAAATGACATTATTTTTCGAAGCACGAATAAAATGAAGGGTTAAACCCTAGCGGAAAAAAATGTATGGCGTCGTACCGTATTTTTTAGTAGACTAGACCGTTTTAATATCAAATAAGGCTGTTGCCCGGGAAAATTCAACAGCAAACGCTCATAAATTTACAGTTTTTTCTAAGAGTTTTCAGCAACATCTTGTATAAACGGTGTATCAACTTATGCTACTTACTCATACGCAAGAATTTTTACTTTCTTCTATCTTCAATAGAAGAAAGTATTGTAATCGAAATTTTTTTCGACTTCCCGTTTTCGACGGATTTACACGCTTTAGGGGTTAGAGGTTCCAAAAAACATGTTTATACAAAATGTGTGTCCGTGTGTCGCCATTGTACCATGGAAAAGTGTATGAAGTTATGCATAGAATTGAACCAAATTTTTTGTGTATGTTTTGGCTGTAGCAAGCAGGTCCTCCTTCAATTTAGAAATATTCCGCCGGAAGGGGGCGCTGTAATAGATATATCTGAACCATTTTCATTATTGTACGATCGAAACGTGTGTGAAGTTATGCACAGAATTGAACAAAAATTTCTGCATATGTTTTTGGCTATAGCCAGCAGGTTCTGTAATGCAGGTTCTGTAATGCAGGTTCTGTAATGCAGGTTCTGTAGATGTAATTAGAAAAATAGCGGCTTAGAATTCTGTTCCATCTCATTTCAGTGAAGAAATCATAAACAGATTTAAATTGAAAAATGAAGAAAAACAAAGTACAGTTACAAGTAAAAGTTTGAAATTCTGTAAAGTTAATTACATCCCAAGGTTTTTTGAGAGTATGAGGCATTCCCTCCTCAAGTTTGATGTTACATTAATCGCAGTCCCTCCCCCAAAATTAAAGATTTTATTAAATGCGAAAATTGACCCTATCCAAGCCATCAATAGATCAGGAGTGTATATTATACCCTTCAAGAAAGAAAATAGAGATTTTATGTACATAGGTATGACACTGCGAAATATTCGTGACAGAATTAAGGAACATGAAGCAGATCTGGGATTTAATAGACCCCACATTGCATTAGCAAGATTAGCACAAATTCAACTTATAAAAGTAGATTTCAATAGAGCCAAAATTATTTTCCATACAAGCAATCCCAAGAAGCTATCATAAGAGAATCTCTGGAAATAATATCTAATAAAGAAATAGTCTGTAACGATATATTATCATATGATATCCACGCAGTCTGGAAAGAATTAATACATAGTTAATAAACCTGTACTTTTTGAAAAAAGAATAGCGCTTCTTGTTTCTCCCCCCCCCCCCTTATATTCCAATCCACCCTTGAAATAAAACAGTCTGTTCCGGACAAGGCTAAAGACGCAGAGAGAGAACAGCTGTTAGTTTTTCACTGAGGATGACCGAGTAAGTGTCGGTCGAAAACGTTTTCGATTTTAAATGACTTTAATGTGTTTTTAAAGGATTTTATTATACTTGACACCTGTAAGCAATGTATTTACATTTGTGTATCTTATATATGTTTATTAGTAATCAAGGTGAATTGTGCACTAAAATTTCAACTTTCTATTGTCGGATGGATCAATAAAAACATTTCTTAAAAAGTTACGAAATTAAATTTTTAGACGGTCGCCAGGTCTTATAAGTGATATTTATTTAAAAATTCCTATTGCACTATCAAGTAAGACAAAAAAAGCCCCCTTCATCTAACACTAAAATTGTCCGAGTTAAGAAACTTTGAATTGCATGACCTATACCAATTTCCTGCATCTGAACACAGATGAGTTGGGCCATGCTTCGAGAGATCGTACACAGAGTACTTAAAGTGTGAAGGTTTCTCGTTAGTGGTGTGCTTATGTGCATTATTATATTACTAAGAAATTATTCATTTCTAAACACTCATTATTTATTACAAAATTACAGGTATAAATACTAACATAAAGCATAATATAACATATTCAATATTTTTTATCGTAGTTCCGTTGTTTTTACCATTGCCAATATCTGTAAGTAAAAGTTGTTATTCACATGCTGCCATAAAGGTACATGATGTTAATTTTGAATACACGACAGTTTCCTCCCCTTTCAATTAACAGCACAATCTTTTTGGTGGTTTCCGGATCCTTTTAGATCTTCTTAGCTGCATTGGATTGAGATCAACTTGGGGTGTGGCAACTGTAGGAGATACGACTAGATGCAACTCTTTGGTGGTAACCTCGGAGGACCTAGGAGTCTCAGTCGCTTCATCTCTCTCCGTTGATGTTATTGTTGTATCAGATGGTTCATTTCATTTACTATTCTTGGTCTGTATTCAACATCATTATGTACTTCTTCGTTTTCTGATCGAATTTGATCGACATGTCGCCTAGCCAAATTACCTTGCACATTTATGGTATAGTATAATTCACCATCTCGGCTGATGATACGACCGAATTTCCATGTGGCATTAGTTGCAGTGTAATCTCGAACGGCTACTTTATCACCCACTTGAAAATACCGATCATTAATATATATATCCTTCCTAATCTTGTTTTGAATTCTTTCGTTAGGGTTAGAATTTAAGAGGTCAATTCTCGTACGAATTTCTCTTTTTAAGAACATACTTGCTGGAGACTGCATGGTAGTCATATTGGGTGATTTCCTATATTGTAACAAAAAACAGTTAATCTTTTGATTGATACTACCAGGGTACTTTGCATTGCACGAAGAGATTGCTTCAAAGTATGTACATATCTTTCTGCTTGACCATTGCTTGTGAGCTTCAAAGGTGCACACGTTTATGTATAACTCCATTATTTTGCATAAATTTCTGGAATTCATATGATGAAAACTGCTGCCCATTGTCACTGACTAACATGACTGGCAATCCAAAACGAGCAAAACAAGCTCTTAGACATTTTGCTGTTTTCAAGGCAGTTGTCGATTTCATAGGGTAGACTTCGAGCCATTTTGAATGTGCATCAACAATTAATAAAAACATATGCCCAAAGATTGGCCCAGCAAAATCAATATGAATCCTTTCCCATGGAGAACTTGGATACTCCCAATGGTGTGTTTTTGACCTTGGAGGATCATCCTTAATCCTTGAACAATCAGTATAGTTTTTAACATATTCGATGTCTTTATCTATGTTTTTCTAATTGACATAGAATCTAGCTATTGCCTTCATTTTTACAACTCCCAAATGTCTCTGATGAAGTTCTTCCAAAACCTTGTCATGATATTTTTTAGGTACACAAACTCTTTGACCGTACATAATGCAACCATCCTGGAGAGTATATTTGACTTCCTTCCCTTTTAAAAAAGTCCCCCTTTTTAAAGCATTTAGCAAGGGCGCCAAATCTTTGTCATTTGCAGTTGCTTTAGCTAAATCTCTTGCTGTTACAGGGTTCGTACGGGTACCGTTATTTTCAAGGCCAAATATCAGAATTTTTTTTTAGAAAAACAAATCTAGTTTAAACGGACGAAATTTTGCCTTATTTAAGTTATTATTTTGCTATTATTTTCCATAGGAAAATACTGGTATCGAAGAATTTCTTAGTCTGGAAATTCAAGGACCCGTACGATCCCAGTGTTATTGGTAGTGTTTCAATTTGGGAAAGTTGAAAAACTGAAACTTCATCATTTAATTCTAAGTGTTCAGATCTTAAGGGTAATCGTGAAAGACAATCTGCATTACCATGGTCCTTAGTATTCCGATAAATTATGTCGAACTGGTAAGCCTGCAATACTAGAGCATAATGCAAAAGTCTTGTAGCAGACAAAACTGGAATACCCTTTTTGCAAGAAAAAATTGCCACGGGAGGTTTGTGATCTGTAATGAGCGTAAATTTATTTCCTTTAAGGTAAAGATAAAACTTTTTACTGCCAAATTAGAATTAAAGCTTCTTTATCAATTTGTGAGTACCGTTGTTCGGTTGGCGAAAGTGTTCTTTAGCAAATGCAATAGGCCTCTCAGAACCATCTGGAAATCTGTGGGAGAGCACTGCATCCAAGCCGACTGGAGATGCATCAGCTGCAAGAAAAATAGGAAGTTTGTGGTCGTAGCGTGCTAATACTCTACCAGAACAGATTTCCTCTTTTATATTTTGGACTGCTTCTTGACACATTTTATCCCACTTCCAAGGAACACCTTTCTTAGTTAAGTTATGCAATGGATATGCTAAAGTAGCAATTTTGTTTGAGAATCTAGAGTAAAAGTTAACTAATCCCATAAAAGATTGAATTTCCTGAACATTCTTAGGAATTTTAGCATTCTTAACTGCAGCAATCTTTTCATCTGTTTTAGATAATCCTTGGGCATTTATCTTAAATCCCGAAAATTCAATTTCATTTTGGAAAAAATATGCTCTTATCCTTATTTATTCTCAATCCATGTTGACGACATCTGTCGAAAAATTTCCGTAATCTTGACAAATGTATCTGTAAATCTGGTTCTGCTATCCGTGCATCATCATAAAATACTCCAACTCCTTCTAAATCATGAAATACACTTTCAATATATTTCTGCTAGATAGCAAGTGCTGAATTAACTCCATCCATCCATTTTGTGCATTCGTAAAGTCCCTTATAGGTATTAATCGTCAATAACTTTTGACTGTCAGGATGAACCTTCATTTGTAAATAAGCTTGACTAAAGCCAATCTTTGAAAATATCTTACCATCACTGAGCGAAGCAAAAATTTCTTCTGTCTTTGGGAGAGGAATTCGTCGTCTTTGAATTCTTAGATTTTTGTTAAGAGTGACGGAATAATCAGCACATAATCGAATTTGCCCATTTGCTTTAACTACTGGTACTATTGGAGTCTCCCAATCTGAAATATTATATTTTTTAATAACTCCGTCTTCCTCAAGTCTTTCTAATTCCTCTTCAACACGCTTTTTCATTGCAAACGGTAATGGTCTGAAAAAAACTGGACAGGCATCTGGTTTTAACTCAAGACTACATTCATAATTTTTATTTCGCCCAATTTTTCATCAAATAACTCTGCGTTTTCTTCTAATAGTCTTGTAAGATTTCCTTGTTCTATAACTGTAAGAGCTTTTATCCTCTTCCAATCTAAATTGATTTTATACAGCCATTCCCTACCCAAGATGGTGTCTAAATTTTCTTTAACAATATACAAATTTAAGTACTCTATTTGGTTCTTATATTTTACTTTGACCGTTGAGTAACCTAGGTATTTAAGAATTTTCCATTGACGCTTTATTTTGTTTAATTAATTCTTCAACTAATTTTTCCATTTTTACAGAATAATAAGAAATTTCTTACCTTGGCAATCTTCCGAAATCGTAGAAGTATTCTAACGTATCAATATTTATAAACTTGATGAAACAATCCCATCCTCGTCGCCAGTGTGAAGGTTTCTCATTAGTAGTGTGTGGCATTATTATATTTACTAAGTAATTATTCATTCCTAAACACTCACTATTTATTACAAAATGACAGGAATAAATACTAACATAAAACATAATATAACATATTCAATATTTTTTATCGCAGCTCCGTTGTTTTTACCATTGCTAATATCTGTAAGTAAAAGTTGTTATTCACGTGTTGCCATAAAGGTACATAATGTTAATTTTGAATACACGACATAAAGTATTAGAAGGATTTACTTCGCGTGTAAATTTCTTCATTGTAAACGAAGAGAGTCGCTTCGAGCAAGTTTTAGATAACTTTAATTTTGATTAATTAAGTTTTATTATCTAATAGCATTTTAAAATATGTATCATTTTGTAAAGAATACTGTTTCATCATTTTACTTAACAAAAATTATGTTTTTTTTTTTTGTTTGTTTTTGTTTTTTTTTTTTTCTTTTTTTTCTTTTTAGTACAAGTTGTATATTATTTCTTTAATATGTCAGAATGAGAACAGATTTCAAATATATGTTGTAATGTTAATTTTACACTCGACTATTATTTTTTTTACATCTGACGATTATTTACATTTTTAGAAAATTTGTGAATGACATTTATTTCGTAGCAAAATAAGATGTTTCAACTTAAAACAGCTATTACTCGGTCACATTTAATCGTAGAGACTTTTTTTTTGTCTTACTTCTTAGTATAATAGTATTTTTACTAAATACCACTTATAGGACTGGAGACCATATAAAAATTTAAATTTCGTAATTTTTAAGAAATGTTTTTATTGACCCAAATATATAAAAATAATAAAATATTTTAAAATTCTTCTTAATGTAAGATCTTTTTGCAAACGGAACTATATAATTCCAATTTTATACCTAACGGTTTAGAAATTAGCCATTTGACACCGTTCAGAGTAAACACCCTGTATATAATTCATTCAATAAGGAAAACAAACGCATGAAAGACTTTGTGTAGAGAAGTATCTGCATCACCACAAACCCTAGGCGTAAATTCTTATTAAACGTCTTTTCTAAGACTCTAGAATTCCCTTTTCATGAGATGTATTCCCTTTAATGTGCTTAGTGTTAAATCTATCTTAATTAGCCATTGAAGAGATTTCTTTGGGGATAAATTTAATTTGATACATCTTTTCAAAATTGTTATCTTCCTGTGATATTTATTAAATTAAATTACACAAAAGAAATTTCTTGTTTATAAGCACGATATTACTTACATTAAGCTTACTCTTGTCTTACATTTATTTTATTTGTTATGTGTACTTACTGTATTTTTCTTCGTCTTTGATTTCTTTCTTTTCATGATATTTATTTCTTTTAATGCACTTACTGTTAAATATATATCTGTATTAATTAGCTACTGAAAAGATTACTTTTGCGATAAATTTAATTTGCTACATCTTTATAAAATTGTTATCTTCCTGTAACATTTATTAAATCGAATTACACAAAAGAAATTACTTTATTTATAGCCACGACATTACTTAGCTAAGCTTATGCTTTTCTTAAATTAATTTTATTTTTTATGAGTATTTTTCTTCGTCTTTGATTTCTTCCTTTTGATGAGATGTATTCTCTTTAATGTGCTTACTATTAAATTATGCATCTGTCTTAATTAGCCACTGAAAGATTTTTTTTTTTTGAGATAAATTTAATTTGCTACATTTTCCAAAATCTTTTATCTTCCTTTAACATTTATAAAATCGAATTATAGAAAAGAAATCGCTTTTTTTTTTAAGCACGATGTTACTTAAATAGAACGCGCTCTTTTCGTACATTTATTTTATTGTTTATGTGTACTTACTGTTTTTTTTTTTTTTTTTTTTTTTGGTCACTGATTTCCTGTTTTTCTTTCTACACATTCTATCATCCAATACTTTTTATTTACTTATTTACGGCTGAAGCGTTAAATATTTCCAGGAAGAAAAATAAAATCACGAATTTAAAAGATAAGCATTCTTTGAAAAAGGGATTATCATGACGTGGTAAATTGTGATGTATTATTATGAATAAAAATAAGCTTTTAAACTTTTCGGAAAATTATAAATTATTTTTTCAGTAACAATTTAAACGTTGAGGTGCTTTATAAATATTTTTATATTTTGCATAAAAATCAAAATTCAGGATATTTCGAACTTTTAACATATAGAGAATTATTGTAATTGCGTATTTCTATAGACATTTTTTTTTCAATTTTATAAGCGCTTTTACATTAACTCCCAATTTTGAGACATAAACTATAATTACAAGAAGTTAGATAATTGAAATTGTCGAAGGAGAATAATTTATTGCATTAGAATTTGAAGAAAGGGATGTATTATTGGAGTTATGGAGTAATTAATCTTCTAAATTTGAAAATATAATAAAAAATATATATGGATATTAAATCCTTTAAAAACAGTGCTGTGTTTGAAAGCCTTATCTTTAAAAAAAAACTAAAATTCTTCAACTAAAAATTTATAAGAAATATTTATCACATACATTTATTAGCAAGTCAATATTTATCCTAAAAATTACACCTAAATTCATAATTGCAATTCATGTGGTTGCAAAAAATTACTGTTACAATATATTAATTTGTCGGGGTCTTCGATTAGCGAAAATTCACTGATTGATTTACGTTTAATCGAAACTGCGGATTAGGGAATTTATTAACGATATTAGATTTTTCCTCTTTTTTTAATACTTTTCAACATAGTTGAAAATGGTTTATGGATTCGGTTTGTCTTTCCGTCAGTCTGTCTGTCCATGCTCTAACTTGCGTAAATATAGTGCGATTGCCATGAAATTGATGTATGTTTTTTGGGCTTACTACGGCATGGCTTGTATTAGAAATGAAGTGTGTAGCTTTTACGTTTCATTTACACGGACATTCATAAGTATTCCGTTACATTACAGCCAATGGGGCAGAATCGTTAGCGGAGTATTTTAATACTATTGCACTTAAACATATTTAAATTTATATATATCACTTAGGTGTATTACAAGTTGTTTACGGTAGAAACTGGAGTGCATATAATTTATTCATCAATTTACAGGGACACACAAAAGTATTTGACTACAATACTGCCTACGAAGAACAGTTGTTTGAAGTGCTTTTACAGTTGTGGTACGCGTTTTGAAATTTAACGATATTTTCTTTCAAATTACTTTATGTGTATAAATTCTACAGATCCTATACAGGGGTACACAAAAGATCTGAAGTACATTTCCATGTATTGATGGAAATTTCTGAATGGGAATTTTTAACTGAGCTTATGCTGTTAACTGAACTAACTCTTAGTATACTATGTAGTGTACAGTCGTGGAAAAAAAAGTAAACACCCCCTACTGACTCCTCAACAAATTATCGTAGAAGAAAGTTACTGGTACCAAACGATTAGAAATAAAGTCTACTTTTAAATGGTGTATAAGTTTAGGGGTTATCTACATATTAAACCGAACCCAAATTTCATTTTTTTTTTCAATGGAAATACCCAATTATAACAAGATATTTCAAATATTTGGCCCAAACTACGCCTAGACACCAAATTTCAAATTATTTTAACGATAAGTTTCTTAATTATAAATATTCAAAATTTAGTGCTTCTAATGTTAAATTACATTTTCATATTTTTACTAATATCTCCTGAAGTTATACTCCTAATTTGCTAATTTTTTGTGTAGCAATAATACTAAAATACCCAAACACAAATACATTGAATTTGCAATTTTTATAATTTTATGATATGAATTCTGAATTATGAAATTAATAGTCGAAAAAATTATAAATTGCAACCTACAATTTTTTGGATGGATTTAGATTTATTAAGTCCTGCTTTATGGAAATCCAAAATTTCACATTTTTCTTGCAAGTAGTTTTCAAATTATGCTTTAAAAACGACAAAATGACGGTTTAAGCGGCCATCTATGATAGAAATGACTCGATATTTTGAAATTTCTTATGCTATGCTGTAATCTAGCAGTCTTCAATGACTGCTTGCGTGGCGATTAAGATGCCTTGATCAAGAAGGGGGTTCTCTCGGTCAACAATCGAGTACGGAACTTCAATTTGGATACAGACCCTAAAATACGCTCGTTTTAAAATAATTTCTCGCAAACTTATTGTACGAATTACATAAAAATTTCTTTTTAGGCTAATTGAAGGGCATAGAGTTCGTTTATGATGCCAGAATTGTTTACTGCTATTAGAAAAAACAAAGCTATGGTTCGTTTTAATATGCCCCCTATGCAAATTTTATATACCTCATTTAAAAGTAGACTTTATTACCAATCGTGTGGTACCAGTAACTTTCTTCTACGATACTTTTTTGCAGAATTAGTAAGGGGTGTTTACTGTTTTTTCCACGACTCTACATACAAATCTATAGATCCTATACAAGCCTGGACAAAAAAAAAATCGGGTAAATTTCCAACTATTGGTGGTAGTTTAAGAAGGGTTTTCAAATACATTATGCATTTTATAAATTGTTTATTTAGACATCTAGTAAAGTTTTGTTACTATATTCTGAATGTGTTGCATAGTGTTACATAACCTATGCTAGACGCATGATTTTTCGTTCTTGTTATAATATTGCAACAGGGAAAAAAAGCAATATTTAAATTCTTATTCGGGATTTCTAAATTGTTTTCTGAACCTCACTCGTAATTTAATTTGTATTAAACTATTAAAAGATTAGAGAGTATTTTTTAAATTATATCCAACACTTTTTATTTTTTTATTTATAATTTCTACTTTTTAGTGTTTAAAAAATTCGTTGATGCTGTTTCACAGCCAGTTGGCATATTTTACCGAGTATAGTTTGGCGCATAAACTCCATTGTTTTTGTAACTGGTTATTAGCTCTAAAGAAAAATATATATTTGACGAGTTATCACCTGTACTGGTTAATGAAAAAACTACCTTAAATAAATTTATTAATTTTAAATTCAGTTCTAAAAACATTAAAATGTTTTATTGACATCGGAAACCATCTTCTTACATAATTTTTACCATAGCTAAAATAAACTTTTAAACTTTTCGGAAAATTGTAAATTATTTTTTGAATAACAATTTAAACGTTAAGGTGCTTTGTAAATATTTTTTTATATTTTTTATTTTGTATAAAAATCAAAATCAATTCAGGATATTTCGAACTTTTAACATATAGAGAATCATTATAATTGTGTTTTTAGATAAGCATTTTATTTTTTTTTTCAATTTTTATGAGTGCTTTTGCATTAACTCCCAATTTTCAGACATAAACATACAGTAGAACTCCTCTAATCCGAACCCCGCTGATCCGAAATTTCGGTTAATCCGTACCAATTTTATTTTCGAAAATTATGCTTGAACTATCAAAAAAAAGAATAAAGAAAATACTCAATAATGTAAAAGTAGAATACACACGAATGTGTATACGAATATAATATGCTAACGTGCACTTTACGCCTACTCGTAGAAGCCATCTTATAAAAATCTCGAATATCTGTTTGTTTGCCAGTCACTATAAAATTATTTTCTAAAATGCAAACAGTATTTAATTCAGATTATAATTTTTTTTCCTTTTCAACAGTTTGGATTAGCAAATTATCTACAGAAATGTTTTTTTTCACTTCGTTTTTGCTATTTCACAGTGAGTTGGCATATTTTAGCGAATATTGTTTGGTGCATAAACTTCACTGTTTTTGTAATTTGGTAAACATTTGTAATGAAAAGAAAAAAAATATTTGACAATTTATCACCTGCAGCGGTTAATGAAAAATGCCTTAAATAAAATTATTAATTTGTAATTGAGCTCCAAAAATATTAATATGCTTTATTAACATCGGAAACCGTCTGTGTACATAATTTTTATAATTCTCATGAAAAATCGATTACAACATTCTAATTTTACATACTAAAACCAAGTTGAGTTAAATAATGTAAGGAAATAGCTAAATTATTATTATTATTATTATTATTATTATTATTGTTGTTGTTGTTGTTGTTGTTGTTGTTGTTATTGTTATTTTTTGATTGACGTTTCAAGATGCAAAACGTAACTGTATAAACATAAAACATTTCTTTTATGGTAAACATATTTAAATCCTACACTTATTACTTACGTGCACAGGACCCATTTGAAAAATTTGGGGGCTATGGGCACTGATGTGAAGGAGGCCCCCTTGCACCGATACTTATAGGGGGATTGAGTAAAAAGAATAAAAAGGTACGTGTTAAATAACCATTATTGACTTTAATAATTACTTTAAAATATCCATTAAAAAATAAATATGATAATCATTAATTTACTTTTAAATAATTATTTCACAATTATGAAATTTAAATGAGTAGACAGTTTATAAAAAATTGTGTGGCGTTGATTATTTTTTCCTATACAAGTCTATATATCTGGAATGATAAAGTATGCAACAACTAACAATAAATTTTTGACAACACCAAGCTACAATTATTTAAAATATTAGGGGGCTCTACTGCCTGCAAGCTACGCTCACCAACCCCTAAATAATCTGAGGAGAACAGGAAAATGATTAAATAAGAATTAAAAATGCAATACTTTTTTAAACAGATAAAGATAAAAGAAAATATTCACTATAATAAAGTAATTATAAATGGATGTTTGACAAAATATACAATATTATAAAAATGCAATATGAACAAATAGAATGTAGAATGAAATGTAAAATTCCAATAGATATTGAAACTACATCAGATTTTGGACAATAAATGAAAAAACCTTCATCAGCATATGGGGGAGGGGGGGGGGCTGAAAATCAGTGGGCCTGGGCCCGTGCCCCGAATGCCCTGTCGTAAATCAAGCACTGTACATGCACCGTACATTGACATAATAATGTCAGAGTAGAAAGTCACAAATCAGAGTATTAAAATCTGTTAAAATACATTCAAAGTTGCTAAAATCACCAAAGTGAAAATATCATCGCTCAGTGTAGTCAGTGTTCTTTCAATAGCTTTTACATGCTTTCTTTTAACTTACAATTATGTTTGTATGTGGCAGTCAAATCTTGTTACTCATTTTTCATCCGTCTCCTGTTGACACAGACGTTTTAAATTTGGAATATATATGTTTTCCTGACTGCAATACATGAATTGGACAATGATTTTTTTTTAATTTGATCCCTAAGGGAGTCAACGAGGGGCAAATTTTAAATTTAAAAAAATCACCATATCTCATAAACCAATGGAAATAAAATCTTAAAACTTGACATGCCTATAGTATATTAATACATGGAAATTATTCCAGAGAGAAACATTCGCCTTGCATACAATATTTCAAATTGAAATTTGATTTTCATTTGAAATGCCTATAGTATAACTAAAATTAGTAAACTTGTGTTTTTGAATTTTTTTTTAATCGACCCTAAAGGAGGGTCTTGCCGCCAGGCTCCCCACGTTTTCGAAAGACATCGCAAAAGCACAATTTAAACTTAATAGTTACTCAATTATAGTTTTATTTCTTATGAAGAAATCAGTATCAGCTACAACAATGATTATTTGTTGAAAAGTATTAATGCCAAGGTTACTACAACAGCGCCAAATTTTGCCCAACTTGCGGAAATATCGCCAAATTTGGTAGTCGATACTGTAATTGTCCCATCTTATGCTGCTGCTTTAGGAGCCCTGGACACTTTGAGATGTTACCTTCAAAATGCTGATGTAGCATCAAATACAATGACTCATAGAAAAGGTCGTTGTACAAACACGACCTCAGCAAAAACAAACGACCGTTAATGACTTCATTAAAGGGGACTAATTAGCATTTTTTTCCTTTGTAAGTACTATATCTCTTTCTATGTAAAATTAAATTTTACGTTTATTGTATTTTTTTTAAACTAAATTTTTTAAGTGAAAGTGTAAGAATTTTTTTAAAGTACGGTATACTAATATTACACCCTTTTTATTTTATAAAATGTTATTAATCATAAATCTTATATTGCAAAATTCTTTTTTTCATCATAATGTGTATAAATAATTACTACATCAACATCCTTTCAGTTATGCACGGCTCTCAGTTATGCGCGATTTTTTAGTAAATATTTTTTTAAATTCTTAAATTACCTCCATACATCATTGCTTTATTCCTTCATACTTAATATAATTGCATCCGTACATTTTACATACTTGCATACATGTCACAACATAAATACATATTACAGCACATACAATACCTATAAATACTTACATAAAACAATTTACACTGCATACAATTTAACTTTACATACAACGACTAGAATATATATGCACGCCGTACAAAAAAATTAGTCACTCCCTGGGGATATCTATCAATACAGTGTAACACGAAATAAGTATAAATGCACGAGATACAGTGTAAGAAATAGAGTATGTAATCTTCTATAAACTTGACGTATCCAGTTGACGCAACTCGTTCATGGATAGGTCACGTAAAGCCACCAAATTTTCGGGATGCTGATGTCAATGCTTTATTCACTATTCCAAATAATCCATAAGTTTTCCAAACTAACTTTTATAGTGAAAGTGTAAGAATTTTTTTAAAGTACGATATACTAATATTACACCCTTTTTATTTTATAAAATGTTATTAATCATAATTCTTATATTGCAAAATGGTTTTTTTTTCATCATAATGTGTATAAAGAATTACTACATCAACATCCTCTCAGTTATGAGCGATTTTTTAGTAAATATATTTAAATTTTTTTTTAATTCTTAAATTACCTCCATACTTTATTGCTTTATTCCTTCATACTTAATATAATTATATCCGTACATTTTACATACCATACATGTCACAACATAAATACATATTACAGCACATACAATGCCTATAAATACTTACATAAAACAATTTAACTTTACATACAATTAATAGAAAATATATGCACGCCGGCCGTACAAAAAAATTTGTCACTCCCTGGGGATATCTCTCTAATACAGTGTAACACGAAATAAGTATAAATGCACGAGATACAGTGTAAGAAATAGAGTATAAAATCTTCTATAAACTTGACATATCCAGTTGACGCAACTCGTTCATGGATAGGTCACGTAAAGCCACCAAATTTTCGGGATGCTGGTGTCAATGTTTTATTCACTATTCGAAATTGTCCATAAGTTTTCCAAGGTGTTAATATCAGGTGATTCTATGCTATTGGGTCTGTGAATATTCATCAAAACAACCGTGTATGCATGTAGTTCTTTGAACAAAGCTTGTGTAGTTTTAGAAAATGTGGGATGTCCATAGCACATTCGTCAACAATAAATTCAACGAAAGGTGATACTTGATCACTGGAAATGATCGCATAAAAAGTCTGGTTTATGTACTCTGTTCATCAAAATTAAAGGATAATGCGAAACATTATGCTCACTAAGTTAATGTGCAACCAATGCCCAATGATGCAATTATTTATGTCAATTAAATACTTTTGAGTACAAAATTGCACTTCCGTGCATACGTTAGCATCGGAAATATGCAAATTAGATGATTGCCAATTTGGTGCGCGAATGGATGTATGTTGGAATTCTGGTCTGTAGTGTTGTTTAAAGTGAATGCAGTGTCTGAGAGTGATCAGTATTCATTAATTATGGTTCAAAGGCATCACTTAACACGTTCACGCCGGCGCGGTGGGTCACACTCGACTGTCTCTAATCTGAAAAGTCTCCGGCTTTTTGGATACCAGTATTTTAATACAGAAAATATTGTTTTATCTAATTATGACACTAGGGAGATTTAAAGGAGCAATATTTTCTTTAAAATAATAGCAGTGTGAAAAGAATTCGGAGACTTTACAACTCTGAAACAGTCGAGTGTGACCCACCGCGCCGGCGTGAACGTGTTAAATGAAGGTCAAAAGTGCCGAATAATTGGTAGAATTGAGAGAGGTCAAACACAAATGAAGGTCGCCCAAGATTTTAATATCCCTCAAAGTGTCATATCAAGAACTTCGGACTGCTTTTTAAACACTGGATCCGTTGATAGACAGCCTGTTCAAGGTAATAAAAGAGCAACAACTGCATCCGAAGACCGTTTACTGTCATTGTCGGCTCGGAGAAACCTCGAAGCGATTACAAGAGATTTGGTTTCAGACCTTCAGGTTGCCATAGGAATTTCAATTAGCCATTCTACTGCTGCACGAAGGCGTAACGAGAGTGGACTGTATGCGATAAAACCAATAGTTTGTGTCCCACTCACTCCAGCTTCCAAAGAGGCCCGTTTAAATTGTTGCCGTCGTCATGTTCAATGGAGCCAAGAAGACTGGGCTCGAACGAGATATTTCATGGACAAGGGAAGACAAATTGCTTATTCCTTCCTCCCTCCGGATCAAAACATGTCTAGTCAGTGTTCAGACTCTATCTGGATTCATCAGTAAAAAAAACCAGCCAGTAAACAGCAATCTTCTTGGCTCCATTGAACATGACGACAACATCAGTTTAAACGGACCCCTTTGGAAGCTGGAGTGCGTGGAACACAGACTATTGGTTTTCTCGCATACAGTGCATCCTTATTAAGCCTTCGTGCAGCAGTAGATCGGCTAATTCAAGTTCCCGTGGCAGCCTGAATGTCTCAAACCAAATCTCTTGTAGTCGCTTCGCGGTTTCGAGCCACAATAACAGAAAACGGTCTTCGGATGCAGTTGTTGATCTTGGTCTCCCTTGACCAGGCTGTCTATCAACGAATCCAGTGCTTAAAAAACGTCTTTAAACTCTTGATATGATACTTTGAGAGATATTCAAATCTTGGGCGATCACCATTTGTGTTTGACCTTCCTCGATTCTACTAATTATTCGCAACTTTTGACCTTAACTTAAATGATGCCTTTGAGTCATAACTAATGAATATTGATCACACTCAGACATCACATTTACTTTAAACAACATTAAAGACCAGAATTCCAACATACGTCCATTGCGCACCATATTGTCAATCATCTAAATTGCATATTTCCAATGCTAACGTATGCGCGGAAGTGCTATTTTGAGTTCAATAGCATTTAATTAACATAAATAATTGCAGCATTGGGCATTGGTTGCACCATTAACTTAGTGAGCAAATTTTTTCCCATTATCCTTTAATTTTTATGAGCAGTGTAAATATCAGGCGATTCTGTGTTATTGAGTCTGTGAGTTTTCATCAAAACAGTCACGTATGCATGCAGCCCTGTAAACAAAGCTTATGGAATCATAGAAAATGCGAGGTCGCTATAGCGCATTCATCAACAGGATATTCAGTGAAGGGTAATACTTGATCACCGAAAAAGAACACATAAAGAGTCTGTTTTATGTAAATGCTCAACTCAATTTTAAATGTATTACAAATATTCAAAATAAAATATATTTTTATTATCTTTTTACTGTATTTAATATAAATTAAGACCAATGCTGATGAAAAATATCAGGTTGACAATTAAATGAACGTAAGGGGTTACATACGTTCTCGGCAGCGAAAAATTTACATATTTTGTAGGTCTTTTTGGGGAAGAAATAAAATTAATTGAAAAAAAAATAATAATTCCATGCTCTGTTTTAGTGCTTCGAGTATTTTTTTTTTTAATTTGGACACATATTACGTCGGAAACCTGCAGCGGCATTGACCTGCACCAAAATATCCGAGCTCGACAGGCAACATCCTACCTTCCTGCAGAAACAAAAAAGTCTTAAAAACTCAGCTACTTCTGGTAAAATAAAGTTGTAGCTAAGGATTATAGGATCAAGTTTTTGAATTTTCGAAAAATAAGAAAATTGAGCTAGTTTGAAAAAAAAAATTCATTTTTAGTCTAAAAATTTGATCTTAAACTTATTGGAAAAATATAAAAAATTAAAAATTTCAAAAATTCCTTCTATTAGCTCACACTCTCCCTATATTTATTTATTTGTTTATATACTAGCGAACTTGCCCGGCGTTGCCCGGGTACGACAAAAAACAGCAGGAATTACGAAAAAGCTCTGAAAATCACAATAAGATATCGCGAAAAAATTTTAAATCGCGAAAAAATTTTGAAAACAAAAAAAATAATTATATATTGTGTTCGAAGATTGAAAGTTGATTCCTTTCACTAATGTGGAAAAATAGTAGCAAATCGCTAAAATACACTAAAAATCACATACAAAATTCCCGAAAAATTCGAAAATTGCTATACGAAATCCGAATAAACTTTATTGAAATGAGGGCAGAATGTACTTTAGGTCAAAAATGGAATGTCAAAAAATTGCAGCAGATCGCGAAGAAACGTAAAAATCGCATTAAAAATCACAAAAAGTTCAAAAATCACGAAAGTCAAAATTTACTATAATTGGATAAAAGTTTCAAATCCAATTCCTTTGACCTGTGGGCTCTCTTAAAATTTATGTTTTGGAAATCATGCTAAGCATTAGATCATGTTACTTTTATTCGTAATTAATTTACTTGGACTCCCTTAAATATAATTAACATAATACCTTAAGTTAATATTAGTTTTTGTTGCATTAAAATATCTCAATTTGTTGATTTTCTGTAAGCAAGTAAGCTCTATTTTTTACAGTGGAAGTCTATGGTAATTTGGCGAAATATTAAAGATATCGCCAAGTTGGCGTCACTGTCGGCGACTAATTTTGGTCGCCAAATTTGGCGATATATCGCCAAGTTGGCTACAATCTTGGCGTTATTTGGCGACAGAACTGGATCCCCCCTACGGGTAACCCCCTTATAGGTAGGGAGATGCATTACATGCTGTTCAATAATCGCATAAAAAAATCGCTAAAAATTCAAAAATCGCTGCACGAATTCCGGATAAACTATTTTGAAAAGAGAACAAAATTTACTATATTGGGTTAAAAGAAAGAAATTGTATTCTTTTTCCTAATGTGGAAAAATCGAATTAATATAATCCCGTAAGTTAATATTAGTTTTTGTTGCATTAAAATATCTCAATTTGTTGATTTTCTGTAAGCAAGTAATCCATATTGGTTTACAATAGAAGTCTATGGGAATTTGGCGAAATATTACAGATATCGCCAAGTTGGCGTCACTTTTGGCGACTCATTTCGGTCGCTAAATTTGGCGATACACCGCCAAGTTGGCAAAAAACTTGGCGGTATTTGGCGACAGAACTGTGCCCCTGTTAGGACCTGTTAGTTAACCTTATAGGAATGGAAATGCATTAAATGCTGTTCAATAATTGCATAAAAAATTCGCTAAAAATTCAAAAATCGCTGTACGAATTCCGAATAAACCTTTTTGAAAAGGGAACAAAATTTACTATATTGGGTTAAAAGAAAGAAACCATATTCATCTCACTTATATGGAAAAAATCGCCTCAAAACTTAAAAATTGCTAAAAATTGCATAAAAAATTAATTTAAAAAAATCTAATCAAAAAATCGAAAATCGGGCTTCGAGGTGCAAAACTTCATATATAGACGTACCTTTTTCCCAAATTTTGTAGCCCTACGTGCAGCGGTCTCTTCAGAACACCGTCGACACACTCACTCACTCACTCACACACAAACTTCTTTCTTTATTATTATAGATAGCATATTGTTAATGAATTAAAATTTGTGAAAATTCAATTATTTACATTCAATTATAAAAGTATTTTTCCGTGTTAAGAATTCAGATACACAATTTATTCTTATTATGTGAAATCATTTACGCAGATGGTACATACGCATTTTAAAAGAACGGGATGTTTTTTTTTTTTTTTTTGTAAAGTGGCAACAAAAGAATTGTAAACAAATAAAATTATATGTTAAATTCGTTATATCATAAATAAAAAATTCTGAGGAAATTCTTACAAGGAAGGTCTTCATACGGGCATACTTCGAAAAATATGAAAAAAAATATAGAATGTTCTTCTCATGAGGATAGATATGTTTATAAAATAATTTCGGCGGATCAGTTTTAGTTTCATTTAACTATAGTTTAGCCCTATATGTATATTTATAATAAAAGTTAACTATTCAATTTTATGAATTAAAACAAAATTTAAATTAATTAAAATTGTTTCAATCCCAAAATTAAGTTCAATTGAGCTCAGTCGAATCAATTTTGCTGCTATGGAAACAAGGGCTTTTTTTATATTGAAATGAATAACCACTAAATGAATCTTGTCTTTATTTTGGAATACGCTTAAATATATGAAAATATTTTTTTATATATAAAATTGTTTTTTAAGTAATAAAATTAAATATCTAGCAGCACAAATATGTAATACAAAAAATGTATTTATTAAAATCTCTCATTGTTTAAGTTTAAATTTATTAAATACTATTTACAAGCATTCTAAAAATCAATTAAGATGCAATTTTCAGGTGCATTAAAATCGTTTGCTTTTCGCCAGGAAAGTACTCTCGCCAAATCGCGTGACGCTTCCGTCTTTTCGCGCCAAATCGCGTGACGCTTCCGTCTTTTCGTGCCAAATACTCGAAAGTATTTATTTTTTTACAGACTTTCTGCTGTAATTCTGCGCTAAATTTGACTGATACTTTATTACTTACATAAGTAGTTTAATTAGTTTTTTTTTCAAAATATTCTGAGTATGCCCGGAAAGGAAACCTTCCTTGTTAATTATTTGGCTGAATTTACATTTCTAAAATTAAAATGCGCCAAAACATTAAATAACGCTTTTGCTTAATAAAGATGGAAAATTATATAAAAAACTATTGTTACATTCAAATATTTATCTTATTAAATAATGCTTCGCGAATCCAAACAAAGCATAGCTTTTGCTAGTTTTAAATACATTACGAATAATTAAAATATTTTTATTATTTTATCATACTACTTAATATAAATTAACAACAATGCTGATGAAAAATGTGAAGTTAACAGTCAAATGTACTACATACATAAAAAAAATGTTTACATATTTTCGTTCCGAAATGTAAAGAGTATATTCTTAATAACTCATTTATATATTTTAAACTACGACATTATATTTAGATGTTACATTTCTTAGCTTAATAGAATGATAATTAAATACAAATTAAAACTTGCAGTTTTATGCGTTACAATTTTTTATCGTAAAGAAAACAGGTGGTTTTTATCCAGAACATTTTTTTCATCTTTTTTATCCCATCAAAAAATAAATTCTGTTTATGCTTATAATACAAATTTTTTCTTTGATGTTACTTGAAATCTATACATATAAAAATTTCTCGAATACGGTCGTTAATTTATATGCAGTTGAAAAAAAAATGAATGAACATTAATCGGCTTGAAACACAAACTTTTTTTTCATATAAGTAAAAAGATATTCTGAGTGAAAAATACCTATATATATTCGGTAAGGACAACCGTCTGGAATATAATCCCTATATGAAAAAAAAAAGTTTGTGTTTCAAGCCGATTATTCAAAATTATTCAAGTTGTTACTTCAACTCGATACACGTCGAAATTTCTGGAATAACATGATCAATCTCTATTGAGCTAAAAAAGTGAAACAGAATGTAAAGTTTATTTTCCCAACGAATTTTTTTAAGGAACGTACAGACATCTTCCTTTCAGAACTTTCTCTTTTCAATCTTTTTATCTATATCTAAATATAAATTGTGCTGTACGTTTATTATTTAAAGTTGTTGTTCCTATTTTCCCTTGAATTCTCCACATTTCAAAATTTCTTTAATACTGTGATCAGTCTCTAATCAGTTGACAAATAGGTTTCATTCATGTAGAGCTATTTTTATTTATAATATGTTTACGCTTGTTTTTAAAAAAAACTCTGTTGTCACTTTAATTCTATAGACATATAAAAATTTCTGAAATAATGCGATCAACCTCTATTCAGTTGAAAAGAATTCAAAAGTTCGTAGATTATTTTACAGTCGTAATTTAAAGTACTTACAGACTTTTTTATGCAGACGATTTTTTCATTTTCTTAAATTTATGTCAAAAGAGAGATTGTGTTTCACTCCCATTGTGCAAATTTTTTTTCTGCTGTCATTTGAATTTCTTAGAACTTTCAAGAATTAGCATGATCAATTTCTATTGAATTGGAACATGAAAAAAAAAATTCCAGACAGATTTTCTTAAGTAATTGGCATACAAGTACTTTTCATTCAGAATTTATTTTATTTTTTCTTTGATTTTTTTAGTTATTTATGCTAAAAGAAAGATCATGTTTTCCACTTATGATTGTTGACTAGCATTAAAATTTAAAAGATTGGTAGAATTGTCAGTGGCAAGATTAGAAACAAAGATAGAGAATTACAAATTTATTTTCTTTATAGCTAGCTGATCTCCATAGTGTGATAATTTTCTATTAATACTAAAAAATAAAAGAAGATATAGAGTTTTCTAAAACCAGTTTTATTAAGTAATATATATATTATAGTCGTCTTTCATTAATAGTTTTTTTTCAGGTTTTTTTTTTAACCATTTGGAAATGGTTGTTGTTTTTGGTCGAGGATGGGGGGGGGGGGGGGAGCAAATGATGCTCGCATTTTTTTTTTTTTTTTTTTTTTTTTTTTTTTTTTTTTTTTTTTTTTTTACGAAATTCAACGATACTCTTTACTTTTAGAAGACTTTTTATTTGAATAGGTAATAGAAAGGCATAAAATCGTTAAAAATTGTTTGAATACGTAATTTAAAGGCATAAAATCATTAAAAATTGAAAAAGTTACAAAATGGGTAGGCGCAAATTATCAGATATGGAAAAATCCAAAGCCAAAGAGCGACGCCGAAATGAAAATAGTCTTGCAAAGGAAAAATCGAGGTCTTCAACTGATTATGTAGGGTATGAAAATCGAGGTCTTCAACTGATTATGTAGCCCATGAAAATCGATTACACATTTCTGTCAATACACAATAAAAGACGACTTTTACACAATAAAAGACGAACGCGAAAAAGGAAACAAGCTAATGTTTAATCGGTTGATAGTAAAAGGACATGTCTCGAGGTGCTCCAATCCACTAGCCACGGCGTTTTACAATCGGTCGATTCTAACCGGGAAAAATTGAGCCCAACGTAGGTAATGTATCGCAATCTGTGGATGATTCGGTGGAACTGCTTTCGGTTTGTAAACTGTTTTTCTTCTCGAAACGGGACTTGGAGAGTTTATCGATGAAGATTTTGGTCGCCTGAAGTTTGATCTTTGCGATCTGTTGTTGAAGAGGATGCGACGGAATTTGGTGGACGAAATTTAGATTTTTCGGTTAAATTTTGTTACGAAAGTGATTTGTGGATGATTCGGTGGAACTGCTTTCGATTTTTATTTATTCGATTATTAAAAAAATTCCAAATGGTCGTTGTAATCTATTAAATTACAATTCTTTTATTCTGTTTCTTTTTGTGTTATTTACATGATAAGAAGAATCCTGTTTCACACCCAAAACAACTTAAAAGAGTAGTTCACAAGCGTAAGTTTAAAAGGTTAATAGAATTTTCAGTAACTGAAAATTCTGATTATTTTTTGACAAGAACTGATTATTTTTTTCTAGCCTACTCAACCCCATACGTGATCAATTTATATAAAGTTGAGAATAAAAAGGCATAGAGAACTTTTAAACTGACTTTATTAAAGGATATATGCGCAGGTTTCTTGTATTAAGAGAACTTGTTTATTTGTTTTTGTTTTTTTTAATTATTTACAAAGAGAAATCATATTTTATGCCTGTTTCAATTGAATAGCATTAAAATAAAAGACTAATGGAAATTAATAGATCTGACAATAACAAATTAATTGATAACAGCTATTGACATTTTTTTAATTGAGCTGAAATGCGTCTATATGACTTATTTTTTCCAGATTCATGAAATATATAACGTATACGGCTAAATGTATTAAACAATCATTATGAGTTATTCAATATATTTTTCCATTTATAACACATAAAATATAATAATTTTGTTAATACAGTCCAAAGCTGTCTTTAAAAGCTAGTTAGAAAATAATAAATATTTGAAAAATCGCCTGTAATCACAATAGTTTTGCATTCAGTCACATTTTATATTATTTTGAATATTATAAAATTATAAACATTTCGAAAAATCTCTTGGAATCTCAATAGGTTTACATTTAATCATATTTTATGTTATTTTGAATTTTATTAATTGGGTTTGATCATCTAACTAAATTTGTCAAACAAAGAATAGCAAATATGAACATTCCATTTAAAATTTTTCGATTTTCTATTTGCACGGTATAGTAATAATAATTAATTTAGATATATTTAATTTATATAAATTGAATAAAAGTGTAATAATTCCTGTTTCAGCATTTGCCTTTTTCATACTTTCTTATGTATAATAAACAATTAAATTTAAAAAATCAAAAAACCCGACTGCCGAACTAATTAATTATTTCTCATCAATGTGAAACTATTTTTTTTTCAATTCTTACTATTAGCTCACACTCCCGCTATATATATCTTGTTCAAATTTTCAGTCGTTAATAAAATACTTATTATTCATCCAATCAAGCTCAAAAAAAAAAATAACTTGTAGTGGATGTCACTTGATGTTAATCCAGTTTTTTTCAAATATTAATTCATTGATTAAATTAAATTAATTAATTTTCAATAATCGAGAGAGCCCTCTTCTTGATCAAGGTATTTTAAGACTGATAGAGCCCTCTTCTTGATCAAGGCATTTTAAGCGCCACTCAAGAGGAAAGAAGAATGGGAGAAAAAAATTCTCTTATTGACCTAAGTAGGAATTGATTTAAAATATTTTTTTTATATTACTTAACCTATTTTTTTTATTTACTTGTATTGATGACTTTTAAGTTGTGTTTAATTGTTAGTTCCTATCTATAAACACTGTTTTGATGAGGTCTATAAATGTCTATGATGGTTAGAGTTGCAGTAAAGCTAGAGATAATACCTACACAACTTCAGGTTGTATAATATTTTAACGGAACTTCTGACTGTAAAATAGTCAATGAAACATCGTCTTCATTTTGAAAGACCTATCCAATGATATGCCGCTCAATAGGGTACGTAATTTTTTTTCGTCTCTACCGCCATTTTGTATTTTACGGCCGCCATTTTGAATTTATAAAAACAAAACCTAGCCTATAACCATAGGGCCGTTAAGACGAATCGATAAAGACCTCATTTATTAAAACCCATCCATCCTTTGGGATGTTTCAAGGGCATAAAGAAATCCACATACACAGATACGCGTGAAACCCACAACCCTTCTTTTCAGTCGTGTAAAAAAGGTCGCCGTTAAATTCCAGGCATTTTTCGTGTAAGTAAACATAACTTGATAAATTATCTATTATCTAAATAAAAAAGAGGCTAATACGAAATAACAACTAATTATTGTCGTGGAAAAGCTAATGAAATATAATTTGATTGCTGAAAGTGTACTTGGAAATGTAATGTTTGAACAAAAAATTACGATTTTCTAAATTTCGGGAATTTATTTAGCAAAGGCGATGTATTATAAATTCAATTGTAAAATATTACTTTAATTTATATTTAGAACTTTTTTATTTGCTAAAATGAATACCTTTCGCAACTGGTAAATTTATTTTAGCAAAACGGCGACTCTTCTATGGTAGCAATGCGGAAATTTCATTCTTTAGCAGCGTTACGAAAAGGTTCACTCATTGTTAAAAGGCTATAAATACTGATTGTGACACCTGAAGTAATATGACAACTGGCCGTTTAGACAGGAAGTTTGCAAAAACTTATTAATGCGCAGATAAGGGGTGCCATAGCGACACAACTCCTCCACTCACTAGAACTTCTCCAGAGACCGCAGTTTATAAACGTCACTAGCCTTCGAAAGATTTCAGAAGATATAGAACAACAGCGTTACACTATCCACAAGGTTCTTAAAAGGTATTTAAACTATTACCTTCATAAACTGTCACTTTTGCAGAAACCTGCTGATTTCAGTGCAAGAGAAACTTCTACGTTGGAAGTCATTGCTTTCTGTGAGCTCCAAAATGAATCGCCATGGAACGTTCTCTGGACGGATAAAACCCACTTTTGCTTTTGTTTTAAGGCATAGTTACCACGCATTATTAGCCAACTTGGACTTCATAAAATCCTGATGAGTGTATACAAATTCTGTTAGACTTCTAAATTTACAGTATCGTATGAATTTACCGACGCATTCATTTTGGGATCATTTGTTTTCACAAATGATCCCCGCTTAGCCCCGCAGGTCCTGTAACGTGTTTTCCCACCAGGAAATTACGCATCAGTATTGTATGTATAATTCCATAATTCCAGCTCTGCAGGCACGTCATTATGTTAGAGCAATAGTGTTTATGCAAAATGGTGCTCCTTACACAGCCAAGAACGAATGTGTGTACGTTAAAGGACCTGCAGGGATGAGTTCTTCGACAACAAATGGTCCCAAAAAGAATGCGGCAGTAAATCCATACCATGCCGTAATTTTAGTAGTGTAAGAGGATTTATAGCCGCTCATTTAGAATTTCTGAAGTCCTAATGATGTACATTCAGTGTTTTAATGACTTGAATATCGGCATGTCCATTATAGAATTTCTGTTGCTTATATGTTTAAATGTAAAGTGTAAAAATTATATAAATCTGTAAGTTTTTTCAAATAAATACTAGTGAAGCACAGAAGCTATAAACTTCATCTCTATTCTATCTAACTTTGACACTGATGCTCCTTCGCACATGCCGATACTGTAAAATGAGTATTTAGGAACACTTTTTTCTGATAACTGAAGCACCAGTAGTAATTTTTCTGAGGCTTGACCTGCGATATCTCCAGATTTAAATTATATGATTTTTTTTCTCCGTCGTTATCACAAAGAATTATCACAATATCTATTACGATCTTATAAGACTTATGTTCGTTTTTAAACAGACCATAGAAACACCATGTGCGTAACATTCTGAAGAATAAATTATCACACAACAATGAACATGCTATGTTACGAATCCGGTAGCAGACAACTGTGCCCACTAAATTGAACATATTTTGTCCTCATTAGTCTGATAAGTTGTGTTCATATTCACGATATATATTCTGTATAAAGATATACGCCTTCTAATTGTGTTTTTGTATTAACTTTATTTATTCTAGAAAAAATTCTTATAATCTTTTTTTACGATACTCTCTAACTTTCATGATTTTCTGACGAATAGTTTTTCTATATCCCTCTCGGAAATAAAAAAAAATAATTTGGGACACTTGTATTAGCACTACTATAGAACAGGAGAATAATCTCTTATTCCTTTATTAGAAACATTGTCATAAATGACAAAAAAAAATTTTGTTTATCATTTTCATTCGTTTGGTTTGGCATCGATGTTTAGTTCTTAAAATAAGAACAATATTAAAATATCATAAATATTTTATCTTTGTTTGACGTAATATTTTAGAATAAAACAAAATTTCTTTAAATGTGAAAATTTTTAAGCTTTAAATTTATATGTACTAATTTATTAAATTTATATGCTTCTATGCTTCTGTGTATGCATGTACACGTGCAAGTGTAGGTAGGATGTGTAATACTTCAAAAAGTAAAAGTCCAAACTAACTTAATATTTTCGAAAACTGATAAAAATGCATTTGGAAGATAAATACCTTTATTTATTCCGATCGGCATGTTTCATCGCTCTGGGAACGACATTCTCAAGATCTATAATATACAAATATTTTCGCAAGACAATTTTAAATTGAAAACTGGTAAACAGAAATCACGCGATCTCATGATAAAGAAATCAACTGCAATATTAACAAGTTGGAAAATGTACATCAAACGTGGCAAATAAGGTGCGTTCGTACTATAAGTTGTTTTATAAATATTCAGATCTTGGTGCAACAGCTGTTGCACTCTAATGCAAAAATGCATGAATACAAAATTTATAACGATTATATATATTAAATTCAGTAATACAAATATAATATAACTCCATCTTAAATATCGCGTAATCACCATGGCAACGTAAAATCATACGTGGAACATCACTGAATTAATTACGTATGACAGGATTTAATAGAATGAAGAAAACTTTTATTGATGTCTTTTTAAGATTTGATTCGATTTTCATAAAATTTGAAATGACATGACAAAATTCAGCATCTATCATATATATTAAATCTCAAACTATTCGGTTGGGTAGTTTTTGCGGTGTTACATACGGGCAGGTGAAATGTGGAAGATAGGCGGACAAGACAATGACTATAGGTGCTACGTATTTATATATAGTTACGACGTTTCCCCATAAAGTAATGGAATACTTTTGAATGTTTATGAAAATAAACTATCAACGCTACATAATTTATTTTCAATACCGAACAAGGCATAGTAAATCTCAATAACATATATCAATCACAGAGCAATCCAATTATATTAACGCAAGTTAGGGTTCAAATAGACAGGCAGACTCGTGGACAGACTAAACTAATTCATATAAACTTTCAAATATGTTGGAAAGTGTTTATAACGCATAATAGGTTGAAATTTGATATTAGAAATTTATCCTAATAGACGGAAGCATACTTGAATAATTTTGTACAGCCCTGTATTTTACCTGATATCTTCAGTTACATGCCACTATTTAGATGAAATTTAATTAAGATTAAACACACTTAAAACTAGTGAAATCACACTTCCAGAAATTATCATCCATAGACGGCCATGCATCTAATTCTTTGCGTGTTACTGTTTATCATTTTATCTATGTATATCTTTTTATCTATATTCTACAAACATATCTTAGTATACTAAATGTAGTTCAGTGTAAAAATGCATAACTCATTTAAAAACCACCTTTAAGCTATTTTTCTTCATATTCAGTAACACTTGCGATTTTTTTGTGTAACCCTGTGTATGATCTATAGCTTTTTTACACACAACGTAATATGCAAAAATTTAGTTAAACTTAAAAACTCATATCACAACTAAAAATGCACTTCCAGCAATCATAACTAATATACAGTATTTCGGGGACAGTATAGTATTCGCAACCTTTTGTGTCTCCCTGTAAATACTATGCCTTTTCTATTATACAGGAAGTAACTTGTAGTAAACCTCAGAAACGTATATTAATTTCCTTATATGTGAAATAGTTTAACATAATTAAAATGCGCCGTAAACAATGTTTCTCCCCATACCATTATGGTACGGAATTCTTTTGTGTTGTTCTGTAAATGCATAATAAATATTCTTTGCACCGCATGTTCTATAGAATGTATATTTTAGTACACTTCATAAATGCATAACAATTTCATTATGTTCGAAAGGGTGTAACATCATTAAAATGCCTTTAAAGCTAATTTTCCCATTGTCTTTAATGTAACGGAATACTTTTGACTGTCTCTGTAATTGAACTATACATCTGAATTTCATAAATTTTAAAATGACTCGACAAAATTCTGCATCAATTATATATTTACAATTTGAAACCATTCGGTTGGGTAGTTTTTGCGCTGTTATATGCGGACAGGCAGACGGACGGTGAAATACCTTTCACCACAGAAGATGGAGCAGTGCAATTTTATATAGGAATGACAAACAGAAAGCTTAAAACTAAGATCAAAGAACATATAGCAGGCATCAAATACAACAAGAAAACTACAGCTTTGGACAGAATATGTAACAAAGAATCTTTACAGGACCAGGATCACTCTGCCAGGGAGCCAACCAAAAATGACACAGGCGTCAACCCCTGACAGAAAAGTACCCTCTGCGACCAGCAAAACCACAGCAGAGGAAAAGTCCCAGAAATACAATGACAAATAATAAAAGTAAAACTCACAAAGAGTTTTCTGGCGCCAGAAAAGGGGTTAAAATAAAGCAAAGTCTAAAGTCATTTACACTAATGACAGGTGACTGAAAAATGAAAATAAAAACAAAGAAAGTTTTACAAATACTAAAGTCATTTACACTTTTGACATATGACTATGGTAAGTTGAAAACAAAAGCATGAAGAAATAGTGTATAAAGTCAATTACATTTCTAACTATATGACTATGAGATATTAATAAATCAATGGTAAAGTCAAGTTGTCCGATGTTAGTTCATAAGTACAGTGTAAGGATAACACCAAATGTTCACTAAAGCCAGAAAATACCTATTATACTACCAGATACATAGTTCATCTCAGTACATAAGAACTAAAATGTCAAAATTCCAAGTAGCCAGGGGAAAAAGGTGCTACTTTGCATAAAACAAATTAAGGATAAAGTAGCTACACCAAATGCCGCAATAGAAAGTCTTATTACGAAATGTAATATTACTGTAAAAGTCACAGGCGCACATATCTCATAAGTCAAAATTTATATTTTATAAACGAAAAATGTTTATTTAGTTCGTTGGATATAAGTCTGAGTTTGTTATAATTTGATTTCGAGAATAATATGTTACGCAAGCTCCAGCTACACTGTAAAAAAACCACTGTAAACTGGACAGCACAAACTCGATCACAGTGAATGTGCTGTATCTTTCTTTGCTTTCCTGACTATTTGAACATGAAAAATACAGTAGTTGCGTAAAATTAACAGCACAATGTACTGGCAATTTGGACGCCAGCACAAACGGCTGGCGTCCAAATTGCCAGTACATTGTGCTGTTAATTTTACCCAACTACTGTATTTTTGATGTTTAAATAGTCAGGAAACCAAAGAAAGATACTGCACATTCACTGTGATCGAGTTTGTGCGCTAGATGAACAGTACTTTGTACTGTAAAAATGTCTTTTTTTTTACAGTGTAAGTGTCCGGTTACGAACAAAGTTAAATGAAGTAGGCATCTATGGACACTTTCCAAACAGATAATGTTTGACATCACCGATGTTTCCACATAGGCATTTATCAGTTTGGCATTTTCCCCTTTTATAAAAATAGCTAGGAAATACCCCATGTGCAAGAAATAAAATAGGCATGGACTTGCGAGAAACACAAAAATGAGGTATCCATTGTTTTATTAATAGCATGCGTTTCTCTTCCTTTATCACTATAGGACCATTCGTTCTGCCAATTTTTAATAATGTTGCTTTAACAGAACTACTTCACAAACGAA
Organism: Maratus speciosus; assembly: GCA_963932465.1. NCBI lineage: Eukaryota > Metazoa > Arthropoda > Arachnida > Araneae > Salticidae > Maratus > Maratus speciosus. Next base: position 322,880,628 of record OZ010789.1, read on the forward strand.
ACAGAGATAGGAATGTCTATTTCAATATCAAATGACCCAGTCTCAATGACTGATTTGGCAAGGTAATCTGCGCGCTCCTTTCCAACGAATCCAACGTGGGATTTAATCCAGCCTTTATTAATAATTTTATTATTCAATAGTCGTAAATTCGTATAAATATTAAAAAGAATTTCGTCCGTTGGAAAAAGATTTTGAAGCGCTTGAACTGAGGACTGTCTGTATAAATGTGGAATGCATTGTATGTGGAGTCTCTACACCACTCAATTGCAGAATCTAAGGCGGTAAGTTCAGCCTAATATACCGTATTAAATAATTTAAGTCTAATTCTCTTCTCAAAGATAATATCTTTTTTCAAAAATACCACGAAAGCCGCTCCAATGCTCGTTGGCATCTTAGAACCATCTGTATATAAAACTGGGTGGTTGTACAAAGGGACCTTCACTGTAATAGCACGAATGAAATTGACATGACCATCATAATAAAAGAAGGGGTAGTTTAAAATATAAACATTTTTCACTAATCGATCTGTTGAAACATAAACATATTCTATCCTATCTGAACCATCATTTTTCTGAACATCATAACAAAGCCAGTTGTTTTAATTCTACTTCGATTGAAGGAACTCCCGAAAGTATACAAAGTGCCTGTGTTGATACTGACCGATATGTACGAATGATAGATAAAAGACATACCTTTGGCATGAGGACAAACGCCTAATTCCATGGCTCCGTAAATCCTTAAACCAAACTTCGTAACCATAAGTAATCTGTTTCTTTAACACTGAATTGTACCAAATTTTTAGTAACACAAGTGGTAATTCTTTATCTCAAATTCTTGTCTTTTGGATATCATAACTAAAATCTTTTATTTTATCGCGGGCCATATCGAGATGCTCCAACCAATGGAATCTACTGTCGAGATAAAATCCCAAGTACAGCAAATTATCCTTAACAGATATGCTCCTACCTTGGAGTTTAAAAATAGGTCGACGCTTACTTGATGTATATTTTCCAAAAAGCATTGAAGCAGACTTTTAAACACTAATTGACAGATGTAAATCACTACAGGCTGCAGCAAAGTGGGAAATGCTAGAATTGACGATATTCTCAAGTGCTAATCTTGTATCACTGCCTTCAATAATAACAGAGTTATCAGCATAAGAAATAAATTTTTGACTGTGTCTCTTATAAGTTTTGATAATCTTGTCAGCAACAATGGTCCAAAGTAGAGGTCCTAAAAAGGAACCCTGCGTTCAACCCCGAAATATTCTAAACCATCTTATGCCTCTAACAAACTTGAATCCTACAAGACGTTCACTGATATAATTCTTTAAAGTCATTTTTAAATACTCATAAATCGGAAGGTCGTCAATTAATTCAGCCAAGATAAACCAATCCATCACATCAAAGGCACCAACTATGTCAAAAGAGATAAGCGAACAATATTTGAATTCTGAAAGTGTTTCTTTAATTAATTTCTTAAGAGCTGCAAGAGCTGAAATTGTGCTGCGTGATTCTCTAAAATCATACCATCCGTCATCCAAATATGACGTAGATTCTAACATTGTAACGGTTCAGATCTTAACACGTTAAGCGCCTCGTCAGTCACCGGTGACTGACACTGAACTTTCCGTTTAGAACGCGTCATTGAGCGATGACTGACGGTCTAAAATATGATATAAAACTAAAAAATATATATATTGTTTTAAGTAATTCCTGAAAATTCATTTAAAATTTACTTACATTTTATTTATCACGGGATTATATTTTCTTAAAAATTACTTAAAACACTGTAAATTTTTCAGCTTCAGTCTCAGTCACCGTGCCACTCAACGTGTTAACTGTTCTTTCAAAATCTTTGCAATGATAGAAAGAAGTGTTATTGGTCTGAAAGATTTCGGTAACTTGGGATCACGGTTACGTTTGCGAAAAAATATTGCAATGCCTTTCTTCCAGCATTTCGGGAAGTGACCAAACTTCAAACAGATATTGAATAAAGAAATCATAAAAGCTGTAAAATTTTTACAAAGTTTCTTGATAATCAGCGTGTCTATTTCATCGTAACAGGGCGCCTTATTATTTCCTTGTCGACTAATAGCAGAAAAATAATTCTGTTTTAGTAATTGGAATCAAATCATCAGAATCTTCAAAATTAACATCACCGATATATTCAAATATATTCAGAGGAGAATTATTTACCTCAAAATGTTTTTACATAAGATTTTCTGTAATATCATCATATGAATCAAAGACTTGAGAGTTTTCAAGAGTGGTAAAAATTAAATCAATCTGAGCTAAAGATTTTTTTGAAATAAATTTGTATAGACTTCCGTAAACATTATCTGTCTTCTCACAAAAACCTACACAGACAGAACGCTTAGCTTTTCTCAGATTTTATTTATACATTCTTCTGGCCGATACTTTTGTTTGTAATGTTAATTATCAATGTTTTTCATATACCGTTTATACAAGGCATTAACCCTATTACGTTCTTTTCTAAGAGAACTGCCATACCAGTTTGCAGTAGGAGTATGTTGTATCACACCATGCTTAAAACACTTTGTCATAAATACTTGTAATAAATCATTAAAATACTCCATCCACACATCCGATGAAGAAGAATTAAAATTCTTGCTAATGAACGTGAAAGCACTGTCAATTTGTCATCAAAAATGCTATTAAATTTCTTCATATTCTTATTTTTTTTAAATATGCCATGACTAATCTGTAACGGAGTAGAAGTCAGGGTGAATCGGATATGACGATGATCACTGTACGAAAATATTTTATCATCAACTGTCCAATTATCAAGTAACGAGAGAACGTCCAAACCCGCCTGGTTCAAATCCGGACGACATTTCCTGTTATCTTGTACATAAGTATGTTCTGAATCAAGTGCGTCCATAATTGACATTAGTAATCATCAGGTACTCCGAAAGGACCTCCGTGCAGTCGGACGCTCTTGAATAAATCATTGAAAGCAATGTCACATTGGAATCACCACCGATAAGCACTCTGTTACAATCAGAATAATGATAACCCCAAGTTCTTAGATCAGCTTCAAGATCACCTGAAGGTGAAGACTATAGTGAACCAATAATGAAGTAGCCATTCTCAACTGCAATATTTATAAACACGCTGTTTTCCAAATTAAGACTCTTCACACAGGTCTTAAAAGGACATACAATAGCAGCAAAACAAGAAGAAGACAAAAAACAAAGTGAGTCAGGAGGCAAGTCAACAAAAGAACAATTAAATATACGAGTTGGAACCCGTCGAAATTCGACGAATTAAAATGTTTAGAATGGAAACGTTAGATCGAATTTATAATAAACCTACCAAAATAATTACAATAAAAAATTCATCTTGCATTGGTTCTCTAACTCGTAAAACAAATAATGTTTTTAACCTAAAATTATCAAAGTATTATTTCCACAAACTTCAACTGTTTAAATTATTAAAAAATTAAACTGTATTAGAATACGTAATCAAGATGAGTACTTATGTTGAAGTTATCGGTTGAGGCTCTTATGTTTGTTTTTACGGGATTAAAAATCAGTAAAAAGGATTATCTCCTAGTGCATTATCTCCTATTTTCGTCTATTTTCCGTTTACTTTCAAAGACTTTCAATAGAAATTAGGTACTCTTGTTGCCACGATAAGAAAAATGGTGTTAAAAGGTACAAAAAAATTAATATCTCAAAAATAAATTGAGATACAGCTTTGAAACAAATTGCATTTAAAAGTACATTTTTTTCCCTATACGACGGTGTAAAAATTGAAAGTGTGCGATGTTTAGAAGTTTAAAAATTTGCAGTAGCGAAAATTGCAAAACCGAAATTTCATTTCAAATTTCAAAGTGTTGCCATTCGCAGAATGACGTATGCGTTACGCACAGATATGTTTGTCCTTTATAATATAGATATGGGTCTTGACAGAGAGAAAAGTGTATGTTAAAGTTAACCATATAGTGAATAAGAGCATTGTTTGCATCAGAACAATGGTGAAGATTCATCTGAACAAAGTTAAGTTCAGACAAAGATTGAGAAGAACCCAAGACACCTATCACAACCGTTTAGCAAATTGATCAGAACCGTACGCCTTAAACGGTGGACAGTCCGGACTATGATCAGCGTCCAAATCAATGTCAGTAACATCCATCCAATTGACACAGATTTAAGTAAGCACATTACAATCCTTAATTGTGTGGTCCGCACACTTAACACACTTCACTGAGCTCTCACACTTAGAAGCAACATAACCAAAAGTCTGACAATTGTAAGGCGTATTATCGGAACAAATCCAACCACACGGTACCTTTCTAAATCTATACATATACGGCGTAACGAATTAAGATACCTCCTTACTAACCGCAATCAGCCAGTTAGTTTTCCCAGCCTTTGTTGTAATACGCCTGATTATATTCATATCCAAATCTTTTTGTAAATCACCAGGCTCACTACTAGCCTCATTCACCAATTTAATCAATGATTTCCGAACCAATTTATCATTAACTTCCGGATCGACACTCGTAATCAAAATTCTCTCGAGTCTTCTTCTTGGAACAGTAACCATAATTCTATCCTTTAAATCATCAGCAAGGGCGGCGCTAGATCGGGGTCCGGGGGCATATGCCCCCCGTCGGGGTCAAAATTCAGTGTCGTCGGAGAAAATATTTTGAATTTAGGCCCGGCCTGGCTGGCTGGGTCGAGTTGGGGCTTATTTATTTATTTATTTTGCAAGTCGGGGTGACTAAACTAATTCTTCCGGGTATGAGTCGCGGTTTCTGATTTAATTTTGATTCTTAAAGTTTGGTTTCAGGTGAACCCGATTTTTTGAGAAAAAAAATGTACAAATTCCTTCAGATAAAAATCTATATATTTGATACATGGATGACTCTTTACAAGTTTATTTTTCAACATAAAAGATAAAATTTATACTGAAGTTAAGATCATATGCTATTTTTTTATATTAAATTGTGGATCAATTTTCATTGATTGTGGAATTACTGTCGGCTTGGTTTGAAGTATTGCGGGTTCGGTTAAGAATCTGGAGGACGGAAATTATTTTGTCGGGGTAGGGTTGGATGGCAAGTAGAGTGCTGCATTGAGTCGGGTAAATTGAATCTGAATCGATCCGCGGTATGGACCAGATCGGATCGGATCGGGGCCAGTCTTTTAAATCGTTGCGTTTCGAATTCGAGTCGGGTTAACTTTGTTTCTGGTTCAGGCTGAGTGTTAGCACTTACTGTTCTTGATTCGAGATGAATCGATGTCTCAAAAGAATTTACAAAATTTGTTTTAAGATGAAAAACTATATGCTATTTGAAAAATAACGAGTACATGCATATTCATTTTTTTACTTAAAAGTAAAAATTGATAGTAGAGGTATAATTGTAGACTACTTTTACATGGTTGCATTACACTATGAATATACATGTATTTTTTCATCATTTAAGGTTGGGATTTGGTTGAGGTTGGAATATTTCGGGCTCAGGTTGAAATCTGGAGGATGAAATTTTTTTTGTCGGCTCAAATCGCGTTTCGGGTAGAGTCTTACATCAGGTTAGGCAAACTGGTTGAGCCCGAGCGGGATGTTTGAATTTGAATCGTATCCGGCTAAAGTGAATATTTTTTCAGAGAAGTTCGGATTGACTTCTATTTTTCGAGTTGTGTTAACTTTAATTGCTGCTGGCCGTTGGCGGAGTGTTCGATTCTACCAGATTCCTCAAAAGATTCTCCAAAATATATTTTAAAATGAGAAACTTTGTTATTAGAGTAACAACGAATACATATACAGATATATTGTTTTTTCTACATAAAAAATAAAATTGATAGTAGAGATATAATTGTAGGCTGCTTTTTCATTATTCCGTTACAATATAGATATTTTTTTTTTCATTTTGAGGTGGGATTGGGTTCGGATTGAAGCCTGTCGGTTTTGGGTCGAAATTTGTCGGGTTTCGATCAACTAATTTTTCTTTAACTGGTTCAGGTTGAATGGATATAGAATTTCCGGGTTCGGGTCGGGTAACCCAAACCGCGCAGGACTCTAGTGGAAATCTTATTGTACATAGATTTTTAACTTGAAAAAATATATCTGAGATTTTGAAAATTCGGGTTAACCCGAACCCGACCCGCAAGAGTCAAAACCCAATCCAAAACCGACCTGAACCCGAAACAATGAAAGTCAACCCGACCCTCAACGAAAAAATATAGCGCCGGGTTGGCTGCGGGTAACCAGACTCGATGGAGGACTCTCGGCCGAATTTGTAATCTCTATAATAATAGCCTAAGTCATGTGACTGTCATCAATAATTCCGGGTTGATCGCTTCACTTTTTACATGCCAAACAGCCAATTTGGTAATTTAATGTTAGCCAGGCGCAGGTGATAAATCGCCAAATATTGTTCCATCGCCATCCTATCATCAGTATTATAATAGTCCATCGCATGCGACTGTCATAAACAATTTTTCTTGAGGTAAATTAAAACAAAGCTTTGATGTTGAAATTAAATGTCATAGTTTATAGTATTATTTATTACTTTTTTCTTTTCTTTTCATTCTTTTCTTTTGCTTTCTTTTTCTTTTTTTTTAAAGAAATAAGAGAAAATTGAGAGTCATAAATTTTAATCATTTCAGTTTTAAATTAAAGTCATGTATTTTAAATAAAATGAGTGAAAGTATTATGTTTTAAATGAAATTAATGAAATAAGAAAAATACGATGGGTACAATGTTTAGCGATTTATTACCTGCACTCGGGTTAAATAAAAATACCGAGTTAATGATTTCTGTATCAGAATCTTCCGATTTGGCGAAGGATTTTGCAAGTAAATGCAATTGTAAATAAAAGTAACATGATACAATGCTTAGCATAGATTTGAAGGAGACCAAACTGGTCGCCAAGGGCGGCTAGTGTGTATTAGAAGTGTCCACGAGTCCCGGCTCGTCTCGAAGTCCGAGTTCGGAGAAATTTTTATTCATTAAGCTCGATCATCAGCGCTTAATTTTTATTTGAAGACTCGGTTCGGGCTGGGACTAAATTTTATTTTTTGAAATGCTGGGTCAGGTAGGAATTTCATTCTTCCAGGGACGGGTCTTTCATTTTTTTGTAGATTCGGGCCGGACCGGGTCTGTATTTTATTTCGGGGCCGTATCGAATGAGAATTCTTTTCACACGAGTAATGTCCTGGTAACTTTCTTCTTTCATTAGCAGAGAAAATGAACGATAAAACAGGATATCTTTTTGTTTCTTCTTCTTTTTAGCTCCCGTACGGTATGCTATTTCTTTCTCCCAGCTTATTTTGTGTCGTCTTCAAAAAATAACGTTACCTTACAGAAGCCAGCCGTAAAACAAAGCAGTACGATTAAATAATCTATAGGAATTTTTTAACTTCTAAGCATCGCACATTTTCAATTTTTATACCGTCGTATTGGGAAAAAAAATGTACTTTTATATGCAATTTGTTTGAGAACTGCATCTCCGTTTCTTTTTGAAATATTAATTTTTTTGTAGTTTTTGGAGCCATTTGCTTAATATTGGCAACGGAAGTACTCCATTTCTGTAGAAAGTAAAGGAAAAATAGTTGTAAAATATTAATTATATATTTTTGTTGCCATTTTTTCATAACAACCGAAAGAAAATGTAATTAAAATATGTGCTATTTTGAAAAAATATAAACGAAGAATTTCTGTTGAAACATGGAGCTATTATAAACTATATTTAATTTTAAGTACATTAATGTTACAAACAAATGAAAGCCTATGAATCATTAGACAGCAGTTTTTTTTTTTGTTTTTTTTGACGAGTTTTTTGAATGACGAAATCTTTTTTTTTAATTTGTGTATTAATCAGCGATAGTGACGTCCTAAGCGTACTTTACTGTAGATGTATTACTGTAGATAGTGGATCGTAAATGTGGTATTCTTAAGCGGATGCGAATGACGTCATTTTACATAAAATAAAAGCGTGTGCTGTAAGTCTTAAAATTGAAATATGTTTTGTACTATTTATATATACATATATTTTTTTTTTTCATCGGGGGCGACACTTACTTTTTCTTGCGTTTTTTAAATAAAAGGTAGAATACGTTTTTAAATAAAATGTGTAACATTTGCTTAATTTCTACAGAAATTAACCTAATCCCCCTGGGCCAAAAAGGCGAAAAAAGCAGACAGATTGGACTGGCATAGTATGTTTTCATTTATAACGGGAAATGCACGGGTGTTTAGCTATTATAACGGGCCCGGCAAACAACAGTTTTTAACTCAATTGATACTATGTTAATCTGGACAGTAATATAAAAAACACTCTTTGTTTACCCATTAATTATAAAAAACATGACTCGCAAAACACTTTTTAATAAAAAGGTTGAAGTGAGCAGATGAATTTTCGCATTTCCTATCTATTCTTGAACCTTATTTCATATAAAAGTCGTCTAAAGATTGCGGTCAATCGAATAAACATTGAATTCGGTAACATCCAGGTATTCGGTAACATCCAGCCGTTGTGACGACTTACTGTGGCCGATTTCTGGTTGAATTCTTTCGTTTCAAACTAAGGAATAAAATTTTATTTTAGAGTAAACTCATAACAATTTGAAGTAATTTGGGTATGGTAAAAAATCGGAAATTTTAGCGTTCCGCGCAGGGATTCCGCTGGACGACAATGTCCATTATTGGAAGATTTATTGTATACCTAACCTTGATTTTAAACCTTAAAAATATTTTGGACATTCTTTTGAACTATCGGCTCAACCAGAACCCGACCCGCAAGAGTTAAGACACAACCCGAGCACGAAACAATGAAATTAAACCCGACCGCAAAAAAATATATAAATCATTCCAACTTGAATCCGACCCGCAACAAAAATATATCGCCAAACCGACCGGAATCGAGGTTCGGGTCGGGTGCGGGTAAAGGCAGAAAACAAGATACGATACAGGACTCTAACAGAGGCCTGCATGTGCCGAAATTTCCAGACCCGATCCCGACCCGAGAATAGCAGAATATCTCAGTGATTTGAAGAAATTTTTCTCTTACTTTAAGATATTTCTGTCTTTTGACCGAAGAATTCTATGAAACTTTCAGCTTAGGTTCGTGATTTTTACTTTTTTATATATATATATAAAATGGATTTATAAATTCCGGTTCTAATACGAAAAAGTTACTAGGCGTAACACCCATGTAATTTGACGGAGATGCTGCTTAATGTGTGAGTATTTCAGGTTAATGCTTATTTTCTGTATTGGGCGGGGGGCGGGACGGGCAAATCAAAGCGCAAATTTTCATGTTTTAATGAAATACAATCAAGGAAAAAATTAGTTCAATTCACGGACTATTTTGAGAGCCTCAACTAGGTGTCTGCTATTCAGAGGTTTTACTATGTTCGAATGTTAAAGAATACACATTTGTCTATTTTCCTATATAAAACATAAAATTGGTATTAGAAATATAATTGTAGATTACTTTTCATAATTGCATTAAATCCTTATTTACTTTCCTTTCATTTCGGGTTCGGATCGGGTTGTGGGTCGCCAAAAATTATTTGCGCGGATTCGGGTCAAGAAAAGATTTTTTACCGGGTTTGTGTCGGGTTGCCGGTTGACTTCAAATGTAATTTTCGGATTCGGGTCGGGTACAACCGACTCGCATAGGATTGTAATTCGGCCCCCCTTTCGGGTATACCATGTTCCCCCGTCGGGCAAGTTCTGGCGCCGCCCCTGATTATCAGAGTCCACCAAAACCTCCTTCAACCTCCCCGAATCTGCCCTTGTTTGTACCTTTAGAATAAGCTGACCCGCCTTGGTAACCACGGCATCACCGGGAACCGGCACATCAGCTTTAGAGCGAAAAATATCTTTAATATCTCTTTTAATAGTATCCAAAGAATCCTCCCCAGAAGAAGTGACTATCACTGAAAAATCAGACTCTCTTGACATCTTTGGAGTCGAAACAGCAGCATGTTGTGAAACACCCAGCTGATCAGTTAGTCTTAATCTTGAAAATTTATCAGCAAAAGCCTCATATGCCTTATTATGCGTTATCATTGTCTTTAATTTAGTCTCACTTGACACACACTCGCGATGTGCTTTAACAAGGCAAAAAGCGATAAAATCCATACATTTCTTCATCATTCCCATTGTTTCAGCAGTAACTTTACCACTCTTATTATTCCTCTGAGACTCAAGCGTTTCGTATATATAAGAATTTATCTTACTAACAGCAGCTGGAAATTTCAAAACACCAGCCTCATCCGCACCTCCTTCGTCGCTTTCTCCAGCTTAGCCATAACTAACGCTAAAAAATGCAAACGCTATAAAAACTAATCAACAATAATAGCAATATAAATCAACAATCGCAAAAACACGAAAATCAATCGCAAATGAAAATCAAAAGCAAAGACTTACAATTTTCGTCGATATCTAAGCGGTTGGTTACAGTCAGAACATACTTTCATCATATATAAGAACACTATCTACTGGATAGGAAAATAAACAAATGATCCAAAAAAAGAACTGAAGAACTAGGTGACTACACTGTTAAAAATCTGTACCGTTTGCTGCATCGTCACTCCACCGCTTTTATAGAATATCTCTATTTTGACCAATGAGAATGCTCGATGATACAGTGAAGTAACCGTTTTCTATAAAAGTGGTGGAGTGGCAATGCATCAAATGGAACAGATTTTTAACAGTGTAATCAAGTCACTTAAACAAATAAAAATATAAGCGCCACTTATACTGATCAAAACACAAAATCCGCTTAATAGGATAAAAAAAAATAGCTTAAAGCCTCTTAACTCCCAGGACACGTGACATACCCATAAAGCACAACTAAATCGTAACCTAGCAACCATCAAAATAAACAAAATTTGCTAACACCGGAAAATGGGACCACTGTGGCTGAGTTATAGCGACTAGAATACATATTTTGGAAATTGGCTATCCCTGTAATACTTAAAAAAGCGTTAAAATATTGTATCCCTTAAATGTGCAACGATGCTGTTGCAATATACAGATCGCAGCGACATCTGCAGGATATTTTCTAAAACTGCAAGATATTACTATACAATATGTTCTATACAATGTAATACGAAAATCCCGCAGATGTTGCTGCGATCGACTCTTTGGATTTCAGCAGTATTGTCGCACATTTAAGGGATACAAATTTTTAGCATTGTTTGGATAGCATATTTCCACACTATGTATTGTAGACGCTGTAGCTGAGTGGTCAAGGCATCACACCGCTAATAACTTGCGAGTGTAGGTGGAAGCGGGTTCGAATCCCGCTGGCTCCGTTGTACACTATTTTTGGAGCTCCCGGCTGTATTTATCTGTGTTGTAAATTTCCTTGTGTGTGCTATCTAGTCCCTGTATATGTTGACGATGACTTATAAGTGGACGCTTGACGCCAAGCACACAGGTCAGATGTATGTTAATAAAATGTCAAATAAATGACCGGAAAATATCCTGTACAAATGAGTAGACTCCACAAAAACAAAACTCCACCACAGACAAAAATACAAATAATCCACAGAAGAAACAGAACTTCTCAACTTTGATACGTTAAGTAAGATAGCTACGTAAACAATAGCAAAACGCGAAAACACCCATTACAGAAAACTTCAGAAAAAGATGAATAAACTGAAGAAAAATACATTGAAATCACTGTAAAAACTACATTTAAGTAAGTAAAGAATCTTTACAGATTAATTTTTAAAATAGTAGAATAAGTTATCCATCAAGATTTCATTTGCCATCCATTATCCGAGAATCAATAGAGGTCTTTTTACGCAGCAAGAATATGTGCAATAATTCAGCCTCCATGGAACTACCTAAAATGTGAAAAGAAATACTCTGAAGAATAATGAAACACTAGTATCAAATAATTCACGTTCAAAAATATCCATTTTTAATATTGCAGTCAATTTCATTATGCATGAGATTGCGTGGTTCGTGTTTACCAGTATTTCAATTTAAAAATGTTTTGCGAAAATATTCGTATCATTATACATCTTGAAAATGTTATCGTCAGAGCGATGAAACATGTCGATATGAATAAATGACGGTATTTATTTGTCTTCCAAATGCATTTTTATCACTTTTCGGAAATATTAAGTTAGTTTAATGTTTCAAGTGATTTTCATATATAGTTTTATAAGAAAAAGTTCATCGAAATTTTCAACTCCTATCCCCAGTTTAAAACTCAAGATTCGCCTATGACTGCAACTACTTGTTCTTTATTAAAAGAAGAAAATAAAATAAAAATTCTATTCCACTTTTCACAGAACTAAATAGAATTAATTAGAGATGTCATTAAATAACGTTTTCAAAAAATCCTGAAGAAAATTTTACTTAAATTTTATTCCAAAAGAATTTTTCAGACAATTTTTATTTTTAATTGCTTATTTTTTATGGCTAGGGTATCCTTTGTTCATTATGCAGTGTTATTAAAGTTTTTCCATTATTATATAAAACCATGACCACAAATTTTTGTAAAAAATAAAATTAATTTTATAAGAGGCCTTTCAAAACTTTACAAGAAGATTTTAACGATTTTTTTTCTCAGTCATCCAACATAAGCTTTTCATAACCTTACAAGAAGGTTTTTAAAGGCTTAAGCTAGATAACAGAAAAAAAATCGTTGCTAGGTGCGTAAGCTATTTTGGCACGTAGCCGAAATTATTAAAAAAAAAAAAATCTAAGTTTCACTTATTTTTTCTTTTGACGTTATGGTAATTTTAAACTAACAGCTTAACTTTTTCTCTCTGAGAAACGCTTAATACTCAATGTTATGTTTAGAGGATTTACTTCTCTACCTGGGCAAAAAAAGAATCCGAAATTAAATATTAAAAATGTTCCTAATTAAAAAAAAAGAACGAAAAATTATGCGTATAGCATAGATTATGAAACACTTTCCAGCACATTCAAAACACTATTAAAAATCTTCATAGTTTGTTAATGAAAGATGTTGTTTAAATGAACATTTTGGAAAACGCATAACGCATTTGAAAACCGGGTTTCTTCTATTACCATTAATAGTCTTTAAAATATACGATTTTGTTTTGTGTAGCCCTGTACATGATCTACAGATATGTATGCATTAGATAGTATGCTAAAAGTTAGTTCAGTTAAACGATTAGCACAGTTGAAAATTTCCACTCAGCAATTTCCGCCAATAAACGGATGTTGTTGAGAAATTTTGTGCGACCCTGTACATGATCTATAAAATTCATAAACACCAAGTAATATTTAAAATATAGTTACATTTAAAAACGCATACCACAACTAAAAATGCACTTCCAGCAATTCCGTAGGATTCAATAGTTCAATTATTGCTCATTTTGTTCTATAGTGAAATTTTTTTGAGTGTCCCTGTACATGAACGATGCGTTATATGCACACCATGTTCTATTGTAAGAACCTTGTACTACACCTCAGCGATGTATATCAATTTAAATATATTTAAAATACTGTAGTATCATTATAATGTACGGCAAATTATTTTTCTCCATAGACCATAATGTAACGGAATTCTTTAGAGTAGCCTTGTAAATGAACCGAAAATACTACACACCTCATTTACAATACCGAACATGTGATAGTGATCCCCAATAACATATATCAATATCATGGCAATTGGACTATACAATACAGGGTGTCCGGTCTCAACGGTGTCCAATGGCTAATTCCTAAACCGCTAGTCCTAGACATATAGTTCCAATTACAAAAATGTTTTAAATCACGTAAAGAAATATTTAAAAAGCGATTTGGGTCAGTAAAAACATTTCTTAAAAAATTACAAAATTTAAATTTTTATACGGTCCCCCGGTCCTATAAGTTATATTTAGTGAAATTTTCCTTTTACACTGACAAATAATACAAAAAAAGTCCCGTTATTCTACGATTAAAATTGACCGAGTAATAGCTGTTTAAAGTTGGAGCATATTTTTGGCTGCAAATTGGGGGTCATTCACAAATTTAGTCGAAATATAATTTCGTCAGATATAAAAAATGTTTGGGAGTAAAATTAAAATTGCAATATAAATTTGAAATCTTTAATCATTCTGGCATATTAATGGAAAACATACAATTTGTAATAAACATTTAAGAAGAAAGAAAAAACAGAATTTTTGTTAAATAAAATGATTCTAAATTAACAACCTCAATTCTTTACAAAATGATACGTATTTTAAAATATTATTACATTGCACAAGCCCGCAAAAGTTGGGTTATGTCATGTTTTTTTTTGCTTTTGATAATTGATTCTTATATATTCTGTACCGCTGAATCCGAAATTGACCTTCATTTTTAACTCTCATATCAGGATTTTTCGCACATTGCAAATTTCAAAGTTCAGAAGTCCAATGTTAAAATTGAATTTCCTCCCCCATCTCATCGGACCCATTCAGCTGTTTAGCTGTAAGAATCCCAGGATAAGCAAAAATATCGAATACATTTTTTAATCAAATAAAATAAAATAAAATAAAAAATGTTTTACATATGTATAAGTTAAGATTAAGCATTATAGTATAAGATTTTTGCTACATTTTAACTTACACATTTGTGATTTGCAAAAAAATTCTAACGTGATGGTTAAAAACGAAGGTCATTTTCAGATTCAGTGCTAAAAAGTGCGTAAAAATCAATTATCAAAAGTTAAAAAACACAACCATCTTCTCTACTTTATAGTATTCGATTTTTGTTATTCTTTAAATTTGAAAATTTATGATTTGCGAAATATCCTGACATGATGGTTAAAAATGAAGGTAATTTTCGGATTCAGTGCTAAAATATATATAAAAGTTAAAAAACCCAACAATCGCAGTCTTGTATTATCTAATCTAAAACTTTTTCTTATGCTCCTTGGCAGAAATCTATCCGAATTTTTTTTTGTTATCCTGTAAAATAAGTATAAATGGTAACCACCGAAAATCTTAATAATGTTAGATTGTTATCGGATTTGCGCCAGTATGTAAAATGCAATCTCGATCGGATATTTAAAAGTGGGTTAAAGTTCGAGTACAAATTTTGAACTGGAAAAACATACATACGATTGTTGAAGTAACATAAAAACTTATAAAAAAAACATAATTTTTGTTAAGAGAAATCATAAGAGAAACAGTCTCTCAAATCCTGAGAAAATAAAACATATGTTATTTTAGCCAATTTGAGACTTAATCACAATACTTGTAGGATTTTTTTTCAAAGCGCAGATACACATGAAGTAAGATCTTCGAATACTTTAAACACTTGGTATATGATCCCTCAAAGCCAAGCCGAACTCATTTGTTTTCAGAGTAGAAAAGTGGCATAAGTCATGCATTTTTAAAGTTTCATAACTCGCTCAATTTTAGCGTTATATGAATGGGACTTTTTTTGTCTTACTTGTCAGTGTAATAGGAAAAAATTACTAAATATAACTTATAGGACCGGAAGAACGTATAAAAATTTAAATTTTGTAATTTTTTAAGAAATGTTTTTATTGACCCAAATCGCTTTTAAAATGTTTCTTTACCTGATTTAAAATATTTTTGTAATTGGAACTATATCTCTGTGACTAACGGTTTAGGAATTAGCCATTGGACACCGTTGAGACCGGACACCCTGTATATATGCGAGTTAGAGCATGGACAGACGGCCAGATAGACAGACAGATAAACCGAATTCATAAACTATTTTCAACTATGTTGGAAATTGTTAAAAACAGAGTATTCTCAGAGCTAAATAGAACTATTTTGAGATGTAGTGAAATAATGTTTCTAAATATTCATGGGGAAAATATTAATCCAGTTTAAAAATTAATTTTATAACAGGAATTTCAAAACTTTACAAAAAGGTTTTTTTTCGATTTTTTAAGGCTTTTAAAGGATTTTAAAGTATTGTTGGATAACTGAAAACAAATCGTTGCTGTATCTGTAAGATACTCTTTCGCGTAGCCGAAAATATAAAAAAAAAGCTAGGTTTTCTTTACTTTTTCTATTGATGTTATGGCAGTTTTAAACTAACAGCTTAACTTTTACTCTGTGGGAGACGCTTAATTCTCAATTTTACGTCTAGAAGATTTATCTCTACAGTGGAAAAAAAAGAATCTGAAATTAAATATTAAAACTACTTGTTTCTAATTTTTTTAAAAAAGAAGAAAAAAAAACTAGAGCAGTCACAAAGCTAAATAGAACTATTTTGAAATGCAGTGAAACAAAGTTTCCAAATATTTATGGGGAAAAAAATGAATCCAGTTCAAACAAAAACGTAAAATCCTGCGTTAAGCGTAGATTATGAAACACTTTCCAACACATTTAGAATGCTATAATAAAACTTCACGGTTTAATAAAGTGAAAAAGTTTGTCTAAATAAACAATTTGTAAAACACAAAACACATTTGAAAACTTAATTTCATAAATTTCCATCAAAAGACGAAAACACTCATTTTTTTTTTTTTTTTTTTTTTTTTTGCAGCTTTGTATATGTGCTATATATTTATCACATAATACATAGTATGCCAAAATTTAGTTCAATTATAGAACGCGTATCACTGTTGAAAATGCAATTTCCATCGATAAACAGAAATATACTTCAGACGTTTTGTGCAGCACTGTATATGATCTGTAGAATTTATGCACGCTAAGAAATATGCAAAAAAAAAAGTTTAATTCAAAAACACGTACCAGAGCAGAAAACGTACTACTTTCAGCAATTATGATTCATAGAGAGTCCTGTCACCAAATTATTTTGTGAGTCCCTGTATATCAATGACGAATACTATGCAGATCATATTCTATAGTAAATATCTTGCAGTGCATCTCAGAGATACATATCAATTCCAATATGGAACATGAATAAAATACACTGCAAACGATTTTGTACGAACGTAATGTAGTGGAATTCTTTTGAGTGTCTTTATAAATGAACAAGGAATGCTATCCATACCATATTCTACAGTAAGTACATTTTGTAGTGTACTTCCAGAGCAATTTATAAATTTCAATGAGTTTGTAATTGAGAAACTTTATTAAAAATCACCGCAAACGATTTTTCCCCATAGGCCGAAATGTAACGGAATTCTTTTGAATGTCCCTGCAAAGGAACTGTAATTGCTGCATGCTTCAATTCCAATACCGAACATGCCATAGTGAATATGAATAACATAGAGTATAACTACAAAATTCCGGCATCATCGGGACCGAAACTATGCCGTATTTTTGAAAGGATGTCAAAAGTCGTAACTAGGAATATCAAAAGTAGTACTATACTTTTAATAGTGCCTTTAGCCATAATTTATTTCATTATTAAAGGATAACTAGGACTTCCCTCAGAGGGATTAGTCTGAGCGATATTACTGAGAACATAGATTTAATAATAACATGTGGAAGCAAAGAAAATGAGATGTTATCTTTAATTGTTCATTACTGCGATAAACTGAAATGATGAAAATAAACGAATCGTAGAATTACAAAATCTTATCTATAAATTCGTATACACTATTTAAAAAAATGGGAAATCAAACCATTCAAGACAGCCATGCATGGATATAAAATTGAGAGTACGCAATATTAAAAGTAAAATAGAAAATGAAACACTAAATTACTTATATCGGAAATTTAACTGTATTAAATGATGTCAAGAGCATAATCAGACGCTCCGCACCAATTTGAGTAACTTTAAATGACAAATATATGATGTTTAAAAAGAATGGACTATACTTTATATCGTGTGTGCTCCCCCGGAATAGTTAATATTGTACAATATCTGTTTTCCACGGATGCAATGAGGTTGTCGATAACATTTAAGGAATTCTCTCCTCAAAATCTAATATAGTATCAAAGTACCGAATACATCAACAGTGGCATGCAATGCTTCGTTAGAGTGTGTTTTAGATATGCTCGATCGGATTTAAATGATGAGTGTATGCTGGCCACTACATACGCTGTATTGTTTTGTTTTCAAACATATTCTGCACAAGTAGAACTGTATTTAGCATGTATTAAATAAAAGAAATCGGCAATAATTACAACACAAAGTATGACACAAGATCTGAATATATCGTCTGCATAACTTTTGAGCTGTCAAAGTGTCATTTGAAGTAATTTAGAAATCCATACATATTTATTCAGGAAATCATGCAAGCTAACATACGCCAATATGAACCCGATTATAAAATTTCACCAGAATAAGTTAATATATAAAAAAGCTACTAATGATAATTGAGAATATGACCTTATGATAAAATGTCCAGAAAAATGAATCGGATAAAAAATTCATATCACATTTAAAACGGCACTTCCCTCTGTTAGTGGCCTTGGCGAGAGAGAAAAGCCTAGAGAAGGAACACTTTAACAAGTACTTTCGGGCAACCTACTCACTGTTTCATACAGGTCTTTATTCAATATTTACACAATTTATTTAATGCTAGGTGAGTATCTATCAGTTTTGTTGCATTTAAACCGCATGTTTTGAGGAGGAAATGCAGCATTATGAAATATTTAAAGTTGCTGTTCCTAATAATTCCAAATTAATGGTAATTGAGATCGCTTTCCGTTAATTTCATCTTTTTAAATTTTAAATTTTTTAGAAACCATTCATAGAGACAATTGTATATTTTAAAACTAACCCGAAACAAAATTTCAAGATTTTGGGCTCAGCAGTAACACAGAAATAGAAAAATTTTGAAAGTTTTTTGTTTTTGCACTGTTTTATATAGCGACATTTTTAGAAATTGTTCTATTGCGAGAATTTACGTCATGGTAAATACAGCCATGTCAATTTTCATGTTTATATTCCTAACAATTCCATGTACTTCGTTACTTAGATCATCTTTAGATCTTTTTCCGCTTTGTTTAGTCTTTCTGTTTTTTAGAATTCGTTCTACAACGAGCATTTACATCTTATTAATTACTACCATGCCAAAGTTCTAGTTTCTAACACCAACAGTATCTCAAAAATTTCAGTATTCCAAATAAATCATAGTTTAGAACCTTTCTAGAAATTTTTACGTTTATCCGTCAAATTGAACCTTTTAGAGAGCGTTCATTACGAGTATTTACATCTTAAAAGTAACTACCGCACCAAATTTAAAGTTTCTAACCCAATCAATATCACAGAAATCGCAATTTTAGAACGTTTTTGATCCTGCAGCGATGTAGGTTCTTGCACTGACATAAAATAGTCTTTTTTTTCGGAGCAGAGATGGCCACCAGCATTTTTTTAAGTTGGCTATGTAGTTTCAGAGATAACACCTCACAAACGTACAGGCATTAATAATATTATATACTTTATAATATAATAACGCTTTATAATATTAGCATTAGATGTACAGATACAAAAGCCATTTATCTGTTACAAACTAAAGTGCCGGCGTTGCCCAGAATTTGAAGGATGTTTGTTCTGAAAAATCAATTTCAAAATTTAACATACAACACAAAACAAACATTAAAAAAAGCAGTCGAAATGTTGTATGAATGAATCATATGAAAACGCTATATAAAAATGTATAAATGTATATAAAAGACGCAAAAGAATACAGCTATAAATGAACTTATTTCTATTTATAATTGGAGCAATAATGTTAAAATAGGCCAATATTTCCCTAATCGGGTTTTTATCATGCTTCAATACATCTTTCACACTCGTATGACGTTATACTATATGCACCACATCCTTTATATTTCCAATATGACGTAATATTTTCCTCTTTCACGTGGAAACCTTGAAATAGAAAAGTTATGAAGTTATATTCACTTTCATTTAAATTCGTCAAACCATTTATTTCATTTTCATATTTCACGTGAATATCTTGCAATAGAAAAGTTATGACGTAATATTCACCTTTTTTAAAAAATTCGTCAAACTATTTCATTTTCATTTTTCACGTGGAAATCTTGCAGTAGAAAATTAATTGTTGTAGTAATAATTTTATTGTGTTTTTTAATTGTTGGCAACTGCTATGACGAAAATTGTTTAAATTTGATAAGAAATGGCTGTTAAATTGGTGGTTTTTTCTTAATTACAAATTAACTATAAATTATGTCGATTCCGGATTACTTTAGTTGCCTCGGCTATGTTTTAATACACATGTACGTATCTTTTCACAATTTTGGCTTCCAAATTGTGGATTTTTATAGAATTACAAACAGACAGATAGACAAGTTTTCATTTTTATATACCTCTCTATTCTAAAAAAAGTAACTAACGCTGTCACCGCCGCCGCCGGTTTTGAATTTTTTGTGACCGGCGGCGGTCTTTCTTCGTTAATATTAAGAAAACGATTGCATACAAAAATATGAAAATCGGTGGTATTATAGCGAAATGTTTGATCAACACGCTAATGCATACAGTTTTCAAATCGAAGAATTATTTTAAGAGATATTTAATGCTAAAGTTGGACAAAATCGTTCCATTAAAAAAATTTCATAGGAGAAAAAGCTATAGATGTGAATTTAATCATTTTTAGATCATTTTATTCAATAGAAAATTCCGGTGTGCAGATTTCATTAATTTTTTTTAATTTGACTCATTTTTTGAGGTTTTATTTCTATTTTAAATTCAAATATTCAGCATCTTGACTGATATTTTTTACATATTTTAGAAAATGGTATTAATTTAAACTGTTGCCAACTGTATAAACAGCGCAAACAATAATGTTTGCTTCAAATAAGAAAAATTATTTACACGTTACTATTATAATCAGAAAAAAATCCTTCAAATTACAATTAAATAATTAGGTATAAAAAGCAGGCACTTATTGGAAATTACGCCATTAAAACTATATTTACATGTGAATTTTGAAAGAGAAAGGATATTGTAAAATAAATTCATTAACATGCGTTAGAAGTCTGAAATAGAAGAAATTGCGTCACATTACACTTATTATGCAAAATGAACAAAAAATAGTATTGCAAAACAGTTTAAATTTAAAAATTGCGCGAGACAAAATATTAGAGGTTAAATATTAGATTTTTTCAAAATTTTATTATTTGTCGTTTGATGTGAGGTGTTCAGCTATAAGTATGCAAATTTTCATGTCCCCAACATAATTAGGGGCTGAGTTAGAAAAATTACTTAAAATACACAAGCTAGATCCCAGAGGGTTAAATATTAGACTTTTTCAAAATTTTATTATTTGCCGTTTGATGTGAGGTGTTCAGCTATATGTATGCAAAATTTCATGTCTCCAACTTAATTAGGGGCTGAGTTAGAAAAACTGCTTAAAATACACAAGTTAAAGCCCAGAGGGTTAAATATGACTTTTTCAAAATTTTATGATTTATCGTGTTATCGCAAGCATTCAGCTATAAGTATGCAAACTTTCATGTCTCCAACTTAATTAGTGGTTGAGTTAGAAAAATTGATTAAAATACACAAGTTAGAGCACAGAGGGTTAAATATTAGACCTTTTTCAAAATTTTATTATTTGTCGTTCGATGTGAGGATTTCAGCTATAAGTATGCAAAATTTCATGTCTCCAACTTAATTAGGGGCTGAGTTAGAAAAATTGTTTAAAATACATAAGTTAGAGCCCAGAGGGTTAAATATTAGACTTTTTTAAAATTTTATTATTTGTCGTTTGATGTGAGGTGTTCAGCTATAAGTATGCAAAATGTCATGTCTCCAACTTAATTAGGGGCTGAGTTAGAAAAATTGCTTAAAATACAGAAGTTAGAGACCGGATGGTTAAATATGACTGTTTCAAAATTTTATGATTTATCGTGTTATCGCAAGTGTTCAGCTATAAGTATGCAAACTTTCATGTCTCCAACTTAATTAGGGGCTGAGTTTGAAAAATTGCTTTAAATACACAAGTTAGAGCCCAGAGGGTTAAATATTAAACCTTTTTCAAAATTTTATTATTTGTCGTTTGATGTGAGATTTTCAGCTATAAGTATGCAGAATTTCATGTCTCCAACTTAATTAAATTAGGGGCTGAGTTAGAAAAATTGCTTAAAATACACAAGTTAGAGCCCAGAGGGTTAAATATTAGATTTTTTCAAAATTTTATTATTTGCCGTTTGATGTGTGGTGTTCAACTATAAGTATGCAAATTTTCAAGTCTCCGACATATATACTTTCTGAGAACGGGCTCTGTGACAGACGGACAGACAGACAGACAAAGGAGTAAGACAGGTAGGGTTTCGTTAGATGAACGAAACTCTAAAAACATGCTGCGGATGACTGTAACAACATCCTAAAATTACATTACCATCAGCGATCTACCAATCCCGAATTTAGTTTATATTCGTTTCATATATTCTTATTCTTTTGTGTGGCCCTGTAAAATAACTATCAATATTATATACAGTAAAACCTCTGAATAGCGGACACCCCGAGAATGCATAATTTGTCCTCTATTTAGAGGTGACCGCTACTGAGAGTAAAACATGTACAATTATTTAAGAGTTGGTAATCGAAAAAATGTCCGCTAAATAGAGGTATCCGCTAATCGGGTGTGTCCGCTATGGAGGTTTTATCAGTAAAACCTCTGAATAGCGAACACCTCGGGAGGGCAGAATTTGTCCTCTATTTGGAGGTGTCCGCTACTGAGAGTAAAAAATGTACAGTTATTTAAGGGTTGGTAATCGAAAAAATGCCCACTAAATAGAGGTGTCCACTAATCGGGAGTGTCCGTTATGGAGGTTTTACTGCATAATAATATCATCCTTTACAAGAAAATTGCATGCTGTATGATAGACAGACAGACATCCAGAGAAAGATAACCTCCCGGAGCAATAAACACTCACGTCTTTTGTTTTAATCATCCACAATTGTATATCATACAACAGGCCAGATTTTATACAACAGGCTAAAAACGGTCACCGTGGTACGGAGTGCTGTATTATTATTTGTTTGCTCACAAAAACTGGTTGCCACGGGTTGTTGCAAGGTTTGTGATCACGTGGTTGAAACTGATCTATTCAATATTAATGAGTGCGTTTTTTTTTTATTATTATTTGCTCCATGTGTTCAAACCAGTTGTCTACGAAAACATCAACCGGTGAAAGTGACGCACACCAAATTTCTGTGACGTATGCAGATAAATTGTGCTTTTTTATCAGTTTTTTCTATATAATTTTTAAACGGTTTGGAACTTATTTTTCATAGTAGGTGCATTCAGTAGGCAACCCTCATAGGTACCTTCTGGTGCAATCAGAAACGAAATCCGACAAATATTTTTTGAGTTACGCTTGACGAAAGGTTTTTATTAGGCTTTTTTTAGTAGGACATGGCGTTAATATCCATCGTAGTAGTAATGTGTCCGGACAGTAATATTTCGCTGAGTATTAGCCTTCGCTTCGCTCAGACAATTATGCAAGAAAAAGAGAAAATTAAATATAAAAATAAACTTACATTAATTGTTATTTTCTGTATTAGAGAAAAAAATCTAATAAAGAGTGAAATTATTACATCTCGTGTAATTTCGGAAACATCGATGTCAGCTTCAATTTTTTTGGTCGTTCTTTGACAAGATTTTTTTTTTTTTTTTTTTGGTATTTTATACAAATGAAGAATTTCTGTTACGGATCTATTTCGGAAATACAGTCTTGTTCTCTAAAGTAGATATTAATTCTCTAGTAAAAATTATGCATTTTTCTAATAGCATCTTTTCTTCTGCCTGTTATTCATCCTCATCTTCGGAGCTGTTACTAGCGTTATCAACAGTTCTGTTTAGCACAGCGTCAGAAGAGACACTCCAAAGAACTTCTGTACTGGTCTCCACGCCATTGCTAAGCAACAGTGCAGCTCCCAGAATATAATCGCCTCTGAAAAATGAAAAAAAAAATGTCAAACGTTATTTTTTTGCATTTTCCTTTTCGATCTTGAAGTTTTTAATTCATAAACAATTGCTATTTTTCTTCTACCATAATTTGAAAGTGTAAAAGAAAAAAAGAAAGGGAAAAAGATGGTTTTGATGCCAGATTTTTTAAGTTGCTGGATTTTTGAAGTCACAGTGTATATCAATTTCATGGTGATCCGTCTATATTTACGCAAGTTAGAGCATGGGCAGACAGGCGATAGACAGACGGCAGACACACGACAGACAGACAAACCGAAGTCATAAACACTTTTTATCTATGTTGGAAAGTGCTAAAAACTATTGATCAAACGGTTTTCCAACAGAATTTTGTAGACAGATTTAATTGCTTATTTCAATGGCTAATGTAACGATATTTTCTACAGGGAGTTATAAAAGTATTTACGTATTTAAAAGAAATTCCCGAGGCAGAAACAGAGCAAATTGTAAAAAAAGAATTAATTTAATTACCTTCAAGATTTCCAAAATTCATCCAAATGATCATTTTGATATTTATTTAAGATCCTTATGCTAACATACACTATACATCCATTAATCACCCGGTACTTTCAATTTTAGACATTTTGTCGAATATTCAAAGATACCTATACTTATCGGAATTTTCTGAAACTGCAGGATTATCAAGAATGTGTTTGACTTCATAGTTATCAACGGCGATTTGATCAGAAGGACGATTAGGGGTCCAACAAAAAATCAAAGAAAAATAATAGTATTTGGGATCGCCCTGTAAAATAAAATGCATGAAATGATCTATCGCTATAGATTACGAATAAGTGAATATTGTACAATATGTGTATTCATTTGTGTAAGAATAGCACGTATACTCATGGAGATATAGCGATTTTTTTAAAAATTTCAAAATATTACCGCATGTTTTTTGTTTATATCATGAAGGGTTTACAACCAAATTTAACGCCAGTATCAGAAAATTTGACAAAATATAATAGAAATAACATAGTGCAAATGGAATGTAAACATAATAAACATTTGATGAAATACGAGCAGTTGTATAAAATGTTTTTTATCTACGCATGCGCGCACGTTAATATTTTGTGTGTGTGTGTGTGTGTGTGTGTGTGATTTAATAGTCAGATCTATGGAGCAACGCATAAAAAACATCCAGTCAAATATCGTGAAAATTCAGAAAGATATCTGTGATAGAGTAAGCTGATTTTTATTTGCTCTCTAAAACCTGCCGAATGATAAGGGATTTTCCAAAAATCGTCATTTTTCCCTTTATTCTATCTTCAGTAGAAGTAATCGAAATTTTTTCGACTTCCGATTTTCGACGGATTTACACGTTTTAGGGGTCAGAGATTCCAAAAAACATGTTTATACAAAATGTCTCTCTGTCCGTGTGTCGCCATTGTACCAAGGAAAAGTGTATAAAGTTATGCATAAAATTGAACCAAATTTTTCGTGAATATTTTTGGATATGACCAGCAGGTTCTCCTTCAACATGAAATATTCCGCCGGAAGGGGGCGCTGAAATAGCGATATATGAGCCATTTTCATTATTTTACCATCAAAAAGTGAATGAAGTTATGCATAGAATTGAAGCAAACTTTTTGTGTATGTTTGTGGACATGACCAGCAGGTCCTCTATCAATATAAAAATATTCTGACGGAAGGGGGCGCTGTCATAGCGAAGTCTGTGCCATTTTCATTATTGTGCCATCGAAAAGTGTATGAAGTTATGTATAGGACTGAACCAATTTTTTTGTGTGTATTTTTGGCTGTGGCCAACAGGTTCTCCTTGAATTTGGAAATATTCCACCGAAAAGGGGCTCTGTGATAGCGACATTTTTAATTTCTCGATTTTTTTTTCACAGTTCTATTGTCCATCGACGGCTCATCCAGCGACGGGAACTCGCATCCTGCTAAGCCGGCTATTCGCAAAGCTGATGTATAACAGAATAACGAAAAACCATTTATTTTAATAAATCAAAATTGGTATAGTATTGAACTAATAATATTGAAGTATTCTGTAATAATATCTGTAACTACTTTTTAAAATATTCAGATGCATGAGAAAGTTTTGGGATTGGCACATCCAACTAGTTATTAACTGGCTTTCAGCAAAGGAGATAGTATTTAATGAATCCCAAGGAGTATATTCAGATGAAAGGCTTAGATTTTGATTTCTTTATTTTATGATTTTATTTTTTTTTTTTTTATGATTTAGATTTTTTTTTTCTTGGAATAAGCCCATTCTGATGGTTTTCCAAGAAAAACTAAATCACCAGTAAAAAAATGAAAATTAAAAAAAAATTAAAAACGTCAATTTATGGAAAGCCCCTTATCATTTTGCTGGTTTTAGAGAATAACTAAAAATCAGCCCTCTCAATCGCCGACATCCTTCTCAGTTTTCCCGATATTTAACTGGCTTTTTTTTATGAGTTTCTCCATAGAGTTGATTATCAAATCATGAAAAAAAAGTTATCGTGTGCGCATGCGCAAATAAAAAATATTTCATATAACTGCTCATATTTCATCAGATGTTTAACATATTTGCATTCCAATTCCACTATACTATTCCTACTACATTTTGTCATATTTTATGAAACTGGTGTTAAATTTAGTACATAACCACCTGCATGAATTTAAACAAAAAACATACGAGAATTATTTTTAACTTAAATAAAAAATCGATATATATATCTCCCTGAATATACGTTCTATTCTTACACAAAGAACACACATTGTAAAATATCCACATATTCGTATGCTACAGCGATATATCATTTCGTCCGTTTTATTTTACAAGGTGATTATTATTATTTTTCTTTCGTTTTTTTTTTTTTTGTTTCCCCCCTAATTTGCCTTCTGATCAAATTGCCGTTGATAAATATGAAGTCAAACACATTCTTGATAATTCTGAAGTTCCAGAAAAATTCTACCAGTATATCTTTACATATTCGACAAAATGTCTAAAATTGAACGTTTTCAATGATTAATGGCTATAGTGTATATCACAGCAAAATTTAAGAGCCCGCGCTCGCATCAGATAATAACCGCAGTTATATTTAAAAACGCTTGAAGAAAACTTCCTTATACCAAATAAAATCTTTAAAATCATCTATAGTTTGATAATGTTATTATTGTTAATTATTATTGATTATTGTTAATAGTCCAGGCAATAGAGACCGTATTGGGACTCTACCTAGCAAAATTAATGGTAGTGCTGGAAATCGGCTTTCTAGATGTTTTTTGGGTCGCTGAATCCGAATTTTTAACTTCCCACCAAAATTTCCTCCGGCAACACCCCCAAATTTTGGTAAAATGCCCCCCCCCCCCCCCCCAAAAAAAAAGGTTTTTATTTTAAAAAATCACTTTTTTTATTGTTTTCGGGAAAAAGTATCTAGAAATTCAGAAAGTAGACAAAATTTGAAACAAATTAGATATATGACATTATGACTTAGGATGAAGGGGAAGGGGGGACTGCCTCGGAACATGCGCGCGGTGCTGCGTAAACTAAGTTGCGCAATTCCACTTAACCACTCACACGTTTACATTAGTCCTCCCATCTTCCCTCCGAACTTTCTCTATAAGGTTTACTTTAAGTTTTTTGGGTCGCTGAATCCGAATTTTTAACTTACCCCCAAAATTTCCCCCCGGACCCCCCCCCCCTCCTCCAAATAGTTGTTAGTAACTTAAATTTCTTATTGTTTTGGGGGAAAAGCATTACAAAATTCAGAAACTAGACAAAATTTGCAACAAATAGGATAGATGACATTATGACGTAGAATAAACGGGGAAAGAGGGGTTTGCCTCGGAACATTCCCCGCGCGCTTTTCTCAAAAACCAAATTTTTTCAAAAAATCAATTTTTTGGGGGGTTGCCGGGTGAAATTTTGATGGGAAGTTACAAATTCGGATTCAGCGACCCAAAAAACATCTAGAAAGCCGATTTCCAGTACTACCATTAATTTTGCCAGATAAAATCCCCTATTGCCTGGACTTCATCATTTAGTGCACGTAGCGCCGCAGTGCATGTTCCGAGGCAGCCTTCACCCTCCCCGTTCATCCTAATTCATAATGTCATATATCCTATTTGTTGCAAATTTTGTCTAGTTTCTCAATTTCGTAATGCTTTTCCCCTAAAACAATAAGAAATTTAAGTTAATAACAACTATTTGGGGGGTTTTCGGGAGGGTGGGGGGGGGGGAAATTTTGGGGGTAAGTTAAAAATTCGGATTCAGCAACCCAAAAAACTTAAAGTAAACCTTATAGAGAAAGTTCAGAGGGGAGATGGGAGGGCGAATGTAAACGTGTGAGTGGTTAAGTGGAATTGCGCAACTTAGTTTACGCAGCACCGCGCGCATGTTCCGAGGCAGATCCCCCTTCCCCTTCATGCTAAGTCATAATGTCATATATCTTATTTGTTGGAAATTTTGTCTACTTTCTGAATTTCTAGATACTTTTTCTCTAAAACAATAAAAATGATTTTTTTAATAAAAACCTGTTTTTGGGGGCTTTTTACCAAAATTTTGGGAGGTTGCCGGAGGAAATTTTAGTGGGAAGTTACAAATTCAGATTCATCAACCCAAAAAACATCTAGAAAGGCGATTTCTAGTACTACCATTAGTTTTGCTAGGTAAAATTCCCTATTGCCTGGACTATAATGCAATAATCGTTAAGGAAAATTTAATTGACATAAACAATTACAGTAACCTGAAAAAACTATTACGAGTAACTGGCTATGTTATACTCTTCATCAAAATACTAAAGAAGAAACGTGAGAAAAATTGTAATCTTACGTCAGAGGAAATCCGAGAAGCAGAAATTTTTTGGATAAAAAATTGTCAAAACGAAATTTTCGCGAAAGACATTTTATGACGGAAAAATTCCAAACCCTAGAGACTCTAAATTGCTTTCATTGAACCCTTATCTAGATTCAGAAGGAGTTTTGAGAGTTTCTGGTCGACTCGATAAGACTGACTTATCAATGGATGAAAAACATCCTATAATTCTTCCGCCAAAAACTAAATTGGCAAAGCTAATAATTTGGGATGCTCATTATAAAGATTTTACTCTGCTGTTGCCCATACACTTGTACAAATTCGTGAAAGATTCTGGCTACTAAAGGCGACAAACCGTGAGAAGTGTGCTAAAAAATTGCATTGTATGCAAGAGGTTTTCTTCAACTCCAGGAGACCAAACGGTAGCTCCATTGCCAGCTGATCG
Organism: Maratus speciosus; assembly: GCA_963932465.1. Taxonomy (NCBI): domain Eukaryota; kingdom Metazoa; phylum Arthropoda; class Arachnida; order Araneae; family Salticidae; genus Maratus; species Maratus speciosus. The sequence goes on from OZ010789.1 coordinate 322,909,622, forward strand.
TGTAGAACAGGCATATCCATTCAGTGTGATGGGATGTGATTTTGCAGGACCTTTGTACGTTAAAGACAGTGGTAATAAACAATACATCTTGCTTATTACGTGTGCAGTAACTAGAGATGTCCACCTGGAGCTTGTCGACAGATTGTCGATACAAATATTTTTACTAGGCTTAAGTAGGTTCATTGCTCGACCAGGATTACCATCTATAGTATATTCCGACAATGCCAAGACATTTAAATGCGCAGAAAATGACTTGAAAAAACTTTGGTCCATTATAACTCATCCAGATGTACAAGAATTTTTTTCTCCCCATTAAGTGGAAATTCATAATCGAACGAGCAGCATGGTGGGGGGGATTTTATGAGCGTATGGTTAGGACTATAAAAACTGCATTAAGAAAAACCCTAGGCAAATCATCCCTGACTGTGATTGAACTGAATACTGTACTAGTGGGAATTGAAGGCATGGTCAACTCTCGCCCTATAACCTATTCCTCGCCAGAAGGTCCAGACCCCCTACCATTAACGCTTGCTCACTTCCTAATTGGAAGAAGAATATCTTCTCTGCCACCAGATAGGGTTCACCTTGACTCGAATATCTCTTCCAGGAAAGAGTTAATCAGATATTATAACTATCGTGAAAAATTAATGCGCTTGTTTTGGTCTAGATGGAAAGGGGATTACTTGTTAAATTTGAAGTCAGCTCATTTAAGTTCGAACAAAACTAATTTTCCTCAATTTAAAATAAATGACATTGTACTAATCAAAGATGATAAATTACCCAGAAATTGCTGGAGTCTAGGCAAAATTATTGAATTATTTCCTGGAAGAGACGGCAAGGTGAGGTCCTGTAAAGTCAAGCCTGAGAAATGTATTCTCAAAAGACCCATCCGATTGATTTATCCTCTTGAACTTGGAATTGATTGTCTCTAAAAATTAATTCATATAATAATCTTTTTTTTTTCTTATTTTAGTTTGAATTTGATTGTAACGTGTTTAAATACTGAAGTATGTATAACATTCATATTTTATATTTGAATTTGTATTAATTTGATTTAATTATTTGTGATGAACACCCATATGTTCATAGGTGGGCAGTGTTACGAAATGGCTTCTGCCTTGCGTTGGGGAGAAATCTAAAAATAGTCGAGATCACGTGGCTCAGTACATGTAGAGAGAGTGCGCGCAGCTTGATGCTAGAATTCTTTAGTAAATAAAAAACTCGAATTGTCTTTGGTCGGGAAAAAAATGTTTTCTCGGAATTATAAATATTTATTGGAACAAGTGTGATTTAATGTAGTGAAGTGAGTGATGCTTGAATATATTTTTTCGAAATGATCAGAATATACTTATGCTTGACTGAGATATGTATTTATCATATTCTCGGAATTTATGATGTTATTTAAATGTTGAATGTTAAATGTGCTTATGTGTCGTCGTCGTGCTGTGCTGTAACAAATAAAAAATGAAAAGACCATCAAGATTAATTATCTAAAGGAATCACCTATGATTACAACGAAATATGTTTTTTTTTCTCGAAATCATTTTCTTGCTACGAAAGATATTTCTCGACAGTTTAGATTATGAATAAGTTTTACCCAGTCAATGGGATTTTATTATACACTGTGCATAATGAAAAGTTCATGATTATATATATATATAAGAATGTAAATTTATTCTGTAAAGCTTCAGTAAAATGGTGTGATAAAAAAGAAAATGTTTAAAACTGACGAAAGGAAGATGTGAAAAAATACCAGAAAATGGGAAAGTTGATAGGAACTTTTTTCCATTTAAATATTACTTACAGTAGGTATATAGAAATAGTGGGAAAGACTAGAAAGGACTAGAAAGCGTGAAAGCAGCAGCCTTAATCCTTTCAGGGGCAGTGGTATGTTTATAAAACAACTTAATTTTAATTCCAAAACGTCACAATGACACCAGAATTTTGCTAAACTCTTTTCCATATAATATGTGAAATATAGGCTTTTTCTTATATCCGAATAAATTTGTTCGTAAATTCCGGTGCCAGTCATTTATTTCAAGATTTTAGTACTGAAAGAAGCCCATTAAAGGTTTAAATCATGTTAATGATAAGTTAAGTGCTCATGCGGCTGCAAAAGAACATAGCATCGCTCGAAATACTTTAGGAAGGTATGTAGACAAATTTCACCAGGGTGAATACAGTGAGATGAAGCCAAACTATGTGACAACTAGAGTTGTCAGGTCGAGTGTCACAAAAAAATAGGACAAGGAGGCAAAAAAATGCGGGACAGTGGCTCTTAAATCCTGACATAATAACATGAAACACTATGAAAACGGAACCTATCTCTAACAGAATGTTGCTTTAAATATTAAAATTTCATTTTCCGTGCTGTACAATTATACCTGCTCAGACAAAATCCTGTTTGAAACAAAAATTTTCTCCTCTGACTTGTGATTGCGTCTCAGCAGGTTTGTTTAAGCATCATAATAAAAAAAATTAATAATTAAAGCATGTAGCATAAAGTAATTTTGCTTTTATTAAACTGATTTTATTTCTCTTCACAAATATTGCAAGATAAAACAAAGTGGGTCAAGCCTCCCATATAGTGGGTCACCCCTCCCATATGAGGGGAGCCTTGACCCATTATTTTTTCATGATTAAAATCAATCATTTTTAAATTTTTTATATGTTATACTTATGTAGCAATTTCATTTTGATAACTGATTGTATAAAGAATAAAATGATATATAAAACTTTATTCTACGTTCAATATTTAAAAAATAAAAAATCTTTTTGTAAAAAGTGGGTCAACCCTCCCTAGTCTCCCCTATATTAAATTCAGTAATACGGAAATAATATGACTCCATCTTAAATAGGGCGTGATCACCATGGAAACCTAAAATCATTACCTATCATGGGATATCATTGAATTAATTACGTATGATAGGATTTAATAAAATGAAGAAAACTTTTTCTAATATCTTTTCAAGTTTTGATTTGATTTTCATAAAATTTGAAATGACTCTACAAAATTCTGCAACAATTATATATATTAAATTTCAAACCATTCGATTGGGTAGATTTGCGCTGTTATATGCGAAGAGATGGGCGGACCAGACGACGCTATAGTGACTACGTATTTATATAATTACGAACGCACCTAAAAAGTAGTTTATCCTGGGTTAATATGTAAAATATACGAATTAATTGAATCAAGAGTAATTCATCGAAAATTCTGAAGATTTAATTTCTCTCTTTTGTAAATTTAACACGATCTCTTTAGATATAAAAGCCATTCATCTTTTATAGAAAACTTTTGCCATTAAGTACATAAATAGAAAGTTTGTTCTACAAAGGAATATCTCTTTCGCAGAAATTACGCTGAACTGCGCCAGATGTATGGAATGAATAGAATGTTTCACTTATTAAAATAGCTGTTATTATAAGAGTTTAAGAAAAACAAGCTTCATTAAAATGTCATATGCTCTGAAAGTGAAAGATTCGACCTTTATATTGTAAAAATGCAGAAAATGTGTTATTATAAATACGAAACCATTAAAGTAGCTATTTCTGATTATTATTATAGAATAAATTTATTAAACTCATTGAATTAAAATTAATTAGATGTCATTAAGTAACCACTGATATTTTGTAATTTAGAAATTAAATTAACATATTAACACGAACTAAAATAACTTCTTAAAACACCATCAAAACCTTAAATGCGCTAGGCCTTTCGAAAGATCCGAGTCTTTCTTCGTCAGGCGCAAAAAGACGTGCTTCTACTATGACAGCAGCAGCAAAACTGAAATGAGAGAAGGGAAGGGAAAACAAGCTGAAGAAACAGCCAATAGGAAATTAGACATCAACAGCCAATAGGATAGCAGGAGACAACACCCTATCACAGAAGAGTATAATCAAAACAAAAGAACACAGAGTAGAAGGGGAATAAGAAAACAAAATGGGGGGAGGGGAAGTACATGAAAATAAAAATGAATTATAATAAAGGGAAAACACACACATATATTAAACTACGAGAACACGTGAAATAAAAATAAATAAATGAATAAATGAATAAAATATAAAGACACACTAAAATTAATGAATACAAAAATTAACTTAAATGGTAGTACTGAAAATGTTTTTCCAAGCTGCAGAGAGCATTGTGGAATCAGATTTATCATTAACAATAACTTCACGATTAAGATAAATAGCTAAATTTTCAAGAAAGTCCAATTCAAAGATACTATTGACATTAAAGATAATTTTAACATTTTGAAAATTAAAACTATGGCCGGAATCCCAAGAGTGCTTGGCAATAGAGGATTTAGAAATTTCTTGATTAATTACATAACGAGAGGGAGAAAGAGGGATTTAAAGGGATTTCAAGATTCCTTTTAGTTTGACCAATATAAGATAAATCACAGCTGTTACAAGGAACATTAATAAATTCCCCATTTTCGAAGATCAGGAACAGGAGATTTAGTGGAGGGTAATTTGAATTTATTGACAGGTTTAAAGATAACGTTAAAATTGAAACGACGTAAAACTTTAGCTAATTTGAAACATAAAGGATGATAAAAGGGGAAGACAACAAAATTTTCAGGTTTGCTTTTGGCAGACCTTTTTTTTTTCTTTAACATATTGACAGCAATAATATATCTGCGATAGCTCTGGTAGAGTTCTTTGCTGTCGAAAACTAAGGCAAACAGTAGATTATTAAAACGTGTATTGTTTGTTTAATTTGTTGTTGTAATCTATAATTCATTTGTCAACATAGCGTCTTTTATTTAATATCGAACCATTTTCATAACATACCGTGTAACCATGGCCGGCCTTTCAGGAAAAACGGGATACCACCATCTTCCGGTCCCAGGCCTTGAGGCCCATATTTTAGGAAACTTTCTGTTTGCAAATTAATATTAGCGGCATGAGCTCTCTTCTCTGATCCTCAATTTGATCCTCAAATTATATTTTATCTTTGTAACATTGATAATAATTGAATGTAGGTAAGTAAAATTTTCTTACCTTTTTCTACGATATCCAAACTTCGTCTGGTCTCCGCCTCATCTATGTATTTAATCATTCAGCAACAATATTGAAGATGTTGTAATCCTCACTTTTGTTTACATATTTCATTTTGTGTAATACGAGGTGCTTTGTATTTTGTTTTATTTGAATTATTCCTACTTTAGGAATAAAATAATAAATTTACTTAATATCCATCGAACAGTAGCAGTGATAAAACTGCACGTCTCTTATTGAGACTTTCATCAGCAACTAACTACACAATATGCACATGAAAAGCATATATTTGAAAACAGGAAGTATAAAATAAATTTAAGGAAATTTATATTCTGTAATTTATAGACACTATTTAAAGAAATGTTCATAAGTTTGTCTAAGTCATTATTGATAATTATAATGTCCTTGACACACTCAACGGAGATTAAAATAAATGCCTTACTTCCTTATTCATTTGTCAAACGTGATTGACTGTTCTTGATTAATGCATACACATGAAAGAACTTTATAAAATTGGTCGTTATTTATGTTCATTTGGAGATTAAAATTCTTGATGTATTGTAACACTATATATACCAGATCCAGACAGTCTAAGAACCATCTTTCCCAAGCGTTCCGGAGAAAGAGTTCCGTCCTCGCACCTAACTCTTTAAGCTTGCACCCAAGTGCGACGTTTGATATCACGACAGTAATACCCATGTGCTTGAGAATATTACCGTGAACCTTGGAAGCACCGCTCCAAATTTCCCCAAGGGCTCCAAGGAGACCGAGCACTCATATTCGAGTCGGGATTGATCTCGGGATTCACTAGAGAGGCTTTACTCTACCCAAGCCTTCGAAGACCAACTCCTCTAATGACGAAGGGCTTTTCAGGTTAGAAAAAATGCAGTATCCTTAAAATATGGCGATCACAATAATGTCGCTCTGTGCATTCGAGCCCCTAAATCGTGAAAACAGTAATCAAAAACAATGACGTTACTTTCATGCAATCATAGTAAAACTCTTCAGCTCTATAAATGAAAATTTATAAATGAGATTTTTTTAATGTGCGTGTAACAGAAAATATATCCTTTCTCTGACAATAAGAATAATAATGCAAAACATTCAAACAAATAGTAGCATTTAGCGAAATTTTATTTGGCATGGTATTAGTTTTAAATGGAAACTCTCATTTTCATTCATAAAAACTAAATCTACAATGGTAGCTTTAAAATGCCATCAGTTTTAAGCACTGTCAATTGTGGCTTCAGTCGTGAAGTTTTGTTTTAAAAAGGGAAAGAATTAGCTCTGAAAAAAACGGTTACAATGTTTCATTTCCTATACAGGGTGATTCAAAACTTATCGTTCAAATTTCGTGGGGAGGTAGAGAGTACGTCAAGGAACCGATTTTACATAGGAAAGCATGTTCGCAAATGTACGCATGCGTATAGCTTAATCTAAAGTATTAAAAAACTATGCTAAAAGATATAGCTATAAGATATATCTGTAATGTACAAATTAAATAAGAAATAAAACATAGCAGTTTATTGAGAGTAAGTTTGACATCACAGTGAAAGTATCTCATAGAAAGTGACGTCATATTTAGAAAATTATTAATTTTTTTCCAGAATATTTTTCGATAAATTGAAATATCTGTATTATACTTGATGTTTTACCGCCAAATACATATAAATGATAATGTTAAATAATTTTAATATACTTATACTAATATTTAAAATTTTTATATACGAAAAATGCTCGTTGTTCTGTTCAAAATGGCGGCAATTTCGAACGCGAAAGTATAGCTAGTGGGTTCGAATTTTTACTGTCTTATAAAACAAAGTACATCTGTTACCATTCTTTTTATTCTTGCGACTTTTATATGGTGTAGTACCAGAAAAGAAAAGATTGGATTAAAAAGATTGCATTTGTATTATGATAAACTATGGCGGGTGGTTGAAAATGGGATGAAGGGTTACATGAAAACTTTTTAAAGTTGACGGTAATTTTGCTCTGGTTCAAATTTCGTTCAAATCTATCAAAAGTTGTAGATTTGTATGTATAAAGAACACACACGCACACACTGGTTTATTTTTATAAACAGATTACGTAACATAAAATTTACTGCTGGTGACCAGCTGGTGATTTTTAACGTTACGTGTATGGCACTTATAAGTTACACTTATTCCTCAAAGACGCGATTTTCGTTAGATATTTTTACACAAACCATGATGGCAATGACATGTATCACTACACTGCCATCCAACCCAATCAACTACCCAATTAGCTGATCAATGAGGCAGAATAGTTTGCGCGGAGTAGAGTCACAAACATATAATTGGAGTCGATGATTTTGCTTCGCTCAAATCAATTCACGGGAAAATTCCGAGTCTTAATTTTATTCTTTCTCCAATGTCACATTGATTATTTTTTGCATAACATTCATCCAATAATACTTTTTGTGTGCTCTATAACATCAGTACATAAATTGGAAGTCCTTTAATAAACAATTAAATTTAAAAAATAAAAAAAACCGACTGCGTAAAAAACGAACTAATTAATTATTTATTATCAATGTGAGACTATTTTTTTAATACCTACTATTAGATCACACTCTCGCTATATACAGGGTGCAATATGTTATCTATCGCCGACCTTTAATTTCTCAACCGTTGGTCGTAGACATATAGTTCCAATTGCAGAAATGTTTCAAATGAGGTAAATATTCATGTTGTGGCATTATTTACAGTAAAAAATCAATTTTACGAAAATTACGAAATTTAACTTTTTATACGGTCCCCCAGTCCCTATAGTTATATTTAGTAAAAGTTTACACATATCATAACAGATATAACACAAAAAGTTTGACATCTGTACTACAAAAATTGACAGAGTTATTAAATTTCAAAGTTTGAGATTTTTTTCGCATGATTTTGTCTTTCAATGAGGGATCAGTTAAAAGATTAATTAAAGTAATTCGAGATCAAAATCAGGGTGCAATGTCCTTTTTACTGCGAAACCACCTTTAGCCGATATCACCAAATTCGGGTATCACTAAAGAGGGTTATTTCATTAAAAAATTTTAACTGACATTTAGGGGTCGTACACAAAGCGAAGAAAGAAATATTGAAATTAAACTGAAAAATGAATATCAGTTTATTGTAATATTAGAAAACGATCTACCAAAAAAAAATGAATATGTCAAAAGACAAAATCTACTAGAGATACTGCTCATAGTGTTCTCCATTGGTGGCAATGCACAATTGAATGCGTGACAGTACTGAGTCCTGGACACGTTACAGCTCAGCAGGTGTGTAAATTGTGCGACAATCAAGGATGATGCGCTGCTTCAGATAAACCAGAGAAGTGGTCTCAGTCACATAGACCCATCCCTTTATGTAACCCTAGAGGTACAAATCCATATACACTGGTGAAAGCGGAGGCCACTCTACCGGACCACCATATCCGAGAATCTGTTGACGGAATTTGATGGTCAGATACGCCCGGACGTTTGATGTTTTGTGTGGAGAGGGCTTCATCATGTTAAAATCACACTCGGCATGCATATCGGAGAGGCAAATCTTCATACCAATCACGTACCGTATTTGTAGCAGATGCAGTTGACGATCGCCCGTTAAGATCCCATCGTAGGAGATGGGTCCAACAATCTGGGTTCTCCATATACCGCACCACACGTGTCGTACTGGGCGGGCTATGTGGAGGTTTTCCAGATACCAGTAATCCACAATGTGCACGTTTACAATGCCACCCCGTATAAACAATGACTAATCTGTCACACAGAATGTCACAAAGGAATGACGGATTTTCCTCTAAGGTGTTGAGCATTAAATTACAATAAAAAATTCGTCGTGTGTGGTCACCCAGCATCAATGCTTGTACCAGTGTCGGATATGGTATGGATGCTCATCAAATGCATGTAACAAATTCCAGACATGCTGACCACATACCTCGTTTATTTCCACCGAGCTCAATTGTGGAATTAAAAGGGCGAATCCCAGCACATCCTCCGGTGTCACTCGAACATTACACCTTGCCTGTCTACTTGTTCTGTGTCGTGGTGAAACAGATCCGGTCTCTCTAATATGGTGCAATGCATTAGTTACAGTTTCATGGGTTGGATGTAGATCCTTATGGAAACGTTCTGAATAAACACTCGCAGCCTCTCTGGCATTCCTTTGACATTCACCATAAATAAGTATCATTTCCGCTTATTGCACGCACGCGTAGCTTGCCATCACGATCTCAGTGCTGGCTAGCATGTCCACTGCTAGATGACTCGTGTTTTATCCCGAACGTGTGGTGCTGCGGTACTATTGTAATTTGCATAATCCCAATTTTCATGATAGCTATAGTTAGGCTGGTCGTTTTTATTCCGCTGCCAATTATCTAGTCCTTAGTGAATATGTTTCATTTTCCGGTTGTTGATTCTACCTACTTTGACGTTTGAAGGTTGTTCGACCCATAAAAGAGTTAAACAGCCCTTTGAGCAGTATATTTAGTAGATTCCGTCATTTGACATATTCATTTTTTATAGTAGACCGTTTTCTGATATTATAATAAATTGATATTTATTTTTCAGTTTAATCTCAATATTTCATTCTTCGCTTTGTATACGACCCCTAAATGTCAGTTAAAATTTTTTAATGAAATAACCCTCTTTGGTGATACACTAATTTGGCGATACCAGCTAAAGGTTGTTTCGCCGTAAAAAGGACATTGCACCGTGATTTTGATCTTGAATTACTTTAATTAATCTATTAACTGATTCCTCATTGAAAGACAAAATCATGCGAAAAAATCTCAAACTTTGAAATTTAATAACTCTGTCAATTTTTGTAGTACAGATGTCAAACTTTTTGTGTTATATCTGTTATGATATGTGTAAACTTTTACTAAATATAACTATAGGGACTGGGGGACCGTATAAAAAGTTAAATTTCGTCATTTTTATAAAATTGATTTTTTACTTTAAATAACGCCACAACATGAAAATTTACCTCATTTGAAACGTTTTTGTAATTGGAACTATATGTCTACGACCAACGGTTGAGAAATTAAAGGTCGGCGATAGATAACATATTGCACCCTGTATATCTTGTTCAAATTTTCAATCGTTAATAAAATACTTATTATTCGTCCAATCAAGCTGAAATAATTTTTTTTTAACTTGTAGTGGATGATACTTGATGTTAATCCATTTTTTTAACATTAATTAATTAATTAGATTTAATTAATTAATTTTTAATCATCGAGAGAGCCCTCTTCTTGATCAAGATATTTTTAGACCGAAAGAACCCTCTTCTTGTTCAAGGTATTTTTAGACCGAGAGAGCCCTCTTCTTAATCAAGATATTTTTAGACCGAGAGAGCCCTCTTCTTGATCAAGGCATTTTAAGCCCTACTCAACAGGAAAGAAGAATGGGAGAAAAAAAATTCTCTTATTGACCTAAGTAGGAATTCACTTAAAATATTTTTTTTTATATTACTTGTTTATATTACTTACCTATTTTTTATTTACTTGTATTGATGACTTTTAAGTTGTGTTTAATTGTTAGTTCCTATCTATAAACACTGTTTTGATGAGGTCTATAGGTGTCTATGATGGCTAGAGTTGCAGTAAAGCTAGAGATCCATAATACATACACAACTTAAAGGCTGTAATATTTAAACGGAGCTTCTGACTGTAAAATAGTCAATGAAACATCGTCTTCATTTTGAAAGACCTATCCAACGATATGCCACTCAATAGGGTGCGTTTTTTTTTCGTCACTACCGCCATTTTGTATTTTAAGGCCACCATTTTGAATTTATAAAAACAAAGCCTACCCTATAACCATCTGGCCGTTAAGACGAATTGATGGAGACCTCATTCATTAAAATCCATCCAGTCGTTGGGATGTTTCGAGGGTATAAAGAAATCCACATACACAGATACGCGTGAAATACATAACCCTTCTTTTCAGTCGGGTAAAAAGAAGTGTCTTTTCTCGCGCAGAAATTGATAAAGTATAAATAATTGGGCTAAATTCATCCAAATATTTATGTAATGTATAGAAAGTTTCATTTATTAACATAGTTTATCCTTATCGAAATAAAATTAAAACTTGCTAAAAAGGTGCATTTAATGTCCCAAGTATAAAAAGATGTTAAAGATACAAATGTAAGTAAGTACGAATAATAAGCCTTAATTACGTCCACTAATAACCATATCACAATATATATTCCAAACAGAAAAGTCAATACATATATTAAAATATTTATTTGTTTTAAAGACGTTACTAAAAACACATTAAAAATAAATTGAAAACTTGTATTGACATGTTTCAACTCTTTCACTGAGTCTTCATCCAAATATTTATGAAATGTATAGAAAGTTCCATTTATTAACATAGTTTATCCTTATGGAAATAAAATTAAAACTTGCTAAAAAGGTGCATTTAATGTCACAAATATAAAAAGATGTTAAATATACAAATGTAAGTAAGTACGACTAATAAGCCTTAATTACGTCCACTAATAACCATATCACAATATATATTCCAAACAGAAAAGTCTAAACATACATTAAAATATATATTTGCTTAAAAGACGTTACTAAAAACACATTAAAAGTAAATTAAAAATTTGTATTGACATGTTTCAACTCTTTCACTGAGTCTTCATCAGAAAGTATAACAGAAATTACAAATACAATGTATATGAAAAATGAAAAAAAGAATCATCGAATACAAACAAATAAACAAATAACACCGCCTACATTTTCGCTATCGCACGCCTTCCTTCTATGTCGCGACTCCACAAGTTGTTCAACCATTCAGTCCATATATTCGGGATGCGAAAAGATAACGTATCGTTACAAATCCTTGAAACACTTAAATAAATTTCAATGGACCCTCTTATAAATAATTATAAATAAAAATTAGACCTGTAGATTAATCTACTCTCGTTAAAAAGTATGTTAATGTTCTCTATTTGATTCAGCCGGGATAAAGCGGTATTACCTCTATTATATTTTATTTCCGTCATATATTCTTTACATCTGAAATTGAATTTTCGTTGAGTTATACCTAAATAATGATTTCTGATTTATCCCCCCCCCCTCCCTAATACATGGAAACATATAAACTCCTGAGAGGTCATCCCTACTAATAGGATTTATTTTAATGTTTAAAATTGATGAATGAGTTAAAGATTTTCAAACAGAAATTAAATGAACTTGACAATTATATTAAACTTACTTTTGAACTAGAAACAAGCGTAGATTACCTTTTTCAAATGTTGAGTTACAGAGAAAGGGGAGTAAGTTAATTCGTTCTGTTTACCGAAAACCTATCGCTGATTTAAACGTTATACCTTCCGATGCATGCACCCCAATATCTTATAAATTATTCACCTTCAGGTTCCTAATTAATCTTGCTTTCAAGAGTTCTTCCGATATAAATCTGGGGGATGAATTAGAGAAAATTAAACGTATTGCTATTGATAATGGGTATCAGGTAAAGTTAATTAACAAATTGATTCAGAGCTCTTTTGATAGAATGTACATGGATACTTCTAAAAATAAAACAATTAATGATTAACCCTCTAGTGCATATTGTTGCCAATTGGCATCAAATTAAATTTTCTCTCCTTATCGTTTATTTACCGTTGCCTCTTGATAACTTTATGCTTTGCGTATTCATTTGACCCTATACTTGGGTTTAGTTCATTAAAAATACCATAAGTGATAATAGTTATCAGTTACAAATAAAAAGGAACTTTTGAAGCCTTCCATTTTCTTTGCCATAGATGGATTTCTAACGCAAATAAAAAATATTCAAAATGCAAAATTTCATTCGAAAAATTTTTTTGAAAAGAATATACTTTTAAAAGTCATTTTAAATAAATTTCAGTAAAGTTTTTTGCAACAAATATTGTATGCATGCGAATATACGTTTGTTGCCATTTGGCAACACCATGAATTGAGTTCCACTTTTATTTACATTTTTAGTATTCTGTTCAATGAATTTTTTTATTGTTTCATCTTGCTTTTTGCCTAATTTTTCATCAAAAAATTTGTTCTGATAAAGCCTCATCATGTTCAACATATATTTTAAAGCAAAGACACTAAAAAAATTAGTAACAGAAAAAATATGGATTTTATTGTCAAGTGAAAGTGGCATTTCTTAAAATTAAAACAATGGCGATCCACTTTTTGATCCAAACCTTCTGTTCAAAAACGGTTCAGACACTTATGATGAGACTCATTGTGATTTTACAAGCAGGTAAATCAGCTAATGAAATTGACTAGAATGTTGACGCAAAAGTTGGGATAGTAAATATTCCATCTACATCAAAACAAAAGTCAGGTAAACGTAAACAGAAAGAAAGTGAAATCTTTAAACTCTTCAGCCAGATCTTTTTTGGATAAAGATTATTGGAGATGTTTCTCTGCCGGAAACGGTTTTATCTTTAAAAACACCATATAAATAATTTTTGTATTTTTCCACCCGGTACTTTTCGAGCATATCTCTGAACAAACAAGCCTATATAGTGTTCTAAAACATATTCAAAAGCCACTCATTATATGCTCGACAGAAATAAAAAAGTGTCTAAGAATTTGTATCTTGAGTAGCATGTCAAACTTTAAAATCATAATATTGTTTGGGAACCCTGTCATTGGTGTATCACGCAAGTAGTCGCACTATGATCTTGAATACATTTGAAAGTATACGGCAATTTTCCCATCTGAACGATAGTACATTGTCTAATGGGGAAGTTAAGTTATTCAAATTGAGACCAATAGTAGGTACTCTGGATGGAAATTCTTATCCATTCCCATGGAAGAATCTCTCTGTGTTTATAAGCAAATAAGTGCGACAAAGGCTCGTCACCATATGAAGCAGTATATCCCCACCCCCTCGAAAAAAGAAAAAAAAAACTCGCATAAATATGGTTTTAAATTGTTATTTTTCGCAGGAGTATCAAGATTTGCGTACAATTTTAGGTAGCTTTCTTTACAAAAAAGCTACCTATTGCAGCCGTTCGGAGGAAAGCGATTTCAAAAAATTTTGGTATATTTTCATCGATCATGACCCCCAGACCCCGAAACCACCCTCCGTTCAAAATTGATATATATATATATATATATGACCTATGTCACACTGTAACTCCCGTAATTATGAACCGATTTCGATGTAATTCGGTGTGTACATAGTACATACCAATGTCTCGACCGAGTTCGTTGGCCAGCTTCATCCGCCGTTTTGTTTCAAAATGGCGGCCATTTAAAAATTTTAAAAAAATTTAAAACTTGAAATGTGGTACCAAAAAATTAAAAATGGAAAAATATTTTTTTCTTATGTATTTGACCTTTATACAAAGATTCCGGAGCAGTTTTTGTTTCGTCTATATATTAAAAAATGGCTGAGTTATAGCATTTTGAATTTCTAGCGTGGCTGACATTTTGAAACGTCCTGAATTTTGTCACGCGATAAAAGGCGTATTTATAAACCGATTTGGATGTAATTCGGTGTGTACATAGTACATACCAATCTCTCGACCGAGTTCGTTGGCCAGCTTCATCCGCCATTTTGTTTCAAAATGGCGGCCATTTAAAAAAATTTTAAAAATTTAAAATTTGAAATGTGGTACCAAAAAATTGAAAATGGAAAAATATTTTTTTCTTATGTATTTGATCTTTATACAAAGATTTCGGAGCAGTTTTTGTTTCGTCTATATCTTAAAAAATGGCTGAGTTATAGCATTTTGAATTTCTAGCGTGGCTGACATTTTGAAACGTCCTGAATTTTGTCACGTGATAAAAGGCGTATTTATGAACCGATTTGGATGTAACTTCGTTTATACATAGTACATTCCAATGTCTCGACCGGGTTCGTTGGCCAGCTTCACCCGCCATCTTGTTTAAAAATGGCGGCCATTTAAATTTGTAAGAAAAATTTAAATTTGAAATGTGGTACCAAAAATTGAAAATTGAAAAAATATTTTCTTCTTATGTGTTTGACCTTGATAAAAAGATTCGGGAGCAGTTTTTGTTTCGTCTATATGTTAAGAAATGGCTGAGTTATAGCATTTTGAAATTCTAGCGTGGCTGACATTTTGAAACGTCCTGATTTTTCTCACGTAATAACAGGCGTATTTATGAACCGACTTGGATGTACCTTGGTGTGCACGTAGTACATACAAATATCTCGACCGAGTTCGTTGGCCAGCTTCATCCGCCATCTTGTTTCAAAATGGCGGCCATTTAAAAAAATTAAGAAATAAAAAAATTTAAATGAGATACCAAAAAATTGGAAAATGAAAAAGATTTTTTTGTATGTGTTTGACCTTAATACAAAGATTCCGGAACAGTTTTTCTTTCGTCTATATCTAAAAAAAATGGCTGAGTAATAGCATTTTGAATTTCTCTTGTGGCTGACATTTTAAAACGACCTGATTTTTGTCACGCGATAATAGGCGTATTTATGAACCTATTTGGATGTAACTTGGTCTGTACATAGTACATACCAATGTCTCGACCGAGTTCGTTGGCCAGCTTCATTCGCCATCTTGTTTCAAAAGGGTTGCCATTAAAAAAAATTTAAATTTAAAATTCAAAATGAGGTATTAAAAAATTGGAAAATGAAAAAGATTTTTTTTATGTGTTTGGCCTTGATACAAAGATTCCGGAGCAGTTTTTGTTTCTGAAAATTTGTTCTTTTGTTGATATCTTAAAAAATGGTTCATTTATAGCACTTTGAATTTTTAGCATGGCTAACATTTTGAAACGATCTTGTATTTGTCACGCGATAACACACGTATTCGCCTATTTCGATGTAAGAAGGCATGTTGATAGTATACATCAACACCTCGACCAAGTTCGCTGGCCAGATTCATCAGCCATCTTGTTTCAAAATGGCGGCCATTAAATTAAAATATATATATATATTTAAAGTGAGGTGCAAAAAAATTAGAAATTGAAAAAGGTTTCTTTCTTAAGTATTTGATCTTGATATAAGGATTCAGGAGCATTTTTTGTTTGTCT
Organism: Maratus speciosus; assembly: GCA_963932465.1. Lineage (NCBI taxonomy): Eukaryota > Metazoa > Arthropoda > Arachnida > Araneae > Salticidae > Maratus > Maratus speciosus. The sequence continues at coordinate 322,925,654 of OZ010789.1, forward strand.
TAAACTTAAAAAATGGCTCAGATATAGCAGTTTCAATTTCTATTGTGGGTGACATTTTGAAAAATCTGATATTTTGCATGCGACAGCACTCGTATATATTAACCGATTCCGATGTGAGTGAGCATGTGCACAGCAATTACTAAGGTCTCGACCAAGTTCACTGCTTAGCCTCATCCACCATGTTGTCTTAAAATGACAGGCACTTTAAGAAATTGCCGAATTTGGCAGCCAAATATAAGTTACTTTAAAGAAAAGCAGCTTGGTTAAAGCTGACTAATTTCGCGAAATTCTCACTCATTATATTGATAAAAATTAGTATTGAATCTCCTATATTCGGTTTCCACTAAATTGAGCTTCGTGTGTTTGCATGATATAAGTTGGCTTTTTTAAAATAAGGATTATGAAAGCTACCTCTTCCTCCCGGCACTGGCCGGAAGGACTTTTGATATTTATTGCGAAAAACATACAACCAGTCTGCCACGTGGACAGGACTTGGAAGTCAGCGTTTGAGTCAATACTAGACTAGCACATCCAGTTGTTGAAGCTGTAAATCATGAACTGTATTTTGATAACTATTAAACATTAGTGAACTTAATGACACTTTTAAAATCAAAAGTAATTTCGTGCCTTGAAATAGTAAGAAGAGACAGAATCCTGTGCTGTAAAATACCACCCGACAATTAATAGAAAAAAGACCAGAGAAGTATCGTAGAATATGCTTAAAATACGCTTAATGCATGGTGTTGCCATTTGGCAACCATTTAAAAAAATCCAAAATACGGAAAAATATAAGAGTGATTATTTTTTCGATTTTTTTTCCTTTAATGTATGCCCATTAAGAAATCAAATATATTTTTTTGAAGGAAAAATAAAATAATCATGCACTAGTGGCTTAATATGAAAAAATCTTTGGCAAATTATTTCCTGGGTTTCTTTGAATATGTAAAAAATCATTTAAGAGATTTCGGTTTATGTTTGATCGCGAAGCCTCCTCTGAAATTAAAGATGCTTTTAAACACTAAAATTGATCCTTTTAATAGGGATGACCTCGGAGGAATTTATATGATTCCATTTATTAGGGAGGGGGGGGGTGGGAATCAGAAATCATTATATAGGTATGACCCAACGAAAATTCAATATCAGATGTAAAGAACATATGGCGGACATAAAATATTGCATAGTAGAGGTAATACTAGTTTATGCCGGCTGAATCAAATAGAGAGCATTAACATACTTTTTAATGAGAGTAGATTAATCTACGGGTCTAATTTTTATTTACAAGATTTTCAGTATAGTTTGGCACCGAATATGTTAAAAACTCGTCGCATTCTTCAAGCGATGATATAATTTTTAAATTAGTTGAGTTAATTGAATGAATTATTTTTATAAAAAATAGAACATTATAATTATAAACCTGTTACTGGAGGAATTCCCAGTGTTATAAATGTACGTTAATTTATTGATATACTTTGTTTTGTTTTAATTAAATAACCAAGCTATTTTTGTGTTTTTTTATTGAGAAAATAAAGATTAATTAACCATTAATTTGCCTAGTAATAAATGCCTGGAGATTAGATTAAACAAAATTGATTTTTAAATTAATTCTTCCACATGTTCGTTCTCGTCTTGTAATAGTTTTCCAATTTGTTCATAACTCGCAAATTACATGATTATTTTTCTTTCATTAGCTTTTAATTTTGCTCTTATTTTACTTAATATCTATTGTAATTAACTTTTGGTATGTTTAATCAATGTTAATTAGATGAAAACACACAGAGTACTTCCTGAAACGTAAGAAAATCTCGTACAGATTCGTAGATTTCCCCTGTAGTAGATAAGTACCTAGTATGTTACAAACTCGTCACTTTCTCAAGCGATAATACAGTTGAGTTAATTGAATGAAGTATTTTCATTGATGAGAACATTATGATTATAAAAACCTTACTGATCGAATTCCCAATGCTGTAAATATATGTTTGTTTATTGATTTTTATTATCCCCCGCTACGGTATGCTATTTCTTTCTCCCAGCTTATTTTGTCACCAAAAAATAACGTTACCTTACAGAAGCCAGCAATAAGCAAAGCAGATCTATCATTGTACGATTAAATGCTCTATAACAATTTTTTAAATTTCTACACATCGCACATTTTCAATTTTTAGACCGTCGTATTGGGAAGAAAAATGTTCTTTTAAATGCAATTTGTTTGAAAACTGTATCTCCATTTATTCTTGAAATATTAAATTTTTTGTCGTTTTTAGCATATTTGTTTCATTTTGGCAACTCAAATACTCCATTTCTGTAGAAAGTAAAGGAAAAATAGTTGGAAAATAGCAATTATATCTTTTTGTTGCCACTTTCTCATAAGAACTGAAAAAAAAAGTAAATAAAATACGTGCTATTTTGAAAAATATAAATGAATTGATTTCTTTTTGCTGCATTTGTGTATTATTCTGAGATAGTGACGTCCTATGCATGCTTTATTGTAGATGTTGTTTATGACTGGATCGTAAATGAGGAATTCTTCAGCGGATTCGGAGGACTTCGTTTTATATAGATAAAATCGCGTGTTTTAAGTCTTAAAACTGAGCTACAGTAGAGTCCCGATTATCCGAGTCGCGCTTAACCGAGTTTCCGCTTTAACTCAGATATTTTCTTCTGATGGACTGATGGCTTCTATTATTATGAAACAACCATTATAAATGAAGTGTTAGGTGAAGATGAAAGAGCAGTCGTAAAAAGTTAGAACTCTGATTTTCTGGTCAGAATGGGGAAAAAAATGGCCATATTTTTTTTTCTAACTTTTTACGACTGCTCTTTAATCTTCACCTAATACTTCATTTATAACGGCTTTTTCATAATAATGGAAGCCATCAGTCCATCAGAAGAAAATAACACGGTTAAAGCGGAAACTCGGTTAAGCGGGACTCTGATAATCGGGACTGCACTGTATATTTCATTTTAAAAATGATCTTTAGAATACTTTTGTTGGTGTTCAGAGGGGGGTCATGACCCCTGTGACCTGTCCCTTGGATCCGCCATTGTAGATTGTCTAACTTTTTACGGCTGTTCTTTCTTCTTCACCTAGCACTTCATTTATAATGGTTGTTTCATAATATTAGAATCCATCAGTCCATCAGAAGAAAAGGATCCATTCCAAAGGTATATGTTCGATTAACTTGGATAATCGGGACTCTACTGTATCTATATTATATACATATATTTCTTTTTTCATCGGGGGCGACACTAAATTCTGGAAAAGCAGAATTCTTGTTCTCTAGTTATTATTATTCAATCACCAAACTATGTTTACGCAGTATTTTATTTTGAAAATAATGATTAATTAACTACTAATTTGTCTAGTAACAAATTCCTCGAGAGTAAACAAAAATTTTAATTAAATTTTAAATTAACTCTTTCATATGTGCGTTCTCATCTTGTAATCGTTTTTTCATTTGTTCATGACTCGCAAATTACATGGTCACTTTTCTTTGATTATCAATTAATTTTGCTTTTCTTTTACTGAATATATGTCTTAACTAACTTTTGCTAAGCTTAATCAATGTTAATTAGATTAGAATACACGGATAACTTTTTGAAATACATGAAAATCAGGTAGGAGAGGTAGGGAAAATATGATACACTATTTTTTTACTAATTTTTTATAACCCTTAGAAAGCTATTTTTAAGCAAATTTTTTATAAAGTAACCTTTTATTTATTTATTAAAAATATAGTGTATATATACTAAAATTTTAAGTCCTTTATTTAAAAAACTCTACAATGTCCCCTATAAAATTATGTCACCTATTTCAAGTGCATAAAATTTCAGCTTGCTGGAGAAGGGACCGAAATGGTTAGGGACCGAATTGTCTCGGGACCGAAATGTCTCGGGACCGAAATGTCTCGGGACCGAAATGACTTGGGACCGAAATGGCCAGGGACCGAAATGACTTGGGACCGAAATGGCCAGGGACCGAAATGTCTCGGGACCGAAATGTCTTGGGACCGAAATGTCTCGAGACCGAAATGGCCAGGGACCGAAATGTCTCGGGACCGAAATGTATTGGGACCGACATGTCTCGGGACCGAAACGGCGGGACCGAAATGGCGGGACCGAAACGTCCTGCTTCCTAGACACACACATGCATGCTATATAATTATTATTACCAATATACATTTATATTATTACACAATTTACATAAATGATTAAAATTATAATATGTTAGGGTATATTTAATATACAAAATGCATGAAAAACTACAAATCAGATGTCAAAAATCCATTCCACCTCACACATTTTAGTTAAAATAACTGCAGCACATAAAAATTTTAAATAATTTTCGAAGCAAGTTAAGGTGCTAAAGTGCTGGTACAGAAAAAAAGAGCTTAGTATAGCTTTATCAGTTCCTAATTTTCAAATATACCGAACATTGCTCATCTAAACGCTTCCATATTGTCAATTATTTTTTTAGCAGTTTTTCAAGTTTTAAGTGAAAAACACAATTTTTACCCACCGTCCTAGGACGGGCATTTACACTAGTTTTCAAAAATACCGAACAGAAAGCAATCGTTCTGTTGAAGCGGATGAAGCTATTGCAATAAAAAGCTGGTTGATTATGAATTCTTTAAGTTATTTTACTATTATCCTTTTCAATAACCATAACATGTGTCTTCCATCATTCTAAAGAACAGAGTTCTTTCGCCATATTAGATTCAGAGAAAATTTCACTGAATGGTTCAGATTTTATTTCAAACTTCAATATAATAGTTTTTAATTAATTTTTCAACTACTTTTCAGCAGTGAAATTACGCGTAATTTCATTGCTGAAAAGTAGTTGAAAAATTAATTAAAAATTGTATATTCACCGATGCTGGGTTCATTTGCGTCTCATGTTACGCCACTAGATTGTGTGCTCACGAAGACTTTTCCATCTAGTGCTGCGGTAGCAGCCTTACCGACTTATATAAGTGAGAGATGCCAAACTGGGCATCGTCTTTGTGGTTTAGTGGTAGAGCGCTGGAGATCTATTCCAGGGGCCCGGGTTCGATTCCCGGCTTCGACATTTTTCACTAAGTTGGTTTACGCTTTGTTAGCAATGTGATAATTCACGTCTTTAATGTTCAATATAATAGGCATCATCAAAGTATAGAATTTCTCTTTAGCAAACAATAACGCTGACATTTTCTCAGAACTTGTTAAATTATCTCCTGTATAATGGGGATTCAAAAGATATGATAATAAATGGGTTGAACTCAATGCATCTTTGTAACAAGCAAAGTCATACAATTTTATTTTACTTAAACTTGCGGAAGTTTTTCTAAATACTAAGTAATAGGCAACGAAATATTCTTATATTTAATTAATTCTTGCTTATATTTTCTTACTGTTGCAAATTTATTTTACAATTTAATTCAAATAAAATTTGAAACCATTTTTTCTAAACTTTACATTGTACTTTACTTTTTGACAAAGGTTAAGCTTTACCTTTCTAAAAACTGATTGATTATCTGTATTGTATAAAACTAAATTATATTAAAGTACATTAATGGCTAATTCCATGAAAACATGTCATGTCTGTCACACAGCTGAAATAGCTATGCTTGTTGGCCACCGTTATTTTCAAAAAGTTTGCTTCGCGTTATTCAATTGATGAGATATCTCCGATAAAATAAGTCACATTTTTCCGTTTTAAAATACTGGTACCCAACAAGCATAGCGATTTAAAGCTGTGTGACAGACGTGACAAATTTTTATGGAATTGACCTAATATGTTTATTTACATCTTGAATTTATTAAAAAAAAATTAATCTGATTTAAATCAATGACTTTTTTTAAATCAATTGATTTAAATCATGATTTTAATCACGATTAATATCAAGTTGATTTAAATCAACGAACCTCGTTTCATAATTGATAAAAAAAAATTCTTAAAAAATTTGAACATTATAATTATAGAAATTTTTACGGAACGAATTTTCAGTGCTATAAATGTTAGTTTGTTTATTGATGTTTTTTGCTTGTTGATATTTCTTTTATTACAAGCGTTTAAACAGTGGTTTTTTTATGAAGATAAAGACAAATTACCTTTATGTGTCTAATTACAAATGCTTCGAGATATTATTAAAAATAAAAATTTAATTGAGCTTTAAATTAACTTTACTATATGTGCATTCTCGTCATGCAACCAGGACTTAATTATTGGCTCTAAAGTTTTTGGTCAGACATTTTACTTTATGTGTACATTTAAGAAATTTTTAAATATATACATGCAGTAACACATAAACAAAACTGGGTATACTGTTGAGTGACAAAAGCAATGCAGATTAGTATATGTACGTACACTTATTCAAAAAGCACATACTTATTGCAATACTAAAAAATGAGAAATCATCGTTTGTACCAAGTTCTTAACATTAAGTTTACATAAATCAATGAAATGTATGGGTTCATCTGTAATCAGAATTAAATATCAATTCTAAAGTTTAAAAAGAAACATGTATCATCCAATAAAAAATTTAACAGACTGTAAAATACTAATATTATTTTTTTTTTCTTTTGACCACTTCTATCTCATTATCTACAACAGGAAACAGAAAATCATTTCTTGGGTATTTTAAACTTTTACGAAAACATTTTATTTGCATATTATCTTCATTTGATATCATTTCAGCAACACTACCAAAGAACTGTTCGGATTTTTATTTGTTGTTGTTTCCATTTTTTTAGCTGTGGTTCCCAACGTGGAGCGATTTCATTTTTTATAGGGAGGGCGGATCATTTCTAAATTTGTTACTAACTATTTTACTGATTTTTTTTAAAGTAATATTGTAAAATAAAAATAAAAGTAAAAATAACAAAATTAAAAACAAAACGGAAACGTTTATTGGATTTTCAAAAATTTCAAATACAAAAGTTTATAGGGCAGATAGTAAAAATATTTAATGTTTTTAAACTCAATTTTTTTTTAACTTGTACATTTTTTTCTGGTGGTTATCGTAATTTATAGTTTTTAAACGATTTATTTTCAACTATTTATTGAATGAGACTTGTGTTTTTATTCGTATGCTACAACACAAAACTACGGATTATTTTTAAAACTGAATGACTTGAACTTTATACTTGGGCTTAAAAATGTTTGAAATAGCTGATCGATGTACAGCAAATCTTATAAAATATAAAAATGCCAAATGTGCATCAGAAAAGGGAATGGGTATATAGTAAATATCTTATGACTCTAGGGAAGGCCTCATACACAGTAAATAAATATATATTACGGCATATATACAATAAATTTTAAAATCAGAGTTATACGTATGTTAGGAAAGAAATGTGGCTACTTAAAATTAGCATAGGTAAATACTATAAAGAAATGCTTATTAATCTTGTGCATTGTGTTAGTAATAAAATCTTGGTGTGTCCAAAACTATTCCTCTTGTTCTTAATGAATTATTAAAATGAATTACAAAATTTGTAAATGCTGTTAAATTTAATGCCAAATGTGAGATTCTCTTCAAAAACATTTTGTGACGATAAAAATGAAGACCATATAACACTTTCGTTTCACACTGAGGTAAGTTGACAAGGAACAACAAAACTCTTTATAGCATAAAGGCATATTTCATTATCGCATATATGGTCTCACAGAATTTATAGAGTTATTGAGTTAAAAACTTATTTGTGACAGAAAAATTACCTGTTTGACAAGCTTTTAAAAGGCCACATGACTGGTTATTTTTAAAGCTCTTATAGGTTTTTTCCCCTATGAATATAATTCAATTTTTAAATAATAAGATATATACGTTATAGAATAGGTGGGTGGTCTTGATTTTCCAGATGCTTCGGTGGGGCAAGAGAAATAAAAGTTTAGAAACCACTACTCTAGGACGAGTAGGAAGGGAAAGGGAATTTTGAGGTTAAGCTAGAACATGGACAAGGTAGTAAAAGGTAAAAATTAAAAGGAAGACAACTTCATAAAGAAATAAATAATTGAACTTTTCCGTAAATCAAACAAATCTTAAAATGACAAGAAAAAGTTATTTCTAGTTAATTAACAGAAAGGGCATATCCGTAAAATAAAAAAAAATAAAAAAAAAACAGTATACACTATAGGCAGAGAGCATTATATCTGAATAATATTTAATAAAGGTCTTGAAAGTCCATAGGTATATAGAATTATTATTAAGAAATTGTTGCAAAATAACTATATTTATTTATATACATTAAGAAACTTTAAAAGTTTAATGTTTAAAGAGCACTATACCTGCGGAGGGTATAGAGGAGACTGATCCACTCTTCAATTTTCATATTTAAAAGAATTTCAGAGTTTTGCCAATAGGTGGTAATCAAATCTACTGAAATACTCAAACAACAGTCTTTGTTTCATGACGATAATTGTAACAGCTGTAGAAAAATCGATTGTGAAGAATTTTAAAAAGTGTATTTTTTGAAAGATTTTCTCAGATAAAATATAGCGTAGAAATTTAAGTAAATATATTTTAAGTAATGCAGAAATATTGAGATTTTGTTCCAGCCATATAGACTGTACAATAAATTAGGCTAAACATAACCAAGTGCTAAACTTTAAAAAGCGGGTATGTGGGGAGGCTTGACCCAGTCAATGTGGAGAGGGTTGACCAGATGATCAAAGCTCCTTAATTAAGTGGTTTTGGAAATCCTTTTATTACACACTGTACATAATGAAGAGTTAATGGTTATATTCATAAAAGTAATGTAAATTTATTCTGTAAAACTACAGTAAAATGGAGCGATTAATAGAAAGAAAAACTTTGAAACTGATTAAATGGAGATTAGAAAATTTGCTATAGAAACAAGAAAAAATGTAATGAAATATAAATTGGAAAGTTTATAGGAACTTTTATTCCCGTTAAGCAGTACCCATAGTAGGTAAATAGAAAGAATGGAAAATACTAAAAAGAATGAAAGCAGCAGCCTTAAGAAATGCTAGGTATTCATCGATCTGCAAAAGAACATAATACTGATCCGAACACTTTAGGAAATTATGAAGACAAATTTCACCAAGTTGAACATAATGAGATGAAGCCAAACTATAGCCTCCTATATGTGGTGAAGCCTTAAATCATTATTTTCTAATGTTTATAATCAATTATTTTTCAATTTTCTTATAAAGCACACTTATGTCGCAATTTTAATTTGTTAACTGATTGTATAACTCATAAAATGATACATGAAACTTTATTCTAGGTTTTAGTATATTTAACAGGGATGAGATCGCTCCGACCCAAATGATCAATTACTACCACTAAATTTTAATAATATTTCTCGCATTATTTAATGACAGAATTTCTGATATTTAATAAAGCAAAGAATACTATTAAAATTTAGTGGTAGTAATCGGTCATTTGGGTCGGAACACTCTCATCCCTGATTTAAAAAATAAAAAATCATTTTGTAAAAAATTGGTCAACCCTCTCCAGAATCCCCTACAGTGTTATTCAGATGGTATACGGCATATACCACCTTATACCCTCCTCTACGACCTGCTTAATTGGGACAACGGGCGTAAATCAGGCAAACTTCCAGCACTATTTTAAAAATAATATTTTTGTCTTAATTAACCACTGTGATTAAATAGGACAAAAATATTTAATTAGTGGTAGATGTACTATTTGACTTTCGTGAAGTCGGCGCTTTGCAAGAAACCCTGATGCCAAATCAATTTGTCCTACAATGTTACTTGAATTACCCTGCGACTTTAGTAAGCCCTGACAACGGTAATAACTTTACCTTTTAAAAATATTCACCTAGTTTCAACTTTTACAGCTTTTTAATGTATATAAATAAATTATAATTATTTTGCAATAATTTCTTAATAATATTTAATAATTCTATATACCTATGACCTTTCAAGACCTTTAATAATTATTTTTCAGATATTAAGATTCATATAACACAATGTTTACTTTCTGAAAAATAAAAAAAAAATATCGATCAAATTCATTTTAATGTTCCTATAGATTAGAAGTGAAAGTGAATAATGAATTTCAGAACTTTCCTGTTATCGGCTGATAAGAGTAAAAAATAAAAAAATGGTAAAAGTTAAAATAACTCGTTTTTACAAAGCGATTATCCTTTTTACAGAATGTTTTATTAAAGCGTCCTCTACCTTTTAGATAAGACGAAATTTGACATGAATGATACCGGTATTTACATTAGGATATTTAATTAAAATGCTCATCGATAAGGATGAAGTTTGCGTTATTGATTAACTCAAACCTTTACCTAAAAATAGTTTTTAACATCGATAAAACTAATACAAACAATTTATTCTGTTGATTGCTTTTTTAACACTTTCATTTAACTCAAACTGGTTTTTGTATGTAAAAATGTAATTTTGTAATCGATTTTTAGCACACTTCGTCGCATGCTAGAATTATACAAAATTACGTTCACAGGTGTGTTTCCGATGACAATACAACATTTTAATATTTTTAAAGCTTAATTATAAATAACTACATTAATTTTAAATCGTTTTCCATTAACTCGCCACAGGTGATAAATCTCCAAATTATCTCTGTAGCTCGCACACTTGTATACAAGTTGAAACAACAATGGATGTAATGATGCGCGAATAAAGCGCTCACCAAAATAGGCCGAGTGGCTCTTAAACTGCAACAATGGGACATTTTAAAAGCTAAAACGTATAAAATAAATTAGAAGTAAATAATTCAGAGTATAATATTTAAAAAAAAACACTTATTAATTAATAGCTTGATAGTTTGATTAATAGTTTGTGTGGTTGTAGGTTTTAAATTAATTTGCGATTAAAAAAAATAGCTTAAATTATGTTTCTTTTTTACCTTTATTTCTATATTAGAAAAGAAAATGATCAAAAAAATATAATTTTTTTTAATAAATTAATTTGATTGCGCTTTCTACCAAGGAATAAAAAAAGCAGTGACTTTTTTTAAAATAAAAATCTATTTTTACTTTTATTCCATTTTTTCATCTAACACACTCATTTTTTCATTAAAAAAAAAAAAGATTAGTGATTTCTTTTTGTCATTTTTTATTTATTGAAGTATTATAAAGTCAAGTTCTTAAACAAATCGACAGAAATGTTTTATGAAAAGATTTTTAAAATCTCCAAATTGCAGTAAATGAAATTATTTTTTAAATCACAACATATTTTCACTCTATTCATAATAACAGATTTACGCAAAAAGTCCTATACAATTTCGAATTACAGATCTGGCATTATTGTGTTAGTCGAGCTTAAATCTCACCAAGATTTTTTTTTCTCACCAGCAACAACGTTTATTTTTTGCGTGTATAAATAAAAAATTATGCTTGATGTTGAAATAAAATGTTTTGTTTAATGGCTTTATTTCTTCTTCTTCTTTATTTTGTATCTTAAGTAAAATATTTGAAAGGCATGTATTTTAAAAGTGATATTTAAATTAAAGTTGTGTATTTTAAATGAAATGAGTGAAAGGTTTGTTTCTTAAATGAAATGAATGAAATACGAATGATGACGATGGGAATAATATTGAGCAATTTATCACCTACGACTAAATGACTTAAGAGTATCGATCATTTCAAGATACTATCTTTTGCCTTTGAACATTTGCATAATGGACTATTAGATCTAAAAATATCCTCAAATCGAAATGAGCTAATATTTTGACGGATTTCCAAAATCAATTTCATCTCAACAAACATAAAATTTGAAAGTGGCCTTTAGTCCAGGCAATAGAGATCGTACAGGGGCTCTGCCTAGCAAAATTCATGGTAGTTCTGGAAATCGGCTTACTATATGTTTTTTGGGTCGCTGAATCCGAATTTTTAACTTCCCACCAAAATTTCCTCCGGCAACACGCCCAAATTTTGGTAAAATGCCCCCCCCCCCCCAAAAAAAAAGGTTTTTATTTTAAAAAATCACTTTTTTTATTGTTTTCGGGAAAAAGTATCTAGAAATTCAGAAAGTAGATAAAATTTGAAACAAATTAGATATATGACATTATGACTTAGGATGAAGGGGAAGGGGGGATCTTCCTCGGAACATGCGCGCGGTGCTGCGTAAACTAAGTTGCGCAATTCCACTTAACCACTCACACGTTTACATTCGCTTTCCCATCTCCTCTCCGAACGTTCTCTATAAGGTTTACTTTAAGTTTTTTGAGTCGCTGAATCCGAATTTTTAACTTCCCCCCAAAATTACCCCCCCCCCAAATAGTTGTTTTTAACTTTAATTTCTTATTGTTTTAGGGGAAAAGCATTACAAAATTCAGAAACTAGACAAAATTTGCAACAAATAGGATATATGACATTGTGACGTAGGATGAACGGGGAGGAGGAGGCCTGCCTCTGAACATGCACTGCGGCGCTACGTGCACTAAGTTATGAAGTCCAGGCAATAGGGGATTTTACCTGGAAAAATTAATACTAGTTCTGGATTTCGACTCACTTTATGTTTTTTGGGTCGCTGAATCCGAATTTTTAACTTCCCACCAAAATTTCACCCGGCAACCCCCCAAAAAATTGATTTTTTGAAAAAATTTGGTTTTTGAGAAAAGCGCGCGGGAATGTTCCGAGACAGCCCCCTCTCTGCCCGTTTATCCTACGTTATAATGTCATATATGCTATTTGTTGCAAATTTTGTCTAGTTTCTGAATTTCATAATGCTTTTCTCCTAAAATAATAAGAAATTTAAGTTAATAACAACTATTTTGGGGCGTTTTCGGGGGGGGGGTGAACTTTTGGGGGTAAGTTAAAAATTCGGATTCAGCGACCCAAAAAACTTAAAGTAAACCTTATAAGGAAAGTTCGGAGGGGTGATGGAAGGGCGAATGTAAACGTGTGAGTGGTTAAGTGGAATTGCGCATCTTAGTTCACGCAGCATCGCGCGCATGTTCCGAGGCAGATCCCCCCCTTCCCCTTCACCCTAAGTCATAATGTCATATATCTAATTTGTTTCAAATTTTGCCTACTTTCTGAATTTCTAGATACTTTCCCCCTAAAACAATAAAAAAATTGATTTTTTTAATAAAAACCTTTTTTTTGGGGGGGGGGCTTTTTACCAAAATTTGGGGGGTTGCCGGGGGAAATTTTGGTAGGAAGTTACAAATTCGGATTCAGCAACGCAAAAAACATAAAGTAAGCCGATTTCCAGAACTACCATTAATTTTGCTAGGTAAAATTCCCTATTGCCTGGACTACTTGTTCAGGTTGAAAGAGTCGAAACAACTCCTTGATTCATTTAATGTAAATACCTAGTTTCATTGAGATATTTTGACTGCAACGTGTGGCAGATCGCCCGAAATAAGACCAATAATTTATCACAACACTGAGTTGGTTTTCCTGTGATTTTGTCGTTTTTCTATTACTGTGTGAAAAAAATCATAAAACATTGTCAATTGTTCTTTATCTTTGATTTTGACGAAATAATTAATTTGTACGCTTTGATTCAAATGAATGCCTAATTATAGACCTTCATATCTCTCATGATCCAAGGAGCAAATTTTTGCATTCTTAAGGGTGTCTGAAGGGACAAAAATCACGAAAAATGCATTTTCTTGCAAATGAAATTCTAAAAAGTTAAATAAATTAACGCTTTGCGCTCGGTGTCTCTTACGCAAATTTTATTCGATCGGCACCACTTTTTTAAAAGAAGTTTCGTTCAAGTACACAATTTCAAAAGTGCTCTGATTAAATAAGGTACATTTTATTTTCCTTTATTACTGGTGCCAAAAACAAATTTTGCAAAGAAAGATTATGTCTCCGCTCCGGAGCCCTCGAGTGCAAAGGGTTAAATAAAGCAAACCATGTATTTCTACGATGATTACAATAGCGGATATAACAATTTTTGTCACCAGTTCTGGTTTGCCCGTAATTGCTAACGATCCTAACAAAATCTCCTAATGATTCCGGCCTTTCTTCCTGCAGATTAGCATCAAAATGTATCCTAAACCTTTTCTTTTTTTTTTTTTTTTTTATCGTTACAAGTTTAGAGCAAAATATCTGTAATAGCGGAAATTTCTACATAAAATAGTGCTAGAAAATAAACTGTAAGCTAGTTTTGCTGTGATTTTATCGTTTGTCTCTTACTGCGTGAAAAAAGCAATAAATTAAATCATTGTCAATGGTTCTTTATCTTTGATTTTGACGAAATAATTAATATGTATGCTTTGATTCGAACGAATACCTATTTATCAATTTTCCTATTTCTCATCATCCATCGAGCAATGTTTTGCAAACTTAAGGGATTCTGGGGGGTCAAAATTCTATAAAAAAAAATTGCCCTTTTCATTTTCTTTGCTAATGAAATAGTACTACAAAAGTTTAAAAAAATAAATAAAGCAAACCGTTTATATCTACGATGAATAAATACATAGCAGATATAACAATTTTTGTGTTGTGTTATCAATTCTGGTTTGTCCGTAACTTTTAGCAATCCTAACAAAATCTCTTAGCAATTCCGGCAGATTAGCATCAACACGTATCCTACAACATTTCTTTTTTCGGTACAAGTTTATAGCAAAATGTCTGTAATAGTATGAATTTCTACACAAAATAGTTCTAAGCAAACAAACTGCAAGCTGGTTTTGTTGTGATTTTATCGTTTTTCTCTTACTGCGTGAAAAAAGTCATAAATTAGATAAATGCCAATGGTTATTTATCTTTGATTCTTGCGATATAATTAATATGTACGCTTTGATTTAAATGAATACCTATTTATTGACTTTCATATTTCTCATCATCCAAGTAGCAATATTTTGCAAATTTAAGGGCGTCTGGAATCAAAATTCTCAGAAAATTGCATTTTTTATTTTTCTTGCTAATGAAATACTACAAAAGTTTAAAAAATTATACAAAGTTTGTTTCTAGGATGTCATCAGCAGGTATAACAAATTTTGTGGTGTGCTATCGGTTCTGCCCTGCCCGTAACTCATAGCAATACTAACAAAATCTCCTACACTGTAAGGAAAAAAAATCCGTAAAGTTTTTCTAGGAAACTGGGATTCCTAGAACATTTTATATAACCTCAACAACAAAAATTCCTGTAACAGACGCACTTTTGTGCCGAAAATAAAAAAATCTGTAAGGTTACTAGGATTTTTTTAGGAAACTGGGATGCCTAGAACCTTTCATGTAACTGCAACCCAGGTTACAGATAAAATTTTAGTAAGATTACTGTAATTTTAGCAGATTCATTTGTATAGTTACAGATTTCTGTAGCTTTACAAAAACTAGTTTTGTAGATTCGCAGATTTTTTTGTACAGTTACACATGAAAGTTTAGTAAGCATGTAACTTTATATCTGTAGAACTACAGAATTTTTTTTTTACAGTGTAGCAATATAGGTTCCGGCCTTTCTTCCTACTGATTAGCATCAACATGTACTCTAAAACTTTATTTTCGTTACGAGTTTACAGCAAAATATCTCTAATAGTGTAAATATCTACACAAAATAGTACTAAGCAAACAAACTATAAGCTCGTTTTGCTGCGATTTTATTGTTTTTCTCTTACTGCGTCAAAAAAGTCATAAATTAGATCAGCGGTTACAAACCTTTATAAGTACGCGCACCCACCTTTAAGTAAAAAAAATCCAATATGAGTATGTAAATTTTGTATGACCTCTTTAAGTTATTCGGCTATCCTATCTTAGGAAAAAAGCAAATTTTCGCATGAAGAATGCACTTTCAACAAAAACAACAATTGGTAATACCAATGTGTGTAATTTTAATAATAATTAAAAGAACAAATATAATTAAAAATACGTTTAATTATTATCAAAACACAACTTTACAATCAGTGATATTTCTGGCATTGGTGTTTTCCGATGCGAGCATCTATATCAGAGTTAAAACTGAATAATTTTAATCTTAAGTCAATTTCTACACTAAGTTTGTTTCTGTACTTGTTTTTAGATGCGTTCGTAATTACATAAATACGTAGCACCTATAGTCGTCACTCAATCCGCCCGTCCGTCCGTCCGCATATAACAGAGCAAAAACTACCCAATCGAATGGTCTGAAATTTTAAATATATAATTGTTGCAATATTTTGTTTAAAATTTTATGGATATCGGATGTATAGTTTAATTACAGGAACAGTCAAAAGTTTTGCTTTATATTACGGCCAATGGGAAAAAATTATTTCAAGTGCCTTTTAATGATGTTAGAGCCTTTCAAACAGAATGAAATTGATATGCACTTATTGAAGTGCACTAAAATATACATTCAGTACAATATGCGGTGCAAAAAAAAAAATATTTATAAAACTAGCTATAGTCGAACGCACCTCATTTGTTACGTTTGACGTGCAATTTCCAACTTGTTTAAAAACCAGCAAAGTTTAAAAAGCACGTTCACAGAAATATGCCATGTTGATGTTGAACCCTATCAAGGATCTCAAAGCTGATTGAGATATTTCTGGTTATTCTGCTCCTATGTTCATCCGAAAGGAAATTAAGGATTTTTCCAGCGTTCCCATAACAACTGCGCGACTGCTGACATCACAACAAGATCATAACATAATACCGACTGACCGTTTAAGAAAACACTGTCTTCTCACGAAGTTTTAATTTAAGCTAATAGCTTTCATGATTATTGCTGTAAAATATTGCATTTGTTACATTTTTTTTTTTAAACAGCTGAAGTAAAATATATATTTTTGTGGCAAACCTCGATTGCTTCGCGGCCCACCAAAACACCGTCCGCGGCCCATTAGTGAGTCGCGATCCATAGTTTGGGAACCGCTGAATTTTTACGAAATAATCAATAAATACGCTTTGGTTCGTATAAATGCTTATTTATCGACTTTCACATTTCTCATCATTCAAGGAGCAATTTTTTACAAACTAATGATAAGTCTAAGTGTCATAATTCTCGAAAAAATGTATTTTTTTTTTTTCAAATAAAATACTACAAAGTTAAATAAATTAAATAAAGCAAAGTAGGTATTTCTACTATGATTACATCAGCAGCTATAACAATTTCGTGTTGTGCTATCAGTTCTGCTCTGCCTGTAAGTAAAGCTTTAAAGTCTATTTATCTCAGAATGAATTTTTTCATGAATATACAGTCGGACCTCGATTTAACGTACTTTGATTTAACGAATTATCCGATTTAGCGAATATTATTTCTGTCCCGACAAAAAGGGTGCTAAAATGCTCTGATTTAACGAATTTTTAGCTTTGATTTAACGAACAACAGTCGCTGAAAAAAAAACTCGCATTCGCACATAAAACTATAACTTTGAATTTTTCGCACACAAAATTTTGAATCTTTCACACCCTAATCCAAGTGTTACAAATCGTTTTCTCATTTCTGGTGTATTCAAAAGACAGTCTTTCGCCCTCTTCAACTAGAAATATGTGCATTATATATTAAGGCTGTTCTTAACTGCTCTGCCCAACAAGCGCAAAACGTTTTGACACATTTACAAATTCACTTTTTAACGGAAAGGTATAAAATGGGAAAACCTGGCCATGGAAGCAATTTGGATTTGAACTGTTTTTTCCCTTTTTTGATTAATCAATTACCTATCGAGTTATAAGGGATTTCGATAACGTGACAAACACGTTTTTCGACTGCTCTTGAGTGTTGTTTCTTCTTCGCGCGGAAATTCGGTTCAAAACGCCCACTTTGATACTCTTTTCTGAAAGATCTAGGGCGTTTGCAAAAAAATGAAAAAAACAGCTCAATGACATAGTTTCTGAACAACAACACCAGCTAGTTTCATGCATTTTCGAACAAAAATAAATTAAAACTTATGTCAGAAAGTTACCCGTTTGGATTTGAGAAAACCCTTACGTTTTAAAAGCAAGTAACATTAAAGAATTTAGGTAATTTTAAAGTTCATCTCCTAATGTATTTCTTATAATTTTTAAGCTCGTAGTAAACAATCATCATTCTTTTTTCATATCTGTATATATAAGGGTGTTTTGCATTGATATTTTTATACCATACTCTTTACAAAAATTGATATTCAATTTAACGAATTGCTTCGATTTAACGAACAGATATGTAGGTCCCAATCAATTCCTTAAATCGAGGTTTGACTGTATATCAAATCTTTCTTGCAAGATAAGCGTATGAAATTTTGTACAGATTTTTTAAGTAATGTTTTTAATAAATTATCTTCAAGGTTTTTAATTTTATACGAAAATTTTTAAAATATATTCCTTGAAGTAAAAACCACTCTCAAATATCGTCTTTTTTTACTATTTAAAATTATTAGAATTTTTTTAAATAATATTTTTATAAATCCTGAAGACAAATTAACAAGAAACCTTTTATGGACACAATTGTGAGAAAAGGTAATGAAAGCGGGCAAGTGCTTCATGATTTATATAAAGAAAAGAAGGAGTTTTACATTTAATATTTAATTTCTTTTAATATTTTTTCAAAAAAAATTTTATGTGAAAAGTAATTTTTATAGAAAGACACATTTCAGGAAAACAATTTATTATAAATTGTCCAGAAATAAAGTAAATAAAATTTTGACCTGCAGATTCCCATAAACCGACTTTTATTTCGAAATTCTTCAATATGTTAAATATTATCGACTTTCATATTTCTCATCATTCAAGGAGTAATTTTTTGGAAACTAAAGACAAATCTGAGTATCATAATTCTCGGAAAATGTATTTTTATTTATTTTTTCAAATAAAATACTACAAAGTTAAATAAATTAAATAAAGCAAAGTAGGTATTTCTACTATGATTACATCAGCAGCTATAACAATTTCGTGTTGTGCTGCCAGTTCTGCCATGCCCGTAAGTAAAGCTTTAAAGTCTATTTATCTCAGAATGAATTTTTTCATAATTTGTAATTTTTAAAAGGATATATATCTAATCTTTCTTGCAAGATAAGCGTATGAAATTTTGTACAGATTTTTTAAGTAATGTTTTTAATAAATTATCTTCAAGGTTTTTAATTTTATACGAAAATTTTTAAAATATATTCCTTGAAGTAAAAACCACTCTCAAAAATCCTCTTTTTTTTACTATTTAAAATTATTATAATTTTTTTAAATAATATTTTTATAAATCTTGAAGACAAATTAACAAGAAACCTTTTATGAATACAATTGTGAGAAAAGGTAATGAAAGCGGGCAAGTGGTTCAGGATTTATATAAAGAAAAGAAGGAGTTTTAAATTTAATATTTAATTTCTTTTAATATTTTTTCAAAAAAAAAATTATGTGAAAAGTAATTTTTATAGAAAGACAAATTTCAGGAAAACAATTTATTATAAATTGTCTAGAAATAAAGTAAATAAAATTTTGACCTGCAGATTCCCATAAACCGATTTTTATTTCGAAATTCTTCAATATGTTAAATATTATCAACTTTCATATTTCTCATCATTCAAGGAGTAATTTTTTGGAAACTAAAGACAAATCTGAGTATCATAATTCTCGGAAAATGTATTTTTATTTATTTTTTCAAATAAAATACTACAAAGTTAAATAAATTAAATAAAGCAAAGTAGGTATTTCTACTATGATTACATCAGCAGCTATAACAATTTCGTGTTGTGCTGTCAGTTCTGCCATGCCCGTAAGTAAAGCTTTAAAGTCTATTTATCTCAGAATGAATTTTTTCATAATTTGTAATTTTTAAAAGGATATATATCTAATCTTTCTTGCAAGATAAGCGTATGAAATTTTGTACAGATTTTTTAAGTAATGTTTTTAATAAATTATCTTCAAGGTTTTTAATTTTATACGAAAATTTTTAAAATATATTCCTTGAAGTAAAAACCACTCTCAAAAATCCTCTTTTTTTTACTATTTAAAATTATTATAATTTTTTTAAATAATATTTTTATAAATCTTGAAGACAAATTAACAAGAAACCTTTTATGAATACAATTGTGAGAAAAGGTAATGAAAGCGGGCAAGTGGTTCAGGATTTATATAAAGAAAAGAAGGAGTTTTAAATTTAATATTTAATTTCTTTTAATATTTTTTCAAAAAAAAAATTATGTGAAAAGTAATTTTTATAGAAAGACAAATTTCAGGAAAACAATTTATTATAAATTGTCTAGAAATAAAGTAAATAAAATTTTGACCTGCAGATTCCCATAAACCGATTTTTATTTCGAAATTCTTCAATATGTTAAATATTATCAACTTTCATATTTCTCATCATTCAAGGAGTAATTTTTTGGAAACTAAAGACAAATATGAGTATAATAATTCTCGGAAAATGTATTTTTATTTATTTTTTCAAATAAAATACTACAAAGTTAAATAAATTAAATAAAGCAAAGTAGGTATTTCTACTATGATTACATCAGCAGCTATAACAATTTCGTGTTGTGCTGTCAGTTCTGCCATGCCCGTAAGTAAAGCTTTAAAGTCTATTTATCTCAGAATGAATTTTTTCATAATTTGTAATTTTTAAAAGGATATATATCTAATCTTTCTTGCAAGATAAGCGTATGAAATTTTGTACAGATTTTTTAAGTAATGTTTTTAATAAATTATCTTCAAGGTTTTTAATTTTATACGAAAAGTTTTAAAATATATTCCTTGAAGTAAAAACCACTCTCAAAAATCCTCTTTTTTTTACTATTTAAAATTATTATAATTTTTTTAAATAATATTTTTATAAATCTTGAAGACAAATTAACAAGAAACCTTTTATGAATACAATTGTGAGAAAAGGTAATGAAAGCGGGCAAGTGGTTCAGGATTTATATAAAGAAAAGAAGGAGTTTTAAATTTAATATTTAATTTCTTTTAATATTTTTTCAAAAAAAAAATTATGTGAAAAGTAATTTTTATAGAAAGACAAATTTCAGGAAAACAATTTATTATAAATTGTCTAGAAATAAAGTAAATAAAATTTTGACCTGCAGATTCCCATAAACCGATTTTTATTTCGAAATTCTTCAATATGTTAAATATTATCAACTTTCATATTTCTCATCATTCAAGGAGTAATTTTTTGGAAACTAAAGACAAATCTGAGTATCATAATTCTCGGAAAATGTATTTTTATTTATTTTTTCAAATAAAATACTACAAAGTTAAATAAATTAAATAAAGCAAAGTAGGTATTTCTACTATGATTACATCAGCAGCTATAACAATTTCGTGTTGTGCTGTCAGTTCTGCCATGCCCGTAAGTAAAGCTTTAAAGTCTATTTATCTCAGAATGAATTTTTTCATAATTTGTAATTTTTAAAAGGATATATATCTAATCTTTCTTGAAAGATAAGCGTATGAAATTTTGTACAGATTTTTTAAGTAATGTTTTTAATAAATTATCTTCAAGGTTTTTAATTTTATACGAAAATTTTTAAAATATATTCCTTGAAGTAAAAACCACTCTCAAAAATCCTCTTTTTTTACTATTTAAAATTATTAGAATTTTTTTAAATAATATTTTTATAAATCCTGAAGACAAATTAACAAGAAACCTTTTATGGACACAATTGTGAGAAAAGGTAATGAAAGCGGGCAAGTGGTTCATGATTTATATAAAGAAAAGAAGGAGTTTTACATTTAATATTTAATTTCTTTTAATATTTTTTCAAAAAAAAATTTATGTGAAAAGTAATTTTTATAGAAAGACACATTTCAGGAAAACAATTTATTATAAATTGTCCAGAAATAAAGTAAATAAAATTTTGACCTGCAGATTCCCATAAACCGACTTTTATTTCGAAATTCTTCAATATGTTAAATATTATCGACTTTCATATTTCTCATCATTCAAGGAGTAATTTTTTGGAAACTAAAGACAAATCTGAGTATCATAATTCTCGGAAAATGTATTTTTATTTATTTTTTCAAATAAAATACTACAAAGTTAAATAAATTAAATAAAGCAAAGTAGGTATTTCTACTATGATTACATCAGCAGCTATAACAATTTCGTGTTGTGCTGTCAGTTCTGCCCTGCCCGTAATTAAAGCTTTAAATTCCATTAATCTCAGAATGGATTTTTTCATAATTTGTAATTTTTCAAAGGATGTATATCTAAACTTTCTTGCAAGATATGCGTATGAAATTTTGTACAGTGTTTTTATGTGATGTTTTTAATAAATTATCTTCAAGGTTTTTAATTTTATATGAAAATTTTCAAAGAATATTCCTTGAAGAAAAACCACTCTCAAAAATCCTCTTTCTTTTACTATTTAAATTTATTATAATTTTTTTTAATAATATTTTTATAAATCCTGAAGAGAAATTAACAAGAAACATCTTCTTGACACAATAGCGAAAAAAGAAATGAAAGCGGGCAAGTGGTTTATGAATTATATAAAGAAAAGACGTTTTTAATTTTTAATTTTTTTTTAATAATTTTTCAAAAACTTTTTATTTGAAAAGTAATTTTTATATAAAGACACATTTCTGGAAAACAATTTATTATAAATTATCTAGAAATAAAGTAAATAAAATTTTGGCCTGCATATTCCCATAAACCGACTTTTAATTCGAAACTCTTCAATATGTTTTTAAACTCTTTGCGCTTTTAAAGCTTACAGTGTAAAAAATTTATGTACGTTAACTCCATAAAATTGATGGCAACATGCTGCCTCCAATTTTATTGAGTAATTTAACTTATATAATGCTGCAAATTAAATTGATATAACTGGTGTAATATTGCACATTAGTGTACCGTAACACCAGTTACATCGGTTAAATTACTCAATAAAATGGAGGCAGCAAGGCTGACACCTATTTTATGGAGTAAACATTACATAATTTTTTTTACAGTTTACAGACTTGACGTGCTCAAAAAGGGCAAATTTATCGAGTAAGACGCTTGAAATAAAATCATTATCGTAATAGGAAGTTTGCTATCGGGCCATTCCATGTTACGTGTGTGACATTTTGAACAAATAAATTTATAATTAATCAAGGATTTTTCAATATATTTCTTATTTAAAAATCCAATCAAAAGTTGTTCAAAAAAATATACACTTTACCGTATTATTTTATGCAAAAACCTATCATTTTGATATAATAGTTATCTTTTAAATAGCTTTTTTTAAACGTTACGTGTATGACTTAGAAAAAAAAAACAAATTTTGAGTAATGAAATTAAATGATATATTTCTGTTAGTTTTATTTCCACACATTTAAATTAAAAAATATAATAACTTATTTGCCGTACCACATAAAATCACAATTAAAATTAAAATTTAATAAATGATTGAATAAAGGAAAATTAAAGCCTGCGTTACTTGTGTGACTCTCTGCACGGAATTGCCCATACATTAATTTTTATGGGAAATCTGCGTGGATACAGTATCGTTATGAGTATAAGCAATGTCGTTCTAGAAACTTTTCACTACACGTATAGGGTAGATATACAGAATTCACGGGCCAAACTGTAAAGTTCTACGTTCGAAGCGCCTTTTTTATGTACAATATTGAGTAAATACACACATTTTTAGTTCAATCGTAATGCAGAATGATGAAAAATATAAAATTCTAGCAATATCTTCATAACATTCTTTAATAATTGTGGGGTTTTTTTTGCTATTTTTTTAACAAAATTTTATGCTTACGCCATACAGTGTACACTCAGTTCAACTAAATATATTTCATTTTCCTTTGTATTATATACTACTATTAAACTTACCTAAGCACTGAACTAAGATAGTCTTACAATATCTTCAAAATGAACTGAAATATTTCAAAACATGTCAAAAAATTCTTATTTTTTATTAAAAAGAACCATTTTTTTTTTAATATTCGAATGCCTATAAAGCAATTACATTATCACATACAGCTTAGATTCTTGTTCAGAACATAGTGAGTAATATGGAAAATTTTCTGACAAAATTTCACTGAAATATGTTTAAAACATTTTATGTAATGAAGTTTATCGATCATGGAAATTACGCAAAAATTGATTTTACAGAAATCGCATGTAAAGATTTTTTATCTATAAAATTGATCTAGAAGTGACAATTAAGGTTTACGTAATTTTACTCAAAAAACGAAAAGAAAACATGTATAATAACACTGTTTACATGTCTCCTGGCCTTCTTGCTCACTCCCGGTATTTGAATTACTACTTCCTGTTTATTAAATTACTAGCTGTTTACCCCGATCCATGCACGGGAGTTTATGAATTTAATTCTAAAACCAAAATTTAAAATAGCTATTCGATTTAGTAAAATATTTTTCTACTATTGCGCATTTTTTTAATGAAATTTAATTTATCATGTTACTGTAGCAGCAGACGATAAAACGATATCTTTGGAATAAGGGAATAAATAGAATAAAAAGTTTTGTCGATGTTTGTGGTAAAATGTTTGCCCTTATTTTTTCATTTTTTTGAAAATGTATTAATTGAGCGCAATTAAATATTCTCTAATTATTTGCATGTGAGGTAAAATAATTATCGTAATACCCGCTGGAGATTTTTAATATTGCAGCGAGGCGTACGTAATATGAATATCTCTAATTATTTGCGTGTGAGGTAAAAGAATTATCATAATACCCGATACAGCTTTTTAATATTGCAGCGTGACGTACGTACTATGTATATCTCACATTGGTTAAAGAACTCGCGCGATTATGGGTTGAACATTTAAAAAAAGGGTATTTTATTATGAATTTTTAATTGTTGGCAGCTGCTATAACGAAAAATGATTGAATTTGATAGGAAATTACTATTAAATTGGTGCTGTTTTATTAATTAAAAGTTAACTGTAAATTATTTCGATTCCGGATTGCTTTAGTTGCCTCGGTCATGTTTTGATACACATGTACATAACATTTCATAATTCTGGCTTCCAAACTGGGGATTTGTATAGCATTACAGACGGAGAGATCAATTTTCATTTTTATATATTAGATTAAAAGTTAATTACCTTAACTTCTGTTCTAGTAATCTTACGAATAAAATTAGAGCAGATTTGGAATCGTAAAATATTGTTCTCTCAAGTAAAAGAATTTTAAAAACTTCTAAAATTTTCGCCAAAACGGCCCTTGAAATGTAGGCAGACAGAAGGTTGGATTGGTAGAGAACATTGTAACAGTCATTCATTGTATAGGAACGTATGGACGTAAGTAACGCGTTGAGGTACAAATACAGGGAATATACACGAATGGAATGTTTATTGACAGCGTCATTGTACAGTGCTACATTTACAATTAGTGTTAAAAATTGCATGAACTAGTAGTGCCTGGCAGCGTCGAAGGAGCAATTGGCGTGTACAGATTCAATGGTGCCAGATATTTCACGAATACGTCTAGTAGAAACGAATATGCCAGCGACTAGATTCCCCTTGACTCACATAAATAAGCATCCACGTTCCATCGCTTCTCAAAGGTGGCATCCAGGTAATTGCGCACAACAGTGCTCAATTGAGCTGGCGCCCCTTCATGCTGAAACCACAGTCGCTTACGGATGGCTATCGAAATACCTTGAACTTCTAAAACTTCGTCCAGAAAAATACTACTACAAATGCCTGCTTTTGCATGCTGGACTAGTCCCATGGCTAACCCAATCTCCTGATTTATCAACCCTCGATTACTTCTTATGAGGACATCTGAAGAGTCTTGTTTATGCGACTCCAGTTGACTCTATTGACGTCGCTTGAATATATGTTGCTGCTGCTCGTGTACTTGAAATACCTGGCATCTTTGAATCTGTACGCCAATCACTCTTTCGACTGTACGAGAGAAAGTCAGTAAGT
Organism: Maratus speciosus; assembly: GCA_963932465.1. Lineage (NCBI taxonomy): Eukaryota > Metazoa > Arthropoda > Arachnida > Araneae > Salticidae > Maratus > Maratus speciosus. The sequence continues at coordinate 322,951,318 of OZ010789.1, forward strand.
AGGTCACAAACTGATATGAGAGGTCGGAAATTAGTTTTAAATTGTTTCCAAATATGCCAATAGGTGGCAGCATAATCCAACTATAAGATGTTAATTTCGAATTTATGAGTTAGCAGTTGTACAAAATGAACAGGGTCTTTCAAAAGTTGTTGTCGAAGAGCGAAGTGGTCGTCCAGTTGAGACTGCGACAGAAGAATCAGTGCGGAAGGTTGGGGAAATGGTTGCTATGTTGTCTATTGTTGTTTGTATGTCAGCTCTAAACATGCCCTCAACCTTCCACACTGATTTCTCTGTCGCAATCTCAACTGTACGATCTATTCGCTCTTCTTCAACAACTTTTGAACGACCCTGCTCATCTTGTACAACTGCTGTCTCATAAATTCGAAATTAACATCTTATAATTGGATTATGCTGCCAAGTATTGGCATATTTGGAAACAATTTATAAATAATTTTCGATCTCTCATATCCGTTTGTGACCTACTATTTACTGACTTTCCCTCGTATTACTGTTCGTTGAGGCGTATTTGAACATCCTTTGTAAACATAGCAATTGCCAATGGCGCTTTCAATAAATATTCCTTTCATGTGTCTTTCCTGTGTTTGTGCTTCATCACGTCACTTGCACCCATATATTCCTTTTTAATAAATGATTGTTACAGTGTCCTTTATTAGCCCTTACAGTTTGACCCATGAGTTCAGTAACACTGTGTACCGGGTGTCCCAAAAATGACTGATGGATTTTAAAATTCAATAACTTGCAAACGGTTACAGGTATTAAAAAAATTCTTGCAAGAGTGTTATGTAAGATGTCAGGAGTTTTATGCTGCGATTCTCAGTTTTAGTTACAAATTGCATCAACAGATGGCGCTTCAAGCAATAACCGCTAAATCCAGGCTCGATTTTTCAGCCTCTCTCTTCTTCCGTGCGAAAAAAGGAGATTAAAATGTATTGAATGGATCCCGAAGTACCAAGAATCGGGTCTGGACTGAGCGCTTATTGCTCTCAGTGCCACCTATTGAAATTTCAACTAAAATCAAGAATCACAGTGCAAAAAATCCTGATATCATACATAACCCTCCTGCAGGAATTTTTTTAATATATGTCACAGTTTGGAAGTTATTGAATTTTAAAATCCATCAGTCATTTTTGGGACACCCGGTATATGCATACTGTATTTTGAAATTTACCTTTAATAAAAGGTCAAAAATGTTCAGAAATAATCCTTTATACTGCCATGTATTCCTAAAGTTTTAAACTTTAAAAAATATTGAAAATGTGTTCAATAAGGAGTGTTTAGAGCAAATTTTCAGACACGTTCTGAGACCAGTTGATTTCATACTAAAATATATCATGGACTCTTAAAGATAAATATACTTATCGAAATATTTCCTTTCTTAAAATCCTTCGGAAATTGAATAACAACCTCAAATAAATGCATGTTGTAAATTTATTCAAAGAATTCTTTTTTACTTCTAGTATTATTCTATAATAAATCATTGAAAATACTCAGGAATAGCATTTGACATACATTACAGAAAAATCCTCAAAAATAAACATCGCTTTACAATAAATGAAAGAAAAATTAATTTAATTGCTTCTTACATAACCTAAACTCGACACTTCATTCAATATGACTTAATTTCTGCATTCATGCATCCTCTTTCAAATTTCCTCATGCATGCAAAAGAATAACCCATTAACAAATTATTCATTCTTTAATTAATTTTGCAAATCGAGATTTAAAATTTAAAGTACGTCAATTATTATAATAAAGAGTGTCTTTTAATTTGCTTGAATTAAGGAAAGTCTTCAGTTTTACGAAATTAAAATTTTAAGATTTTTGATCTATTTTTCAGATGTTGCAGTTTTCTTCAGGATAATTCTGTTAAAACTAACTCTCCATAATTAATTTTTCAAGCCGATTAATATATCGCATAATTAATTTTAATAGCAATGAATAAAAACTTTTTTTTAACTGATAATATTCAGCATATATTGAAATGATAAAATTCTAATGTAAATTTTAATAAAGTCATAAAAATTAATCTTTAGTTTAAGTTTTTGGTTTTTAATTAAACTAACTATATTAGATATAAAACTACACGTAATTAAAGCTTGTATGAATAATACTGTAGTGCCACAAGGTTATATGTTTAAACCATATAAATTATCACACTAAACAAAGCATTTTAAACACGATAAATAAAATTTGTTTTATTGACTAAAAGAATAGGAAAAAATTGCAAGTATAATCATTTGATGTATACCGTTTGAAAATATATTTTCTCTGTTGCATTATATATATATATATATACTAGGGGGCTCTGCCCCCTGCAAGCTACGCTCGCCAACCCCCGTTCAGACACCGCAGAATCTAAAAGCACGCTAATTTGATTGGTTTCAAAAATATTAGAGAAGATTGAATTATAATGAAAAAAACTATAGCGATTTCCTTGTAAACGAGTTTCCATTCAATTCCCTTTGATTGCGAAAATTTAAGGTCGAATCAGTTGCTGTTAAGACATCAAATGGTTGTTTTCGTGTTCGATTAAAGAGGATCAGTTAAACATTTGAAAGGAAGCTAAAATAAAATGATTTATGTAAACAGAGTCTTTGCCTCCCGATATTTTTTAACAGCGTTATAAAATGATTGACATAATACAATTTACTACAATTACTACAATTTACCGCTATAACCCCTTCAAGGGCGGTGATTCATTTTTGGACAACTTAATTTTAATTCTTAAATGCCACATTGGCACCAGAATATTGATATGAAATTTTTCCTTTTATTATGTAAGTGAACAAAAGCATTTTCGTATTTCGAAATTTGTTTGTAAATTCTGGTGCCATTCACTGATTTCAACATTTTACGGACGAAATTTCTCGAACATGTGACTTAGCCCAATGGTCATCTCATGCCCAGAAACGGTATGTTACAAAATTTTGTGAAAATGTCGTGAGCCGATTTTTAGTTTAAATTAGCTTGACCCTGACCCATTGTGACCCAAAATGACCCAACAACCGAATTTTCTCGAACATATGATGTCCAATGGTCATCTCATGCCCAGAAACAGTATATTACAAAATTTTGTGAAAATGTCTTGAGCCGTTTTTTAGAGTTAATTAGCTTAACCCTAACCCATAATGACCCACTAATCGAATTTTCTCGAACACGTGACCCATCCCAATGGTCTTTTCGTGCCCCAAAACAATAGATTACAAAATTTCGTCAAAATCGTTAGAGCCGTTATCTAGATAAACTTAGCTTGACCCACGGTGACCCAAAAATGACAAACTAATCGAATTTTCTCGAACATGTGACTTAGCCCAATGGTCTTCTCGTAATCCAAAACTATAGAATATAGAGTTTAGTGAAAATCATTAGAGCCCTTTTTTAGATAAAAATAGCTTGACCCACAGTGACTCCAAAATGACCCACAAATCGACATTTCTCGAACATGTGACCCAGCCCAATAGTCTTCTTGTACCCGAAAATGGTTGGATAAAAAATTTAGTCAAAATCGATTGAGCCGTTATTTAGATATAATTAGATTGACCCTGACACATTATGACCCAAAATGACCCACTAATCGAATTTTCTCGAACACGTGATCCATCCCAATGGTCTTTTCGTGCCCGAAAACGGTAGGGTGCAAAATTTAATCAAAATCGTTAGAGCCGTTTTCAAGATAAAATTTACATACACACACACACAATTTTTGCTCGCATTATAGTATAAGATTTTAAACTTTTTTTTCTGTTTTTAATAGTCACGTGTAAATAAATTTTTAATCGTTAGTAAATATTATTTTTTGCGCTATTTTTAGAATTAAAAACAATCCCTATAATAATAGTCTTAGTCATGTGACTATTATCAACAGTTCCGGGCGGACCCCTTCGATTTTTATATTCCAGGCGGCCATTTTGGTACTTTAATGTTAGCCAGACACAGGCGATAAGACGCCAAATATTATTCTAGCGCCATCATTTCACCTATATCATAATAGTCCAAGTCATGTAACTGCCATAAAATATTACAACACTTCGCTTCTCATAAGAAAGGTTTCCATTTTGATTAAAGAATCATAGTTATTTTTTAGAATAAAATTGCATAAAAGATGCCATGATCGCAAAGAATTCTTGGTAGTTTTATGTTAATCGGATGCAAATCTCGCCAATAGCTTTTTTAAACTCGCCAGTTAGCATTTTATTATTTTTCGAGTGGTAAATTAAAACAGTTCTACTTGGTTATACCATCGGCCAAAAATCTATCGCCAGACTATAAGATTAAATGTAAATAATGGTTGATCGTAAATGTCACATTCACTTGATTGTAAGGAAGTTACACGTGTTTACGACATCAAGTGATTTTTATTTCGACGTTTTATTTTTACTTTTATTAATGCTATACTAATTTATTTGGGCACAGATGTCATATACATTTTGGCGAAAACATCAACAGCATAAACAACAACATCAGGATTACCATATCAAGCAAAATAACGATACTTTGGCGCCAGTTCAGTACCCGTTGCGTATACGGCATTAGCGTCAGAAAAAAAAACCCGCCAATTTACTTGTTCTTTCGTTATTTAAAATAAAAATTACGTCAATTTGTATAATTTGGTGAGTGCTTTGGCGATTTATATAATTTGGCGAAATTGGTCGACAGGATAACTAAGTAGTACCATTCAAACATTGCTTTGAATATGAAATTAAATGTCAGGATTTGTTGCAATATTTAATCAGATTTGGCGGGATTTTTTTTACGACAATTTGGCGAAAACCTCGTTTTCAAATGCCAGTTACATATTTTTTTTTATTATTTTCTATTATTTTTAAAATGAAATAACAATAAACAAAAAAAATAATTAATAACTATAGAACAAAACAATTTATAACTTTTTGTTTAAATAAAAAGAAAATAAAGGTAAATAAGCATTTATTAATAAATAAGCAACAATAGCCGGGTAACCATGTCAGGCAAAATAACGCCCTTTTGGCGCTATTTAGGTACCCCGGTGCGTATATGACACCTGCAATTATAATATTTTTCTTTTCGTTTCGTTTAAAAAAAAAGAAAAAAGTGAAAGCCATTGATTTTAATTTTTTCAGTTTTAAATGAATGTTTTGTATTAAATAAAATGATAATGAAATAATAAAAAAAAAGCATTGTTCTTAGCATGCATTTAAGGGAGGTCAAACTGCTCGCCAAATTAGTTTAAAATATTAACCTTTTCTAAAATATGAAATAAAAAAAATATCTGTTATGATTAAAATTTGAGTTGCCATCATTAGAAAAAAGTATTTAAAATTAGAAAAAAAATAATATTTCGAAAACTAATTCGAATTTAAAAATTCTAATACCAGTTTTGAGATCTGCGGATCAATACGGATTTTTGGTGTTAATTTCATCGCAAGGTATTCCATATTTTAGGAGAAATCGCCGCGAAACGTAATCAGTTGTTTAATCAGTCGTTTCATAGAATCGTTTCATAAATTCGTTTCATTAGGATTTTATATATATGGGGTAGATATATATAGTGCCAGGAAATAATAGAAACACAATTTTGATAAAAATGCTTGAAGAGTTAAAAAATTGCCATTGGAGTATACATTTTCAATTTAAAATTGATCCGGTTCTAATTTAAATATTTTCATATTATTTGTTTTATTTGATTTAAAATTACAATTTTTTTTTATTATGAAAAACTAAAAATCGATGTTTTTAAGGTTTAAATCTGATAGCTCTTTTAAATGAATAAATTCCTTTTAACTTTTATTAGAAACAAAGTATGATACTTTTTTAATAAAAAGAATACTTATATCGTAATCGAAACAGTATTTGCTTACACTCTAAAAACGACATTTTCAAAACTGAGCAAAAAATACTCAAATCTGAGTATGTCGCATAGTCAAAATGGCTCCGAAATAAATTTACTCAAGTTTGAAAATCGTATATACTCTTTTCTAAAAACAAGGACATACTCAAATATGAGCACATGATGGTTTATTCTTGAGTGTGTGCATTTTTTCAAAAATGAGTATATGCATGTTTCAAACTTGAGTAAATTGATTTGGAGCCATTTTGACTATGCGACTTACTCAGATTTGAGTATGTTTTACTCCGTTTTGAAAATGCCGTTTTTAGAGTGTACGCAACATGGCGCATAGCTAACCCTAATCGTAAGATAACTTATAGAAATTAAGTGTGCATACAATAAAAATAGCGATAAATACTTCGAGACAACAAAATTAATGAAATTACCTTCTAATTTTTCAATGAAATCTTGCGAAGTCTTTTTTTTACGAATTCATCCATTTTTTGATTTCGAAGGCTGAAAAACAAACGCTACGCTTCTATGATCGCGTTACGAAGGCTTTTAAATGTTCTTCCGCGATTACGATAAAAATGTAGTTCGCCACATTTCATCTAACAAAACATTATTGAAAGGAGCGTTTCGTTCGAAATCATAACAAATGAAATAATATGAATAAATTCAACTACACAGGTGAAATTTACAACATTTAACGAATAAAAAGTAATTTTGTTTGAAACTGAGTATTTCTGGTATTTCAGAATTGAAAGCATTGAGTCGTCATATTTGAAACACAAAGTTTCATAACAAAATGAAAACATCGATTTGCTCAGAGTTGAAAGTGTTATTTTTCTCAGTGTATGTAATGTCGTCTGGCTAAGTCTTTTCTAAATATTGGCGCATCGGCTAAATATTGCGCCAAAATTTGGGTCTTTATATTTTACCAATATTTTGCTAATATCAGCAAGAAATATTTAATCAATGCCTAACAAAACTTATATTGAAATATTGGCGCCAGCAGAAAATCAATGGCGAGGGAAATATTTCCTATATAAAAGACATATTTATGCAATATTAATATTAGTTTTGAAAATATTGCCTATACAAAGCCAATGGTTGTACAGATTGAATTTGAATTGTTTAATGAGTTGACTGAAATTGCCGGTGAAGATTAAAAATTGGTGAAATACCCGAATAGTTCCATTCAATGTAAAGTATAACATAAAACTTAATCAAAACATCCAAAATCTGAGCCTCAGGTACTTTCGGACTTGTCTTCGAACATGTCTATCCGGAATGAAATTTGTACTCCTCTACAAGCAATAGATTTTCCTTGCAATTGCTTATAAAGAAACACATAGACACACATACACAAACAAAAACTTTCTAAATTTAATATAGGTAAATATAAAATAAAAGTAGTTTTAAAAAAATTACACTTTTATAAGCATTCAGTGTCTTTAGAATCAAACCTCAATCATGACCTCAATCCATGCTGTTCCAATACATTTCCGTTAACTTGGCGTGGGCCCCGACTATGAAAAATTCACCACTTTACGCTTGGCAGAGAGCCAAAGGATACCTATTCAGGATTTTAAAATTGTTTTCTAAATGTATAATTATAATTTGATTATTATTAATATATTAATTTATAATTAATTTCTGAAATATGAAAATATTATATTGTCATCCGGAACGCACAAATGTACACAATTTCTAATACTATAATCTATCAGGAAATGGATAAAAAATGAATTACAAAATTCAAGCTTTATATACATGAACCAAATTACTGTAAATAACAATGTGTAAAAATCATAAATAAAACAAGTGGGTAAGTGTGAACACAGATCGTACAGAGGGTTTCGTTTAATATTCCTTTCAAAACACTTTATCCTTTTGAAATATCTGTTAGTTCCACATTTCGCAACCAGGGGCGCACTCTATTCTAAACAAACTTCTATCCGAACGAAACTCCGTTTTACATACTATCTGTAGATATATTAGTCGAGGGGATTGGGTCCATAGCACCCGAGATAAGTAGGCGCCACTGGTGGTAAAAAGTGGAACTAAAATATGTAAGGCTATGGTGCATAATATGAAAAAATGGTCAAAGGGGTGTTAGAGGTAAAAATTAAAGCCCGGAGGAGTAAATAATGTAAGACTTTTTAAAAATTTTATGATTTGTCGTGTAGTCTAAGGTATTCAGTCGAGAAGTCTGAGGTCGTATGCAAAAATTCGTATCGCCAACTTAATTAAGGGCTCTCTTAGAAAGAATTCCTTAAAATACATAAGTGGTAGCTCAAAGGGTTAAACGTAAGACTTTTTCAAGATTTTATGATTTGTCGCCTGGCCTCAGGTGTTCTGCTATAAGTATGCAAAATTTCTAATCTCCAGTTTAATAAGGGGCTCAGTTAGAAAGAATTGCTTACAATACGCATGTGGGAGCTCAAAGGGTTAAATTTACAACTTTTTCAAATTTTATGATTTGTCGCATGATGGTATGTTCAGCTATAAGTATGCTAAATTTCACGCCTCCAACCTAATTAGGGGATCACTTAGTAAGAATTGTTTAAAATACATATGTGGGAGCCCAAAGGTTTAAATGTACGATTTTTTCAAAATTGTATGGTTTGTCATTTTATGTGAGGTGTTCAGCTATATGTATGCAACATTTCACGCCTCCAACCTAAATAGGGGCTCACTTAGAAAGAATTGTTTAAAATACACATGTGGGAGCCCAAAGGGTTAAATGTACGACTTTTTCAAAAATTTTATGATTTGTCGTTTGGCCTGAAGTGTTCAGCTATAAGTATGCAAAATTTCCCGCCTTCAACCTAATTAGGGGCTCACTTAGAAAGAATTGTTTAAAATACACATTTGGGAGCCCAAAGGGTTAAATGTACGACTTTTTCAAATTTTTATGATTTGTCATATGATGTTTGGTGTTCAGCTATAAGTATGCAAAATTTCAAGTCTCCAACATGTATAGTTTCTGAGAATGGGCTCTATGACGGACAGCGAGACGAATAGGGTTTCGTCAGATGAACGTAACCTTAAACAAGTTGACGTATCGGAAATGTAGTTTGTGCCCTATTTTACAGTGGGTGGGGGTGGGGTGGCGAATTGGAGAGTCGTATTCCTTTTTATTTTCTACTATCTTTAGAAGAAGAAAATACTGGATTTGTAAAAGTTTTAAATCCCCGGTTTTTGACTGATTTATATGCTTTAGAAGGTCCTGAATTCGATTTGACTGTTTTTAGAAAATGACTGTGTGTCTGTTTGTCCCATGTGCGGCATAAATTTTGTGTATGCTCTATCTCAAGAACATCGGATTTTAATCAAAATTCAGATTTAGTTGGATGTTGTCATAAATGCAGATTAGGTTTTGGTGTAAATCGCCCAACAACTGGGGCCGCTATGCTGCATATTTTACGATTTCCGGGATAATATCTCAGTAATTAATGCGTGGAATATATAATACGTGAATTATCACATTGCTAACGACGCGTAGAACCAACAATGTGGAAAATGTCCAAGCCGCAAATCTAACCCGGAACCCTTGGAATAGCGGTCCAAGTACTCTACTATTTAAACTACAAGGACGATGCTCAGCTTAGCGTTTCCCACATGTGTTGGTAAGGGTGCAACTGCAGCACAAGATGGAATAGTTATCATGAGCACGCAATTCCGCGGCGAAACGTGAGACACAAACAAACTCAGCATCGGTGAACACATATATAATTTTAATTAATTTTTCAATTAATTTTCAGCAGTGAAATTACGCTCGAAATTATTGAATATAGAATACGGGAATTATCACATTGCTAACGAAGCGTAGAACCAACAACATGAAAATGTCCAAGACGGGAATCGAACATGGAACAATTGGAATATCGCTCCAAGTGCTCTACCATTTAAGCACTGGCATTCAGCAAAAGAGTTGAGGAGCGCTGTTGGTATCTTTCGTAGCAGAAGTATAAAAGCATTGTTGATAATGATTTTCGAAAAAAATCGTCGGTAATTAGCCGAAATATTAACCCTTAAAGACACGGACGGTTTGGACATACATAATGACATGGGCGACGTACTCTATGTACCATCGGCATTTAAAGCGTAGATAACAATTTTTAATGATACATTTGTGTTATGCAATGGTCAATAGCAGTACGAAAGCAATAAACATCAAATTGTTAAAAACAAATTTATTTAATTAGAATTAATCACATAAATACTATGGGATTCGCGACTAGTTTGCATTGGGTGGATCTCTCAATACGCCTCCCATGTCTTTAAAAGTTAATTAAAAACCTACCTGGAAAAACGCGACACGGACCAAGGCGGCGTTGCAACTTTGAGAACCTTTCAAAGCGCGCTTAGCACAATGCCAGGTTTAAACTGTGAACAAGGGTTTTGTTTTAGATACACTGTAAAAGAAAAGATTACTACGCTCAATTTCGTTTTATGAAACGCCAAATGAAGTTTAAAAATGCACTGCTTTTAGTGTCAGTACCGTATTAAGTTCATCATAAACAGATTAGGATACTATTAAAAGAAAGAGTTATACAGAATAGCAACAGATTGATACTATTTAGGCTTCCTATCTCTTTGAACTTATATGGTATACCCATTCATACTCTTCTAGTATATACAGCTATACACAACCCTATGTTGTATAGTTTTTTACAAAGTCTTGTTATTCTTTTATCAAACATTTATTTAATAATACTGTTAATAATTCACATATTTATTGTACGGAACCCTTAGGGCACGAGTAATACTTGCACTTGACCGTTTTTTGTTTTTAAAATGCATAATTTAAAAAAATACGTTTTTTGAATTATTAGTACGTATGAGATAGGAAAAAGTTTTGACACTGGTACATCCGACCAGTTACAATTGAAATTATGTTTCTTAAACAAACTGTTTAGGAAGTAGCTACTGGTCAATGATAAGAAGAGACATTTTGTATACAACTAGAGATTGACCGAAAATTCTGTTTCGTTTTCGGCCCAAAAATCTGAGTTTCGCCGAAATGCTACCGAAAATTCAGACGAAACTATCCGTATTCCAAAAATCTCGTTTCTTCCTTCGGAAATTTTCAACATGACTACTATATATAGATGATATAAGCCGATTTGAGATGCATCGGCTCAAATGAGCCATTCGTTATTTATTGCTATGAACTTCACTATTTATGTCAGTCATGACTGACTCAAGATGTGAGTTCAAATTATGAGATAAAATGGATATATAACAAAAGTTTGAAGACGATTTTTACGTGCTCATTAAAAGCTGCAGACTTAAGAGTGATAGAAATTTTTTAGTTTAAAACCGCGGAAGTGTTTCGAATACTCCTTGAGGAAGTTCTATTATAACAGATGATCATTTACAAAAGTCATTATAAAAGATAAATCGAGGTATGTACACCTAGAACATTTTTTAATTACATGAAATTCGAATAGTTAGAAAACCATTCTGTATGTTGGATGAATTAATTACATTTCATTTTATATGAAAACTAGGGGGCTCTGCCCCCTGCAATATACGCTCGCCAACCCCCGTTCAGACACTGCAGAATCTGATCGGTTTTAAAAAGATTAGAGAAGATTGAATTATACTGAAAAAACCTGTAGCGATCTCCCTGTAAACGGGTTTCCATTCAATTCCCTTTGATTGCAAATTTTTAAGGTAGAATCAGTTGCTGTTAAGACACCCAATGGTTGTTTTCGTGTTTGGTTAAAGAAGATCAGTAAACATTTGAATAGAAGCTAAAATAAAATGAATTAAGTAAACAGAGTCTTTGTCTCTCGGTATTTTTTAACAGCGTTATAAAACGATTGACATAATATAATTTACTACAATTACTAAAATTTGCTGCTTTAACCCCTTCAAGGGCGGTGGTTTATTTTTGGACCACTTAATTTTAATTCTTAAATGCCACATTAGCACCAGAATATTGGGATGAAAATTTTCCTTTTATTAAGTATGTGAACAAAAGCATTTTTGTATTTCGAAATTTGATTGTAAATTCCGGTGCCATTCACTGATTTCAATATTTTACAAATAGAAGTGCCTTGTCCGTGAAAGAGTTAAACGTATATTAATGTATTTATTATTTTAAAGATTCCTTTTAATATTCACGTGTAAATACAATTTTCAAAACATAATTTTCGATATTTTTCTGCTTTTAACACATACTCATTTGATAGTAATTTTAAAGTTTTTTTTTTCTGTTTTTAATAGTCACGTGAAAATAAATTTTTAATCGTTAGGAAATATTATATTTGCGCTGTTTTTAGAATTGAAAACAATCTCTATAAAAATAGCCTAAGTCATGTGACTATCATCAACAGCTCCAGGCGGATCCCTTCGCTTTTTGTATTACAGGCGGCCATTTTGGTACTTTAATGTTAACCAACCACAGGTGTGATGTCGCCGAATATTATTCTATCGCCATTATTTCGTTTATATTATAATAGTCCAAGTCATGTAACTGCCATAAACAACGGGCTGATTCCTTCGCTTTTCATAAGAAAGGTTTCCATTTTGTTTAAAGAATCAAAATTATTTTTTCGAATAAAACTACATAAAAGTTGCCATGATCGCAAAAGAATTCCTGGTACTTTTATGTTAGCCGGGTGAGAATCTCGCCAATAGCTTTTTTTTAACTCGCCAGTTAGCATTTTTTTATTTTTCGAGTGGTAAATTAAAACCTTGCTACTTGGTTATCCCATCGAACAAAAATCTGTCGCCAAACTATAAGATTAAATGCCAATAATGGTTGATCGTAAATGTCACATTCACTTGACTTTAAGGAAGTTACACGTGTTCACGCCATGAAGGGATTTTTATTTCGACGTTTTATTTATATTTTTATTAATGTTATACTAATTTATTTGTTCGTTTGTTATTTTTAAAAAAAATGTCAATTTGTATAATTTGGCGAAATTGGTCGACGGGAGAAGTAATAACATTAAAACGTTGCTTTGAAGTGGAAATTAAATCTCATGATTTGTTGCATTGTCACATACGTTTGGCGTGATTTTTTTTTTTACAACAATTTGGCGAAAACCTCGTTTTCAAATACCTGTTACATATGTATTTTTAAATTATTTTCTGTTATTTTTAAAATTAAATAACAATAAATAAAAAATAATTAATTAATAACTATAGAACAAAATAATTTATAATATTTTTTGTAAATAAAAAGAAAATAAATTCAAATAAACATTTATTAATAAATAAGCAACAATAGCCGAGTTACCATGTCAGGCAAAATAATGCCATTTTGGTGCCAATTAGGTACCCCGTTGCGTATATGACATCTGTGTCTAATATTTTTCTTTTCGTTTCGTTTAAAAAAAAGAATGAAGTAAAAGCCATTTATTTTAAAGGTTTCAATTTTAAATGAAAGTTTTGTATTAAATAAAATGATAATGAAATACAAATTGAATTATGAATAAAAGTAACATGATGCATTTCTTAGCATACATTTAAAGGAGGCCAAACTCGTCACCAAATTAATTTAAAATAACCTTTTCTAAAATATGAAAAACAAATATCTGTTATGATTAAAATTTGAGTTGCCATCATTAGAAAAAGTGTTTAAAATTAGAAAAAAAATTAATATTTCGAAAACTAATTCTAATTTTAAAATTCTAATACCAGTTTTGAGATCTGTGAATCAATACGGATTTTTGGTGTTAATTTCATAGCAAAGTAGTCCATATTTTAGGAGAAATCGGCGTGAAACGTAATCAGTTGTTTAATCAGTCGTTTCATAGAATCGTTACATAAATTCGTTTCAATTCGATTCATTAGGATTTTATACATATAGGGTAGATAAAAAGTTTTGCTCAGAGGCACACAGAGGCCACTGGGGCTACACGTATAATTGCACGTATAACAAATTAATGATTACAAAAAACATTTTTGGATGTTTTCGTGTTCGTTTCGTTCCGAAAATAGGAAGGTTGCCAAAATTCGGTTTCGGGCTTAAAAAGTCTCAGGACTCTTAAATTTTCAAAATTTTCGAAATTTAAATTTTTTTAGATTTTAAACTCTTACCTTTTCTGAACATTTTGATATAATTGTTTCCTTGAAATTCCCATTAGAATAAAAGTTATGGCATTTAGAATTATACTCGCTCGATAGCTTAAGCGGCGTTTCCGAAACTTTGAAGTCATTTTTCTCCAAATGACGTTTTTGGACATAATGCGCAAGATATCTCAAAAACTTCTGAAACATTTTTCAAGTAATTTTCAAAACATACACTTTATATTAGTCTGTATAAACTGAACCTAAAATTTAATTTTTATTGTTCAGAAAAATATTTTTTTATGTGATTATACTGTTGAAATTTTCAAAATTTTGTATTAGCTAAATACAACTTTGTAAAAAAATAACATTTGCTTTACATGCAAATTTATTTAGGTTCAGGGTAATAACTATAGTCTGAACTATAGTTAGGCATGAACATTTTCATTCTAGTTGCAAAATTTATTTTGTAATCCTGCGTGTAAACTGTTATACCAATTTTCTGCTCGACAAATGTATGACAGTTTGGAGCGCCCTATAAATATTAATTCTGCATCTTGCAATTTTTTAAATAGATAAATACTTACATCTTTCACCCCAATAAAAATTGTGTTTTTAAATCATACAATATTAAATGTTGAAAATGGTCTTTTTTTTCCAATTTTAAGAGTTCTGAGATCCCTTAAAAACTTGTTTCGGTCCTTATATCTATACTAATATTATAAAGAAGTAAAAATTGTTTGTTTGTTAGAGGTAATCTCTGGAGCTACCGAACCGATTCAAAAGTAATGGTATCAAAATGATGGTGTTAGTCTAACTTAGAACATAAGCTATATTTTATGTCAGTTCCACTACCCTAAAGGGGGTGCAGGAGCAAAAAAACGTTCTAAAAATGCGATTTTTGCGTTAATGAAGGGCCTAGAAATATGAAATTTTAAATATTAGTTACTTATTAGATATAAAGGATTTCTAAGCACAATTCTTAAACAATTCGAAATTTAAAAGGGGTGAAAATGTACAAAAAACGTTCTAAAAACGTTCTAAATGGTGGTTTCTACACAGTCTTGGGAAATACCAAACCTATTTAAAAAATAATGGTGTCAAAATGATGGTGACAACCCTTGCTCAAACTTGGTCTATGTTTTATATCGGTGCCACTACGACAAAGTGGGTGCAGGAGCAAAAAACGTTCTAAAAATGGGATTTTTGCTTTACTGAAGGGCCTAGAAATATGAAATTTGAAATATTAGTTACTTATTAGATATAAAGGATTTCTAAGAACAGTTCTTAAACAATTCGAAATTTAAAAGGGGTGAAAATGCACAAAAAGCGTTCTAAAAAACTTTCGAAATGGTGGTTTCTACACAATCTCAAGAAATACCAAACCGATTTAAAAAATATTGGTGTCAAAATGATGGTGACAACCCTTGCTCCAAGATAGGTTATATTATATGTACGTGCCACTACCACCAAAGGTGGGTGCAGAAGCAAAAAACGTTCTAAAAATGCGATTTTTGCGTTACTGAAGGGCCTAGAATCATGAAATTTGGAATGGTAGTTAGTTATATCAATGATCTCTAATAACATTTCCTAAAAAAATCGAAATTTAAAAAGGGTGGAAATTCACAAAAAGCGTTATAAAAAGCTTTCTAAATTGCAATTTCTATGCAATCTCAGGAAGTACTGAACCGATTTCAAATATAATGGTGTAACAATGGTGGTGACAACTATTACTCCAAGATAGGCTATATTTTATGTCTGTTTCCACTACCCCAGAGAAGTTGCAGGAGCAAAAAGCGTTCTAAAAATGCGATTTTTTAATTATGGAAAGACCTACATTCATGAAATTTTGCATAGTATATATTTATTACATGTAAATGATCTCTAAGAACATTTCTTTAAAATTTTGAAATTTAAACAAGGTGAAAATGCGCGAAAAGCGTCCTAAAAACTTTCTAAATGACGATTTGTGAGCAATCTCAGGAAGAATCAAACTGATTTCAAAAGCAATGGTAGGAAATTGATGCTGACAGCCACTGCTCTAATATAGACGCTATTTCATGTGGGTGTCACTATCAACTGAAGGCTGCAGGAGCAAAAAACATTCTAAGTTTCGATTTTTGTGATCGGTATGGGCTAGAAACTTGAAATTAGCAAGGTACATATTTATTTAGATATAAATGATCTTTAAGAACAGTTTCGAAAAAATTGGAAATTTAAAAAGTGGGTGAAAATGCGCGAAAAGGGTTCTAAAAACGTTCTAAATTGCGATTTCTACTCAATGTCAGGAAATATCAAAGCTATTTCAGAAGTAATGGTTGCAAATCGATGGTGATAGTCCCTGCTCCAACATAGGCTATATTTTATGTTGCTGTCAATACGATCTAGGGGTGCAAGAGCAAAAGATGTTCTAATTTGCATTTTTTGCATAACTGAGGTGTCTAACATTTTGAAATATGGCATGGTATTTACTTACAAGATGCAACTGCTTTCTAAAAACAGTCGAAATAAAATTCCAAATTTAAAAGGATGAAGTGAGCGAAAAGCGCTCTAAATTACAATTTTTATGCAATCTTATCAAATATCAAACCGATTTAAAAAATAATGATGACAAATTGTTGGTGATAGAACCTGCTCAAACATAAGCTATATTTTATGTCTGTGCCACTACCACCAGAGGGTTGCAGGAGCAAAAAGCTTTCTAAACTGCGATTTCTGTGATGCTGAAAAGGCTAGAAACTTTAAATATGGCATGGTAGTTACTTATAAAATATAAATGCCCTCGAAGGACTGTCGAAAATAAATTCGAATTAAAAAGGGGTGAAGCGAAAGGGAGGTGCGAAAAGCATTCTAAAAAAGTCCTAAATTACGATTTCTATGCAATTTCAAGGAATATAAACCGATTATAAAAGTAATAGTTGCGAATCAATGGTAACAGTCTCTGATCCTACACAGGCTATATTTTATGCCGATGATTCTACCATCTGGGGCTCACAGGAACAACAAACGTTCTAAAAAAGGCCTTTAAAAGCTTTCTAAATTACGTTTCTGTGGAATATTAGGAAATAACAAACTGATTTAAAAATTAGTGTTGGCAAATTAATGGTGAGAGTTCCTATTTCAACATAACCCTTTATGTTGAGAGAGGTGGTAGGATTTGGAATTTGACATGATAGTTAATTTTAAGATGTAAGAAGATGATTTCTAAAAAATTCAAAACTTCAAATGAAATCTCAAATAAACGTATTAATTGAGCATAAAAGTTTCAAAATATTTTGTAAATTATCATTTGTTTAGTTTTATTTCGTTTTATTAATTTAACCCTTATGTCAATGACCAAAATTTGCCCTTGTGTCCAATGACCGGGATACCCGGGTACCTGCTGCGATTTTAACATACGCCAGCCATAAAACACTCCTTTTTCATACAGTGTAACTGTTTGCCATTAGAGAAGAGGAATTTGATGTATTTTTATAAATATTAATTACAATAGAACTCCGCTAATCCGAACTAATTAGTACCGGTGCCTGTTCGGATTACAAAAATTTCGGATTATCCGGAATTTCGATAAAAGTAGAAAAGAGAAAGATGCGTGTTTAAAAAAATGTAAGTTATAAGTACTCAGTAGTGCAGTAAACATCCTTTAATCCGGCATCCTAAGGTCCGGCATGCTGGATAATTCGGCACGTTTTTTGGAATAAAATGTTATTCCTTGTTTAAAACCTTCTGATGTTTATAATAATCCAACAGAACTTCAGTTTGTAATTACGTAACAACCCATTACAATCGGTTCAAAATCGAGAATCTGCAAATAGCTCAGTCACCACGTCGATGAAATGAAATTTCTGTAGATAATTTGCGAAATCAAACTGTTGAAAGGAAAAATAAATTTGTATCATCTGAATTAAATACTTTTTGCACTTTAGAAAATAATTTTATAGTACTGGCAAACAAACAGATATTCGAGATTTTTACGCCTACAGTGCATGTTTTCATTTTGGTGTACTTTTACATGTTTGAGTATTTTGTTAATTCTATTCAAGCTGTTTAAGGAAAAAAACATACTTTACTGCTATTTTCTGTTTAATTCTAACTTGTACACTTTTCCCCCGACATTTATCCGCTAAATAAAATCGGTTCAGATTAACCGAAATTCCGGATTAGCGGGATTCTACTGTACTTCAGGTGTCAACAATTTAAACAAAGATCACACATTAGACATGTGGAAAACATATATCCGTTTTATCGAGCAAGTATAAGCGTAGTCCGATTCTGGAATATTCTTAGATTTATTCGTTTTCACAACCAGAACACACGAGTGGAATGTCTTCAAAGTGTTAAAGCTGCAGTAATTCGTGATTTATGGGCTACGATAACTCCTAACCTATTAATATATATATATATATATATACCGAGGGAAGACTAAACGGTTGATGAGCGGTTATTTTCGCTTCGAGGAAGAAAAGATTCACCCAATATATTCCGTCTGAACCGCATAAATATGGGATCAAAATATGGTGGGTATGTGATAAAAATAATTATTAACCTCTTAACGGTCAACTATGCACCCGGAAAGCAGGTACAAACCGTGAAATAGATCAAGATGAATGAGTTGTGAAAGACTTCGCTTCTCTGTTCAAGAATTCTGGACAAAAAATCACTATGGACAACTTTTTTACTTCTTTTTCTTTGGTCAAGCATTTATTATAACGTAATTTCACAAAGTTTGGCACTTTGAAAGAAATAAACCTTCTATTCCCAAAGAAATAAGGCTATGTAAATTGAGCACGTTTTATCTACGGAATTTGGATTTCATGATGACATAAGTATTTGTTCATACGTTCCAAAAAGGAACAAAGTTGTCATTCTAATGTCTACTATACATCATGATAAAACCATCACAGGACCGAAAAATAAACTGGAACTGATTCAGTTGTATAAGGAAACTGAAATATTGAGTCGAAATAATGGCTAAATTATTGGGGCAGTATACAACACCTAGGCGTACAACCACATGACCACATGCATTATTGTTCTATACTGTGGATATAGCAATACTTGCTACTTACGTTATACATACTGCAAATAAAGATATGGTTACAAATAAAACAGACAATCGTTGCCTGTTATTGCGGGAATTAGGTAAGAGCTTGAGGACTCAAGCAATTCAAGATCAATCGCAAAATGCGCAGGATATGATACATTTTCCCACCAAATCGAGAATTGAAAGTAAACTGAAAACAATCTTTGACAGCATTTGAAGCTGTCACACGTTCAGAAACCAGTCCAAAAAGCTTAAGGCGAGATGAATCAAGAGGGATAAAAGCAGTTTGCGTCAGATTTGCTTGTTAGAGCCTCAAAAATGGCGCAAAAAAAAACAGAAAATCATGTAAACAATGTGGAAATCCAATATGTGATGTACATTCCTGCACTTTGTGTTATTGTACAGCCTGTCCATAAAATTTCGCGTAAATGAAATATTAAAAAAAAATATATGTCTAACCCTTTTTTTCAAATTAATTCAAGTTTTGTTGATCTAAATGTAAATTATTTATCAGTTTCCGTATTTTTTCACAGGAAATTCGCATGGGTACCCGGGTACCTTGGTCATTGATAACAAGTATAAAAATGTTTAATGCCCCGGAAAAGTTATTAAAAAAAAATCCAAATTTTACAGTGATTATACTAATGGACAGTGAATAGTACAAATAATGGGGATCTAAATTCATTTTAGTTTCTTTTGATATTAACACCCTGAAAACGAGATGAAAAGAGAAAAAAGGTACCCGGGTACCCGGTCTTTGACCTAAGGTTTAAATCTCATTTCTGCCTAATGCTGTGTAATAATGATGTTTACTCAAACTGTGTTTTAAATTGTAATTTTGATTTATTTTGATTTAAAAGTAATAAGTACCTTTTAATTAAAAAACCTTTTAATAAAATAAAATTTAGTTAGTACCTTTTAATAAATATTAGATAATATATACATATAAATATCACTTGGCATATTTCAAATATTACATGAGCAAATCTGCAGGGTTTGCTAGTAAAACATAAAGAAGTTATAGAAATAACTGTAAATCATGAAATTAGGTCTAACTTTGAATGCTTATAAAAGAATGTTTTATTATTATTATTATTATTACTATTATTATTATTATTTTACATTTATTTCATTTTATCTTATTCAAATTAACAAATGCTTTACTTAAATACACTATTGTAAATGTTAAACATTACAATGTTTTGAATAGTTAATCAGTTGCGTATGTATAACATTTTTGCTCCAAAGCACTGACTTCTATTGCTTAGAAACACTTTGACATATATCGATTTCGAAAACCTTCTAATCATAGCCAAAAGACATAAAAAAGGAGGAGTGCGTTATAGTTAATCCGAATCGACTTCTAACAATTACTTTCTACATCAAATTAAGATTTATAAATTAAGTATATGCTAATTTTTCTCCTGTCAACAAAGAAAATTAGCATACGATGCGTAACCGGGCTAATTTTGTTGCCGATAAATAAGCTTATTACTCTAATTACTTTTATTTTTATGTCACTTTCTTGTCTACTAATGCAACATATGTTTGGGGAATTTTGAGCATCCTCCGTTCTATCAATTAAAATATCTGCCTACATTAAAATGACCGTTTTGGTGAAAATTTTCGAAATTTTTTTATTGTTTTATTTGAAAAAGCTAGCATTTTTTTATTCCAAATCTTTTTTTATTTTATTCCTACAATGCCATTAGAGGCGTTATAGCCAATTTAATACACAGGAAGTAATGAGTCAAATACCGGAAGTGGGCGTAGGAAGGTCAGGAGAAATGTAACCAATGTTTCTATGCATGATTTTTTTTACCTTTTTTTCATAAAAACACTAATAAACATTAATTGACACTTATAAATTAACTAGCTGTTACCCGTGACGTCGTTCACGTAACATAAAAAGAAGAAATGAATTAATTAAGCAAAGCATTTTCCTTTCGATAACTAAAAACATATATAATAAACCAATTCTTTATCACATTTCATAGGAGACAATCTCTCTATATATATTACGCTATCGTACGTGGCACAGAAAGCGCAATTATTTGTTAATTGTTTAATGCCAACGACCAAATGAAGCGCATTTCATTGGATATTGAACAGCATTTAATGCAAACCCCATACCTATAAGGGGTTACCATAGGGCACCCTGTTCTGTCACCAAATACAGCCAAGTTTGTAACCAAAAGTGACGCTAACTTGGCGATATCTCTAATATTTCGCCAAATTCCCATAGACTTCCATTGTAAACCAATAGGTTTTACTTGCTTACAGAAAATCAACAAATTGATATATTTTAATGCAACAAAAACTAATATTAGCTTAAGGGATTATATTAATTATATTTAACCCTCTCGCTGCGTATTTTTTTTTTTTTTTTTTTGATCAAAATAGGTTCAAAAATTGCGCATTTTTTAATTGCATGTTTCAAATCTATATATAGCTTAGAAGCTTAGAGTTTAAATATGTAAACATTTTTTGTAAAAGAGTTCAGGCAGGATCTTAGATGGGATAGGATATTAGAAATTAGGCGAAATCAGGGCTGTCACTGGAGACTATTTTTATAGTCTCGCACCACTATTGTAAAAAAATCAAATTTGTAGTATAGTTATCTTGTAGATGTTGTTAAAGTCTATATGGAATTTTAGTATTTAAAAAGTGGTCCCAGCTGAATTAAAAAATAGTCGCCAGTGGAAAAAATGAATCCGCGAGGAAATCTCGCATTGCGCAAATTTTGCTACTTTTACGTTTCCCGAGGAAATCTCTTTACGTTTCCCGAGGAAATCTCGGGTTGCGCAGCGAGAGGGTTAAGGGAGTCCAAGTAAATAAAATTATGAATAAAAGTAACATGATGCAATGCTTAGCATGCTTTCCCAAACATAAATCTTAAGGGAGACCAAACTGGTTGTTGCGACTGCGAGCATAAACATAAATTAAAAGTCGATAGCTTTAACTTTAATATAATGGACTGTTTATTTAGATTATAAATGCGTGCTCTTTGAGCTGCGACTGCCTTGGCGGCGTACAAACTACTACTGAAGGAATTATGAAACATCTGTGGGAGGGTAAATACTGTGACGTCATAACAACATACAGTGGCGCCAACATACCGCCCCACGTTGAAATAACATTTCAATATTCAATATATAATATCTAAATTTACAATGAATAACATACAATACAATAAAATGCAGAATAGAATAATAATGAATATAACAATGAATAATTAAATATGCTTCAAACATTTGTTTACATAAAGTTTACAATTGAATGGTTATACAGTGTCAAATTTAATGATAATATGTCAGTTTACTGACAAGGCAGCAAGCATAATTTCGATATGCCTCTCTTGAAAATACCATGAGGCGTTTTCACAAGAACCACTCTAACCTTACCATCTGGTCCTTTAACTACTTCCTGAACTCTACCCATTGTCCATCTGCAGGGTGGAAGATTATCCTCCTTTAAAAGGACCATTGAATTTGGAATAATATTATCCTTCTCAAATTGCCATTTATGTCTGGCTTGTAAGTTGTTAAGGTAGTCCAATTTCCACTTTCGCCAAATAAATTGGACCATTTTATTTAATCTTTGCCATTGGGACAAATGATTATCACGTTCGCCAGTCATGTCCGGTTCAGACACACTGTTCAGAGGTCTGCCTATGAGAAAATGGCCTGGCGTTAGAATTTCAAAATCATTGGGGTCAGAAGACATGGGTGTGAGAGGCCGACTGTTTAAAATGCCTTCAATTTGCGTGGTAACTGTTAAAAATTGCTCAAGAGTTAATCGCGAATTTCCTACAGTTCTTTTTAGGCGGTACTTAAACGACTTCACCCCAGCTTCCCACAAACCACCGAAATTGGGTGACCTGGGTGGAATGAAATTCCAGGCGATTTCCTCACTTGTTAAATAATGAGCCAAAACATCTGGGGGGTTTCTTATCATGTTCGTCAAACGTTTTAACTCTGCACTGGCTCCAACAAAATTTTTGGCATTGTCAGTACAAATAGAAAAACTTTTACCTCTCCTACTGAAAAATCTTTTTAAGGTTGCTATCATTGCTTCTGAAGTTAAGTCGGTGACGACTTCTAAATGAATCGCTTTTGTTACGAAACAAATAAAAATGGCAACATAACATTTATGATAAATACCCTTCCTTTGACCCTTATATTTTATATAAAACGGGCCACAAAAATCAATCCCTACATTAGTGAATGGCGAACTAGGAGTAATTCTCGCAGAAGGAAGATTTCCCATAATCTGCTCAGTACATTTAGGCTTGTTTTTGAAACAAACTATGCAATCATGAACAATTTTTCTAGCAGTATTTCTACCACCCAATGGCCAAAATTCTTGCCTTACAAGATAAAGTAAAGTTTGGGCTCCAACGTGCAAGTATTTAAGATGAAAATATGTCATTATCAATAAAGTCAATTTGTGATCTTTAGGGAGCAATATTGGAAATTTCTTATCAAAAGATAAATCAGCGTTATTTAATCTACCGCCTACCCTTAACAAATTCTGTTTATCAAGAAAGGGATGTAAACAACTCACCTGTCCCTTTTTGGGAATTTCTCCCTGTTCAAGGGTTTTTATATCATAATCGAATGCTTTTACCTGTACCATTTTGACTAAAAAACTTTTGGCGGTTCGAAGTTCCTCTGTTGTGATTGGGCCACGACGTCGAATGGCATTTTTGGCATTAAATAGGAATCTGAAAATAAAACTTAGAATACGTATTAATTTTAAATAATTGTTACTTAAATTAAGAAAATCATCCACAAAGGAATTTTCAGAAGTGGAAATTAAATTGATATTGTCCATTTTTTTAAGTTCTTGCGCATAAAGTTCGTGCGATAAAATGTCAGTATTGTCACTAGATTCATCAGAAAGTTTATGAAAGTTCAGGGGGCCATCCCACCAAAGATTCATTTTGGAAAGTTCTTGAGGACCTAATCCACGTGATATAATATCTGCTGGATTTAAATGCGATGGGACATGCTTCCAATGATAGTTCTCAGTCAAAGTTTGTATCTTGGATACTCTGTTGGCAATGAAGGTTTTTAGTTTGTTTGGCGATGTATTGATCCAAGCAATTGCTATTTTTGAATCGGTGTGCAAATAGATATCACTCACTATCATTTTTAGAGATAGACGAATTTTTTCTATAAGTTGAGAGAGAAGAAGGCAAGCTGACAGTTCCAGGCGGGGAATGGAAATTGTCTTTAAAGGAGCTACACGCGATTTACTAGCGATCAGTTTAGTTGATACAGTACTTGTTTCACTTGTGCAATGCATATAAACTACAGCTCCATAAGCTAATTCCGAAGCGTCTGCAAATCCTAGCAACACTAATTCCTGAAAAGAATCAGTTAGAATGTATCTGTCGATTCTGATCTCTTCGATTTGTTTCAGGGACGACACAAAATTTATCCATTCACTTGCAACTGGATTTGGGATTTTATCTTCCCAACCTAATTTCATGAGCCACAATTTCTGAAGAAATATCTTTGCTCGTGTAATAATTGGTCCTAGAAGACCTAAAGGGTCATATAGCCTTGCAATGGTGCTTAGCACATCTCGTTTCGTGTATGATGATTTCTCCGTTATTGAAATCTTGAACATAAACTGATCTTCAACGGGTTTCCAGATAACCCCTAGAGTTTTACTTGTTGATTCTTCATTTATGGAAAAATTATAATCTTGAACTTCCAATGGCTTACTGTTCATTAATTCCCTTGAATTGGAATTCCATTTATGGAGGGACATACCGCATGTTTCTAACATGTTGCATAACTGATGTTGGAGTTCTATAGCTGTATCTAGATCATGTGCGCCTGTCACTATGTCATCCATATACACATCTTCCTTTATTACTTCCGCAGCTAAAGGGAATTGCGATGCTTCATCTATGGCTAACTGTTTCAGAGTCCTTATTGCGAGAAATGGTGCGCTAGATGTACCATATGTGACCGTATTCAATCTGTAAATAACAGTTTCTTCATTCTCGTCGGTCTTCCACAAAATTCTCAGAAGGTCGCGTTGAGATGGACCTATTAAAATTTGTCTGAACATTTTTTGAACGTCCGTCGTAAAGGCATACCTATAAACACGAAATCTTGTCATAATTTCAAATATGTCTTCTTTTACTTCTCCTTTCAGCAGACAATCATTGAGACTGAATCCAGATGTAGTGGCAGCTGATGCATTGAACACCACACGTAATTTAGTTGTGGTTTTGTCTGGCCTGAGAACACCATGATGTGGCAAATAGTAACATGAGTGATTTTCTGGATGTTCGGAATGAGGGTCTGCAACCTTCTCCGTGTGACGTAATTCTAAGTATTCTTGCATAAACTGCTGATACAATGCTTTCATAGTTTTATCCTTAGCTAATCTTTTCCATAACTGATTCAGACGTTTTTTTGCAAGCTCTTTAGAATCACCTAAATTTTCCAAATTCTTGGTTGGCATCTGTACGATGTATCTACCTGCGTCATTTCGTTTATGCGTAGTTTTGTAATGCTCTTCACAGTATTCTTCTTCTCTACTAAGGATTTTCGAAGTTTTATCAATGGTTTCTAACTTCCAAAACTTTTCTAAACATTCATCAATGCTTTGCGACTGCGAAACAAAACCACAATATTGCATTTGGCTGACAGATTCTATGCTTCCTGTTGCGATGTATCCGAATACTGAATTGCGAAACACTAAATTACTGTTTGGAATGCGTATTTCTCCATCTTTTATTATATGAAAGAAGGATTCAGCGCCGAGCAGCATATCAATTTTGCCAGGAATTCTAAATTTCGGATCTGCTGACTGATGAGGAATTTTTAAGTTATCAATGTTTAAGTTTGTAACTGGGAGTGAGTCCGTTATTTTTGAGACAACAAGAAAATCCAAAGACGTTTCAAAAGATCCATTTCCGTTTATAATTTTAGCATGAATTTTGTGTTTAACGTTCATTTCCTTTCCACCTAAGCCTGAGATGGCGATGTTCAATCGCTTTAGTGGAATTCCCAATCGATTAGCGAATTCTGCAGTCACAATATTGGACATACTTCCAGAGTCCATTATTACACGTGCTTGTAAATAACTTCCAGAACAAGGGTTAAAGACCCAAACTAAAGCAGTGGAGAGAATGACAGATTTATTTTTGTTAATAACGCAAGATAAAGAAGATGATACAGGTGATTTAGTTTCTGTTTGTCCGTAAAACTCATCTGCGTTCGGATTCAATTTATGACCTTGCGCGGTGGGGTTAACTTCATCAACTTTGCTCGGAAAAGAATTGTTTATATTTCTATGAAGTAATGTGTTGTGTCTTGCCTGACAAATGTTGCAGGAACTTTTAGACTTGCAATTAGCAATCGCGTGTTGGCTACTTAAGCAGTTGAAACAAAGCTTATTTTTCATTGCTACATCTTTTCTCTGAAAAGCATTTAATTTCAAAAATGTGTCACATTTATATATTGCATGATTTTGCTTACACATTACACAGAAATTAATGGAATTTGTTGACTTAACAAAGAGAGATTTTTGCTTAAAATTGCGATCTTGAATTGATTTGGGTTTTACTGCAATGGTTTTACTTATGTTTTCCAAAATTTGAGAACGTTTTTCTAAAAATAAAATTAAATCATCTAACTTTGGAACTTCATTTGAACTTATTGTCATTTCATAATTTTTCCGTGTATCTTTATCCAACTTTTCAAGAATGATATTTAACATTAAAACGTCGGAGAGATTGTTTCTGTTGTAATCTAAAACCTTTAATGCGCGAAAGCTTTTTTTAACGCTGTCTACTAGATTTCTTAGATCTTTTGCGGAAGGCTGTGTAATTTTATCTGCATCTAAAAGTGAGTTTATGTGTATTTGTACTATAACTCTTTCATTTTCGTACCTGTCTTTTAACGCTTGAAATAAAGAAGAAAAAGTATCTTCGGTTGTTTGCAAAGCTCTTGCGTCACTTACTAATGCAGCTGATAGATAATGCAGTTTTTGCGCTTCTGACAACTGCTCGTTTGATGTTATAATATTATCAAACTGTAGTTTAAATGTGCTCCATTCTTCAGGTTTTCCGGAAAATTTAGGAAGTGGTATTTCCGGTAACTTAATGTTTAGCGCATTGTTTGTAAGAGTAGGTTTTAATTGATTTTCATTGAGAACCTTACCCACTTCTAAATGCTTAATTTGTTTCTTTATTTTGAATTTAGTTTTTATAATATTTTCACTGTATTCTTCACTAGTGTTAATATCATTTTCATAATTCTTAGGAATGCTTATGGCAGCTTCTATTTCGCTATTTAAGTTTTTTAGCAACTCTTCCATATCATTTAATTGTTCCAGAATTTCTAAATAGTCATCGGTTTCTTTATTGTCATCATTTATTAACGTTTCAAATTTAGTGATCAATTTGGTAACGGATGTTCTTAAAGCTGCACGTTTCTTTTTTAATTTCTCAAGCGGTTCCATTTTATAAAAAACTTATCATGCAATAATCAAAAAAGAATAATCAAATCTTTCCTACCTTGTTTCACGCAGACGATTTCGTTTTGGCTTTAATCCATTATGGAAAGTTGCGCAATCACTGTTCTTAAACTGCAAGTATAAAACTCGATGTCGAAACTTCAAATGAAAGAAGGGGAACTTTTCCTTTCAACTGCGATGTTTTTTCACTATTTCAGACTAAATTCTTTTTGTTTTAAATAAATACCTCCGGCTCGACGGACCAATGTTGCGACTGCGAGCATAAACATAAATTAAAAGTCGATAGCTTTAACTTTAATATAATGGACTGTTTATTTAGATTATAAATGCGTGCTCTTTGAGCTGCGACTGCCTTGGCGGCGTACAAACTACTACTGAAGGAATTATGAAACATCTGTGGGAGGATAAATACTGTGACGTCATAACAACATACAGTGGCGCCAACACTGGTCACCAAGAGCGTCTAGTATGAGTAATTTAAGGTATTTGTTTATTATAGGATCATTCACATAACTCAGGTTACTACGCTGAACCAGGATGTCTGTTTATATCATGAAGTAATAAGAAAATGTCACAGAATAAGAAAATGTCACAGATGTCATATACGCACCGTTTTACCTAATTGTTGCCAAAACAGATTATTTTGCTTGACATGGTAACCCAGCTATTGTTGTTTATTTATTAATAAATTATTTATTTACTTTAATTTTCTTTTAAAATTATATAAATTAATGAAACTTTTCTTTATTTACTGTTATTTCCTTTTTTAAGTAATAGAACATCATTTAAAATATACATGTAACTGGCATTCGAAAACAATGTTTTCGCCAAATTGGCGTCAAAAACAGATCGCGCCAAACCAGGTGCGTATCATAGATTAAGGACCAAGATGGGACATTTACGGCAAAATCTGTAATGGCAACAGTACTAGCGTCATTATCGGCAAGGGGGAAGAACTAACAAAACTCCAAAATTTACCTATGTTGAAGAAATATGTTTATCCTCTATGGTTTGAATATCTATTCATTCCTAAAACGAAACAGGTGTCAGACGATATTCTATTCATGCTTGCTTTATTTATTTAGCTGCTTTTTTTACCGCACTTGTATTGTTCATTTTTAACTTACAGAATGATAATTAGACTAATAATATAAAAGAAAGCCGCCAGAAAATTCTGTTAAGAATGCAAATATGTAAGTTTATAAGATTAAATTGTAAAAAATCAAATTCAGGTATTGTGTCAATTTATTCATATCGAATAAAATTTTATTGAGTGTAATGTCAGTACCTCTATTTATTTTTTACTTTTAGATTTATACAATTCTAAAAATTTGTCGAAAGGAATTTTTCCCTATCTGTAATATTATTATTATTATTTCTTATATGTTAATATTATAAACATTATTAAATTGATTTTATGTTATTTACATTAAAAACAATATTTTTATTTTATCTGTAAGGAAGTGAAAATGCATAAATTTTAAAAGATTATTGTAACGATTGTTTAATACGTTAACCTTCATATATTTATAAACATTTTCCTGCCAAAGGGGAATAATTATGAAATTTTCTGGGACTTGTAGAGTTCAACATTTCGTATATTTTTATGTTACACCATTGCTTTTGATATATAGCATTCAAGACGAAATTTTTACCTAGTATTCGTTGCACTTAAAACCGTTCACTAATCATGTAAAAAAAAAAAAAAAAAAAAAAAAAAAAAAAAAAAAAAAAAACCATATATCCGTGCATGAACATAGAATAGAAAACGTAATGGAAAATGGAACTATGGAAAACGTAAACATGCAACATTAAAAAAAGAAAGATCACAGTAAGGTGATCTTTCTCAATAATAAGCATACTACAAGGATGAGGAGTTTCTTCCCCATTGTCACTAAGGGCGCTACGATCGCAATCGTATTACCATTACGCTCTATTTGAATGCCCTATCTTGGATGTTAATGTATGGTACGTATATGGCATCTGTGGCAAGAAAATTATAAGATGATACTTTTTTATATGTTTTACAATCATACTTGGCATCAAAGGTGGGCGAAGAAATGATCATCTAGAATATTATTAAGTCTTTACCACACAAAAAACAAAACTGTTTACAACGATGTATTTATTTTTGCACCGAATTTCTTTCTCTAAAAAAAGCAAATTGACTACGAACCCGATTACAGAACATAGCCTTTCTATCTAGTTCATTTTTTACCTTTTAAGAATGAAAATACATATTTCCTGTTAATCATTACGTCATTTTCAACATTCATAATTTTACTCTGCATATTATTGACATTTGCTATCCATTTACTCTTCAAAAGTTTTTTTTCTTGTTTTTTGTTAAATTAAAATTTAAATCTTTATGTTAACCGTGCGCAGACGATAATCCGTAGGTATTGATAACAATTTTCTTTAAATAATAAGAATTAATACAATAACACAATCACATTTTATTTCAACATCAAAGCATATCCGTTTTATTTTGCATATATGACGTCACATTTGCCTTCATTCCGCACTTACTCAAAATTCATGCACCTTGTATTATAAAAAATACTTGAAAATTTCCATTTTAATATCTCAATTGGAAAAAGTTATTATTCTGATTTTTATTTTGTGCCAACGTAAAAAGGAAGATGGTTAAATTTTATCGAAAAAATGTCAATTCATTGTGTATGAAAAATAATGAAATTTTGGATTATTAAGCAAAATATTTGAATAAAATAAATTAAACATAGCCTATGTTCATTTCCGGGTTGTAATCCATCTATATCCAAAAATACAAAAGCATTAATTCATCCGTTTAGACGTAGAGTTCATTCAAACTTTCGGACACACATTGACATTTATAATATTATATAAGGATTTTATAGATAAGAAACAAAATAGACAATAAATCTTTAAATGTGATTTCTGGAAAATCCTTTTTTCTGTTATTTTCCTGTTTGATAAACTGCATTAAATAAAATGTTTTAAATACCGGGTGTCCCAAAAAGGACTGACTGATTTTAAAATTCAATAACTTGCAAACGGTGACAGATATTAAAAAAATTCTTGCAGGAGGGTTATGCATAAGGTCAAAAGTTTTATTACAGTGATTTTCAATTTTAGTTCTATTTACAAACAATAGATGGCGCTGTAAGCAATAGTCGCTAAATACAGGCTCGATTTTTGGTACTTCGTGGCCCGGATAATACATTTCCATCTCCTTTTTCTGCATGGAACAAGATAAAGGACCAGAAATCGAGCCTGTATTTAGCGACTATTGCTTACAGCGCCATCTATTGTTTGTAAATCGAACTAAAATTGAAAATCACTGTAATAAAACTTTTGACCTTATGCATAACCCTCCTGCAAGAATTTTTTTAATATCTGTCACCGTTTGCAAGTTATTGAATTTTAAAATCAGTCAGTCCTTTTTGGGACACCCGGTATATTTCAGTGAAATTTTGTCAGAACGCTTTCCCCATTATTCACTATGTTCTGAACCAGAATCGAAGCTGTATGCGATAATATAATTAGTTTATAGATACTCAAATAAAAAAAAAGAATTAAAAAAAAAGAATTTAACAAATTACAACGACCATTTGGAAAATGATTTTTTCGAAGACTAAAACTTAAGACATAAAAAATCGCACGGAGTTGATCATACATTACGTACGCCATGAATTAAACAGTAATAGTGTTATTACACGTAAAAATTGCAAGCGACAAAAATCGCCTGCGACCCGTCAGATTTCTTAAAACTTACGTATAATCCACCTGAAACTTACGTATTATCCAAGCCTTTCATTGGCTGTTCGGGCTTTTCCATCGTCCAAGGAATCTGACGACCCATTTTAAATGAAATTTCATTTTTAAACTTCTAAACATCCCACAATATTACTTTTTACACCGTCGTATAGAGAAAAAAAATGTACTTTTAAATGCAATTTGTTTGAAAGCTGTATCTCAATTTGTTTCTGAGTTATTAATTTTTTTGAGGTTTTTATTACTTTTTGGTCATAGTGGCAACAGAAGTAATCCACCTCTGTTGAAAGTAAAGAGAAATACAGATTACTGTAGAGACCAATCAGAAAACGAATAAAATGCGGATTAAACCAATAAAAAGCTTCAGATATGCTTTTGATTCCCTACCCTGACGAGAACAATAACCATTTTTCCAAATGGTTAAAAAAAAATTATAAAAAATATGTATTTTCAGATATATTTTGAAATATTTCAGTTAATTTTGAAGATATTGTAAAACTCTTAGTTGAAGGCACGGTAGTATATAATAGTAGTATGTAGTGCAAAGCAAATTGAAATATATTTTTAGTTGAATTGAGTTTACGCTGTCTGGCATAAGCATAAAATTTTGCTGTAAAAAGACCACAATTTTTAAACTTATTATTAAGTTATTGCTAGGATTTTTTTATCATTCTGCATTACAATTTAATTAAAAATATGTGTATTTATTCAATACTAGCTAAAGTACCCGGCGTTGTCCGGAATTTTAAGAATGTTTCTTTTGAAAAATCAATGCGTGTTAATTTACGTAATTTAGACTCGTAATTACGTAATTTTTCATTTAATCCGGACGACAGGTTACCCACTTGCTTAGTAAATATAATCTGTGATCTGGATTGAGACCGAAATTAAAGCCTTTTGATGAAAAATTGTTTACGAGTATTTTGCTATTTAAATATATTTTCCATGATTAAAGAAAAATGGCAAGTACAAAAAATCGATGAATTTTATTTAAAAAAATCTAAAATCTTTATTTCAGTTCTTCACTAACAAGGAAGTGGTCAACCTTGTTAATCACAGATTTTGATTATTTTAATATATGTTGTAGGGTAGAGACCCCTTAGTCTCAGGTTCAACGGATTTTGTCCAACGCTCCTTAGTTGTAGTGCTATTTCCGTTTTTTTACGGGAATTTTTACCCATAAATTACAGAAAATTTTCCGATTTTCTGATTAAAAACGGAAATTTTTCTGTAATTTATGGGTAAAAATTCCTGTAAAAAAACGGAAATAGTACTGGCGTCTAGATTGCCAGTAGTATTTCCGTTTTTTAGTCCTTTTTTTTTTTAGTGTATTAAAACACACATACACACATAAATAACGCCTGCATTCAACTGTTAAAGGTATATATATATATATTATACAGACATACAATAAATACAATAAGCTCAACTGGAGTGAAAAATTAGCCAGAGCCAGGAATCGAACCTGTGACCACAGCTATCTTATCACAGCTGGGCTTATTCTGTTGCTTTGCTACGGCAATATTAAAACCTTTCGCCAAGCATAACTCAAAAATATTTGATGGATTTCTTTTTAATTTTCACTGAAAGCACCTATAAAAGTGACAACAAAAACCTTCTATTACGAAGAAAAAAATCCAAACTGTTGGAAAATTACATTAAAAATTTGACAAAAATGATCATTTAAATAAACAAATTAATCGCCTTTATTACATACATCACGAAAGTCATATGCAGACGTCATTTTTACAAGCGAAAGTTCTTCGTTGACATCCGGACTACAGCTCATGCAGAACAAAAATTTCCCACGCATTTATATTAAAGTACAATAATGTCGATTTCAACTTAATTCAACAGCAAAATAAATCTCCATTTTTTTCTATTTGAAAGAAAAGAAAGTAACGATTGTACCTTTAAGCATAGCGTAACTCAGGAATTACATGTTCTTTTTTTGTCATTTGGCGCTTTCTATTGGCCTTTTGTTGAACTATTATGTGTTACTTACGTGTAATGACATACATTTAAGGTCGTGAAGTTTATTTTTAGCTCACAGGCTATCAAAGCTAATGTGCCCACCGGGTCTGTATGTATGCAGCGGCGTAGCCAGGATTTCGTTTCGGGGGGGGGGGGGGGGGGGTCCAGAATTTTTCCTTCAGGTTATATATATAGTAAAACCTGTCAAGATGAAATCGTAAATATTGCTGAAAAATTCCGTTTTAAACAAGTTTTCGTGTAATCAGGTGTATTTGTATAGTATTCTTTTCCGTAGCACTATGGAATATTTCTGTTTAAGACAGAATTCCGTTATAGGCTGGTTCCATTTTTACAAGTTTTGTGTATTTATATAAATATACTTATTTATGTCATATGAATAGAATAAAACTTGTCAAAATAGTAATCGTCTATAACAGAATCCTGTCTTTAACGGAAGCCTTACATGGTCTTAATATGAATTGCGATACAATTAAATTTGCTGAAAAACTGTCTGAAAGGGGATTTTCATCGTTCTTTAGTGAAACATAGTGAAACCTGTGAAAGCGGAATCTTTATATAACGAAATCCTGTCTCAAACGGAAGAGTTTCAGAATCCCTGCGAAACGAACAATAAATCTTATTGAGGTAGTGTATCTTAGAAGCATAATTATTAGGTTGAGCAAAAAGTTCTGGGAAATTTTTTATCTAACAGTTACCAGAATTTGTATCGAATATAGAAGTACTTGTGGTATATCTATAGGAGTTCAGGAATTTTGTCTCCAAAATGCCTATTGAACAGTATGATTTGCATGTGTTAATCCGGCATTATTGGAGAAAAGGTCTAACGATTCTGAAAGTCGTCGATGAGATTAATGAGGTGAAGGTGCTGGTACGGCGACAAATTTCGTATGTTCAGTAAATCCGGAATCTAGCAGAAAGTCGTGGACTATGATGGTCTCTACTTTGAAGAATAGTCCTTGTATCTTTTGTTGTTAATTTGCGCATAACAACGCAACTTTCACAAATTTCCCAGACTTTTTTGCTCAACCTAGTAATTACACTTCTTTCAATGAAAGCCTGTCTAAAATGGAGCTTTTTACCAGTCCCTTGCAATCTTGTCTTGACTGTGTATGTATAATAGAAGAATTCCGAGTAACTTTAAGAATTTAGGTATATCCTTATTTAATTTCTTAATTTAAAAAAAAAAGCATGGATAAAAAATGTAAGGTCAATCTCTATAACTGCAACTAATAATACATTGAAGTTACATTAATATTTACCAATGAAAAAGATTCACTATGATGTAAAAAGCTGAGCGCATATTGAAGAGTTACATTTAATTAACACATTCGCTATCATTCACGAGTATACTCGTGGCTTTAATTTATTAATTACTTTGTCATATTTTAGAATTAAAGAAATTGCCTCATTTATTGGCAGAAATCTCGCTGTATTAGTAAAGCGAAATTTACCTTTCTGAATTTGTGGTAGCAAACGACTTTTAAGAAAAAAGGTTAAAAATTCTTACTTTATAGTTTTGGCAGAGAATGGGTTAAATCAAGTTTCATATTACATAACATTTGCCTACTATAAAGTTAGGATCAAGTGGTTAAGTTTAAAACAGCAATTTCTATGTTTAGCTTCTTGCCATTGAATTAAGAACTTGTGCTGTAATAGCTATTGGATAATGATTTCACATAAGTGTCAATCGCATGAGCAGTTCATGCGATCCGCCGCGCTCCCCATGGGAGTTTTTGAGATAAACCAGATAGCATGAACATTAGCAGAAAGTTTGATTTTTTCTGATATTATCTTGCCGTGACAAATTTGAATTGAGAAATTCCCAGCAAATCTCCCGCAAGGTATACCATCACCCACTTGCATGAGTAGTTTGTTGTGAAACTGATGCAAGATTGTCTTTAATTCACGAAAGTGACGAAAGCAAAAAATCCCTCTGTTGAGAGAATAGACAATCAGCACATACGCAGAAATTGCAGAAATTTTATTCTGTAGGCACCGCTTTTTCTAAACAACGCTATACTTATTAAATACCAAAAAATGCTCGAAATGAAAAGTGCAAATATTACCTAAACTTGTTTATGGTGATAAAACCGATGCATGCACCTTCTGACGGCGCTTTCGCATCAATAGACTTGATCAGGTCTATGTACCCCTACGAAGGGGGTTTAACTTATAGTGTGACATGGAAAGATTACTACTTTGCAGTAAGTTTGCAGTATTTTTGATTACTTGTTTGCCGTTAGTTTGTAATAAATTTGATATAGTATGAATTTAACTTGCACGACAAGTTAGCTGCAATTTCAAAGTGTGGTGACTTCGGCGTTTGCGTTATCTTGCTGCAGTCTTGTTATGAACTTTCAGTCTTGTCATGCTGAGCTTACTGCAACTTTGCAGGTTTTCAGAGCAAGACTGTTGCAAATTTTCTGCAAACTAAAAATGCTATGTGGGAGGGTTTTAACTTTAAGAAAAAGATCTTGTATTTTCAGCTACAGAAACTAGTAATGTAAAAAGCACACACATCAAATATAGTTCATGCTGGAAAAAGCAGTTTTGTTACAATTCTCTTATTCAGCCATAATTCTTTTGGGTTTCCATGTTTCATGTCTCGCCACTTTTGATACCATATTCGATCTAGTAGTTGCTTCTGATATCTGGTCGTCTTTAAGGAAGTTAGACTTTTGTAATAAGTTTATTTGTGATGGATTAGCACTTTTTTGGAAGTATTAGAATGTGTAAAAAATGGTTCATGGTGGTTTCTGTTTTTGTACTTCTCAGCCAATTTATTTTAGATGGTTCGAAACAGTTTTAGAACATTCTCCAAGTTCAGCAGTAAGCTTCGGACAAGTCGGATTTATGCAGCTCTGGAAAGGACACTTAGGAGTTCCGTGGAAGGGTGTAGCGCCCTTCTAGACCATAATTAATCATAAAATTCCGAATCTTCCGATTGCACCCTTAAACAACTTGACAGGAGGATCAAGAACCTCATCTCTGTATATTTCAGCATTCACAGTTGCACTGGTAAAAATGTGTCGGTCACTGCGGCCATTCAAAATGATGTCCGTCTATACCATGATTCCACGACCTTTGTATTGATGCCTTTCACGGATGTTTGCAGCCTTATTGCGTGTGATTTTCTACCTCCATGTGGTAACACGTCTGTAGTAACTCTCCCAACAAAATCTGGATTCATCAGTAAAGAGAACTTGGCTCCAGTCCGTGGTACTCTAATGACGATGATCTCTGCACCACTTTAACCGGGCGCATTTCGCTACCGGAGTTAGCGGAACACAAATCATGGGTTTCTTTGCATGCAGACTGTCACTCACAGTAAACTAGGATAGTCGAGTTCTTGTTGCTGCAGCAAACTCCCTGCAATCTGAACTGACGTCAATTGCCTATATCTTTTAGCAATCGTTGCAAATTACAGTCCTGAGAGCCTATTGTGGTGCGTTTTCTACCTTGACCTGGTTGTCTGCGGATATTATACCAGTGTCTTTAAACCGTTTCCAGTTTCTTGACATGACGCTTTTGGCTAGTTTTAAGTCTTTAGAGACCCCTAAGAGTGTCTGTCCTTCTTCCATTCCCCCTATCGCACGCAATTTTTCAAAATCGGTCAAATGTCTTCTGGATGATATATTCCACCTACTAGAAGAAAAAGTTTCACCTAATTACACGTACAATCCTTATAATTAGACTTCAAATTACCTACGTGCGCTCCTTTTCACCGAAAGAGCGGCTGAGGCTGAAAAATTTGCATATATTTCTGTAGCGAATGTTAATCCCATTGGACTACGTGATAACGTTAACATTGAGTTACCTTTCTGGAAGTTTCCTTAATAGAATTAACATAAAGCACCTTTTTATGGTTGTTTCTTTAATTTTTCTCGCCAGTGTATTTTGAAAGTGGTAACAAATAACCAGTCCAAAAAAAAGTTACTTTTATTAATTGCAGGCAGCAGATTTAAAGTAATTGTTAATATTGTCCGTTATAAAGTGAACAAAAATAAAGGTCACGAAATTCTACCAGTGTACCGTTATTATTGCGTCCCTATAAACTCGTTCTTTCCCATAAGTGTCGACAACAGAACCCCATCGAAGTCCAAGATAAAGAAGTTTTACGTTTAATCTAGTTACAGAAAATTTGTGTAAACGGAATAGCAGATATAAGTTCATAGTTATCCTTCCGTCTCGGGACATTAAAATATTTTTGTTTACGAGAGGATTCTGTGTTTTCAGAAAACCTGCCAAGAAGGATTAACAATTGGAACAAGCTTCATTTCAGATAGGTTTCAAACGTTAGCAAGCACAAATATATAGTATTGTTTTCGTCGAACCTTGAATTTTTTTCCTTTGAGATAGGTTATCTTCACAGATTTTTCTGTAAAAGATTTATATTCAGAGGAGGTGTTATAGCAGCGGTTTCCAACCTGGGGTAGCGTACCCCTGGAGGTACTTGGCGGGTCTGCTGGAGGTATGTGAAAATAATATCGGTAATGGAGGAAGTCGCAAAAATGTTAGGAATATCAATGTAATTTGCATCGATTTATTATAGGGTTGTGATAAGAAGATTACTAATGAAAAAAAGCATGTTTACGTTATCTCCTTGGGTGGAGGGGGGAGGGGGGCGTGTTTATGAGAAATGGGAGTACTCCGAAATATAAAACCTAAGAAAGGGGTACGTGAAAGAAAAAAGTTTGGGAAGTGAGTATTTTTTAGCAGTTTTAAGAAATGCTGTGAAAACGGAAAGTGTTGATATCGGAAACTACCTGCCTAAAACGGAAAAGTTCATAGTCCCGAAAAAAGACATACCTTTGAATTATACCTTCTAAGACGAATACGTCTCTAAAGCGGAATTTTTTATACATCTTTTGTGATTCTGTCTTAGCAGTTTTTACTGCTAAGACAGGGGGGGGGGGGAGTCCGGACCCCCTGGACCCCCCCTTTGCTACGCCACTGTATGTATGTACGTATGTATGTATGTGCATACGTAACGCGATAGCCCTTGATAGAAACATCCGATTTGCTTCAATTTTTTTCTAGGTTCATTCTGATAAGGCGCGTCCCTGGTTAGTTTTGGGGGTACATTGGATAAGTATAAAGGGGGGGAACGGGGCTAATCCCCCCTTAACTTCGAGAAATGGGTTTTTTATGCAGAATTATGATATTTTCTTCTACTTTGGTATACCGGTTAATTCTGATAAGGCGCTTCCCTGATAAGATTTGAAGGTTCATTGTTTAAGTCTAAAAAGGGGAACGGGGGGCTAATACCCCCTTAGTTTAGATAAATGGGTTTTTCTATCCGATTTGCTTCAAATTTGGTATACCGGTTTATTCAAATCAGGCGTTTCCCTGATTAGATTTGGAGGTTCATTGGTTAAATATAACGGGGTTTAGTACCCCCTTAATTTAGATAAATGGGGTTTTCTATCCCATTTGCTTCAAATTTGGTATACAGGTTTATTTCCATAAGGCGCTTCCCTGATTAGATTTGGAGGTTCATTGGTTAAGTATAAAGGGGGCAACGGGGTCTAATCCCCCTTAATTTATTTTTCGAGGGCATTATTCTTTGAAATAAGAGTATAATATACAATTAGTGGGAATAGCCTGTGAGCTCAATGCCATCAGTTTAACTGGGCCTCCTTTTTTTACTTTTTGTAATGAAAGCTACCTAAAAGCCAGGATTTTGGTTTGTGGAGTTCTTGTGTAGAGAACTGGTGTGATCATTTTCTTTGTACATAATCTACTTTTTTTGTTTGTTGTTTTGATTTATTATCACGGGGGTATCATCTTTTCTTGATACTGCTTGCAATGTGTTCGACTGCCGTTTTTTCTCTATCTTTATAAGGTATTAATTCTGCAAACTATTAAAAGCACTATATAGAAAGATAAATAAATTTTTTCACTATTTTTCTAGTGGATAACTAACAAAAATAGACTCAAATATAATGTTTTCTGAACATGACAAAAAAAAACATGCATTAACCCCTTAACTGTTTAATTTTTTTTTTTTTTTTTTTTTACACTATAAATTAAAAATAGGGGCAAAATACAACTTTTTCCGTACTAAAATATTTGCCTTGTATAATCAAAAACTGTCTGACAATTAATAAAAGGAAAAATTACAGTTACAAATTAGTGGTATCCAAAAGTTTTTAGTAACGAAACAAGCAAAGTCTTCTTGCCCGAATTGAGTTCGGGCAAAACATTTAAAGGGTTAAAGCGTTAACTTACTAAGGGAAGGTTCAGAACTGCCAAATCGGGATTTTTTCGAGAGTGGTGTCGTTGGAAAGCTCTTAACATGGGGATTAAGGGAAAATGTATGCAATTACCCGTCCGAATGCAATTGTTGAAAAGTTATAGGCCGATGTATTTCTGTCATTTATTGATTTCTCCAGGTCGCAAGCTATGCAGGAAAGACACTCCGTGTGGTAGAAAAGACAGCTACAGCAGGGCTTAATTTGAGCCGGAGCTCACTGGAGCTCAGCTCCAGTACTCCTCTGTTTTTAGTAAATATTTAAATATTGGTCAGAATTTTCATCGGAACTCATAAATACAGGGCTCCGGAGCGCCGCACAATAGCGATTCCGAAAACAGCACAATAGCGATTCCCTTTCCTTTCCCTCCCATCTCCAAGTTTTTGCATTCTTTACTATCAAAACACTTATACTATGTGACGTAGTGTGTCGCACATGTAAGACATGGAGATAAAAAAGTTTTCTTATAAATGTTTTTGCTAGTTGTTCATTCACCATATATATATATATATATAGTACATGCATAGCTGCGAACAGTTCCTTTTTTGTGTTAACTCTATTTCCGAATCATAATCCTTACCTTATTTAGTTACAGAAATCGATTAATTAACTGGGATTAATTAACATTAAAATTAGGCAAAGATTTCTATTCGGAACGAGGGATAAACTAAAAGGTGAAATAGTTGCCAGTTAATTATATGCAGGTAGATATATTTAGAATTTTTATTTTGCTAAAGAAAAAAAAATATGCTTTAAATTTTGCAAATAATGTATGAAATATAAATATGCGGATTGGAATGATGGCCGGGGTAAGGAGGGGGGTCACTACGGTTTTAGTACGGCAGATATTAGGGCTCCGGTACTTTTTTTGTTAGAAATTAAGCCCTGGCTTACAGTACAGTTATGTAACCTGCTGTTGCCAGTGTGAAGTTGGTGAAGGTTCCATGTTCCCTCTAGTAAGAAACAGAAGATTGGGACCACATTTTCATAACCATATATAACTAATTGGACTGAACTGATTTGGGGTATGCTTTAAAGAGCATCAGGAACTAAATCCTCGCCCACCTTCGATGACATGCGTCTGTATGTCTTTCAATAGGCTTTAATTAGAGACACGGATCCCGTCTTTCGATCAGTTAAACAGGCATTCTTTAACTTAACTAATAACCCCTGTGACAACCGCGAAACATCAAATTTCCATTGTATGTACCTGGTGTGGGAAACACTCGTGCTTCAGCCATTTCTATTCAGAAATGTACTACCAACCGTGAAGTTACCTTTTCCACCAAGCATAAACTGTCTTCTCTGTAATCCGCCAACTCTCTTTTCTACCACACAGAGTGTCTTTTCTGCATAGATAGCGACCTGGAGAAATCAATAAATGACAGAAATAAATCGGCCTATAACTCTTCATCAGTTGCATTCGGACAGATAGAGTATACATTTCCTTGATCCACATGGTAAGAGCTTTCCAACAACACCCCTCTCGACAAAATCAATCTGGCAGTTGGGGACCTTCCCTAGTTAGTAATAGAGACTGATTTTCATCAAGAATTCTATTTTGGTTATTCAGCAGAATCAAACTTACATATAGCAGACTCGTTATTAACAATTTCAAACATTTGTCATTATTGTAAGAAAAATTAATTGTTTCTCCTTTTAAAAGATTAAAATTTCAATAAATGAATTGCCCATATTTAAAACATTCTCTTAAGTGATATAATTGCAAATACGTTAGCTTCCAGATGTCGTATGTAAAAAA
The DNA here is from genome assembly GCA_963932465.1 of Maratus speciosus. Lineage (NCBI taxonomy): Eukaryota > Metazoa > Arthropoda > Arachnida > Araneae > Salticidae > Maratus > Maratus speciosus. The sequence goes on from OZ010789.1 coordinate 322,992,498, forward strand.
AGAACTTTAACGAGCTTCCTGTGTAATATTTTTCAGTAAATTCGCTCGAGCAAATATAGCGAAGAATTATTTTTTTTATTTAACTTAATGTTAAATCTTTTTTCTTTTACTTATAATTCATTGACTTTCATCTTGTACTTATATAAATTTCTTTTTTCTATGTCATTACTATTTTCCCCTGTGTGCTCTTTTGATTGTTATGTTGAAAATTAGGAAATATCTTTCAAGTCCTGGTAATTGATATAATTAAATGTTACTAAACACTTTCGCAAAGCTTTTTAGTTTTTGTTTTCTAAAATAATTGAAAGCTTTCGACGAAAGTTGCGAGAATTTTTCATTAGCAGAAAAGAAAATTCAGTGTTAAAATTAAAAATTAATTGATTGTTAAACGAGAAAGAAATATTAAATGTTTTAGATTAATTTTTCTCTTTTTTAAAATATTATACAGAAATTTCTTTCAATTAAACTGCTTTTTGCTTTGTTTCCATTAAATAACAAACTCTTTAATGAATTACAGTCTCATTAAAAGCACATTCGAAGCCTAAATTCGAAGAATTTTCTTAATTAATATAGTCAGAAATACACTTTCTTGCACTTGAATCCTGATATATAGTTCTCAAAATCAGTGATTTTTTTTTTCCCATTTCGACGAATTTTAAATAGTTGGATAACACTTGATGCTTTCGCTAAATTCACTTAAATATATTCTACTTGTAACATTCCTGTCTAATTGGAGACTGAACGCCTTCTCTCTTCTCTCCAAAAAACTGCTCTGCCCATTAAGCTAATCAGACGTTGAGTTGTAGATTTAATTTTGTTCTGGTTGTTCGACTTCCTTACATACCAAATATACAGGACTGTCACTGGCTACTATTTTTATATCCTATTTACGCCATAATTTTAAACAATAACTTGTGTTGTATGTTTCTTTTGCACATGTTGTTAAAGTGTATGTAAAAGATTTTTTATCGAAATAAAATAAAAACTTGCTTAAAAGGTGCATTTTTTATACAACAGATGTCACAATATAAAAGATGTTAACACATATTACACTTTTTAAAAACTTAAAAAGAGTTTACAAATATAATACACGCGCCGAGCGCTTTCGATCAAAACCTTGATCATCTTCTGGGCCGCTTTGAGTACAACTGATACGTCTCTAACGCACTTTCATCCTCGGTCGGACAACTGGGCAAGTCAACTTTACAGTGGAGGGGAGACAGCAAAACAGTTCCGAAAAATGGAGGGGAGACAGCAAAACAGTTCCGAAAAATGGAGGAGGGGGGGTGAAGTGAGACGGACAATCTGTTGTATAAAAATGCACCTTTTAAGCAAGTTTTTATTTTATTTCGATACATTTTCAAGGTGAATGTGACATTCCCAATAATATATGATTATTCATATATATATATATTTAAAAGATTTTTTGTTTTGAGAAAGTGAAGCGATATAGAATTAAAACGTAGTCGCCAGTGGCAGCCCTCTAAATATGTTTTAATTTGTTTTAGGTTCTAATTCTTTTTTTTTTTTTGTATTTTACTGCGTAATAAACTAAAAACATAATTTCAAAAGTTTGTTTTACTATTTCAATTTTCGTAAAAAAGGTCCTTTCATGTTGATAATAAATGATATATTAAAAATAAAAGTGTATTTTTCAAAATATATATATTAGACTCTAATTTTTTCGTCTTTTCGTGTTTAAAATATTTCATTGCTTGAGTTTTACTATAAATTGGCCTATTTTAGCGAGCTACTACTAAATGCGAGCAAGTTACTATTTCAATTTTCCTAAAAAAAAAAAGTCCTTTCATCTTGATAATAAATGTTATATCAAAAATAAAAGTGTATTTTTCAAAAATATATGTTACAATCTTTATTTTTTTTCTGCTTTTCATGTTTAAAATATTTCATTGTTGCAGTTTTACTATGAGGTGGCCTATTTTAGCGTGCGTGGTTTGGCGCATAATCAACCCCATTGTTGTAATTCATATACAGTTGTAACCTTGACGTATATTTTGTGACATAAACTAACTAACCAGACTAACAATAAATGCCTTTAAATTACTATATTAATTTATAATTAAGTTCTAAAGATATTAGAATGGTATATTGTCATCAGAAACAGGTATGTGTACATGCTTTTTATAAGTCTAGCATATGAAGAAGTAGATGAAAATTCGACTATAAAATTTCATCTGAATCATGTTAAGTTAATAAAAGAGTGTAATGAAGAAATCTCTTTGAAGCCTGAAATAATTAAGTGTTACTAAATATTCTCGCAGAGTTTGACAGTCTGGATTCTCAAGTAATTAAAAAGCTTCCGGTAAGACTTTGGGGGATAAGCGTTAAAAATGAAGAATATTGATTCATAAAAGTGCCTCCTTAAGGAAACTAGAGAGGTTTGAAATGGCAAACTGACTAAGTTTAACGTGGAATTAAGAACCCTGTAATTAATTTTGTCAGGTCTGTGGCTTTAATCAGTGTTTGTCTAATGAAAATTACTGTTAATCAATTTTATTTTTCATTATGCTTAGTACGTATCTGTATATCACTATCTACGTATTTAGGTAAGGGAAATATTTTTTTCTTATCTTTGGGATTGGAATGAGTGCTATTATATTCCTATCTGTATTGTATGAAAAGCTATATTGTATAAAGGGAAATACCAGAATATTGTCCTTTTTTTATATCGGAATGTGAATAACAATGACGAGCAGATAAGAAGAAGAAATAAGGATGAACAAAGAGGATCTCTTGCAATGCCTGGTCAATGAGAAAACGGGAAGAAAAGTGCAGTTGGGTTGTCTTTTATTTTTAGGTGGAAATCGCCCTTGATTTTACAGCGAGAGACCCCACATTTTTTTGCGAAGGCAGAAGTTGCAGTGGGAAAAGTCAGTGTGGAGTCTTCAGTCGTTCGGTGGAGGTGAAAAGTGTTTTGGAAACGTTTTGGCTCCTGTATGGAGTAGCGTATATACAAGAGTGCGGGAGATTCCTGTGTGGTTATCTGTTAAAAAAGCTTAGTTGAATGCGGTTAATTGAGAAGGGAGGAGTGTTATTAATATAACCCAGTATGTAGATATTACCTTAATATATAACTTAGTGTTGGGCAGTATCTGCTATATCCGAGCATACCAATGTAAATAGTGTATTTTAATGTAAATATTTTATTATTAAAAAATCACCCATTAATATTATTTGAAGAACCCTAGTGATTAGTTATCAACTTTCTCACATTGTGTCCAGTATCACGTAATTTCATTTCACGTAATCATTTGCGGGAAGTTTTGCTATTACTTTTATAATTTAATGAAAAGGGTTGCTGAAAGTCATCGTTTGCTTGCAGAGGCTTACGGTGAACATGCTTTTCTAAAAGTATGTGTAGAAGGGTGTTTCTGGCAATTTAAAGAAGGTTTATTCGATGTTGACGATGTGGTGCAGAACGTGACGATAGAAATTGCGACCATTATTGGATGAAGAAAACACCCAAACGTAACAAGAATTGGCAGAAGCATCGAATGTAGATCAATCCGCTGTCAGTAGACGTTTACCTGGAATAAACATGTAATAACATACATAAACATGTAGTTTTAACCAAAAAACAAAACTTACTTTTGCATATACCCAATACATAAAAATAAATGCAAGATAAGGCGTTTATTCATATTTAAAAGAAATAATAAATGTTTTGATATTACATAATTTTTTTAATTTTCACAACTCTTTATGTGATAAATTACACAGCTGTCCTAATCCATCTAAATTTCCAGGCGATATCAAATTTATTATTGATGATATTTTTGATGCATCAAAGCCCACCCATAATAAAGTGACACACCTAAATATATGCACTTTTAGAACCGAGCGAAAAATGAAACTTCTCTTCCGTCATTTATCATTTTTTCAAGAGCAAAAATCAAATATTTCATTGATTTGGTATTTTCGTTGAAATTTAGATAAGAGAGGGTAAATATATTGCTTTTAATGACATATTCCGTATATTCCGGTGAATAATGCATATTAATGTAAATAGTGCCTTTTAATGTAAATATATTTTAAATAAATCATCCATTAATATTATTTGAAGAACCCAAATAATTAGTTATCAACTTTTTCACATTGTGTCTGGTATCACGTGCTTATACCGGTAGTGGCAGCATATCAACTATAGAGTGGTTATTTGCAATTTTTTTCGTGTGGTGGATTAAAATTTAATTAAAATGATAATTATCATCGTATCGGCAACGCACCATAACAAATTTTAACTTTTTATTTGTTTATTTACATATGTTTTATGGAAAAAAATCCCTGTTAAGTTGTAAAAATAACAAAAAGTTTAAAATAGGTTTACTAAGGCAAAATTAATCTTGCAAAAATAATTTTGCCACGATTTTGAAGTTTGGGTTATATATTTTTAAGACGACATTTATTTTTTAAACTTCTTACGACGTGTCTCTTGATTATACCTGAAAACAAACAAAAATTTTAAAAACAATAATTAAAATATGATAAAAAAATGTAAATGCATAAAAATTTTACCATATTTTTGTTATAACTCGAAAAAAAAATTTCTTGTTTGCTTTTCCTGTATAGTTTGTAAAGAATTTAAGGGTGTCTGATACAGAAAATGCTCAAAAAAGGCATTTTTTTTTTTTTTTTTTTTTTTTTTTACATTTTCCAACATAGTCGAAAACTGTTTATAAATTGTATGAATTGGGTTCTGTGCGTCTGTCTGTCCGTGCTCTAACTCGCGTAAATATACCCGGATTGTCATGTAATTGATATACGTCATTAAAATGAAGTGTATTACCATTCATAGTTCATTTACTTAAAAGTATTCCGTTACATTGTGGTCTATGGCGGGAAAATCATTTGCGGTGTATTTTAACTGTCTTACAATACTTTAAACATAACGAAATTTATATACATTATTCAGACGCACTAGAGTATGGTTACTATAGAATATATTATGTGTAGCACTTACAGAACGCGTACAGCCGAAGTCAAAAGTATTTCGTTATAATATAATCTATGAAGAAGAGTCGTTTTCGGCTCATTTACTCTATTACAAACATAATGAAATTGATATGAATTTCTGAGGTGCACTAATACATATTTTCTGTAGAATATGGGATGCAAAGCATGTATCATTCATTTATAGGATCATACAAAAGGTTTCGATTATATGATAGTCAACGGGTAAAAACTGTTCGCAGCATATTTCAGTGATGTTGCACTATTTCAAACAAAATTAAATTTATGCACAACTGAGGTTTGCTACAAGGTGCTTACAGTAGAATATGATGTGCATCGCATTTATCGTTCAGTTACATGGTCACATAAAAGATTTCTAATGCAATACTCTATCCGAAATGTTGTCTATGAGGGATGATTGCTGAAAGTGCGTTTTGAGTTACAATATGCCATATCAAGTTTAACTAAATTTTTGCATACAATGTGGTACCGGTGTGCATAATTTCTACCGACCATATACAGTGCTACACAAAAGAATTCGTAGGCATTACTGAGAATGAGCGTGTATTGCTTAAAGGTATTTTATATTAATTTGAGTTATGCATTTTCAAGCTCAACTATCATTAGTATGCTAAGAGATGTTTGTAGCATATACAATAAAATCATATATGCACTAATGTGATAATAAAGTATCGTGGTAAAACCGCTGAACAACAGTGTTTTAAGATAATTGAGTTTAAAGTTTTGCGTTGTGTACGGTAAGGAGCTGCATGCATGACTGCGTATAAGTAGTAATTCATGGACGCGTGATTTCAGTTGTGTTAAGCGTGTTTTTGCCTGAATTAAATTTCAGCTTAATATGTGGCATGTATAAAAAAAACTGTATGCAATATACAGGGCTGTGCAAAAGAAATCAAGTACGTTTCCTTCTATTGGTAGAAATTGCTGAGGGTGAATTTTCAATTGTACTATATCTTTTCTTACTGAACTAAATTTTAGCAAACTGTAGAATCTGTACCAATCTATAGATCATATATAGAGCTGCACAAAGAAATGTTTACTTAGGTATATTCTATACCTTATTAAACTGAGAAGTTTTGTTAAAATATGCTGGAAGTGTTGGAAAGTGTTTCATAATCTATGCTTGACACATAATTTTTCTTTCTTGTTTTCGTTGGCTTAGAAAATTACAGAGATTTTAGAGTTACATACAGCAAACCACATGCTTTTATCATGACTAGATCCGGAAATACAACATGTTTTGTCTTGTGATGCCGTCCGCGACTAGCACTCTGATGAGAACTTTAACTTCATAAAATGTCAACTTTTGCATAAAATGTTCAGCAGAGTTTTTGTATCATATTTTTAATAATTTGTCTTCAGGATTTTTAAGTGAGAATTGTGAAAATATGCTAATTAATGCAAAAGTCACTCATGAAAAATCTTCATTTTCTCACTTATTATAATCTTTAAAGTTAATATTTTTTTAAATCCTGAAGACAAATTAAAATTACACATTTTCTGAACACAACTGAGCAAAGAATATGTAAATCTCGACAGTGGTTCAAGTATCAAAAATTAAATATATTTAAATTAAAACAATTTTTAAATGTTTTAAAATTTTCAGCATTTTTTCTACGCAATATGTTCATTATAGAAACACATATTTCGCAAAACAATTTCATTCGAAAAATCTATAAATTAAAAAAAGTAAGATTTTGTGTCCCGGGCCTCTCTTAATTTCCCTTATTTTAAAAAAGAAACATGTAAATCTGCTAATTTGATAAAAAGTTGTCGTGGCAAAACCACTGAACAACAGTGTTTCAAGATAATTGAGCTTAAAGTTTTGCGTTCTGTAGGGCTCAACATGTACAACTCTTTCGACCGTAATTTTAGGAATTTTCCTAACAGACCAACTGTACGAGATCTTTAAAGGATAAAAAACTATAAAAATGCTAATCACAGTCATTGCATTTTCTCGTTATTTCAAACCTTTCTGGTCCACTTAAACAAGAAACAAAGGTCAAATGTTTCAGATTAATTTTCCTAACACTATGAAGAATAACGCTGTTGCTTACGTATGAGAAAATATTTTCTTAAGTTGGTTTTCGTAATTTTTTTAGATGATTTCCTTTCGCTAATTTTATCTAAATAAAAGGGTAAAATGAATCACGTCGCATCTGATTGCACTTTATTTATTATCTTTTTTTTAAATAATTTCCATCGTATAGATCAAGCATGACTGTTTCTTACGTGATAAAAAAATATCAAACGCTTTACCACTTTATGGTATGAAGGAAGAACCGCAGGTTTCCTAAAATCGTCACAGTCTTCCCTGTAAACAATTTTGTTTTCAATCTAATGATAACATCTGGCTCTTTAAATACTTCTAATGCCTTTAGTTTCAGATCGCTTTTGTTTATAAAGGTAACCTTTAGTAACATTATTAATATTCTTTCTTCAGCTTCTACAAACAATTCTAGATCAAGGTTTCATTGTTTTCTCAACTATTTCGAAGTGCGACAGTTGCTCGAGAACCTCGAAATTCCTTCAATCAAATTTACAATCTTTTCGTATTGAGTGAGGTAGAGATAATACCAATGATTCAGTTTCAACATTTTCACTGTTGCAGATTAGGACAGTATTCGAGAAGGAAACAACGCATTTTCCTTTTGCTTTAAGAAGTTCGTCTTCATCTTCAATAAATTCATTGGAGGGTCATTTATCATAGAGCAAACACAACCATTTGGATCCCTCCCATCTTTTCAATTTCAGTAGTTGATCGCTAGAGCAGCCTCTACTAGATAGGTCTGCAGGATTTAGATTTCCGAGTACATGTCTCCATAATTCTTTGGAAGTCAAACTTCTAATATCTAGGACTCGATTGTTTATGAAAGTTTATCGGAGTTCTCTCTTTATCCAGGTGTGAGTGGCTGTAGAATCCGTCCAAAAATAAATTTATTCATGCGAAGCCTTGCGCAGTATCGCAGATGCAAGACGAGACGAAATAGCGGCCGCAAGCAATTCTAATCCTCCAATCATTGTCACCTCTCTCCACTAGGAGAAACTCAAGACGATGCTTGCAATAGCTGTACTTTAACAGATTCACTAGTTTTCACTCTAATAAAAACTACGGTAGCACAAGCATGTTTGCTTGTATCAAAGAAAAAATGCAGGGAGCCTTTTTTTACTGATGCTACTATTTCTAATATCGTGGAATGGGAACATTTTCTAAGTGGGAAATATTTTTCAACCACTTCAAAAATTCAGTCACGGATACCGAATTCCCTTCTTCTTCCTAATTCAGTTTCATACTCCACAGTCTCAGAAAAATCAGTTTGGGGAACAATTAAACAGGACAAACCACTCCAATAGGATAAAAAATTCTACGGGGTATACAATTTTCTTTGTGTCTTTCTCGAAACAAAGTTCTTTTAATCTAGCTATACTGATACTTAGTGTATCTGCTCCTTTAATATTACCAGAATATTTGTGTCAAGTCTAGTTTCATCTTAGGGTCATGTATACCCACCCTTTCAATTCAAATTTCCTTTCTGCTATAATGCTTGTCGCCACTTTGATGAATATCTCTAATCCTACTTTGTTACGCACACTTCAAGCACTGTTATCTACATAAAAGCTACACGTGAGTAATTTAATCATATTCTCAGGATATTCGTCATTGTGACATTTCAAAGCACTGTGAAGGTGATATTGAATTGCAATTCTGAATTGTCAGAAGGTGAGAATGATATTCAGTCCAAGGCGTATGCACTAAAAAATGATTATTTTCAACCTCAACTGTGTCAAAGAAATGTTTTTTTACTGCTTCTTGTAATTCAATTTCGGTTTTGCTTTCTTTTTCAGATGGATCAGCTACACCAAAAATATCCAAATTTCATAACTCTTCAAATGTCCAGAAGCAAGGAAGTTACTGGCATTGCAACACTTTCATGATTCATGTCTTCGGGAATTTTTTCCATAATACACCAACCTCAGAGAGTCACCATAGCAAGCAATCCATTGCAAAGAATCTATTGGCCGGCTAGTCATGAGCTTTCTTGTTACATCTGATCCAATCATTAATTTAGTTTCACTTGCAACATTCAATACATTGTCTTATACATCAGACATACTTATTCCTTGCTGCCTTATTTCACCCATCCAGTACATCACCCATTAGATACTTTATAACACTTTCCTACATAGTTGAAACGTGTTAATGAATTCGGCTTGTCTGGCCTTTTGTCTGTCTGCTCACGCTCTAACTCACGTAAATATAATCGTGTTTTCATGCAATTAATATATGTTAATGATGTTTATCATGGTATTGAATATGAAATGTGCAACAATAATAATTCATTTAGAGGGGCACTCAAAAGAATTCCGTTACATTATGGTCAATGCGGGAAAATCGTTTGCAGTGTATTTTAATGAAAATACGCTACTTCGAATGTATTGAAATTTATATAAAGCATTGAATTTCACTGCAAGATGATTACTATTGTATGTCAGGGCATTTATAGTTCATTTATAAGGACACAAAAGAAATCGATTATACTTCTGTCTTTGAGTAATAATTGCTGGAAGTGCGTTTTCAATTTCGGTACGCACTCATAAATTCAACTAATTTTTTACATGTTACTCGTTCTGTATAAATTCTGTACGTCGTTTATAGGGCTGTAGAAAAGAATTCGCGTACCATTCTCCGTAATAGTGGAAATTACTAAAGGGAAATTTTCGACAGCGGTATGTATTTCCAAAGCGAACTAAATTTTTCTAATGCATATACTTTACATATACAAAACTATATATCAAGTACAGGGTTTCTCAAAGAATTCTGATAATTTTTCGGCTGAAGATCGAAATTGCTGAAATTGAGTTTTTTAATGTGTTATGTGTTTCCAAATGTCTCAACTAGACACCATATTTCAACTTATTAAACGGTGAAATTTTGTTACATTTTTTTCATATGTTGGAAAGTATTTTATAATCTATACTTGACGCATGATTTTTTTGTTTATATTTGAACAGATTACAGTTTGATTCAGGAACATTAATTGACATTCATACTCGAACGGGGCTTTTACTTTGGGCCACTTTTTCCTTGTTCCACTCACATTTCCATTATTAAAAAATATTATATGTGATTTTTCAACGTCGAAATGGAGTTGTAAACAATTAACATGAAACCATGAAGCAAACTGTATGGTTTTAAAGAGGAATTTTTATATATTTTTTATTTTTTAACTATTTTTAAAGTTTTGGAACAAAGTAGCCCCTGCTAGGGGCTTCTTTGATCTATTCACTTAGTTTATTCATATAAAATTAATACATTTCATATGTAAATGAATACATTTTTATGGAAAACCCTTGCAATAGAATTTGCTAATAAATTAACACTGCAAACCCGATAAACAAATGTTTTTTTTTTTTTTTTTTTTTTTTTTTTTTTTACATTTAAACACAATTGACCAATTGTTAATATTAAAGAAACGAGAAACAATTTTCGTCATGTTATACTCAGCAACTGGAACAAAAATAATTAATGTAACAAGAACAAAAGAACTTCTTAAAACATCATCAAAAACTTTTAATTGCGCTAGGCCTTTCGAAAGATCTGAGTCTTTCTTCGCCAGTTCTACTATGAAAGCAGCAGCAAGACTCAAATGCTTTCATAGTAGAAGCACGTCTTTTGTGCGCCTGACGAAGAAAGACTCAGATCTTTCGAAAGGCCTAGCGCAATTAAAAGTTTTTGATGGTGTTTTAAGACGTTCCTTTGTTCTTATTCATTCACACCAGTTTCAACTTAATTTCTTTCAATTAATGTAACATTTTGCAACAGTAACATTTGAAAAAAGGTTACTTAAAACATATTTTAAGAGATGTGGTTATATAAAAGGCATTTCTAAGTAATTGGGACAATTTTCGGACCAAAACAGGCCTGGCACAAAGTAGCCCCGAAATACTAGTTTTCATGCTAGCTTTATGAAAACGTAAACATTTTCTGCCAAAATAAAAAGTTAAAGGAAAAATTATGATCACACATGGGTTACAGGTAGGGATTACAATCCCGAGACTAATTTCCAATACCGGGATTTTGGGATTGCTTAGATTCAATCCCGGTATTACGAAAATTAGAATTTCTTTAATATCACTAATTTTGACAATAGCTAAATATCATAATCTTATAGGAAAGATAATTGAAGTAGAAGTACAATGTTTAACTTACATATGAAAATATACCAAGTTAAAAAATTTTTACTTCAATTATCAAAAAGTATAGGATAAAATACAACAACTGAAAATTAAAACAAATATGCTGTTGATGTTTGACAATGTAACCAAAAACATGAAATGTCTATGTTTCATCTTCTAGATGATTTCTTTCATTTCTTGTTAAACAAATTTTTGAATGACTTAATATTTACAACATTAAAGAAATTTATATAATTAAAATTTGAATTATTCGCATAACCACGTAATTAAAGATTACCATTCTAGGATATCGCAAACTTAAGATTATGAACCTTTTTTTTCTTGAAATAAAATAACGTACACACATACAATAAAAATTGCATAGATGTACAGTTTAAATTTCTAAATTGAGATAGTTATTAAAATTCGAAAACGTTGCATAATATAAAAAATTATTTCATATCAAGAAGAAAAAAAAATATTAGTTTGAATAATTTACTGATTCTTAACTAATCGGTTTTTCCTTTGAAAATATGATCTAAGAAATATCAAAGCATCAAAGTATCATCTCCAAATCCCAGTTGTGATAGCAACAATGTTTTTTTTTTTTTTTTTTTTAGTGAAATGTCATACTGGTTTAGACGCTTTGTTAGCATTTCAATACACGTTTTTGCTGTAAAAGATCCATGTATGCGCATAAGGCCTAAATTTCATATTTGTTCAAATTTAAATTTCTGGAATGGACATTAATATTCATAAATCACTTGTTTGCAGTAGATGTCCACTCCTCAAAAATCAAACTCATTTTTTCCCTGAACTTTAAAAGTTTGTATTTCACTTGCAATTAAGTCCTTTACTATGGAACTACACGATTCACTACACGATTTCGAATTGATACTGCAGATTTTGGCAAATCATTATAGCCTTTAGCTATCAGTAAGTTTCTTAAATGAGTTGAAATGACGAAAACGTTAAATGAGAAACCGTCTTTAGCTGTCATTCGCGATAAAATTAAATCCAGTGTTTCCTTATCACTGCTAAAATAATCCTTTATTTACCGCTTTTTAGAAAGCAATGCAAATCTTCTATGCAATCTTGACTTACGGAAAGAACAGAGGTTGCATTAAATTCTTTCTGAACTTTAGTACCATGTTTCGTAGGAAAATGTACATGCAACCCCTTAGTTGTATATCTTTATCTTTTAGATTTAGCGCTTTTCCATTTTTTTGATGTTTAATAGTAGTGCCAATCTGAAGATGTCACATTATCTTTCTATGAGCTATAAAATCCTTTTCATTAAACATCTTTAAAGCAAAATAAGTATAAACGCACGAAAAGCAAAGAAGTTGGCACATAGTAATGACTATGAAACACAAATGCAACGCTTATCAGTAAACTTTAATTTGAAAACTAATTTTGTTATTCTCAGTTGCTGCAACGACCGGCCTCCTAAACGCACCGAGATAGAAATAAACAAATGATTTCATTTTTTATGCGAGTTACATCTGTTTGCAAGTCTAAAGATTTTTATGTTAAAGGATTTAATCGCTTAGAAATATATCTAAAAAATACTTGAGATATGTATTCGTTTTCAATGATGTATAAATTTCATAAAAATTAATTGATTTTCTTTCCAAAAGCGAAAGTCTATAAATATATATTTTTAATTTCAGCAGAATATCGTTACAATTAGAAGAAAGACAATCCCGAAAATCCCGTGCTTTTGTTTGCCAAATCCCGGGATTTTCGGTATAAAAAAAAGTGGGATCCCGGGATCTCTGGATACGGGATCCCGGCATTGTAATCCCTAGTTACAGGTTACTAAAGGTAATATTTTGATACTTACTTTATTTGTAGCTCTTATCAAGATTGTTTCACAATGGAAAGTTTGGAGAATTAAAATCTACACACGAAAATGATTGTTTACACGCACGTTCAGTGTTGCCATTTATGGTGAGGTAAATTGTCTATTTGAAATGGAAAGAGTTTTTGTACCAAGTTGTGAAATCGTACATATCTGATATATTATCACATTTTGCGTTAAGACCGCAAAGGCTCCAATCCTGAAAAATGAGAGAATGCTGAAAAATCAAATACTCAATAATTCACAGTTCGACTCCATGGAAAGACTTTTATTTGATGAGTAAGATGAGGTGGCCCCCGCCAGAATTGTTAATTAAGACCTCTCAGATGAAGAAATAGAGGAATAGTGACACTTACAAAGTCAAAAAAACATTTTCCAAATCGAGTCATGGTGCGCCAACTAAAATTTACGTTACGAAGAAATGCATTCTAAAATTTAAAACAAAAACTGCCAAGGGTCAACCAGAATTGGCGCCGTCATCTTTAACCAACATATTGGGCAGTGACAGGCAGCCCTAAATTAAAGCAGCTGAAATTCATCGCAGATATGTCATAATAACTTTATTTATTGCATTTGTTGTTATGATAACCGCAGTACGTTGCGCAGGCATTATAAGTGAAACTGAAGATAATATAAAAAGTAATTTCCTTTTATGATTGCAAAACCCATAAATCTATCAAATTGATTTTTTAAAATGAGTTAAATTAACACATCTGCCTGAAAGAATGATCTTTTTAACTGGGATAAAAATAGAGTAAAAGATATTGAATTTCGACAGAGCAAAAGCATGTTTTCGCTAAAATAAAAAGACTGAAAGAATAAACATTAAAAGAGAGGGGGAATTAATTACTTTTTAATACATTTAAATTAATAAATTAGACCTAATATATGATTACATCATATATATCTCCCCCGAGACAGGAAATGAAAGAAAAAAAAGGCTAATCATGGCTCGATATCTATACCTATGTAAAGTAACACAAGGAGCTTACATATACAAACAATACTTACAACTCTGACTTGGGAGACCACCATACACATACAGGAATATCATGATATCATTTTTTTTATAAATATAGTAATTAAATTGGTATGCCATTCAATTTGTCATATATAGATGACAATGTATTATGTTTCCTTTATAGAAACGGCTGCAGCAAAATAAAATTTTTAGCGAACATTTATGTCACTTCATGTCCTTCATAGGCGCAGACCTGTATTGATTATATATATATTTATTTGAATGACGAGGCCTCATTTTCAGGTCAAATTATGCCAACTGGCATTCAGTTCAAAATTGCCCAAATCTTTGGCAAAAATCCAATTAGAGTATCAGGAAGAAAAACATTGTTCATATAAAATTCAAACAAAACTAAATATATCAAATATGAATACAATATGCAAGTACGCAAAAATACTGGACATGAATATAAAATCTTAACATTTCCATAACATAACAATTAAACTTGAAACATACTGTTTTATTTTTGAAACATATATAACATTCCTTATCTTTACAAAGTCAAACATGTAGGGTATGAGAGGTTGCGTAAACACTGCCAAAAATAATTAAATCTAAAATGCAATCAGCGACTGTGTTGATCCAGTGTAATTGAACTTTTATTTGGATCCTTATATAACGTTTTCTTAACTTTAAATATAAAAAAAAAATCTTTGTTAGTTATATACAGTACCTATCTATGTGTATATATATGTATATATATTGCAAGAAATATCATTACAATATGAGAAAAATGTTGTGTCTACCATGAATATTAAACAAAAATTTAAAATATGCTACCTCGCAAACTCGACAAATGACGGCTGGTATCTAGAAGCAAGAGTGGATGAAAATAAAAGTAAACTAACATATAATACTCTTTTTTCATGCCAAATTTTAAACAATTGTGACACAAATGATGTGAAATATAATGAACTTGCAAAAAGTAAAATTTAGTCGGTATGTGAAACTTGCTGATAAAAGAATTACCAAATGAATGCCTTAGAAATGAAGAAATAAGTACACTAGGCACTATGACAGTACAGAAAGCACGTGTGTAAAAAAAATCGTTGACCGTTAACACTTGTTGCTTGTAATTGTGTAGAAAAAAAATATAGTGCCTCTGTACACCATGAGTATCCCAATGCCACAACTTAAGTATAAAAATTTAAATTCCTTTAAAAAGGTGTGAAGAATGCATGGCGATGTGTAAAAACTTCTACTGTTTCCTTGTACATGTCCCTGCCACTAGTGAAAAATCATGTTTATGTGAGAAAAAAATATAAAACACAATGTACCTGTGTAAAATTCAAAAGCAAAAACAGACAAACAAATCTAAAAAATACCGTTAAAATAATCTAACCTTTAATTATTATAACCATTCAAATTCTCTCTTCTTATTTTTTTATTAACACTGCAATGGAATCACCAGCCCATATAATCCGAAACAACCGTGTAGTATTGCTAAGCATAGAATAATTTCCATGACATGGATTTAAAATTGTATGCCTAAGAATAATGCACCATAAATGTACAACTACAAAAATGCGTAAATAAAGTGTGACTTGATAAGAACAAAAAGGAAAAATGTAAATTGCTACTCAAATATCTAAAACCATCAAATGAATCCTGTGAATTATCTCCCAAAAATTTATTGAACAAAATAAATATTAACATGAGTACCCAAAACTATCTAGAAACAATATGGCACCATGTAAAAATTTCAAAATCCAATATGCCAGTAGTATAAATTTGAAAATGAAAAACTCAACAGTGTGTGTGTACAAAAAGCTGTGCAAAATCCTCTGACTACAAGAGCTTCAGAATTCCCATGAACTACGTTTGAAAGTGTAAATAAAATCCTCTGACGACAAGAAAGTCAGAATTATCACGAACCATGTGAGAAAGTATAAAGAAAAATCCTCTGATTACAAGAAAATCAGAATTACCATGAACAGTGTGAGAAAGTATAAAAATACTGTTGAATCTTTCATTAAGAAATGCCAAATATGATATAGAATCCCCCCAAAAAAATTACTATCAAATCTAAATCAACTATTTAATAAAAAGAATGCTGCTATCTAAATGAACAATTCCACAAGCAGTACCTATAAATAACCATTGTAAGAATAAACCTTTGTATAAACCTTTGTAATAAGTAACTGCTTGCAAAACTGCACAAAAAGAAAAAAAAATGAAAAAAAAATATTCACTAATGCTCAACTAGAAAAAATTTAAGTTTAACACCATTGTAAATTAAGCACCAGCAAAATACCCACAGATGCAACAAGTAGTATAAACGGACCAAAAAAAAAGTTAAGTTAATTTTAAATGAAAAGCCTAGAAAAATAAATTGTAAAATTTAGAAAGCATAAAACCGAGTAGTCCCAAAATATCAATCGTCAAGACATATTCAAACATGGCGTGTGTAAATCGTGGAAAATCGTTGAAAGCCTCTCTTGAAATAATTGTGTTTGTGTAGCCGGTAAAGGCCATGTTGAATGAATGACACCGATAAAATTGGAAAAACAGGAGTAAAATGCACATGCACAAGAAATAGTACCTTATGTGAACTATATCGGCATACCTCACCGATATATGGATCAGCCATATACAATATGCAAATACCAATTCACATAACGTTAAAATTACCCGCAATTTCATCCAATTATAACTATAATACAGGAAAATTTCAATTTTTATTTTTAAACAAACTGACAATCTACGAAAATGCAAAGTGTGCGAAAATTATGCAAATAAACAAACATATATTAAATGTAAAGAAGCGGAAAATTAACTAGAATAACGTAAAAATAAAGAAATGACACCCTAAAATCCTAAACTGGCTGTGATACAGAAAATTTGACCAATGTGAATAAAAGAAAATTAAAAGTATCCTATAAAAATCTAATCTAATTAAACTTTGCAAAAATCCCAACAATATGTGAGATATCTGTAGCTGAAATATCTAATTGCAAATTAAAATACATGTTATCTAATAAAATGTTGATACTGGAAATGATAAAGGCAACAAGACACCATTGACTAACTAAAATAGGTACAAGTTGTGAAAATTGTTCCTCGAAATTGTAAAATTTTATGACTTCAAAACGTTGAAATATTTAGTTAGAAAAAAAAAGTTACCTAAATAGAATTAAAACATTTGAAAAGTTAAAATATTACATTTACAAACAGTGGAAAACACTGGCAGTGTTATGTTCGTGGTCTTACATCAATGACAAGCAATACACCTACCTTATGTTTAAATTTGAATGGAATTTCTCGATTGTTATTTAATCAAGGATATGCAAATAAAACAACATAAAATAATTATACTAAATATATATATCATACAATACAAATAAAAATTATAAATGACATAAAAATTGTTATAAATTGAAATCGCAAAATAACTCTTCTGCCCATATTTTCATAGGCACAACAAAATAAATTCGATATCATGGAATAATGCCAAGAAAATGCGAACATAAAATATTATTGAAAGTTTTTGGAAACAGAAAACTGAAATCTTTGATCTTGACATTCTTTTTAAGCTAAAATATGACCTGTACTTTATTTATTTTATTTTATTGCATCTAACCTGCAAATTTCCTTATTATCTTTCTGTATAAGATCGACACTAATATTAGCATCAAAAGAAATTAAAATACCAGAAATCAAATTTCTTGGAAAATGATAATCATAGGAAAATAATTCCACATAAAATACATTTAATTTTATATTCTGAAAGCACCATATATATACTTTCAACTATATCTAATACCAACCTTTAACTGTATGATCACATTATAACCTTAATACCAAACATAAAATTAACTAAACACCTAAATGCATTTGACATATCATTAAGTATGAGGCAATCCTGCACATGTAAATAATGATTGGCCAGCCGAAAGAACAATGTGCAGAAAAACCTACAACAAAAACAAAACATGGGTATAAACTTGTCCGGATCAAGTAAAACCCATGTTTGTCAAAAGCATTTAAAATATATGACCTTTAGGCCATGAGAAAAATGTACACGATAAAAAAGTGATTATCATTAAAAATATTGGTATTGCAAGTAAAATTGCATAAATGATGGTGCATAGAATTACCAATGTTAAAAATAAATGAAATCGTTACTTCTCCGGCAAAATATAACATGCACATAATGTATGCACATATACAGAAAAATTACCTGTTTATTACCTGTTGATATATAATGGACCTGACACATTAAATTATTTTTTTTTTAATAACATATTAATCTCAGCAAACTTTTAAGTTACCAGGCACCGTCTCTAAACTTTCATATGAGCTGAAATACGACGCTTTGCATACATTAAAAAACTTATCTAAATACACAAGAATATAAAATTTGACCCTTATGAAAATATCACAAAATACAAGTTATTACCATCTACCTATATTTATTTTGCCTATCAAACAATTTTATTTTATTTTATTATGCTTTAAACGACCTGTCAAATGAAAAACTATAAATAAAAAACTATGCATTCAGCAATTAAGAAGCAAAAACAGTCAACATAATGTAAAAAAAAAATCAATCGAAACCACAGTATAAAATTTATGCATGCATGACACATATATTGCAATATGACATTCAAAAATTTTTTTAGGTTATCTGTTACCTTATCTAAATAACACAAAAATCTTCTTATTATAATTATTAAAACAAAATCTTGTATAGTAAATTTGAAACATAAAAGAAGGTAATGTCCTGCCTACACACTACTTTAAAAAATTCTTACTTCAATACATGAAAAAAAATTCTTACTTCAATACATGAAACTCGAAGAAGCAACAAATAATAATTATTACGCATTACTGTGACACTGAGTGATTACCTTTTCATTACCACACCACAACGAGTGAGAAAGATCTCTCTGTTTATCCATTTTAAATATCTAAGAACGATGAACGCGCACAGGGGGGAAGCTGCCATTAATCACTTACTTCCGGTAACGAAATGCGCGATGAAAACTTGAAATACACATTCGCGATTATTATACCACGACATTCGAAGAAAACAAACATTTGTAATTGAGGCAGCAATTCACGGGCCCAATTTCCGTCGAAACAGTATATATTGAAAGGAATGTACTGGGTTCGCGACACATTGACATGTAACGATCGAAAATTATCTTTCACACAAATACGCACGGAAATGTGCATACCGACACCATTTCATCTTATCCGCTGCGGTAATTCCGGAAAAGCACGGGAACGTTCTTTTTTTTTTTTTTTTTTTTTTTTTTAATGCTTCCATAACCATATATAATAGTCCATAAATTTGACATACGCAATATGTTCAAAGGGGAAAATCCACAAAAAAGACCTCAGTCGGTAGTCATGGAAAATCACATCAGAAAATTGAGCCGGAAAATCATTATTATACGAAAAAATTTTGATATGCCTCATAATGAAAATGTGACCCACGAATAATCCAGGCTTCCATAGTCCACCTTCGAAATATGCGGCGCTTCCGTAACTCTGATGCGCCGATCGGGGAGGTTGCTAATTTCCTTTTCATGAGAAAAAGTTGTTGCTGATTAAAAATATATAAAATTTTCATGTGAAATAATTTTAGGGGGACCACCTCTTTGAAGCATTCTCTCTTTTTTTTTAATGGCACCAGTGTATGGTGAGGTAAATTGTCTATTTGAAATGGAGAGAGTTTTTCTACCAAGCCGTGAAATCGTACATATCTGATATATTATCACATTTTGCGTTAAGACCGCAAAGGCTCCAATCTTGAAAAATGAGAGAATGCTGAAAAACCAAATACTCAATGATTCACAGTTCGACTCCATGGAAAGACTTTTATTTGATGAGTAAGATGAGGTGGCCCCCCGCCAGAATTGCTAATTACGACCTTTCAAATGAAGAAATAGAGGAATAGTGACACTTACAAAGTCAAAAAACATTTTCCAAATCGAGTCATGGTGCGCCAACTAAAATTTACGTTACGAAGAAATGCTTTCTAAAATTTAAAACAAAAACTGTCAAGGGTCAACCAGAATTGGCGCCGTCATCTTTAACCAACATATTGGGCAGTGACAGGCAGCCCTAAATTAAAGCAGCTGAAATTCATCGCAGATATGTCATAATGACTTTATTTATTGCATTTGTTGTTATGATAACCGCAGTACGTTGCACAGATATTATAAGTGAAACTGAAGATAATGTAAAAAGTAATTTCCTTTTATGATTGCAAAACCCATAAATCTATCAAATTGATTTTCTAAAATGAGTTAAATTAACACATCTGCCTGAAAGAATGACCTTTTTAACTGGGATAAAAATAGAGAAAAGATATTGAATTTCGACAGAGCAAAAGCGTGTTTTCGCTAAAATAAAAAGACTGAAAGAATAAACATTAAAAGAGAGAGGAATTAATTACTTTTTAATACATTTAAATTAATAAATTAGACCTAATATATGATTACATCATACCATTAAAAAAATTAAATTACCCCCAAACTATTCAAATACCCTGTAGTAGGGTATAAATTATTTTTCAGGGCAAAAACTCCAAATTATCTTGCATTGTTTGTTCAATGCAAAGAATAAAGTCTTTCTTATGGGCTGGACCAAAGTAACCCTGCAAGGACCAAAGTAGCCCCGATCGACGGTAGCTTTTGTTTTGTTTCTACACCTCCGAAAAGTTTATGAATAAATTTAACTTTACCAGAGCTATTACACCCCTAAGTTTTAATGACATTTTAGTTATGTATGTTCTTTCAGACCCTCTATCTATGACAGCTCGTACGTTAAATTCTTTACTTTTGTTCTTCAACCGAACCACCAAAGTTTGTAGTAAAACTGTGCG
The DNA here is from genome assembly GCA_963932465.1 of Maratus speciosus. Taxonomy (NCBI): domain Eukaryota; kingdom Metazoa; phylum Arthropoda; class Arachnida; order Araneae; family Salticidae; genus Maratus; species Maratus speciosus. Next base: position 323,013,387 of record OZ010789.1, read on the forward strand.
ATTTTTTTAGAAGCTTGGTGGCTAACAGATTATCTTCCTTTTCTAATGAATCAGCTTCCGGAATTCTCGGTTTGCTTAGATTTTCAGTAATCTTCAGGCATACCAGAGTTTCATGGTTTTCGCTTCACGCAACATATTTTACGTTTACTATACAATTTCGAGCTAGATGATTTATTTTTAAACACAAGAAATAAGCTCCTTTCTTTTGCATATGTTCTTCTTAACATTATACGGCTTTGACATTGCATCGAAACATTTATCTGAGTCATGTCGTTTGTCACAAAAATACACAGTTCTTAATTAAAATTATTCTTATCTAGAGCATATTTCCTCTTATCGCTGTTTAATAAATCAGATGTAGCGGAAATTTGATATTCTTAGAATCCATGCTTATTGCGTGCAGCTCTCTATCAAAAGATTTTATCAAAACTCTTACTTGCGAAAGAAACCCTTTCTTCTCCCTTACAAAAATTTCCTATAGAATTCTATAAATTAAAACTATAGAAAAAGTCTTATAGAATTCTATAGAATTATGGCCCTTTTTCTGTAAGCTAGTTTAACTAACAGTTATAGAAATATCTGCAGAAGTTCAATAGAAATGTCTGTAAAGCTTCTATAAAAATATCTATAGAAATTATATAGAGTTTCTATAAAAATATTCGAATATAGTTTATAATATATTCTATAAAAACATTCGAATATCGCCAGCTGTTTGCAGTTGGTCACCCTCCCAAGTACTAACCGCGTTCGATCTCGAACGGGTTCTTTCAGCCTGGTATGACCGTTGACAATTTGTTAACTCTTGTTATACTATTTCAACTTTGTTTCTTTTGTGATTTCAGTTCCCAGTTATTAAATCCGTATGGAATTTACACCGATTCTCAAACTGTGTGAATTAGAAAACCGAAACCATTTGTAACTTAGCAAAAAATATTTAAGGATTGCAAAAAAGTCCGTTAAAATAAAGAATTTCTTTCTTTATTTATTTATTTATTCATTGTTTTACTTATTTATTTTGTTGGTGGTGTTTAAAAAATTAATTAATCATAAATTTACTAATTAGCCATCATTTAAATCAGTAGTTCGACTGATATATCATACATTAAAAATTGACTTATCTATTAGAACTGAATTAAATTATAATCATATAAAATTTATGGAATACTATTATATTAATGTATTACAAAATTAATTATTTTTTTAATTTTTTAATATATAGGTGTAAATAAATTAGTACACATAAATTTTAAAAGACCGATATATATATATATATATATATATATATATATATTTATATATATATATATATATATATATATATATATATATATTAAAAAAATCTATCGAATCATTAGTCTATAAAAAATTACCTTAATCAGATATGGAAAAAATCTACAGAACTTCTTTGAATTCCATAGAAACATTTTCTTAAAAAAATATGCTATACAACTCTTCAAAGTTCTATAGAAATAACAATCTGTAAAAAATCTATTCTATAGAAACATTTTCTTTAGAAAAAGTCATCTACAGAGCTCTTCAAAACTCTGTAATAGGAAGGGTATTCTATAGAAACATTTTCTTTAGAAAAAGTATTCCATAGAACTCTTCAAAACTCTATAGAAACAATGTTATATAGAAAGGCTATTCTATGGAAATTTTAAAGAATTCTATAGAGTTCTGTACAGCTCCATGAAATATTTTCGTAAGGGCTGCTTCGACTTCGTCTTGCAGGACATCTAATAAATTGTCTAGATCAGTTTTAGTGTCAGTTTCAACATCATTTTTTAAATATCGATCAAAATATTTAATTAGTTTCGATTCCAAATCAATACATTTATCTAATGATCTTCTGTGATACGATCCGTACCTTTTCCAAGCTGTAAGAATGTCATCTGGAAGAGACAATTCAACGAGAGGGTGCAATATCGTATCGTTTTTACCTCTAATGACTCCAAGAGTTTCTAACGCTTGCAGTTTTGATTCTAATGAATCTTATAATTGTCGCAATGAATTATGTTTACCTGAATTTTGCTTCTGCTGTACAAGGCCTCTCTAACAAATCTCTAACATAATGTTCTATCAAAAGTTCTTCCCGTACAAAACGAGATTATTAATCCAAACCATATATCCAAAACGAGATACTATTACCGCCAGGCGGAAAACTTCTAATTAAATCTTCCACCTCACATCCTATTTCCATGGATTGGGATAAATAAGCAAATTTATCATGAAAATTAGGCTAGGATCTGGACAGATTTTTTAAATTGACTCCAGAATTGCAGCCAATTCTTAATTTCGTCATTGAAAGTAGGAAACTGTTTATTCGGATACTGAAGCTACGCATTCTGTTTAGTTATTATATTACCTGACTTCAAATCTTCAGTTTCCGTAAACAAAAGTCGGGTTAATTTATGTTATAATACGCGCTAGTGATCGAAGTAAACTCTAGATTCATCAATGTGTCTGTCTATTATTTTTTCCTCAACTTCTTCGTTTTACAGCATTTCTTTAGTTTTGTATTTTACATCGATCATAAGTTTTGCTTTATCATGTGTCATTGTCAATTTTATAACTTTTTCATCAGACAATAAATTACCTTCCTTTACGTCACATTCGTTACAAGTTTTTGCAAAAGATCTACGATGTTGCCGTCTAGATATTTTTAATGCACTCGTATCATTCAACCATAACAATATTTTTTTATTTGCAACAGTTCAAATAAAATTCTACTTCCAATTCAATCGAGTCGCGGGCACCAGATGGTGGATTCTGATATAAAAATCTTTTAGATAATTAGAATCCCTAAGACTCAAATTACTTAAAATGTTAAAATATCTATCAAACTCAACCCAATAATATCCAAAATTACTATAGCGAATGTATTTTACTTTAATTCTTAACACTTATAGAAAAAACTGAAAAAAAACTCTTCACATTACTTTTATTGAAAATATCTTCTGTAAAGAACAAAAGACAAACTACTGCTGCCAGATTTTGGAATAATAGCTGTTGTGAAGAAAGCTATAAATTCCGTTTTACGAAAGATAGAAATAAATCTATCCAAAGTATTCAGCCAGCGAACAAGCCCACGCAAAATTTGAAGTGGGTTAATTGATTATGTTATACTTCAGTTGCAATACTTATAAAAATAAGTTCTTTTGAGAATTAATGATTTGCAAAACTGTAATATTATGGTATAATACTTTTGTATTATTATTTGTTACTATATTCTTTTTTAATTCAATTTTTTACAAAAATAATAAAATGGCGCGTTTTTTTACTACAATTTATAACAATTACAGACATATCCACGCATATATAGTTACATAAGTTCATATTTATATAAAGCAGGTCTGTTTGTTTGTTGGTTCTCTATAGGCGTTCGCACTGTCTAACGGATCGGTACCATCTATGATACAGTGAGTAATCGGAATAAACTCCCAATTTGTTTTTCATTCTAATTGTTTTTATAAATATTTAATGCTTTGAGTAAAATTTCAGCCAAAATCAGTTTATTTCAATCTTTCAAATGCCTTTTTTTTTTACTCTATTTTCACATTTTTTAAAAGAAACTTCCTTAGAATCAAACCAATTAAAAAAAAATCCTATTTTACCAGAATATTTTAACAAAATTTCGCAATTTAATAAGGTAAAAGAAGATATTTAAGTAAACAATTTGTAAAACACATAACTCATTTGAAAACTAGATTTCAGCAGTTACCGTTCATAGCCAGGAAAATACTCAAATTATTTTGCGCAACCTTCTATATGATCTATAGATTTGTATATATTCTACATCATATGCTAAAAATGACTTTAGTTGGAAAACCCATAACACTATTGAAAATTTACTTTCAGGAATTCCAGCAGTAACCGTTCACAGCCGGGAAAGTACTCGAACTCTTTTTTCGTAACCCTGTATATGATCTATAGATTTGTATATATTCTACATCGTATGCTAAAAATGACTTTAGTTACAAAACCCATAACACTGTAGAAAATTTACCTTCAAGAATTTCTGCCAAATGACGAAAATGTATTCGAACTCTTTTGTACAGCCCTGTATATTATCTACAGATTTTTATACACTCGACATATTAGGCTAAAATTTAATTTTCCAAAAATTCACAACACTCCTAAATACACACTTCCAGAAATTACTATCCATGGGCGGATATGTACCCAGTTCTTTGCGTAGCTATGTATGAATTTATTTATATTCAACAAGCTTATCTTGGTATACTAAATATAATTGTGTTAAAAAATGCATAGCTCAATAAAAAACCACCTTTAAGCAATTTCAGTCCCATACCTAGTAATGCTTACGAATCCTTTTGCGCGGCCCTATATATGATCTATCGAATTTATTCAAACCAAGTAGTGTGCAAATATTCAATTAAAATCGCATACTATAACTGAAAATAAAGTTCCAGAAATTATCGCTAATAAATAGTAATGCAAGCGAAATCTTTTGAGTATTTTGTTTGATTTATTATCCTCATTTATGCTTAACCCCTAATCGTCGTGCCCGATACAATTACGAGTAATTTGTCTGTGAATGTATCGGGCGCTTTTATTACAGGGTTAAATAAAAATATTTATTTTTGTAGGGTGTCCATTAATTAACAACAAATAACAACTAATACATATTCCCAAAATTAAAAATAAAATTAAAATTTTCATGATCATCATTGAATTGTAGGATGGTCTGATTTATCTTTATTCTTAAAATTCAATTAATTTTTCATTCATAATGGGATATGACTGCAAATTTTTTTTTTAAATGTTAACAGAATAATGTAATACAAATATAGTTGGATAATAATAATTAAATCGATTAATTAATAATAACCACTTTTTAAACAAATTCGTTAACCTTCCCACTGCCGCGAACTGATATATTCGTTCACTAAGCTGCAGGTTTCACGGCAATAGAAGCAATATTTAAATTAATATAATTCTAGAAATATAATGCAGTTTAAAACATTTTGTTATGAGTAATACTCGCAAGGCTTATATTCTTATACCTAATTAATTTGTTTATGTATTTTTGAAAAATCACCTTTTTTTAGATTTTTTAAAAAATTACAGAGAAAAAAACATTACAATTTTGCCCTTTTGCTTGGCGGTCGGGGGGCGAAAACATTACCGACATATTCAACATAATTTAGCATAGTACAAAAAAGAACGATAGCACACAAGTGTCACAGTCACTACAATGAATTGAAATGTGATATCTTTCATTCGTCTCATTCTTAATCTCATTTGATCACTCCACCGAGAAGTCACCATGACTGCTGCTTTGTGACGAGTTACCAGATGACTTTACAATGAAGTCACCTTGTGACCCCCATGTGAACGTCATTTGGAGATTCCATTGTAAAATTATCACGATAGCTGTTTTGCGACGAGTTCCCAAGAGATGGAAAATGAAATCATCTGGTGACTTTTCACAAAGGAGCGCAATGATGATTTCAAGGTAGAGTCTCGGTCACCTGAAAGTCACCATGTGACATCATTGTGACATTATTTGGAGAATCAGCACAATGCAAGGTTCATGATGACCTCAAAATTGAGTCTTCAAATGACAGTCACATGAGAATTACAAGGTGACCTCGTTGTAATGTCACCTGGTGACTCATCACAAAACAATAGTCGCAGTGACTTCTCAGTGGAGTGACCATATGACGATCATTTTAGAATAATAATGAGACGAATAAAAGATCCCAAATTTTGTGTCTCCGTAGTCAGTGTGACACTTGTGGCCATGTGTGACATGAAGGAGATGTCACATAAACTAGGTGTCTTGTAGATATAATACCTTTTTGCTACACCTGATGTTTATATCATTTACTTTTGAGTACTCAAAACTTTTGAGTTTACAAATTAGCAGTATATGCTTGTTGCTTAAGTTTTGCACACCAGTGCACATTTTTCAACATGGACAGCATAATAACTTGAATAATTTTTAACATTTTTGGATAAAATTCGTTTGAGCTCGTCTACGCATAATTAAATTTTCTAAGAGCCATCGAGCAATTTTTTGAAAATTTTAGTTTTTTATATTTTTCTAGTAAGTTTAAAAAATTTAGTTTGAAAATTTTAGACGAAAAATGATTTTTTTTTTCAAAAATTGTGCAATTTTATTATTTTTAAAAAATTCAACAATTTGAGTCGATGACCCTTCGCTTACGACATGCGTTTACAAGAAGGAACTGGGATTTTAATATTTTTTTTGTTTCTAAAGGAAGTTAGAATGCTGCACATCGTGCCCGGATGCTTTGGTACAGGTCAAGGGCCGGACAACAGGTCAAGGTACCGGAAGAAGGTTTCCGGCGTAAATATGTGGCCAAAATTAACAGAAAAAATATTTAATACTTAAAGAAATAAAAAACAACGTGTAATTATTAGTTTTTAAATTAATTTTCCTCCCTTCCTAAAGACAAATTCCATAATATGACAATTTTTCGCATCCGAGGCATGTAACCCCTTAATTGATTTTGCTATGTTTCAGAAGCATACTTATAGAAATAGTCCAGTTCATTTAAAAACAAGAAAGAAAAATCATGCGTTAAGCATAGATTATGAAACACTTTCCAACACTTCCTGAATGCTTCAACAAAATATCGTTATTTAGGGAAATAGGGTATATAAGATAACTCAGTAAACATTTTAGAAAACGCATAAAACATTAGAAAAACTGATTTCAGCAGTTACCGTCCATAGCAAATATGTATTCCAATTCTTTTGAACAGCTCTGTATTTGATCTGTAGGTTGATATATATACTATATAATCGAACAATTTAGTTTATCAAGAAAACGCATAACAGGTTGAAATTTCTCTTTCAGCAGTTTATACTAATAGATGTAAACATACTCGTGTACTTTTGTAAAAGCCTGTAAATTAACCTAGTACTTTTATTACACGCCACTATTTAGCTAAAATTTAATTCAAACCAAAACACTCTTAAAACTACTGAAGTCACATTTCCAGAAATTATCATTTATAGACAGCTATGTATCCGACTCTTTGCGTGACCCTGTATATCATTTTATCTATATTCTACAAACATTTCTTAGTAAACTAAATGCAGTTCAGCTTATAAATGCATAACTCATTTAAAAACCACTTTTAAGCAGTTTGAAGTCATACCCAGTAACCATTACGAATTCTTTTGTGTAGTCTTGTATATGAATTATGGAATTTATACACACCATATACTATGCATAAATATAGCGAAACAAAAAAGCGCATAACATAGTTAAAAATGAATTTCCAGCAACCTACTGTACAGTACTTCGGATACAATATAGTAATGTAGTATCTGAAATCTTTTGTGTTCCTGTAAATACTATCCACTTCGTATTATACAGGAAATAAGTTATAGTAAACCTCAGCGACGTATATCAATTTCATTATACATGAAATAATTTAACATAATTAAAATACGCCGCAAACAATTCCCTCCACCCCTATATCACTATGTAACGGAATTTTTTTGTGTGGCCCTGTAAATGAATAATAACTATTCTTTGCACCTCGTATTCTACAGAATGCATATTTTAGTGCACTTCATAAATAATTTTCTTATGTTTGAAAGCTTGTAACATCATTAAAAATCATTTTAAACGATTTCTTTCCATAGGCCGTAAGGTAACGGAAACCTTTTGACTGTCCCTGTAAATGAACTAAGCATGCTACAAACTTCATTTGAAATAGGGAACGTACTATGGTAAACAACAATAACATCCAAAAATTTCAGGTCAATCCGAACATATTTACGGGAGTTAGAGCGCGGACACACGGTCATACGGACAGACAAACCGAAGTCATAAACACTTTTCAACTTTGTCGGAAAGGGTTAATTAATCATTTGTAAAATTTGAATATTATGATATGGTAATTTTATATTAAAATGCTCTTAGTTTAATTGAAAAAAACAGAAAAATTCTAATAAACTTTGAAATTTTATAAATTCTAACGACACAGATAATGATGTCGATGCAAAAACCGTGAATTAATTTTTACTCTTTTATTTAATTTAACTAGCAAAAAATACATACGTACATAGTAATAAATACATAGAAATAAATGCATAATAAGGCGTTTATTAATATTTTTAAAAATAATAATTGTTTGGATATTACATAGTTTTTAAATTTTTCATATTTTTTATGTGATAAATTACAGCGCTGTCCTAATCCATCTAAATTTTCAGGCGATATCAAATTTATTATTGATGATATTTTTAGGCGCGGACACACGGCCATACGGACAGACAAACCGAAGTCATAAACACTTTTCAACTTTGTTGGAAAGGGTTAATTAATCATTTGTAAAATTTGAATATTGTGATATGGTAATTTTGTATTAAAATGCTCTTAGTTTAATTGAAAAAAAAAACAGAAAAATTCTAATAAACTTTGAAATTTTATAAATTCTAACGACACAGATAATGATGTCGATGTAAAAACCGTGAATTAATTTTTACTCTTTTATTTAATTTAACTAGCAAAAAATACATACGTACATTGTAATAAATACATAGAAATAAATGCATAATAAGGCGATTATTCATATTTTAAAAAATAATAATTGCTTGGATATTACATATTTTTTTTTAATTTTTCATATTTTTTATGTGATAAATTACAGCGCTGTCCTAATCCATCTAAATTTTCAGGCGATATCAAATTTATTATTGATGATATTTTTGATGCATCAAATCCCAATCATAATGATACGACACACCTAAATATATGCATTTTTAGAACCGAACGAAAAATGAAACTTCCCTTCCCTCATTTATCATTTTTTCAAGAGCAAAAATCAATTATTTCATTGATTTGGTATTTTTGTTGAAATTTAGATGAAAGAGGGTAAATATATTGTTTTTAATAATATATTTCGTATATTCCGGCGAATAGCGTGTCCTTTTGATGCAAGAAAATTCATCAAAATTTACGCGTCCGCGTTTTACGACGAGTATGAATGTGAAAGATTAACAAGAGAGAAAACTTTATGCGTCAAGGATAGATCATGAAATACTTTCAAACACATTCAGAATAATGTAACAAACCTTCACCGTCTAATAAGTTGAAATATTATATCTAATTGAACCATTTGTAAACGCTTAACACATGAAACGAAAACACAATTTCAGTAATTTCCATCTGCTGTCGGAAAGTTATCCGAATTCTTTGATCAGCCCTGTTTATGATACATAGATTTATATATAAACTACATGCATGCAAAAATTTAGTTCCGTTATAGGATTTACATACCACAGTTAAAAATTTCCCTTCGGCAATTTCCGCTAATAAGGAGAATGGTACATGAATTGTTTTGTGCAGCCCTGTATACGAGGTACAGAATTTATACACATCTAGTGACATGTAAAAAATTAGTTAAATTTAAAAGCGTCTATGAAAATTGAAAATGCACGTCAAGCAAGTACTGCTCAAAGACAGTACTGTAAACTATTTGTTTTGTGTGTCCCTGTAAAAGAACGATAAATGCTATGAATTCCCTATTCTATAGTAATTCAGTGATTGATAAAATTCAGTGATTTATATCAATTTCAATACATTTTAAATAGCGTTATGTCATTAAAATAAACTGCAAACAGTTTTCCACCGTTGAGCATAGTACATAATAACGACATTATTTTGAGTTGCCCTGTAAATGAACTATTAATGCTACATACTTCATATTCAATACCTAACATGCTATAATAAACATCGTTAACACATATCAATTGCTTAAAAATTGGAATGTATTTACGTGAGTTAGAGCCAAGGGCGGATCTGGAGTCCTCAAAGGGAGTGGCGATTTTAGAAATTTGGAGACTCCAATCTGATGCGCAGGTTGGGGCTAATTTTTTTCACTGCGGGTCGTGTTACTTCTAATTTTTTTTGCGAGTCGGCTTTGAGTCTGATTGACTTCTATTTTTTGCTATGGGTCGAGGTAACTTATACATTTTTGCTATGGGTCGAGGTAACTTATACATTTTTGCTATGGGTCGAGGTAACTTATACATTTTTGCTATGGGTCGCGTTTGGGTCCGGTTGACTTCTACTTTTTTCTGTGGGTCGAGTTAACTTCTACTTTTTTGCTGCGGGTCGGGTTTCGGTCCGGTTGACTTCTACTTTTCTGTTGAGGGTCGTGTTGACTTCTATTTTTTAGCTATACCTAGAACGTTGGGTTTGAGGCAGATTGACATACATTATTTCGGGTTTGCGTCAGTTTCGGATTGGGTTTTAACTCTTGCGAGAAGGGTTCAGGTTGACACGATTTTAAAAAAGAAAGTCTAAATATTTTTGAAGATCAAAAACTATATACAGTAAAAGCTTCATAACGGACACGCCCAAATAATTATTTGGGAATACTTTTTAATATTCAGGAATATGTAAATAATACTAATGTGGTATACGACTGCTTGTCTCTTTATATCTAAGATCAGTTGCAATTCAGGAATGCTTGAAACTTATTAAAAACATGCCGGGTGTTCTAAAATAGACTGACTGATTTTAAAATTCAGTAACTTGCAAAGGATGACAGCAATTTTAAAAAATCTTGCAGGAGGGTTATGTATTGGGTGTAGTAAGAAGCTGTAGAGCAAATTTTGTATGACGTTTACTGTGAAAAAGCAAACCAATCAGAAGAACGCGTTTGTGTTATGTGATAAGAACCATTTCAGCGCTTTCAAATCGACGCAGAAGCTGGGAGAAAAGTGAAAGTAAAGTTGAAATTTTGAAGGTGAAAGATGTCATATGATAAGTCATTTATTCGTCACTGCATTCGTTATGAATTTCACCAGGAAAAAAGTGCTGCAAAAGCATATCAATCAATCTGTTCTGTTCTGAAGAAATCGTATCGAAAAGCATATCCGAATTTTGGTTTCGACGTTTTAAAGACTGTGATTTTGATGTTAGAGATCGAGAACCAAACAGCGCTCCACTGAAGGCTAGTCATGAGGATTTGCAATCACTACTTGATGAAGATGATCTCAGACGCTAAAAGAACTTGCCGAATAATTAGGAGTATCACAAAAAACAATTTGTAATCGTTTACAGCCATTGGGAAAGATTCAGAAGGCCGGAAGATGGGTACCACATGCATTGAGCCAGAGGAACAATGTATGAGCGTGTCTTGAAGTGCATAAATCTGTTAAACAGGCAACAGAAAAAATCTTTCATGTGGAAAATCGTGACGGGAGATGAAAAATGGATATGTTATGATAATTCGAAACGCAAGAAATATTGGTTGAATCCTGGCGAAGCAGCAACATCAACGCCGAAACGAGCCATTCACCGCAAAAAAAGTTCTCCTCTGCATCTGGTGGGATATCATGAGTGTCCTGTATTACGAACTGTTGGAGCCTGGTGTAAGTATGACAGCTGAACGCTAGAAGCAACAATTGCTACAACTTAACCAGGAAATCGGTCAAAAACGGCCATTTACTGGAAAAGGTTTGCGCCCCGTAAAATTGCTCTATGACAACGCCAGGCCTCATGTTTCAAAACCAGTCAAGGATACGTTAGTAACTCTTGGCTGGGAACTTTTGGAACACCCGGCGTATAGTCCCGACATAGCCCTTTCGGACTATCATTTGTTTCGGTCTATGCAGAATGCCTTCTCTTCTGTACACTTCCGGACAGTAGAGGAAGTGCGAAACTGGGTTGACGACTTCATTGCGTCAAAAGACGAATCATTCTACACTGCTGGCATCCGTCAACTGCCCGACCGATGGCGGAATGTGTTAGTAATGATGGAGATTATTTTGATGAATAAAGGTATTATTTTCAGCTCTTAATTGCATATTCATTTCTCTGAAAAACGCTTTAAAACTTTTTATTACACCCAATAAGTTGTCAGGAGATTTTTTACTGCGATTCTTGATTTTACTTTACAATAGCAGCGATAGATGGCGCTGCAAACAGTAGCCATCTATCGTTGCTATTTTAAACTAAAATCCAGAATCGCAGTAAAAAAATCCTCCAGATATGGGTGATTCTTAGTAAAAAAAAAAATGAAATTCAAAGCAAATTTTCTGAAAGGTTAACAGCAGAGGTGGGATTCCCTCCTGTCGCTAATTATTTTTGTTCCTAATCGGGTTAGCTGTTTTCAACTTGAGTCAATTTTAGGCTGAGCGAAAATTCCTGCAAGCTGGGTTTGGGTTAACCCGTTTTCTTCAAAAGTTAGTTCAGTATATTATGTCAGATTAAAAACTATACCTATAATAATAAACATAAATGTATGAATGTGTGCTGTTTTTTAAAGAGACTACTGTATTTTTTCCATGTCTCTTTGAGGAAATTCGCATTTCTTCCAAGACTCTTTGACGAAATTCGCGTTTTTCCTCATCTCTTTGACGAAATTCGCATGTTTTCGCATGATAAAATTCGCGTTTTTCTGCAGCCGTTTGATGAAATTCACATTTCTTCTACGACCCTTTGATGAAATTTGCGTTTCTTCTGCAACTGTTTGACGAAATTAGTGTAATTTTGCAGCTTTTTGATAAAATTGGCGTTTTTTTCCCCGCGACCCTTTGACAAAATTCGCGTTTTTTCCGTGATCCTTTGACGAATTTCAAGTTTTGTCAGCGATCTTTCTATAAAATTCGCGTTATTAAGCGATTATTTGACGAAACTCCCTTTTTTCCGCGATCCCTTAAGGAAATTCGCATTTTTTGCGATCGTTTGACGAAATTTGAGTTTATTTCGCGACACTTTGGCGAAATTCGCGTTTCTTTGATAAAATTTACAATTTATTTTCGCGATACTTTGACGAAATTCGTGTTTTTTAGCGGCTATTTGACAAAATTCGAGCTTTCCAGACGAAATTCGCGTTTTTCGCGAACATTTGAAGAATTTCACATTTTTCTGTTGCCCTTTGATCAAATTCGCGTTTTTTTATGGTGACCATTTGTCCAAATTCGCGATTATTTTTATGCACGAATTTTCGAATTGATGAATTTGTGTTAATTTTTGAAACTGAATGCCTTAACCCTCTCGCTGCTGCGTATTTTTTTTTTTTTTTAATCAAAATAGGTTTAAAATTGCGCATTTACTTTATTAGATATTTTAATTCTGGATATATTTTTTAGTTAAAATCTGTCCAAAATCTTTGTGAAAGGGGTTTTTTTTTTTAAATAAATTTGATCATAAAAAAAGATTTCTGCGGAAATCGCGGGTTGCGCAAATTTTGTTACTTTTACGTCGGCCGTGGAAATCGCGGAATGCGCAGCGAGAGGGTTAAATTTTCGGAAAATTCGGAACAGAATCGCCCCTGCTCCTGACATCTTACATAACCCTCCTGCAAGTATTTTTTAACAGCTGCCACCATTTGCAAGTTATTGAATTTACAAATCAGCCAGTCCATTTTTAGAACACCTGATATATTCAGTAGCTATGTGATGATGGCTGAAAGAAGCATTTTTTTAAAATTAAAGTTGACTTCGATGTGTCAGTTAGAGGCTAAAATTTCCAGGCCCAAGCCCAGGTCTAACCCACACACAAAAAAAAAAGTTATTGGCCCGGCCCGGTATAAAAGCTAAAAAATCGACTCCAGCACAGCCTGCATTTTGAAATTAAAATTACTCATAAAGCATACTTACTTATGCTCCTATTTTATTTTCTGATTATGTTCGAAATTCATGAATACAGAAAAACAATAATATTAATGATTATTTAGGCAGTTATGTACATAAACACTATGTAAAATTAAGACTTAGACAACGACATTCAAATGAAAATACAGTAAGAAAATCAGTTTAGAACGAAAGAAGCGTATGATAAAAGAAAACCATAATTTTAAAGCTTTACAAAGGAAAAAATAGATTTTTAAAAATAACTTATCAAATAAAATTAAATTTCTAACGATTTCGCTAAACAAATGTACAGCATACATATAATTTTTACGAATAACAAATAAGTAAGATGCCAGACCTACTTGGGCTCGGGTAGAATTTAGAGGAGTGCACGGGTCGCGGTCAGGCCAATAATGCTTATCATATTATCATATGGGTAGACACGGACCGTACGTTTAGCTTTTTGGAAATTTTGGCCAATGCAGACCTCTAGGAAGAATGAAGTCCACTCCAGGCTCTACCCGGAAGAAAAAGAAGCCTGACCTGACCCGAATCTGTAGAAAAATGTAAGATCTGGGCACGGGACGGTCTAAAAGAGAGAAGACCTGACCCAGCCCGAGTATCATGGATTTAAACTGGCGCGACCTGGGGCGGGTCGCGCCAAGTTCGAACTTGGCCCCAAGTCATTTCCCGTGAGGATGCATAATGTCGTTTTGCAAACCCTTTATTAGCCCAAGGGGATGGGGCGATCGCCCCTTCGCCACCCCCCCACCCCCCACGTTTTTAGATCCGCTATTGGTTAGATCCCAGACGGCTAGACAACCCGAATTCATAAACACTTTTCAACAATTTCCAATATACATACGTTTAACGTCTGAATTTGAAACTAAAATAAATAAAGTAAGACAGACTCGAATTCAGTTTAAAAATACTAAAATACAGTACTAAATGTATTTTTAATGTTTTTAGTATTTTAAACTGTATTCAAGTCTATCTTACGTTATTTATTTTATTTAGACATTTCAACAATGTAGGAAAGTGTTAAAAATTAAGAGAAATTGAGGATAAGAATGCAGATTTCTTCATTAATGAATATTGTATAGGGAAGACTAGGGAGGGTTGACCATAGGGGAGGCTTAATCCACCTATCAGTTTTCATATTTAAAAGAATTTCAGATAGGTGTCAACCAAAGCTACTAGAATGCTCAAACAACAGTCTTTGTTTCATACAGATAGTTGAAATAGGTGTGGAAAAAATCCATTGTGAGGCGTTCACAACCTAAAAGTTGTGTTTTTTAGAAATATTTTGTAAGCTTTTTTTTCAGATAAAATATATTATAGAAATTTAAGTAAGTAGCTTTTAAGTAATGCAGAAATATCGAGCTTTCATTCCAAGGATAAAGATTGTACAGTAAGTTAGGTTTAAATAACAATGTGCTATTCTATAGAACAGGGCTATGTGGAGAGAGACTTGGCCCAGTTAATGTAAAGGAGGGTTGACCAAGTGCTCAAGGCTCTCTTAAAGTTCATGTCCCTGCCGGCGAAGACACTCACGAGCTAATGCTAATCCTATGGGGAGGGATTTATCTAATATCTCGTTTGCATTTCGTCATTTTTATTTTTATTTTTATTTTATTCTTTTTTTTCTTTTTTTTTTGATTGGATAGCCGAGGTCCGTCTCTACATCGCACCTTTTCTATTTTTTCGATTTTGGTCGCAGATATTTTTTATAAAGTTACTTTCACTTTCAAAACCGGTTCTGAAAATGAAAGTGCCATTCTAAAAAATATCTCCAACCAAAATCGAAAAAGTAAAAAAGGTGCGATGTAGAGACGGATCTCGGCTATCCAATTCAAAAAAATTATTTAAAAATGTCGAAATGCAAACGAGATATTACAAAAATCCCTCCCCATAGGATTAGCATTAGCGCGTGAATGCCTTTGCCGTCAGGGACAGGAGCCTTAATTACGTGGTTTTGGAAATCTTTTTATTATACACTGTGCATAATGAAAGATTAATGGCTACATATAAAAAAGAACGTAAATTTATTCTGTAAAACTATAATATAATGGGGTGATGGAAAAGAAAATGTTTAAAACTGATTAAAGAAAGATGAGAAAAATTGCTGTAAAACCCACTGCAATAAAAAATTTAATGAAATATAAATGAGAAAGTTGATAGAAACTTTTTTCCATTTAAATATTACTTACAATAGGTAAATAGAAATAGTGGAAAAGACTAGAAAGAACTAGAAAGTATGAAAGCAGCAGTCTTCTCTTAACCCTTTCAGGGGCAATGGTATGTTTATGAAATCACTTAATTTTAATTCCCAAACGACACAATGGCACCAGAATTTTACTAAAATATTTTCCATTTAATATGCATGTGAAATATGGCGTTTTTCTTGTTTTCAAATAAATTTGTTCGTAAATTACGGTGCCAGTCATTTGCTTCAACATTTTAGTACTGAAAGTACTTTGCCACTGAAAGAGTTAAAAGATGTTAATGATAAGTTAAGTGCTCATGCGGCTGAAAAAAAACATAGCATCGATTGAAAAACTTTAGGAAGGTATGTAGACAAATTTCAACAGGATGAATACAGTGAGATGAAGCCAAAATATGTGACAACTAGAGTTGCCAGGTCGAGTGTCACAAAAAGTAGGACAAGGAGACAAAAAAAGCTGACAGTGGCTCCTAAATCCGGACAAAATAATACATGAAATCCTATAAAAACGGAACCTGTCTCTAACGCCTTAAATGTTAATATTTCATTTTCCCTGCTTTACAATTGTACCTGCTCAGACAAAATCCTGTTTAAAATAAAAATTTTCTCCTCTGACTTGCGATTGCGTTTAAATATGATTTAAGCATCATATTTTAAAAAACATAATTTTTATGATAATTAAAACATGTAGCATAAAGATATTTTGCTTTTTTTAAACTGATTTTATTTCTCTTCACAAATATTTCAATATAAAACAAAGTGGGTCAAGCCTCCAATATAGTGGGTCAACCCTCTCATGTGTGAGGAGCCTTAACCCATTATTTTCTCATGATTAAAATCAATCATTTTTCAAATTTCTTATATATTACACTTGTGTGGCAATTTTATTTTGATAACTGATTGTATAATGAATAAAATGATATATAAAGCTTTATTCTACGTTCAATATTTAAAAAATAAAAAATCATTTTGTTAAAAGTGGGTCAATCCTTCTTAGTCTCCACTATTTATAGTAAATTCTCGATTCGTATTTCTTCATTTTGTCCTGTATGTTCGGGTATGTTCCTGCACTATTAAAAAATAAATACTAAATTCTTAATCACGGAAAATATAGTATAACCGCGTGTGAAAATATACAATAACTTCATCCGATTTACTCACGATTCTGAAATATGTTCTTTATTTTTAGTAACCTGGCGGATAAAAAGTATTTTCGAAATTGAAAAAAATCACTTATAAAAAAGGAAGTTTCTTTTACTGGCACTGATTTTAGGAAATGTTTCCAAGTAGTTTTTATAGTGTACGAGTATTAATCAGCTTTTTCAAACCGAAACATCAGTTTTTAGAATACTATCAGTTCTCAATTAAATATTTTCAAATGTTTAACTGAAATTATACATGCAAGAGTAACAAAACAATATTAATTTTAATGTTAATATAATTGCTATTTATTTAAGATGTTAATCTGTAAAACATGCTTGTTGAACATAAAAATGTTTACTTGAGAATTGATAGTGTTTAATAAAAAGCCTAAATTCCGGTTGAGAAAACTCGTTCATGCACTATAAAAACTATTCGAAAAGTCAGTGGAAGCAAAAGAAACTTTGTTTTTATAAATGTTCCTTTAAATCACTAGCTTAAATTCTTTTATTATGATTTTAAAGATTTTAAAAAAAAATCAGAATCGTGGGTAACTTAGAAGAGGTTATTTTATATTATTTTCTTTCGTGGTTATATTATATTTTCCCAGATTAAGAAACATCTGTATTTTTTGCACAGTATTTTTTACAGTGTATGTGCATGTTACACAGGACTGTTTCTTTGAAAAGAAGGGGATGCTCGTAAAAGAGCGAATATGCCAATAAAATAGAAAAATAAAGTATCTAATTTTAGCTCCCTGTAATATGTGGGAGCGCATTAACCCTCTAGTGCATACTGTTGCCAATTGGCAACAAATTAAATTTTCTCTCCCTTTCGTTTATTTACCGTTGTCTCTTGATGACTTTATGATTTATGTATTCATTTTGACCCTATACTTAGGTTTAGAACATTAAAAATACCATAAGTGGCAATAGTTGTCTATCAGTTACAAATGAAAAGGAACTTCTGAAGCCTTCCATTTTCCTAGCCATAGAAGGATTTCTAACACAAATCAAAAAATATTTAAAAAGCAAAAATTCATTTAAAAAAAATATTTTTCAAAAGAATATGCTTTTAAAAGTGATTTTAAATAATTTTCAGTAAGGTTTTTTGCAACAAATACTGTATGCATGCGAATATACGTTTGTTGCCATTTGGCCAACACCATGAATTGAGTTCCACTTTTATTTACATTTTTAGTATTCTGTTCAATGAATTTGTCGATTGTTTCATCTGGCTGTTTGTCTATTTTTTCATCAAAAAATTTGCTCTGATAGAGCCTCATCATGTTCAGCATATATTTTAAAGCAAAGATGCTAAAAAAATATTAACAGAAGAAATTTGGATTGGATTTTCTAGTGAAAGTGACATTTCTTACCATGACAAGGATGACGATCCACCTTTTGATCCAAACCTTCTGATCAAAAACAGTTCACACGCTTATGATGAGACTGATTGTGATTTACAAACAGATGAATCAGCTAATGAAATTGACTAGAATTTGGAAGCAAACGTTGGGATAGTGGATATTCCATCTACATCAAAACAAAAGCAGCCAGGTAAACGTAAACAGAAAAAGGTGAAAGCTTCAAACTCTTTACCCAAATCCTTCTTGGATAAAGATTATTGGAGATGTTTCTCTGCCTGAAAGTGTTTTATCATTAAAAACACCATATAAATGTTTTTTTGTATTTTCCCACCCAGTACGTTTCGAGCATATCTCTCAACAAACAAGCCTGTATAGTGTTTTAAAACATGTTCAAAAGCCAATCAATATATGTTCGACAGATATAAAAAAGTATCTAAGGAATTGTATCTTGAGTAGCATAGCAAAATTTAAAATCATAAGATTGTTTGGGAACCATGTCATTGATATATCACCAGGTAGTCGCACTATGATCTTGAATGCATTTGGAAGTATACGGTATACGACAATTTTCCCATCTGAACGGTAATACATTGTCTAATGGGAAAGATAAGTTATTCAAATTGAGGCCAATAGTCGGTACCCTGAATGGAAATTCTTATCCATTCTCATCAAAACACCTCTCTGTGTTTATGAGCAAATAAGAGCGCCGAAGGATCGTCACCATATGAAGCAGCATATCCCCCTTCCAAAAAATAAATAAATAAATAAATAAAACTCGCATAAATGTGGTTTTAAATTATTATTTTTCGCAGGAGTATCAAGATTTGCGTACAATTTTGATATTTATTGCGAAAAAAATACAACCAGTCTGCCAGGTGGACATGACTTGGAGGTTAGCGTTTGAGTCAATGCTAGGCTAACTCTTCCAGTTGTTGAACCTGTAAACCGTGAACTGTATTTTGATAACTATTAAACATCAGTGAACATAATAACACTTTTAAAATCAAAAGTACTTCCGTGCCTTGGAATAATAAGAAAAAACAAAATCCCGTGCTGCAAAATGCCACCCGACAGTTAATAGAAAAAAGATCAGAGAAAAATCGTAGAATATGCTTAGAATAGGCTTAATGCATGGTGTTGCCATTTGGAAACCATTTAAAATAAAAGCAAAATACGAAAAAATATAAGAGGGATAATTGTTTTAGTATTTTTTCTTTAATGTATGCTTATTAAGGAATCAAATGTTTTTTTAAAGGAAAAATAAAAAATCATGCACTAGAGGGTTATATACAGCGGAATATACGGTAAATTTTAGTTTAAATGATAATAATAAATGCGAAATGGTACATAAAATAATTCCCAGTTTGTAAAAGATATACTAGTGGTGGTCGAAATAGCAAACATTTTCAGAAATTTCTTAAACACTTTCCAACAAAGTTGAAAATTGTTTATGATGGTAAAGTGGTTATGACACTTTCCAACAAAGTTGAAAAGTATTTATGAATTCGGCTTGTCTGTCTGTCTGTCCGTTTGCCGCCTGTCTGCCTGCCGTCTGCATGTCTGACCGCGCACAAAACAAAATCGGATCTTTTTCAGATTATTGATGGTAATAGCAGAAATTGTTTTTTCAAATGTGTTATGCGTTTTTCAAATTGTTTATTTGGACTTAATTTTTTTCTTTAATAAACTGTTAAGTTTTGTTACAGTATTCTTAACCCTTAAATGCCGGGTGTTGCCTTTCGGCATCATACCCAATTTAGGCTTATAAATACTATTAGAATAATATTGAAGCTATAATGCCTAATGTTGACAATAAAATACATTCTGAAAATATTATTAAATCGATATTCAACATTTATATGGCAACACTTGTGCTGTTTAAGAATAAAGATAGATTTATTTTTTCAATTGTTGATGCATGTTCTTTTTGTTTTGTTTGGAAGCTTGCGAAATATCCTATTTTGTTCCGCACTGAGCAAGTAAAATTTATTTCTTATCAAAGTTCTCAAAATTCTTGTGTGTTTAATATTATAGAATTTTATCAAGGAAAATTATTTTTTCAAATAAACACCAGTATTGCCGATTAGTAACAAACAGTTTTTTAGCCGTAAACTATACTCAAAACGAAATATGATTTTTTAAAGTATTTTTCCCATGATTTATTTAAAAAAAGAAAGCCGAAAAACATTTTTTAATTAATTTTGGAAAACTCAGACATTTAAGGGTTAATATGTTGGAAAGTGTTTCATAATTTATGCTGGACGCATGATTTTTCATTCTTGCTTAGATCAAACTTGCGGTAATGTTATTCGTAAAAATTATAAACATTTGAATTGTACATTTTTAATTTTGAATTTAACATTAAATTTTCTTTTAAATAATAAGTACGGTAAAACATCAAAACCAATTTCTTTTGTAACGATATCCTGCCTTAAATGGAAAATCGATGCATGGAAACCTCACTAAAACGGATTTCATTTATACATTGCATTTTCGTCTTAGCAGGTTTCGCTGTATTTGCATTAGATAAGACATTTCACATTTTGTAAGCCTCTAAAATAGAAAAACGTAAAAATTTCATTAAGTGTCCGCAATTTTGTCATATCTGTAATTACAAAAATATGGAATCCTCAATGAATATAGAACAAGCTGGGAAATAGTAAGAGGAATAGGTGAGGGATAAGTGAGGAATGGAATGAGGAAGCTCTTGCCAAGTGATTAACTCCTTCAGCACCAGACGCACACCGCGTACGTCACGATTTCATCGCTCAACACTACCAGACGTAAACCCATACGTCATGTTTAAGATTGAAGTATGGGATGTTGTTTAATTACCCGACTGCCAAGAAGGGTTATGTGTTTGACGCGCATCTGGGTATGTGGATTTCTTTATACCCTCGAAACATCCCAACAGCTGGATGAATTTTAATGAATGAGGTCTCTATCGATTCGTCTTAACCGTCCGAATGTTATAGGCTAGGTTTTGTTTTTATAAATTCAAAATGACGGCCGTAAAATTCAAAATGGCGGGAGAGACGAAAAAACTTTTTACCCACCATATTGAGTGACATATCATTGGATAGGTCTTTCAAAATGAAGACGATGTTTCATTGACTATTTTATGGTCAGAAGCTCCGTTTAAATATTACACAAGCTGGAATTTGTGTAGGTAGGATCTCTAGCTTTCCTACAACTCTAACCTTCATAGACATTTATAGGCCTCATCAAAATAGTGTTTATAGATAGGAACTAACAATTGAACACAACTTAAAAGTCATCAACACAAGTAAATAAAAAAATAGTTTCACATTGATGAGAAATATTTAATTAGTTCGCTTTTTTACGCAGTCGGGTTTTTTCATTTTTTAAATTTAATGTTTACTTGTTTTGTGGTAAATAGCTTCCGAAATAAATAAAATAATCAAAAATAAAATGTTGCGCAAAATCTGGTATATGTGCACGCTTAGGCTGAAACAATCTGGTGTAGAAAGGGTTAAGAGTATTGACTGTTTATGTAGATAAGTTACAATTGTGATAGAAGTTGCAATTTTTTTTCATTCTTAGAATGAAATATTTAATATAATGTAAACATATATCATTTGAAAAAAAATATATTATGGTATTCAAAGAGTTTATAAAGCTGCCAATCTATTCTGTGAAATTTTAATTACTCCATAATTTTCCTCGTAATTTTTATCGTTATTGTAAGCGAGGTCTCCCGATGCTGTACATCTTATCTCTCCACCTCCTACGAACTTTCTATCGGAAAAAAATCTCTATCCCAGTAATTTTAAGTGCAAGTTTCTAGCATCTGCACATAAGAAAACAGTGTGTAGTGCAGTGTTCCTAGTTGATCACTCGCGCAGGTTCCAATCATGCTTCCCACTGCTTCATTTCAGTATTCGAATCAGAGCCGGTGCTTTACAGCATGACTGGGAATTAGCTCTCAACATACTGCTCAAAGCTTTGTATTCTTATATACAAACATGCTTGATACAAAGAATATCGCTTGTCTTTATTATTTTTTAATGTTAATTTTGATATGTCTTCTGGTGATATAAATAGTTTTCATGCAGGCTGTTATAAACTATTTGGGGCCTTCTACAAATGATGTCACGCTTGGGGGGGAGGGGGGGGGGAATTCGTGAAATTGTGACAGTTTGTGATAAGGGGGTGGAAGGGGGAAAGAAGAAATGTGACATCACACATTTTGGTTAAAATAAAAGCAATAAAATTCAGCAGATTAAATTTTGAAGTTATTTTGAAATTAAAGTATTCTGTGTTTATAAAGTAAATTTAAAGCCAAATATATTAAATTCCATTTCAAATTCCAAAATGCGACTGTTTACAACTGCTCTTTCGTATTAATATTTTATTACTATTGTATATTAATTATGTTTTTGTTATAAACCTTAATCTTATTTCATGTAAAATAAGTACATGAATCATTTTTATTGTTATGCTCTGAAATGTCGTTAAAACACATAGTTAAATATTTCAAATGAAAATCAAATTTCAAAGTAATTGCTTAAAAGGCGCAAAGGCCAACATAGTGAAAAAGATTCCAAGCCGGGACTCGAACCCGGGCCATCAGTATAGCGCACGGACGTTCTACCGACTAAACCACTTGGAACGATATCTAGCTCGGAAAATTTCTCACTATTATATGTTGGCAAGGCTACAAACGCAGCACAAGATGGAATATTTATCGTGAGTCACCGACCTGGAACAAACACGAAACATAATTAAATCCAGCATCGATAGAAATTATATTAATACATGGAAATTATTCCAGAGAGAAACATTCGCCTTGCATACAATATTTCAAATGTAAATCAAATTTAAAATTTCAAAGTAATTGCTTAAAAGGTGCAAAGGCCAACATAGTGAAAAAGATACCAAGCCGGGACTCGAACCCGGGCCATCAGTATAGCGCACGGACGTTCTACCGACTAAACCACATGGAACGATACCTAGCTCGGAAAATTTCTCACAATTCGCTAGGTATCGTTCCGAGTGGTTTAGTCGGTAGAACGTCCGTGCGCTATACTGATGGCCCGGGTTCGAGTCCCGGCTTGGAATCTTTTTCACTATGTTGGCCTTTGCGCCTTTTAAGCAATTACTTTGAAATTTTAAATTTGATTTTCATTTGAAATATTGTATGCAAGGCGAATGTTTCTCTCTGGAATAATTTCCATGTATTAATATAATTTCTATCGATGCTGGATTTAATTATGTTTCGTGTTTGTCCCAAGTCGGTGACTCACGATAAATATTCCATCTTGTGCTGCGTTTGTAGCCTTGCCAACATATAATAGTGAGAAATTTTCCGAGCTAGGTATCGTTCCAAGTGGTTTAGTCGGTAGAACGTCCGTTGCGCTATACTGATGGCCCGGGTTCGAGTCCCGGCTTGGAATCTTTTTTCACTATGTTGGCCTTTGCGCCTTTTAAGCAATTACTTTGAAATTTGAAATTTGATTTTCATTTGAAATATTGTATGCAAGGCGAATGTTTCTCTCTGGAATAATTTCCATGTATTAATATAATTTCTATCGATGCTGGATTTAATTGTGTTTCGTGTTTGTCCCAGGTCGGTGACTCACGATAAATATTCCATCTTGTGCTGCGTTTGTAGCCTTGCCAACATATAATAGTGAGAAATTTTCCGAGCTAGGTATCGTTCCAAGTGGTTTAGTCGGTAGAACGTTCGTGCGCTATACTGATGGCCCGGGTTCGAGTCCTGGCTTGGAATCTTTTTCACTATGTTGGCCTTTGCGCCTTTTAAGCAATTAATTTGAAATTTGATTTTCATTTGAAATATTGTATGCAAGGCGAATGTTTCTCTCTCGAATAGTTTCCATGTATTAACACATAGTTAAAGTTTAAAAATACAATTTGAAATATTATCTATAATGTAGTGCTTTGTTTCTGAACTGCAAGTACATGTTTATGTAATATCGCGTGGCGTGTGACAAGGGGGAGGTGAAGTGTGACACTTTGTGACAAAGAGGGAGAGGCTCAAAAAAAAAGTGTGACATCATTTATGGACCGCCCCTTTTCTGTTATCCATTTCTTTTGTAACTTAAACAATATCTTATGCACTACTTACACGCTTAAACTACAAATTTTTAAATCCTTGGAAGTCTGTTTAAAAATGTAAAAGAATTAAAAATAGAAATCATCAGACAAAGATCACAAGTAACTAAATATATTCGTTGAGTTTTAGTGTAGTACATAATTGATTATTGTTTAAGCATCTAGTTTCATAATATATGGGCAAATTTATTTTTAATCGCTTAGGTTGAAATGCTCACGGAATTAATTTATTTTTTAAACACTGTGTAAGAGAATTAACCAATCTTGTTGCAAGAAACATAATCTATTCATTTGTTGGAAAATGCTGTAGATACACATACTTATTTCAAATAAAATTTTAAACGAAAATTAGTTCATTACCGTAAAGTAATAAGTATATAAAAACTTTTATTCAGTAAATATAATGAATTCGTTATAAGCGTTATACAAATATAACTTTTGGGAAAATAAATATGAAAAAATAATTCTTCTCAGCGAAACAATAAATCGATGAAACTTTATATGAAATGTAAACACATACAACTATTCCTCTATAAACTTTTGTTCATGTCATGAAAGCCTCCCACATTTTCTTTCTATTTCCCAAAATAAAAGAACGCATTTTTTATATTCAAAGAGGAAATATTTCGTGATATATTTTTTCACAGGAGAAGTTATTTTAAAGTTTAGCGGATATTATACATTTTGTTTAAAACTTTTAAATAAAATAAATGCTGTAACAATATTTGAATTCTCGTTTTATCCACATGTAAGAATTTTTCTAAAACAAATAAACGTCTCCCCATACAAGTTGTGTTTTTCTTTCATATTTAAGTTTTAATTAAATTAAAGTATGTTGCTCTCTTAATAGATTTGGACCGACATTGAGGTTTAAATGGAATTTCAGACGTTTTTGATAACTTGTTGCATAATAGTTTGCAATGAATTTTCTCAATGAATTTCCCAATGCATGTTTGTCTTGTGGGAGGAAGTGGTTTTTAAAAGGATATTTTTAGTAATTACTTTTTCTTTTCTTTCTTTAACACACATTTCTATGTTTCTACACCAAGTATGTTTGCTTTCCAATATCAAAATTTATTCCATTTTAGAATATTCTATTTATGATGTAAGCTTATTTTGACTTTTCAAAGGGAAGCCTTCTGGGATCTTTCGCGGTAAATTCGGTGGTGCACTGCGCCAATATTTGTCATACGCCATTAGCGCATTGATTTGTTAAAAGGACATGCCGCGTTTTTCGTGGTTTTACACTTCTACGCCTTGATCATGGAACCATGAAAATAGAGAAGTAGACATAAATGGCGTCACATGAAGCTGTCCCTACCCCCTCCGGCGTCCGCCATATTTAGCCGCGGTTTACACGTGAAACTGCTGATTGAACTATTATTAGCCCTAGCCAAATATGGTGGACGCGGGATATGGGACAATAATTCGTTTTTGGAATTCATGGCTTTCCACGGGGGAAGATTGATATTTCTACTCATCTTTTTTCATAGCTTCATGGTCGTTATCGATAAAAGCTGATACTCCAGCGCAGATAGGTGATTTTTCATGTTTTCATTGTCATCAAAATCCACGCAGCATCAGAAAGCTGTGGAATAGTATTCGGTGTGTGTTACGGAGTTGTTATAGAATTATTATGGAATCTTAACATGTAAATATGTAAATCCTTATGTGAAATATGGCCAATTGAAATTGTGGAACATAGCTAATTATGGAGTTGTGGTGGAAGTGTTTACAATACAATCTTTTAAATGGAATTTTGCCACATTACTGAGAGTCTTTCCATCAAACCTGTTGATTTAGCATTTCTAATAAAGAATGTTTTTGAAGTGAACCGCTGACTTTTTCTCATTGTGAATTATTCCTGAGCCTTATAACTAAAATCAGCTCCGTTGATACTTTAGGGTAACCTGCATTAGTCCTCTCCGTGCCGTTCTTGCACTAACAAAAACAGTAGCGAACAGACAAAAGCAGTGCTAGTAGCGAACCTGGCGGCACATTGCGTAACCAATCTCTCCCAAAAAACAAATTACTCAGGTTAATCAAACATAATTATAAGATTAACTGTCCAAGAATTATTGTTAAAAACAAAAGTATTAAAGAACAATTCTTGTCAGTATATCAATAAATTGGTGAGACTTTAGATGAATAGAACACCTCAATCCAACTATACGACTTTCATTTTTCATTCTCTGACTTCGAATCCAATTATGATGCTTCAAGTAACTATATATGTCTATATATATAACTATATTCATAAAACTTTTCAGACAAAATTCAAACTAATTTCCCACGAACGAATTTCGCCCAGAACTTCATAATAAGCTTCTGTCATGGTCAATTTTATATTTTAATAAATTTTTTCACGTGATAGTTTATTTTTCTTTGCTAGTAGCTCCTGGTGGTAAATTGCATAAGTAGGCAAAAATTAAATTCACTTCCTGTGAACGAATTTCGCTCATATCTTTAGTATAAGCTTCTGTCATGATCAATAATGGGCTTGGTAGATAATTTCACGTGATACGTGTTTTATGCTAGTAGCGTTCTTAGTGAGAAATTGTCTAACTAGGCAATATAAACCAACTTTCTATGATCGAATTTAGCTCAGTTCTTCATAATAAACTTCTGCCTTGGTCAAATTTATATTTTTATAACCATATTTTCAAGCTAGGTTTATTTTATGCTAGTATTACCTATGGTGGGAAATTGCACAACTACAGAATTTAAACTCATTTCCTACTAACAAATTTCTCTTTGTTCTGCAAAATAAGCTTGCATCTTGTTCAAATTTATACTTCGTAAACACTTTCACGTGATAGGTTTTTTCTATCAACAGCGACTTTGGTGGAAAATCGCATAACAAAGCAATTTAAAATCCCCACGAACGAATGCATTTAGTTTGAATTTTCAGAATAAACTTCTACCATGGTCATTTTTATGTTTGAATAAAAAGTTTCACATGTATGATTTTTCTTTATTCTAGTAACACCGCTGGTGGGAAATTGGACAATTACGCAATTAAAACTAACTTCCTACGAATGAATTTACTAATTCGATTTATGTTTTGATAAAAATTTCCACGTGATAAGTTATTTTATGCTTGTTTCCCCTGGTGGAAAATTGCATAACTAAAATTTTACAAAATTTATCAAATATTTTATACCACGCCCTCAATTAATATTAGACACGACAGATTCATTTCAACATTTTTTAACGCCGATAACGTCTCTTAGCAATAAATAGAGTAATTAATTTTTTTTTGTTTTATTGTATGACAGCCGTACTTAAGTTAAAAATACGTTGGACATAATAAACACATATTTTATTTGTGTTTAAAGTGCTCCTTTCTAGGAATTAGAGCAATATGTCTTATGTATATGAGGGTGTATGGTTTTGTCAATTCGAACTCGATTTGAAAATATTTCAACAGAACAACAGTATGCTTTGTCTTAATTACTACTCTATTTAAATACAAGTTAGTTTTAGCGAAGGAAGGTTTATTTAGCTTTATGGTGCTAAAGTAGAAAATTTAATCTATATCTAGAACATTTTTTATTGCAAACTTATAACGTTGTAACATATTTTTTACCCTTTCAAGGGCGAGTAATTGCGTTTCTGTAATGTTGAATTCTCACCAGAATATTCGAAAAATTTTGTTCCAAAATAAGGAAAAGCAATTTTTTAACTTTTTTTCACCAAAGTTAGAGAAATAAATTTTAATTAAAAGTTTCTGGTGTAAATATTGATTAAAATTAGGTGTGATATAATATATCCCACCGCCCCTCAAAGGGCTAAAGGTCCCCAGGATCTTCTTCCTTTTTTACATACGTTTTTAATATTCTTTCAGTGTAATTTTTTATTAAAATCAAACTTTTTTCCACTTAAAAAGAGTATATATTTATCTAAAATGTTTTTAGAGTATCAAAAACTAGAATGTGTGTTTATACGCATTAGATTAATACATACAAACGTAAACTTTTACAAACGATTTATAAAAAAAATTCAGGTGGAAAATAACCACCATATCTGTTTTGAATTATCTTTCAAAACTAAAAAACAAAAATTTATATATATATATATATATATACATATGTGTGTGTGTGTGTGTGTGTGTATGTATGTACGTATGTATACATATAAACTCGGTTTATG